>OY728137.1:583997957-585354297 GCA_963277665.1 Viscum album
TTAAAATAAAATAACTGCCCTTAATTATTTTATTTACATCCAAAAACTAACTTTTAATAGTGGCCTATAATGACCTATTTAGTATCATCGTAATGAAATAATACCTTGATAATTTCATCAGTGGTATCTTATTTTTAATCAGAGTAACCCTTCGTGAGTAATAAGCCTTTGAAAAATAAAACTTCTTTACTTAATTATTTTATTTACATTAATTTCATTTTCAGATTTTCTGATAAGAGGCCTGTGCTGACTAAACATAATTCATCCCTAAGTAAACCTTCCATCCTAAATGTAACAGTTCCCTTATATTTCTGATCAGGGAAACCATTTATGTGTTATTCGCCTTTTTCGAAAAATGGCATATTCGCGTTAATTAATGTTTATGAAAATTTAGACGGATCATTCTGGGCACTCTGGGCCTCGGAATCGCACACTGTAATATTTTAAGGTCTTGAAATAATTTCATATAATTAAAAAAATTATATGGAAATTCTGGGACATTACATTCTCCCCACCTTTGGGATTTACGTCCATAAAAGCCAAAACATTCACAAAGTAAAAAAATGGTGGTAATGAACACGAATGTAAGCCTCCCACTCCTGTGTGATCTTTTGGAGGTTCTCGTGCTACCATCTAATGCACACTAGAGGTATCGATCTCCCACGATGGAATCGCTCATATCGATCCTCAATCTCTACATAAACCTATGTAAACGTCACCCCATTTTCTAAGACTAACTCACCCTAGTTGATGACGTGAGATGGGTCCTGCACGCATCTCCTTAGATAGGATATGTGGAAGATGTCATGCACCCTCTCTAACTATAGTGGAAGTTCCAAGTGGTATGCCACCACTCCTACCCTCTTATGTATCATAAATGGCCTGATAATCCTAGGTGATACCTAGCATCCCCAGCCTTATATCCAAAATCCTCACCGAGGTGACACCGAAATGAAGACATGGAATCCCTCATCTTGTCATTATAAGTCTTATGTCGGCTCTGAGCAGTTTTTACTTGATAAAAAGTGAGGCATCGTGATATAAACTCTACCACTATTTCCTTCGTCACAGGCCATCAGAACTGACATCGGAGGTCCTGGTATATCTTTGCCACTCCAATATGTACATTTTAAGAGGATGTGTGAATCTCACTCAACACCTCCTTATGAATAGTTACTGGTACCATTGTCTATCCTTTAAAGAGGATGGATTTCTCCCCACCTTCAGAAAATTATTCAGGAGACAATTTTGAGGATATCTGAAACGTCGGGCCTCACATTCAATTTCTCAAGCTATGACACCAAAATTTTCTAAAATATTGGGGGAGTGACAGTCATAAAATGGAGGTAGTTTCTCTATATTCATTCACGTAAGATATCAGCAGTGTGACTAGCGGCTCTGACACCTCACTCAGTAGTTGTAGACCTATCCAATGGCTAAGTGCGTCTGCTACCAAGTTCCTCTTCCCAGATGTAAAGTCTATCTCAAGGTCATAGTATTGGATGAACTCTATACATTGGTGATGTATATGATCTTAAAAGATCTACTGACACTTCTCTATGCACAGGAAAGACTCTCCATTCTTTGTCGAAGCTGAAAAGGGATCCTCTACCATGGAGAAGTTAGGTAAAAATCTCAGGTAGTACCCAGCCAAAGTTGATTTCACACTCCCTTAAAGGAGGAAATCCTACAAAAATCTTTGGAAATGATGTCCCCATCCTTTTCAAATCATGTTAGGAACTTAAAACTGAAAACATTTGTTGCCACATGGGTACGTTTGGCCGACTCAAGAGTGATCAGTTTCACCCACCTATACATGAGCTTATCCCGTGCTTCCTGGGTTTCCTTTTTTTCCTACCAAGGAAAAATCCATTCCCACGATATAGAAAAACAACATCCTTTTTTCCAAATATAGTTAATCGGAGTATGAACTGTGGATGCCCAGTGTAGGTTCGGGGAGCAGCGGAAGCACGTTTGTGGGTTTTCCCAACATTAATTTTAACATTAAACAATGTTCAATCTGAGATCCATCACGAAATAAAACGCCGAATCATCAGAATAGAACAAAGAAAAAAAAGAAAAGAAGAGTACATGAACCCTTGAGGAGGATCATCATATGTTGATTATAATTAATTTAATTAATGAATAAGAATTACCTCGTTGGAATTATTTTCTTCGCTGATGTGTCCGGCCATGATTCAGTGATCCATCATTGCATCGTTGAATCCAAGTGTAAAATTCCTGTAGCGGTGATCCACATGTGTGTCATGTATCTCCAGACGTCGCTGAAGGTATCTCTGGGTGCTAGCGCGGAAGAAACTTCGCTTTTGATGTCCACCATCGACCGCCTTGATCCGTCAGAGGATCATGATCTTGTAACTTGAGGGAATTATTGGTGGAAAGGAAACTCTCTCTTTGGCTTGAGAGTATTTCCATATCCGTTGTGCACAATAATGGCTCTGATTCAATGAGAATAATCTAATTGGGATTATAATACTTAGAATAATAAAATGAATTAATTTCTTGTAATCATTTAATCATTTCATTTAATTCTTAGTAATACCACATGTCTTAAAAATGATAGTTGACCATCATTATTACTTGACATGCACCTAACGTATTTCATTTAATATCATTTAATTAAATAAAAAATATTTTCTCACGAATCCTAAAAACAAACTATACGGTGTGATTATAAATATACATGACGTGTACTTTTATTTTTTCATTTTATTTATTTCCTCCACCATATTTATTAGACCTTGATTAGAAACTATTTATTTCTTATATAAATGTAACTAAATTACTCGCTAATAAATATATATTATTTCTCCCAAACTATATTATCTCGAATAACTAGTGTCGAAACAAATTCGATCAGGAATCCTTAAATAATTTTTAATCCACATTCGAGAATAATATTTATTTAACTTGTTAAATTAATATTTAACTGAGATACATTGACACACTTAGTGTGTGACCCTCTAGGCCTCTTTTTCAGTGGCATTTGGCTGATCCTACCTATTGTCCAAGGTTATCATCTAGCAACACGCCAAGGCACCCATAGAGAAAGAAGTTAACGCCGCAATGACGTGTCACCTCCTAAAAATGCTTACCGTGTAATATAATGCCTTTGTCTCGATATCTCCAATCAAGCGGGTTGTATGCTAGTGACATCAACCCATGTGCTGACTATTCTTTCTTTGACTTCATGGAATTGAACTTTTCCATACCTAACCATGTCCATGGATTTATTTAGGCTATATCAATTCCATCAAAGGGCCTGAGATATCTACTTCCGTTATGGAACGAAATGGACAAATCCTTTCTCGCATTATCTATTAATGTGGTATTACTCGTGACACACCCAACATATCCTACCTCGTTGCGAACAGTGTGTCATCACAGTTTTCCTCAATACATCTAAGTGTGCGAGTTGTAATACCCAGTAATAATAATCATAAAGTCTAAGGACCAATACACACGTACGTAGATAGGAACATCCAATGACACTATGAAATGACAATTTCCGGCTGGCATGTCTCGTTCTAAAAACATCTTCCTGGATATTACCAAGGGCGCACACCATGAGAAGGTGTCTCAATGTTTTATGAGTCCTTACCCCTAATGACATGTATTATTTCTGTCCCTCAAATAATATCATAGGGCCATAAAAAATACATTCAAGAACAGTGTTATGGCACTTCTGGGTTCTCATCATAGCAGGGATCCTCTATGACTCTTTAATGAAACAGTTGTCCTTAGGACATAATCACATGACATGACACGTAGAAGAACAATCAAGATGTGATAAGTCTTTTATTTAATGAAGAATGTACAATGTAGTTGGTTCTAGACCACCAACTCCAACAGACTCCCAATTGGACTAGAGGCAACTGCTAACAACCATTAACCCACTAGCTCTCACGTGATATTCATGCTTCTGCTGAGATAGGCCTTTAGTCATGGGGTCTACCACGTTCTCTTCCATGGACACTCTTCTCACTAAAACTTCACCCCTTTGATAGAAATCCTTCAAGAGGTGATACTTCCGGAGTATGTGCTTTGTCCGTTGATGTGACCTTGGTTCTTTTGCAACATCTACTGATGTATTATTATCACAATACAATGTAATGGGATCTTTACTACTAGGCAACACATCAAGATCCTAGACAAAGTTTGGAATCTAGACGGTTTCCTTGGCTGCATCAGAAGTTGGTATATACTCGGACTCCGCTGAAGAATCGGCGAAAACTGGATGCTTTGAAATCCTCCAGCTCAGAGCTCCTCCATTGAGACAGAAAACATATCCATATTGTGACTTCAGATCATTCTGATCTGTTTGAAAACTAGCATCATCATACCCTTCGATGACAAGATCCTTGTCTCCTCCATAAACCAGGAACATATCCTTAGTTATTCTCAGATACTTAAGGATAGTATTAATATAAGTCCAATGCTATTCTCCTGGATCTTCTTGATATCTTCCTACCATGCTCAGTGCATAGGCAACATCAACCCTGGTACATAACATGGCATACATGATGGATCCTATAGCTGAAGCATATTGGATCTTGCTTATCCAATCATTCTCCTGTTGTGTATGGGGACATATTTTCTAGAAAGATATAAGCCATGTTATAATGGAACCAATCCCCTCCAGCCAATCCTCAGAAGATTGGGAATCTATCTTTCCTTGAAACCCTAGAGGCCTCGGCTGATGGAATTCGTGAAATGTGCTCAGTCGGAGTGCGCATTTTATAATTGTGGTTGGTGGTAACTGGTTCCCAATGGGTGGTGCTACTTCTTATACACCACCCAAAGGTTCCAACACAGTAAGAGGGCCCTGCACCGGATCCTCATCGCTCAGTGGGTCGTCATCGTGTATTCTCTCAAAAATCCCAGCTGGTTGTCTACACGAAGGCATCCTAATAGGTAATAGGTGTTCCATGATCATTAAGTTATACATGGAGAGATGACTCAAGAAATCACAAGATAAAATGTTCAAAAATAAACACATTTAGGGTATTTGTGCACTATGTTAGAAATCATAATTAAGGGTCCAGGTGTATGGTTACATTAGCTATCGCACAAACACTAGACTCCCCAAACCAAAACCACACACATAACACATAACACAATAAATTCACAGAAAAGATCACAATCCAAGTTCCATAGTACATGAAAACTCCTTTGATCCCACTTTTTCATGACTCGTCCCTCAGGGCGTGTTCCATGACTACCCCTAGCCCGCCGTCCATAGGCCAGGGGCAGGCAAGTAGCACCAAAAGGAGTATCCCCAAAACGGGAAGGCATTTCATTAAAACTTGTTCAAACACACTGAGTATAATGCAACAAGAGGCAACCACAAAGACTAGAATGCAAAAAAATAAACAATGAAGTAAACTGCTGTAGAATAGAGTGCTGAAAATAATGTTGGGCCGGAATACAAGCCCAACTGGTAAAAGTACTGGTACAACTAAAAAAAGATAAAAATTGTTTAAAAGTAAATGGAATCTCATGGATCATCCCCCACAGATCCTACCCAATAGGTAGGTACATATCACATCCAAAGTAATCCATTTTCGCCCATCTGATCTGTGTCACGTCACGTCAAATGATCCACCTCCGAGCATCATCTAGTCCTAGCTCCCACAGCCCCGATCAATGTTTTACATCATCTCCACTAGACACAACAAGGTGCAGGTGAAGCCCATGTAGGGGTGAGTATAATGATACTCAGTAGGTACCCCGAGACCCCTGTAAGTATCCTATTGTTAAACAACAGAAAAAACACAAAGCATGAAGAAAATTTACACAACACAAGTCAACTCACACTAGGTATCACATGAGGTCATTAAATTAAGTGTTATCATATCATCAAACTCCTAAGCTGTTGGAGAACTCCTCATCTATCGATTATATTGGGCCTTCCGGGTCACACATAGTTGTTTCCCACTAACCATGAACATCTATGGTACCCATCCCTGATGGATACCATGGGAAAGCTGAGTCACACAGAGCCGCTTCCCACTGTGGGCATGCATGGTCACACAGAGTCGCTTCCCACCACGTCTATGTAGAGGTAATCCTCCTACTAAGTACCATGGGTCTTCTGAGTCACACAGAGCCATTCCAGACCGTGGGACAACTAGGTCACATAGAGCTGCTAACCACTATACCAATCATTAAGAAGTCTTCAAGTCTCTGCGAACCACAAGGTGCCATATGCAGTCTTCTTGGGAGACCCACACCTCAAGCCACTCAATGTATCTTGATATCCATAGAAGCCTCCATAATGTATATTCTTGGGTAGTATTGTATAATCTTCAGTTACAAACCTCAAACTCCTCAACTGCTAGAGAACTCCTCCTCTTTCGAGTACAGTGGGCCTACCGGGTCACACAGAGCCGGTTCGCACTAAACATGAATTGTTTCGGTACTCATCCCTGATTTGTACTATGGGTATGATGGGTCACACAGAGATACTTCCCACCATGGCCATGCGGGGTTTCATAGAGCTACTTCCCACATTGGGCATCATCATGCATTATTTAGGTCTTAGCCAATAAGAGGGTTCTGTATGTAGTGCACTTGGGAGAACCTCTCCTCAAGCCATCAGTATTATTAAAACTAGTAAAAAGTCTTACAAGGAAGTGACTTGATGATCCACCATGTCATAAGGGTTCCAAAGAAATAGATGGTACATTAATGGGACACTCATTATTTGCGTTATATGCATTTCAGTGTCGAGGTCCCGGTTAGATTTGGGAGTGATCTAACCTATCATACTCCATGTTTATCCAAAAATCTCATGGAGTAGGTCAAAAGGACAGTCTCACTCCAAGGATCCAAACACCATAAACTTTTCTTCAAACGAACATCCGGTTCTCATGATAAGTCCTTTTAAGTGTTTCTGGGCCTGGGTCCTATCCCACCCTGTCGGACTGACCCAGCTCGACCAGGTCTGGGCTGGGCCATGGCGGAGTCGGCCCGTTGGGTGGAGTTCCATTCCGACCTGAAAAAGGGGGTAGTCCATAAGGGTAATCCATGTCGTATAGGTCAGGGCCCACAATGGGGAGGCTTGGCCCATGCCATCTGTTGCGTTACACACAGGTATAAAAGTTAGGGAATGTTTTGTGTAATTAGTCGGTATTGGGTCTTCGTCCGGTCAACCTCAGTAGGACCTGCACGACTCGGTTCGGCATGGGCCAATCCAGTTCGAACTGGGTCGTCCAGACCTGACTCGGGTCTAACCTGACTCATGTCAAGCTGGCTCACTAGGCCCGGTCCGACCCGGCATGGTTGTAGGTTCGGCTTCTTGGCGGTGGGTCGGGCCGCTGGACCGACCCGGTGGTTACACCTGCCTGGTGGCGCGGGCCTCCAGGGACACCAGGATACGATGCATCTGGGTAGGGATGATGTGGAGTAGGTCCATGTCAGCGAGTCAACCCTTAGTGGTTGATCCATCGCAGCTCCACATGGCGTCACGGTTCCTCTGCGTCGTGGCCGACTGGCCGCGGGTCCTCCGTCAGGCACACTACTGGCATGCGCCTCATCCACCTGCTGCTAGTTCAAACTATCAAACTTTGCTCCTACTATCTCTATCACAGGACATAGCCCTACTGCCACGTGGGTGCACTGACGGGGGCACATCCCTCCAATGCTTTGCCGCCCGGGGTGGCGACTAGTGTTCTGTTGGGCATGTGGACGGTTCATCCGGGTGCCGATAATGTGCTGATGTGTCCCATCGTCGGTGCCGGTACCGACGATAGGGGGTTCTTTGGGCTTCTGGTCGGGCACCAGTGGCCCACTTTACTTTGCCGTCGGTGCTTGCTGTTTCCTGGGATCATGCTCTTGTTTGGGTAGGGACTGCTTCGGGTATTCTCCAACATCAACCAAGAGGGTGATCACAAACAAAATAGTAACGGAGGGGATCAGCCCTTGTTCATGTCGGACCGCACCCTCCGCATTATAGAAAATTAAGATGGGGGTTTTGGGGGAAAAGCTCAACTGGATTCAATGCTTTGTTTTCCATTCCGGACCCCAATGATAATACAATACCTCCAACATAAAAATAAAATAAAAACTAACTGATGGAGTTGTTTGTGAGTTGATCAATTCTCAAATTTTTAGAAAACAATGGTCGGGATATCCAAAATCAACACAACCCCCTACCTTGAAACCCATTGGAGTGCATCGGTGACTTAAAGTCTGATCATATTCTTCATTCTTGCAACGGGTTCCCAATGACATCACTCACACATCATCCTTCGATTTGTGGTTCAGTGTCACCCATCACCTCCCACAGGGTCGGCTCCATCGTCTATGGTTCTGACGTCATGACGTTCTATCAGCACTTTGTATCTTGGTGAAGTGGTGTTGGTACCTCTCCCCATGCTACATATATATAACAGAGGGGGAGGGTATGAAACGATGTTTGAATTTTATGATGGCTAATTAATTAGAAATCATTCTAATTTCTCCCAATGGTGATGTTAATTATATTGGAGGGTCCATCCATTTATTGGATTGACACATCACTGGTCCCACATTATCACTTTTCCATTGGGGGAATATAATAAAAATAAATTAATAATGTTATTTTATATATTCTATTAAAATGTTTCCAAAACTAACTTTTTCTCCGGACCTACTGTCGTCAATGTGGAGTCTCCCCTAACCGAGTCTCGGCACTGTGGATTAAATGATGGCCTCAGATTTTTAATCCGAGAAATAATTCCAAAGTTAGAAAACATCTTTCATGAGTTTACTGTACATACCCGAAAAAAAGTTGGGAAAATTAACAACAATCACCCTCAACCCACGCTAGTCGAGGTTAGGCTCTTCATATGTGAAACACTCTACTAAAATTCCAACGGTACTCTTAGATTACTAATCTAGACTACCATTTAGATGTTATTGTTTTTACTATAAAATAATTAGCTTAATTATTTTATTTATGTCCAAAAACTAACTTTTACTAATGGCTCGCACTAGCCAAAGTTAGTATCTATCTAAAAAAATCATACTCTCATGAGTTAAGAGGTGGTCTCGTATTTTTAATCGGAGTTACCGTTCTAGTGTAATAATCATTTGAAAAATAAAACAACATTATTTAATTATTTTATTTATGATTATGCAATTTTTGGGTTTTCTCATAGGAGGCCTGCGCATAATAAACTTAACTTGTGCCTACTGTAAACCTACCATTCTGAACACAATGGTGCCCTAATATTTCGGATCTAGGAAACTTTTTATGATTTATTTTAATTTTTAAAGAAAAAAACATTAGCGCTTTAATTAAATCTTAACAGAACTTCGACGGATCATTGCGGGCACTACGGGCATTGGAATCGCACATCGTAAGATTTGACAGTGTCGAAATAATTCCATATAATTTAAAACAAATTTATATGGATATTCTGGGACATTACAATTGGATTTTTTCAAAGTGGATTACTCCATCATGGAGGAGTAGTATAAGTCATGTTGACATTTGACAAATATTTCAGTTAACATCTTGTTCTAATGACAGTTAGTGGAATATAGATGATATACAAAAAATTATATCGAAATTATGGGGCTTCAATGATTGG
This sequence comes from Viscum album, assembly GCA_963277665.1. NCBI lineage: Eukaryota > Viridiplantae > Streptophyta > Magnoliopsida > Santalales > Viscaceae > Viscum > Viscum album. The sequence continues at coordinate 584,007,557 of OY728137.1, forward strand.
ATCTTGACCTCCATAGTTATGTACTCTTTTAAAATTATATTCCCTTAAATGGATCATAAATATTAAGAGTGGGGGTATGACTTCAATTCCCTTAAGCCTAGAATTTTTAGAATCAACTAATGGGATCTGATATTCAATCCCTAAACAAGAAAAAATTTCATTTCACAAATTTTTCATTAGATGAAATGATTCCGTTTTTTTTTCAGAAACCCCTAATTTCATTGTGGCGTCGCTTCTATAGTTTTTTTCCCACCAATGATTAGGAATGAAAAAGATATTGATATAGGATTGATCATTATGCCAAAGTCCTTATCACGGATGATATTCTAAATCGCCTAACCAAAACTATTATTTTTGTGGATTGTGTTTTTGATGATTAAATATCCATTATTACCAAAAGGTTTCTTCCAATCTATTATAGGTGAGAAATCAATGGACATTAGTATGGATAAAATCCGAATAAATTTCTATGAAATAAGTACTAGAAGATGGGTAACTGTAATGAGAATTTTAGGAAACTAGTTCATGATGCCTTGTAGGATAGTAGAAATTATGAGGCTGTATCTTCTACCTCTGGTATTAGAGAATCCATGGCATGTTCCTCCCTTATTGTTGTAGTGGAAGGTGAATATCCAGGCATAGTGGATGTTTCTGGCTTTTGATTTCTGTCTTTTTAGAAGCACATGAAGGTTGGTGATGTGATTATAAAGACAGAATAAGAAGGTTAACATGTTATTCAACATGCTATTATAAGATAGCGAGAGGTGTATTGTTATCCCACAAAAATATTTAGCTAATATAGAAGTTGAATAAGAGACCAAGAATCTATTAGACTCTATAAGAGTCCTGAATTTATGACTGAAAATGTAGATTCTTCTAATGAAAAAATAGATGGGGACAATGTCGTATATGATAAGGTGGATAATGAACAATGGAAATATGAATTTTTATCCATGATAAATGTGAATGGAAATTTCATTTCATTAGAAACTTCGTTCAAAAAATATTAGAAGATTACTTCTCAAAACATTTTTCATCTTAGAACAAGTCCTGATCAACCATTAGTAGTTAGATATTATAAGAATGAAATGGGAAAAAATATTTCTATGGATGATGAGGATTTCTAGCTGGTCTCCCATAAGAATTTCTGTTTGCACATGCTGAAATCTATGTTCAAGTAATATTCATCTATCTAATTTCAATATCATACGGAAATAGTTGTTCACAATACTAGTTATGTACTCAACCCTTCTCTCCCTCTTCATATCAGGACCCCAACTATATATCCTTCATGAATAATAATCCCTTATGAAGACGATGAAGAAAACAAAGAGAAATAATCTTACCATTTCCAGTTTTTAGAGCATATGAAAATTTCATATAATGATTTTTGAAATGCCTCAATTTAGGAATGTGATGAGGCATGTGTCAAAAACTCCAAATGAAAAATTATTTTGATGGACCATGAAAGTGAATGGGTTCCTAATGATCTTCTATAAGATAATGATTATTTCTTCTATTCAAAGGTTTTTCCCTTTTCTAAAATGGAACCATATGCTTTTTCATTGATTACTACCTTCTAGTATTGAAATTATTATCTATATACCTTTATTGAAGCTTTTGTTGTATTCTAAGGCTAAATTATAATAATCTATCATGGAAATTCATGATCTTCCACAGGATAGTGGAGTGTACTAATATTTCATTAGATTATGTCAACAAACTCATTACAAAACCCAATCTGTGGATGCGAGGTCGTTATCTATGGTTATGAGGTAGGATTCCTAAAATTATTTGATTTGGAGGGAACTATAAGTGATCCCCAATTTTTTTACTTTTGATATGTGAATTATATGTGAGGTTTATACCATCAATAACTCATGTACTTCCATTCATATTAATAAATGGGTGGGACCTTTTGGAACCATCCATCACATATTTATTTATATTTTTATATATTCATAATTATTCTTTTTATGTTGTTTTAATGTATTTAATTATTGTGATGAATTTACATTTTAAATATTTTTTTATTATATTAAAATTCATTTATTAAATTTTTTGTATTAATGTATTATTTACTATTTACTCATTTTCAATAAAATAGGAATTTATTCATTAGTTAAAATATAACTTTATATATTTAATTATTATTAATTAATATTTTCAATTTTTTTGAATTCAGATGATTAATATTTTGTTCATTTATTTCTATTAATTTTTAACAATATTATTAAAAATTTATTTTATAAAACTAATTTATTTAATTATATTCACCTTTAATTTTTAATTTCAATAGTTTTTATATTTCAATTTATTAGTTTTTTATTTTTTAACTAATATTATTTATTTTTCATATTTTATTCATTTTTTAATTTTTATCAATTCTAGAATAAGCACTCGTAATTTTTTATTTTATTACCTATAGAAACAATTTCTTATAAATACCACATTTATATTTGATTTTTTAGCATTGATTGATTTATTACATTATTAGTGATCAAAAAGTAGTGAAAAAGTCCGTATTTATCATGGCATATATTATTAGTGATTACAACATGTGACTTTATCAATCATTCTAGTAAAATTGTAAATGACACTTTGTCATTTTTAATATAAACTGTAAGAGGTCACTTATCCTCCCATCACATTCATTCTCTCGTGGAACTGATCCATTACAATAGCTGAAGTCAATTTTTTGGGAAATTGAACAGTCAATACCATAGGTATGAAATTATGAAAATGATTTTAAGAAATATTATTCAATCTTTCATTTTTTCATTTTTTTTTGAGATTTTATTCCACTGTACAAATTCTATAATGAACACATTTATTTTGAAAAAATAAAACAATTTAACCGAAGGTATGATATTAAAAACACAATTTTCTCGATTTAAAGTTGATCTATCATTGGTTCATCGATCTTGATTGAACTTATATAATTTAAGTTGACATTCCTCCCTATAAAACTAAATATAAAAAACATTATTTCTATCCTGAGAGTATTTTCCCTCTGTTATGATAGCCTTCCTTCATGTTTTTTCTAGATTTTTTTAATTTTTGGTCGGATTTTTAATTCCATTTATTTTTTGGATACATTGTTTTGAATTATTGAATTTTTTTTCATAGTGTACTTGAATAATTTTCTTCTCAATTTTATATATTCAATTTTTTAGGACTATTGTGGATATTTCATAGGACATGTTTGATCAACATCTCCTTCAATTCGGTTTTTAGATGACTATAGGCATCCCCTTAGTGATTCATCACGGATTTTATTTGGTATACTCCTTCCTTTGTTTGATATGGATTTGGATTAATATATATAAAGATATTAAGATCTACAAATATAACTCTCCCTATGTTTATTTATCTATTATAATTCTTATATAGGGTTCCACCATTTTTAGGGTTTCTTATATTAAAGTATTCTTTCTTCCAATTAGATTTCATGACTTTTTGGATCATAGAATTTGTTGGATCTATCTCAAAAGATCATCATATAAAAATAATTTGGTTTATCAAATCCACTTAATATAGTTTCTCAAGACAATTTCATCTATCCATATAGTTTGTCATATTTGTTTTAACTTAATAAAATAAGAGAATATTACCCCCCTTATTAATGATTATATTGTGATATTACTATCATGAGATTTGAATCCTAATAAAACATTAGTCAAACAATTTCTGGAGCTCAAATTACTACCATGTTGTAGTTTTTATATTAAAAACCATTTTTTAAAGTAAGGAAAAGATTGTTTTACCCATTAACATGGGATTCCATGGTGTTTATTCTATAGAGATATGGGTTCATTAGTGTTGATTATTCAGTCATTATAAATTTGATCTAGTTTTTAAATTTAACATTTATTTGTGGAATCAAATTTTAGATTCCATTACACAAGAAGGGTCTCTACAATGGTTCATTATAAGGTTCTATAGCTGGACCTATTAATATGAAAAATATAAATATGAAAAGTTAATGTGTTTTTTCCCTAGGGACATAATAGTACACTTTTTTGTATGTAAGGGGAATAATGAATTTTTTCTCCAGAAAAAAGGAAGTGGTGTTTTCATTCATTTTTCTATAATGAAGTATTTTTATAATGCTTTTAGTTCTACAAATTTTTTTGATTGGGGATATAAAACAATTTATTCACATATTTCTAGGGTAATTCAGAGAAATAATATTTTAGAATTATATATTTTCATTAATCAAATGATCTTTCCCATTGTTCTAAGTCTCCAATCTCTCCCCCTTTTTGTTAAAATATTGTCCCACTTTTCTCTATATAAACTGTTTATAGATATTTTTTTTCATTGATATTTTTTTTCTAATTTGAAATCATGTCAACAAATGAGGAGGATTGTGAAGGCATTTTTAGTTATGTGTGATATTTTAGTAAAACTATGTTATTTTTCACGAGATATAATGATGGATATGTTCTTAAAGAAATGAAGAAACGCTACATTTATTAATTTTTATAGAAATATTTACTATATTTATATGTATACGATGGCATCCTATTTTATTCTAACCTATATTACTAAGATCTCATAGAATATGGATAATAGTAATGAGAAAAAAAACTAATGTCATGTTGAAATAGAGCATCATGTTCGCACTGATAAGGCAATCACACATCTAAAAATGACCTAGGAATATGTGGAAAATTCATCAGAAGGTTTTTCCAAGATGAATAAAGAATATTATTTCAATGGTGGAGTGGATTGAAATTGGATTTACATGCAGGGATAGTAAAATCTAGAATTTTACTTTGAGTTTATTGCATGTTCAATACTCATCAGGGGAATATTTTATTTTAATTGAAGTTGCATCTTGTATTTAACTGGTAGTGGAAAATTCTATGAAAATTTTATCTCCAATGACAATAAAAATATGTATGACACATTTTCTATTTCACATAACAATTATTCTAAATCCCCTAGCCATAATGGGTTCTATTCCATTTTTTCATACTATATAGGCATAGTTTTGACTCTAGTATCATACGAGTCAAAACATATTTCTAGAAAGAAATGGATTGCTTCAAATAAACCAATGAAACTCTATTTACATTTACTCACAATGTGAATAATCCTTATTAAGATATGTAATTTTGGCCCATAATCCCTTTCAGTGTTAAATATATGATATTCTAAAATATTATGATCAAGAAACATTAATGATTGTTTCCTTCCATTATTTTCGAAATCCAGACTTGCTATAGGCCCTAAATTCTCATATGAAATAATATAATCATTTCTCATGACATTAAGTATGAAATGAAGTCTTATACTCTCACTAAAAGTATTTTCATTTCCAGTAAACAGGGCATGAAAATTTCATAGCATATAGTCGAATGGTAATTTATGTACTTTTTTTTATTTGGATGGGCTTCTATAACACATGGGTAGATGTCATTATATAGTAGGTTTCCTCAATATCATTTAATATCATGATTGTCACAAATAAAAAATTGATTTACTCATTATCATTATCTTTATTATTAATATACTCATTCCCATTCATGATTATCCTTATGAATTATATTTTTAGTATGTTTTCACAAATGTTGCAGTGAAGAATACGAAACATGGTGCACTGTTTTTCTATCAATGCACACCTATTTCTCTATTTTTTGATGTAATCCTATTTTTTTTATTCTATGTTCGAGATATGTTGTGATATTAGAAAAAGTATATCTTTATATGAATCTGTAGAAGTCCATTAGGTGAACCCTTCTAAATTCTATATCTATTTTTGAATAGGTGTGTTTACTTTTTACAAATGTAATCTTCTACAATTTTATAGAATCCATGTGGTAGTAAAAAATTTAAAATGACATGTTCTTAATATGGTTTCTAAAAGATCACTGGATGGTTTAATATCATTTAGTCTAGAAAATATTGATAATAAGATTTAGATTTGGTCTTTCATGTGGGTTTCTAATACTAGGAAAGATATTCTTATCAAGGTTGTTTTCCAATAAATCCATAAAAATATCACATATATTTTAAATATCATTTTTTCTCTTACTAATCAGTTATATTTAAATTTGGATTCACTTTTGTTAGGGATAACATAATGAAGAGTAGAGAGACCATCATGTTTCATGGGATATATTATACGCTCAAAAGGTTGTGGATTTTCACATTTTAGTGATTTCTGTTCTTTTAATGATTCTTTTCATTAAAAATGGTCATGGAACCTTTTTAAAAATCATGAGTGTAATAGAACTGTTGTTCTTGTTCTTAGTTATTAACCTCATTTTGGTTTCATAAATGTATGCTTATGTCGAAGACCTATTATTTTATATAGTCTTATGGTGTTTGTTTCCACTCCTGAATAATGGTATTTATTTGAGAGTAATTGATGAAGATAATGTTAATATATGTAGTAAACCATGAGTAAATATATAGATTGTTTTATGGGAGGTTAAGTTGATTGTCATTTTCTTGGAACACGTAATGGTTTTGTAGTTAGTAAATGATAATTTGGATTAATGGTGTATAGATATGATTTCTTCTTGGATAAATGTTATTGACATTGATATCATTTATGAAAGTTATATTAGGGAATGATGGTTCCTATAGAAATTATGATGGTGTAAGGAGTCCTCCAATTAAATATTTATCAATTCATTTAATAGGATCACTAGTTAACCTCCCCCCTCATCTTATTCTCATCATTGTAAGTGCCTATAGAAGAGGACGGTATTTCCTACGATCATATTTTTGTGGTGGTTATTGTTTTAGGATCCTTTTTATGAGAGATCATTTATTTAAATATCACTAACAAGATACCCATTTTCTACTTTATATCTCTAAAAAATCATATTCCATTCACATGTGAATATGTATTTCTCTAGAGCAAGTGGCTTTTTACATGTTTTGGGGGAGAATTATCTGAATGACCTTGATTTTTCCATCTATTTACCATAAAAACTACCATAGTCGGTCTCATCAAAATCTATATAAATATTTTTTGATAATTTATTGGTTTTATGAATGATTGGGTCTAGAGGAATGATTTTATACTAAAACATTTCGATGGAATGAAATAGATATGGGTTTCATGAAGAATTGATGGCTTCACTACTTGGAATGTAAGATATATATGTTATCCTAGGAGAGATAATCATATTTTTATGGGTAGATTGATATTCACTATTTCTTATATTCATAATGTTAATGTTGATGAATAATTAACTAGAGACAACAATGTAGCTATTAGTCTGGTTGCTCGAGACGTCCACAACATGATTACCACATCTCTCTAATTTTTTATCATTAAAAGTGTCCCTCTGGTTATTGATTCATACATTGTTTTATAAGCAATGAAGTAGAATTTTGAGAATGAATTATAGTAAATATACCTTGACGTTATTTTTTAGGACATTATTGATATTGTTTAGGATCATAACAAAGGTTTAAAAACATTTTGATTGATTACTAATAATATTAATGCATTTCAAGAGTTATTTTACTCATTCAATTTCTCCATTGAATGATGTAGAGGGAATTATGTTACTAATAACTTATTGGGACAAATAATAGGTGTGGGGAGATCATAATTAGGTTTTTCTATTTTCCATTGTTTTCTGTTCCATTATAATAAATGACTATCAATCTATATAGTTTTTCTTTCTCCAAATTTAATATTGACTATAGATAGGTATTACCTTCTATATAATTTAAAAAAAATTATTCCATATTAATTGGAAACATAATTGGGGTTCAATGGTATGAAAATAGTTTTTATCATTATCTGTAGAATTACTAGATTGGTTAATTTTATGATAAGTGACCAATATTCATAACGTTATAAATATGTAAATTCCTTATAAATATCAATGTATTTAAGCTAATTCATTGATTAATGGTTTGTATAAATCTTATAATTATTTGAACTGAGAATGATAAAAGAGTATGAATAATGGTTTTTTATAATAATAGACATGAGAATTGACGTTTTATTAGATATATATATATATATATGTGTGTGTGTTTGTGTCTTTGATTAATTTTTTATATGTGTAAGTATTAAAGTATATATATTTGGGTTTGTGTATATTTTAGTGTTTATATATCAATGTGTGTATGTGTGTGTCTATATATTTTAATAAATGTTTATATTATTATTGTATTATATTATATTTAAGTATGAAAACATCTAAGAAAAAATAATCACATTAGTTCATCGCATTGTGAAAGAAGATACATACTCCAATTGGGGAAAAACTGAACTAAGATAGAATAATTAATTCTTTATAAAACATATGATTTTTTATATGTATATATTCTATATTGTACTGTAAAACATATATTTTATATATATTCTTTTCGTATATTTGTATATGCATATATCAGAAATTATAATTTATTTTTCAAAATTAATACATTATATATTATATGGATATACAAAATGATAAAGTATATATATAGATTATATATATATATATATTAAAATATAAATATTATTAAAATAAATAATATGGATATGAAATGGGTGGACACTAATCATATGAAAAATGAGTATTACAACAGGGATAAAAAGTTTATCAGGTTTCTAATAGAAAATTTATACAACACATATCATTTGTTTATCGATTATTACATTATTGTTATTCAAGATAAATTGATTTAGTATATTTGGAAGATCATTTAATCTCTCACAGGATAGATCAAAGATATAAATTTTGGACTAACCATTTGGAAGAACTGAAAATTGATACTAAATGGGAATACACTTTGATTTATAGATTATCATATATGATTACATGTGTAAGCCAAGATGGAGATCATATTGAAATAATAATAATGGATATAGAATACAACTATCATGATTATCCATATTCTTGTAAGCTGATAATGAGTTGTGAAATGAGACCATTATATATATGTTGTAAATAATATACAATATTTTTAGAAAAATTGAATCTTTATAGTATGAAATATTATTGTGGATGGAGTGAGACCAAATTTACAAAACAACACAGTCTCTTGAATGATATTCTATAAGAATATTACATGCTACATTCTCAAAAATATCATGTTAAATGAATGAAACATTCAACGGTAAAATCTTTGTAAGAATACATCCATATCCGAATAATTGTATATCATTTTTCTTGGAAAATACATAAATTAAAAAAACACAATGTGGTGTTTCTCGATTCAAGAAATATGAATCATGTCTTTATGATGTTGTTTGGTACATTAAAATTTTTCTAATGTTTAGTCAAATAAATGGATATTATGAGACAGCCGTACCATTGAAATGGAATGTAGATACACAAAATGGAAATGGAAAAATAAATCTCTCAATGGACTATACTTAGTGAATAAATAACTATCCTGAGTATACAGAATTTGGAAATGACTTGAAAAACATAAGTCTTGTGTTATATGCATGTAGAGTGAATAATTTTGTTTTAAAAAGTATTACTAAAATAACATGGTTGTTTTTTTGGTAAATTATAAATTTTCACCATGATTATTCATGAAATTAAAATACGTCATGTTTTATATAATTATATATCAATTAAAAAATATTTTAATGATATTGTAGTTTATTTATCTCCATTGATCAATTGTATATAGTTTATATGAATAATATATTTTACATTGTGTTAGGCCTATAGATCAGAAGAGTTCACATTGAGTGTCATTTTTTAAGGTAAGGGAAATGGAATTAGTACTAATGAAATTTTTATAGGATATTGAATTAAATTAATATTGGGGTGTCCCACCCATGAAAAATGCACTCAAGAAATTAGTTTGAAACTTTCATAAAAAAACATTATTTTATGACATCACAAATGTTATTAGAGGTGATATAAATACAAATCTATAATGACATCATTTAATGAGAATAAATAATAATAAACTACACCTTCCCTAGTAAGGGGATGTCAATATTATTATAATTAAAATAATATTTCCCATAGTTTCATTAAATATTAATAAAAAATAAAATGAAATGTTTTTGGAAAAAGTGATCCATTTTTTTGAATTTTCATTCCTGAATTTCTATATGTGAAACTTTTTATTAATTTCCTACACATATAAAATATGTATGTGATAATTTTATTAGAAATTTACTAAATTAAAAATGTAACAAAAAATATATAATTAAAGATGTTTTAGAGATGATTGACGTAGGGGTACGTGAAATGGTATTGATAGTGAAGGGTGAATGATGATGTTTTCTTCCACTAAATGATTTTTTTATTTCAATGAAAAATATATATTGTTTTTAAAACATAATTAATAATTTAAGTGTTCTAGAGGGTTATTAATATAATATCCAAACTATCATTTAAATGAAAAACTAAATTTTATCAATCCAAAAATAATATTACTATCATGTTTTAATGAAATATTTAATCCATCTAGATTCACATTGAATTATACATAACTATTTTTAATTCACATTAAAAAATAATAATTTCATTTTAAAAATAATAAGTAGTATTGTTATATACCTAAAAACGTTTCCAATAATGGAAAATGACACGATTTCCATATTTATTGATTTGGAAATGTAATTCTCACATTAATTCATTGATATTATTGATCAAATGACGGTTCAATTTGTTATAAAACCTATCTATGTAATCTTATTCATTTGGAATGGATATACCCCATAGAATTATATATAATGATTCTGAAAGGGTAAATTCAAAATATAATTTCGAATTAGGGTTTTACTAAAGAGTGAACTATTATTCATGACGGGATAAAATTTAGTAGAATGAATCTATCAAATATTGATTACACTTGCCTCCTAAAAAATTATCATATGTGATTCATTATGGGTGAGGTGATATTCTGAAAAAATTTGGTTAAAATTACCATTATAGAGTAGGGAAAGATCACGTTGACATTTTACATAACCAAATAGAGGTTATTTTTATATTAGAATCCACAAATTTACTCTTAGTCATTTGAATCGATCAAGATTCTAAAGACAAATATGAAATACATATAATAAAAAAAATTATATGATGTTTTTGAAAACATATTATTGTGTTAATTTTAAATTTGAATTAAATTTAATGATGACATCGATAGGTAGTCAGTGGACCAAGTGTACATGTGTTATCATATAATTGTTATGTAATTAAGGATTATATGTTCTATATAGTGGAACATGATGAACATAGTATGGTACACTATATGATAGTTATTGTTATACTGAATGAGATGCATGAATCCAAAACTAAGGATTGGATTCAAATTTACATGAATATGTCATTCTTTTTCAACATATAACAATTATTCAAGTTGGATGAAAAAACATATTTAGTTCCTATTTTCCATTGTAAATGGGTTTACAACATAAGTACAGTTAAATTTGTTGAATTCAGATTTGTGAAGGTGAAATTATGATTCAATGGGTATATGGATGAACCATTCATAATTTAATCAATGGTAATGAAAGTATTTTATGTCTCAAATCATGTAAATATGAATTGTTTAATTGTTCAATTAGTGACAAAAACTACTATTGGTAGAAATTAAAATATAATATTGGTTGTCCCTTTTATTGGGAAATCACAATCATTTCATAGTGTTCCTTATGTAGACATTGTATTACATAGCATAGTGGCACCCAATATTGATATTTTGAAATTCAATAGTTGATCTAAATATCTCAATGAATTAAAAAGTATAATAATAATTTAATGTACAACTAAAATTAATATTTATTAAAAATCTATGATTTTCATCATAATAATATTTTTTCATTTCGTTATTTACATTATCTAAATTACATTTTTATCTGATTGTATAGAGAATTGATTCTTAACTTGATGAAGCTACAAATATTGAGGAACATGACATCAACAATGATAAAAATAAAGGATTGTTTTGAGGTAAGAAAAGAGATAAGAAATACGATCGGTGTATCACCATCATGTAAACAAAACATGTCTATATAAGATACAATGTTATACAATTTTAATTTGAATGGAATCAAGTTGTCCAACCCATTAACCCCAATAATTAAATTTTCATTAGTTACATTTAGGTTATAACTCAAATTCAGGTGGAGATTTGTACAGATACATGACATGGAATTATATATTCCTTTAAGTGAATCATTTGGTTGACATTAGTGTAATGTTATGATATACATTCTCTATATTAATGAAAAATAATATAAGTATATATTGATTTAATTTTCATTAACCCCTATAGAGTACATATATTTTAGATGATTTCTATAATAATGTTGTATTAACGATATATAGAATGGATCATAGGTATTTTACGACACTTTTGATGAAAATATACTTTAGGGATGATGAGGTTAAAGTAGATCCCCACCCACCTACTTCGTATTAACACATGATAATATAGAAACATGATAATAATTAATTGGTAGATGTGAGAATGAATCATTTTAGGTTCATTGTAAAGGATATTATATAATTTGACATTATTTTAATTATTATCTTTTACTATAAATTATTAATTTAAGAAACAAAAAATGGGTGATGAAATTAAATAACTTACATGTAAACCAACATACCAACCATATAATAATGATATGATACCTCACCTAAAATATTATTTATATTTTACATCTAATATAAGGCCATTATTTTGCATGAAAAAACTACATAACAATTTTTCATTATGTATATACATATTGATGTATCAAAATACATTGAAACTTTTTTAGCAAAAAATATTATATGGATGTGGTCTTCTATAATTAAATAATTGATAATAGTATATGAAAACACACAAAAATTATAGAAATAATTTTTATCATTGACATAATAGTAGTTTTTTCTGATTTATAACAACATTTCAAAAACATATCAACTTATTTATGAATTTATTTTTTATGTTTTATAAAAATAGATCATTATTGGTAATACTAAAATAATAAATATTTATAGTACTATAGAACCAACCAGAAAAATATGCACATGTTAATGTTGTTCATTTATGATTTTCACCACAATCACTTTTTGAGAATGAAAAGTCACACGGGGTGAAAGTGGTAAAATGAGGGACTTATATGCATAAATATATGTTGTGAATGAAATTTTTATCATGTCATGTTAGTTTGGACATAATTTTCCAAAAGTACAAATACATCCAAAATTATAAAAATAACAACTAAATGAAAAACTCGACACCAAAATTTTTTAGGTTATCCCATTCCTTCAACATGATTCCTTACACAAATTGATAAATTTCTTCTTAATAGTTTTTACTAAATATTAATAAAACAACTATATATTACAAAATTAAGTGAAAATTCTTTAAGGTTTATGTGATTTTGATTTAAGTATTTTATCACTGACCCATCACATTATTCATAGGGGTATAATGTACAATATCCAAGGAGAAATGTTACAAAATAAATAAATATTAATAGATCATGTGTGAGTGTGGATTCAAGTAACTCATGTGTTAGGGGTATAACTACCAATTACACTTGATGATATAGTAGATAACAATGTTTAATATGCTGTTGATAATTTCATAACATTATTGATCAATCTTATAACGATGGATAATGATCTTTTGATATTTAGATAAATAATTTTTTGAAATTAAAAACCATTAATTTTTTTTAAAAAAAACATACAAATTAATCTATTTTAGTGTAGATATAGAAATTGAAGTAGAGATATAAGGTTTTATAAAAATAATCACATAGACTGTCTAATAAATCAAAATGAAAATCTAGGAGTACCGTTACACCCAACAATCCCACTATTATATTTTATAACATCATTATTTCTTGGGGATACATCATTCAAAGATCAAAACACAGAAAACATTGAATATTAAGAAAAAATATATGGAAATTAAATTATATTAACAATTTAACTTGTGTGTATAGTTGAAAATATAAAGAATGAATTGTTGGTCATCTCAGTATTGAATGTAAACATGATGTACATTTTCATCATTTTTCACAATAATTGTTCTCTTATGCTACTTACAATTAATATCTATTAATTTTCTATAGAGTAGTATACATAACTTCTATATAAATGGGAAACTCAATGGGTAAAAATAATAAATTAATAATTTAAATTAGATAAACAACATTGGATATTAATGAAATTAAATAATCAATAAAATAAGTCTCAATAATTGAAAAGAATATAATAGACTGAAGGCTCTTATTGATAACATTAATGTATGAAAAAAAGTTTATAACATAATCATATAAAACATATTTTTAGTTTTTATTTTATTTTTCACTTACATAATTTTTTTTTGGATAATACGATGCTCATTGCTGACAATTTATATACTCAAGAGGTTTATTTATTACATCAAAAGCATTGACTTCAAAAAAATTCAACCATACATGATTTCATTTATGAATTTTTATATCAATAAAATAAAAATTTTATAGATAAACCTAATATTATTTTAATTAAATTTTTTTGATGGGGTTTTTACATATAGGATTATATAAAAATATAAAAAAATTCAAGGAATGTGGTTGTTGACTGAGCACAATCAGCCTGTGGATTTCTACACGTGGATCCATATTATGGTATACATAATAAAATTTCACTATCAAAACATAAAAAATGATTAAATTATATATCAAAATTCTTCTTAAGTGTCTGAAACAAAATATAGTCAATGATTTTTGATATTATATTTGTAATTTTAGGAAATATAATGCATTCCATCGATAAACTACCATCCCCCAAGAGGTATTTAAGAATTTAGTTTCATGTTAATTTATAAATATTTATTAATTTATTGTTTTATTTTATTTTCATGTACTACATGAATTTTTGACAATGTAAATATTCAAAAAAAAGGAAGATATGTTTAATATGATTGGGAAAAGTATATGATATAAGAATAATTACAGAATTAATGATGTGGTGATTTACTATTATGTTATTAATTGATTTTTTTTCATAGTGATCATGATGAGTTGATTGACATGAACAAATGTGTATTTTCATCTTCATATTGTAATTAACGTATCAATTTGTCTAAAAGGTGTTAAAACAGAAGAATTTTTTTTTATATTTTCACTGAAACATTTGAGAATGGGAATTGGTCCTTTTTAAATTTTTATGAATAAATTGTACACCAATCCAACGGTATAATTTCTCATTATGATAAAATGTATCATTTTACACTTTTATTTTTATTAAAATAACAAATATCTGCCATCAAGGGATCAAAATTTAGAAGACAACCAATGAATGAAATGAAAACATGACAATGATACTTCAATTCTTTATTATCAATAAGAATATTTCAAAAATAAATATAATCAATGGATTTAATAGTATGAATGAATACATTATTTTCAACATTTTATGCATATTAAAAAATGAGAAATTGTCAGTTTAGGGGTAAATGTAAGATAAAAAATTAATATTATAATAGTTTTTTTACAAAAATCATCTTAACGACAAATCAGATCTATAGAATTCAAATGCACACCAATCCAATACCATAATTTATCAGTATGATCAAATGATTCATTTACCATCATATAATTGTCATGTCACCTAAGAGGAATCGAAACCAATCAAACGGGTTCGCATTACCATGAAAACATAGTAGGAGGATCTTTATATTATTTTTAATCAGTAAAAATTAATTCTGCTTCAATATAATGACAAATTATTTTAATATTATCCAACATATTATTTCACCAGTCTATTTTTATTAAAACAACATACCACACCCTGAGAGGTTAAAACAATGTTGAAGGAATCAAATTGTGTGGGAAATTAAGGAAATGACTATTGAGTACTTTTTTAATAGTAAGAATCAAATGTGAATGAATTGGATGCATGGAGATCACAGTTTGATAGAAAATATGAATTCATATTTTTAACACTTACTAATAAATAAAAAAAATTCTATTTAGAAGTTATAATTGAAATTTTTTTTTTTTAAATCATATTATATATATCTTTTAACCAATGATCATAAAATTGAATCAATATCACATCAATGTGATACCTAAATTTATTTACATGATTAAATGTGTCATTTCATATTTTAATTATTATTAAAGTTACAAATATCATAAATGGTGTAAAAGAATTAAAAAATGTTTTCATATTTTTATTTAAACATTGGATAATTATACTTGGGACATTTTTTATTTATAGTAAATGATTTTACATCAATCTAATTCTATGATTTCTCGATATGATCAAAATAACCATTTCACCTTTTTATTTCTAATGAAATGATATATAAAAAATAAATTGGTAAAACTGATAAATAAACATTAGGATGATGTGAAAATATCTGAAAATTATCCTTATATTATTTTTGATCAATATTAATAAATTTGTATTCATTCATGCATAAATCAGATGCATATAATTCTCAATATGATTCAATGTACCATTTCACAATTGTAATTTTATTGATATGAAATATCACCCATCATGGGGTCAAACAAAGATAATATACTATAATATTATCATTAAAACAAAGGAAAATGGTACATTTGTTGTTTTTAATGTATAATAATCATTAATTATCTAATTTTTTGCTCATATTCCTATTTATGATCTGAATGATAGTCTCCCATTTTTATTTCCATTAAAATATCATATCAACTATCTTGGTGTCAAATGAAAATAGATGATTTTATATTTTCATTAAAGCATTGATTAGTTATAATGAAAACATCTTTAAATATTATGAATCAATCGTGCATAAATCTATATCTAAGATTTCCATATGTCTTGGAACGTTTGATT
Source organism: Viscum album (assembly GCA_963277665.1). Lineage (NCBI taxonomy): Eukaryota > Viridiplantae > Streptophyta > Magnoliopsida > Santalales > Viscaceae > Viscum > Viscum album. The sequence goes on from OY728137.1 coordinate 584,024,305, forward strand.
TTATATTTTTAACCATTAATAAAAAATGAAAAATCCTTCAAGTAGGTGTCCTAACCGAAAAATGGTCTGAATATGTGTAAAAAACGTGGCCTTAGATCTTATAGAAATTTTTGATTTGTAGGGATCATGTTCCCTTCAATCTGATACCCGAATTTCTCACCATGATCCATCTATTCATTCAGCACAAAGTGTCGTTTAAAATTTATCTTGGATTATATAACATTGAAATACAATTTTTTTATGTAATATAACAAATAAATTTTTTTTTAAATATTACGTAAATTATTTTTTGGATATTTAGTTTCTGTTGATGAATTCAAATTACATGACTTCTTATATTTAAAGGTTCAAAATTATTTGTTATTGTTATTATGTTTTACAATAACGTTATTGTGTAGTAGTTTAATGTTATATTCTATAAGGTAATATTGTATAATTTAATATTAATGAAAGTGAAATGTAGATGTTCATTATGGTTAATATGCTAAAATATTATAAGTTTTGTATTATTGTTTTTATTTATAATAATAAAATTGTTTTTTAAGATGTAATATTGGTTTAGTATAATATCATTACTGTAATTGGATTAAATAATTTTTCTAATTTTTAATTTTTTTATGTTCTATGGCATTGATAAGATATTGATAAAAGATTCTATTTATTAGAAACATGTTGGGATGATAGATGAGGATTTTATTAGAACTTCTTGAGGAAAAATAAAATCTTCTCTATTCAAATTCATTTAGCACATCAATTCTATTTTATTTCTGACAATACTTATATGTAGAAATGTATATGAGCTATTCTATAATAGTTAATGTTAAATCTATTCTAAGAGATATTATTTGGAGAATCGAGTATCTGAATCTATATCCCATACCTTTACATAATAGTAAAATAATAGAGTATGACTATGGATAGATAGATTAAAATATCTTTTAGTTAAATATATTTCAACTCATATGACTCTAGGTTCTAAATCCATAAGATATGTGTTTTTTGTTAACTATTAGAAGTGATATTATATGTCAAAATTTTTTCCTTTTTCTTTTTCTTGTTTATAAAACAAATACCACCATTCAAATTTTACAATGAATTAGTTTTATCTCCAAATATATTATGATAATAAGATAAAAGTTTCATTTCCATGTTTCCCTACTTCCAAAAAAGATAATGATAAACTTTATTTATCAATCAATCATAATCCTTGAAATTCCATGTATACATTAAAATCATTTCCAAAAGTGGAAATGTATTTGTTTTATTATTTTCATCATATGTAAAAATTGGGGAACATGAGATTTCTCCATAGTCAAAACGTATTACATGTGATCGACCTCATTATCCAAATTTTTATTTATAATTATATCGTAGCATTATACATTAATAAAATAAAACAAAAAACACTAGAAAATTTCAAATATTACATAAAATGATATGATTTCAATATTCAAGACTAGTATCCATTAATCATGCATTTTCATGGTTATGAAATCAATAAAAATATCATTTTTTCTAAAAAAATATGAAAAGATATAATTAAAAATGAAACAAATCCTAGAATAAATATTAAATAAATAATTCTTAAAAAAATAATTTAGTTTATGTTATATATAAAAATAATGCATATAGTAATTACAAAATGAATACACTATAAATTTATATTATAATAATATGAATATAGATGTAATATAACTAATTTATGTGAATCTATACATTTTTTAAAAATATCCATATATATGTAATTGAACTATGTTATGAATGTTTATATTAGGTAAAAAATTTCATGTCGGTGTATCCATATGATTACACAATCTCAATTTCTTGAAAAAATGTAATTAATCTTGTTATTTTTTGATCTGTTAATGTGTTATTCATAGATTATTTTCATAATGCATTCAAAGTATCTATATTATAATATGTTTATAGTATACAATGTATGCCTACTAAAATTGAACACTGTTTAATTCTGAAATAGTCTTGGGTGGCATGGGATTATGAAAAATGAATACATTATATAGTATGTTACATATTTATAGGTGTATTAATATCAATCAATGCTTTCATAGGGTATTCATACACATGTATGAATTTTGAAACATTTTTTTCCTACTACATACATACTATATAAACATTTACTGTATATTACATATACCAGTACACATATAAAGTAAATTTTATTCAAATTGTAATTGCAGATATCATGGAAATGTAAGATGCCTAAGAGCTGGAAATTATTAAGTCATAGGGCATGATTAAAAGAGAGAATATTATGAATGAAAGGGATGTGAGTATGAAATTTTAAATTTCCATGATATTAGAAACAATGATTATTATTTTTTGTATATTTTAAGAGGATCGTATGATATGGAAACACAAAAAAATCAATGATAATTGAAATTAATGTTCTAAAATTTTGGATTTTTTATAACAATAATACGTTTAAAATGAACATACAAAATTTATAAACATTATAATATTGAAAAATGGTTCTCAAATTGATTATAGTAAATAATAATCTAAATGACAAGAAATAGAACATGTGAAATGAGACAGAATTTAAAAAATAATATAATAGTATAAATTGAAAATAATATGAAGAAAAATTATGATTAAGCCAGGAAGGGTACAAAAATGAATGTAAGTGACCTTTTTGAATGTCTTTCAAACCACTACATCAATTATGTGTATAGAACCGACAGAAAATATATGAATTCTATGAACTTAGAACAATTAACAAAACCAAACACAACCTTATAATGGTGTATAATTCATTATTGTCGACATTATTGAGATATAGTGATTGAATACTAAGATAATTTTTTATTTTATATATATGTAACCAGAATTTGTATAAATTTAGTTAATAAATAACTATTATAATGTTTGTGTGCTATCAGGTAATATCGAATGTCAAAATCAAACTACTTTGATATAATGCTTGGAATATTTTGGAAATGAAGTGATAAGGTACTAATGGATTACTTCATTGAGAATGAGCAGCCTGGATACAATCAAGACAATTTTTATGAGGTATATTTTCCTCTATTATTTATAACTTCTTGAACTATCCCCTACAAAATACATAATTTTCAATATCATCCACATGATAAGAATAATAAAATAATAATAAAATATAAATAATATGATAAATATAATGTCATAGTGCACCATGTTCATTAATTTTAATGCATGATTATTGTTCTAATTTTTAACATTGTCATTAAATGGGGTTTTTCCCAAATTTCTTCTTAAGATAGGATAATGGGGGAAGACATTAGTTCATCTTTTAAGAAAACCAATCAAAGGAAAATTGTATTCCAACTCAATATAATCCTCATTTACCGCACGGAAAAAATAAATAGAGTTATTTGTATGAATAAAGAATCACATATTGAAATTATAAAAAAATAAAATGAAATCATGAATTGAATATTTTCACAAAATATTATTATCGTTAAATTTAAAGAAAATGTTTTAATTAAAAAAATAAAAATATAATCCATTTAGATGGTAATAAATATATTTTGTAAGACTAAGTATATTGGGAATTTAATTAAGATTAAACTGAAATTAATAGATGAAAATAATATTTTCATGGGACATAAGTGATCTTACACTAAAAAAATAATATTCATGTATAAAAAATAAATACTAACTCAATATAAAAACAGATAAAAATTCTATAATGCATACTAAATAAAATACAACACTGAAGTTATTATTATTATTAAAATTAATTAGATAAAATAAATAGTAAGGGAAAATTCAGGATATATGTTGGAAATTTAATTATTAAAAACATATAAAAACATGTTTCCTTATATTTTGGTAAACAAGTGACAATTATCAATTTCTAATGTCTCGTATATAGGGATATTCATTAGAATATATACATTATAAAGTATTCAAATGAGTAAGAATGAAATAATTTCTAAATTGGTATTATAAAAAATAATATTATATCACGTTTAAATAGTTATATTTTTAATGAAAAATATATATGTAAAAGAAATTTTGATATTTATATAATATATAACTTTTAAAGAAACATTAATTGATTTAATCAAATTAAATTGATCTATGTAATTCAATTTTCATCATTTTTATGCATACAACGTCAACAGAATTTAACAATCATGTGATGCATACATTAAATATTATATATTTACAATAATTGTGATTAATAAAACTTTTAAAAAAGAATATATAACACTCAACCAACCTTAAAATCATCTTATATTATATAGTTTCTGACACAAAACAATAAAAACCATTCATATTATATTTATTTATTCAATGGTATCAAAATAAAACACAAAGGATTCAATGTGTTTTTTGAAATCATATTTCATCAGAACATCATGATATTCCAAACAAGAACACCTTACTAGGGAACATACTCTGGTGGTAGAAAATATAGAGAAAGTAGTGATAGAAGATCTATTGAGATTGTCCTTATAGACTATATGAACAATGATAGGAAATAATTTAGAGAAGTAACATGTCCCCATAAAATGAAAATATAAATGGATGAATATTTTATTTTATATTTTGAAGAAATATATTAATACACAATGATGATAATTAATGATATAACTGTAGTTATTTTAGTCACACATCTAAATCATAGTGGTTGAATTTTTTTAATGTACATATTGAAATAAATATACATATTTATTGATTCACTAAAATAATAATATATTTTCTTAATCTAGTAATATGATAGATGAGAATTGATAATAATTTTTTTTGAATGATGTTTTAAGTAAATTAAAAAAATGTAAAGAGGTATTTAGTTTTTAAATCTAAGATATTAAATATAATTTAAATTAACAAAATGTATTCAAAATAATTTGATATTTGATTGTTTAAATTGAAAAAAATTGATTTAAAATGAGTTATATGTACCTATTTTTACATATTAGAAAAAAATATAGAAAACAAGTTTTATAACAAGTCCCCTATCTATAGTTGAACAGATGAAACTACAAACTACCTTTTCACCAATGAGAAGAGATTAAAAACAAAAATGAAGAAATTTTATTGATAAATGGATGATTTTTTTATTTGAGTTATAATGAAATTTTATTTTATATATTTATTACATATATAAATATGTTAACGATCGATTCTGTTTTATAAACCATAGCTCACTGTTATATTTTAATGCAACTATTTAAATCCTTAACAAATTTTCAGAATATTAATATTATTAATATAATTAGTATAATTTATCTTTTTCTCGAAATGTTGTAAATCATCGTTAATAATAAAATTCATTTTGATCCACTCCTTCAAACACTCTATGAAAAGGGTTGTGAAAATAAATTAATATGATGTCTATAAAGAGTTGTACAATATGATTTTTTTAGTAAATTAATATGACATTGATAAGAATTAATCATTATCACTTAATGTAGTTAGCACCTTTTAAGACTAGATTGAATTTAGTAATATCAATCTATTATTTTTATATGTTAAACATAGATGATAAATTATTAAGGACTACTAATTTCATTAAATAAAATAATATTCGAAGAAGATAGGTGTCATTTCTCAAAATTCATTAATGTCATGTCGAGTATAATATTCTTATAAAATATTTTTGGAGTTTAATAATAACTGATAGTTGATGTTGATATGGTTTTATAATGTAGAAATATAGCATAAGCGTTGACCAGAAACTAAAGAGCATAAATGAATAAAGATCTGACCATTTATTATGCAATGCGTATAGAAGTATTGTCTATCATTAAAATCAAGTTTAGGATTTGGAATTACCGTATATAGGTATTCTATATACGTATATGAAATACATTGAAAAAATTTGTACAAAATAAACCACTTAGATTTGAAAATCTCCCAATATTCAGTGTATGACAAGTAAAATTCTGAAATTACAAGCCCCAAATTATGAGTAACATTAGGTTTTCTTCTAATTAAACATTAATAGAAAATATAATTCCCTATGGAATCATATTTAAATGCTTTGTTTGACCGGTATATTTTGGAAATGGAACATGAAGTTATTTTATCAACACATGGTGATGTTGAGTTATTTTATATAACATAAACATGAAAAAACTAATATTTACATGAGAAAAATTAATATAGAAATAAAAAAATAAAAAAAAATTAAATTAATGTATACAATAAAATCAATAAATATATATAATATAGGTTCATACATCAAATCATGGAATAAAAATTTTTAAAAAATCATATAAAAAAGTGGTTTCTAATTTTCATTTAATATATTTTTTTTGCAAATTAAGTGACCATTATAAGGAATATACTTAGTAAAATAATGATTATGAGGATTTTTCATGGTAGAAAAAGTTGATATAATGCATGGTACTAAAATATACAATTTAAATTTTAGATTCAATGTGATCCTAATTAATAATTATCCTGGATGGATAGTTTCTATTGAATCTTTCAAAACCATGTCTGTATAAAGAATCTAAATAAATTAGTGAATCCAAAATTTAATGGGTAAATTGACATCTTGTAATATGAATCCAAAAAATACTATATATTTGAAAAATAAAATTCATATTTTTGGTACCCATTTAAATTTAGTTTGAAAAACGGATGATGGTTCACAGGAATTTTATTTAATATATAAAATAATACAATCTAAATTAAATTGAATGTATTTTCTTAATAGAAAATATAATTGTTTTCATACAGTTAGAGGAAAATGAAATTTTTAACTTTTTTCCAATGTGAACAATATCATTAGACCAATGTCATCACAAAATAACATCAATGTTGGTCCCTTTTTAATAATATTGAATGGGTCAAAAGGTTTCGGGTAGTGATTAACCACTAATGAATTGTATAATTTTACTTAATTAGTTTTACCAGTATGAAAAAATCATAACAGTTAATGAGCTCACCTTATCCTGTGATGATCCTTGAACATTTTAAAATTTAAATTTCACTACTACATGTTTTCAGGATAAAACGATGTTTTATACCAACATATATAGTGTTTTGGTTAAAAATATATTTATCATAGATTAGATAGGGGATATTTTTTCTTCTACAAGAGAAAGAAATGTTTCATTGAATAAATTATTTAGTAATCAAAATGTGGACACCTTTTATATTCAATGGTTAGTTTTACCACCTAAACATACCAACTTACATAATGAAATATTAAATATTTTATCTTGATTGATGAAATGGTCAACCACATCAATACAAAAATCCATTAAAATATTTTTCATTAAATGAATTGGGAATGGATCATTAGACAAAGTATTTCACTCACAAATTAATGAAAATTTAAAATTTAAGATGACTAAAATTGGAAGAGGTTTTTTGGATACATGGGAATAATTTATAAAATTAATCATCTGAAAAAATCTCAAATTTTATATTAATTTAATGGTAATTTATCAAAACTCCATTAAATGTATATTAAAAATTTGAATTTCAGTTTATGTTGAATGATATTCTATATTTGGATACTCGATGAAATTAAATAGCTTAAAATTAATTTTTTTTCATTATGTTAAATTTTTGTGGAGAAAAATTACAATATTTTAATTTGAATATTGAATATAGAATACATAAAATATAATTCTTGATGGATAATATGATTTCATACAAAATTAGTAGAAACAATATAATCAAATGAAAATATAATTAAATATATTTTACTATTTCTGAAATAAAATAGTATATGAAATTCAAAAACATCTTGTATTCAATCATAGTGATTAAATTCAAATTAATATGTGAATTTTTTTTATAAAAAATTGAGAGATAAAACAAAATACACTTGTAAATGTGTTGTGTGAAAAAAATATCAAAGAATTGAGTATAATAGTAATAATATATCACCAGTTGGGGAGGATAATCAAAGAGGGTAGTGTAAGTATAAGATGAAATATAGAATGATGGGGAATAATATTGTAAGCATTGATGAAATATAATGGTCATAGAGTATATTGATGGATAAAAATAAAAGGACTGGTGATTTGAGGAAACATTTTAAAAAGATGGTGACATGTGTATAAGAACATCATAAATTTTTAAAATAATTATATACAGTGTATTTAATTGGATAATAATGTGGAAAAATATAATTTTTTAAAAACACATGGAACATGCATTTATCCTTTTTAATATTGATTATTTCCAGTATATTCTACATCTTTTAAAACATGTGCAATTTCATTAGCATCATTTGTATTTTTATGAAAAGACAAGGAAATAGTATTTACAATGTAAATATTTACGATTAATGATATTTATATAATATGATATGTTTTATTATATTAAGGTAATTGAATGGTAACAATTTAGTGTATGGAATAAAATTTAATGTGAAATGTTTTTTTAAATAAATCATCACTATTAAAAAAAATAAAAAAAGTTTAATTTTGTAATTTATAAAATAAATATTCTAAATATAATGATCATTTTATAAAATAAAACCATACTGGCATGGTGAGAAATAAATATTTTCATTCAATATTACATGTCTCCCAAATAAAATATTATTAGTAGAAGGTTGTGTTGTATATATTGTGAAATATTAATCTAATGTAGTTTAATATATTATAGACGAGACATATTAAATTACAATAAATTTCATAGGGAATAAAATGATTTCTCTTAAAAAATAATGTGAATACAAACCTATTGAAATAGTATAATTGTATTTCAGAATAATATTTTTCATTGAAATAGTTCTCTTAATATAAGTAATCATTGAATAAATAATATCCATTAAGGTAAGGAAATAATAAATATAGTCATTAATTGAAGGTACCCATTAATGTATGTTGAACTTGGTATCATTGTTAATATTAAATTTAATTTCCTTGTATCAGGAAACATAATAGATATATCAACAAATTCAACGATGAAATCCATATTTTTGGAAATAATATAATAATTCTGGATGATGGTGTCTAATAATGACATCATTTAATAATACTATTGACAATGTCCACCGACAATGTCATTATAATCCATAATAGTGGAAAACATTTTATCTATATAAATGAGATGCAATTGTTTATTAGATTATTCCATTGAACATGATGATTTTGACATACCAGAAATGACAATTCATAATGATTATATTTAAAATAGCATACACATTAAAAATATGTCATTAATGTACTGTTAAAATAATATATAACAATTATATTTCAATTGAATCTTAATTAAAATTATTTGAAACCTTTTATCATTTGATAATTCATGGTAATTAATATTCAAGTGTGACATATTTAGAATGATCTAGTAAGCAATGTAATGAAATTATTATATTCAACCATATAAATAGATAATATATTTATAAATCATAAAATTGGAGGATAATTTTAATAAAAATCATATATATTGAAAAAAAATTCATTTTTATATGTAGTTATTCTAAAAAATAATAGGACCTAAATAAAAGAAAATATAATATAGGTAAAGGAAAAAAATTAAAATGAAAATGATGAATATATGATAGTCAAATATGAATCAACTTCTTGTTAATTATACACATATGGAGACATTTTATATTCAATAAATGATATATAATATTTCCATATAGACTTTTCATACATAACAATCACATAGATTAAGGGACAGTGTATATATTATATACATTGTGAAAAAGTCAATCTATCAAATATAAGATTTTAAAATATGAAAATTTGTATCCAGAAAAAGAGACGATATGATATTTATAAATGATTTTTTATATTATGGATAACATAGGACAAATAAAAAATGAACAATAAAACCCTAAAAGAAGTTATATTTAAAATATATTCTAAAAATTTTAATTTTTCATTAATATATAATTTTAATTGATTTTTAGTGCACACTCTACAAATAAATTTTAAAATAATTTACATTATAATATTGATCGATATTCAATTAGAAATATAATTGCAATAACTATTTTTATATATCATCATATATATAATATATGTAATGTAAACCATAATACTAAATTGATGTATATAATAATTGAAAGAGTAATCATTAGAGTATATATTGAAAAAGTTATGATTCAGAAAGAAAAAAGAATCATTTCAGAAATAATTTTTACACAAAAAAACATGTACATGTGAACCCAAAATTAAAATAATATATAAATTAAAAAATTGAAAATTATTTATACTATCATATTATATTGATTTAAAAATAACATAGTTTATAGGAATATATATTGTTTTATATGTGATTTGGTGAATCTTTAGCATCAGAATTTATAAATTTATTAAATTTATTGATGACTTAAATAAACATAAGGAGTTAAAAATTAATATAAACATGTGATGCTGAAAGGTGTGGGGAGGTTGTGACAGGAATGGGGAATAGGGGAAAAGGGAATATGAGGGAAAATAGAATCATGAAACAAATTAAGATGAAGTTGACATGTGTAGTGGTAACTAAGTCATTTTGTTTAATTATCAATATCTATACAGATAGAGTGTATACTAATTATATATATTAGAATTGTGAAGTTATAATAACAAATATACATATAAAATATTAAAAAAAATACCAAAAACTATATATAATTATTCTTAATATATCTGTTTGTACGATGTATATTACTTATTTTGAATATGCATACTAAATAGTACAAAACTAAATAATGAAACTGTACCGTTATTAATATTCATGTTTGAGTATATGTGTTATATACCCATAATAAATGATAATTTTTTATCAGTGATTTAGTATTATATTTTCCATGTTTTTTAATTTCGTATAACATGAATGACTATCATAATATGGATAATATATTTTGATATGTAAGACTATAAAATTCCTTTGTATAGTTTATTTTAGTATATACAAACATATTGTCGGTAACTAAATTAGAGGTGTAATATGGAAAATAAAATGGAGTTTAGGTTTCTTAAATTGTATATCGATGAAATGTTAACGAATAATTTTAATAAAATGATGAATTTGAAAGAATATTAAAGTTTATATATTCTATTAATAAAATATTTATTTCAATGTTCAGATCCTCATTTGTTAAGGAATGATATTCCATAATATTTATGCTACATGAAAAAAACTAAAGATTTAAGGAAAAACTAATAATTAATAAATATATTATTTTTAATAATAAAATTTTACTATAAAACATGTGCTTTTTATGATTTATTTAAAATTTTATGACTTGATATTCACATATAAAAATTAATAAATAATACTAGCTATTTTAATTTGAGCCTAGATGATAATAAATCTTGTTTATCAAATGGAAACCATAAATAAATGTTTACTATGATTATGGGAAAACCACTTAATATATTCTAAATTTATAACATTTAATTATGTTAAAAAATATATTATATAAAAATTAATTTAAAATAAAACAAATATATAAATTAGTTTCTTTTCTTCTGAAATAAAACAGAATGGTAAATGGATTTGAAATGTGGTATGCGTAAAAAGTATTATGATCAAAATTTGATAGAAAACATATTATCATGTGTCTATGGGATATGTTTTAATCCTTTATATGATATGAAATGTTAATATACAAATGAAATAGATTGACATGAAATGGAATATATATTATACAATATGTATATGCATGTAATGGTTTTCTATGATATTGCATGATATACTAGTATATGGTAATAGTAAAAATGAATGATCATATAGAATATTTACAACTATAATACATTAATTCATAGAAGAGTATGGTATACGTAATGTTCCACTATTTGGGATGTTTTAGTACTAGAAGATAAAAAATAAATTCAACTGTGACAATAGAACTATTATCATTAAAGAGGAAAAAAAATTCCACGTTTTACAATGAGGGAAGCAGGTTTCATCTATGAAGAAAGAGAATCCCTATTTATTAACATCATTTAGATTCCTTCAGATAATTCATGATAGAATAGTAAAATACTCTTAATGATTAAAAAAATTAGGGGTTTAATTTTAAAGAAAATATAAAAAAATCGTTCCCCAATCCAGGATTCATGTGATTCATTTAAACCATTCTAGAAGTGTATATTACCCCATGTGAGTCACGATGATAAATAGTTCTATAAGAAGAATTAAGATGGTGTTTTTTTTGGCCAAATCACTTGTATTGGTCTGTGAAAGAACTAATTTCTTGGGATGGAGTCATAGAAGTAGATATCAGAAGTTATATATTAGAGTAAATCAGAAATTTGAAATACATAGTTAATCTCTAAAACCACTACAATAAAAAATGGTTGTTGTATGGATATATAAATGTCAAAGTTTGAAATGTGACTTTGTTATGTGTGTAAATTTGATGGGGATGTGAGAATCCTCAGGTGAATATATCAAATATCATGAAGGTGACTGGAATATTGATATTAATAGAAAATGAATAGGAAGAGGGGAAATGAACTTTTATTATCATGAGTAATCAACATGGTATGGGAGGTAGGATATTGTGAAGTGAAAAGGTAGCTTCAACGAATGGAAAGGGGGTGAACAATAATTCAAGATCCTGAGAGAGGAGGTGGGGAGACAACATCAAGGATTATGAATTTTGAAACAAGAAGAGTGAAGTGGAAATTATATGCAAGTAAAAAATGTGTGGTGGTGATATCTAGATGTAAAAATAAATTAATTATTGAATTTATAAATATGAAAATATTTCTCTTATGAAATATCACATAAATCTCACCAATATATGAATTTTTCAGAAGGGGCATATATGATAATGTAATTTTTTTTGATTCCTAAAAAACCCAATTTAACACATAAATATTTCACTAACTATTACGAGTTAACAGTTTCTATATAGGAAACTGAATCTTATAAAATATATATTTAAAATTATATAAAATGAAAATAGAATTCAACTAAATAATATGAATGTTTTTCTAAAAAAAACTAAAGTAAATTAATTTAAACACAATCCATCACATTAGATAAAACACTGCACAAATCAACTTTTTAAATTTTTTAAATATCTAAATTATTTTAAATTAATATATAGAAATAAAATATTACTACTGCAAGTGTAAAATATAAATTTAAAATTTTTATGTGATAAATATATTCCTTGTGATGGGACCATCCTACATTTGTTTCGTTCCACTAGGGTTTCATCCTATATTATCTCATGTCATCACATTCTTGCAACCACTATCTATCTATGAGAATTCCCCAATGAAAAATCTATATGATCACTGATCAAACATTCTAAAAATTCCTGATTTATATCCCTATTTTACCAAATAATTCTCATTTTCATGCTCTATTAGGCACGCACTCTACATCTTTGCCTCATCCTTCAGCCACCATGGATTCCCCCAAAATTGATCCCCACCTATTTGAGACCATCATCAACACCAATGTCTACCTGAAACCAAATGAATTAACTTATCAAACAAAATATCATCCTGATCATCTCATTAATTACCCTTAAAACTACATTAGCACCATAAATAAATAATTATTTATTTAATAAAACTCTAAAATCATCAACATGGTCTCTACCAATTTCCCAAACCACTAAAAATATTATCAAAGATATTATCATCAAGGTTTCGTACAATAAACAACATTAATATTCCATGAGTCCCCCTATGTTCTATGTTGATCATAGATAGAGCAGTATTAGTGTCTAAAACAACAATGAGAGGGTTCTTATCAACGATCATTAAGAAGAAGTTGTTTATAACCAAAAATATATATATATTTGGAATATATCAATTATTAGTTATTATGACCATACATATATGAATTATACTAGAGGAATAAAACATGTCTTTACTGCTAGGTCTTTAATCTGTATCCATGATTATGTTCCGTCTTTTTTAATTTATTTTATGTTGTCATTTTATTTTGACTAAATTTTGGAAATCTTGGGGGGTATTTTATTGTACATAATTGATGTGTCCCCTACCTTTTTTTAATTCAATATTTCATGGAATAAATCATTGGGTAAGACTATTATTATCTTATTGAATTCATAAACATTTTCTCTTATAAAAATGTCATATTTTTCCAAAAAATTTTATATGTAATTTTTAGAGGAAATTATAGTATAATTTTTATTTGATCATTTTTGGGTATGCTTATAAATTTATTTTGATTTAAATTTATTCTATCAGACTTGGTTATATATATTTGTATGAACACACTTTTTATTGGATTAAATAAATTAAATGATCTAGGATTTTGAGAAATCTTATATTGGGATGTTTTTTTTCAATAATATTTATGACAACCATGATGAAATATTGAAGTGATATAAAGTAGAATAAAAAAATCATCATTCATTGATTTTAACATGGACATACACTTAAATTCATGTGATTAAAAAATTATAGGGATGCTCCAAAAACACAAAAAATAAATTTGACAGTATAAAATACTCATAAAACAAAAAAATCAAATATAGCAAAGAAAAAACCTATTTGAAAAACAAACCCTGATATGACTCTATATTCTCTCTAAAAATTAACTCAATCAAAGCCTAACACTCAAAGATTCATAAAAGAAAAAATATTACCCCTTTGTCGAAAAAAATTCAAAAAATACATTCGACACATGGCCCTGGTAATCAATTGTATTTCTAATTCTTTTATAATATATATTACTAATGAACCACACATTCAATATCAAACATTGTAGAACACTTCTTATCCTTAGTGGACTACATGTTGACGATTCATCAACATTCTTATCTAGGAGTATAATTTAACAGTGTCATTGTTTCCATATGAAAATATGCAACCACATCCTCTTAAATAGATGCCATGTCAGTATATCACATCTTTGTGGTCAATATCTTATATTTCATCCTTTATATTTTGAATATATCTCCATTATTATTTATATAAAAACCACTATTGTTAATGACTAAAATATATACATTAATTTATTTCTCTCCGATCATTAAATATGATGAATCCAAACAACATAGAGATATATTAGGTAATTAATTTCAAATAATAACTTCTTATTTCTTCAATATGAACATCAACATACCCAAAAATAGTGTAAGGTTAAATGTGTTTTTTTAGCATGTACATGGAAGAGAGTGGAACATATTAAAAGATAATATTAATCTTAATTTTGTGTTATATTGTTATAAGATCCTGAATTATTTCTATTATAAATGAATGTGTGGTGGTGTATCTTTTTTATAATGCTTAAATACTATTATCATTAATTTTTTTGAAACACCAAAACTTCTATATATTTTATTTTCATGATGAAAAATCATTAATTTAAAAAACAACCCTGATGGGTTTTATATTGTTTCATTTTAGGTTAACAAACCATATCATCATTTGGAATAAGAGTAACATTATAATTGAACTAATTTTGTGATTATTTCCATGATTTCAATTAATGTATACAATGTTATTAGTTTTTTATGACATATAGTTTCTTGTAAAAATATCTAATGATAATAGGTTTTGTCCTCATGAATACATAAACCCTGTATGAATATCTATTTGTATCTTAGAATGGAAATATTCAAAATAAACCATCTAATTTCTTTTTGATTTCCTTTTTACCATTTGTTTTATATAAAAAAAAGTATTGTTAATAATTTTTTTAAAATTTTTTTCCTAAGGTTTTATCTCTGATGTAAATATTTAAGTGATTATCTTATGATATGTGAATGTAAGTCACATTTCTATATTTTCACTTTTTTTATTGATCAGCATTTTATTCTTTTCATGTTGCATAATTTTAATTATACATGTATCAATTAAAAATACAAAAATATTTTTTTAAGATGTAGTTTAATATTTGGTATCATCCTCAATAACATTGTTATCCTATGTATCTAAATACTGTTGGGATAGGTTAGGGGGTTGGATTACTACTAAAAGTAGGTACGATGGTTTTGGAGTAGGGTTGGGGGTGGGTTGAGGCTAGGGATAGGTGGTGGGGTTATGTTTAGGGCTTGGGTTGTGGATCATTGGGGTGGATTTCATTTTAAGGGTGTTGATGGGGCTATGATAAGGGGTGGGGTATGTTTTTTGTGTTAGGGAATAGGGTTTATACTAGGGTTGGATAGGTTTCCTACATTAGGGTTTGTTTAGGGCATGGACTGGGCGGGGGGTGGATGTTTTTTTAGGATATGTATGACGTGAAGATGGTTTATGTTTAAAAGTAGTTGCATAGCGGGGTAGGTTTTCGGATAGGATGGGATGAGAATCTTAATGATGTTTGTGTATGTGTGAGGGGGGGTTATAGGGGTACAGAATGGGAGTGTCATATTTTGGGATGTGGGAGTAAGTGTTTCATTGGTTAAAGCCTATCTATGTGGGTCTGTGGTGGTTAATTTAGTGTAAGTTGAGACTAGGTCCAAGGGTGGGGTGTAGGTGGTTGGTTTAGGGATAGTTCATACGGAATATGTATAGAGCTATATGTGTATGTGGGGATTGTTTATGGTTCGTTTTGGGGGTGTAGGATGGGTGGTTTTCAGATAGGTTAAGGGGTAGGTTTAGGGATATGGGTGTTGGTGGGGGTTCTTTTGGGGATAGTTTTAGCATTGTAGAGGTTTTGTTTAGGTTATGGGTCATGGGGGTGTATGAGGGTATTTCTATGTATATGGGTGTAGGTGTTTGGGGTTTGTGTAGGTTTGTGGTGGTTGTGGGGGGTGTTAGGATTAGGGCCAATGGTGGAGGTTGGGTTGGAGGTATAGAAAGGGGGTAAGCGGCATTAATGGTTGATTGGGGTCCAGGGCCAGGGGTGGTTTGGAATAATGGCCTAGCCTAGAAGGGGGTAAGTATAATAATGGGGTGTATAGGGTTTTATTAGGGATTGAGTGGTGGGAAAGGGTTAATTTTATCGGTGTAGGAGTGGGGGGGAGGGGGGGATTTGTGTATACTTCTTGGAATTGGATTTTTTAGGGTTAGGGTAGGGTATTTTTGGGTTTTTCATTTTTTCTATGGTTTGGGGTAGGTTTTTATGGAAATTTAAATGTGTGGTTGGTGGAGGGGGGGGTATTGGGGTAGGGATGAGGTGTGTGGGTAGGGGGTTGGTTTAATGTTTGGTTTGGTGTGTATGGGGATTGGTTTAATTTATAGGATGATTGTGGTTGGTTTGGGATTTAGGTCTTGGGAGAGGGGTAGTTTTAGGTCTAGGACTAGTTGTGTTATAGGGGGTATCTTTTGAGCAATGTCTGGTGTTTTAAGGTTATTGGTTTGGGGATAGGGTTTTTTTTTGGGATGAGGGATTGAAGTATAATGTGGCTGAGGGTCTAGGAGTTTTTGGGGATAAGGGTTTGATGTTATTTGGGGATAAGGGTCTAATTTAATTTGGGATTAGGGTATAGTGGTTTCTAGGGATGGGGGTATAGTATTTTTTTTGTGGGTTTTGATTTATTCGGGGATAAGGATTTGGGTTCTATTTAGGCTGATTGTAAGTGGTTTTTTCATTGAAGGGATTGAAGTTTTTTGGGATGAGGGTTTGTGGTTTTTAGGGGTGATAATTTAGGTTTATACTCGGTATAATGGTTTATTTTTGTCTAGGACGATGGTGTTTTTTGTTTCGTCGTTGCTGAGGGTTTGGTATTTTTTCTGGGTTTGGTGTATAGAGGTTTTCTGTATCCATGGGTTTATGCTTTTTGGGGGATGAAGGATTGGAGTTTATTTGCATTGAATGTTTGTGGTTTTTATTGTGGATGTGGATTGTGGGTTTTTTGGGATATGATTTTATGTTTTTTTGGGGCTATGGGGATATAGGTTTTAGGGATGATGTTTTAGGTTTTTTTGGGGATAGGTTTTTTTAGCACTGACTGTCTATGTTTTTTTGAGGGTGTGGTTTTAGGTTTTTTGGGGGAATAGGGTTTTGGGTTTTTTGGGGCTGATGGGTTATAATTTGTGTGGGTTTGGAGGATTAGTTTTTTTGGATGGGGGGTTTAGGTATTTTGTGTATGGAGTGTATAGGGTTTTCTTGGGCTGATGGATTAGGGATATTTGGCGGTGACGGCTTCATTATATTTGGGGCTTGGGATTAATTATTTTACAGGGGTAGATATTTTTGAAATTTTTTGGAAAAGGATTTATATTTTATGTGTTTTTTGGGTTTTTAGAGGAAGAGGGTTTAAGTGGTTTCTAGGGATAAGGGTTTTGAGTTTTTTTGGAAGAGTGTTTGGCTTTTATTTTGGGCTGCGGGTATTGGTTATTTTGGGATGTCTATTTTCAGAATTTTGGAATTGAAGGTGTGTGGTTTATTTTGGATTTATTATTTTGAGTCTTTTAGGAAAAAATTGTTTATGTATTTATTTTGGGATGATGTATTTTTTGGATGAGGGTTTAGTTTTCTTTGGTGCTAAGGGTTTGGGGTTTTATGTGATAACAATTTACTGCTCTTTGGGGATGAGGATTTTGGGTTTTTTTCATGATGAGGGTTTTGTTGTTTCAGGGAAGAGGGATTAGTGTTTTTTTGGCATCAAGGTTTCAGGTTTTGGGGGTATAAGAGTTTGTGTATTTTTATGGATTAGGATTTAGATCTATTTGGTGGTGATAGTTTGAGGGTTTTGGGGATTTGGGTTAAGCAATAATTAGAGAATAAGTATTTTTGTTATTTTGGGATGAGAATTTATAGTTATCTAGGGTTGATGTTTTAGTTTTTTTTGGGCTGAGTGTTTCGAGATTTTTTGGGTAGATAGATTAGTGATTTTTTCGGGATGAAGATTTTGGGATTTATGGGGATGTGAGTTTATTATTTTCATTGGTGACGGGTTTAAGGTTTTTTAGGGTTGAAGATCTGTTATTTTTTATGGAAGAGGTTTTGTGGTTTTTGGTTGGTCTATGGGTTTTTATTTTTTAAATATAAGTGATGAGAGTTTTAGGGGGCTAAAATTTTAGGGCTTGGTGGGATGAAGGATTCTGAATTATGGTGAATATTATTTAGTGTTTTTTGAAGTAATAATATTAGGGTTATTTGGGGAAGAGCGTTTAGGGTTTTTTAGATGATGAGTTATTGGTTTTTGAGGAAAACTCTTTAGGGTTTTTTGGGATGCAAGTTTAGAATTTTTTTAGAAAATGGGTTTAGGTTGTTATTGGGCTAAGGGAAAAATGTTTTTTGTGATACCAGTTTATGTTTTTTTTGGGTTTAGGGTCTACGAAATTTTTGGATTAGGGATTGGGAATTTTTTTATAATAATGTTTTATGGTTTTTTGGGGGTTGAGGGGTTTTGATTTTTTGGGGCTATGTTTTTTGGTATTTGTTTGATAATGAACGTGTTACATCTTCTAGGAAAGAGTGTTTAGTGTTTTTTATGTTATGTTTTTATAGTTTTAGTGATGAGGGTTTTAGTTTTTTTGTGATGAAGGTATGTGATTTTTTTTGATCTCAAGAATTTGTTGATTGAAGAATGAGGGTTTGGGGTGTTGGGGGATGTTGTTTTAGGATTTTTCATTGCGGGTTTAAGATATTCTTGATAACAATGTTTAGGGTTTGGGGAGATTAAATTTGTTTTTTTTTTTGAGGATGAGGGTTTGTGGTTTTTTGGTGTTTTTGGTATAAGGTAGATTAGGACCTAGGGAATAAGAGTTTTTTAATAGGGATTGGGGGTTTTAGGTTTAAGGGTTTAGGGTTTTATGGTGATATGTTTTTGGATTTTTTTGGGTCAATGGTTTGATATTTTTGGTATGAGGGTTTATGGTTTTTTTATTGGTGAGGTTTGGGGGATTTTTTTGTGCTGGTATTTTAGGGAGGATGTGGTAGAAGAGATTGGGGTTTCTAGTAAGGGATTCTAGATTTTTTGGAATGATGGTTTTAGGAATTTTGGGGATATGGTTTTAGTGTTTTTAGGGTTAAGGGATTGGTATTTTTGGTTAATAGCTTTTGGGTATATTGGTTGACATTGGGATTTTTTATGGTTAAATGTTTAGGGTTTCTTTGTGTTGAGGTTTTAGGGTCTTCTATGAATAAGGGATGATAGGATTTATTGGTTGGGATTTTTGTGGTTTTTGTAGTATGGGGTTTAATGTTTTTTTTTGAAAAATTAGGTTTTTTGGAGGTAAGGGTTTTTGGGGTTTTTATATAAGGGTTTAGGTTTTAATGGGGGAATACAATTTAAAGGTTTCTTGGGATGAAGGATTAGGTTTTTTAGAGATAAGGGTTTTTGGTTTTTTTGGAATGAGGGTTTATGGTGTTTTGGGGCTCAGAGTATTGGGTTTTTTAGGGTTGCGGGATTGTAATTTTTTAGGGCTATAATTTTAGGGTTTCAATCAATGGTTTTGTTTTTTTTTCAGGATGACGGGTTAAGGTTTCTTGGGGATGGAGGATTGGGTTTTTAGGTGATGATTGTATAGTTTTTTTGGGGCTGGATGATGTAGATTTATCAAGATTATGGTTTGGGTTTCTTTGGTTCATGGTTTCAATTATATTTTGAATGGGAGTATAAGTTTCTTTTCAGTTGACGGTTTCTAGATTTCTATGGATGAAGAATCATTTTTTTTGGGATGAGATTTTAACATTTTTTGGTTCTTAGTTTTTTATGATTTTTGAGTGTATGAGTTTGGGGTTTTGGGGCCTGTGGTTCTTGGGTTTTGTGTGATCAAGATTTATTGTATTATAGTGTTGAGGTTTTAGAGTTTTCTGTGGTTAAGGGTTTGAGATTTTTGGGGTAGAGTGTTTAGGGTTTATTGGTGCGGAGGACCTTGGGTTTTTCGGAAGATTACATAGGGTTTTTAGGGGCTGAGGGTTTAGTGTTTTCTGGTATAAGGGTATGGTATTTTTTAACATTGAAGGTTTGGGGGATTTTCGAGCTTAGGGTTTCTGTTTTATTATATGACGCATTAGGATATTTTGGTGCGCAATTGTTTGGAATTATTGGGGCTATGGGTTTTGGGGTTTTGGGGGCTGCGTGATTGTAGTTTTTTAGTAATGAAGGGATTATGTTTTTTTGTTGAGTGTTTGGGATTTTTTTTTGGAGGAGTGTGTATGGTTTATTGGGGCCGATATTTATAGTTTTTTACAGCCGATTGCTTTGGTTTTTTTGGTGTAAATGCTTTAGTGTTTTCTAGAGCTTAGGATGTTGGTGTTTTTAGGGCTAAGTGTATTGACTATTTTTGGGATAATAGTTTATTTTTTTATGGTGCTTAGGGTTTATGGTCATTTGGTGTAGAAGTTTTATGTTTTCATTTATATTAATGTTTAGTTTTTTTATGTAGGATTAGGGTTTTAGGGACCAAGGGTTTATGGTTTCTTTGGGCAGAGGGGTTTTTTGGATTTTGAGTTGAGGGTTTGGAAATTTTTGGAGCTGAGGGTTTTGGGTTTTCTAGGATGTTGGTTTAGTGATTTTTGGGGTCCTTGTTTTTGTTTAATTTTTGGGGTCTGGTGTTTTATGTAATTTAATGTTCAAGGAATTTGGGTTTTTGTGGCATTGGGATTTGAATTTTTCATGATGAGAGACTAGGTGTTTATGGTGGTGGGGTTTAATATTTTTTAGGGATGTAGTTTTGGAGATGATAATTGTGGTTTATTTGGTGCTCAGGGTTTAATTCTTTTTAGGGATGAGTGTTTATGATTTTTTGTAATTGATTCTTTTCTATATTTAGATAATTATGGATTATGGTTTTCTATGGAAGAGGGTTTCTGGTTTTTTATGTAAATTCGTTCATTAATTCAGGGTTGAAAGTTTAGTGTTTTGGGACTAGGGGATTATATTTATTTGGATGATTGTTGATATTTTTTGGGGCTGCAGATTTATGAATTTTTAGGATGAGAGTTTAATGTTCTTTTGTGGTAGACTGTTTAGTGATTTTTTGGGATGGGGTTTGGTTTTGTTTAGGGGTTGAGGGTTGATGGTTTTTTGTGGATCAGGTTTGATGTGTAATTAGGGATGAATGTCAAGTCTTTTATGGGGCTTAGGGTTGAGGGATTACTAGGGATGAGGGTTTCAAGATTTTTGAGGCTGTTAGATGAGGGTTTTTGGGACTTATTGTTGATCGTTGTTTGTAGATGAGGGTTTAAGTATTTATAGGGATGATTGGTTTGGGTATTTAGGGTGATGTATTATTAATTCTTCAAGTTGGTGGTATATGGTGTTTTTTATTTGAGGGTATAATTATTTTTCATTATCATGGATTAGTGTTTCTTGGTGATGATGGTTTTGTGTTTTTTTTCCATGTGATTAGGGTTTTCTTATGACTAATAGATGACTTTTTTTGTGGGATGAGGGATGATTTTGATGATATTTTTGGGGATGAGTATTAATGGTTTTTTTGAGTTGAGGGTTAATGTTTCTTTGGCGATGAAGGAATCATGCTTTTGGTGGATGAGGATTTTAGTTTCTTAGGTGCTAAGGCTTAATGGATTTTATAATGAAGGGTTTTTAAAATTTTGGGGTTGTTGAGGATTTAGTGGTTTTTGGGGATACAAATTATGAGTTTTTTTGTTTTTTTGTTGAGTTATTAACACATATTGTTTATCATTTTGGGTTGTTGATGTCTTATCAATTTGGGTTGCTAGTATAGGGATTTCTAAAGATGAGGGATAAGTGTTTTATGGGGCTAACTGTTGAAGGTTTTTAGTGTTGTGTGTTTATTATTCTATTGGATTGGGGTTTTATGGATAAATGAAGATGATGGTCTAGGGGTTTGATTTCTCATTTGGTTGGGGGATTTTGGGGCTAAGTATTAGTGTTTTTTTGGTTTTGGGGTTGTTGTTTTTTTTCTGATGGGGGATGAGGGGTTTTTTTCGTTAAGGTTATTTTTGGGATTAGGTTGACTGTTATTTGAGGAAAAGTTATGACAATTTTATGGGAATGAGGGTTATGTGATTTATAGTGAATAGGGCTGAAGGTTTTTTGGTGTTGTCGGTTGATTGTTTTTTTATATGAATTTTTATGGTATTTTGGGGCTGAGGGGTTATGTTTTTTTGGTGGTGATGGTTCTTTTTTTGGGATGAGGGTTGCGGGTTTTTCAAGCTATGATATGAGGTTTTTTGGGCTATTTGATGAGTTTTTTTGGGGTTGTGTTCTAAGTTTTAATTTGCATTAATGGTTGTTGTTTTTTGGAGGTTAAGTGTTTATGATTTTTTGGGATTTTTCTATAGTGTATTTTATGAGGGTTGAGGGTTTTTCATGGATGAGTGTTCATGGTATTTAAGGATTAGGGGTGAATATGTTTTATGCTAATAAGGGTGTGGGTTTTTTCAGGCTAGGGGTTTTCTAGGGAAGAAGGATTAGGTTTTTTTAACATTGAGGGTTCATTGATTTTTCACGATAGTGGTTTAGGGATTTTTTGGGGCTAAGTAATAAAGATTTTTTATGGTTGAGGAATCATTTTTTTGGGATGTAGGCTTATAGATTTATGGGGATGATTCTATAGGGTTATTTATGGCTTAGATAGAGGGTTTTTTTGGGCATATGTTTCAAATATTTTCTGTGTTTATGTTAAATTATTTTTTGTTTATTATGTTCTAGGGATTTTGAAGATGAGGGTTAATTGTAATTTTAGGATGAGGGTTTGTAGTTTTTTGGGGTGGAGGGTATATAGTTTATTGGGGATGAGGGGTCACTATTTTTTCAGGATGAGGGTGGACATTTCTTTTGGATTATTGTTTAGGATTGGTTGGGATATGGGAGTATGGTTATTAGCTGATGATAGTTTATGAGTTTTATGTGGATTATGTTTTACATGTTATTGTTGATGATGTATTATGTTTTTTCGGGGATAAGGGTTTATACGTTTTTGGGGCCATGGGATTAGAAATTTGGGGGATTAGATTTTATTGTTTTTTGGGGATGCAGTATTAGTGTTTGATGGGGATAAAGGTTTTGCATTTTCATTAGGATGTGTGATTAACGGTTTTAGTGTTTCATGTTTAAGGTTCTTTCAGCTGAGGGTCAATTGTTTTTCGGGGTGAGGGTTTAGGGTTTAGTGTGTTTAGTGTGGATGTTTTGAAATTTTTTGGGGTGGAAGGTTGGGCACTTTTTCGGGTTAATGGTGTTTTGCAACTTTTGGTTGATGGTTTTTTTGGGGAATATATTTTTAGTTATTGTGTTCTTTTAGTTCAGGTTTTTATGGAGCTATTGGTTTTGGGATTTTGTGGGATCAGGGTTAATGTTTTTTTTGGTATTTCGGTTGAGGGTTTTTCTGTGCTTATGGGTGGAGGGTTTTCGGTGATGAGGGTTGATGGATTTTTTGGGATAATGGATGAAGATTCTTTGGGATGAGAGTTATCATATTATTGTATCTACGATCATAGAGTTTTTGCGGGATGAGGATTGAGGGTTTTTTTGATGCGCGGTGCAAGACACGCTAGGAAGTGTCCTAGGAACCTTGTACAATGTTCGCGCGTTGTGCACCCGGATCGCCGAAAGAAAACAAGTGAATGTGGTGTGCAGATAATGATAAATAGAAGGAAGAGGTAATTGGTCAAGGTAGAACCCAAAGAGAACTTTTCTCTAAGAACTCTAGCCACAAGACGCCACAAAGGATGACCAATCCTTCGATAAGTCAAGAATTAAGCAAGAACACAAAGGTTGCAAGAAAAACTCACCATAATAACATTACCTTCATTCATGATGTCCAAAGAGTACATGGGGGTGGCTATTTATAGACAAGTATTGATAAAAAATTCTAACACCTAGTTTCCTCAATTCATAAAGTCTACATGTCACTTTTGACAATTTTGGCACATGCCCATGACTTTATGAGACAAGTAGCACATCCTTTTTGGAAGGTAAAGACAACTAGCCCACCACTTTTGACTTTGAAGATTCCATGGTGGGGTGGGCTTGAAATTCGTAGCACACATTGGATTAAGTTTTTAAAAGAATGTTTTGGCCATAAATAATTTAATTATAGGCCCGGATGCTTCCCCCAAGCAAGGGTGTTGGGCCTCCTCTCGGAATTGCAAGATTAACCCATTTAAGGCCTCCTTCATTCCCTTGGTCCGCTCCATTGTCATTGGGTTGTCAATTCCTCGCAGCGGGTCTTGTGGAATCATGCACATTCCACCCTCCTCATCAAGACTTCCTCCAACACCTTGATGACCATTCGTACCATGATACTCATCATCTCCTCCCTCCTCAAAAGGATTTGTCCTCGAATCTGAAAATTCAAAGGGAGAAAGATCAGCAACATTAATGGTGGCACTAACATTCCCATACCTGTCGGGTAACTCAATCTTGTAGGCATTATCATTGATCTTCTCTAAGACATGGAAAGATACATCTCCCCATGGATGAAGTTTTGATTTTATTTTCTCCAGGAACAACTTTTTTCCTCAAGTGTACCCACACCCAATCTTTGGGTTGAAACACCATTTTCCGCCGACCATTGTTGGCATGTTTCACCACTTGTTCATTCTTCCACTCAATGTTGGACTTTACCTTTTCATGAAATTCCTGCACAAACTTTTCCTTTTTATCACCTTCAAGATTAGAAAATTGATTAGTAGGCAATGGTAAAATATCATGTAGAGTCAATGGGTTAAAACCATACACAACTTCAAATGGTGAAGCATTAGTAGTTGAGTGAACCGCTCGATTATAAGCAAACTCAATGTGAGGAAAGAATCTTTCCCAATGTTTCAAATTTTTTCTAAGGATGGCACGTAACAATGTGAAAAGTGTTCTATTGACCACCTTAGTTTGACCATCTGTTTCTGGGTGTGCAGTGGTGGAGAACAAAATCATGGTTCCAAGTTTGTTCCACAATGTACTCCAGAAGTGACTAAGGATTTTGACATCCCTATCACTCACAATGCTCTTGGGTAAGCCATGCATCCTAACAATTTCCCTGAAAAACAGATCAGCGATATGAGTTGCATCATTGGTTTTAGAACATGCAATAAAATGTGCCATTTTACTAAATCTGTCCACCACCACAAAGATGTTATCCTTCCCTGATTGTGATCTTGGCAAGCTGAGAACAATGTCCATTGAAATGTCAACCCAAGGATGAGAAGCAACAGAAAAAGGGGTGTATAAGCCATGTGGATGCACTTTGGACTTTGCTTGTTTGCATACATGACAATTTCCACAAATACTAACGACATATCTATGCATGTGAGGCCAATAAAAATGGTCACACAATAATGCCAATGTTTTCTCATCCCCAAAATACCCCATTAATCCACCTCCATGAGTTTCTCTAACAAGAAATTCGCACACGGAACAAGATGGAACACACACTTTATTTTTTCAGAAAAGAAATCCATCATGTTTGTAAAAATCATTTTTCCCATGTTTTTCACACAACATCCAAATTTCAGAAAAATCACCATCATTCTCATACATGCTTTTCAACATTTCAAAACCAAGTATTTTAGCATGCATAGAAGTGATAAGAGAGTACCTCCTAGACAAAGCATCAGCAACAACATTTTATTTTCCTTGCTTATGATTAATGACATAAAGAAATGTTTCAATAAATTCAAGCCATCGTACATGCCTCCTATTCAACTTTCAGTGTGACTTAAGAAATTTTAGGCTTTCATGATCTGAATGAATCACAAATTCCCTTGGCCATAAGTAATGCTGCCAATTTTCTAAAGTTCTTTTGAGGGCATATAATTCCTTATCATAGGTAGAGTAGTTCAATGCAGCCCCATTAAGCTTCTCACTAAAGTAAGCAATAATCTTAGAGTCTTGCATTAGAACAACCCCAATTCCTATTCCAGAGGCATCACACTCCACCTCAATAACTTTAAAAAAGTCGGGTAGAATTAAGAGAGGTGAATTTGTCAACTTACCTTCGAGGGTGGAGAAGGCATATTCTTGCTCTTTTCCCCACTTAAAGCTCACTCCTTTCTTTACCAACTCATTCAATGGTGTCGTAATGGTTGAAAAGTCCCTCAAAAACCTTCGGTAAAAACTCGCAAGTCCATGGAAGCTCCTCACCTCATTGACATTCTTTGGTGTTGGCCATTCCCGAATTGCCTTCACCTTCTCTTCATCAACCCTCATTCCATCAGCCCCTACCACAAAACCAAGGAAAACAACCAAATTTAAACAAAATGTACATTTTTACACATTGGAAAACAACCTATTTTTCCTAAGAGTCTCAAAAACATGTTTCAAATGCCCATGATGTTCATCTAGTCTCTTAGAATAAACAAGGATGTCATCAAAATAAACAACGACAAATTTCCCAATGAATGGACTGAAAACATGATTCATTAAGTTCATGAATGTACTCGGGGCGTTAGTTAGCCCAAAAGGCATAACTAGCCATTCATACAACCCAAACATAGTTTTAAATGCAGTTTTCCATTCATCTCCCTCTTTCATTCTAATTTGATGGTATCCACTCCTTAGGTCAATTTTAGTGAACAAAGATGCACCATAAAGTTCATCAAGCATATCATCCAAACGAGGTATGGGATAGCGGTACATTACCGTGATTTTGTTGATAGCTCGACAATCAATACACATTTTCCACTTACCATCTTTTTTTTGGGACAAGAATAAACGGCACCGCACAAGGACTCAAGCTTTCTCGAACAAATCCCTTCCTTAGCAATTCTTCCACTTTTCGTTGGATTTCTCGAGTCTCCTCCGTGTTAGCTCGATAGGCCGGTCGATTGGGAAGTGTTTCTCCTGGGAGGAAGTCGATGTGGTGCTCGATACCCCGCAAGGGAGGTAAGCCATCGGGAATTTCCTCCGGAAACACGTCACCAAATTCCTGCAAAAGAGACACAACACTAGAAGGCAATGAGGGGTTAAGATATTTAGCCATAAAACATTCTCCCTTTCATAAAATCATGAGAGTTTTATCCCCCTATAAAGCTCTCTCTATCTCTCTTTTTCCAGAAAATAGACTCACTTTTCCCTCAACACTCTTTTTTTTTTCACTCTTATTTTCACTCTTATTTTCAACTCTTTTATTTCCCTCATTTCTTTTGATTTCACTCATCACTCCTTTTTCACTCTTGATTTTTCCACTCTTCTCAATCTCTCTATTTTTCTCTCTCTTTTCTTTTTCTCTCATCTCACAATCTCTCTCAATCCTCACTTGGTCTTCATAAGCATGCAAAGGCCTCAATGGTGTAAGAATAACCGTCCTCCCATTGTACTCAAATGAATAGCGGTTGGTGTATCCATCATGCGTGACCCTCCTATCAAATTGCCATGGCCTGCCTAACAAGATATGACTAGAATGTATTGGAACAACATCGCACATCACCTTGTATTCATACTTCCCAATAGAAAATGGAACTTGTGCTTTCTTAGTCACTTTGACATCCCCGCTGTTATTTAACCATTGAAATCTATAAGGCCTAGGATGTCTAGTCGTAGCCAATCCCAATTTATCAACCATCAAACCACTTGCTACGTTTGTACAACTACCCCCATAAATAATCATACAACATACCTTATCTTTGACAAGGCATCTAGTATGAAAAATTTGATCCCTTTGCTCTTGATCATGTTCTCCTTCGGGGTGAGCACTCAAAGCACTCCTTGCCACAAGCATTTCTCCATGTACTGGGATTTCTACTTCCACCTCTGAATCATCCTCAAGTGATGGAATTTCATCTTTACTTGAGCTAGCACTAAGAACATCTCCATCATCCAAAATAATCATTGTTCTCTTGTTTGGGCATTGTGAGGCAATATGTCCAAATCCTTGAAATTTAAAACATTTGATATCTCGTGATTTGGAAACAACCTTACCCTCCATTTTACCTTTGGATTCCGGAAAGAATGGTTTTGGTTTGGGCAACTCCTTCGAATCAGTTTTGTGTTCCCTTACATTCTCTTTTGGTTTGGAATCCTTAAACTTGAATGAAGGTTTATAATCCTTACCATAAGATGTAGGGTGCATCCTTCTTTCCTTTACATGCCTCTCCGCTTTGGTAGCCATGTGTAGTAGATCCTCCATGTCCAAGTAGTGGTGCATGTCCACTATGTCTCGAATGTCATAGTTGAGCCCATTCACAAACCTTGCCATGGTGGCCCCTCGATCCTCATCAACATTGACCCGAATCATGATGATCTCCATCTCTTTATGGTACTCCTCAACACTCATGGACACTTGTTTCAAACCCTACAACTTGAGGACCAAATCACGATAATAGTGGCTAGAAATGAACCTCTTACGCATTACCACTTTCATTTCCCCCCCAAGTGTGGATGGGTCTTTCTCCACTACGTCGTCGACTCACTTGTAGTTGGTCCCACCAAATTCTCGCATAGTCTGTGAATTCCATGGCCGCCAACTTCACTTTGTTTCCCTCCGAATATGTGTGACAACCAAAAACATGTTCGACCTTTCTTTCCCATTCCAAATATGTTTAGGGATCATTCTTACTTTGGAATGAAGGGATCCTCAACTTTACTCCACCAAGATCGTCCGGTTGCCTCCACGGTGGTTGATTTCTTCAGATTGGTGACTCATGGAGATCAGAAAACTATTCCTCTTCTTCAACCACCTGCCTCCTTGGTGGTGCTCTAGAATTGGAAGGGGATTTCAATTCATCCATCCTAGCATTCAACCTTTTGAATTGTTCTTGTACAGCCCTCATAAACAACATGATGTCTGCTTCATTGGTGTTACTCAACTCCACCATTTAGGTATCCTGTGAAAAAAATGAAAGGGAAAGGAAAATGGACCTCACACACTCCCTCACTTGTTTACACTCAAAATAATTTTTTCTCTCATGTTTCACTCAATTCCGGATTTTATCACGATTTAACACTCATGCCTTTTACCACTCAACTTGCTTCCTATAGCGTTCTTACCCAATTTAAACAAATCTAAAGGATATTTGAAATGTGGCAATCCCGAACTAGAATTCAAAGATAAAATTCAAAAATGGATTCAAGATAGAAAATATTTGAAGTTAATGAAAAGGGATGATGAAGAATGAAAATGGGAAGTAGAATTCAAAATGTTGCAATTTTTTTTGTGCCTTAAATTTTTTTTTAAATTTTTTTCGGCTCTTTTTTTGAATAAATGTAGTAGCAACAAGATGAATATTTCAATATTTAAATGTAGGAGAAGTAGTAATTTGTAACACAAAATGGAATCATAGTGTGAGTTGTGGGGTTTTGAAATTGCAGATTTTTTTGCAAAATTTGAACCCACTGTATCTCATGATATATGGCTTGGATTTTTATGATTCTAAATGGGGAGGAAAGATCAGATTCTCAACTGCATGAATGACATGCTATACGTCCGAAATGATGAAGAAATGACGTCTGTAGGTGAAGGAGGAATTGGACCAGAATTGATTTCGGCCCGATTTGAAGAGAAATGAAATGGAATAAGGGATAAGAAAGAAGGAACCTGATTTCTTGCAAATGGGCTCTGATACCAAATGATGCACGGTGAAAGACCCTCTAGGAATTTTCCTAAGAACCTTGTACAATGGTCGCACGTTGTGAACCCGGATCGCCGCAAGAAAACAAGTGAATGTGGTGTGCAGATAGTGATAAATAGAAGGAAGAGGGAATTGGTCAAGGTAGAACCCAAAGAGAACTTGTCTCTAAGAACTCTAGCCACAAGACGCCACAAAGGAGGACCAATCCTTTGATAAGTCAATAATTAAGCAAGAACACAAAGGATGCAAGAAAAACTCACCATAATAACAATACCTTCATTCATGATGTCCAAAGAGTACATGGGGGTGGCTATTTATAGCCAAGGATTGATACAAAATTCTAACCCCTAGTTTCCTCAAGTCAAAAATCCTACATGTCACTTTTGACAATTTTGGAACATGCCCATGACTTTAGGAGACCAGTAGCACATCCATTTTGAAAAGTAAAGAAAAATAGCCCACCACTTTTGACATTGAAGATTCCATGGTGGGGTGGGCTTGAAATTCGTAGCACACTTTGGATTAGGTTTTTAAAAGCATGTTTGGGCCTTAATTAATGTAATTATAGGCCCGGATGCTTCCCCCATGCAAGGGTGTTGGGCCTCCTCTCAGAATTGCAAGATTAACCCATTTAAGGCCTCCTTCATTCTCTTGGTCTTCTCCCTTGTCATTGGGCTGCCAATTCCTCACATCGAGTCTTGTGGAATCATGCGCCTTCCACCCTCCTCATCAAGACTGCCTCCAACAGCTCGATGACTATTTGTGCCATGATCCTCATCAGTTTTATGGATGAAGGCTTGGAATTTGTTTTGGTATAGGGTTCAATGTTTTTTGGGGATGAGGATTTAGGTTCTTTTGAGGATTGGGGGTTGAGGTTTTTGTCCTAATTGTTGAGGGTTTTTTGGGATGATGATTTAGGGTCCTTGGGGGATTTTATAGAGGGTGTTTTTTGCATGAGGGTTGAGGGTTTTTCTATAGATCTTAGTTTCATGTTTCAGGGGTGAGGGTTGGATGTTTTTGGGTATGAGGATTTGGGTTTTTAGACATAAGGGTAGAATGTTTTTCTAGGGATATGGGTTTCATGATTTTATGGGGATGAGGTTAGAGTATTTTTTGGGGTTGAGAGGTTTGGGATATTTTTGGGATTAGTTTCTTGTGTTCATTGGGTGTGGGGGTTGTCACATTTTGGGGGCTGAGGGTTTAGGGATTTTTGGGACTGATGGTTTGCGGTTTTGGGTGGATGAGGATTGCAGCCCCTTTGGGGATGAGTGTTGTGTGTTTTGTTGGAATTATGGATTAATGTTTTTATGCGGGTTTAGAGTTATTTGAATGAGTTATAATGGGTTTTATAGGAACTTGGCTTGAGTATATTTTGGGTATGATGGTTTATAGTTTTTTGTGGATGATGGATGAGGGTTTTTGTGGATGAGGGTTGTGGGTTTTTATGGGCTAATGGTTTTATGTTTTTTGGGAGGATGGTTGAGTGTTATTGGGGGTTTTGGGGAGTTGTTTTCTTGAGGATTAAAAATAAGGGTTTCTAGGGGATGAATGTTTATGGACTCTTAGTGATGGGGGTTTAGTGTTTATTATTATTATTTTTTACGGGTTTTTTATGGATGAGGATTGAAGGTTATCTAGGGAAGAGAACTGGGGATTTTTTGGGATGATGGAAGAGGGTTTTCTAATGGTGGGGTTTATGGTTTTTATGGCATATGGATTTAGGTATATTTGTGGTGAGGGTTTAGGGTTTTTTGGTATGTGGTTTTAGGTTTTTTTGGGGATATTTTTTTAGGTTTTTTTTGTTCTGAGGGTTTACAGTTTTTTGGTGTACGAGTTTTTATTTTTTGGGTCTAAGGGTTTTTGGTTTTTTTAGATGAGGATTATGGTTTTTTAGGGGTGATGGTTTATGTATTTTATAGTATAAGGGTGGAAAACATTTTGGGTATAAGGGTTTGTGATTTTTTAGGTTGAGGTTTTAGGGTTTTTATCTAAGGATTTTTTCTTTTTTGGGAATATAGTTTTAATATTATTTATGGCTAAGAGTTGATGGTTTTTTGCGGATGAGGGTTGACGGTTTTTTTTCATTGATAATATAGGGTTTTCTGGATCATTGAATTTAGTTTTATTTGTAGATGAAGGCTTAAATTTTCTTTTATTGATGGTTTATAGTTTTGAATGGTTTATTGTTGAGTGTTTTTTTTGTGCTGAGGGAAGAACATTTTTTATGGTAGAGGGTTGATGGTGCTTTTTGGTTTTTTTGGTCTTGTTGATTTTTTTGTCTATGGTTTGAGGATTTTTTGGTGCTGGGTGTTGATGGGTTGTTTTTTCTTATTGTTGATGGTTTTATTGTTTCAATGGATTATATTTTTTGGGGACATATGGTTTATAATTTTTGGAGAATGGGGATTTAGGTTTATTTGGGGTAGAGGGGTTTGGTGTTTTTGGCACCGAGTAGTAATTATTTATTAGGATTTTGGGTTATGGATATTATTAACATAAGGGTTATATAATTTTTTGTATGATGTTTTAGGATATTTTTGGTAATACTGTTTATGTTTTTTTTTTGAAATGAAGGTTTTGGGGTTCTGGGGGATGGGGTGTAGGGTTTTTTAGTGTTCAGGGTTGATTTTTTTTGGGGATGAGGGTTGAGGGTTCATTGGGGATGATGGTTTATGGTTATTTTGGGATGAGTGTTTAAATTTTTTTTTTGTGAGGTTAGATGGTTATTTCATGTTTAGGGTTTATATTTATTTTGGGATGAGGTTTCAGTGTTTTTTGATATGAGGGTTTATTGTTTTTTAGGCTACGGTTCTATGGTTTAATAGGGGTGAGGGGTGTGAGTTTTTTTGTTGAGGTTGGAGGTTGTTTTCATTGGAGGGTTTAGGGTATTTTGCAGCTAACACTTTATGATTTTTTATGTTGATGGTTTAGGGTATTTTTTTTATGAGTGTTTACGTATTTTTGGATCTGTGTGTTTGGGGGGTTTTTTAGTATTGAGGGTCGAGGGTTTTTTAGGTATAAGTGTTTATGGTTTTTTTGGATGAGGGTTGATCATATTTTTTTGATGAGGGGTGACGATTTTTTAGGGTGATAGTTTTTTAGTGATGAGGGATATGAGTTTCTTGGGTATGAGGATTTAGTTTTCTTCTATAATAAGGGTTTATGGTTTTTTTGTCTATGTTTATAGTTCTTTTTGTTTCTGAGGGTTTAGTGTTTTTAGGGTATTGTTTTTTTAGTATTTAGGGTTGATTATTTGTAGTTATTTTGGAAAGAGGTTATTTTTTGGAGATTAGAGTTTAGGTTTTTTGGTGATGAGGGTATTGGGTTTTTTTTCATATGAGGGTTTATGTTTTTTTGGGAAGAGATTTAATGTTTTTTGGGGATGAGGGTTAATGGTTTTTAGGGGGAAATGGGATTAGGTTTTTAGGACGTTTAATGGTTATTTAGAGTTGAGGAATTAGTTTTTTTTTTGGATAGGGGTTTAGGTTTTTTGGTTGTAAGGGTGGAGGTTTTTTGGGGGGTAAAGAACGAGATTTTATGGATGACGACTAATAGATTTTTTAGGAATATGCTGAAATATTTTTTTGGGACAAGGTTTATGTGTTTGGGGGATGATAATTGGGGGTGGAGTGTTTTTTCGGGATAAGTCTTGAAGATTTTCTCGTATAGAGGTTCAATGATATTTTTGGTGATATGGATTGAGGATTTTTTATTTGAGAGTTGACTTTTTTCTTGAGGAGGGTTGTGGAATTTTTAAAAATAGGGTTACATATTTCTTTGAATGAAGGTTTAGGGTTTTTTTGGGGATGAGGGTTGATGTGTTTTTGGAGTCGGGGGTTTTTTGTTTTGGGGGGATGAGAGCTTTCGGTTTTTAGTGATGACTTTTATGGGATTTTAGGGTTATGTGTTTGGGATATTTTGGGGATAATGGTTGAGGTTTTTTTAGGATGAGAGTTGAGTGTTTTCTGGGGACAAAGAATAGGGTTTATTTGGGGATTAGGGTTGTGGGTATTTTAGGGCAGAGGGTTGTTGCTTGTTCGGGGGTACGGTTTGAGGGATTTTCTCGGTTGAGGGTTGTGGTATTTTTGTTCTGATGGTTGATGGTTTTTTGGGATTGAAGGTTGATTGTTTTATTGTGATGTGGTTTGAGGTTCATTTGGCATAGGTATGAGGGTTTTTTTTCTTGGGGATGATGGATTTTTTGAGGACTTAAGGTGAGTATTTTTTTGGGTATGGGGTTTGAGGGCTTATTGAAACAAAAAAATTAGGGTTTTAGGGGGATTATGGTTTAGGTTTTTTAGGTATCTGTGTTCATGGATTTTTAGGAATAAATTTCTATGGAATTTTTGATTAATGGATTATATATATTTAGTTTATGTTTTATGGTATTTTTAGGTTGAGTGTTTTGGGTTTTCTATGGAATACGGTAGATGGTTTTTTAGGTTGAAGGTTCGTGTTTTTTTGAGGTAGTGGGTTGATTATATTTTTTGGTGAATTGTAGAGGATTTTTGGAGGAAGAGGATTGTTGATTCATTTGGGCTGAGGATTGAAAATTTTTTGGGGCTGAGGGTTCACTGTTTTTTGGGAATTCTTCTCAGGGTTCTTTTCGGCTAATAGTAGGGGGATTTTTTAGGTTTGAGGGTTTCATGTTTTTTTAGGCGGAATATTTATGGTAATTGTTTTTAATGGTTTACGGTTTGATGTGGATCAAGTTGGTGTTTATTTAGGGGATGAGGGTTGATTTTTTTTTTAACAAATATTGGATTAGTTTATTGAGTAGCGTATGTATAAGTATTTTTTGTTGATGAGTGTTGAGGGTTTTTTAGGAGGTGTGTGTTCAGGTTTTATAATGGAATAGGGTTTATGATTTTTTGGTGTTGAAGGATAAGGTTTTATGAGAAATAAGGTTTATGATTATTTTGGGATGAGGGTTGAGGATTCTTTGATGATGAGGGGTCATATTATATTTTTCATGAGGGTTCATGGAAATTTTTGGAGGAGGGTTCAAGGGTTTTTTGGATAAGGGATCATAGATTTTTGGGTCAGAGGGATATTGGATTTTTGGAGGCGAGGCCTCATCGTTTTATTTTGTGGTGGGGGATTAGTGTTTTTGTGGCTGAGGTCTCTTGGGGTTTCTAAGGAAGTTGGATCGAGTTTTTTTATGGATTTGGGATCTAGATTGTGTGTTGTTAAGGCTTCATGGTTTTTGAGGCTAAATGATTAGTAATATTTTCTAGGTGAAGGATTCAGGTTTTATTGTGGTTGAGGGTTAAGTTTTTTTGGGGGTGAGGGGATTTGGATGTATTGTTTTTTGGGGGATGGGGATTCATGATTTTATTGGGCTGAGGATTCAAGACTTTTTGTGGATGTGGGTTGATAGTTTTTTGGGGCATATGATGTAGGGTTTTTGTGGATGTGGGTACATGTTTTTTTGGGTTTAAGTTCAGGGATTTTTTGGTTTATCAAATTGAGTTTTTCATGCATGAGGGTTCATGTTTTGGTGGGGATATACGTTTTAGGTTTTTTGGTCTTGTGGGTTTAGTGTTTTTTGTGGATGAGGGTTGAGGGTTTTTTGGGGGCTGAGTGTTGAGGGTTTTTTTGGGGTTACTATTTTAGGTTTTTTAGGAATGTAGTTTGAGGGTTTTTGAGGATAATGATTATGGTTATATTGGGGATGAGGGTTTTATTTTTCATAGGGATTAGGGTTTTGGTTTTTATAATCATATACGGTTTAGGGAATTTTAGACCAAAGGGTGTCATGTTTTCATTATTGTTGAGGATTTACGTTTTTTGGGGATGTGGGATTATATTTGTTTGGGGGTAATTATGTAGGGTTTTTTGGGAAAATATTTTAGGGTTTTTTAGGATAAGGGTTCATGATATTTTGTTGTTCTGGGTTTAGTTTTTTGGGCTACGTATTCATTATTTTTTCAGCTGAGGGTGTAGTGTTTTTTAGAGATGAGGGTAATATGTTTTCTAGGGATGATGGTTCATTTATTTTTGAGGAATAGGGTTTTGGGAATTTTGGGGCTTGCGGTTCATTTTTTTTGTGGTTATTGGTTCGTGATATTAGAATTTGGGTTCATGTTTATTGGGAGATGATGGTTTAGGTTTTTTGGGCTATGTGTTCATGGTTTTTCATGGTTGTGGGTTTCAGGTTTATTGGGGATGAGGAATTGGGGTTGAGGGGTTATTGATTTGTGGGGTTGAGGGATGACCTTATTTTTCTTTTTAGGAACATGGGTTTTTTTGGGACGAGGGATTATGATTTTTGCGGAATGATAGTTTACAGAATTTATTCATTTATAGTTCTTTAGGGTTATGAGGGTATAAACAATTTAATGGTGGTGGTTATGGGTTTTTTGGGATATTAGATAAGGGTGTTTTGAGGATGGTGGATGAGCTATTTTTAGTGCTTATTTTTGAGTTTTTTTGGGGCTACTGGTTGAGGATTTCGGGGATGGGGTGTTGAATTGTTTATGGAAAAGGGTTGATCTTTTCTAGGGGATAAGGTTTGAGGGTTTTGGGGGCTATGGATTTAGGGTTTTTATGGTATCTGGGTAGAAAGATTTGTGGGGTTGATGGTTTAGGATATTTTGCGGATTAGGGTGAGAATTGTTTGGTGTTGATGGTAGTGGGTTTTCTAGGGATAATGGGGATGGTTTTTTGGATGATGTTTTGGGTTTTTTGGAGAAGAGGGTGGAAAATTTCTTTGGGATGAGAGTAGATGTTTTTTTTTGGGATGAGGGATGGGTTTTTTGGGATTTGGGTTTAGGGGGTTTTTCTATTGAGGGTGGAGGTTTTTTTGGGTATGCGGATTTATGTAATTTTTGGGCTTAGTGATTAGGATCTATGGGGGTAGGGGGTTTTGTGTTCTTTGGGCATGGTGGTATAGGTTTTTTTGGACTTATAATTTATGGTAATTTAGTAATCATGGTATATGGTTTTTTGGGCTTTAGATTTATGGTTTTTTGGGATGATGGTTTAGGGGTTTTGGTTATAATGTTGATCAGATTTTGGATATTGAGTGTTTAATGGTTTGGGGGGATTGGGGATTATGGTTTATTAGAAATGACTTTCTAATAATTTTTCATGCTGGGGGTTTAATTTTTTTTGGATAACATTTTGTTTTTTTGGGGGGAAGAGGGCTTATGGGCTATTCGTGATGTTTGTTTATATATTTTTCTGGGCTGAGAGATAAGGTTTTTTTGGTGATGGGGGTATAGGGTTTTATAGATGAGGGTTTAGGGTGTTTTGGGGTTTATGTGTGTGGGTTATTTGGGTATATTGGTTGAGTATTTCTTGGAAGTGAGGATTGTGGGGGGTTTTGTGGTGGAGGGTTATAGTTTTTTGGGGATGAGGATTAAGGATTTTTTTCTGGTTTAGGGTTGAATATTTTTGTGCCTATGGGGTTTTGGTTTTGGGGATGAGGGTTGATGGACTTTTAGAGATTATATTTGGGAGTTTTTTGGGGCAATGGGGTTTGATGAATTTTGAGGATAAGGGTTGAGGGTTTTTTTGGGGATGTGGGTTTGTGGTTTTTTTAGGATGAGTGTGGAAATTTTTTTGGTGTTGATATTGAATCAATTTTGGGTAGATGGATTAGGTTTTTGGGGATTAGGGTTGCTAGTTTTATAGGGCATAAAGTGGAGTGGGTTTTTAGTGAAGTCGGTGAGGTGCTTTTAGGTAATATGGATTATGGTATTTTGGGGCTGGAAGTTTAGTTTTTTTGGTTTTAGGGTTTATTGTTGTACTGAAGATGTAGATTTAAGGGTTTATAGGGATGATTGTCAATGTCTTTTGGGGGTTGAGGGATTATAGTTTTTTTTCATTTAAAGATGAATGTATTTTCTGGGATGTGGTTTATTGTTTTTTGGGATGATTGTTTTGGATTTTGTGCAATTGATGTTTGTAGTATATTTGGGGATAAGGATTTAGGCTGCTTTGTGGATGAATGTTTCATTTTTTTTTTGGGCAGAACATTGAATTCTTTTAAGTTATAATGGTTTATGGTTTTTAAGGCTGCTGGTATAGCTTTTTTGTGTCATTTTGTTTATGTCATTCTAGTGATGTCAATTGATGTTTTTTTGGGGATGTGGTTTTTGTGTTTTGTGGCTGATGAATAAAATTATTTGGGATCAAGGGTGTGGGTTTTCTAGGGCTATGGGTTGAGGGATTATTTGAGATTAGGTTTTAGGGTTCGTTGGGGCTGATGGTTGACGGATCAATAGGGATGATGGTTGAGGGATTTATAGGGATGATTATTGTCAGTTTTTAGGGGATGATGGTATAGGATTTTTAGGTCCATTTGTTATTGGTTTTTTGGGGATGATAGTTTATGTTTTTTTGGATGAGTGTTGAGATTTTGAGTGATCCTGTTTGAGTTTTTTCTAATTTTATAGTGGTTTTGGGGTGGAGGGTTAAAGATTTTAGGGGATAAGAGTTGATGGTTTTGATTGGAATAAGGGTTCATGGTTTCTTGGGGGATAATTGATAAGATTTGTTTTGGGATGAGGGATGTGTGTATTTTAAGGCTTATGGTTTTGGGGTATTGGGGATGATGGTCGAGTGTTTTTTTGGGGGGATAAGGGTTTAGGGTTTCTTAGTGATGAAGGTTTGGGGTTTCTATGAGCTACGTGTTGAGGGTTTTATAGGTATAAGTGTTTAGAGATTTTTGGGGATTAGGGTATAGTGATTTATAGTGTAGATTGTTGAGGGTTTTTAAAGGCTGATGGTTAAGGGTATTTTGGGGCTAAGGGTTGGGTGTTTTATTGGTTCGAGTGGTTAGGGTTTTTTTAGATGGGAGTGTATTGTATTTTGGGCTTAGTGTTTAGGATTTTATTGGGGATGCAGGTATAGGTTTATTTGGAGGTGATGATTTATGTTTTTCAGGGAAGTTATTTTATGGTTATTTAGGGATTATAGTATAATGTTTTGGGTTTAAGGTATTGGGTATTTTGTTATAAGGATTATAACTTTATGGTTATTAGGTTTTATGGTTCTTTGGGGATGAGGATTTAGTGTTTTTTGTTGATGGTTTATTTTTATTAGGGTTTGGGTTTTAGGGTTTATTGGTCTAGTGGATGAGGGTTTTTTAGAGGTGTGGTTTGTGTCATTTTTAGGACTATGGTTTAGGGTTTGTTTGGAGAATGTTTTAATGTTTTTTGAGATAGTGTTTTAGGGTTTTTTCAGGGAGAGGTATGAGGGTTTTGGGGAATATTGTTGAGGGTTTTCTGAGTTGACATTTAAGGGTTATCATGTTATGAGTGTTTATGTTTTTTTGGAAAGTGTTTATTGATTTCTATGGATGAGTGATTATGGTTTTCTAGTGTTGAGGGTTTATTTTTTAGTGTATTAATTGATTTGGTTAGTGGTTTTAGGGAACATGGTTGACGATAATTTGGGGATTATGGTTGTGGACTTTTTTGTCATAGGGTTGATGGTTTTTCATAGATGACGGTTTATGGTTTTTTGGTGTTTAAGGTTTTGTTTTCATGGGGATTTTTGTTTAAGGTTTTTGGGGCTATTATTCTACAATTCCTTAGTGTTGTGATGTTTTTTTTTGGTATGAGGGTTTTCGGGCTTTTCAAAATGTGGGATTCATTTATTTTTGTATAATAGATTATGGATCCTGGGGAATAAATTTTTATGGTGTTTTCTTTATAAAAGGTTTTAGAATTTTTGGTGATGAAGGATTAATTATTTTTGAGATTTGGGTTCTACTGTTTTATGGGTATGAGGGTTTATGGATTCTTGAGGATATAGGGAATGGGTTGAGGGTTGATTGGGGATATGAGTCGAGTGTTTTTTGGGGATGAGTACTTATTTTTTTTGGGTTGACTATTGATATTTGTTTTGGGATGAGTAGTTAAGGATTTTACATGATAATGGATTTGAGTTTTTTGAGCCTATGGTTTTAGTGTGTTTTTAGATGATTATTACGCGTACATTGGGGATTAGGGTTGGGGTATTTTGGCACTTTGGATTTATACTTTTTGGGGGATGATTTTGAGGGGTTATTTGGGATGATGGTATAAGGTTTTTGGTGGATGAGGATTGATGGGTTTTTTGGGAAGATGGTTGAAAGGATTTTGGTGATGAGGTTTTATGGTTTTGTGGGGTTGACGGTTGTGGAGTTTTCAGGGATAACCATTTAATGATTTTTGGGTATATGGTTGAGGTTTATTTTTTGTTGGGATAATGGTATTTTGTATCTTAGGGTTTACATTTTCTACAGATGATGGTTGTGGGCATTATTGGGATTTGGTTTTTGTGTTTTTTCAAATGAGTGTTAATGGATTCTTGGGGCTGATCATGGAGGATTTATGGCTTATTGGGGATACGGGTTGAATTTGATATGGCTAAATGGGTTTAGTGTTTATGAATTTGATAAATGATTGTTTTTTGGGAACACAGTTGAAGATTTGGGGGGATGTGACTTTGTTCTGTCGTTGAGGGTTGATGGTTTTTTTTGGGTTGTGGGTTGAGGTATTTTTTAGACCGAGGATAGAACGATTTTTTGTGATTAGGGTCTAGGGATTTTGGGGATGAGGTTTTTTGATTTATGGGGGAAAATGATTTTTTTTCTTGATAAAGATTGAAGAAATTTTAGGGATAATGATCGATTATTTTAGGGGGTATAGAGTTTAGAGTTACTTTGGGGATAAAGATTGAGGTATTTTACGGATAAGTGTTTATGATTTTTTTGGAGGAGGCTTGAGGTTTTTTAGGGGATGAGGGTTATAATTTTTTTTGTTCCAAGTGTTGAGGATTTTCTGAGTATAAGGGTTGAAGGATATTTTGGGAAGACGATTGAGGGTTTTGTTTGGAAATTTAGTGAAATATTTTTTCTAGCTAAGGATTGAGTGTTTCTTTATGGATTAGGGTTGTGGATATTTTGGTTCTTGGGGATTTGGTATTTTCGTGGCTATGTTTTGAGTTTATATTTGGAATGATGGTTGACAGTTTCATGGGGATGAGTGTCGAGGATTTCTACAGGATGAGGGTTTACTTTTCTTTAGGGATGTATGTTTTTGGGTTTTTGCGGATAATTTTTTACGATTTTATGGGGATGAGTTTCATTTGTTTTTTTATTAGTGTTGGGGGTATATTGGGGCTAAGGGTTGATGGTTTTTTTTGGGTATGAGTGAAAAGTGTTTTTTGGTGATGAGTGTTTTGGGTTTCTTTAGAATGAGGGTATTGTATTTTGGGGTTGAGGGTGTAGGTTTTTTTGGGGATGAATGTTGAGTGTTTTTTAGGGATGAGTGTTTCAGGTTTTCCAGGAATTTGGATTTGGGTTTAGATGGGGATAACTCATATAGTATCATGTGACTAAGGGTTATGGTTTTTTTTGGATTAGTATATTTTTGAGGATTTAGTTTCTTTAGGTGTTATGGGTTTAAGTTAATTTAGTTCTATGTGTTTAGGATTTTTGGGGTCATAGTGCTTATTGTTTTTAGGGATTAAGTACTAGGGATTTTTAAATCATAGGGTTTAGTGTTATTTATTAGAATGATTTTATGGAATTTTTTGGATGAGGGTTATGGTTTTTTTGAGGGTTATGTTTTTTGGGGTCCTGAATGAAGTTATTTGGGGGACAATGGTTTAGGTTTTTGGTTGGGATGTTGGTTTAGGGTTTTTTGGATGAGGGAATAGGGATTTTTGGTGTTAATGTTATGGGGTGTTTTTGGGGTTTTTGATTTAGAGTTACTTAGGGAAACATGATTTGGGTTTTTTATTTTTTTAGTATGTAGGGTTTCAGGAGTGAGGTTAGGGGTTTTTTAGGGATAAGGGTTTTATGTTTTTGGGGGTTTAGGGTTTCATGGTGCTAATGGGTTAGGGTTTTTTGGGGTAGAGGATTTAGGTTTTTTTGGGGGTGAGGGATTAATAGTTTTTGGAGATAAGGTTTAATGGGTCTAGTGTATGAGTATTTATGGTTTTTTGGCAATAGGGTTTATTGGTTTTTAGGATGTTCTTTATGATTTTTTTGAGTTTCGGTTTAGGATTTTTTGTGGATGAGTGTTTTGGTCTACATGTGTCATAGGGTTTATGGTATTTTGTGGATGAGGGTTTATGTTTTTTGGGAGAAGGGTAGAATTTATTTTGTGGATGAGGTATGTGGTAATTATGTGGCACATTAGTGAGGGTTTTTGGGGTTGAGGGATGAGGATTTTATGAGGTTGGGAATTGAAGGTTTTTTGGGTCTATGGGTTGAGTTTATTTTGGGGATGTGCGTTTAGGGGTTTTTGGGGATGATGGAGGAGGATTATTTTGGGATAAGGGTTTATGTTTTTTTGGGCTAATAGTTTTAGGTTTTTTACGGATGAGAGTTTTTTTGGAAAGGATTTAGTGTTTTGGGATCGTTTGGTAATATATTTAAGGTGATAGTTCATGGTTTTTATGGGATGGTGGTTTTGGGTTTTTTGGGGATACGAGTTTTTGGTTTTTTAGGATAATGTGTATTGGTTTTTTGGGGTTAACGGTTTATGTGTTTTTTTGGGTGATGGTTGATATTTTATTGCAGTTTATGGATTTTTATTTTTTTATTGTATGAGGGACAAGGTATTCTTGGGAAAGATGGATTATGTTTTTTGGAGACAGAGGGATTATGGTTTTATCAGGATATGGGTTTAGGGTCTTTTGGGCCAATGGTTTTAGGTTTTTTGGAGAAATGGCCTTAATGGGTTTTTT
The DNA here is from genome assembly GCA_963277665.1 of Viscum album. NCBI lineage: Eukaryota > Viridiplantae > Streptophyta > Magnoliopsida > Santalales > Viscaceae > Viscum > Viscum album. The sequence continues at coordinate 584,067,238 of OY728137.1, forward strand.
CACTGAGGATTTTGGATTTTTGGGGATGGGGGAATCATTATTTGGGATCTGCGTTTACGGTTTTTTGGTGATATAGGTTTATGTTTATATTGTGCATGAGTTCATAATGTATTTTAGGGTTGAGGGTTGAGTGTTTTTTTGTCTAATGTTTTGTATTTCTATGGCTGAGGTTTTTGGTCCCTTTTGGAATAAGGGTTATGGTTGTTTTAAGATTGTTGGTTAAGGGTTATTGGGGCTACATGTTTTAGGTTTTTTGTGTCATAGGGCTTAGATTTTGTTCTGGATGTGGGTTTAGTGTTTTATAGGGCTCTAGGATTAGTTATTTTGGTGAATAATGTTTTGGGTATTTTTATGATGAGGGTTTCATGGTTTCTTAGGATAGGGTTCAGGGCTATTTAGGTATATGGGATTAGGATTTTTGGTTATGGGGGTTTATGTTTATTTCAAATGATATTTTATGGTTTGTCCGGGAAAAGGATTAGTTTTTTTAGTGATGTGGGTTTATGGATTTATAGGTATGAGTTTTTACAGTTTATCTAGCCATAATTTTCATGAATTTAAGGGATTAGTGTTTATATTTTATTTGTATGGGGTTTAGGGATTCAATTGGGTGATGGAATGTGGTATTTTGGGGTATAGGGTTTATAGAATTTTTGGGATGAGGGGTTTTGGGTTTTGGTAATGAAGGTGAAATTGTTATGGGGGATATGTGAATAGGTTTTTCTATGGCTTAGTGTTTTTCCTTTATTTTGGAAGAGGGTTTAATTACTTTTCTATAATGAGGGTTTGGGGTTTTTTGGAATATTTTTTAGAGTATTTTGGGGTCAGATTTTATAGAATTTTGGGATAAGTGTATAGTTTGTTTTTCGTGAAGTAAATTTAGGGTTTTTTGTGGGATTAGTGTTTTGGGTTTTTGAGGAATGGGGTTTAGAGTTTTTGAGGGATGGGGGTATAAGATTTTTTGAGATCGTTATTTATGGTTTTTTAGTTGAGGGTTTAGTGTTGTTTGAAATAGGGTTTTTGGTATATTAGGGATGATGGTTTTTGTTCATTTGGAGATGTTAGTTTTGGTTTTTTGTGGGGGCTAATAGATTAGTGTTTTTTGGGCCTAAGGATTTTTGTCTTTTGGTAAAATGTGTTTATGGTTCTTTGGGGTTGGGAGTTTATGGTTTCATGGGGCTAAAGGTGATGGTTTTTTTGTGTTTGAGGGTTTAGGATGATTTGGGGTTGAGGGATAAGTGTGTTTTTTGGAGAGGATTATTCGTGTTATTTTGTTCTATGAGATTGTTGTTATAAGGGTCTGATGGATTAGGGTTTTCTGGATAAGGGTTTTGGTAATTTTATGTTACAATGATTTGTTTTTGGGGATGAGGAATCAAGAGTTTTTGGGGAAGAGTTTTTAGGTATTTGGAATTATGGTTTTGGGTTTTTTGGGAATATGGTTAGGGGATTTTTTTAGGAATATGATTTTTAGGTATTTGGGTGTTAAGGATTTAACATTTTGGCCATTAATAATTTCTATTTTTCAGGATGCGTTTTTTTTATTTTGTGGATAAGTATTGGGGGTTCTTTAATGAGTGTTTAGTAATTTCTAGGGTTGTATGTTAATGTTTTTCTTGGGATTAAGAATTATGGTTTTATAGTGATGATTATTTATGGTTTTCTAGGCCTTAATGACTACGGTCTTCTATAGTTTTGGGTTTATAGGTTTTTGTTCTTGAGGGTTGAGGGTTTGTAGTGAATATGGTTAAAGGTTTTTTGGTGACGAGGATTTAGGTTTATTAGGGCGTATGATTTAGAGTTTCATGACATTATAGGTTTATAGTTTTTTTGGAATGAGTGTTTAGGGTTTCTTAGGGATAGGGTATTTGGTTTTTCTAGGGTTACGGTTAAATGGTTTTCTATGGATGAGGAATTCCCTTTCTCAAGGGGCTACGGTTTTAAATATTATATGGATGAGTGTTTAAGGATTTATGTGGTTTAGGATTTAGCTTTCTCTAGATATGATAAATTTGGGATTTTTGGGAGTGAGGGTATAGGGTTTTTTTGACATGAGGGTTGTTTGTTTTTTTTTGGGATTAGGGTTTTGGGTCTTTAGATTCCAAGAGAACACAATTTTTTTGGGATGAGGGTTGGGGTTATTTTGGTTGGGGTTGATATTTTTTTGGAAGATATTTGGGGGTTTATTTTGGTTTAGTTTTGAGGTTTATTTGGTTTTTTGTTTTTTAGATTTTATGTAATGGTTTTGGGATTTTCAAGGTTGTAGATTGTGGGTTTTTTTCATAGGGTTGATGGTTTTTTGTGTCTTGTAGTTTATGGTTTTTTTCATGAAAAATGAATATATTTTTGGGATAAGGGTTTGTGATTTTTTGTGGTTAAAGGTTGAGCGGTTTATAATATAATGGTTTAGGTGATTTTGTGATGAGAATTAAGTAATTTTTGTGGAAAGAGGTTGATGGTTTTTGGTTTTAATTGTTAATGGTTTTTTTTCATCTGAGGTATTAGTTTATTTATGTTTTATGGTTTTGGTTGTTATGAGAATATGGGTATAGGGTTTTTTGATAAGTGGGATGTTGTTTTTTAGGGATGAGGATTTTGGGGTTTCTATGGACAAGGGTTTACATTTTTTTATTTTGAGGTTTTATGGTTTAGTGGCGCTGATGGTTTGGGGTTTTATTTATAATGAGTTTGTAGTGTTGCTTGGGATGATGGTTAGGTATTTTTTGGAATGAGGTTTTGGTTTTCTGGGAGATGAGAGTTGAGGGATTTCCATGTTGTGGATTTATGATATCTTATAGATGATGGTTGAGGGCTCATTGGGGCTCAAGGTTTAGGGTCATTGATGGTGATTGTTTTTTATTTTTTAGATATGTCAGTTGATGATTTTGTATCTGGTGAGGATTTTCGGTTTTTAGGAATGATTGTTTATTTTTTTATATTCCCTTGTTTGAATGTTATTTAGTTTTATGGGTTGAGGGATTTATGTGAAAAGGGGTCGAGGTATTTTTTGGGGATGAGGGTTTTTTATTTAAAAGGGGGTAGGATTATTTGGTTTTGATGATTGAGGCTTTTTTATGTCATTGGTTTAGGATTTTTATAGAAGAGTGTTGATTGGTTTTGTATGAGGGTTAAGGGTTATTTTTGGGATGAGGGTTTAGGGTTTTTGGGGAGGGGGGATTTTTGAGGCTGAGGGTTGAGGGTTTTTTGTGTGCTGAGGGATGAGGGGTGTTTTGGGGCTTAGTAGTGATGATTTATTAAGGACAAGTGTTGAGTGTGATTTGATGATAATTTTTGAGGATCTATTAGGTTAGAGGGTTGGATGTTTTTTGGTACTGAGCGAAAAAGGTTTTTTGGGAATGGGGGTTGTGTGTTGTTTAAGGAAATTGTGAATTGTCTTTTTTCGGGATGAATGTAAAATTTTTTTTGGTTGAGGGTTTACAATTTTTTGTTTATTATGATTTCATTTTTATGTGGGACTAGGGGAATAAGACATTTTGTTGATAGGTTTGTAAGTTTATTTAGTGTTCATGTTTGATTGATTTTTTGTATTGGGTTTGATGGTATTTGGGGAAAATGGTTGAGGGTTTTTTTGGACAAATGGTGTAGGGTGTTTTGGGGAGATGGTTTGATGGTTTTGGGGGATGAGGGTTCATGATGTTTTGAGACTTAGGGTTTATGGTTCATTTTGGAGGATAATTTATTTTTTTTAGCGATTAGGGTTTTCAGGATTTAATGGTTGAGGGTTGAGGGTTTTTTTTTGTAGATTATGTTTGATGGTTTCTTGGGGCTTAGGTTTTATTTTCTGGGGGTTTGGGGATGATTTAGTTTTTATATTGATAGATGAGGTTTCTTAGAGATGAGGGTTTTTTGGGTTAGGGGTTGAGATTTTTCGGGTCTGAGGGTTGAGGGTTTTTTGGAGCTCAGTGGTGATGGTTTTTTTAGCTAATGGATATGTGTTTTTTTGGGCTGATGATTGAGGGATTTTTGGGGATTGGTGTAGCGTGACTACTAGGTATGAGGGTTTATAGTTTTAAGGTGATTAGTGTATAGAATTCTTTTTTGCTGAGGGTTTAAATTTTTTGGTGGTTTTGGGTTTAAGGGTGTTTGGAGATTAGGATATAGGGTTTTGAGGGGATGAGTTATTGAGGCTTTTTTTGGGGATGTTGGTTGACAGACAATTGAAGAAGAGTGTTGAGGGTTTTTAAGGGCTAGGTGATGATTATTATTTGGTGATAAGAGTTGATGAATTATTGGGAAGAGGGTTTACAGTTGGTTTGGGTGGGGGTTGAGGTTTTTATATATGATGCATTGGGTTATTTTTGGGATATGGTTTTAGTGGGTTTTTTTGGATATGGGATAAGGGGTTTTGGAGGCTTAGGGTTTTTTTATTTTGGGGCTAATGGTATTGTGTTATTTGGGGGTTAAGGGTTTAAAATTTTTTGGGACGAAGGCTTCAGAATTTTTGGGTATGAGGGTATACGATTTTTTGGGAATGACTGTTTATGTTTTTTTTATGAGGGTTTTGGTTTTTTGGGCAGTAGGTTTTATGTTTTTTATGGTTGTGGCTTGTGGGATTTTTAGGGGTGACAGTTTACGATTTTTATAATGAGGGAATAAGGTTTTTAGGAAATAAGTCTGTGGATTTTTTTGTGAAATGGACAGAGGGTTTTTTTTTGGGATGGAGGTTTAGGGTATTTTTGGTCTTATTTTTTACTATATTTTGTGGCTGAGGTTTGAGTAATTTTTTTGGGAAAGGATTTAGTTTTTTTAGGTCTCAGTTTAGATGGTTATTTTGAAATATGTTTGATGTTATTTTCAGGATTAGGTTGAAGGGTGTTTTAGGGATAATTTTTGAGAGATTTTTAGGGATGAGAGTTGAGAGAATTTCTATCCTGAACTGAAGGATATTTGGTGTTGTTATTTTAGTGTTTTTTTGATAATGGATAATGGTTTTTTGGGGTTGAGGGATAAGGGTCATTCGAGGATTAGTGTTTAGGGTTTTTTGGGTGAGGATTGATGTTTTTTACATTGTTTATGATTTATAATTTATATGGGATTATGGTTTTGGTATATATAATGGATAAGGATGACGATTTTTTGGGGATTATGTTTTATGGTTTTTTAGGGAAGTGGGTTTAATGATTTTTTGGAAAAAGGGTTAACATTTTTGTACAGAAGTGGGTTTTGGGATTTTTTTTATGAGGGTCTAGGGTTTTTTTGGGATGAGGGTTTATGAATTTTTTCCTTTGGGATTTAATTTTTTATAGGGTCTTTGGGTTTAGGGTTTTTTGTGAATTAGGGTTTATAACATTTATTGTCTAAGTATTGAACGATTATTGTGGATGACAAATGAATGTTTTTTGGGGATGAGAGAAGATTTTTTTTTAATATGGTTTATGATCATTTTTTGGAAAATGGAAAAGGTTTGTGGGTTATCAGGGGAATAGGGTTCATAGTTTTTAGGAGATACATGATGAGGATTTTGTGGGTCAGGGATGAAAAACTATTAGTGATGAGGGTTGAATATTTTTTGAGGCTAAGGGTTTTTTTGGCGAATATGGTTGAGGGTTTTTTTTGGGATGAGGGTTTAGTATTTTTTGGGTCTATGGAAGTATTTTTTTGGGAAATTATTTAGGGTATTTTGGGGGTGAGTTTCGATGACTTATTAGGGTAGAGGGTTTTTGTTTTTCTTGAGCCCGAGGGGTGATACCTTTTTTGAGCTAAGGGTTGAGGGTTTTTTGGTGATGAGGGTTGATTTTTAGGTATGATGGTTTAGATTATATTCTTTCTAAACCATTAGGTAATAATTGTGTTGATTTTTGAGGGTTTGTTAAAAAACGAGTGGTAGGTTATTTTGGGAAAAATATTTATGGTTTTTGGGGAGAGGGTTGAGGGTTCTTTTGAAAAAAGGTTTGAGGTTTTTTTTGGGATTTGGGTATTAGGATTTATGGTTTTTATGGGAAGTTGGTTTTTGGTTCTTTGGGTTGAGGGTTGAGTTTATTTTAGGGATAAGGATTTAGGATTTTATGGGGATGGGGGTTTAATGTTTATTTGTGGAGAATGGATTAAGTATTTATGTGAGTGTGGGATTAAGGTTGTTGTGGGTAGAGGGTTGACTGGTTTTAGGGAATATGGTTTATTGTTTTATGTGATGTGTGTTTGCGGTATTCTGGTACTTAAGCTTAATAGATTTTTGGGGCATATGGTTGAGGGCGTGTTGTGGTAGAGGGTATAAGGTTCGTTGGAGATTATGGTTAAGCGTTTTTAGGGGTTGAAAGTTTAGTGTTTTTTGTGGCTGATGATTGATGGTTTTTGGGAATGTGTGTTTGGGATTTTTCAGGGAGGATTTTTGGTTATTAGACATAGTGGTGGAGGGTTTTTTAGTGCCAATTGAAGATAATTTCATACCACAAAGAGTTTTTTCTGGATGAGAGTAGAGGGTTTTGTGGGATTGAGGGTTGAGGGGTTTTGGGGTTGATCATTAGGGGTTTATTTGAATGAGGGTTGAGGTTTCTGGGGGCTGAGGGTAGAGGTTTTTTTAGGGGGATATGGTTTATTATTTTTTGTGGATGAGGGTTTAAAGGTTAATGTTGGATGAGGGTTTTTTGGGTGAGAGTATAGGGTTTTTAGGGCTATGGGTTGACCACGTTTAGGGATGAGTATGAGGGTTTTGGGGGATGTGGGGTGACCATTTATTGGTGATGAATGTTGATGGTTTTTTGGAATGAGGGTATAGGGTTTTCTATGGCTGAGGTTTGACAGATTTATGGGGATTAGGGTTTATGTTTTTTGGGGTTGTGGGATGAAGTGTTTTTTTATAGTGTTGGGTGTGTTGGTGCAAAGGGATTATGACTTTTTGGTGACGTTGTTTTAGGGTTTTATATGGCTGAGACCTGTCTTTTTCTTTGGGATGAGGGTTTAATGGTTTTGGGATAATGATTTATGGTATTATGGTGTTGGTGACATTGAATTTTTAGGACATATGGTTGAAGTTTTTTTGGGGATGAATGATGATGTATTAAAGGGGATGTGTGTGTTTGGTTTTTACAGGCTACAGGGTTGGTGTTTTGGGGATAATATTTTTATGATTTATTTGGGGTGAGGGTTTGGGGGTTTTTTTGGGGCTTAGTGTTTAGTGTTTTCTTTGTATGAGGGTTTTGGGATTTTTTGGGATTTTTTTTGGTTTTGTTGTTGTTGAGGATATATTGTTTTTTAGGGACCAGTTTTTAGGGTTTGTTTGGGATGAGGGATTACAATTTTTTGAGGTTGAGGATTTATGGTTTTTTGGAAAGAGGGATTAGGGATTTTGGTGATGAAATATATTAAATTATATGGGTAGAGGGGTTATGAATTTCTGGGGCTAAGGGTTATTGTTAATTAGGGATGAGTGTTTAGGTATTTTTCTATATGGTTTTATGGTTTTTTTGGGCTGAGTGCTTTGGGTATTTTTGGACTGGGGGTTTAGTGTTTTGGTGGATATGAGGGTTTAAGGATTTTGGGGATGAGGGTATTGGATATTTTGGGGATAAGGGTTTATGATATTTATATTTCACTGTTTAGGGTTTCTTTCTCCAAGGGTTAATGTTTTATTGGGAATGGGGATGATGTTTTTTTATTAGGGTTAAAGATTTATTAGAGATGTATTTTATAAGGTTTCATGGGGATGAGGGTTATAGGGTTTCTCATCATGAGGGTTTATATATTCTATTGGTGAGGGTTTGTGGTTTTGGTGATGAGGGATTATGTTTTTTGGGTGACAGAGCTGTGAGTGATTTTTAGGCCTGTGTGTTGCGGGTATTTTTAGTGTTAACGGTTTTGGGTTTCATAGGGCTTAGGGATTAGGGTTTTTTTAGAATGAAGGATGAGGATTTTTTGGCTTGAGGTTTTAGTGTTGTTTGGGGAAAAGGTTTGATGTTTTTTGGGGATGATAGTTTAGGTTTTTTGGGTGATATGGGTTAGGTGATCTTTGGGGCCAAGGGATGATGTTTTTTGGGGATGATGGTCATATGTTTATTAGAGATAAGGCTTAAGCTGTGTTTTGGGACAGATGGTTGATGGTATATTATGGAATATGGAAGACTATTTTTTTGGGACTAAGGGTTGAGGGATTTTTGGGGATGAGGGTTGAGGGTTTTTTGGGTTTGAGTGTTGAGGGTTTTTTAGGGTGATTGTTTTTTGTTTTATGGGGATAAGGTTTCAAGATTTTTGTGGCACATGGTTTAGAGGTTTTTTGAGAGGATTGTTTATGGTTTTCTACAAATGAGGATTTTTGGATATTCAGAGATGATGTTTTTCAGCTTTTTGGGATGGGTGTTTAGGTATTTTTGGTAATAAGAGTATATGGGCATCGCTAGTTGGGTGTTTTGTGTTTTTTGGGGATGGGGTTTTTATGTTTTTTATGGGCTATGGTTTCATGGTTTTGGGGTAGAGGTTTTAGTGGTTTTTTGGGGTGTGGGTTTATATTTTTTTCGATCGAGGTTTTAGTGATTTTTGGTTCTCAGGGTTCTGGTTTTTTGGGGGATGAGGTTTTATGGTGTATTAGGTCTTAGTGATTATGATTTTTTGGGGAAAATGCTAGATATTTTATTATGGATAATTTTTAGGGTTATTTAGTGATGAGGGTTGAGAATTTTTTGGGGCTGATGGTTGATGGATTTTTGGGGATGAGGATTGGGGATTTTTGGGGTTTAGGGTATAGTGTGTTTTGGGATGAAGGTTTGGAATTTTTTTGGACCATATTCTTGTTTATTTGGATGAGGGTTTTAGTGTTTTTGTGTGGATGAGTGTTTCGGGTTTTGGAGGACTGAGGGTTTTGGGGTTTTTAGGGCTAGTGTATTAGGGTTTTTTGGGATAAGGATTTAAGATATTTTTTTGTGTTAATCGTTTTGTGCTTTTTTTGTCTTAATAATGTTTAGTTTTTTAGGGAAATAATTTGGATTAATTGGAGGATACGGTTGGGGTGTTTTTTGGTGATGAGGGTCTAGAGTTTCATGGGATATTGTTGGGTTTTTTTGGAACTGATGGGTGATGGGTTTTTTGGGATAATGGTAGAGTATTTTTTTTTGAGATGAGTGTTTTGGCTATTTTCAAGATAAGGGTTTTGGTTTTTTGGGGCGACGAATTATGGTTATTTTAGGATTGGTGATTCTTGGATTTTGGGGGAAGATGATTTATGATTTTTTGGGGATGATGGTTGAGTGTGCCTTGGGGTTGAGGGTTTTGTGTTCTTTTCAGATGTGGTTTGATGTTTTGGGGGTTAATCATCGAGGATTTTTTGGGAATTAGTGTTGAGGGTTTTTTGGTGATGAGTGTGTGTGGTTATTTGGCGCTGAGGGTTGTGGGATTTCTAGGGATGAGGGTCAGGGATTTTTTGGTTATAAGGGTTTCAGTTTTTTTTGGATGAGGGTTAATGGTATTTTGGTTTAGTGTTTACTTTTTTATATGGATATGGGTCTAGGGTTTTTTGGTTATGGGGGTTGAAGATTTTTTGGGGTTATGGGTTGAGGGTTTTTTATATCCTAGGGTATGGGGTTTTTTGGTGGATGAGTGATATTTTTATTTATGTATGATATTTGAGGGTATTTATGTATGAGGATTGATTGTCTTTTGGGGATGGGGGTTTTTGATATTGTGTGATTAAGGGTTGAGGTTTATTGGGGGATAAAAGTTGAAGTGATTGGGGATGTGGGTTATATTGGGGAAAAAGGATTTGTTTGTGGTAGAGGGTTTAGGTATTTTTAAGGCTATGTGTTTATGTTTTTTAAGGGATGTCGGTTTATGGGTTTTGGGGTTTATGGATTATAGATTTATTGGGATAAGGGTTTTTTGGTTTTTAAGGGTTTATGGATTTTTGTTTTTTTTTGGATAGGGGTAAACGTTAATATGGGGCTAAGGGAATTGTTGTTTTTCATTAAGAGTGTGTAAGGTTTTGGGGGATGGGGTTTTTAGATTCTAGGAGCTAAGGGTTTAGTTTTCTATGGGGATGAAGTTTTATGGTTTTATGGTGCTGAGGGTTTAGGATTTATTGGGGCTAAGCATTTGATAGTTTTTAGGTCGAGGAATGATTTTTTTTGGGATGAGTGTTTAGGGTCTTTTGGGGATGATTGTTGAGGGTTTTGGGGGATTAATGTTGAGAGTTTTTTAGGTATGAGGGTCGAGGGGATTTTGGGGTTGAGGGATGAGGGTTTTATGCTTGATGGTTGAGGGATTTTTAGATATGAGGGCTGGTTTTTTTGGGGTTGAGGGTTGAGGAAAGGTCGGGTAGTAGGGTTGAGCCTTCTTTGGGGGTATGGGATGAAGGATATTGGAATCAGGGTTGAGGGTTTTTTTGGGGATTATATTGATCGGTTTTTTGGGAATGTGGATTGAAGGTTCACTAAGGATGATGGATCGAGGATTTTTTGGTGCAAAGGGTTATTCTGTTTTTGGGGATGGTTGTTTAGGTTTATTTAGGGTAGTTGGTTTAGGGTTTCTTAAGATTGGGGGTTGGTGGTTATATGTTGAAGAGGGTTGATGATTCTATATTCATGATCATTGAGGGTTTTTTTGGGGTTGATGGTTGATGGTTTTCCGGGGTTGATTGTTGAGGAATTTGTTCAGATGAGGAATGAGGTCTTTCCGGGGCAGAGTGTTGAGGGTTTTTCTAGGAAATTTGTTGGATGAGTGTTGATGGTTATTAGGGGCCAACAATTCTTTTTTTGGACTAATATTAAAAGTTTTATTGGGGATTGCGGTTTAGGGTTTTTGGGGATGACTGTTTTGGAATAATATGGAATGTGTGTTCATAGTATTCATTTGGTAGATGGTATATATTTTTTTGGGGTGTTATTTCAGGGTATTTTGGGGATGAGGGATCAAGGTTTTTTAGGCAGAGAGTTTATGTTTTTTGGGGATATGGGACTAGGGTTTTTTAGGGATTATGTCTTAAAGATAAATCGGAATGAGGGTTCATGGTTTTTTTGGATTGAGGGTTTATGTATTTTTTAGGGTTTTTGGTTTTTCAATGTTATGGGGTATAGAGTTTTTTAAGGACAACAGTTTTTTGTTTTTTAGACGATGTTTGATATTTTGGGGGGTATTTTGTAGTGGTATGTTTTTTATCAGGGTTGAGGGTTTTTGTTTTTGGAGTTTTTATGGTTTTTTTGTTATAATTTTTTAGGTTTATTTTTGGATGAGGGTTCAATATTTTTTGGGGCTGAGGGATCATAGTTTATTGGGAATGAGGGTTCATCTATTTCTCAATATTATGGTTTAGTGTTTTTTGTGTATGATAGTTATGTGTTTTTTTATATGATTGTTCATTATTTTTAAGTCTAGGTGTTTAGGTTCTTTTTGGGGTGAGTGTTGAGGGTTATTGTGGATGATGGTTCATGGAATTTTTATAATTGTGTATGTTTTTTTGTGTTTAGGGTTATGTGTTATTTGTGGATGAGTGAATATATTTTTTTTGGTATAGGGTTCAAAATTTTTTGTGGATGAGTGTCTGAGGTATTTTAAGGATAGGTGTTTATGGATTTATGGATTTAGGGGTGGGGTTTTTTGGAGGTGAGGGTTCATGACATTAATGGATAAGGGCCGACTATTTTTTGGCGGCGAGGGCTTCTAGTTTTTTGGGGAAGGTGGATCATGATTTTTTTGGGGTTAGTGTTCATGGTTTTTTGGTTGGAGGGTTTAGGGTTTTTTCAATTAAGTGTACAAGTTTTTTTGGGCTGGGAAATTATGTTTTTGTGTGGCTAAGTGTTCTAAATTTTTTTGGGGATGATGGTTTAGTGTTTTTGGAAGATGTGGGTTTGATGTTTTTTTGGCTAGGGTTCAGGGTTTTTTTGTGTTATGGGATGATGGTTTTTTAGGGATGAGGGTGGAGGGTTTTTTAAGGTTGAGGTTTCATGGTAATTTGAGGTAGGGGAGTCAATTTCATTTGGAGATAATAGATTATAATCAATAGGGTATGAGGGTTTAGGGTTTTTAGGATTGTGGATTTAGGTTTTTATTGTGTTGATGGATAAGTGTTTTCAAGGGATGATAGATTGTCCTTTATTTGAGAAAAATGGTTAAGGATTTTAGGGGATGAGGATTTTTATTTGTTAATGAGGGATGATGAGTATTTTTGGATGTGGTTTTACCATTTTTTTTGGATATGTATTGAGGGTAATTGGGGGTTGTGATGAGGTTTTATTGGGTCTATGGGTTGTGGGATTTTTTGGTATGAAATTATTGGGTTTTTTGGGGCTAATGGTTAGGGGATCATTGTGTTTGTGCGTTTATGGTATCCTTGGGATGGCAGTTGTGTGGGTTTGAAGGCTAAGGTTTTAGGGCTTTTATCGATGATGGATTTGGGTATTTAGTGTCTTAGTTTTTCATGTGTTTTTGAAAGGGGGATTACTGCTTTTTGGTGCTATATTTTTTTGGGTTTTTAGGTGATGATGGTGGATGGTTTTATAGGGGATTAAGGATTACGGATTTTTCGGCTAAAAATTGAGATTTTTTGTGGATGAGTGTTTACTATTTTTTTTGCCCTATTGTTTGACGGTGTATTGGTTTTTATGGTTGTGTGTTTTTAGTGTCATGGGTTGAGTGTTTTTTGGGCCCTAATTTTGAGGGTTCTGGCATCTTTGGATTGAGTGTTTTTTGGGGAAAATAGTATAGGTTTTTTGGGGCTGATGGTTTTGGGTTTTTGTAATCCAAGGTTGAGGGTTTCTCCAGATAGAGGGATGAGGGTTTTTTTGGGATGATGATTTACTGATGTTTTGTTGATGGTTTTTGTAACAACCCAAGCTTCAACGATGCGTTTCCCTTTGAATAATTTAATAGCTTGTATTGTATGCTACTTCGAGATTCTAACACATCGCGACCAATCAAACTAGCCAGAATGAATAGTAATAGCCACTTTTTGATATTTTTTAAATTTTATCGTTCAAAATTGACTTCATTTTTTGGATTCATAATATCAAATTTAGCCTAGGGTGAATATTTTGTATTTTTCTGAAAACTTTAAATTTTTTATAAATAGTGAAAAACACTAACTTATAGTTTAGAATATAATATTTATTTAAATAAATATTTATATTATTTAAATTTATTTTAGGTCAAAAAATATTCATAATACCTATATATGTTCAATGTAATTAATTGGAGTTATTTTATAATAATTTTAGATATATAAAAATTATATTGTAATTTTTAACCGTCTTTTACCCACCTCATAGGAGAATTTTCAAATTTGAATAAAACTTCATTTTACCACTTCTATTAAATTAATTTCAAAAATCTGAGAGACACGGTTGATATCAGAAAGTAAAATTTGGTTCTATAAGTTAAAAATAATTTTTGGTGAATAGTATCTTTTGACTTTTATTTACCACGGTTTAATGTTATTATGGTAATTAAGGGTAAAAATGATATTATTATTACCCATACACATGTCGTAATTCTATTGGATAAGTTTAATTATACTAAAAACAACCTTAGGAAAAAAATACGATCCTTTTGGACCACTTGGATTAGATTAGGACATTTATTATTATTAAATTGAAAGAAGATTTAAAAGAGTTAAATTCAAAGCATAATAACTAAACCATTTTTAATATATGGTTATACATAAGATAAATTAGATTATAAATATTCATTAGAACGATAAAAAATATTTCCTACATAATAGTATTTTATTAATATTTTTTAGACATTATATAATTTAATTTATTTATGGCACAATGATGATGGAGTAATTTTCAAATTAATGAATGATTAAAATATTTGATATTATAAATATCCATATAAATATAATTTGAGAATTTTTTTGAATTACACTAATTTTTAGGCTAATATGACATGTTAAAGTTGGTTAGATAAATTTTTGTCGAAGTAATTATGCTATTATTAATTTAGATAAAACATAATACCAAATAGTGTCAAAATTGACATAAAAGAGTTTTTAAAACAAATATTATATTATTAATTGATATTCTATTCTTAATCATCTAAATCTTGGCCAAAATGATTATATAATGATTTTTGTATCATTATTGAACCACTTGGGTTTCTCTAGAATGTATATAGTATGTGTATTAACCATATAATAAAAAATTACAAAGAGACATGGTAAATGTTAATCTATTTAATGAAGAGTTAAATCTAAAAGATATGGTTAATATAGTGACCCAAACCTGTCTAAAAACTATTGTTTGAGTTTATTTCGACCCATACCTACCTTATATTTTAGATAATTAATTTTGGAGACATTAGAAACTGAATGGATTTTATTATAAAATACTATTTCTAGTTTTTCCAAAGATGCCCCTCACCCCTCTTATATAAGGGAACTACCCCTTCCCTCCAATTAAAACCTTAAAAGCCTTTTTTCTCAGAAAAAATATGACAAAATACCCTCTCAACTATCCTGTTTTTATCCTAGAGGCCTTCCTTAAGTCAGAAATACAACCCAAGAATCCATTTTGATCAAATCGAAAGGAAGAACCTGAAGAAGAGGTAAATATTTAATCACTTCTTTCAAGATTCTTTCTTCTTCCACTTCTATTTCTTGTTGTTTCCATTATAAAATAAAAAAAAATGTATATTCTATATATTGTTATGTTAATATCAATATGGTACAACCATATTCATTATTTTATCCATCCTTTGAATGACATGTCACCATACGTGTGTACGTACGGCTTATCGTCTCCAAGTGGTGGTGTAATTTTTATTCAATACATTATTGTTTGGATGGATTAAATAATGATGTATAATTGATGTAAATAATAAATATGACATGATATTTATTCTTTATATATGATATATCATCCAATTATATATTATTTTAATATCAGAAGAATGATATTGTCGCTTGTGCGTACGTACGGATTACCGTATCCAAGAACATGATGTGATTATTTCCCCATCATAATCCATTCACGACTAATTTTAATTAGATTAATAATAATAATTTTTAAAGTCATAATATCATTATTAATATGATTAAGATACATCTTATTCATAACAAACACTACTTACAAAAAAAATAATACAATGGAAAAATAATTAGTTATCACTTGGAACGATGATAATACTAAAATATTATTAAGAAAGAAATTTTAAAAGATCATATATGATTTCATATTAATTTTATGATTTTTTTCTTATTTTAATAACAATAATTTCACCATTATATAAATTTTTAACCTACCCTCGACCAATGAAAAGTAAAAGTAAGGGTTTTCTTATCTCACTTTACAATCCATGAGATTCCCATTGTTCGCCACTAATTTATTACATGTGGTGTATTTTGTACTAACATTTAATATATATTATCATGATTATCTTTATATCCATGGTATTATATGAATTATTTTTTTGTTATTAACTTTTTTTCATACGACTCGATTGATTAAAACGAAGTAAGGTTTTTCATCTCACTTCTTATTTCCGTGAGATTCATGCCATACTTCCACTATTTCCTTTTGTGTGGTGTATGTACTACCCAATGATTTCATTATATGTGTAATATAATTTTATTTATGATTAAATATTTCTTCATTTTATGATCCATTATTCATGGGATATATGTTTCGTAGGTTACCAAATTACTAAGGGAATTTCAAATTTCAATTTCCACTCATTTAGCTTTATGCATTCTTCATTGATTCTTTTACTCCATGATTATGTATGAAATCACTATTTATTATTTGTGTATTAATTTCCACTCAACTTTTTGTGGATATAATTTTTATACACATAATTACTCCCTTGATAGATTCTCAAGTTATCTATCTGAAATTGATAAGAGTAATTTTAACTCAATCTCCATTTATTGAATTAAACATCCAATTCATTGGTGATGTTTTTACAAGATTATGTGTGAATTTCCATTGATTTATTTACACGTAATATACAAAAATATTGAGTTTATTTATATTTTTCACATATAATTATGTCATTTATTTATCATTAACATAAGTATAAAATCCTTATAAGATATTTTATCTGAATTTAGATTCCATTGAGACTTATTTGTTGTTATACGACAATTCAGTTTTATATGGTTTATATAATGTACTTTGACATTTTTTTTCATTAATCCCTTTATTAACATGATATTACAAATTTATGATTACCTCAATTATTTGTTTTCACGTGTCTCTCTTTTGGATAAGAACTCAAACTAAAATATCACTTTAAAATGTTTTAAAGATTTATTATTCAAATACATCTCATAAATGTCCATGTTTTAAAAATGGTTTTAAGGATTTATTTATATGGACGTTAATGTTTTAAAATAAAAATTAATTTTAAAATATTCAATGTGGTATAGGAAATTTTGATTCAAAAATATTTTTCAAACGACTTCTTGATAAATAGTGAGAATTTTACATGTTTTCAATAAAAAGGTGGATATTTCCCTCAAATAGTTTTGGTGGTTATATTCATATATGTCAATAAAATTCATTATTATCTATTGAGGATGATCTATTATAATACAATATCTCATATTGTATCGAATGAGTTCTGTTTGAATGTGGATGTGTTATTTTTATACCATTCATGGTTTGTGGTTAAAATATTGACATTTTGTATATTAGTTTTAATAGGAATTATTAGATTATCTTTCAACCTTTTCATATGAGGAATGAATTGGACATAGTATGTTATTGGTGGAGCACATGATAGCTCCTCAATGAATTGGTAGGTCTTAGAAGACAAACTAGTGTCTTGGCATAAGGCCTTGACAAAATCTTATTTGCAGTCTTCGCACAAGGCCTTAACTATGTGGTTATGAAAGTCTATCACTGTGCATTCCATCATTATAAAAGTGGCTATTGATATTGAATGTGATTATTCAACTAGTAGAATATCCATGTGAATAATTAAATGGCATTATTGGATTTTATATTTTCCATATTATGATAATGTTCATGTTTAATAGTATTTTTTTAGTCTTATTCATTGCCTTAAATGTTTATGCTTATTTATGAAAGATTACGCTATATTTTTATCCTTACTGAGCATCTGAGCTCACCCCATAATATGTTTTATTTTTCCTAGGATGCGAAGAAGTATATTACGACTGACCTGCAGGGATAGTCTATGAGATCTCAGTGTTGTCTATGGAAACAATTTTGTTGTAGTTTTCCATTTTATGATGTAATGTAAACCTAATGAATGTATCAAGTTCTTCCAAGGCTACAAAACTAATCGGTATTTTGAGACATGATCTTTTGTGATCATGCCAATTATTCATAATAATGCACTGACTCTAGGATTCTGGGGTTGGGGCGTTGCAGTTGGTATTAGAGGAAGTTTAGTACATACCTTGGAAACTAGATTTAGATAAACTATGATTATAGAACATATCCCTAAGATAGAATTTGAGGATTAGTATAAAATTACTTCCTAAAATTTTGTTATTATAGATATTTTGTGAGTTTTCAGTGCAATACATCCTTTTCTGGATACGAGAAAATAGAGGCGGCTCTGGCATAGATGTACCTAGGGGTAAAACCCGAAAACACCACTTTGAGCTCGACTCGAACGGGAACTAGTGTACGACAATGGGACTTCATACACTATTGGATATAACATTCCTAAGGGATATTATTAGAATAATTTACATTTTATTAACAAACTAATTTGAAATATTTTAATATAATATAAAAATAAATGACCTTGGTCAATCCTAAGGTGTTTCAAATTGATGATATGGTGTCATGATATTCTCTAAATTATTTTATTACTACTGTTACTCACACAATTCCTTCTGTTATTAGTGAATGGATGGATTCCAAGGAATTGATAGTAATATTTACCATGATGTACAAGGTGGTAACAGTGGTGGAAATGAGAAACAAAGTGGAATGTTGATAGGGGTAAAAGATATCATGTTCATGCCAAATCAGTTTTCCCAAAATATGATCAACAACATTTATATTAACCAACTCCCGAACTCAATAATGATGAGAATGGGGTTAAATGATAATCTCTCCAGTAGTGGAGACCATAGAGAAAAGAATCCTCAATTTCTATCATGCAGGAAATATGGAAGGGGACACCCAGGAAATTTTCTCAATGGAACAAAGAAATGCTTTACATGTGGGAAATAAGGAGATATAGTAAATAATTGCCGAGGAAAATGAATATTAATATGGAGGAAAATAAAAATGGTCCCATGAATCCATTTACAGACATTTATCATAAATGTAGGGGACCATGCCATTACCTGAGTGAATTCCCTATTCTATAGTGTATTTTTTTGGTCAAAGAAGAAGCTATGTGGAAATAAATGCTTGTAAAAATGTTTAAAATAATTAGTCCTCCTTGTTGATGGAATTACATTGGAATAATTTTCTCTTGTATTTGTGACCCTGTTGTTTGTCATGTGGAAATGATATTTGAGGAAGATTTACCTTTTCTCTTGAGGATATAGTTATAAATAACCATTTGGTTTTATATGGTCATTGGGTTTGAGGCAATTAAAAGTTTTTATATTTTGGGATGAAAATGAAAGGTATCAGATAATATTTGTGGTTAAATTATGTTATGGTTATTTTGAGGAATTTATCTCATTTTGGTAATGTTATAAAATATAGTTTTTGAAAATGGGAAACACGCAAACTGTGTGACAACCCGTCGTGTCGGACAAAGCTGTGGTAAATTTACCCCACAACTACAGTGTGATTGAGATTTATCTCCTATCACTGAGCTATGTGAAGTCCCTAGTTAGTTTGACTAATTATTTTTAGTTAAATAATTTTATTTATCAATAATAAGTTGTTTTGGGACCTTATGTCTTATCAAATGAATACCCTTAGTATAGTAAAATTATTTGGTGATTAAGTGATAACTCTTTTTTTGGAAGACGTTCGCTCTATTGGGAACACTATATGCCTAAGAAAAATAAAATACTATGGATTTTAATTTTAGGAGTAATGGTAGATTCTTATCTATGTTTTTATTGTGGATTTATAGTTATTTTGGTTATTTGTTGAAATGACTATCCTATAATAGAGAATATGTGTTTAGTTTAATTTCTTTTAAGTGAGTGACTTTAAGTGTAGTTTATGTCATTTGGAGATACAATTTAACGTGGAAGACTACATAACCAAATTATTCTATGTTTTGGATTTCAATATTAGTTTCGATTGTATTGAAGGATTTTGAGGAAAATTGTATATTGAATGGTATTTATTTAACATTGGTGGATTTATTTTTTAATTTTACTAATTAAGATTACTATTTCTTTCTCTAATGGAATACCAGTTTGGGGGATCATCTGATCTTGTACTAACCATTTTGGTTTTGATTAATCTTTAGTAACAAGGTAAATATATATTTTATCCTTTTTGGATCATGTTATTATCTAGAAGTTGATTCTAGCTCTTTCGGTGTGACCAATTCATCTTGGATACTCATCATTTGAAAAAAAAAATGAGTTATTGGTTGAAATTCATTAAAGAATGAAACTCTTCTTAAAAAGAATGTATATATATGTTTGTTATTATTCAGTATCATAAATAAATTCCTCAAATTTATGAAATGAATCTTAAAACTAATAAAAACATTGTTTTTTTACTTTTCATACTGTGAAACTAATGACTGTTTGTACCATGACAAGTTTGTGGTTTTCTTGTTGTTAACATTATCCTGATCATGTTTTCTATCCCTCTACATCAGAACATGACATTAGTTTATCATCCATATCCATGTTTTCCTACATGGAATCATAATATTGGTTATCTCAGGTGACCTTTGTACCTATCTTTATTTCATTTAAAGTGATAGTTTTATTGACTCTTTTTCTGATGTGGGACTTTCAATTATTCTCCCAAGCCCAATTTTATAAATTGTGAGGATGAAATTTCCATAAGGTGGGAATAATGTAACACCCCAATCTTCCACGATACGTTTCCATTTGAATAATGTAATAGATTGCATTGTACGCAACTTCAAGATTCTAACAAACTGCGACCAATCAATGTAGCCTTTATAAATAGTAAAACCCACTTTTTGAAATTTTATATTTTTTTTCAAAATGGACTTCATTTTTGGATTTGTAATATCGAAAGTAGCATAGGGTGAATTTTTTGTATTTTTATGAAAACATTCTATTTTTGATGCATAGTGAAAAACACTGAGTTATAGTTTAAAAAAGAAATTGTATTTAAATAATAATTTATTTTATTTAAATTTATTTGAGGTCAAAATAGATTCATAATACCTATATATGTTCAATTTAATTCATTGGAGTCAGTTTATAATAATTTTAGATATGTAAAAATGTTATCGAACTTTTTAACCGTCTTTTACCCTTCTCTTAGGAGAATTTGAAAATTTGAATAAAATTTAATTTTACCACTTCTGTGAGTTGAATTCCAAAAAACCAAGAGACATGGTTGATATCATTAATTAAAATGTGGTTCAATAAGATAAATATAATTTTTGATGAATATTAACATTTTACTTTTATTTATCACGGTTTAAAATAAATAGGTTAATTAAGGGTAAAAATGATATTATTATTACCATAAGACATGTCAAAATTCTATTGGATAAATCTAATTAGACCAAAGACATCCCTTGAAATAAAATATGGTTTTTAGGTCAATATGGATTAGATTAGGACATTTATTATTATTTAATTCAAAGAAGAGTTAAAGGAGATAAATTCAAAGCTTAACAACAAAACCATTTTTAATATTAGGTTATACATAAGATAAATTTGATAATAAAGATTAATTATGAAGCTAAAAATATTTCCTACATAATGGAATTTTATTTATATTTTTTAGACATTAAATAATTTATATTATATATGACACAATGATGATGCAGTAATTACCCAATTAACAAAATATTAAAATTTTTATATTATAAATATCTAAATAAATGTAATTTGATAATTTTTATGAATTAAACTAATTTTCTCGGTAAATAACACATGTTAGGGTTGGTTAGATAAATTTTTTTCAAAGAAATAATGTTGTTATGAATTATGAAAAAAATACCAAATAGTGTCAAAATTGACATAACAGAGTTTTTAATACAAATATTATATTATTATTTGACATTGTATTTCAAAAAATCTAATTTTCTATAAAATTACTTATATAATGATAGGTGTATAATTAATGAACCACTTGGTGTACGCTTGGAAGTATATAGTATGTTTATTAAACATATAAAATAAAAATACCACGAGACATGGTAAATGTCAAACAATTTTACTTAGAGTTAAATCTCAATGAAATGGTTAATATAGTGACCCAAACCTATCTAAAACACATTGGTTGAGAGGTTTTCGACCCATACACAACTTAGATTTTAAATAATTAATTTTGGATCAATTAGAAATTGAAAATGATTTTATTATAAAATAATATTTCAAGCTTTTCCTATGGTTCCCCTCACCCCTCTTATAAAAGAACACTCCCCCTTCCCTCAAATTCACAAATACAAACCCTTTTGTCTCGGCCAAACTCAACCAAAATACCCTCTAAACTATCCACTCTTCATTCTAGAGGCCTTCCTTTAGTCATAAAGCCAACCTAAATATCCCTTCTGATCATATCAAAAGGAAGAACCCAAAGAAGAGGTAAATATTTCATCACCTCTTTCAAGTTCCTTTCTTCTTCCACTTTCTCTATCTTTATTGTTTCAATTTTAAAAAAATAAGTACAGTTACTTCTATATACATTGATGTTATTATAAATATGTTATAACCACATTCAT
Organism: Viscum album; assembly: GCA_963277665.1. NCBI lineage: Eukaryota > Viridiplantae > Streptophyta > Magnoliopsida > Santalales > Viscaceae > Viscum > Viscum album. Next base: position 584,088,955 of record OY728137.1, read on the forward strand.
TATTCTATCCATCAGTTGAATGACATGTAACCATACATGTGTACGTCCAGCTTACCGTCTCTATGTCGTGGTGTAATTGTTATTCAATACATTATTATATTGATGGGTATAATAATGATAGGTAATTGATCTAAATAATAAATATTACATGATAATGATTATTTATATATGATATATCATCCAATTATATATTATTTTAATATCAAATGAATGATATTATCGCTCGTGTGTATGTATGGACTATCGTCTCCACGAACGCGATGAGATTCATTCTCTATCGTAATCCATTCAAGAAAAATATTCATTAGATGATTAAAAATATTTTTTAAATAAATTGTATCATTATGAATATGAAAAATATAAATCCTATTCATAACAAAAAATACTTACAAAACAAAGAATATAAAGGAAAACGAATCAGTTAACACCCAAAATGACTATAATACTAAAATATTATTAACAATGAAATATAAAAAGATCATATATGATATCATATTAATTTATATGATTATTTTACAATTTAATAGAAATTATTTCACCATTATAAATAAGGTAAAACAACCCTTGACCAAGTAAAATTACCAAGTATGGGGTTTCTTATCTCACTTTTAATTATGTGAGATTTCCATTGTTCGAAACTTATTTATTGCATGTGGTTAATTGTGTACTTCCATTTCATATATATTATCATGATTCTTTTTATATTTATTATATTCTATGAATTAGTTGTTTTTTATTCACTTTTGGCCATTAAAATCGATTGATTACAAGGAAGGAAATGTTTTCATCTCACTTCCTATTTCCGTGACATTCATGCCATACTGCCACTATTTTTTTGTGGTGTATGTACTACCCATTGATTATATTATTTGTGAATTATAAATTAATTTATGAGTAATGACATAATAATTTTTTGAACCATCTTTCCTGGTATTTATGTTTTTCATGTTACCAATTTGGTAATAGAGTTTCAAATTTCAATTTACACTCATTCGGCTTGACACACACTTCATTGATTATTTTACTCCATTATTATGTGATGAATCAATATTTATTATTTTTGTAGTAATTTCCAATCCCCTTTCTATGGATATAATTTTGATACACATAAAAACACTATCTATAAATTCTCAAGTCTTCGATATGATCTTGATTAGAGTAATTTAAACTCAATCTAAATTTATTGAGATAAACAACCAATTCATTATTGTAGTTTTTACAAGATTATGTGTGAATGTCCTTTGGTTGATTTAAACTAAATATTCAATTATATTGAGTGTATTTCTATTTTTCACACATAATAATGTTGTTTATTTATCCTTAACCTAAGGATGCAATCTTTATAAGAGATTTCATCTCAATTTACATTACATTGAGACTTCTTTGTTGTTATACACCAATTCACTTTTATATGGTGTATATAATGTACTTTGACATATTATATCTTGAATCCCTTTATTCTCATGATATTATAATTTCTTGAGTACCTCAATTATTTGTATTCAAGTTTCTCTCATTTTGTTAGGAACATTAACTAAAATATCATTTTAAAATGTTTTGAATATTTATTATTCTAAATCATTCTCATTAATGTCCATGTCTTAAAAAAGGTTTTAAGGATTTATTGATATGTACATGAAAGTTTTAAAATTAAAATTCCTTGTAAACATTTCAATGTGTTATGGGACACTTTGATTCAAGAATCTATTTCAAACGACATCTTGATAAATAGTGAGACATTAAAATGTTTTCAAGAAAAAGGGGGATATTTCTCTCAAATAGCATTGATGATTATTTTCATCTATGTCAATATCATTCATTATTCTCTATTGAGGCTGATCTATTTTAATACAATCTTCTATATTGTATTTAATGAGTTATGTTTGACTGTGGATGTTCTATTTTTATACCATTCATGGTTTGTGGTTAAAATATTGAAATTTTGTTTTCTAGTTTTAATATGAATGTTTAGATTATGTTTCAACCATTTCATATGAGTAATTCATTGGCCTTAGTATGTTATGGGAGGATCCCGCTATAACTCCTCAATGCATCGGTAGGTCTCATGAGACAAACTAGTGTCTTGGCATTAGGCCTGGAAAAAATCTTATTTTTAGTCTAGGCACAAGGCCATGAATATGTGGTCATGAAAGTCAGGAATCATGCATTACATCATTATGAATGTGGCTATTGATATTTCATGTTATTATTCAACTATTATAATATACATGTTAATAATTTTTTGGAAGTATTTGATTTTATCTTTTCCATATTATTCTGATGTTCATGATTAAAAGGCTTTTGTTTTAGTCTTATATATTTCCTAAATGTTTATGCTTATTTGTCAATGTTTCTGCTATATTGTTATCCTTAATGAGAATCTGAGATCACCCCATTATATTTTTTATTTTTCCCATGATGAGAATAAGTTTATTATAACAGACGTGCATGGATAGTCATTGGGATCTCAGTGTTGTCTATGGAAACAATGTTTTTGCAGTTTTCCATTTTATGATGTAATGTAATCCTTGTGAATGTATCTAGTACTTCCAAGGATAATAAACTAATCATTTCTTTGAGACATGATCTTTTGTGATCATGATAATGAAACATAATATTTCACCGACTCTGGGATTACAGGGTCAGGGCGTTATAGTTTAAATTTCATTGTGGCAGGGGGGTATAGAATTTTTTTTTTCTAATTGTATAGAGATATTGTGGTTAAAGGTTTATGGTTTATTTTAAATGACATTTTTTTGATTTTTTGGGGTTGAGGGTTTAGGATATTTTTTAGCTGAGTGTTGAGTGCTTTTGGGGTTAATGGTTTTGTGTTTTTTGAGGATTCTATAGTACTTAGTGTATAATGTTCTATGGTTGAGGGTTAAATGTTTTTGGGGATGAGGATTTTGGGTTTTTTATAAATTAGGGTTTTGGATTTTATTTGGATGGAGGCTGAGTTTTTTTTTGGAATTGTGTGTTTATGGATTTAGGGGTTGCTGGAATAGGGTTTTCTGGGGTAGATGGTTTTGGGATATCTATGTGTGAGGGTTAATGGATTTTTTAGATGAGTCGCATGTTATTTTTGGGGATTAGTGTTGATTTTTTGGGATATTCTTTGATAATTATTTTAATTTGAGGGTTTAGGGTTATATGGGGATGAGGGTTTAAGGTTTTTTTGGTAGTGGGTTGAGGGTTGAGTGTTTCGGTGTTGAGGGTTGAGGATGTTTTGGGGCATATGGTTGATGTTTTTATGATGATTAGGGTTAAGGATTTTTTTGGGGATGATAGCAGATGGTTTTTTGGGGTATTGGTTTGAGGGATGTTTGGGGTTGATGGATGAAGGGGTTATGGGAATTAAGGATAATGGACATTGGATACTGAGTGTTGAGTTCATTTTTCTGATTTATGATGAGGTTTTTTTGGGCTAAGGATCTATGTTATTTTGGGACTGGGGGGTTGAGGATTTTTAGTTCTGAGTGTTTAAGGTTTTTTTGGGGCTGATGTTTGATAGTTTATTTGGATATATTGAGTATTTTTGGCTATGTGTCGATGTTTTTTTGTTGCTATGTGTTGAGGTTTATGTGTGATGAGGGTTGAGGGTTTTTTGAAAATGAGTGTTTAGGATATTTTGGGGGATGGGTGTTGAGGGTTTCCTTAGGACGATGGTTGAGGGTTTGGGTGGATAAGAGATTATTGTTTGTTAGGGATGAGGATTGAATATTTTTTTGTGGATGAGGGTTGAGGTTTGAGGGTTTTCTAGATAATAGTGTATATGGATTTTTAGGGTAGAGGGTTTTAGTTTTTTTGGTGTGAGTGTTACGATTTTTTGGGGTTGATGGATGATGATTATTTATGGCTGAGGCATCAGGGATTTTTGGTACTTAGTGTTGATGGTTTTGGGGGGAAAATGTAATAATGATTTTTGGGTTTTAGGTAGAGGGGTTTTTTAAGAATTATTGTTTAGGATTTTTGGGGCCGATGGTTTATATTATATTGGGATAAAGGTTTAGGGGTTCTATGAGATTAGGTTTTAAGTGTTTTTGGAACTCAGGGTTTATGTTTTTTTAGAGGGATTACTTTTATTTATGGTGGAGGGATTATTTTTTTATGGTGGATGGTTTAGGGATATTTTATAGTGGTGGTGTTAAGGTGTTTTTTTTTTGTTAGAATTTATTTTTTCTGGTATGAGGGTTTATGTTTTTTGGGTGGATGGTGGTTTATGATTTTTAATGGATGATGGTAAAAGGGGTTTTAGGGGACACGGGTTTAGGGTGATTTGGGGATGATACATTAATGGTTTTGGGGGATGAGTTATAATTGGATTTTGGGGATGTTGTTTTTGAGTTTTTGGTGGATGTGTATTTAAGGTTTGTTGGGGATAAAGTTTTATGTGTATTTTGGATTTAGGTTTAGGGGTTTTTGTGTTGTGGGATTAAGGTTTTATTGGTTGAAGGATTATGGTTTTTTGGGGAATAGGGTTTAGGGTTTTTGGGTTGAAGGTTTTGGTGTTTTATTTGGAGGGTTGATGTTATTTTGGGGTTAGGTTTGATGGGTTTTTGGGGATGATGGTTAATGGGTTTTTTGAGAATTAGTATAAGCATTCTTGCGACAATGTGATGAGCTTATTTTGGCATTATGGTTGAGGGTTTTTTGTGGAAGATTTTTTATGTGTTTTGGGGCTCTGTGTTGATATTTTTTGTAATTATGGTTGAGGTTTGTTTGGGGATTATGGTTGAGTTTTCTTGGGTCATAGGGTTGATGGGATTTTTGGGATGTAGATGGATGGTTTTTAGGATGAGGGCTGTGGTTTTATTGTTTCTATGGGATGAGAATTTTTTTGGATGAGGATTGAGGGTAATTTTTGGCCAAGGGATAATGTCATTTTTCTAGTTGAGTGGTGAGGGATTAATATATTTAAGGGTTCATGGATTTTAAAGGTTGAAAGATCAATATTTTTTTGTTGATGAGGATTTAGGTTTTTATGGGGGATGATGGTTGATGGTTTATGGGTTCAACAGGATGGGTTTTTTCTAGGGATAAGGGTTTATGTCCTTTTGGGGATGAGGTTGATGGTTTTTTGTGGTTGTCGTTGTGGGGTTTATTAGGGATGAGGGTTTCTTATTTGGGGGTGATAAAGGATGGAGTTTGGGGGGATAAGTGTTTAAGGTTTTGGGGTAAGGGTTGTATGTTTTTTTGAAGATAATGGGTTTGGGGTTTTCAGGGCTGAGGGTTGAGGTTTTATGGGGATAAGTGTTTTGAGATCATCGAGTATGAGTGATTAGTGGTTTTCGAAGATAATGGTGGAAGGTTTTTTTGGGGTGATGTTTGAGGTACTTTTGGGTATGAGGGTTGAGTGTCGTACGGGGATTAAGGTGATGGGGTTTTTCAGTCGGAGTGTTTGGTTTTTTTTAGGAATGTTTATATTTTTTTGTTGGTGATGTTTGACAGTTTTTTCTACTATGGGATGAGGGTTATTGGGGATGATAGTAGAGGTTTTTTATGGATGAATGGTGAGAGTTTTGATGGGGATATAGGGTGAGAGTTTTTTGGGGATGAGTTATTACAGTTTTTTGGGGATTATAGTTGAGGGTTCTGAGGGAAGAGGGTTTGTGTTTTTGGTTGTATGAAGGGTTTTTTGATTTTTCTGGATTATGGGGGAGGGTTTTTTAGGATTAATTGTAATGGGTTTCATGGGGATGAAAAATTTGGATACTAAAGGAATGGGGGTTTTAGGTTTCTTGGTGAAGAAGGTTGAGGGTTTCATTGTGAAGTGTTTTTTTATTGATTTTTTGGGGTGAGTGTTTAGTGTTTTTTCTAGATATGGTTTGTGTTATTATTAATGTAGACAATTGAGGGGTATTCGAGGATGATGGTTGAACATTTTTTGTGGTGGGGGTTGTGGGTTTTTTTGGATGAGGTTTTATGTTTTTTTGGGCAGGGGATTAGGTATTTTTAATGACGAGGGTTAAGATTTTTGGGGCTATTATTTTATGGATTTTTGATGTGTAGGGTAGAGGATTTCTTTGGATGAGGTTTTGTCACTTTCTTCGGTTGAGTGTTTATTTATTTTTGGAATAAGGGTTGAAACGATTTTTTTAGGTGGGGGTTTGGGGATTTTTAGATTGAGAGTTCAGGGTTTTTGGGGGGCTAAGGTTCGGGGGGTTTCTGGGTGTCATTTTTTGGTTTTTTGGTACTACATGTTTATTATTTCTTGGGAATGAGAGTTTTTAATTATATAAGGATATGTGTTGAGTCCGTTGGGGGGATGGGGGTTGATGTTTACTTGTCTTTAGTAAATTTCAGGCTTTCTAGAGGTGAGTTTATTGTTTTCTGGGTATAGTTGTAGGAATTTTTGGGGATTAAATTTTAGAGTTTTGTGAGGCTGAGTCTTGATAATTTTTTGGTGATGAGGGAATATATTTTTTTGTGGATAAGGGTTGAGGGTTTATTAAGTTTTTCAATTTTCACAATTATCACTAATAGGTTGGGGATTTTTGTGGGCTGAGGGTTTAGAGTTTTTTTGGTGTGGAGGGTTGAGAGTTTTTTCTATTCTAGGGATTATAGTCTTTTGTAGATCATTGTTTTGGGTATTTTGAGGCTGAGTGTTTATGGTTTTTTGGGGCTAAGGGTTCAGTTTTTTAGGGCTATCTGTCTATGAATTATTTTAGAACTGATTTTGTTGTGTTTTTAATCGTCTGAGGGTTTATAGAAATTTTGTTATGAGGGTGTGGATATTTTCGGGATGTTTATTTCATGTTCTTTGGGTTAAGAGTTTTGGGGTTTTGTGGGATGTGGGATTGTTGTTTTTAAGGGATGAGGGTTGAGGGTTTTCGGGGATTAGTGATGGGTTTTTTTAGGCGTTTGGCCGATGGTTCTTTGGTGATGAGAGTTGATCTTTTTTTGGGGGGGGAGTGTTGGATATTTTTTCAATTTTAGGGATTATAGTTTTTTATGAGGGTTTAAGGTTTTTTGAAGCTATAGGTTTATGATTTTTTTCGGGGTGTGGTTTGTAATTTTTTTTTGGTTGAGGATGGGAATGATAGTTTGTAGATATTTTGGTTGAGGGTTTCTGGTTTTTTCATATTATGGGTTTATGGAATATTGTGGATCATGGTTGAGGGTTTTTTTAATATGATAAAGATTGTATTTGGTTATGAAAACTGAGGGTTTTTAGTGCCGGTGGATGAGGGTATTTTGCAGCTCTGTTTTGAGGGATTTAGGGGGATAAGGGTTGCTGGTTTTTTTTTTCAGAAAATGGAATGATGGTTTTCTAGGACTATGGGATGATATTTTTTTAGTATGAGGTTATTTAGGGCTAAGGGATATGGTTTTCATTGAGATGAGAATATAGGTTCTTTTGGGATGAGCTTTTAGGGTTATTTTTGGCTAAGGTTATAGGATTTTGTTTGGTGATACGTGTGTAGTTTTTCATGGGATGTGGTGTTTGGTGTATTTGGAAATGATTAATTATGATTGTTTTGGGATGAGAGTTTAATGTATTTGGGGGTTTAGGTTATGGTATATGTTGAGGAATATGTTATATCGTTTTTTTTCAAATAATAGATTATCATTTTTAGGGAATGTGGGTATAAGAATTATTTTGGATGAGGGTTTACAGTTTTTTTCGGGGGATAATGATTTCTTCTCATTGTTTTTGTGGTATTGGGTAATTATTTTAGGTTTTAGGTTTCACTGGGTATGTGAAATTTGTGTTTTCTAGGCAATAGGATTTTGGGTTTTATGGGGATGATGGTTCATTTTTTTCATTGAGGAAAGGCTATTTTTTTGGGATGCCTAAGGATTGTTTTTTGGGCTAAGGGTTGGCAGTTTTTTAGGAAAAGTTTTGAGGGTTTTGGGTACAGATTTAGGGTGGAGGATTATTCGGGGATTAGGGATGATAGTTTTTTGGGGTGGAGGGTTGAGGATTTTTTAGGGTTGTCCATTGAGTGTTTTTGGGGCTGACATTTTATGTTTTTAGTGGTTGATGGTACATGGCATTTTAGTGTGATGTGATGATGTTTTATTTGAGTGATGGATGTGAGTGTTTGTGGGGATGTGGGTTGATAGTTTTTTCAGATGGGGGTTATTGATTTTTGGGGATGTGGGTTTGGGGTTTCTGGGGATGAGGGTACAACCTTTTGGTGCTAAGGGTTCGGGATTTTTTGGGCATGAGGGTTGAGTATTTTTTGTTGTCGAGGGATGTGTTTGTTTCGGGGATGGGGGTTAGGGATGTTTTGGGGATGTGAATTATTTTTTAATTGTGGCTATGGGGTGAGGTTTTTGTGTGGATGAGGGTTGAGTACATTTCTAGGAAGTGGGGAGAGGGTTTTTTGGTGCTGAGGGTTGAGGATTTTTGGATGCTGAGGGTTATGGAATATTTGGGGTGATGTGTTGAGGGTTTTTATTGGATGGGGGTTATGGTTTTTTATGGTGGTGGGGGGAGGGGTATATGGTTTTTTGGGAATATTTTTGATTATTTTTTAGTGTAGAGGGATGGTTTACTTTTGGGTCTATGGGTTGAAAGTTTTTTAGGGCTATATGTTCAGGGATTCAGGGTGATGAGGGTTATAGGGTTTTTAGTGATGAGTATTAATGATTTTTTTATGTATGATGGTTTTTTGGATTCTTGATTGAGGGTCTAGGAATTTTTTTTAACTAATGTTTACGGTTTTTTTAGTGGTGATGGTTGAAGGATTGATGGGGCTGACAGATGACAGCTTTTGGGGGCTGAGTGTTAAGGGGTTTTTAGGGCTCTTGGTTGAGGGGTTCTTTGTTATATGGGTTGATGATTTATTAAGTCCATGGGTTGACTATTTGTTGGGGATAAGTTTTGGGGGTTTTTTGGGGCTGAGGGAAGATTATTTTTAATGGTTGAGGGTATTAGGTTTTATTAGGGCTGATGGTTGATGGTTTTTTGGGGGCTTAATCAAAGGGATCTTTTTACCCAATATTTGTTGATTTATTGGGGGAGAGGGTTCCATGTATTTTTAGTATGAATAATAATTGTAATTTGGGGATATGGATTAATGTATTTTTTGGACTAAGGGGTTTATTGGGAAATGGGATGACATTTTTTTTTGAAATGAGGGAATTTGTTATTGTGATGATTATGGTATGGGCGGGTTTATGTGTATGGTTGAGGGAACATTTGCGGGTGGTGGTTCATGGTTTTTTTGGGTATATGGTTTTAGGGAGTTGGGGGGTAGGTTCAGGGTTTTTGGGAAGAATTTTTATGTATTTTTTAAGATGTGGGTTTATGTATTTTTGTGGATGAGTGTTCATTGTTTTTTGGGGTTGAGGGTTTTGTGTTTTTTCAGGTGATGGATTATCGTTTTTAGGTATGAGGGATTATGATATTTTTTGGTCTAAAGGTTTTGGTGGTTGAAGGATTAGGTATTTTTAGTGGAGAGGGATCATGGGCCTTTGGAGATGAGGGCTATGGGTTTTTTTATGGATGAGTGGTACGTGTTATTAATTAGTGAGGGATCTATGTTTTATTCAACCAATAGTTACAGAATTATTGGGGTGGAAGGATCCGGTTGTTTTGGGTCAAATGATCAATGATTTTTTATGCGGATCGTTAAGGTTATCTGGGGATTGGTTTTTATAGTTTTTTGTGAATTAGTGTTCACATTTCATTGTGTTGAGGATTCTGGGTTTTATAGGGCTAAGGGTTCAAGGGTTATAGAGATGATGGATGAGGGTTTATTGGGGTAGACTACTATGTTTTTGGGTGATGTTGGAGCATGGTTTTTTTGGTGGTGATTGTTTAGGGTTTGTTGGGTTTTAGGATTCAAGGTTATTTGGGGTTGTTGGATTATTTTTTTAGGGATTTTGGTGAATGTTTTTTTTGGCCACTTGGATCGTGTATTTTTGGGGATGGGGGCTTAGAGAATTTTTGGGGTTGAGTTTTTTGGGTACATTGGGACTCAGGATTTAGGATTCCATAGGAATACAGGTTTATAGTTATTAGGGAATGAGGGTGGTGGATTTTTGGGTCTATGGTTTTAATGTTTTTTGTGTCTGATGGTATAGGGTTATTTGGGGTTATTGGTTTTTGGTATTTTTGGATCGAGGTTGGTTTTTATGTGTTTTTTGGATTTTTTTAATTTTGTTGGTTTTGGTTTTTTGGGTATCAAGTTTTCAGATTTTTTATAATGGTTTAGGTTAAGGGTGATGAGGGATTATGGTTTTTTGGGTCCATGGTTTCAGGGGTTTTAGAATATATTATTTATGATTTTGTTCTTAGTGGTTTTATGGATTTTTTGAGTTGATGCATCAATGATTTTTGGGGCTGTGGGATAAGGTAATTTTTAGGATTCGGGATTTGTCTAATTTGGGCCTCAAGGTTATATATTTTTTCATGTTGAGGGTTCATGATTCTATGGTCTGTGGTTTCAGTTTTATTAGAGTTCAGGTTGAGTCATTTTTATGAGTTAGGGTGGGGGGATTCTTGGGGTGGGGGTTAAGGTTTTTTGGTGAATCATGGATTAATGATTTTTGGGAGGAATGTTTAGTGGATTTTTTGGATGAGGTGCATGTGTTTTTTATTATTAAGTGTTTAATATTTTTTGTGGCTAAAGGTTCATGATTTTTTTAAGTTACATGTTTAGGGGTTTTAGGGGATGTGGATTCAGTTTTTTTGGGGGTGAGGGTTTATGGTTTTTTTATAATATAGAGTATAGGATATTTTTAGGGATTCAAGGTTAATTTTGGTTGTAGAAAAGTTTTCACAGTATATTATTGATGAGAGAACAGGGTTTTTTTTTGGAAATAGTAATATGGTTTTTTGGGGCATTGTGATGATGTTTTTTTGGGGTAGTGTGTTTAATGATTTTTGGTGATAATGGTTGAGGTAATTTCGAGGATTACAGTTTATGGGTATTTGGGGATGTTTTTTCTGGTATTTCTTGGGATATGGATTCATTTATAATTAGGGTTAAGGGTTAATGGTTCTTTGGCGAATATGGGTGAGGATTTATTTTTAGGGATGATGTTTTAGGGTTTTTTATCTATGATGGTAGATGTTTTTCTTGAGGATGATGGTTTATCATTTTTCAGTGTTGAGGGTTTTTAATATTTTTTCATTGATGGTTATAGTGATTTTAGGGAAGATGGTTTAGGGATTATTTTGTATGAGATATGAGGGTTTTGGGGGCTTAGGGTTTATGGTTTTTTAGGGATATAGTTTAAGATTTTTTTGGTTCTATGTGTTTAGGGATTTTCTGGATGGGGGTTTAGGGATTTTTTTAGCTATGTGTATATGTATTTTTGGGATGATGGCTTTGGTATTTTAGGGGATATGTGTTCAATGTATTTCTTGGAAGAGGATTTAATATTTTTTTATATGTGTTCAATGTTTTTTTGGGTTGGTGGTTTAGTAGTTTTTGAGTACTGGGGTTTAAGGTTTTTTGTGATCTGAAGGTTTCGGATTATTTTGCATGAGTGTTTTGGTTTTTTTTGGGAATGATGGTTTTGTGATTTCTTGGGAATATGAATTATGGTTTCTGGAGGATGACCGTAAATTATATATTTGGGAAAAGGTGTTAATATTTTCGGGGTTGAGGTTTTGGTTTTTTTGCGGAAAATGATTATGGGTTCTCTGAGACAGTGTTTTTTAGGATTTACTGGGGTTTGAGTTAATGGTTTTTTTGTTGATATAGATTGATTTATATTTTTTGGTAGGGTATAGTATTTTTGGAGATCAGTATTGGATGGTTTTATGGCTTAGGGTTGGGATGTTTTTCATACTGACAGTTTAGGTTTTCTTTTTTTGGATTAAGGTTTTTTTAATGATAGTGGATTTATAATTTTTTGGGAATGACGGTTTAGATGTTTATTGGGCTGGGGGTTAAGGGTTTTATGGGGATGATGGTTTGTGGGTTTGGGGAGTTAGGGTTGAGGGGCATTTTATTCTATAGGATTATTGTATATTATTTATGTTGATTGAGTATTTTATGGTAATAAGCGTTGAGGGTTTCATATTGATGTCATTTTTTGGGGTCAAGGGTTGATGGTTTTGGTGTTGAATTTTAATGGTTTTTTGGGATTAGTGTTTAGGGTTTTATTGGGGCCTATGGTTTATGGGTTTTTGAGGCTGAGGTTTTAAGGAATTGGGTTTTTTGGGGATAAGGTATTAGATATTATTAAAGATGATGGTTTACTATTTTTTGTGTACAGGGGATTAGGATTTCATGTTGATGAGGTTTGAGTATTTTTTTAAGATTAGATTTGATGGTTTCATGAGGGTTATTGTGTGTGAATATTTATGGCATTCATGGGAAGATATTTATGGTATTTTATGGAAGATGGTTTAGTGTTTTCTCAGTTTAGGTTTTAGGTATTTTTTGGGATAAGGGTTGATGGTTTTTTGGGGATGATGGTATAGGTTTTTTCGGTTATGAGGGTTTAGGGTTTTGGATGATAAGAATTGACTAGTTTCTTAGGGTTGTTGGATAAGGGTTTTTTAGGGTGAGGGTTGAGGAATATTTGGTGGGGAGTGTTGTGTTTTTTTGTGTGATGAGGGATGGAAATATTTAGGCTGAACGTTCAAGATTTTTTAGTTAAGAGTGTAGATGGTTTTTCATAAGGGTTGAGGGTTGATAGTTTTTTCTTGGAGATGTGGGTTGATTATTTTATTTTTGTCTGAGGTTTTGGGATTTTGGGGCTCGGTGTGGAGTTATTTTGTGGATAAGGGTTGATTTTTTTAGGATGAGGGCTGAAGGGTTTTGCTGCTTTATTGGTGAGAGATTTTTGGGGGTGAGGATTGAGGATATTTTTGGGATGAGTGTTCATGGTTTTTTGGTGTTTAGGGTTTATGTTTTATTGGGGAAAATGGTTATGTATTTTTTGGGATTTACTGTTAAGGTATTTTTTGGGATATGGTAATAAGGTTTTTGTGAGGATTGTGGTTGAGCATTATTTGACCTATGGGATAGTAGGTTTCAGCGGATCTGGGTTGAGTAATTATTTTTGGGATTATGGTTACGGATACTTTGGGGCTCATAGTTTGCTGTTTATTGGGGCTATGTGTTGAGGTTTTTTTGGGGCTGCGGGTTTAAGATTTTTTGGTGATGAGGATGCATGGTTTTTGGGGCTATGTTTTGAGGGATTTATAGAAATGATGGATGAGGTAATTTTGGATATGAGGGTAAGGGTTTTTTTGCTGAGTGTTGAGGTTTTTCTAGGGATGAGGGCTGATGATTTTTTATTGGTATGAGGGATTGGGTTTTTTGGGAGGGAGGGAAGAGGTATTTTTTGGGATGTGGGTTTATTGTTTTTTATTAGATAGAGGGATGATGGTTTTTTGAGGCTCCGAGTATAGGGTTTTTTAGGCCAAGGGTTTTGGTTTTTATTTGGATGAGGGTTTTTTGATATTGGTGATGAAGGGTTTATTTTTTTTGGGGGATGGGACTTTGGTGTTTTCTGGGGATGTGGGTATAGGGTTATCGTGGGATTATTTTTTTAGGTATTTCATGCTCATGGTATATGGATTTATGGGTATAGGTTTTTTATGTTTTGTGGTGATATGGGTTTAGTGGTTTTAGTCGATGAGGTTTTTGGGGTTTCAGGGGGTGGTGTCTAATGGTTTTGGATATACCAGATTTTGTGTATTTAGGGAATATTTTTTAGGGGTTCTGGTGGATAAGGTTTCATAGTATTATTTCGAGGGTTTTTTATTTTTTTCATTCTAATAGTTTCAGATATTGGAGGGTAATAATATATAGGTGTTAGGGGTTGAGGGTTTAGAGGATATAGGGTTGAGAATTTGTGGTTTTTTGGGGTTGGGGTACATTTTTTGGAAGTTTTTACAGTGGTTTGGGGTTTAGTGTTAAGGATTTTTTGGGGTGGGGTTTGAAGATTATTTGGTGATTATGTTCCATGGGTTCATGGGGTTCTGGGGTTAAGGTATTTTTTTGGTGGAGCATTTTAGGTTTTTTAGAGATGTGGGTTAAGGATTATTTGGGGCTTAGGGATGAGGGTTTTTTGTGGTTAGGGGTTTATTAATTTATGTGTAGAAGGGGTTATCTTTTGGTGTTTGAAAGTTGAGTATTTTTAGAGGATGACGGTTGATATACTTTTATGGATGAGGGTGTAATGTTTTCAGGGGCTAATGGTTGTTGTTTGTTTGAATATATGGGATAAGAGTTTTATGGGGATGATGGTTGGGATTATATTAGGATGATTGTTTAGTATTTTGTGGGGATGAGATCTGAGGGTTATTTGGGGTGGATAATTTTGGGTTTTTTGGGGAAGAGGGTTCATTTTTTTTTCATGAATATGATTTATGGTTTTTTCCTATCGAATTTGGAGCGGGTTTTTTGGGCTGAGGTTTTGATGATTCTTTGGGAAGATGGTTTAGTGATTATTTGGTTTTAGGGTTTTCAATTTTTTTGGATTGAGGTTTGAGGTTGAATTTGTGATGATGATTGATTAATTTTTCAGGGATTAGGGTTTAATGTTCGTTTGATGAGGGTTCATGGTTTTTTTGGGATGGGGTTTTATGGTTTTTTGGGATGAGGGTTTAGAGATATTTGTGGATGAGTGTTTATGGGATATTTGTGATAGAGGTTTTTTTTGGGATATGATTTTCGGTTTTATGGGGATTCACATTGGTTAGTTTTTAGGGATGGGGGTTTATGGTTTTTTAGTTCTGATGGTAGTGGAATTTATTATGGAAATAGATTTATGGTTTTTTTGGATGATGAATGTGGTAATTTTGGTGACGTGGGGTTATTTTTTTCTATGATGGTTACGGGTTTTGGGGATAAGAGATGTGGTTTTTATAGTGATTAAGGATTAGGGTTTGTTGGTAGTGAGTTTTTATGGTTAGTATGAGGATTTTGGGTTTTTTTGGATGAGGTTTGGGATATTTCTTGGGATTATGGGTGATAGTTTTAAGAGAATATGGGTTTGGATTTTTTTGGGCTGATGAGACTTAAGAGTTATTAGGGGATGAGGGTTTAGGATTTTTGTAGATAAGGGTTGAATATTTTTTTCATGATTTTGGTTAAGGGTTTTTTCAGGATGAGGTTTGAGGGTTTTTTGGGGATGAAGGATGAATGTTTATTTAGGGATGATGGTTTGGGATTTTATTACTGATTATTGTTGATGTATTCTTGTGGATGATGGTTCTTGGTATTTTGGGGATGAGGGTTGTGGGAATTTCTCAGATATGGGTTTTTGGATTTCTAAGGCTCATGGTAGAGTGTTTTTGCGGATTTGTGTTGAGGATTTCATTGGGATGAGGTTTGATGGTTTCAATATTCTGAGGGTTGACGGTTTCGTAGGGCTTTGGCGTTATGTTTTTTCAAGTATGGGGGTTTAGTGTTTTTTAGGAATGATGGATGAGATTTATTTGGGTCTGATATTTGAGGCTTATTTGGGGCTAAGGGTTGGGGGTTTTCTTGACTGTGGTTTTTGGTATTTTTATAGATGAGGATTTAAGGATTTTTTTTGTAGTTGAGTGTGTTTATTTTTTGGTGTTGAGGGTATTATGATGTTTGGGGAAAGGGTTTTTTGATTTTTGTTGAGGTAGTTTTAGGGGTTTTTTGGGAAATATGGTTTATATTTTTTGTGTTCGGGTTTTTTGATTTTGGTATGGGGGATATGGGGTTTTTTCGATTTGGGAATAAGTGTTTTTTAGGATTGAGGTTTTAATGTTTTTAGGGTATCATGGGTATTTGGGGGGAAGATTTCATTGGGTTTTTGGGGCTGAGGGTTCAAGTTTTTCTGGGTCTGAGGGTTGAACATTTTATCAAGTAAGGTAATATGTTTTTCTTTTCTAATAAGGTTTTTGAGTATTTTGGGGATTTCGTTTTAGGGGTTTCTGGGGATGGGCGTCGATGGATTGTTGGGTATGACGTTTGAGGGTTTATTGTGTTGACTTTTTTTTATTTACTGGGGGATGAAATTTTAGGGTTTTGGTTCTTTGGTTTTTCTTTTTTGTATGGATAAGGGATTGTGATTTTGTGTTGATTAGGTTTGAGGGTTTTTTGGTAACATGGGTTAAGTGTTTTCAGAGGATAAGTGTTGTGGGTTTTGTTTTGGTGGAGGGTTGATTGGTTTTTTGGACTGAGGATTGATGGGTTTTTTTGGGATGGGGGTTTTTTGTTTTTCACATTCAAGGGTTTGGGGATTTATGGGTATTAGTGAATAAAATTATTTGTCAATGTAGTATATGATTTTTTAGGGTACTGGTTTTTGGGTATTGGGGGATGATTGTTTTTTCTTTTTTTAGGATGAGTGTATTGGGGTAGTTTGGGGGGTACAGACATACAGTTCTCTGGGGATAAGTGTTTAGGTATTTCTTAGGATGAGAGTATTTTTATTTTGGGGATGAGGGTTTAGTTTTTTTAGGATGTGGAATTATGGTTTAATTGGGGTGAGGGTTAAGGGTTTTGGGGGTTTTAGGGATGTTTTTAGGGTTCTTTATGGATGAGGTTTTAGGGTTTTTGGGAAGGTGAGGATTTATGGTTTTTTGGGGATGAGGGTTGAGGGTTTTTTGGGGATATGGGAAATGGGATTTTGTGGTTGTGGGATTTTGTTTTTTAGGGATGAGTGGGTAGGGTATTTTGGTTATTAGGGTTGATGGAATTTTGGGACTGAGGGTTGAGGGTTTTTTGGGACTTGTGGTCTAGTTTTTTTTCTTATTGTGGAATGATGGATTTTTATATGAGGGCTGATGGTTTTTTGGGATGATGTTTGAGGGTTTAGAGAGATAATTGTTGAGGGATTTTTGGTTTTATTGGATGAGGGTTTTATACGGAAGTTATGTGGGGAATTTTTGTGGAATAGGGTTATGGTGTTTTGGGATTGATGATAGAGTTTTGGTTAAAATGGTTAATGGTTTTTTGTGACTGGTGATTGGGGATATTACGGCTGAGGTTATAAGGTTTTTTGGGGATGATGTTTTATTGTTATCTAGGGATGATAGTTTTTTAGAATTTGGGATAAATTTTGGGTATTTATTGTTTCGTGTGGCTAATGATAGAGGTTTTTGGCGCAATTGGTTTTAGACTATTTTGGGATGAGGTATGAGGGTTTTTATGGGATGACAGTTGAGTTTTTTATGGATTTGAGGGTTTTGGTTTTTTTGTGGGTGAGGGTTGAGGGTTTTTTTGGTGCTGAGAGTTGATGTTTTTTTCAAGATGACTAATGATGAATTTTTTGGTGTAAGGGTTTATTATTATTTGCAGTGATGATGAATGGATTTTACTGGATGACGGTTTATGTTTATTTGGGGATGAGGGTTGAGTGTTTTTTTGGGGATTAATGTTTATCACTTTAAGGCTCTGAGGATTTTTAATTTCTTAGGTATGCTGGTTAAGGAATTTTTTATGAAGGCGAGTTTTTTATTTTTGGGGTTGAGAGTTGTGGTTTGGGGGGGAGTGCAGAAAGTTTTTTGTTGCTGAGGGTTGAGAATTTTCTTTGGAATAAGAGTAATGGGAAATTTGGGGATGATTGTTGAAATGTTTTTGGTGGATTGGGGACAAGTATTTTTTTTATTTGAGGGTTCAAGGTTTTTTGTGGATGAGGTATGTGGTTGTTCTGCTGCTTATGGATTGGGGGGGGTAACATTGTAATGGGTAGAGGGTTTTTTTGGGTAAGGGTTATAAGGGTTGAGGGTTTATAAAATATAAAAGATGATGGATTTATGAGGATGTGGGTTTTGGTATTTTTTGGGCTGATTCATTAGGGTTTCATAGGGATGTGTTTTGTGGGTATTTTGGGGATGAGGGTTGAGGGTATTTTGTGGTTACATGTTGAGGGTTTTTTGAGTTAGATGGTTTTGTATTAAATGGGGAGTAGTGTTTAGATTTTTTGGGGCTGGGGGTTTAGATTTTTGTCGATGAGAGTTTAGGGTTTGGGGGGCTAAGGGTGTAGGGTTTTTTGGAATGTAGTGTTGATAAATTTTTAGAGATGGTTGTTATGGGTTTGTTAGGGTTGAGGATTTCAGGATTTTTGCGGTTGTTGGGGTTGAGGGTTTAGGGTTTCATGTAATGCTGTGTTATGGATTATTGGGGATGGGGATTTATTGTATATGGTGGATGCAGGTTTAGGGATTATTAATGTTATGGGTTTATGGATAGTTGGAAATAAGTGTTTAGGTTTTTTGAAAATTATTTAAATTTTCATGGAATAGGGTTTTCTGTTTTATTGACTGAGGATTTATGATTTTTTATGGATGGGTTTTTATTGTTTTTTTTGAGATGAGGGTTATGGTTTTTTATGATATTGTGTTTTTTCAGGCTGAGGGTTAATGGTTTTTTGTAGATGATAGTTTTTGTTTTTTTCAGTATGATAATTACGATTTTTTAGGGATGAGGGTATATGTATTTTTATTATTAATTCTTAAGGGTTTTCTTGGATTATTGTTTAGTGTTTTTTAGTAATGAGAGTTTTGGGTTTTTTAGGATTTAGTGTTAAGGTTTTTTGGGGGTTGATAGTTCATGGTTTTCTTCAAAGGATGGCTTTTGGTTTTTGATAATGGGGGTTTAGGGTTTCTTTGGTCTGAGGGTTTAGGGGATTTTGTGGCAGTGGATTTATGGTTTTTTGGAGCTGTTGATTTAAGTGTTTTTATTATGTAGGATAATGGGTTTCGGTGAAGAGTACTTAGGGTTTTTTTTGGAAGATTTATTAGGGTTTCTTGGGGATAATTTTTTATGTTTTTACGATAAGGGTATATGGATTTTATTGGATGATGGTTTACGGTTTTTTGGGACTTAGGATTTAGTGTTTTATAGGGATCAAGGTTGTTGTTTATTGGGGTAGATGGATGAGGATATTTTTGTGATCAAGGATGAGTGTTGTTTTGGGGATGAGGGAAGTTGGTTTTTTGAGGATTATGATTGGATGTTTTTTAGGGTCTAATGTTTTAGTGTTTTTTGGGGATTATGGTTTAGGGGTTTTTGGGAATGATGGATCAGTGTGTTTGAGAGATGAGGGTTTAGGGATTTTATGGGAAATAGTATATTGTTTTTTAGGGATTATGGCATGGTTTTTTTTGGGGGCATATATATTACGATTTTTATGGGGCAGATTGTCTAGGTGTTTTAGGGATCTTATATTATGGTTTTGGGGGGATGAGGGTGTAAGGTTTTTTTGATGATAAGGGTTTATATTTTATTAGGTATGAGTTTATATGGTTTTTTAGGGATGGGTGTTTATGCTTTTTGGGAGATAAGGGTTTTGAATTTCATGCTGCTAAGGTATTGTGATTTTTTTCCTCTTGAGGGTATTGGATTTTTTGGGATGATGAATTATAGTTTTCTGGTGCTAAGGGTATATGTTATTTTTTAGGAGGTTATAAGGTTTTATGGGGATGATTTTTTACGGTTTTTTGGGTCTCAATGATTAGGTTTTTTGGTGGTTGATTGTTTACGAATTTTGGGGAATGCGGGTTTTAGGTGTTTAGGGGATGAGGGATTAGGTTTTTCAGGAAATAGTTTATATATTTTTTAGGGTTTATTCTTGTGTATTTATGGGGGTGTGGGTATATGTTTGTTTAGGTTAGTGGTGTAACTATTATTTATGATAAGGATTTATAGTTTTTTTGTGCTGAGGATTTAGTTTTTTTCATTCTGAGGGTATAGGATTTTCTTGGGCTTCATGTTTTGGGTTTTTTGGGGTACAAGGTTAATGGGTATATTTGGGTATAAGTGTTTATGGTTTATTATGGAAGGTGATTTATTATTTTTTGGGTCTCTGGGTGTAGGGTTTTAGGGGATGTGGGTTTATTTCTTTTTATTGAATGATGGTTTGGGGTTGCATGGGGATAATGGTTTGAGGTTTTTTAGGGCTCAGGGTTTAATGATATTTTGGTCTCATTTTTATGGATTTTTAGTGTTTATTGTTTAGTGTTCTTCTTGGATAACATTTTAGGTGGTCATTAAGATTATGGTTTTCGGAATCTTGAGGCCATGTGTTTTGGGTTTATGGGGGATGAGGTTTAATGGTTGTGTATGGCTAAGGGTTTATGGTTTTTTTGTGGGATGAGGGTTAACTAATTTTTGGGGATAACTGTTTAGGGTTTTATGGGACTCAGTTTTGAGGTATTACATGGTTAAAGGATTTAGGGTATTGGGGGATAATGAATTAGTGTTTTCTAGGGAAGAGGTTTTTGAGTTTGTTGGTAATTATTTTTTTGTTTGAAAGATTACATTTTTTAGGGAAAATAGTATAGGGGTTTTATAGGATTTGTGTTTCTGGATTTTTGGGGATAAGGTATTGTGGTTTTTTGGGATGAGGGTTTTGTTTGTTTAGGAATAACGTTATATTTTATTTTTGGGTTTGGGGACTATAGTTTTATTTGGGATGAGGTTTTTATGTTAATTAGGGTTGAGTGTTTTGTTTTTTTTTTTTGGGAATGAGGGTTTATTGATTTCGGGGAGTAAGAGTTTAGTTTATATCTTGGCTAAGGGTTTAGGGTATTCTATGGATGATGGTTTGTTTTGTTTTGGGATTTATTGTTTTTTATTTTTTATGTGCATGGTTTCCTATTTTATGAGGATCAGGGTTTGGGGTTTTTTGTAGATATGGGATTAGGTTCTCTTAAGGATTATGGATTAGGGTATTTTGGTCTTGAGGGATTGTTTTTTGGGGAATAATTTTTAGGGTTCATTGGGGATGAGTATTTTGTGATTTTTGGGGTGAGGGTTTTACATTTTCTATGGGCGAGGTCATCAGTTTTTTAGGTAGAGTGTTATGCGGATTTTGTGGATTAGGGTTTTTTTGGGCTGAGGGTTGGGATCTTTTGGGACCTGGGTGTTTGAGGATTTTCTAGCATAAAAAATTGGTGTTTTTGTGATATGGAATTATGGTTTTTATAGGCCGAGGTTTTTGGGTTATTGGGTTTTGGATAATGGGGATTGTGTATTTTAGGTGGATAATTTTTTGGGGATATGGGATTACTGGTTTAGTTTGGAAGGAGGATTTGGGATTTTTTGGGCATATTGGTAATGGTAATATGAGTATAAGGGATTATATTTTTTAGGTATATGGTTTTAGGGTATTTTAGGATATATGGGTTTGTGTTTTTTGTTGAGGGTTTATTTATTTATAGAGCTTATGGTTAAAGGTTTAATGATTCTATAGATTAGGTGTTTTGTGTATTATGTTATATGGTTTCTTGGGACAATGGATTTAGTGTTTTTAGAGATGTTAATTTATGGTTTTTTGGGGGATTATAGTTTAGTATTTTATTAGTATTTGAGTTAAGGGGTTTTCATTCCTATGGTTATATAGATTTTTTAGGACGATGGTTTGGGGTTGTTTGGAACTGAGGGATAACGGTTTTTAGTGGTTGGTGGGTTATAGATTTTGGGGAAAGAGTGTATGGGGATTTTTCAAGATAAAGAATTTGGAAATTTTTGGGTGAATGTGTTTTTGATTTTTTAGGGATGAGGGTTTAGTATTTTTTGGGATTGGTGTATGATATTTTTTACGGATATGGGTTTGTGGTTTTTAGGGGTAGAATCTTTTGGGTTATTGGGTTATGGTTTTTAGTGATAAGGGTTTAGTTTTTCAGAGGGTTTAGGTTTTACAGTTTTCTTGGGGTGGATGGAATAGGGTTTTTTATAGATAATGGTTTGATGGATTTTAGGGATGAGGGTTTTTGATAATTTTTGGGATGAGGTGGTGGGTTTTAATAGGATGGGTTTTTTTTTTGTTTTTTTATCTATGGAATTGAATTATGTTAGTTATGTCGGATTTTAATTTTTTACAGTTATTTTTTTGGGGTATTTAGGGGGTGACAGTTTTCGGAGTTCTCCGGATGATGGCTTTGGTGTTTTGGGTGGCAGGTTTATGGTTTTTAGGAAATTAGAATATAGGGTTTTTCATTTATATGGTTTTATGTTTTTTAGATCCTGTGGGTTTATGTTTTGATTTCTGGTTTTGGGTTTAGGTTATTTCGGGATGAGCATTTAGTGTTTTTTGGGGATGATCGGATTATATATTTTTATGTTTGGGATATAAGAATTTTTTGAGTTTGGGGTTTATAATTAAAAGGGGATATGTGATAGTTTTTTCAGGATGAGTGTTGAGGGTTTCTTTGGATTGATGGTTTAATGTTTTCTTGGAGGATGTTTTTTTGGGCCTGAGGAGTTAGGGTTTTTTTGGTATGAGCATTTATGGTTTTTTGGGGATGAGGGTATAGGGTTTGAAGGTTTTAGGGTTCGACGTTTTTTGGGGTTGAGGGATTGGGGTTTTTTGGGATGGCGAATTAAGGATTTCTGGGAATAATGTATGGGTATTTTTTGGGTTGAGGGATAGGGTTTTTTGGGTAATGAGAGTATTGGTTTTTTTAGGATATGGGTTTTGTGGATTATAGGAATGAGGGTTTGTGGTTTTTTGGGTTGAGGTTTTGGTATAATTTTGACCTGTATTTTTTTTTTATTTTGGGTTTGTGGGATTGGGGTTATTTTGGGGTGAGGGTTTAGTAGTTTTTCTTGGTTTGAGGGATGAGGTATTTTGGGTGATGTGGTGTTTCTAGGGGTTGAGAGTTTATGAATTTTTTGGGATGATGGTTTAGTGTATCATTGGGTTTGGGCTTGAAGGGTTTATTGGATATGGGTTTTTAGATTATTCAGGGATGAATAATTAAGGGTTTTTATGTAATATGGTTTAGGATTTTGTAATGGTTTGGGTTTTGGGTTCGTTGGGGTCATGGTTTTTGGATTTCAGTTTATTAGATAATGGGATGTTGTCATGTAGATGGTTAAGTATTTTTTGTCAGTGATATTATCATTTTTGGGGCTGAGGCTTAGGTATTTGGGGTGAAATGTTTACAGTTTGTGGGGGTTGAGGATTTAGGTTTTATGGGAGATAAGTTTTATGGATTTTTTAGTGATGAAATGTTTTGGTTTTGTTGGGATGAGGGTTTATGGATTTTTTGGTATTGTTGATTTTGGGATTTTTTTTCTTGATTGTTTATTGAATATTAGGCAGATGGATTAGAATTTTTCTTGTTTTACATTTTTAGGATTTTTGGGGATTTGAGATTGGGGATTTTTTGGGATGAGTGTTTAGTGTTTTGGGGGATGAGGGTTTAGTGTGTTTGGATGGATAATGATTTACGGTTTTTTGTAGATGAGGGTCTCTGGTTTTTTGACGGTGAGGGTTTTGGATTTTTTGGCTGAGGGTTTAGTGTTTCATAGAATTATGGTTTAGGGTATTTTAGGGATAAAAGGAAAGGGGTTTTGAGGGAAGAGGGTGTCTAGTTTTTTTAAAGGTTTTTGGATTTTTGGGGCTACATGTTTAGGGGTGTGTGGGGTTGAGGGATTATGGGTTTTTTGGGGTGATTTTTTAGGGTTTTCAATTGTTGATGTATTTTTATATCATTTATATTATAGTTAAATATATTTTCAGGTTGTACGATTAGGAATTTTTTCAGTTTAGTGGTTTTTAGGGAGGATAGATTAGGAGTTTAGGGGGATGAGGGTTTAGTATGAATTGGCATTGAGGGTAATTGGAATTTCATGTATGATAGTTTTGGGGATTGGGGCTATGGTTTTAGGTTTTTATTTGTTTTAGGGTTTAGAATTTTTGTGGGACACAGTAGTTGGGTTTTTTGGGATGTGGGGTTAGGGTTTTATGGATGAGTTATACGAGACCATATTGGAATGAAGTATCTATTGGTGATAATGAAGAAACAAAAGCGATGGAAGAAGGGGAAATTTTAAGTAAACGAAATTGATGGGAAATATATTGGGAAGGGAGATGATCTATTAGGCCTCCAATGAGACTTTCCCATTAAAACCCTAATTATAAAGAGACACACTGGTTGATCACTAATTTTACTATCCTTACATAAATTCATCTATGAAGACAAGAAACCCAATGATAATAATTCAAGAAACCCTCAAATTTGAAATAAACCATCTGGGGGTAAAAGAGGTGTCTATTTATAGATAAATGAAAGGGACACATGTCAAAATACCTATCCCACAGATGTCTAAATACTATCCAATTTTGTTTTCTTTTTCTACACATTTCCATGGATTTAGGGGACAAGATATCCAGTAATAAAAGTTTCAGGAACCACCCCAAAGACATTGAATATTCCCACCATTAACTTAGAGACATGGCCCCCACGACTTTATGAATTTGTAGATTTCCTTCATGAATGTGGCTATACATTCATGGTATCAATTGGGTGGGCCAAATAGGTTCACATTTGGGCATTATTTAGTTTGAATAAAGGCCAATTTGAGTCTGGTAAATTTATGTTCCTTCCAACATCCCTGCTATGATCGCTTTCAACTCTCCACAGTATATGTGTTACTTGATTGTCATTATCCCCTCCATCTCCAAAAGTATTCTTCCTCAAATTTGCATATTCAAAACGAAATTAAGGGGGGTAATATTAATGGTGGAACTCATATTTCCATACCTACTTGGATAGTCAATCTTGTAGGTGTTACCACAGATTCTTTTTAAAACATGGATAGTTCCATCACCCAGCGGTTGAAATTTAGATTATCTTTTCACTAGAAACCATTCCTTACTAAAATGCATCGACACTCAATATCTAGGTTCTGGTAAAACCTTACATCGACCCTTGTTATCATTCTCTCATTCATTGTCATGTTATAGGAAATGATATAATATATAATAGAGTCATTCAGATAAATCCATACACAATCACAAAATGTGAGAAGTTAGCAGTGGAATTCACTACTCAGTTATATTCATACTATAAGTGTGGTAAACATTTTTCCAAATAATTACATTTTTTTAATTATTTCACTCAAGATTGTAGAAGGATTCTTATTCAGTACTTCAGGTTTCCCATCATATAGAGGATGTGAAATAATTGAGAACAATAATTTAGTTCCCAATTCATTCTAAAATGTACATAAAATGTGGATTTGGAATTTCAAATCCATATCAATTATAATGGTTTTAGGAAGTCCATGTAACCTCACAATTTATATGAAAAACCAATATACTATTTTAATAGTTTCTTTATTTTTTAAAAAGTAATCAAATGATCTATTTTTTTAATCGTTCCACACAACAAAAACTAAGTCTTTTCCTGAATTGGATCGAGGAAATACCTAAACAAAATCCATAGACATGCTGGCACAAGAATGGGATGGAATGGGTAAGGGGGAATAAAATCCCTTAGGTATAACCATGGACATTTCATTATTTTAAGTGACACATTTATCAAAAATTTCTAAAAAATATATTCTAATTCAGGGCCCATAAAAATGTACATGAAAATTATATAGTAGTTTTTTCAACAAAAAAATTCCCCATTAAAACACCCTCTGATTTTATACAAGAAATTCTCATGTTGATCAATTTATAATGCAGAATTTATATAATTTTAAAATAAAACAATCATTATTTAAATAGTATTTAGATCCATGTTTTTTAAAATATGTCAAAAATTAACAAAAATATCCATCATATTCATAAATTTCCATTATTAACCCAAGTTCATGTTATTGAGAATGAAGAGATGTATGATGTGCATACCTTCTGGAAAGTGAATTAGAAACCACATATTCTTTACAATTTTTGTGTTGATCATATTAGGGAATGACTCAATGAATTCCAGCCAAGATGAATGTCTCTGATTCAATATACCTTGGGACTTCAAATACATAAGATTTTCATGGATATAATAAATTGTGAACTCTTTTGTCCATAAATAATGTTTCCATGATTAAAGGGTTCGTTTCAAGCATTAGATTTCTTTATAGTATCTTGATTAATTTAATGCTTCCCAGTTAAATTTATCACTATAGTAAGCAATTGTATGTGACTAATGAGTCAAAAGAAAATCATTACCAACATTAGATGCATCACATTCAATTTAAAATACTTTTCTGAAATACGGTAGCCTTAAGATGGTAGCATTGAACAATTATTAGTTGAGTGTATTGAAGGATTTTTCTTGCATTCCACTCAATTCATATACCACATGATTATTTGAAGGTTAATTAATATATGCAATGATGAATGAGAAAATCCTTAACAAATCTCGTATAAAATCGTTAAAATCCATGAATGCTCCTATCCTCATTTTTGTTCTTCGTTGTGGTCCAATATTTAATTACAATGACTATTTCTTCATCAAAATAAATTCCATCCACCCCTAAAACAAATCCAAGACACACAATATAATCCATGTAAAGGAAACATTTTAATGATTGGCGTAATGTTGGTTTTCATTAAGGGTCTCACCCACCAAACTCCTGTGTTCAACAAGGTTTTCTAGATAATTCCAATAAACCAGGATATCATCAATATAGAAAACCACATATTTTCTAATGACTGAACGATGTACATTGTTCATTAATCTCAAGAATGTACATGGTGCATTAGTTAAACCAAATGGTATAAATAACCACTCATAGAAACCGAATGTAGTTTTAGAATAATTATTCCACTAACCTCCTTCTTTCATTCAAATTATGTGGAATCAACTTTTTTGATGGATTATTTAAAACAATGTATCCCTAGGTAATTGATAAATCATGTTATTAGGTTGGGGGATGTGATAATGGTACATAACTATTGTTCTGTTTATGGTGAGACAATACACACACATATTCCATTTCATATTGTTCTTTGATACTAGGATCACCATAACATAACAAGGTTTCTTATCCTTTATTCATTAGATCATCTACATGACATTTTATCTCCCATGTCTCTTCTGGTTTAGCACTCCATAATATACATTTGGAAATTTTGGCACCATCTATGAATTCAATCCTATTCCCAATTCCTCCAAAAGGGGATAATCAATAGTGTGTTTCATTTGGAAAAAATCACCAAATTCAAAAAATAATTACACAACACAATAAGGAAATTAATGGTGATGTTAGTTAGTTTTACGTTATGAATCCTTACTAACGAGTAAGAAAACATTCCCTCCTAATAAAGAAACTTTCACCTCACATTTTCAAGAAAACAAACCCATAATTTTCTCAATAATTGTTTTCATATATTTCATTTCCCACATTTCTTTTAATGCAAATCATCTCTCCCTTTTCAATATTTTCAATTTTTTTCTAACATTTTTCTCAAATCATCACGCTCATTATTTTTCACACATTCTTTTTCAAAAGTTACATATTAATTTATTTATTCTTCCTCTATACTCACACGATATTCATATAACTTTTTGGGACTTAGAGAAGGAAGAAAAATATTTCTACAACTTAAATGAAATATTAAGAGGTTAGAATAACCTTCATACATCAACCGCTTATCATATTTCCATGGTATCCCTAGTTGAAAATTTCAATCCTGCATCATAGGAACATAACAAAGAATCTCTTCATGATATCTTCCAATTTAAAAAGAAAAAATGGCTTTTCTAGTGGCCCTTAATTATCCAACATCCTTCAACCAGTAAAATAATAGTGTTCTAGAATGCATTAGAGTAGGCAAACTCAACTTCTCCAAGAAGATGACACTATCCACATTTTAACATCTTTCATTATCAATGATCATACTACATACCGTCTCCTCAATGTGGAATCGTTTATGAAAAATATTCTTAAATTTCTCCTTATCCTGACCATATTTTGGTAGAATTTTTAAATCACTTAATTGTAGAAATGTATATCCATGTATAGGTTCTTAAACATCGAAATCAAAACTCCCCTCCAAATATGGAATATCATCATCATTAGAGTCCTCAGTAAGGATGTATCCATTGTCTAATACAATTATGGTCCTTTTATTTGGTCATTAAAATGAAATATGATTATGTCATTCAAACATAAAAAAATTAATATCATGAGATTTATAATGGAAAATTCTTTCAAAATCTCCTTTTTAGTCATTGGGAAAGAACTTATTTTTAGAATATAATCTTTAATTTGGTACATATTTTGATTAACATGGTTCTGTTTCATTCCTCTTAGAAGTTGATTTGGGATCTTTCTAGTTATCCTTCGATAATTTATGGGAACTTACTTGATTATTTATAGAATGTAGTCGATTTTCAACCCTCACCACATTGTGTTTCTTCTCCTCAATGTGAAGGTAGGATTGATGTTACACCACATCTATAATTTTTATATTCAATACATTTAAGATCCATTCAATATTATCTTCATGATCCTCCTCTAAAATGGCTCGAATCATTGATATCTCTATTACGATATAGTATTCCTCCACACACATGGATCCATCCACAAGTTTTGGTAACTTCAAATGAAAATATTTATATTAATATCTAGAATTGTATATTTTTTTCATTACTATCTTCATCACTCTTAATGTTCAAACTGTACTTTCTCCATTCCATTTTTGACATACTTGTAATTGGTCCCACCAAATACATGCATATTCATTGAAATCAAGTTCCACCAATTTTACCATATTTTTTTGTGAGTAGTTATGAAGTACAAACACATGATCAAACTTCTGCTCCCACTCCAAACATAGTACCAGGTCACTATTCCCTTAAAAGGGTGTAAGTAACATTTTGATTTTTCATATAACCTTTTATCTCCAAGAAGAATGTTTCCCTCACCTAGGAAATGATTCTTAAAAATAGATGTACTCATCATCACCTTCATCAAATTCATTCCATAATATATCCTTTGAAGTTGAGGAACTATGAAAATAATCTAACCTATTATTCAATCTTATATAATTGTCAGCAAAAGAATTCAGGAATAATTTTTGGCCGATCTCACTTCTTTCTTCCTCACATGCCATTTTTAACAAAATCCTCACACACTATTTATCTCTATTTTTTTATCTCGCAAAATTCTCATCACAAATTATTGCATCTTGGTTCGAATAAGTGTTATCAAATTTAATCAGGATGATAATTAATAAGAAAAAATAAAATCAGGACTAACATAAAAAATTAGAAATTTTTAAAGGGTTTAAATGAATGGAGTCCATGAAATATGAGAGGTAAATTTTTTTCGGAATAATTGGAATGGTTGAATGTTGGGTATGGATGAAGGAAATAAGATGGTTGATATGAATAAAATAATAAATTAGATTTCCAACTAAATGAGAAATCACAACATTTCAAATGAGTTTTTTTTATTTTTATGTTTTATTGGAATTATTTTTTTTGTTACACAATAAGTAATAAATGAGACTCAAAGAGTTCATTTTTTGTTCTCCAAGTACAAATGATAAAAAGATTCACAATGTTCTAATATGATTCCAATTATGTGAAATCATGAGATAACATGAACTTCAAAATCAATTGGAATTTGTATTGAAGATAGTTGGATTACACGAGAGTGAAAACGAATTGATTTCACTATATCTCTAAATATATGCACCAGATTTATATGTTTCCAAATCGAGAAGAAAGATGATGTTCTGAACAATAAAAATGATATATTATACTTCTGAAAACTGAATGAGATGTTTTCTGAAATGGTGGATGAAAAATTTCAATCCATAATTGAAGATGGAAATAAATATTAGAAGGAGAAGAAATATGATGTGTAGAAAATAGGAAAATGATGAACCTAGTTTCAAATTCCTCTCTCTGATAAAAAATTAAATGATACCTTTTTTTTGAGTAATATCTATTAGAAAAAATGTGGAAACATAAGATATGGAAGCGGGTGAAATAGAAATTAAAATAAATGAATGGCATATAAAAGTGGAAGGGGGTGATTAGTTAGTACCTCAAGGAGACATTCTGCTTAAAACCCTAATTATAATGTGCCAACATGGATGATAAATCCTTTGATGAGACTTACTTTCATACACATATGAACAGAATAATTTTAAGAATAATAATCCTAGAAACTCTCAAAAAAAATTAACCTTCAATGGGCGTAATAAGTGCCTCTTTATTGGAAAATAAGAGGGATACATATCAAAATTCCAATCCGACAAATTTCTATAGCCTATCCCATGATTTTGAGTTTTTTTAAAATTTTACATGGCTTTACAAGACAAGATATCCACTAAGAAATATTTTTTGGAACCACACAAAAGACACTAAAGATTCCCACCATGTCTTTGTAAACAAGGGGACAACCACTTTTTGACATGGATATTTCCTAATGAAAGTGTCGTTAATTTCGATGGATCAATTGGGTGGGCCATTTAGGTCTAGTTTTGGGATTTATTAAATGTGATTGAAGGTCCATTTTTTCCTCCCATGCATGAATTTTGTGCCTCCACTTATAATTTCAAAAGGATGCCATGTAAATCTACTTTCATCCATTTCATTATTCCACTTATCATTGGTACACAAAACCCATACACTAATTGTTGTACATTTATATTCCTTCCACCATCCATTCCATGATCGATGTTGAATCCTCACTACATATGTGTTCCTTTATTCTCATCAATGATGGTTTAGGGGTTTTGAGGGATGATAGTTTATGGTAATTCTGGGAATATGGTTTTTTATTTTTTAAGTATGAGGGTATAAGGGTTTTTAGGGAATTGGTTTTATGGTGCTTCCAAGACTTGGGTTTTTTTAAATTGGGGTTTAAGGGTTTTTGGAATCATGGTATATAGTTTATAGGGGATAATGTTATAGTGGTTTTGAGGAAGAGGGTTTTTGGGGTTTCAGATGACGGTTTTGGGGTTTTTCAGTTGAGGGTTTAGAATTTTTTTTTTTGGAGATGGTATAGGGTATTTGAGATTGAGGGTGCTGGGTTTTTTGGCTACAAGGGATAATGTATTATTCTGGCTGAGGGTTTAGGTTTTTTTGGGGATGATGAATTTTTAGTTTTTATGGGTGAGGTTTTATGGTTTTTGTGGGGAGGTATTAGGTTTTTTTTGTGAGGAAGTTTTTTGGTTTTTTGTTTCTTAGGGTTTAAGGTTTTATAAGGTTGAGGATTTTTTTTTTTGAGGCTGACAGTTTAATGGTTTTTTTTGAGAAGGGATTAGTGATTTTTTTGGTTGAGGGTTTGGGGTATTCTAGAGAGAATTGTTTATGGATTTTTGGTCTTAGGGGTGACTTTTTTTAATATTTTAGGGTTGGGGGATTCATTCAGGATGATGGTATAATGGTGTTTGGGTATGAGGGATCTAGAAATTTTGGGTTTTTGGTTTATGAAATATTTGGACTCTCTGTTTGTGGTATTTTTTTATGAGGTATTACTATTTTTTATATAGTTTTTAGTTGTTTTTTGTTATGAGGGTTTTGGTTTTTTGGGGATGAGATTTTAATTTATTTGTGTAAATGTTTTTTTTCTTTTGGTGTTGAAGGTTTTGTATTTTTTGGGATCTGGTTTTGGTTGTTTTTCGGGGATTAGGGTTTAGGTTTGCTTGTCTAGGTGTTTAGGGAATTTCGGGGTTGTGGGTTTTGCATTTTCTTTTGGGATGACAGTCTGGGCTTTTTGTTCACTGAGTGCTCTATTGGATTTGTGGTAAGTATTTATGGGTGTTTTCAGTTGATGGATTAGGTTTCTTTGGGGTGAAGGTTTATAAATAAATTGGGACTGGTGTCTAGGGTCTATTGGTATGATTTTTTAGCCCTCATGGTGTAGGGTTTTCTAGAGATGAGTGTTTAGGGTTTTTGTGATGATTTTTTTGGGTTTTTGGGGCATAATGTTTTGGGATTTTTGTGGTTGAGGTTTAGGGTTTTTTAGGATGATCTTTAATGGGTTTTGGGTGGTCATGGTTTAGGAGTTTGGGGGGATCAGGGTTTAGGTGTGTCTTTTCCTAAGGGTTTATTATTTTGTGGGGCTGAGGGATTATTGTTTTTTTTTGTAAGGATTATGTTTTTTGGGGAAGACGATTTTGGTATTTTTTGGTGGTGATGGTTTTGTGTTTCTTGGGGATGGGGGTTTAT
This sequence comes from Viscum album, assembly GCA_963277665.1. Classification (NCBI taxonomy): domain Eukaryota; kingdom Viridiplantae; phylum Streptophyta; class Magnoliopsida; order Santalales; family Viscaceae; genus Viscum; species Viscum album. Next base: position 584,120,723 of record OY728137.1, read on the forward strand.
AGTTTATTGTGGATTATTCTATATGATTGTTTTGGAAGAGGATATATAGAATTTTTTTTGGTTGAGGTTTTATGGATTTTATGGGCTAATGGTTTCGTGTTTTTTGATGCTTAGGGTTTAGGGGTTGTGGTGGTCAGGGTTTTAGGTTATTAGGGATAGGTTTTTAGGGTTTTTTGGGGATAAGGGATTACACTTTTTTTGGAATCAGGATTCTTGGTTTCATCAAGTTATGGGTTTAAGATTATTTTTCTTTTGTGGGTTTAGGGAATTTTTGGGAAGAAGGTTTATGGTTTTTCTGGGGATTGGGGTTTAATTTTTTAATGGTAAAGGGTTTAAGGATTTCTCAACTAAAGCATCAGGATTTTTTGAGGCTGATGGATTTTCTAGCAATAAGGTTTAGTGTTTATTTTGGGCTGAGAGTTGAGGTATTTCTAGGGATGAGGATTTAGTGTTATGTGAGGGTGATAGTTCTATGTTTTATATGGTTCAGTGATTGGGATTTTTGAATGATTGAAATTTAGTGATTTTTAGGGAAAAGGGTTGATTTTATTTATCATTGATGTGATATGGGTTATTTGTATCCATTATTTTAGTGTTTCATAGGGCCAGTGGTTAATTGTTCATTACTGTGGATCGTATGTGGTTTTATGAGGTATATGGTGTACTTTTATTGGGGATTAGGGTTTTTTGAGTCTAAGGGTTTGATGTTTTTTGGGTATGAGTGATTATTGTATTTTTCTTTTTAGTGCTTCAGGTTTTGGGGGGCTGGGGGTTTCAATTTTTTGGGGCTGAGTGTTTAGGTTTTTGTGTGGATGACTGTTTTCCGTTTTAAGGGATGGGGATTTAGTGTTTTTTTTGCTAAATGTTTATGCTTATTTGGGACATAACATTTTCTATTTTTTTTGGGTTTAGTGTTTATGGGTTTTGGGGGATGATAGTTTTATATTTTTTGGGGATGAGGTAATAGTGTTTTTTGGGCGTTGGTTTTACGGTTATTGGGTTCCTAGGGTTTACGGGTTTTTTTAGAGCCATGGGATTAGGGTTTTTTTGGTTCTAATGGTTTAAGATATTATGGTGATCAAGGTTTAGCGGTTTTGGTGATGAGGGTATGGGTTATTTTTTGGAAGATGGTATATTTCTTTTGGGGCTGTGATTGTACAATTATTTGGGGTAAAGGATTTTGAGTAATTTGGGGATGGAGTATTATTTTCTCTAAGTATAAGGGTTTGGTGTAATTTTTTTCCCCAGAGGTTATGGTTTTTTATGGTTGAATGTTTAGGGTTTTTTTGGGATGACTATATAGGGTTCATTGGGAATGAGGGTTTAGTGTTTTATTAATGTTTTGGGTTTATGGATTTTTTGGGATTTAGGGATTGGAGATCATAGGGACTAAAGGGTTTGGGTTGTTTAGGGTTGAGGGTTTAAATTATTTTAGGGATTAGGTATTATGGTTTTTTGGGAACAAGATTAAAGAGTCGATAGGGGATAAAGGTCTAGGATTTCTTAGGATTGAGGGTTTCATGTTTGTCAGGTGTGGGGGTTTAGAGTTTTCCAATGTTGAGTGTTTTTGGTTTTTTGGTGCTGAGATTTTTGTGTTATTTGTGTGTTTACCTTTTTTTTTGTTTGATTGTCTATGGTTTTTTGGGTCCCATGGTTTAGGATTATTTTGGGACCCATGTTTTAGGTTTCTTAGGGTATAACAGGTCTATTGTTTTTTGGGGATGAGTGGTTTGGGTTTCATTTGGTAGATTTTTTATGTGTTTTTTACGATGAGGATGCAAGAATTTTTTGATAGAGGGTTTGGGGTTTTTTGGATTATAGGGATTATTATTATTTGGTGCTGGTTGTTTGGGGGTTTTTTAATCTAAGGGTTTTTGGTTTATAGGGCTTAGGGTTTCATGTTTTTTGGTAATGAGGGTATATGGTTATTTGAGAAAGACATTTCATGGTTTTTTTGTTTTGTGGTTTTGTGGTTTCTTTGTGTTCAGGGATTAGGGAATTTTTTGAATAGATGGTTTTGGCTATTTTTATCATGAGGGTTTGGGGATTTTTTGTGGATGGGGGTTTAGGGTGTTTTGGGGCTGAGGTTCTATGATTTTTTTATGGTGGAGTGGTAGGGGTTTCTACGTGATGAGGGTTTTGGTATTGGTGGGGATGAGGGTTTATGATTTATTCAGGATGAGGGGTTATGGTTTTTTAGCGTTGAGTTTTTATGTTTTTTGGGTTGAGGGTATACAGTTTTTTGATCCATGATTTTAGAGTATTTATTGCTGATTTTTTTGAATTTTTGAATTCAAATGGTTTCTAATTATTTAGTGTATATGGTTTTTGTTTTTTTGAAGATAAGTGTTCTTTGTTTTATATGGCCGAGGTATTAGGATTTTTTGGAGCTAATAATTAATATTTTGTTGTAATTTAGGATTTGGGTTATTTAGGGAAGGGTTTCAATGTATTTTATGAGGAAACAAATTAATTGTTTTTTATTGTTGGGGGTTTAGGGTTTTTTTGGAACTAAGGATTTGGGTACTTCTGGGGTTAAGGGTGTTCATTATTTTGGGGATTAGAATTTCGGGTTTTTCAGGGATGCAGTGTTTAGGTTGATTTGTGGTTGTGGCTATGAAATTTCATGGGGATATAGGTTTAATGTTTTTTGGGGATGTGTTTTTTGTTTTTTGGGGTATGATGGTTTTTTAATTGTTTTAGGGGTTTCAGGAGACTTGTGTTTGGGAATTTTTGTTGTTGATTGTTTTGGGATATTTTGGGGATTAGGGTTTATGGTTTTTCTTCTCTGGTTTTTTAATATTTTTGTCTACGTGTTTTAGGATATTTTCAGTTTCTAGTTTCAGGATTTTTTAGGCTGACATTTTTGGTTTTTTTTGCAGCTGAATGTATTTGGATTCACCATTTTATGGGTTTATGGTTTTCTAGGGATGTGGGTTTTGAGGTTTCTGTAGTTTGGGGTTTCATTGTTTTAGGAATAGGTTTTATTTTTTTATTAAGGATGACGTTATATGGTTTTTGGGGGATAAGGTTTGATGGTTTCCTTGGGTTATGTGTTTATGGATTGTTTGGGATGGGGTTTAGGATCTTTTAGGGATGATGGTTTGGGGTTTCTTTATAACTGAGTATTTAGGATTTTTCTATTTAAGGGTTTATAGTTTTTTATGTCTTGTGTTAATAAGATACTTGGGGTCATATTTTTTTTGTATTTTGGGTCTATAGGTTTTAGATTTGTTGGGATGAGGGTATAGGGTTATTTGAGATGAGTGATTACAGTTTTTTGGGGTTGGGGGCTTGATTTTTTTGGGTTGAGGGTTTGGCTATTATGTGAAGAGGATTTAAAGTTATATGGATCTTATTGTTTAAGGGATTTTGGTGATTTACATCTAGGGTTTTTTGGGAAGAAGGTTTTATGGTTTTTTCACTATGGTGTAGGGTATTATTAGAATGAGGAATTTATTTGGGGCTAGGGTTTTATTGGGTGGCCAAGGTTTTGGGGTTTTTGGGGATGGGGGTAAGGGTTTTTTACGGTGGAGTGTTTTGTAATTTTTATTAGAGATTGGTGTTATGAGGGGTGATGGTTTGGTGTGAGTGTTTGGGGGATTTTGGATTGAGTGATTAGGGTTTTTGGGGAAGGAGTTTTGGAATGATTTGATGGAGGGTTTCAGTTTTTTTATAGATGACAGTATGGGGTATTTCTGGTTTCTATGACTATATTATTTTAAAGAATATGGTTTTGGGTTTTTTTGGAAGATATTTTTCTCTATTTAGGGGCCATAAATTTTAATGGTCTATTGATGATAGTGTTGGGGGATTTAGTTTTTGGCATTTTTCGGGGATGAGGATTATGGTTTTTTTGGGGTTTAGAGTTTTATGTTTTTTAGCTAAGATCACCCAAAAGCACTAAACCCCAATCCCATAAAAACTATCAACCCCCATCACCAAAAAACCATAAACCCTCATCCCCAAATAATCCTAAATACTCAGCCACAAGGACCATAAAATCACAAGACCCATATAATAACCAAAATCATAAACCCATAACCATATTAATCAATAAACCATTAGCCCCCCTCCAAAAAAATACCTCAAACATCAACCCCCAAAAAAACACTAAACCCTCCTCATAAAGAATCAATAAATAATATATCCCAGAATACCTCAACCCCTCATTCAAAAGAAACACAATCCATCATCCCCATATAATCCTAAACAACAAGAAAAAAATGAACTAAATTTTATCACAAATAACCAAAAACCATCGCATGAAAAACCATAAAAATATATCCTTAAAAAACCAAAAACACTCATGGTCCAAAAATGATAAAACCTCAGTCCTAAATAACCTTAAACCCTGAACACAAGAAAACCATAAACCATCTCCCCCAAGAAGACATAAACCCTCATCCCCAAAAAAACTAAACCATCAGCCAAAAAACCCTAAAACCACCGGACAAATAAAACCCTAAACCATCACCACCAAAATACTAAATCATCATCCGTAGAAATCCCAAAACCCATAGACACTAAAAACAGTGGTCCCACCACTTCCAAAAACCCTAATCCCTAAACCCGCTACACCAATAAATTTTATGCAAAAAACCCCCCATCCATAGAAAACCCAAAACCCTCATTCCCAACTAAATTGAGACTGTAATCCCCAACAGTAACTAATATAAAAACCCAAAAAAATCTTAATCCTATTGTGAAAAATTCCTTAAACCCTCATCAACAATTAACACTAGTCTATGATCCCTAAAAACCCTAAAACGTTAGCACCGAAAGAAACCCTAAACCTTAAACCCCATGAAAAACTAAACACATAGAAATAAAAAACCCTTAACCCTTAGCCACAATACCACTAAACAATCCAACCCTAAATACCATATAGACTCATCCCCAATAAAAATGATACCATATTTTACAGAAAAACCTAGAAAATCTCATCCCCAAAACTATATCCCTTTTCACAAAAAAACACTAACCCCTAATCCCCCAACACCCCTCATCCATAAATTCCCATCCCCATTATCACAATCCCTCATCACCCAAAACCCTCTTCAAAAAATCCATAATCCCTCATCCCCAAAAAACCATAAACCTTCACCACCAATAAATCCAAACAACCCATACCCCAAGAAACCTAAACCCTCATCCTTAAATTTTTTTAATCTATAGCCCCATAAATCAAGAAATCCTTATACCCAAGGATTAATAAATCCTCGTGCAAAAAAACCATCTAGACTTATGTTCAATATTCCATAAACCCTTTGTCCAAAAAAACATTCAACTTTAATTCATATAAAACCTTCAACACACATCCCAAAATATCCATCATCCCATAGCCTCCATAAAACCAAACCCCTCAGCCCTAAAAACCCAGAACCCCCTACCCCATAAATCAACAAAAACTCATTTAAAAAAATGCTAAACACTCACTACAAGAAACCCTAAACCCTCAACACCAAAATACACTATACCATAATCCCCCAAAATCCCTACACCTTGGGACCCTAAAAAATATAAACAGTAATCTCCAAAAAACACTAAAACCTCTATCCCAAAAAATATTAATCTCTAATCCACAAAAAATCCCTAATCCAACCACAAATTAAAAACCTAAACCCTCTTACCTAAGAAAACATTAACCCTCATCCCCAAAAACCCTTAATCCCGCAGGACAAAATACTTGAAATCATCATTACCATAATATTCGTCAACCATAATAAAAATACCTGAGACCCTCATCCCCAAAAAAACCCTAACCCTTGTGCCCAAAAATACACTAAACCATATTCACCAAGAATCTGTATACCCCCATCGCCAATATATTCTATATCATTATCCCCAAAATCCATAAACACTAACCCCAATGAACTAAAAAACATGAACCCCCCAAACACCAAACCCTAATCCCCAAAAAACAATCACCCTCACCCCTAAAAAATTAGAAACCCTCAACCCCAAAACCCATAAACCATTTGGCCCAAAAAAATAAATCAGTATACCCAAAAAATCATTTGACCCCTGCCCTCTAAAATCCTTCAACCATCAGTTCCAAAAACCACTCAATAAAAATTCCCAAAACACCTAAACCATATATGAACTAAACACTCACACCATGGTCCTAGAACCCATGAAAACCACAAACACAAAAATCATTGAAACCTCATCCCAAATAACCCTAAACACCCAGCCTGAAGGAACCCTAACCATCCAACCTCAAAAAACCCTAAACATTTTTTCCCAAAAAACCCCAAACCATCCTACCTAAAAATACCGAAACCCTTAGACCCAATATAACCTAAACCCTCTTCTAGAAAAACCATAAACTCCCATCCTCAAAAATCCCCAAACCCTTTATCCAAAAAACTCTACATTATCGATCTTAAAACCCCCTAGACCACCAGGACTCAAAACCCAAAACCCTCAAAAGAATCCTAATACCCCACCACAAAAAACAATAAAACAAATTCTAAAAAAACCCTAATACATCATCCAAAAATACTCAAAACATACTTACCCAAATATGAAAAAAACCTCAACCCCAATAAACCCTAAACCCACAACCCGAAAAAATACAAAAAAATATTCACTAAAATCACTATTACCTGGACCACAAAAAGACATACACCACAATCAAAAAAAAAAATCCTAAAACACTGGCCAAATTTCATCCAAAAAAAACTATAAATCCCCCACCCTAAAAACCCCTAAACCTGCTGTAAAAAATTCTAAACCCTTCATCCCCAAAAAAATAATATTTAATCCCCAAAAAAGATAATACCATTGTAGAAAAAAATCCTAATCCCAATACCCAAAAAAACCAAAACCTATTTTGATGAAATCCCAAACCCTTTTCCATAAAAAACCTCAAATCCTCATTCACATAAAACCCCATACCCTCATCCCCAAAAAACACCCAATCCTTTTACCGATGAAAAACCCAAATCGTGGTCTATAAAAAACACTATACCCTCCATCAAAATAAATTAATCATTATAAACATAAAATCCATAAACACATAGCCAAAAAATTCAATAAACAGTCATCCTAAAAAAACAATAAAACCTCTACCGAAAAAAATGCTTAACCCGCCACACCAAAAAACCACAAAACACTCTTATAAAAAAACCTAAAACCTTATCCAAAAATATATCTATAAAATCATCCCTATATAACTCTACCCCCTCATCACCAAATGAACCTAAACCCTAATCCACAAAAAACCTAATACCAGCATCCCTAAAAACCCTATTCCCTCATCCCCCAAAACCCTAATATCTCATTCCTTCGAAACCCTATACCATAAGTCCAATGAAACACTATACCCTCCACCCTATGAAACCTTATACCCTCATCCCCCAAAAAATTCCCCCAACTATAAAAAAACTTGAATAACTCATCCAAAAAAACTAAACCCACATCCCCAAAAAACCCTAAACCATCATCCCCAAAACACCAAATCCACAGCACCAAAAAACCCTATACCCCCAGCCCCAAAAACAATAAACCCCTAGACCAAAAAACTCCTAAACCATATACACTAGATAAAAAGAAACCCACATTCATTAGAAAACCTAAACAATAATTCCCATAATAACCCTTAACCCTTGTCCAAAAAAATCCCCAAATCCTCTACTCCAAAATCCCAAAATCCACTTCGTGAAATAACCCTAAATCCCCAACCCCAAAAAACCATAAAACCTCAAACCCAAAAAAACCATACACCCCAATCTTTCAAATACTCAAAACCTTATTCCCCAAAACCCCGAAACCACATTATTTGAAATACCCTAAAACCTCATTCTGAAAAAATGTAATCCATCATTCCCAAAATATTTTAAACCATCATTATAGAAAAAACATCTACACCCTCGACCCCATGAAATAGTAGACCCTCATCCAAAAAGAACCCTATACATCAAAACCCAAAAAATACCATACATATCAGCCCAATAAAACCACAATCCATCATTCCCCAAAATTCCTAAAACCTTAGGAAAGTTATACAATGAACCATTATCACTAAAAACCCTAAACCCTCTTCCCAATAAAAAATGAACACCCTCAGTCCTAGAAAACACTATTCTCATATACCAATGAAAACCAAAAACCTCAAAACCATAAAACCATAAATTTTCATCCCATGGGAAACCAAAAACCACAAGTCCAAAAAACCCTATAGACCTAATCCAGGAAGATAAAAAATTCTAATATCCATGGATCTCAAAACCCTCAAAACTAAAAAATCATAACCCCTAAAATCCATAAAATCCTATACACCTGGCCCTGAAAAACCGTTTACCCATAGCCATGGAAAACTGTACACCATCGAGCCCATAATATTGAAAACTCTAATCCAAAAAAAACACTAAACCTTTTTTCCCAAAAGAACATAAATCTTTATATCCATTAAACCATAAAACCACAAGCCTGGAAAACCCTAAACCATCGTCGATAGAAACCCCTAAATTGTCATCTAAAAAACCTAAACACATTATCCAAAAAAACCCTAAATAATCATCCCCATTGTTATCATAAACCCTCTTCTAAAAAACCCAAAACCCTTATCCCCATATAACACGAAATCCCCAACCCCAGAAATCCCGAAACCCTCGACCTTATTAACCAATAAACCCGCAACCCATAAAACCACAAAACACTCAACCCCAATACCCCCAATCCCACATCATCTACAATCATTAATTCTTCATCCACTAAACCCCCTGAGCCCCCATTAACTAAAAATTCTAAACACTCAGACTAAAAACCCCAAAACCCTTGGACCAAAAAAACCAAAAACCCTTAGTCCCAAAAAATACCTCTGCCCCCAAATAACTAAACATTTTTCCCCAAATCCCATTATCCATGATCACCAAAAAAACACTAAACCCTAGGCCCCTACAAACCCATGATCACCCAGTCATAAAAACACCAAAACACTTAGTCCGAAAAAACCTCAAATCCTTAGAACAAAAAATACCAAAACCATTTTAACTAAAAATCCCAAATCCCTAAACCCTAAAAATTCATAAAATCATATCCCAAAAAATCCACACCCTTGTCCCCAATAAACTAAAACCCCATCCAAAAATATCCCAATCCCCAAAACCCCAAAAAACCCCAAAAAAATCATCCCTAAAAAACCTAAAACCCTCATCCCCAAAAACCCTATTAATCCACATAAAAAAAACACCATAACCGAAATCCCTAAAAAACGCAACCCCTTATCCCAAATAAAAAAAATCCCTAAAAAACAATAAACCATTGTCCCCAAAAAACAATTCATAATCAGCCCTGAAAAATTCCTAATCACTAATTCACAAGAAAAACCGGACCCTCCGCCCCAATAAACCCTATAGACTCTATCCTATGAAATCCTAAAACCATATCCACAAAAAACCAAATCAATCATCCCCCAAAATACATAAACCCTCTACCACTAAAATTGTAATTCCACAGCAGAAAAAAATGTAAAACCTCAACCCCAAGATTCTCTAAAAACCTTTTGAAAAACCCCAAACCTCCTCCCCAATACTAAACCCACATCCCAAAGAACCCAAAATCGTCACCCAAATAAACCATAATCCCTCATCCCCAAAAAACCAAAAACACTCATCCCCAAAAAAACACTCAAACCACGACCTTATAATCCCTCAAATTTCATCCAAAATAAATACTATAACCCCATCCCTAAACCCCCTAAACCCTATGAACCCAAGAAAAACACTAAACACAAATCCCCTAAATACCATAAACCATCTTCCAAAGAAACCATAAACCCTCATCCCAAAAAACAATAAACCACCATCCGCAAATAAACATTAAAAACTCATCCCCAAAGAACCTTAAACCCTATCCCAAAAAACCATAATCCATCATCCCAAAAAACTTCACCCCCAAAATCCATTAATCCATATCACCAAAATACCTCAATACTCAAACCCAAAAATCTATCAAAAGTCATCCCCCAGAACCCCTCACCAATGAGTCCATGAAATCCCTAAGCCCTCCACCCCAAAAAACTCATTCATCAAACCCAAAAAACCCAAACCCTTGTCCCCAAAAAAACCCTCATCAACGAGCCCCACAAAACCAGTTTCCTCATCCAAAATAAATATAATTCCCCACCATCATTAAATATTTACACCTGAATCAAAACTAAATTATTTCAAAAACAATCACATTGGTTTCTAGTTCCAATATTTACCATTAATGTGCCTAACCTATTATGATCATTCCAATTTGAAGTGTTGATACCATTTTGAGGTTCACTATTTTTATAGAAACACTAGATATTAAGAGGAATATGAAATATTTAAGAGGAGACTCACAGAGAAGGATCCCAAACCATTCATCACATCCATCATGCATGATGTATTGTCTATGTCCTCTATGAGCATTACTAAATCTCAAACATGAAAATCAACAATGACTAACTCCATCCTTGATTTCGTAACTCCACTATACATCTCATGAAAACCAAGGACCCCAAATCGTATTTTAAAATAGGGGGAATTGATTAACATTGTATAGATTCATTTCCACAGTTTCATGTAATAGAGTTGAGTTGTGGCTTTACTCCTTTATATCATTCATCTATAGTAACTCATATGATGGAACACTAGAAATTTTGTGTCAAATAACAGTAGATTACTCTTTCCCCTGTTGATGAATTTAATACAAAAATGTTAAATATCTTCCATTCAACTCTCAACAATTTTTTTACTTACTTTATCTCTGTTTTAAATGTATAAGCCACATATATTTTATTAACTATTGTGATCATACCCAATTCCATGAACCATGAGTGATTGAAGCCATTTGATTACATGGATAGGAGATATTTGATATTTCAAGGATTTATAACACTGTTTATTAAGAAAAAATAATCAGGGAAAAGTAATTAGATGAGATTTTATTTTACTATTTGGATAATAGAGGTGATAAATTGAATAGTGGATTAATGAGTGTGGAGGGGGATATCAAAGATTATCCACTTCCAGAACAATTGAATTAATGATCAAATCAATATATTTTTTTATTTCCAATTCTAAACCCTCTTAAAAGTAGAATAACAAACCCAAAACACTCTCCTCCCTAATGAAAAAAATAGAATAACACACCCAAAACAATTTTCTCTCTGAAGAAAAAATGAGTCCATTATTTATGTAATTAACTCGTGTTTGATAAAACATTTTCTAATTGCCCAAGGTTAGTCCAGTCAACAAAGTATGATGTTGTTTTCTAGTTTTTAACACTTTAAATCAAATTTTGAATTTTAAATAAAAAATCGCACTTCATGTCAATATCAAAAAACCATGAATCCAATTAACATCTAATCTATTAAAAGATCCAATTCACTCGAGAAAAAACAATGGAGATAGAGACCTGCGGAGCGCTCCTGGAGAACCAGTCGCGCGAGGGAAACCCTAAGCTTGATTCTCGATCATTTGTTGATGTTGTCGCCGGAAAATCAAAAGATGCACTTCCTGCTCAACCTGATGCGGTGCAAGAAATTTATGTTTCCCCTAAATCTTTTCGACATTATGGGCAACCCGCAATTTCATTTTCAGCAAGTGAGGTAAACTTTCTTTCTTCTGATTTAAAATTTGTCTTGGTTGGAAAATTTATGAATCGAAGGACTTCTTTGAAGTATCTTCGATCATCTCTCGCAGCAATAGGCTTTCCGAGATTTCAAATCGGTCTCTTGAACCCCTCACACGTTGTTTTTCGGTTTGCATCTGAGGAGGAATACTATAGGCTTTGGATCAAGAGGTCATGGTCCTTTGGAGGTTGTTTATTGAAAATTCTTAAGTGGACTCCAGAGTTTGATGCATATTCTGAATACCCTATTGTTCCAATCTGGGTTAGCTTCCCAGAGTTACCTCTTCACCTGTTCAAGCAGGCATCCCTCTTCCCCATTGCTAATCTTATTGGGAATCCTTTGAAGTTAGATTTTGAAACAAAAATTCTTTCAAGACCCTTGATAGCTAGAATTTGTATTGAGTTGGATGTTTCCCAAATTTTCCCTCCAGTATTTGGATTCAAAGTGGAGACCTTGCATTCTCCCAAGAAGTTTTTTATGAATGATTTCCAGACTACTACTCCAAATGCTTCAGATTAGGACACAATTCAAACAAATGTGACAAAGCCAATGTTCGTTTTAAAAGTCTTAAACCTGTTTGGACAGAAAAGTATAATAATAATCAAGAAAACATGGCTGGCCCTTCTAATTATGTCATTAGAAAAGGTGATCTGGTGGTTGAGGACAAAGAAAAAATCCCTGATTGTGTTACCAAGGAAAGAGATGATGGGGTAAATGTACAATTGAATTCTCAAACACCTCGTGATCCACTCTCAGAATTTGTCAATGATGTTATTGCTTTCACCAAACAACAAGATCATCTTGATGTAGATAAGAGGGATTCCAGCCACCTAACCTTGAAGGATGATGAAAAAGCTGAGGGTCATGTGGTTAACAAAGATGGGATTATAGAGGAATCTCTCCAGGTTGTTGTTGAGAAGATTCCTAAAGTAGGGGAATCTTTTCATATAAATGATTGAAAAGGAAAAAAAGTCATTATAGACTCAGATGGTTTTATCACTCCACTCCCCAGGAAAACTAGGAAACATAGAGACAACACCAATTATGAAAGAATCATCATCACAAGATCAGTTGCGGCCAAAAATACTGACCCTGAGGTTCTTCCACAGCCAATTCCTATAGAGCCCCTGCCTGAATATCCACAAAACTCAGATGGCTCTGATTCAAACACCATCTCGAGTGAAGTTGATGAAAATGACCCGACATTTAGAATTGTTATCAGAATGATTATGATCTGGATTTTCAAAAGGAGCTTGACTCCGGGTTCGGGGAAAATGAAACATCTACATTTCGGAGGTATAAAAATGGTGAGATAACCGCTCAGGTTTACCTGGATATCAGAAAGAGGATGTTTATAAAAGTTGCTGAGGAATTCAATAAGGATCCAAACTTCGATTTCATGAGTATCCCATGGCAATAAGTTTTGAATCTGGTTTCCTCCTTGCATGAACTTTTGTCTTGTTGACTCTACAGGCAGAAATAGTTTTCTGATGGAACATTGGGTGTTTTACTGACTGCTGGGCTTAATTAATGCACTGGTTCTATTTGAGTGATATACTCTTGTTTGTTGCTGTTGAAGTCTTAGACTGGAAGGATTTTATTTGGATAGATTCAATCTTCAGCCTTGTTTCCTCCACCTTTATATGATATCATGAATGCTTGATGTTTCTGTTCTGATATTGGGAAGACTCAACATGGGTGAATAGATATTGTACTGGAATTATGTGTGATACTACATTGTTTCTCTGGTTTTTTCTCATCAGTTTGGCTGGTCCTTGTGTTCTCAGTTTGGCATGATTTTTTATGAATCATTATCAAATTTCTACTGGATTTCTGCTCTATATTGTCGGATGAACTGCTTATCTCACTCTGAAACAATTATTTAGTCTTGAACATCTGTTTGATCTACTGGGATCTTTACTTCATGGAGTCATGCACTCACTGTTTTTTCTGGATGGCTTGGAGATCTTCTTGGAGGTTATTCACTGGAATTGTATCATACTGTGATGATTATGTCTTCTGTCGAGCTCCAAGTCACTGTTTTTATCTTCTTTTCCTTCTAGTTGGGCGGGATGCTAGTTCTGATTGCCTGCGTATCTACACTATTTACCTAGATTTGATCTTCTTGGAGGCTCTGTTTATTTCTGGTTGAGGGGTTGCTGCATATACTGGATTCTGCAGGTTATCTCTTGATACAGACTCCGGATTTGATGGTTTATTTGGCTGGAATCCTCAACATCATGCAAGGTGCTTCTTTTTCTCTCTTTTTCAACTTTTCAGTTTGAGAAATCAAGGAAGGCTGTTTCTGGATGTCTTCTGCACTCTTATGGAGGATGATGTTGAAGTCTTGGATTAGAGGATAGTATTTCCTCGGTACTATCCTGATGTTGGACTGAGGTTGAATGGTTGATAAGTGAGGTCATGTATTACTCATCATATCATGCTGGTAAGAAGCCACAAGGTTCGGTCTATCCAATAGGGAAGCTCAGTACTTTTATGGATGGACTTCATTTCTAAAGGTCTAGCTTTGAAGCAACTGAATGATATTCAAGGGAGCATCATGATGACTCACTGGGATGATGGATGGACTACACAGTCTCTATGGTGATCCATTTTTTGATGTTTTCATATCTGAGTTGTTTGTTTGTCAGTTTTGTTTTATGATCTTAAAATCCCTGCTAGTGTAAGTGTTTTACACCTCGATCTTGTACTGTTACTCTTTATTTTTTAATAAATTCCATTGGTGACATGGAGTGGGAAACCAATCCATGTCATCAATCTTCTAAAAAAAATCTATTATATTAAAAGAAGTCTGAAATTAAATTGGGAGTTTGACTGGGGTACAATAAATTTCTAAATATCCAAAATTAAATATTTTTCATTTTCAAATGATTTCATGATTATATGAGTTCATTTGTTAGGTTTTTTCCATTTGATACAAATTTTTATGAATGTTACATTTAATGATTTTTTTTCATTCATTCTGACAGAAGTCAATTTGAGGGTAGTATATTCATACATATATCAAATAAATAAATTATCACTATCCTATAAATTCTCAACAATCCAAGAAATTTTTCCCATGTTTTTCTTTTTAGATCATATTTTTTGATCTTATAATCAATAAATGGAAAATTATTCATTCTCTGAAAATAACATGTATGGTAGACCTATGGTATATTTCTAAATGTTGAAAATTAATTGATGGTTTGTAGGATCGAATATGTAAAAATGTGTTGCTCAGATACGAGAGGCGGGTGAATTGTATACTTTTAAAATTCATTTGGAAACATAAAATTTATGTTTAACAAGGTTAAAAAACATTCACAAGACCCCTTAAAGAATAATTTTCTATTTTATTAAAATAAATATTCAACCTTAAAGTGTATAGAGTCTCTAATATAATCAGAGTAACAGAATTACAATGTATAAGAATGTTATACTTCCTAACTTTAACAAAGTTATCATACAACAAAAGAATTAAAACAACTTGTAATAGTATACAAGTAACAATAAGATTCATTTAATAAAAGATAAGGGTATCCGACAACCTTAGATAAAGGTCCAATGATTTATACTTTCAAGAATGTATGTCTTACCCAATCCCAGGAAAGCCCTCAATCTGATGATCAGTATCTGTCTTTCTATCCCCACAGGCCCTTGATTTAGAAGTAAATCAGAACCTCTGTCTTCCAAACTCGGAAGCCGATGATCATCATGATTGGAGTCTGCACAAAGAAAGTATGAACAAGTTTTTTACTCCTGATCATGTTGTTTACAACATCCATCGGAAGAAATGAGAGTTATAAGAGCCTCCCTCTCTATAAATCACATCACAAGCTTGTGCACTATCTAGTCCTTTTCTTGTTTAAATGTGATTGTATTTATATGTAAAATTTCCCAATTGTCGGATCCTCTCCCATGATCATATTTTTCCTTAAATTTCTAAGGGACCTTGACACGTGGAAAACATAAACGGTTAGATTATAATAGATTTTACGACATCCTTTCAAGTAACCGATACAATTTCAAGTTAAATACATATTTTATGTATAGGAAAATGTAGAATGTGTATCATTGGAATGATAAATTTGGAAACTCTAACCATATCTAAAAGGTGAATTCTTAAGAAAAAAAATATCATGAAATCATAATGAAAAGTAAATCATATTTTAAAATAGGTATCTCATTTGTTTTGGAATCTGAATCACAAAATCAGATTCACTTACAAGTCGGATTCGGTATCTTGAAGATCGAAATCATATATACACCAGAATCAGTATTGAATTTCGGCATCATATATACACTGGAATCGGTATCATAAAACTGAATCACATATACACCAGATTCGGAATCATCAAACGGAATCACATATACACCTGATTCAAAATCATAAAAACTAAATCACATATACACTGGATTCGAAATTATAAAAACTAAATAACATATTGTAATGAGAGATCTGTAAGTATAACTGAATGAAATATTGGAATGACAGATCTGTAAGTCTAACAGAATGGATTATCGGAATGACAGATCTATAAGTCTAATATAATGCAAAAATTTAATGATATATCTGTAAGTATAACAGAATGACAATTCCAGATCTTATGAAAAATAAAAACATAAAAAATAATTAGAATATAAGAAAAAGTGTTTGGGATTTTCAAAACAGAAAACCATATGTAATGGAGAAGTCATAAGATATCCTTATTAACTCAACAATCTCCCCCTTTTTGGAAATAACAAACAACTTTTCTAAGGAATAATTTATTTACTATGATAAAAAAATATGAAAAAACTTATCTCCCCTTTTGAATAAAATTTTGGATGAATATGACTATCTCCTCCTTTGGTTATGTTTCCCATGGACCATATTCTTGATCATTATAGACGGGTTTTCATAAGGGAATATCTCTCCCTTATATAAACATTTCTTCTCAAAAGAAAACCCCCCCTTACTTGTCCATTATCATATCGTTCCATACACCCCCTTACTAGATTCTCCTTCTTAGAAATTAAATTATTCCTATAAATAAATCATCCCACATTGTGATTTTCAAAACGAGGAAAAGGAATGGATAAGTATAAGATATACCTGCAAGATTAAGCATGTATACATTCAAAAATAGAAGAAAAATATGAAAGAAACTTCTTAATAAAATATTTAGAAATAAGGATTATATTACAACAAAACATCAGAATGTTAAGAAAAGTCATCCATTATTCTTCTACTTAGAAAACATCTTCTTTATCAAGGATTTGAGTTTTTTCACTTCCTTATGATATTCTTAAAACATTTTCAATAAGATATCTTGATCTTGATTATTCTTTTCTATAGACAAGGTCCTTTCTTCTTGAGCATCCACCTTTCTCTCTAATTTGGCTCTGACTTCCTTCTCACTGCTAACCGATCAAGCAATAGAATTGAGTTGACAATCTTTCCCAGAGATTGATGTCTTGACGTTTTTTAACTCAGTTTCACAAGTATTAAAAGCATCTTTTGTTGAATCCATGAAGTCACCAAAATGTCTTAGCTCTACATTTATAGTTTTGTTATAGATAAAGACTTTATTAAAAGTCAAATTATGTGGTTTATAATCAAACAAAAGATTACTAAAGTCTTCTAATTGCTTGAAAACCATGTCCATAAGAATACTGGTGGATTCTGTCATTTCATTTAGGGTCTCTTGCATCATTTGACATTGGGAATCTATGTTTGCATGAACTGGAATAGTTCTAACCAAATTTTTTAAAGATATCTTGACAAAATAATTTTTGATAGATGAAGAGGACATAGATCATGAAAGAACTATTCCTTTCATAACTCCTCTTGGAGTTAAGGAAGCTGGTATCTCTATTATCTTAGAAGACTTCTGAGGAATTTCCTTATCAGATGAAGAAATCAAAAGATTTTTTTCCTTTAACAGGGTCTCGAGGTAGTTATTTTTTCATCTGAAACTTGAAAATCATTTAGATCTCCCTATTCATCTTCTACTTTTTAAATCTTATGATGTGAAGATCCTCCTTTTCTCTCTTCTTCTTGAAATTCATTCTCTTCTTCACCTTTTTTCAACCTGTTATATCTATATTTCTTCTTCTAGTTAAAATTGAACTTCTTATCTATCTTCAACTTCAACCTCATCCTCAACTTCTATTTTTTTCTCATGTTTATTTTCAAATAGTTCTTCAGCTTGTTCTACTGAAACGGAATTGGGAGATGAACTCGAAGGAGTTTTAATATAATCTTCCACTTCCCTTAAAACATCATCATCATCATCATCATCATATTGGATTATCTGATCTTCCATTTCTTGAACTGGTTTTGATAAAGCTAAGAATTTCATAGCTTTCTGAATTTATGGTGTAGACACCAGTTTCATATGAAAATGTTGAGATTCTGGTACTTCCTCAGATTTCTATAATATAGCTTTTAGAAGAGACTGAAAAACATTTTTTCCAAAGATTTCTTCTTCAACTTCTTCTCATTATTTTCTTTTTCAAGATTATCATCTTGCTTGATTTTTATAGCCTTAGCCTCTATATAATTTAGACAAAAATAAGGATATCATGCCTTCTTATTAGCTTCCATTTCACTCAACTTGGAACTTTTGAATCTGAATAAGACTTTGGTTTCTTTGCAAGATGAGGTGCTGAAATCGGGAGAGCAGAAACTAGTACATGCAAGCTCAGTTCATCAAGTATCCTTTTCTTAGGAATTGACTTTGAAGATTCGGTAATATCACCCTTATTATGGACAACCATTTCTTCAAATCATTTAAATTCTACAATAAACTATACATTCATCCTCCTTAGAGTGTCATCACAAACCAACAAAATCATGAACGGCATTTAGACTGATTGACATGGAACATTCTATTATTGAAGAGATAAGACAATTATACTACAATTGGGTGATGGGTACATATGTATTTGAGATCTGATGGTTCCGCCCTTTATTGATTGAATGGTACGAAAGATGTACTTTACCATGTTTATCTTCCATAAATTGAAAATAAAATCTAAAATAATGATATGTTATATATTTAAATAATCCTTATTTCTATCTCAGGGAGTTTCTGGGAGCAAAGCATAGCCTCCCCATCATATGGTATGTTGAGAATATTTGCTACCTTCTTGTAGGGGACTGTGTAGAACTTATCATAGAAATTGAACTTAAACAGATCTTTACCATATTTTTGGAAGAAAGATACAAATTCATAGAATCGAATAAGGAGGTCAGGAGAAACAGGATCCTGAGATTTATTCTTACCCACACAGACACATTCTCATCTATTAGATCATATCACCATAGAAATAAGGGATTAATATTTATCAAATAACCTAGGGCATACAGACCTTTACCTAAATATTGATCAGTTCTTAATATCTATGATAACCAACATCTAATCTGTTGAGGATTTCGGAGTTATTCAGGGTGATGGATAACTTCAGAATAAAATCATTGATGGCAACAGAACTTCGTCAGTAAGATCAGTAAGTTTGGTGTGATACAAGAAAATTAGGCACCTCCTATATAGAAATATCTATGAATTTTAAACTTCTATTATTTAATCAAACGGCTGACAATAACCTGATCTGATCTGATGGCTGAGAATGTATATAAAAAATATGAATTCCGATCTTTTGATGTAAGGTAAACCGGAATTTAAAAAATTCTGAAATACCAACAACTAAATCATAAGATAAAGAGAATAAAGAGTAAGAAATACTACCTTTTGGAATACTATGATAGATTTATAGGTATTATAATTATTTTTCTTGGGAGTTTTCAAATCCAAATTTTTCAAAGAAATGAAAAAGATTTTAAAGAAATAAAACAAAACGTGTGTACTCCCCCGGAAATAAGGAGTAATTTAAATATAGTATATGATTTAAAAAAGATTTATATATGAATGACTACCATATAGAAATCATTCATATATTCTGTTTAATATATTCAAATCTATCGAATGGTAGAGGTTTTTTTAAAATATCAGCAAGTTCCTCTTTCATTCTGTTGAATTGATGAATAATATTTCTTTTAAGTGTGTGATCCCTAAGAATGTGATATCTAATATATATGTGCATTGCATGAGTGTGATGTGTAGGGGTTTTAAATAGGGAAATGTCACTTGTGTCATCACACATAATTTGAGTCTTAGTAAAACTCATACCATATTCTATAAGTGTGTGTTGCATCCACAACACTTGAGCACAACAACATCTAGCTGCTACATATTCAGCTTCAGTAGTGGAAAGTGATACAAAATGTTGTTTTCTTCAAGACCAAGAAACTATGAAATCTTCGAAGAAATGACATGTTTTGGATGTACCTTTTCCTGCCATTTTACAACCATCAATGTCAGCATCCGAAAAAAATTTAAGTTCAAAAACATTTCCAAAGGAATAAAATAGTCCCAAATCTAAAGTACCCTTTAAGTACTGGAATATATTTTTACTGGTTTTAAATGGGATTCATTATGATTTTCTTGTAATCTTTTACATAAGAATACCGATAACATTACGTGAGGTCAACTAGTTGTAAAGTAAAGTATGCTTCCTATCATTACTCTATAAGATGTTTGATCTACAGGTTTCCCTAATTCACCAACTTAAAGAGTATTAATGGTTCCAATACGAGTACATATACTCTTAGTGTTGTCATACCTGAACTTCTTTAGAAGGTATTTGATATACTTATGTTGAGATATGTATGTTCCCTATGGTTTTTGTGATATCTGAAAAATAATAAAAAGAGTTAAGTCACCCATCATACTCATCTCAGACTCAGATTTCACAAGATTCACAAATGAATTGATTATGGATTGCTGAGTTGATCTGAAGATGATGTCATCAAAAAAAAAATTTTGAGCAATAAAAACATCCTTATAATTTTTCATAATGAAAAGGGTTGGATCATCAGTTCCCTTAACATAGTTATTTTGAAGAAAAATCATGAAATTCTATCATACCAAGCTCTATGGTCTTGTTTAATTCCATATAATGAATTAATATTATTATAAACATGATTAGGATATTTTGTGTCTTCAAAGCTCGGGGTTGATCTACATAAACTTCCCCCTTTACATAACCATTAATAAAATCATACTTAACATCCATTTTATAGAGTATAAAATTAAAAAATGCTTCAAAGGATAGAAGAATATGTATATATTCAAGTCTTGCAACCGGAGAATTGGATTATTCATATTCTATGCCTTCTTGTTGGTTATAGCCTTTTGAAACTAGTCTTGATTTATATCAAATGATGAATCCTTTTTCATCGCATTTGTTTCTAAAAATCTATTTTACTCCAATAACAGAAGTTTACATAGGTTTCTCAAACAATGTCCAACTTGATATCTTATGAATTCATTGAGTTCAAATTTCATAGCCATCATATAATATTCATCACCCAAGGCTTCTTCAAGAGTCTTTGATTCAAATTGTGAAATAAATGGAACATGTTCAACTTCATTCCATAATGATATTCTAGTTCTCACTGGTTGATTAAAATTTCCAATGTTATTATCACTGGGATGATTCATAAGTAACAACTGACTTGGATTTTAAAAATTGTGTTCATCAACATAATGTAGATAATTTTCAGGAGTAAACATTTGAGAATCATTTTCTTGAACATTATCCTTGTCTGAAGGATCTTCTATCAATGGATCTTGATTATTTTTAGAAACTATATCAGAAAATGATTCAGGTTGTTTGAAAACGAAAGGATCTTTTTCATCAAAATTTACATGTATTTTTTCTTCAATAGTACAAATGTTTTTATTAAAAACTATATATTCCTTATAGTTAGTAGAGTAACCTAAGAAAATTTTTATCATTGGACTTGGAAGAAAATTTAGGTATGTTACCCTTGGTATTCAGGATAAATACATTGCAACCAAAAACTTTGAAATAAGAGGCTTTTGGTTTTCGACCAGTCCACAACTCATAAAGTGTTTTATTAAGTAAATCTCTTATTAAAACTTGATTAATAGTATAACAAGAAGTAGTTATAGCTTCACCCAAAAATGGTTAGCTATAGAATATTCAATCAATATGGTTCTTTTCATCTCTTGAAAAATGTTATTTCATCTTTTGACAACACCATTTTGTTGAGGAGTTCTTGGAGCTGAGAAGTTGTGAGTAATACCTTTTTTACTAAAAAAGCATCAAATTCAGAATTTTCCATTTCTCCACCATTATCACTATGAATAGTTGTCAACGATAGGTTTTTCTCATTTTTAACTTGAGATCTAAAGATTTTGAAATAAGAAAAATAATCATATTTCATTGCGAGAAAATAAACCCATGTAAATCTATTGTAGTCATCAACTAGGACAAGAACGTATTATTTTCCTCCAAAACATCCAGTTTGTGTTGGACCAAATAAATCCACGTGCACTAACTATAAGGCATTAGAAGTTGTAACTTCACCTATAGATTTAAAGATAGATTTATGTTTCTTTCTATATTGATAAGGATCACAAACTTTTGAAGAATCAAACGTAAGATCCGGTAAATCCTGTAGAAGTTCATTCTTAGAAATCTTACTAAGATTCCATAAGATACAGTGTCATAGTATCATATTACAAATTCATGATTGATCTTCACGTAAACTATGGCAAGGTAGATCTTGACTTATAAGGTGTTCTAGGTTTAAGTTGTACACATTCTCATATCGAAGGGCAGAGAAAATAAACTCAATCTTGGAATTGTGAACTAACAATTTATCATTTCTAAAATTCACAAGGTAACCTACATCACAGAATTGGATTATGCTTATGAGGTTTTTCCTATCGCCATTTACAAAAAGAACATTTGAAATAATTGTTTTGCCAACATAATAATGTTACATATACCGACAATTTCTCCATGAGAGTTATCACCATTAGTTAACTTTCCACCTTTAGTTTTTAAAACCTTCTGGAAATTTTCTTTGTTACCAGTCATGTGCTGGGAACCTCCACAATACATGTACCATAGGTTGTTTTTACTTCCATATTTGTCCTGAAAAATAATGAGCTTGGATTTTGGAATCCATGATTGTTTGGATCTGGAATTGTTAGAAAATAAAATTTTGTGTATCCACATTTGTTTAGAAAAGTATTCTTTATGAAACCCGAGAGATTGAACAATATTAAAAGAAATTTTTTCCTTCCAATGCCCACCACATTATAATTTAGTACAAAAAGGGGCTCTAGAAGGAACAAAATTATTATTTTAAAAGACATGTTTTTTAGGAGAATAAATTAAACCCTGATTATTACAATGAGGTTGGATATGCGAATACATCTTGTCAAAAGATTCGTTACCATATGTGAAATTTGCAAGAAGATTCTTCATGGAAAATATTTCATATTTTAGTCTCTGGACTAACGTCTTATCCTCAAGAATAGTATATTTAGAATTAAATTTTTCTTCTAAAATATATTTTTCTAAAAGAAGAATTTTAAGATCATCAAAAAGTGTATCCTTCTCAGAATTAAATTCTTCAAGTTTCATCGAAATAATTTTTAAAACATCATTTATCTCATCATAATTTTTGGAAAGATACAAAATTGATTTTTTTAAGATAGATTCTATAGAATTTTCTTCATCAGGTTTCTTAGAAAATTTACAATTTCTCTTTTCTATCAACTTAGAAAATCTATAAATTTCATCATATGAAGGCATATCATTATCATTATCTTATGAAGAAGATTCTTCATCTGATGAAAAACTTCTATCTGGAAAATTTTCACATAAATACATATTGGATAAGGATTCAACAGTTCATACCTTAGCCATAAGGCAATGATTTTGAAATGGAGCTCTGGCTATTAAACAAATATTCTTTTTCCTAGAAGATTCATAATCTGAATAATCTTGTGTAGAATCTCTACCAATGGTACTCTATGTATCATTGGATTTCAATAAATTATTATGTTTTTATCTATATAACTTCTTCTTGTTTCTCTCATAATTCATGTCCTTTTGGTCTCTTTTTATAAGCAAGGGGCAATTAGGTTTAATATGACCAGTTTTTTTACATTTATTGAATGTCACTTCTCTGTATTTATTATCTTTTCCATATTTTGTCTTGTATCTATATTGAAATTTCTTCTTCCCACAAAACGTGTTCATATCCAAGAAAGATTGGATAATTCTTTTTATGAATCTTCACTTTCAGTAGATTCAGATTGAAAAACAACTTTATTAGATTTAGATCATGTAATTATCAGAGGAGTATTGGCTTTCATATGATTTGATATATTTGTAAAAGTAACACCTCTATTTCCATTATTGTTCTTTATATTATCTGCATATCTCTTCATTATGGATTCAGGATGAAGAATAATTTCAAAAAGTTAATCAAGGGAAATCTGAGGGACATTCTTATTTTTATCTATAGCAGTCCTCTTGGATTCCCATTCGTTAGGCATGACGTCAATAATTTTGTCTTCAAGAGCTTCATTGTCTAAAACATTCTCACCCATTGATTGTAAGATATTGATGATAGTCATAAATCATTGTTGTACCTTACATATGGGTTCTCCATAAGTAAAGTAGAAACCATGGCACTCATCCCTGATCATTTCTCTTCTAGTTTCAATAACATTGGAAGTTCCAATGTGAGTTACTTCAAGCTTTTTTCCAAGAATATTTGCAGCTTCACAGGATAAAATCTGGCCTTATATATTTCTAGTCATGGAACATTGCAAAGTATTACGTACCTTAATGTTCAGCTGGTATTCCACCATTTCAGGATTAGTAAATGTTCTAAGTTTCTTATCCTGAATATTATAATCTCCATTTAATATAATGTAGTTGTATACACCTGTGTTTATCAAAAAGGTCTTCATTATATCACTCCAGTACTCATAGTCATTACCATCGAAGATCAGTGGTCTAGTAGGATTGACATTATCTGAATATCCAACAGGAATGTCTGATATACTAAAAATATATCTATTTACATAAAACATGCTAGTAGTTAATGTTTATAAAACAAATATAAAGAACTTATGAAAATTAAATCACGAACAAGAAAACTTATATGTGAATATAAGTATTTCTGTGACCTCCTCTGGTATAAATAGTTAGATTGATTTAAATTATGAGATATCCAACCTCTAATACCAATTATAGGGTCAAATATGTAAAAATGAAATGCTCAAATACAAGAGGGGTGAATTGTATACTTTAAAAATTCCTTTGGAACCTTTAAAGTTATGTTTAACAAGGTTAAACAAACATTCACAGGACCTCTTAAAGAAACCGTTTCAATTTTCTTAGAAAAATGATTATACCTTAAAGCATATAGAATCTGTAATATAATCAGAGTAATGGAATTAAAAAGTATAAGAAGGTTATACTTTCTATCATTAACAATGTTCACATTGAACAGAGGAATTTAAACAACTTGTAGTAGTAAATAAGTAACAATAATATTCTTTTAACCAAATGAAAAGGGTATCCAACAACCTTGGATAAAGGACCCTTGATTTATACTTTCAAGAAAGTCTGTCTTACCCAAACTCAGGTAAGCCCTCAATCCATAGATAGGTATTTGTCTTTCTATCCCCAAAATACCTCGATTTAGATAGAAATCGGAACCTCTGTCTTCCAAACCATGAAGCCCATGATCAGCACAATTGGAGTATGCACAAAGAAAGTCTGAAAAACTTGTTCATGCCTAATCTTGTTGTTCACAAAATCTGAACGAAGCACCAAAAGTTGAAAGATCCTCTCTATCTAAAAATCACATCAAAAGCTTGTCCACTGTCTAGTCCCATGTTCATTCAAATGAGCCTGTATTTATAAGCAAATTATCCCAACAGTCGGTTCCTCTCCAACGGTCATATTTTTCCTTAAATTTCAGAGGGACCTGGACATGTTCCAAACAAACAATGGTTATTTTATAATAGATTGTACGACATCGTTTAATGTAATCGAAATGATGTTAATTTAATGATAAATATTAATTATATGAAAACATAGAATCTGATATCATTGGAATGATAGATTTGTATACTATAATATTATCACAATGAAAGATTCTTGTGAAAGATATTATCAAGAAAACCAAATCATATGGAAAAATAAATCGGATTGTAAAATAATTATCTCATTTTTTTCGGAATCAAAATCACAAAATTAGAGTCACTTATACACAAGATTTAGTATCTTCAAGATCAGCATCATATATACACCGGAATCAGTATTGAAGATTGGAATCATATATACACCAGAATCAGTATTGATGATCAGCATCATATATACACCTGAATCGGTATAATAAAACTGAATCATATATACACCGGATTCGGAATCAAAAAACTGAATCACATATACACCGGATTCGGAATCATAAAAACTAAATCACATATACACCAGATTCAGAATCATAAAAACTGAATCACATATCATAATGAAAGATATATACGTATAATAGAATGGAGTATTTGAATGACAGATCTATAAGTATAATAGAATTGAATATCGAATTGACAGATCTGTAAGTCTAACAGAATGAAAAAACATATATATTTACATGTATAACGGAAGGACAATTCTAGATCCTATGAAAAATAGAGAACATAAAAAATATTTAAAACTTAAGAAAAATGATTGTTATTTTCAAAACAGAGAACTATAAGGAATGGGGAAGTCATAAGATTTCCTTATTGACTCAACATGGTTATTTTCATTCACCTTTAAAAAAAATTGAATTTTTTTATACATTTTGATAGGGTTACCAATTAATAGTCAGTTTATACTAAAAAATAGATCTTTCAACCATTTTGAGCACACAATACAAAAAATTGAAAAAAATTATACTCAACTATTTCATTAATCAATTTTTTTCATTTCACTATGATTACATGATAATATGAGATCATCTATTATATTTTTACCCTTGGAAACATGTCATTAAAAAATTAATGCTTAAAAAAACTTTTTCCCAACCTCATCGTATATTTAATTTTTGGATATTTTTATTTATATAATTCAAATAATATATTCCAAAACTTTTAATTTGATATCATGATAATTTGAGGTTGTTTTCTAGGTTTTATGCCCTTATAAGACATTTTATAGCTTTAAAATCCAACAAAAACACAATTTATGTCATTTCTATAATACAACATGTTGAATTTTTTTCATTTTAATTTATACATATCAAAAATTAAATGAAAATATTTTTGATATGATTTAACTAAAATATGAGGTCGTTAGTCGATTAATGACCCTTTGAAACATGTGTTTATAGACATTTCTATCATTAAAAATTCACTTTTGTTTATTTTGAGATCATTGCTCACCGTATTGTCATTAAATATCTTATAACATATAAAAAATTATTCAAAAAAATTACTATAATTTCCTGATATTTTTTGATCATTTTATATGTTTTCAATCTTTGACACATATTTTATTGACTTATAAATCGATAAAGACACACTTATGAGAATTATGATAAAACCACCAATCAGATTGGTTTGTGGTCTATTCCTACATGGAAAAAACTAAATTGATGTCATTATGTGTCGTTTCATGAAATCGTGATGTCATATTATTGATTTTGACAATTTGATACATGTTTTTATATTTATTTAATTCTAATGAAAATATTTTTTTGTTATTTTAGCCACAACGCATGCCGGACTTTTGTGTGGTCCATTTATACATGTCACAATTTGACCATCATTCATTAACATACGATTTCATTAAAACCCCGGTTTTATTCTTGGATTTTACCTTTTTACGCATGTATTTTGACTTATTTTAGTTGAATGTACTCACATTTTAGAATAATGGGTTGTATTTATTTTTCATAACGTGTTTTATATTGAAAAAATGGTTAATTTTTAATAATTATTTTATATTTCGATTACAATATTTATTATTAGAGTATTTTATTATCAAATTGAATTACTTATTAGATATTTCATTGTAATTTATCATTATTATTTTTATTCAGGATCAATTTTCAAGTATAAATTTGAATTGAGGACCACCATTGCAAACCTCTATTGGGAGTCACTTATGTATGAATATATATGTGTGTGTGTGTGTTTGTCTGTGTGTGTGTGAAATAAGGAAAAATCCATATATGGTCTCCAAAGGGTATTTGTGACCCATCGATAATTAATTCAAGGTGGTCATCAATACTTTTTAGTGGAATCTTTTAGTGTTTGAAAAAGATAAAATTTCTACCAGTGAAATATTAGATATTCAAAACCACTCTATAGAGTTTGAAATGATACCAAAATATATTGAATAAAATGATGTATAACAATATAAAATATAATATATGTTTTTGAAATGATATAGTCTATATATTACATGAAAAATAATAATTTAATTAATAATATACTTATAAAAGTTCCATATTTAGTCCTATTTAGTCTGATGATATTAATTAAATTATTGACATTAATGAAAATTAAATAACAATTTCCACTTATAGATGCATTTAAAGGTGACTAAATATGACTTTATAATCTTATCGAGGTGACCGATGATGACTCATTTGACCAAAAATTAATTTTTAAGATATGAATTTCTATAAAAACATGTATTATTGGGTAAAAAACTTTAAAAAATACTCGAATAGTCATGAAATCCTATGAAAATGATCATACATTAACATGTTACATGAACAGATAATCAAAAAGACAAATTAATGTTTCATGTCGTTAGAATAAAAATCTAATTTGACAATCATGTGATAAAAATTAACATTACAGGGGATGTTGAAGAATAAATCAATGTTTCATTATTATTTTTATATAGTAAAAAATATAATGTTTTCATAATGTTACCCTAATATATTCCAAGATTAGAATCTTCAACTTAAGAAAAGTATTGTGTCGTTTATCCTAATTAATCATCAGGTGCATTAGATTGTTCACCCCAATGTAACTAATGAAAATTGAAATCTTTTGGTTAATAGACCCACCACGACCATTCCATCCATCCACAAATTTTATGAATTTATGTTTTAAATAATAATATTTATTTATATTGTCACTATATGGTTCATCCACATCTTCAATGACATTTTATGTTTACCTTATAAAATTTACTCAATTTTTAAATTGTAAATATAATATTTGTTAATATTGGTAGCATCATTATGGGGAGAAAATTGCATTTCCTTATGATTGAGTGGATCATTATGTCAAGATTCTTGTAGTTATAAAAGTAGTTGTATAGTTATATTAGTCTATATAAGTGTAGTATTTAGCCAATAATAATAGGTAACATAATATTTACTATAATAACAATATCTTGATAGTTGAACCAACTTATTTTCTTCATTGATTAAAGGGTTTTTTACCCTCTATTATGTATCCAAATCCCTTGTTTATGGTCCCCTATAGCATACATGGCATTGATAATATTGCGACCACCATGAAATGATTATGACATCTCAATGAAAGGGTCATCTATAATTTAATTAATATATGACCATGAAATGGTCTCGTGAAAGTGGATGAACTGTTCAAATTACATTACTTAGAGTAAATATATTTTATGAAATAGATCCTATAAAAATGTATAAGTTAAGTTGTGTATAATCCAAATCCATATTTTTTTATTATTACCA
Source organism: Viscum album (assembly GCA_963277665.1). NCBI lineage: Eukaryota > Viridiplantae > Streptophyta > Magnoliopsida > Santalales > Viscaceae > Viscum > Viscum album. The sequence continues at coordinate 584,149,939 of OY728137.1, forward strand.
ATTATGATATATTCATGTGAATTGGATTTCTATCCTTTTTTACTAGATAAGTGCATCCCATGCACCGTAAGAGAAACTAAACTAGTTTTCATGGAACTATGTTCATCATAATCCATTATATATAAAATATTACCATTAATTATATAAGAATTATGTCATAATACGTACCCACATGGTCACATGGCTACCCATATAGGACTTTTAGAAAGTATTGAATGTTTTTTATGACTCCTAAAAAATATATTCTTGGAACCAGCCTATAATCTATTGATTAAGTGTATCTAATATCCATATTTTATACCGTAATGTATTATAATGCCTAGGATTTATGTTGTGGGTTTAACCATATGGAAAAATCTCTAAAAATTATGTAAAATTTAAAATTCATGTATTCTTCCACTCAATAATGTCCATTTTGAAAATATTTCATATAGAAATTTTTCCACCCACATATTTCTTGTTGTGATGTGATTTTGGGACATCAATGTTATCCACATCAAATTCGTTGTTAATACAGAATTCAAAGACAAACTCAAAAATATATCACACTATAATACATACCTCTAGATGAAAATGATTTTTGGTGTACCATTGTAAATATTCACATATTGTTTATTGGGTTAAATCAATATATAATATAGGGGACTACAAATTCAGATCACTTTAACTAATTGAACTATCTTGTGAATCATCATATCAACGAATGACAGCAGGACGAAAATCTCCAATTTAGATAATAGGATTTAAATTTAATCTTTTATAGTAAAAAACATCAATGGATTTATTAAATTAAAGTATATATATTTTAAAATGAAAAAAAATATTGGTTATTGTATGCTAGACGTTTTTAGGAAGAATGGAATGTAAAGCTACAAAAATTAAATCTTGTGATAAAACATGATTGTTAGTTGATTTTAGGGCAGCAAAATTTAAATCCGTCATTAAAAATATATTCTTGATATTGTATGGGTTCCCATTAGGAACCATTATCTCATTCATTATCATTTTAAACAGATATATATCTTTCCTGGAAAGTTTGTATGCCATGTGTCTATAAAGCTTATGCCTCTCACACTTATGCATATCACACTATATTAGTGAGAAATAATCCCTTATCATCATCTCAATCATGTCGAAAATATCATTATTTTGAACCTCTTTGTTTTATGTATTTAGTAATGTTATAATGACTCAATCATATACATATTTTTTACATTCATGACTATAAGAAAATGTCTAATTTAAAATGAATTTTTGTAATGTAATTGCAAAAATTGATCAATTTTTTCAACTGGTTTCCAAATGGATTTTAATAAAGGATTACTAAAAATACTGACCATATCAACTAATTTCTCAAACTATTGATAACGTATTATTTGAAGATATGTTTTATGTCCTTTTGAATTATCATCTATTTATTTTTCTATGATTGATATTTATATCATTTGGGTAAAATTATGATTTTGTTGAAACACTATCTAAAACTAATGTTTCAACCAAACTATGTATTTACCTTGTTCACAAATGGGATAAAATAGAATTTATTTATTTTTATACACTAAAAATATTACATAAATTGGAATTCCATTTTTCATTTCATACAACATGACTGTCAATATGAAATTATCATTTCTATAAAAATTATACCACATAACACATGAATCCCACATTAATTGTTTATCATTGATCAATAGATAAAAATGAACATCATTATCTCAAAAAAGTTATTTTAGGTATAATATAAAGAAAGACAATATGATGTATTTATTATTGATGGGTAATGATGTGGAATGTCAATACTTAACATCATAAATAACCATGTACTACAAGTAATACATTTTACCCCAATCCATTTGTAGATACTAAAAGATAGAGGTTTATGGGCTCATTATAAAATTTTTTATAATGAGGATTAATTTTCTTCCATAGAGGAGGGTCTTTGGTATGATTAAATTTCTAACTGTGTATTATTGTGAATTCATGATATGTCAATAACTTTTTTGTCTTCTCATTTTCATATAGCAGCTGGAACATTTTAATTATTAAAAATTACAGTATAATATTCGATGAACAAGGTTCATCAATCCTCTATCAAGAAGCACAATAATTGTAGAATTTAATAAGTGATCCATTTTCCTTGGAATAAAATTTATCATCATTTGAATTGGATTGAATTTTACCAAATATCTTACCCATTGAACATAGAATCTAGTTAGAAATAATTATTCATCAAGAAAGATCTCTATTTTTTTATATCATGTCATTCAAGAGATTACGTAGTTTAGTAAAGCTCATGTCACACCACCAATTATCATATTTCATACTATATATCTTCATTATGGATGACTATTTTTTATATTTAGTACAACCTCCATTCATTGGAAGGTTTTAATAGTTGTTTATCTTCTCATAAAAAATTGGAAATAGCGAAATTATTCCTCAGAAAACAATGTCATTTCCTCTATAAGATTTTCATCATAGATTGAACTTTTTATCATATAATTTTTATGATCTTTTTCATCATTCAAATCTTTAATCAAATAAGATTACCCATAAACAATATTATGATCACTATCCCAATATATATTAAAATAATACATATGATTACTCCAATATTTATAACATTGATATATTCCATGATAGGTAAAGTGTTCTTACAACTCCTGAAGACTAATTTTTTTAATAACAATAATGTGAATAGAAACAAGCGATTTAAGAATGGTCATATGAAATATATTTTTTAAAAGTGATGAACTCATTAACACCACCATCATACACCATTAAAAATAAATTGTCATCCATTAATTTTTTATTCATATCCATCTTATTGGATTCAATAATATTTATACTGATCAATAAATAAGTAAATACACCTATGGTATGAGCTTAAATTATTGAAAGTCTATTATTTATACAAGAGACACATGCATATAGTGGACCTATTTGATATAAATTTATATTTCATCAACAATATGTTATGTTTTTTGCAGAATAATAAATTTATGAAAAATATTTATAATAAAAATTATTTTTAATTCAAATAAGACACATTTCGTAATTTATTCTATTTTTGGAAAAGATTCATCAAGGGTGACAATTCACTCTCAATAACATTCAATGTGCACAAGAAACATGATGATTTCTACAACTGGACAATAAATTGAGTATATATATCCTGATATCAATATCAAAACAAATATCAAATAAAAATTATTTATTTGTCTCAATAATTATAAAATGCAAAATTGAATAAGGTGTGATAATAAATTTAAAATTCAAAAAGACATTACAAATATGGAATATGGTTTGAAAATACATTAAATGTTTTTTACTAAATCATTAATAAACAATTTCAAAATATCCTAGAAAACACAGACTTTGAAATAATCATAGAATTAAGAAAATAAAAATAACAATAAACTATTGTAAAATTTGATCACATGCGTCATAATTTTCAAATATCAACTCAATAATCCAACATGAAATCACACATAGATAAAAAACAATGTTTTCGACTAACATTCCAATAAAAAACCTCTCAATATAAGAACCATGGGTTCTAAACCTAATGATTAACATTTTAACTCTACTATAATTTCGAAATTCCATAATTGATTACAACATTCCTTAAAATATAAAAAACTTGTGCATCAAATTTGAACCAAATAATTAATTAAAATTAAATTAACATATATTTTTAAAACAATGAGGGGTTTCCACCAGACCAATGTGAAAAAACAAGGATAGAATAAAATAAAATGGATGGAAAAAAATATGAATAACCACAACAACAAAATCAAAAGATGAATATCAATTAGTGGAAAATAGATGTATGTGTCTAAAAGATTAACAAGTGTTCCATGCCCAGCACTCTCTAGGAATAGATAAAAAATGTCAGCATATTCACTGAATTATTTGAGAAATAAAAATAGATTCAAATATCCTACATTCAGTTATGTGGGATAAGCTTTTTCAAAAATGTCCATGAGATCACAACATAATTTGTATTTTATAGAAATCTTTGAACAATATGAAGAACAATGATCCCTATTATGGTTTTTTAACAGATAGAAAATATGTGTTTAGTGATCATAAGAACTTTTATTATAGGAAAAATATTTAAACTAAAAAAAATTATATTAAATTTATAAATATTAAATAAGATAAAAATAGTTAAAATTAAATACTAATACATAATAATGTGTTAATAAATATTTAAAATAGATACATTCAGTAAATATTAATTGAATTAATATTAAAATAAAAAAAATAAAAAATATATTAAAAGAGAATAAATTATTAAATTTTATAAATGATAATAAATGAAAAAATATTATAAATAAATAAATCATAGTCATTTAAAAATGAATCTACTTAATAAATATTAACAATATTAAATAATTTTTTATATAAATAAATTAAATATTAAAATTGATTAAAAATTAACATTTATGAACATATTAAAAATTAATTAAAAAATAGAGATTTCTAATAAAGTAGAAAATAATTATTAATAAATAATAATTGAATAAGTATTTTAAAAAATATTAAAAATGAATAAATATTAAATATATAAATTACAATCATATTAATGTTATGAATATTAATATTTAAAAATGTATAAATAATATTTAAAAATGGATATATTTCAAAAAAAATTAATTGAATAATCATTTAAAATTGATAGATATAAAAAATGTATAAGTTAAGAAATATTAAAAAGTATAAATATTAAAAATATAAATAATAATAAATTAATAAAAATTATATTCATTGTGATTTTTCCCCACTCACACACACCATAGGAAACTCCATGGGAGGTCACCTATATGGGAACTACTCCAATACAAGATTGCTTAATAGTTGAGTTCATTTGAGAAAAGTTACCAAAAAATTCCTTCTTGAATTAGAAGTAGCATTAATTCTTTTATGTTTAACTAATTTCCAGGTTTTCTACATTCTCCACCCCTTTAATGAATATTTTCCACATTGTGTAACCCAGAACTGAAACCATGGACATGTCTATAACCACAAGATTAGGTATTTTCTTGGATACCATTTTCCATGATGAAACATCCATGGGCTATGAAAATCTTCATATGACCCCGTGGGTTTCCTATAATACAATGGTTGTCTTTCCAACAGACCATAGGTTTTTAACCATAGGGGTCACTAATCTTACTAACGAGTTTCCCCAAAGGTGAACAAATTTTTTATATATTCACTCTATCCTCTCACACACCATGAGAAACGTCATAAGAGGTCAGACATCCAAATACTTCTCCAAACCAAGGAGAGTAAATATTGTAGTTATTATTAGAGAATCCAGTATAATGTACGCTGCCCCTTATTGTCATGGGTTGTAACATTTCGACTTATATATTTCAATTTTTTCAATGGGTGTTACATTATTTTGAATATTTAATGTGAATATTAATATGTAAATCCTAATATAAATTTAATTAATGTATTTATATAATTTATTATCAAATATGGTTTTAAAATAAAAAGAAACAACACGCACACCCATAGGCCAGCAAGGATAGGTCACACTGCCTCCACGGGGTGACCCACTCCATAGATGACTCTATTATTTTATGGCATGAATGCCCTACAGTTTTAAATTCATAAAATTGATATAATTTCCCATAACGATACCTTGATGGACCCATTATATTGTCTTTCACTATAGCGTCATGTTCATGGGATTTCACCTCCAATTTCAACATCACCTACATTATTTCCAATTTCCTCAACTGTGCCGTCAACCTTTAATTTCCAAAACAAATTGAAAAATTATGTGAATACAGTAACTACAAATATTATTTAATAATCACAGTTTAATAAATATATGTAATTATTATTATATAAATCAAATTAATATATATATATATATATAATTCTTGGGGGTTGTCTATCCTGGGATCAATTATATGGGATCATTTTTTTAGCATGTACTATCCGTAGGGGTGGATGTATAATATCATATATTATATATATTATAATATAGATAAATATATATATTCTTTATATAAATATATAGTTATAAGTATATAAAAATTAATATAAAATATATAAATATGTATATATAAAATAAATTACTCATTGTTACATTTTTTAGTGCTTTCTAAAATGATGATAAATGAGCCCTTTATTGGTGATAAAAAAGTGATACTAAATGTTTCCTTTTATTAATTATTTTTTTTAAATAATAAAGCTTAAATTCATTAATGCTTTTAGTTTATGTTGATAAAAGATAATTCCTTATTAGAATATTTATTTTTTCATTGATTAAGGGTAGCACTAAATATTAACTATTATATAGTATTGATATGGATAGAATGTGTGGGGCCCCATTTTTCTTCACTCAACTCCAATGTAGTGATACTAATAAAAATAATTTATTACATTGATGTGGGGGAATGATGAAAATTAAAAATAAAATCCATAAGAACAATGATGCAAGAAAATATACTTGGGGAGACAAAGACATGAGACCTTTTTGAGACCCTAGAAGGATGAGACCATGCTATCTCTACCCTGGTTGAAAATAGTAGTAGTAATATTAATAAAAATAAGAGAAATAACTAGAACAATAATGTTGATGATTAGAAAAATAATAATGATGATGCGATTTTTTTTTCATTTACTATCCTTTAAATACACTTATATTCAAATCAAAATTTAATATATTAAAAAATTTAAATAATCATCAATTTACTATATCTAATCAATATAATGAAATATAAATGAGTTCATCGGGAAAATATGAATGTTTGAAAAAATATTATATAAAAAATAGTTTAAACCCGAATTTGAAAACAAGGATTCTTTATTTCTTTTTTGATATGAGCTATTCATGTTTCACAATATTTCTTTAAATGTACATATTAAATGTTCATTAATAAATAAAATTTTAAATTTTTTTACCTACTTTAATTTGAAGAATATTTAAGAATATTTTTTTCATTTATTTGTTGTATATCATAATGTTATAATTTAAATTAAAAATAGATATTCCAAAGGAGTTAAAATGATTCTCAGTCTTTCATGAATTGATAATAAATCAAAAAAAAACTGATAATAATTTTTATTATTGTGGACATATATCCACAAATATAATGTTATATAATATCTAATCAGAAGTATCTATGAAATTTTCATTTCATTATATTGACTCAAAGAATGTTTCGATTGTTACATAGGGATCAATAGTAAAATCAAAACGTTTATTCAAATTTCAATGAGTTATTTTGACTTTTGTATGCATTTCCATTACCCAGGGGGCTTGTGGGGATTTCGCCACGACTAACCATGATCATAATCAAAGCATGTTCATAACCATATTTACAAATCATCTCATAATTAATACTATATATTTCATGTTATTCAGTGGTGGATTTTATCGTGGCTGATAAAAGAATACTTTTATTATACCTCATTTGAAGCGATGATAATAGATTAATTTGATCTGAACTAAAAGATAGATGATAAAAGGATATATTTATCATTCCTAATATGGAGTTTTTGAATGGTATTCTGAATAATTTTATTGATTTATTTATATTTTAGAAAACTAAATGTTAATTGTTTAAAATAATATATATATTCTTATAAATATAATGTATATATAAAAATTAAATCATTCTTATATATATTTATAAATAAAAATAACATATATTGTGAATTATCGGCATACTATAATTAATCAGTTAGAAATAAATATTATTAAATTATATTATGAGAATGAATGGTGTCACCACTAATATTTCAAATGGTTTATGATAGTGTTAATGGCCACTCCCAACATGCACACGGTATAAATGACTTTCCGGATATAAATTTCATATAAATATTAGATTATATATATTTATATTTCTATTATTTTCAATAATTAAGCTGTGGAGGAGAGCTCTACATCTGCGTAGATGATGCTAACATACACAGAAATGGGCGAAAGAGTAGAATCCATGTAGTGATATTTTTCATACTATTTTATTGGCATTCGACATCTCAGTTGGGCCCGTATTTTAGGTGAGGGAATAAATTCTTTGCCTTCCCCCTTTAACTATTTTTCTATTTCTTTTATCCTTGTAATAAAGGGTCATGGACACTAACCCACTTCAACTAATATTTAATGTATATTTTGAATCTTTTTTGGATATATTTATATCTTTAATTACATAATAATATATTTAGTTATTATTAACAATTATAAATTTTAGAAAATAAGATTATTTTTATATGAAATCATTACCAAATAATCATCACTAATTATTGTTATTAATATTATTTATTTGTTCATTTTTATTCTTTTTTATATGACCATATTATGTTTAATTATTTTTATTAATTCACATTTTTTTGAAAAAACTTGTAATTTGATCCATTACGTTTTGTCATTATTTGAATTGTTTCATTTAATATTATTTATTGATATTCCAATGAAATTATTTTTTAATATGTATGTATTTTATTAATTTTTTAAATATTTATATATATTTTTACAATATTCTAATACATTCAAATATATTTTTAATTTATATGATTAATATTTTTTATTATTTATTAATTTTTTTCATATATTCATAATTTTTTAATTTATTTACTTAAATGCATTTTTAATGTCTTTGTAGTTTAAATATTTAATATAATTTATTTTAAAAAATTGTGTTTTCCAGATAAATGATATAATATATATATTATTTATTATTAATATTAATGAGTTTGTATTTCATGTAATGAATGGTACACATTTAATTTTGTAAATATTTTTAAAATTTGATCAATTATTTTTTTTCACTTCTAATATTTTTTACATTTATATAATTTATTTATTTTTAATATTTATTAATATTTATTATTTGGGAATTTAGATAATTTTTAATATTTTATACAGATTTATTTAAAATGTTTTAATATTTTAAATATGATTTTAATTTATATGATTCATAATTATCCATATGTATTTATCACATTTTAATATTTTAAAAATTCAAGGAATATATATAAATAATTTATTTAAAATTATTTTAGTATGATTTAATTTTATATAAAAAATATAATTTAGTTTTAATAATATTTTTATTTATATAATTATCATTTTATATTTATTCAATTTAACTAAATTTTTACATGTGTTATTAATTAATTTTATTTATGTTATGAACTCACTTTTTTAAATATGATTGTAATTTATTCAGTGTAATTTATTTAGTTTAATTTATTCATTTTTAATAAACATTCATTTAATTATCTTTATCATTTTTTTTATATTTTTTTCCAATTTATCAATTTTCATATTTATTTTTATATATTTATCTACTAAGATTTAATATTTTCAATATGATTGAAATTTGTATGATTAATATTTATTAATTATTTTAATAATTTTTAGTATTTTTAATATATTATAATTTATATAATTCATTTATTTAAATTCATTAATTATATTTTTAATTTAAATATTTAATTTATTTCATTTATAATAATTTTGTAATACATGTAACTGAAATTATTTATTAATTCATTTTTATTCGTTTTTATCTGTTAGTAATTTATATAATTAATGTTCAAATTTCACTATTTTAAATATTTGTATAATTTATTCAAATTCATTTATTCTTTTTTAATGTTATTTCATTGAATAACATTTATTCTAATTTATTAATTTAGAAATTTATTCTTATATAAAAATTGATTCATACATATTTATTTATTATGACTTAATATTTTAAATATGTTTGTAACTAATGTTGTTAATATTTTTTTCTTTTTTTAATTAGATTTTAATATTTTTATTAAAATTTCATTTTGAATTAATAATTATTTTAAATAATATTTCAATATTTATAGTTTAAATAGTTTGTATAATTAAATTTTAATAACATTTTCATTTAAATATATAATATTGCTTATTTTTTCTCTTATTTATTAATTTTTTTTACATTTTTTCAGCACTAGATTAAGCAGAAATAAAAGTATATTTTATCATCCCACAAGAATTTATGATGATAAATGCCCCTTTTGAAATGTCTTTTTTAGAATTGAGAAATATATTAGTTTATCATATCTACAATACTGCTTTCTGAAGTTGAATTTATTAGTTGATATATTATTATCATTGAAAAAAGTATCTTATGTTATAATTTACCAATGAACCTAGATAAGGCCCTTCTTCTTATTTTATATTAACCATAATCGATTGCTTCTCCTCCCACTTTATTCAATCTCTAATGGAACCGAATTTTTTCAACTTTTGATGTCATGTTTTATGGTCATATTAAACAAAAAAATCATAGGCATGAGCATAAAATATTTTTTAAGGATTCACAATCAGTCTTTAATGTGTTTTTCATATTTTTTTTATGTTTTTTCACTTGTCTATTTTCAGAAACTGAACATGGTTATTTTGGACCAATCAATCCTCCTAACATATGGTATGATATTCTAAAATTAATTTAATGGATTCATGGATGATTTTCAAATATTTTTATGTAATTTTACGTTTATCTTCTCATGTTAATCCAATATTTCTCTTCTCTTCCATGTTTATATGTAATCAATTATGTGTATTGTTCTTCCATTTTCCAAAATAAATCGACCATTTTTGGGTACTTTCCATTTATCTTCACAATCATGCATTATTTTCCGTATTTTTACATTGTTATTCCTCTCAATATATATAAATATAATCGAAAGCATATTTCTCAATAATGTTTTCTCTATCCTTCATGAGATCCTTGTTCTATAATTTTTCTATAGTTTCGGTCCTTTTTCTGGAATTTCTAACCCATTTCTATTTCGTATTCATACGTTCATATTTTTGAGATTGTATTCATTTGATAAATTATTACATTCAAAAATGAATAGAATTATAGAAATCATGAATACTACAATTTGAATAGTGTGTTTTTTGGATATCAGTGTATAAAGAATACTAAAAATGAGTTGAAAATGAATCAAATTTATTATTACTTTATTTTAAATAACATAACTCACCTGAATGTATAGATAATATTTGACGTTAATTTAAAAATGAATTATATTCTAGATTTGGATGCGTAATTGAATTAAATATTATGAGAAAAAAATTATATTTTTCAATAAGAGATGATTTTATAATGTGAATTTACGATTGTTTTAATTTGAAAAATGATTTCATAATACCTAATATTGATATCATGATGGATAATAAATTTTTTTACAAAACCAGAAGCGATAATAAAAACAAAAAACTATAAAATTCAATGGATTTAATTATTATTGAATCAAATAGTATATGAAATTTATAAAAACATATAATATTCCTTCATAGTGGTTGAACTCAAATTTTATTTTCGAATTTTGAAAAAAAATCTGTAGAAAGGGAAACATATGTGGTAGTGAAATCATTACCAGTGAAAAAAATCTATTCATGGAAATATAAATTTATATTTTATAATTACTTGTAGTTGAGGAGAATAACTAGAGAGGGTAGGATTCAGCGAGGATTAAATAAATAATGTTAGGGAGTGAGATTTTTTGTTGTGATGGAATATAATGGTCATGGAGTATCTCAATGGATGAAATTGAGGTGAGGGAACAATAAATGGAAATATTGAAGGAGAAGGTGACATGTGATTGTGGAAATCAAATAGTTGAATATAATTATATACAATATATGTAATATGATAAAATGTGGAAAACATGTATATTTGGAAAAAACATTAAACATTTATTTAACAAATATATCACTGGTTATTTCTTTTATATTATACATCTACCAACTCATGTGTAATTTATGGATAATGTATTTTAATTTTTTTGAAACGTTATAAAATATTTGTAATAATGGAAATATTATTTAGTAAATATATAACCATAATAACATAGATATCAAGATATGATGGAAATAAAATAATATCAATGTATTTGGATGGAATAAATTGAATAGTATAATGGTTATATTTTAAAAATAAATCATAAAATGTAATCAAAATAAATAAAATGGGTCTATAATATTTTTCATTAAAAATAATTATTCTAAATATAATGGATATTTTATGAAATCACACTATAAGGTCCAGATATACAATGAATGTTTCAATTAGATATTACATGTTTATCCATTGTTATTTACATAATATATGGTTGAATAGTTGATATAGAGATGCAAGAGTTTGATTTTGTGGAATTATTTCTTGAGGATACATTTTAAATTACAATTTATTTCAAAGGATTGTATATAATTTTTTGTAATAGATAATATGAAATTTTACCTAATTTAATTGTATAATTGAATTTTCTAAACACATCACTCAAACAGTTAACATAATATAATTAATGGGTGAATAAACAATAGACATTAAGGTAACGAAACAATAGTGATAGCTAATGAGGGAAGCTACCCAATAATGTATGGAGAACATGGATCATTTTTAACCTTAAAATTCATTAGAATGTAACATACATCATATCTGATCCAACAATTATGTTTGGAATAACATTGAAATTATGTTCTATCAGAAAATCTAAAATCAATATATAAGTATAATGATTATTAATTTTATAAATATTTATTTCACATATTTTTTTGAAAAAAAAATAACATACTATCAATATCATGGATGAGTTTCTAAAATCATGTTAATTTTTTGTTTTAGTTCAACATTTTTTGTCATAAAATTTATTACGGAAGGTGATCATTATCTAAAGAAGCATTTTTTCATTAGTAAATTTTATACTAATTTTCAAATTATAAGAAATAATTTAAATATTCCATATAAAAAATTACACCCAACACAGAATTTAAAAATGTATTTGATAAAGGCAAGGGACAAGACCATTCAAAGATAAATTAGAAGATGACATTGTATCCATGAAAATGATATGTAACTATTTATTAGTTGAATTCATCAAACATTAAGTAGTTCATATACATGAAATAAACATATTATAATTCATTCTACATAAAAAATTCAAACGCATTTAAAATATAATATTTATGTTGTGTTAAAAACCAGTATTAGTGATAGATTTCTTATCCAACTTCATTAATCATCTTTGAAAAATTTATTCCTTATAAGATTATTGGGAATTGAAATTCATGTGATCCATCTTTTGAATGTTCTCGTAAAAAGTATATTTAGAAATTATAAAATTGGAAGATAACTTTAATCTCAATCACATATATTTATGTCAACATAATATGTGTTTATTTTTTCCAATAGAAAAAAACTCATAGCACGTGAATAAAAATAATAATTATCCATGTAAATTAAAGAAATATAATTAAAATATGATGGTAAAAATGAATAAACTCAAATTTTATTATACATATATAGAAAAATTTTATACTGAATAAATGATATCCAATATTTTCATATTGATTTTGAATACATAATATTCACAATTAATAAGGGAAATTATATAGAGTATGTAGTTTGTGAGAAACTCACTATTTCAAATATAAGATACTAGAAAATTAATAATTTTATCCTAAAAAATAAAATATATGATATTGAAAATGAATGTTATCATTTAATAGAAAACAGTTGAGTAATAAAAAATTAAAAAATAAAGCATCATAAAATGTAAAATTTAAAATATTTTCTAAAACATGTAAATCATTTTTTGTAGAATATTAATTCTATAAGAATTTTATAATGTATTTTCAATAGAATAATATTTAAATAGTATGGATGAAAATATAAATAAAAATTATAAAAAAATTAAATAATATTTTTAAACTTATTAATAAATATAAAAAATAAACATGAACCATAAGACAATAGTGTCTTCTGAAAAAAATAAAATAGTGATCATAAAAGTATATAATGAAAAATTTATGATTGATTAGAATAAATACTGATTATTTATATAATTTATACCCAAATAAACTAATACATGTGAACAAATATTTAAATAGTGAATAAATTACATAATCAAAAATTCTTATTACTATCATAATATATTGATTTTTCCATTTAAAAGTGTTTATGGAAAATAATATTAAGTTTTATGTGATGAGGTGATTCTTTAAAATTAAAAAATATAAATTTATTATATTTAAGGACAACATAAGATATAAAAATACATTGAAAATGGATATAAACTTATGAAGATGACAAGCTCAGTGTGGAGGCTACAATCAAAATGATGAATCTAGGGAAAGGGGAATGTGAATGAAAAAATTCTAAAAGGAATCGAATTATGTTGAAGGAGACACCTGCAATGGGAATTAAGTAAAGTATTTTTTATTGATATGTATATAGATAAATTGTATACAAGTTAGGATTATGGGGTGGTAGGTTTTTGGATTGTGCTAGGTATATAGGCTATGTATGGCTAGAGTCGCGGGGGGGGGGGGGGGGGGTTGGGTGATGGTCGAGGGGTATGTTCAGGGAAGGGGCCATGGGGTAGGTTTAGAGATAGGGGTGGGGAAGTGTTTAGTGATAGGGATATGGGTATGATTAGGGTTATAACTATAGGTAGGTATCAGGACGGGGCTGGGGGACATGAGAAGATTTAGGGATAGAACTAGGTGTGATGTCTAACAATTGGATCAGGGGTATGATTTGAGCCGCATAAGGGGGTAGGATTAGGCGGCACGGATATAGGCTGGGAGGGGTAGTTTTTTGGGAAAGTGTTGGGGGGGCATTTTGGTGTAGGTTATTGTTTGATGGATAGGTCTGTGGACATGGAAAGAGGATTTCCCGGACTGGTGTTTGGTTCGGGGTAGGATTAGGTAGGGTTAGGTTCTTGTGCTAGTTCCAAGGGTTTATGTTTTAGGTATGGGGTTGGGGTTAGATAGGTGTTGGTCTAGGGCTTGGGGGGGTTAGATTGTGGGTATGTTTAGGTATGAGGAGTTTCGGGTAGCGATAAGGGTTCAGGTGATTGGTATAGAAGTTATTTAAGGGACACCATCCAAGGGGGAGGGATAGGGTTTGAGGGGTAGGTTTAGGGCTTGTATTGGGGGGGATTTGGGGTTATGAGGGTTGGGGTAGTTGTCTTCTATGGTGGTATTTATATGTTTGTGGTTTGTGATGTAGGATTAAGACTACGGTCTTGCTATAGGGATTGGTTTTGGGTTTTTGTTTGTGGTATGTATTGGGATAGGTTAGGGGGAATAAGGATTGTGCAATTATAGGAGATTAGAGTGGGGGTAAGGATAGGGGAAGAGGGGTTAATTTAGGGATATGTTTGTGGTGTGTTTAGGGGTTTTGATGGGGATAATTTCCATGGGGAGTATGTATAGGGTAACAATATGTGTAGGTGATGTCTGTTAGGGTAGTATCCAGGGAGGTAGGTTCAGGGATAGGGTTGTATGAGGGGGTGGGATTAAGGGTTGTGCTATGTATAGGGGTTATGGGGTCTTTTTGGGAGGATATGGGGATGGTTATCATTTTTTTTGGTATGTTTGCATTCGGGTCGGGTAGTGGTAGGGGATAAGATTTGGTGGTGGGTTTTGGATGAGGGTCGGGTGTAGGATTTGGGGTTTCTCTAGGGATTGGGGGTGAGACATCGATAGGGGTAGGGTAGGTTGTGGTTTGTTGGAATATTTATTGATTGTGACTATGGATAGGGGATGGGGGAAGCCTTATTTTATTCACAAGGGGTTTGTTGGGAGAGGGGAACACATTGGGATAGGTTTATGGGGGTTGTTCTCCGGTCAGAGATTGTTTTTGGTTTTGGAAAAGGTCACAGTGTTGTGGTGGTAATGACAAGGTTTAGGGTGGAAGTAAGTTTCGGTGGTACAGAGGGAGCGATTGAGTTTAGGTCCAGGGCCAAGTGAAGGGATAATATGTATATGGTCATAGATGGGTGGTATGTTTAGTACCATGGGGTTCAGTTTTGGTCCGGGGCCTAGGAGTAGTGGTTGGGGATGAAGAGGTTACTATTAATGTCTAGGCTCATGTGGTAGTGGGGTAGGGTGAAGGTCAGGGTGGGGGAGGTGTTGTAGGAGTTGTGACAGGGAAAGGTATCAGGGGGTCAGTTTAGCGCTCGGTGGGGCGGTTAGTGCTTGGGATGAGGCTGGTAGGTTTAGAGTTTTAGGCAGTAGGATTAGGGTGATAGTTGGTTGGGAAGTGGGGGTTAGGTTTAGGGGGTGTGATAGGGATAGGGAATGGGAATATTTTTATGATTGGGGTTGTAGGGTTAGGTTTAGGGGGTAGTGAAAAAGGATAGGGGCGGGTTTAGGGAACAATATGGGGGGGTTGCATTATATATAGTGATATAGGGTGGCCTAGGTTAGGGTGAGTAGATAAGGGTAGTATTGGAAACGATATGGGGGTAGTTTTAGAAAGTTAGGGTTGCGGCTGGGGGTGGCACTTGGGTCATGGGTTGGTATTGGTCTGAGGTCGAGGTATATGTTTTGGTCTATTGTGGGGGTGGGTATTTTTATTGTTAGGGCCAGGGGTTGGTCTAGGGGTTGATGTGGTTTAGCGATAGGTTTGTGGTATGTTTATAGTAGATGTAGTGGTTCTTGGTGTAGGTTTCATTTTAAGGATAGTGGTGGAGGATCGGTTTAGGGTTGTGGAAGGTTCCTAGGTTTACTGCCAGGTTCATGGGAGTAAGTTTAGGGATAGGGGAATGGGTAGTTTTAGAGCTCGGTCATGGGGGTCTTACATGAAGGACCAAAGAATTTTAGTGTCAGTGTAGGGGGTTGTGGGGTGTATGTATTGGGTTTGTTCTTTCGAAATTTGTCAGGGGATCAACACAGTCCTTCAGATAGGAGCTGGATTATGGATAGAGCTGGGGTCGGGGTAGGTTTAGGGCTAGTTTTGTGTGGTGTGGGTTAGGGTTTTTGTTAGGGATATTGGTTTTGGGGAAGGTTTTGGGCTGTGGATAGGAGGATATGGGTATTTTTTATGGATGGTCCGAATGTTAGGATAATGATAGATTACTTTTATGGCCATGGGCTTGGGTAGGTTTAGGAAAATGGAAAGGGATCAGGGGTGGGGGTAATATCTTTTATCGGGGGGCTATATGAATAGGTTTAGTATCGGTGTAATGTTTAGGGCTGGGAGGTTGAATACGGCTACTTTCAATGGGTCTTCTGTTAGTTTAGGGATAGGGTAGCGGGTTGGATTAGGACCAGGGTAGGTTTTGTGCTAGGGTAGGACTTGTGCTAGGTCAGGGGTGCTATTTTTGGGGTATTATTAGTGATATGGATAAAGGGGATGTTAAGGTGATAGTTTAGGGTTAAGGTTTAGGGATTCAAGGTTTTTGGATGGGAATGGTGCTTGGTATTAGGCGTAGGTTTACAAATATGGGACGTGTGGTATAATTATGGACGCTTGTTTGTTTAGGGCCTGGTATAGGGATTGGGGTTAGGGTATGTTTAAATATCGGGTTGGTGGTGGTTTCATGGGATAGTTTTGGGGATACATGAATTGAGATTATGTTTATGTATGGTGATAGGGACAGGGTTTAGGGCTACAAGATAAGGGTGTGGGGTGTGGGTTATTTGAGGTATAGGGTTTAGAGAGTTGATAGTTTAAGGCCATGAGTTTTGGGTAGGTATAAGGATCAGGTTCTGGCTAGGAATAGGATTAGGGGTCAGGTTTTGGGTTGGGTCTAGATGTAGATATTTGGGATACCATCAGGGTGGACTGGGTTAGTGGCAGGTCTTGGTTGGTATGGCCAGCAGCTGGTGGGGTTTTTACGGCTAGTGGATTAGGAGATTGGTTTAGGGATAGGGTTGGGGGGCCGTGGATGGGGGTTAGGTGTAAGTGTTGGGAACAAGGTGGTCTATATTTGGGGTATGAGTAGTTTTTTGGGTTAGTGATTGTGGTGGGGATAGGGACGATGGGTTTTTTTGCTGGGGATGGAGGTGTGGTGGGGAGGGGATGGAATTAGGGTTCGTGGAAACTATGCAGGGAGGGGGAGGGGGTTGGCTATTGATTGGGTTACATTTCTAGGGATGGTATTTATGGAAAGGATAAGGGGGGTTTGGGTTATGGGATCAGGGAGGGTTTAGGATTACATATACATATTATTGGAACAGGATGGTTTATGGAATGATGATGGGGAGTATGTTTAGAGATAGGGCTAGGGAAGTTGGATAAGTATGAGGATGGGGGTGTTGGTTTCAACCTGATTCTAGGGGTCAATCTAGGGGTAGGATTTGGTTTAGGGATGTTTCTAAGACTCAAGGATAGGGAGGGGGTAGGTTTATGGACAAGGTCGGGGATTAGGGTGGGATTGAGGATGATATGGTGTGGTCAGGGTGATTAGATTCGGGATGTGACCAAGGGTGTGGTAGGATTTAGGCTGGGGATTAGTTTTAGTGATGGGGAAAACAAAAGCTTCCTAGGATTTGTAGGTTGGGGGTGTTTGCAAGAGGGTTGGTGTGGGTTTAGGGATAGAGACAAGCTCTTTAGAGGGGTTAGGATCTACATTGGGGAAAACATAAGGTATAGAGCTAGGATAGTGTTTGGGGTTGATATAGTTAGAGTTAGGTCAAGAGGAGGGTCAGGAGTTCGGGTGAGGGTTGTGTAGGTTTATGACTAGGTTACGTGTGATGGTGGGAGTAGGAATAGGGAAGGGTCCTGGGAAACGGGTAAGCATATGGCTATGTAAGGATCTATGTATAGGGGTTTGGACGGGTGGCGATGGGTGGTGTTTTAAGGAAAGGTACAGGGTTTATATTTAGTAGTTGGGTTGGGGTTACATGCCACATGATTGGTTTATGTTTGTTCCGAGTATAGGGGAGATTTGTTATTGCTGAGGCCATGGTTTGGGGGGGGGAGAGGTTTCAATTTGGGGTTGTGGATAAGAGAATAATTTGGTAAGGGCCCTATAGGATAATGATTGTTTTAGGGATAGTGCTGGGATGATTTTATTTTGGTTTAGGTAGAGGTTTGGGGTAGGTTTTAGTGTTCTGTTGCACTATGGGTTTGGGGGTATTTTTGGAGTTGGGGGTAGGTTTTGGGCTTGGGTGAGGAGGTATTTCTATTATCAAGGTTATAGATGAGGGGGTAGTTCTTGTTTTGGGGAGGTGTAAAGCTAGGGGTCGATGTAGGTTTAGAAATGGGTCTTGGGGTATGTTTTTGTTTAGGGATAGATTCAAAGGGGTGGAAATGGGGTAGGTGTAGGCCTATGGGAAAGGGTGTAGAAATTTTTTTAGGGTTGGTTTGTTGGATTAGGGAAAGGGGAAAGGGGTTTGGATTAGGGATGGGGTAGGGGTAACTGAGGTTGGATGTTTTTGGACTTGGTGGGGGTTGGTGAGTTTGGGTTTAGGGATGGAGAAGATGTTTAATAGTTTGAATTTGGGGGTATTTGGGTATGTTTAGGTATAGGATCAGGAGTAGTTTTAGGGCTGTGGTTGGGGCGTTTAGGGGTGGGGCTGATGGGTAGGATTTGTGTAGGGTTGTCTGAGGTGTAGGTTTTAGCCAAGGTGGGTGGTAGGATTAGGGATGAGGGTTGGAGTTTAAGGGTTGGGTTAGGGGTAGGGTTATTGATGGAGTGGGAAGGTATAGGTCTCGGGTAGGAGATTACGTTGAGTGATGGTTTGTGAAGGGTAACATTAGTGATATGGATGGGTAGGTTGGTTTAGGTATGGTAATGGGGGGATGGTAGGTGGGGGCCATTGTCTTAGGACATGGGGGTAGGGTGGATAGGGTTTATGGCTAGGCACAAGGGGGAGGTTTAGTGTTGGGGATAGTGGGTAGTTTTAGTTCTTGATTGTGGGGGTATGATTCGGATATATGGATATGAGTTGATGTCGGGTTAGGGTTTGGGGCAGGGGGTAGGTTAGGTGGTGGGCAGGTGGAAAGTACGTTCAGGGCTTGGGGACCGGAGGGATTAGTTTAGGGAAGTGACGACTTGGGATATAATTTGGTTTAGGGTCTGGGAAATTGTTTTGGGATAGGGATTTGGGTAGATTTTTTTCGTGGGATGGTGGGAGGTTTAGAGATATGGGTTAAGTGGTAGGATCTGGTGCTTCAGTTAGGGATAGAGAGGGGTAGAGAAGGGGGTAGGTTTCAAGCAAGGGTCTAGGGTAGGTATAAGAGTGGGGATAGAGGATAGAAGGGGTAGGTTTAGGGAATCAATTTGGAGAGGGATATGATTAGGGTGTGGGGACATGGGTTGTTTAGTATAAGGGTCAGTGATATCAGGCTAGGGTCTGAGGGTGTTGGTTTTTCAATGGTATTAAAACTATTTTTTGAGTGGTATGTATAGGCCTTTTGATAGGGGTGGAGATGGATTTTGTGTGGGTGTTTTGGCGGTTGGGTTTTAAATGGGGAAATTTTTTGTGATTGGGGTAGTTTTTTGCGCATAGGTATAGAAGAGGTGAATTTTTATGGCTTGGTAGGAGGCTCGGTTTTGGACGATGATCAGGGGTTGGGGGTGGTAGGATTTGTGTGCTCTGTGGGAGAGGTCTTTGTTTAATTATTTTTCTTGTGCTACCATATGGAGGTAGGTTTATGGATAGGGATTATGGGAAGATTTATTTTTGGGGATAGGGGTTTAGGATTAGGAATGGGGTCAAGTTCAAGGGTGATGAGGCATGTTTAGGGGTGGGGTGAAGGCTATAGATTTGTTTTGGGTTCGAGTTTGGGGTTCAGGAAGTAGGTTTAGGGTGAGGTTTGGGGGATTGGATTTGGTTTTGGAATGACGCTAGGGGGAATGGGGTTAGTTTTGGGCATGGGTCAGGGGGATATGATTTGGGGTGGTACTGCTTGGGTTATGGTGTTGGTTTAGAACAGGGACTAGTAGGGGTAGGGTTTGGGTGTGGTCTAATGGGGATCAGTTTCAGACTAGGGATGGGGGGAATGCTTGTAGCTTTGACTGGGATTGGGGATGGGGTTAAGGATATGTACCGGGGTAGGTTTTGGGATAGATGATAGGGGGATGGTAAATTGTTGGGGTTATGGGGGGGGGGGGTTCAGTTAAGTTCTAGGTAGGAGGTGAAAATGGTAGTTTTATAGATATTTCCAGGGGTATAGAGGTAAGGACATCATGGGGGTTGGTGACGGTGGTAGGTTTAGGATGATGGGAGGTTCATATATGGTTTTATGATTAATTTCCCCATTGGTTTAGGGATACATTCAGTTGTAGGATTTGGGTTGTGGTTTAGTGGAAGTATGAGGGGATGGGGTTGATTTAAGAGTGGCGCCAGGTGGTTTCTATAGTGGAGGGGGGTTGGGGGTAGGTTTAGGCTATGGTGGTGGTTTTCTAAGTTTAGGGATGGGAATTGGTGTTTATGGCTTGGTTTGGGGGGTTGGTTTTGGGCTATCATGGTTTGTTTGTATGTTAAGGTAATGTGCCAGGGGTAGTTTTAGGGGTTACGACTAAGGGAGGGGTGTGGATGTATAAGATTAACATGAGATTGGGGGTAGTTTTGTTGGGGGTATGGGTGGATGGGTGATCAGTTTTGGGATATGGTATGGAGAGTAGTCTTATAGATTTTGTTGGGGGTTACATTAGGGAGCATGTCACTATTGGATGGAGGGGGTAGGTTTGGGGTTCAGTTAGGGTGGTGGTAGGATTTACGGTAGGTCCATGTGTGGTAGTTTGAGGACTATGTGGTAGGGTTTGAGGTTTAGGTTTAGGATAAGGGGTTGGTTTAGATGGATTTTTGGTTTGGAATAGGGCTTCAAGGTGGGCGTAGGTTTAGGTAGGGTATGGCTAAGAATATGGGGTTGGTTGGGGGATGGGTTCTGGGGTGGTGGGGTTAGGTTTTTTGGCTTGTTGATGGGGGGTATGTGTGCGGATGGGGTCAGGGAACGATTTGGGACGGGGTTGGTTGTAAGATAATGGTTAGGATTGACCGATACATTTAGGGTTGGGGTTGGGGTTGGATTAGTGGGGGCTTTCCAATGGTAGGTTTAATGGCTGCGAGAGATAGGTTTACTGATATGGGCCAGAGGAAGGATTATGTATCAGGCTAGGAGAGTTGTATGTTTAAGACTTCTATTGGTGGGTGATGTGTTGGTGGGTGTAGGTTTGAGGATGGGGACATGGGTGGTTTACTACTGCAGCTAGTTTGGCGGATTAGTGTCGATGGCAGAGTGACTCAGGGTATGTTTAGGTAGGGTGTGGGAGTAGGATTATGACTCAGGTTAATGTTCTTGGTTATAGGTCTAGGTTCAGTGGGAGGGTTTGGGTAAGAGGGTTTGGTAGGTTGATATGTATTAATGCTCAAGTTAGTGGGTGGTTTTAGGGGTTGATCAATGGATCTGTGGGGGGGTGTATGTTCAGGGATGGGCCGAGGTGGGGTAAGTTTAGTTGTGGTGCCTATGGGGAGGTTTTGTTCTAGAGATATGGAGGTTTTGGATTTGTGGGGGTGACTATAGTAGGTTTAGGTTTGGAGACTTTGGATAGGGTTTAGGCTAGGTATCATGGTAGGATTATGGATAGGGTGGGTGGTAGGTAGGTTTATGACTTGTGGCCAATGGGTCAGTCTATGAGAATGCATCCAAATTATTCATAATAATCTCCAAAAAAACTTATTTACCATTTCATATAATAGGAAATATTATACCCTTCTCGCTCCATGGGAAATTATGAATATAAAAACACAACTACAAATTACTCAAATTGGTTAGAATGATTCTTAATTGTTGAAGCCACTATGACACAATTCCCCACCACCATAGTCTGGACCCCAAAATCCATCTCCACATAATTGGTTGAATCATGTTTCATTTTATAAATATCAAAAATATTTCAGTGATTAAAGAATTTGAGGTGTGGATATGTAAAAAATTAAAAGATGATGAAGATATTAAAAGAATATTGAACATTCAAATTCATTATTTGTTGGGTGCATGGATCCAAATTATTTACTACATTACTCACATGAAATCAAAAGATTCTTTAAATTTATTATATATATATATATTAGATGAAGTGAATTGTCTAAATTACAAATTTTAATGATTATTTTTCTCCTTGTTAGTAAATCCCACTAAACATTGGGAATGTGAAGGGAAAAAAATATGATAATTATAGAATTTGAAAACCCATTTGAGATAATTATACGTACCATTTATAATCAATTAGTTTAATTTTGACATGATTTCCTAGAACAAGGATAAAATCAATTAAAAAGTAAATTTATTAGTTTTATCATTTATTGATTAGTTGTGATCTTCTAGAATATGGAATATTTGATTAAAACATTTTTTGGTATAATTAATTTATAAATTGGTCATTTAGTTGAGTTACAACCATTTTATTTAGTTGAAAATATTTTTATGCTAGAAATTAGGATGGAAAATAAAAACAATGCTCAATGGTTTTGGGAATTATGAAGTAGAATAAGTGTATATTTTTTATTAATTAATTTATTCTTATATATTCAGGGATGGTGATAAAAAAATTGTCAAGAACATAATGAAATATAAATGGAATGATATATATTAGCAACATAAAAAAGGAAAATACAACTCCAATAAAATGGGAACTTAAATTTCTACAAATGTCATGTTGTTGAGTAAGATGATGTCAAAAACATATTTGTTCTATGAAGTTTTTTGAAAAATCAAATCATCCCATAAGATGATCATTGATAAAACCTCTTCAAAACCCATTTCAACTTGAATTAGTGAGTATGAAATGTTGTTATTAGTATGGTTAGTTTCATAAATGTATCATTTTTAATATTATCGGTGAAATTGTAGTTTCCAAAAAGGTATAATTCCTTGATATAAAAAAAGAAATATTGGAATAATGAGAGAACACTTTAAGTAAATACACATGTAATGGTTTCATTTTCTATTGGTTGTTAATACATTGGTGAGGAATTGTATGATGTAATCCCTATTAATTATTTTAACAAGTTTTTTGTAACTGAATTGGATGTTTGATTGGGAACAAAAATACTATGGGAGGAAGAAAAAATATTATTTATACTATGGAGAGAAGAATATTAAAATTATTATTTAATTAAATCCTAGATTCATCAAGAAAAATTATTTACAGAATTACTCAGAGGTATCCACCTTATCAATAATGTTCAATTATAAAATGAAATCTATAAAATGTTTGGAATGAGGATCAGTATTGTTACCATCTATTAGCTCATATTTTGATTGAGTAATATCAGAAGGATTTTACTAATGAAATTTTGGGAGGATTAACACCCTTCCTATGTGCCTAATTCTCTAATATACCATCACATTAGTGTATTCATGAGGAATCAAATAATTGTTTAATAATGTAGTTGAATTGATGGTTTGAGGCTTTATTATTCCAATCATGATCATGGGTTCTATTCCAATATTATTGATGATAAATAATGATGTTACATATTACATTGGTATTGATAGTAGAGCTATGGATAATATTACCATTAAATATAGGTATCCCATTCCATGACTCAATGATATTCTCGATGAATTACACTTGTGAACTATCTTTTAAAAGGATTCTCTTCTAGAAGGGATTCCCCAATATTAGAATGATTAAAAGGGATGAGTGGAAAACCACATTCATAACTAAGGGTGGATTATTTTAGTTGTTGTTTCTACTATTGGGAGTCTCAAATTCTCTTTGTACATTCATGTGAAACATGAAAGAAGTTCTAAAAACATTGTTTGTAATTTTTATTTCTAATATCGGTGATATTTTCATTCCAAGAAGATATGTGTAGATCCTTATATATGGTAGGTATTTGGTATTCCAGGAGAATAAAATCAATATAGAAATATGGAGATCAATTAGTTCTTTTCAACAGAAGCATTTATTTTGGGATATAATTTTTCAAAAGAAGGCCTCGTGGTGGATCAATCAATGGTGGATGAAATCATGTCATAGAAACCATTGGAATCCTTCAAATAGAATGTAGTCTTCAAGGTTTGGAAATATTTTATCATTTAATTGTTTCAAATTTCTACACTATCATGGAACCCATCATATAATGTTTGAAAAATTGGAAATAGTATTGGTCAATGGTTTCAAATGAAGAGTTTAAACTCTTTATTAAAAGATTATGTGATTATTTTTTTGGAATTCCAATATTATGAAGATATCATTGAAGTATAGTATGATGATAGTGAATATTTGATCAACACTATTCTCATCCAATGAAAGTGAATCATTTCATATTTCAATGAGATGTTGAATGATTCAGGGTGGAATTACAACACCTTTAATAAAGAATTTTATGTTATTGTGAGAGCCCTAGATCATTGGTCTAATTATTTGAGACCAAAATGATTTTTTCTTCATTCTAACCATTGGGAATTGAGACTTATCATTGGTTAATGTAATCTAAATTAATGGAATGAAATGTTTATGGAATTCTTATAATCATTCCCATTTGTATCAAATTAATATAAGGATAAACATAACCTAGTGGTAGAAACATTATCTAATTGGTTTTCATTACTAACCATTATAGATGCTTAGATTCAGGGATTTAAGCATATTATACGGTATTATCATTACTATATAGAGTGAAATTATATTTTAAAAAAATTTCAAAATGTTTAGTTGGTGGTTTTTTCATTTCATTTGTTAGTGGAGTCAGTAATTATAATGATAATGTAGTATTTAGGGATTTTCTATGACATTTGAGTTCCCCTATTACTTATAAATCTTTTTGGGTCATTACTCACACATTATTTTGTGTTTATAATTAAATTTCACTCATTTTTAATCGATAATCATTAATCCTATGATTTTTTATTATTGTTTTCCAACATTCTTCCATTATAGTCTTCCCATTTCCAAAAATTGGTGGTGAATCTCCATTATAGGTGAAAAAGATTTTAATCTTTTTGAAACCATATTGAATGTTATTTCCATTAATACTTCTCCATTTAGCTACATTTTTATTCTTCTTCAAGCACTCAATGCATGATTCTAGAGATGCATATGAGCGTATAAGGTTCTTATGGATGACAGATTATGGTTTTGGGGGGCTAAGGTATAGGGTTGTTTGGTGATGATGTTTTGATACGTTTTTTTTGGGAAAAGGGTTTAGGGAATTTTGGGGATGAGGGTTATGGGTTTTTTGGTGCTGATGGTTTAAGGATTTTAATTTCGTAGGGATCAATATTTTTGGGGGGCTAAGGGTTTTTGGAATTTTGGGGTTATGGGATTAGTTTTTTTTGGAGTTTTAGGGCCTAGGGATATTTGGGGTTGAGGGTTAAGGGTTTTTTAAGGATGCATGTTTAAGGATTATTGGGGGATGAGTGTCTTGGTTTTGGGGGATGAGGGTCTAGTGTTTTGGGGGTTTAGGGTCTTGGGTTTCATGGGGATGTGGTTCTATGGTTTTTTGGGATTGGGTTATAGGTTTTTTTGGAACTGACGATCTAGGATTTTTTATAGATGTTGTTGTAGGTTTTTTTGGGGATGAGGGTATTGTTTTTCTATGGATATTAGTCTAGGGTTATTTTCGTTATGGGTCTAGATTTTATAAGGTAAAAAATAGTCATTTATGGATGAGAGCGTAGGGTAATTTCAGGATGAGGGTTCGGGGATTTTTTAGCTGCGTGTTTAGTTTTTTTTTGTGGTTGAGGGTATAGTGTGTTAGGTTATAATGGATGGGGTTTCATTGAAAAATTTATAGGGTTTCATAAGTTTGATGGTAAATGTTTTTATATGGATGATGGTATAGGTTTTATTAGGGATATAGGTCTAGGATTTTTTTGAGGTAGAGGTTAGAGTGTTTTTTAGGGCTAATGGTTTTTATGGGATTAGGTTATAATTTTTTTTTGGGTATTGGGTCTTTGGTATTTTTGGGGAAGATGTTCTAGGGTTTTTTTGGAGTTGAGTTTTGACGAGTTTATGTGGCTAATGGTATAAGTATATTTTTGGAAATGCGGATCAAGAATTTATTTGGAATGATAGTATATGGTTTTGGTGAAATGAGGGAATATGGTTTCATAGAGATGTGTGTCATGTTTTTTTGGCTTTGAGGGTTTTTGGGTTTTTAGGGTTGAGGTTTTAAAATATTTTTGAGGATGATGATCTAGGATATTTTGGGATGATGGCCTAGTGTTTTTTTGATGTTGGGGTCTATGGTTTTTGTAGGAGAAGGATGTAGGGTTTTTTGTGCTATGGGTTTAGCTATTTTTGGGATTTGGGATTTAGGGTATTAATGGTTGATGTTTTAGCATTTTATGTGGACATGGGATATCTGGTTTTGGGGTTGAGGGTTTAGTGTATTTTGATGTCGATGGTTTATGGGTTTTTTTGGGATGTGTGTCTATGGTTTCTTTGGGGTCGACGGTTTATTATTTTTTGAGTGAATTAAATTAGAGATTTATTTGGATAAGGGTTTAGGGGTTTCATAGGATGAGGTTGTAGTGTTTTTTTTGGTTTTGTGTTTTGGGTTTTTTAGGTATAATGGAATATAGTGTTTTTAAGACAATAGTTATTGGTTTTTTATGGATGAGTGCTTAGGGTTTTTTTGGATGAGTTTTTTTGATATTTTTTTGGACGAGGGTTATGGTTTTTTGGGGGTTGATACTAAAGGATTTTTTGGGGCTTCGGGATTGGGGTTTTGTGGAGCTCATGGAATGGTGGTTTTTAGTGGATTATGTTTTTCTGATTCCAGAGGATTATGCATTTCGTTTTTTGGGTAGAGGGATTCAGGTTTTTTGGGACCTAGGGTTTTAGAGATTTTTGGGGCGAAGGGATTGGGTATTTTTAGTGATGGGGTATTTTTGGTTTTTAGTGATAAGGTGTTATGATTTTTGGGATTATTGTTTATTATTGTTGGTATAGAGGGTTTTCGATTTTTTTGAGGTAAAGTGTTGGGGATTATTTTATGTGATTGAGGTTTATTGGGCTGTGGTTTTGGGTTTTTTCCTATTGAGGGGTATCGGTTTTTAGGTTGGGTGATTAGTGTTTCTAGGGGATATATGTTTTATAATTTTCCTACTCTGTGCATAGGGTTTCATGGGTATGAGGTTTTATGGTTTTATGGGTTGATGGTTGGGGGTTTTTAAGGTATGACTACTTGGGATTTTTGTGGATGAATGTTTAGGGATTCATGTGGTTGAGGGTTTATGATTTTTTAGGGATGAGGGACTTTTATTTTTTGGTTCTCAGGGTTTTGGATTTTTTTAGGGTATGTGATAGTTTATTTTGGAATGAGGGTCTGTGGTTTTTTAGCACTGAGGGTTTAGTACATTTGGCAAAGAGGGGTTGGGGTTTTTAGGGATATGGTTTTAGGGTTTTGTTGGGTCAAGGGTTATTGGGGTATTTTGAGATGAGGGTATATGATTTTTCTTTGGCATGAGTTTTAGGATTTTTTTGGATGTGGGTTTTGGATTATTGGGGTTGAAGGTTTATTGTTTTTTTGGGTTAGAGTTTTCATGATTTTTGGGAATGATGGTCTCGGTTTTTTTTGGGTATATTTTTTAGGGTTTCATTGTGAATTTGATTTTAAGATGTTTTGCGGCCAAATATTTTTGGTATTTTAGGAATGAGGGATAGGGTAATTGTGGGGTTGAGGGTCTATAATTGACTTGGGTCTTTTTTTATTGTTTTTCTGTGCTGAGGGTTTTGGTTATTTTGGGAATGAGGGTTTGTGATTTTTTGGGGATGAGGTTAAATTTTTTAGCGTGGATTTGAGGAATTTCAATGCCAGTGATTGTAGTTTTTGGGGGTTGAAGTTTTACAGTTTTTAGACTTTTGTTGAAGTATTTTAGGACTTATGGTATGGGTCATTTTGGATCTTACTATTTCATGTTCTAATTCATAGAGTATAAGGATTTTTTAGGATGTCGGTTTCTAATTTTTTGTTGATGTATTTTTAGTTTATTTCTGATATTGGTGTAGTGTTTTTAGGGATGAGGGTTTATGGATTCTTTAGGATGAGTTTTTAGTTCTTTTTGGGGCTGAGGGATTGGGGTTGTTTAGAGAGAATGGTTTATGGTTTTGGGGCTACTGATTTTGGGTTATTTTTTGCTGAGTTTATGGATTTTTTTCGGGCTACGTTTTTTGGTATTTTTAGGAGGGCTTGGTGTAGATTTGGTATGAGGGTTTTGAGTTTCTTAAGGATAATGGTTTAGTATTTTTTGTGGATAACAGATATAGTTCTCTGTAGATTTTGGAATAGGGTTTAACATAGATGAGGGTTTTGTGTTTTATTAGTGTTTATGGGTTTGGGTTTTTTTGAGATGAGGGTTTTGGTTTTTTGGTACATGGAGTTTCATGATTTTTTGGGTTGAGGGTTTGGGGGTTTTTTGGGGATAATGTTTTAGTGTTTTTTGGGGTTTTTTATGTAGGTTTTGGTTTTTTGGGGATGTAGTTTTAGATTTTTGTTGGCTAAGTGTTTGGGGATTTTTCATCTGAGGGTTTCAATTTTACTAGGGATAAAGGTTTATGATTTTTTTGGGGAGGTGGGTTTTATGGTATTTTTTTCTGTGGGTTTAGGGATTTTTAGGGATGATTGTTTCTATTTTATTTGGTAGATTATTTTTAGTTTTTTTTTTGGATGAGGTTTTAGTTATTTAAGGGTATGAGGGTTTTGGGTTTTATGGGTATCATGTATTTCGATTTTTTTGGGGATGAGTGTATTAGGAGTTTTTGTTGTTGAGTTTTTAGGGTCTTTGGGGTATGCGAATTTGGTGGTATTTAAGAGGGATCCCGGTTTTCTAGGTACGAGTTTATGGTAATTTTGGGATTAGGGTTCATGGATATTTTAGGATAATGTTTTTCGATATTTGTATATGAAGGTTTAGGGTTTTAGAGGTTTAATGGTATAGGGTTTTTTGGGAACTGAGTGTTTTAGGTTTTTTGCTGTAGGATTAGGGTTTTTAGAGTTGGGTGGTTTTGAGTTTATTTTCACTGAGGGTTTGTGTTTTTTTGGGGATAAGGAATTATGGTTTTTTATGCTAGGGATTTGATTTATTCTGGGAAGAGGGTTTGAGATTTTTATTCTTCTTAATAGGGTTGGGGTTTTTTAGGCTAAGGGGCTATGTTTTTTTTGGGGCAGTGTGTATTGGGTTATTTTGGGTATGTGGGTTTAGCGTATTTTGGGTTTGAGTGTATTGGGTTTTTTGGGGCTGAGTGTTTCAGTTTTTTTGTTGCTAATGGATTAGGGTGTTTTTGGATGGGGGTTTATGGATTTATGGGGATGTGTGTTTAGTGTGTTCTAATGTTGTGTGTTTATAATTTTTTTGTGTTATTGTTTTGATATTTTTTTAATGAGGGATTGGGGATTTTTGGGTCTAATAGTATCAGGATTCTTACGTCCAAAGGTTTCACATTTTTTGAGGTTGATGGTTTTCAATTTAATGGAGATAAAGGTTTGGGTTTTTTTAGGGATGAGGGTTTATTGTTATTTGGGGCTAAGAGGTTGGGTTATTGGAGCTTATTGTTGGGTTTATTAAAAGATTTGGGTAACGGTTTTTTGGGGTGATAATTTACAATTATTTGGAAAAGTGTTTGAAGTTATTTTGGGAAGAGTGTTTAGGGTTTTTTGTGTCATAGGGTTTATAATTTTTTGGAAATGAGGTTATAGAGTTGTTTCCATTCTCAGGGTTTAGTGTTTTTTTGGGTAAGGGTGTAGAGTTTTTTGGGTATGGTTTTTATCATCTTTTATAGTTTAGGGTTTAGTGTTTTTTTGAAAGATGGTTTAAGGTATTTTGGGTTTAGGGTTTGACTTTTTTTGTTGAGAATTTAGTATATTTTGTAGTTAGGGGTTTGGGATTTTTTTTAGATGAGTACTTAGGAATTTTATTTGGATGATAATTTAAGGTTTTTTTGGAGCTAAGGGTCTGAGGTCTTATGGGTTTAGGGATTTTGGGGCTCAGTGTTTTTGTTTTGTTATTACTGATGTGGGTTTTGGGGAAGTGGTTTTTTTTTGTATTTGGGGGATGAGTGTTTTGTATATTCTGGTATTGAGGCATTGGATATTTTAAAGATGGGGGTGTAGGGTTATTGGATATTTATGTTATGAGTTTTTTTGGAGATAAAGGTGTAGAGTTTATTATAGATGAGGATTTGGGGTTTTGTGGGATAAGGGTTTGTGTGTTTTGCTGCTGAAGTTTTATGATTTCTTTGTGATGAGTTTTTAGTAATTTATTCTGAGGGGTGTTTGTGTTTTTAGGGTCTGGGGTTAAGGGTTAAGGGTGTTTTTTGATGATGTATTAATGTTTTCTTGGGGGAGGGTATTATTTTTTGTGGGGATTAGGGTCTAGGATATTTTGAGTTGGTGGGATTTGGGTTTTTTCGGGTTAATGATTTAGGGGTTTTTGGGGATGTGGGTTTATAGTTATGTTGACAGAGTTTTAGGGAATTCTAGGGATACGGTTTTATGGGTTTTTTATTTCAGGATTTAGGGATTTTTGAGGCAGTGGAGTTAGTGTTTCACAGAGAAGAGGGTAATTTTTTTTTGGGGCTGAGAGATTGGGGGGTTTGTGTTTGGGATTTAGTACTTTTTGGGATGAGGATTTAGGATCTTTTGGGGGAAAAAAAATCAATTTTATTGGGTGTTGGTTTAAGGGTTTTGGGGCTGGGGGATTAGGGTTTTTTTCAAGGATGAGGGTTTACGGTTTTTCAGGGGCAAGGATTAATGTATTTTTGTGTTGAGGGTTTAGGGTTTTCTGGGGGCTGTGGGATTATTGTTTCAGATCTGTTGGTTTAGGTTTTTTTGGGACTAAAGTATTATTGTTTTATGGGACTGAGGGTATATATTTTTTATCTTTGTGGGTTTAGGAATTTTTGGGGCTGAGGTCTAAGGTTTTAATGCGGTTGATGGTTTGGGGTTTTTTATGACCATTTGGGGTTTTAATGGGATATAGATTTATAGTTTTTTTAGTGCGGATTATTTAAGGATTTTGGGACTGTGGGTGTATTGTTTTTTGGGGATACAGGTTTATAGTTTTTTACAATTTTTTATTGGATTTCAGGGCTAATGTATTTGTTCTTTTACGGTTGGGAGTTTATGGTTTTTCAGGTCACGGGTTTAGAGTCTTAGGAGAATATTGTTTATGGTTTTTTAGGACACAGGGTTTATGGTTTTTTGGGTCATAGGGATTATGTGATTTACCCGTATAATGGTTTAGAGTTTTCTAGGGATGATGGTTTTGGGGTTTTGTGGTAGATGGTTCTTGGTTTTTCGTACTATGGGGTTAGGTTTTTTATTGATGGGGGTGATGGGGAGTTATGGATTTTTTGGTGAGGGTGTAGGGTCATTTAGGATGATGGTTTACAGTTTACTGGAGATGTGGATTTCAGGTGTTTTGGGGATGTTCTTTTGGTGTTTTTAAGCTCAGGGATTAGTGTTTTTCACCTATGTAATATTATTATTTTGGGAGAAAGATTATGTGTTTTTTGGTGTTGTGGGTTTCAGGTTTATTGTGGTCAAGGGTGTTGGGTTTTTTTGGGATGTGGATTTAGGGTTTTTTGGGGCTGAAGGAAAAGAATTTTTTCTGTTAAAAGTTTATAGTTTTTAGGTGATGATGGATTCGTTTTTTTTATTCTGAGTTTTTGTTGTTGTTTTGGGTTGAGTGTTTATCATTTTATTAGGCTATGGGTATGTGGTTTTCTGTGGTTGATGGATTAGTGTTTTTTTGGGGATGAGTGTTTAGGGTTTTATGAGATTAGGTATTGGTGATTTTACTGGTTGAGGTTATTGGGATTTTCTTGAGGAATATAGATTAAGGATTCTTTGGGGATGAGGGTTTGTGTTTTTTGGTGGCTAGGTGTTTACAATTTTTTTGGGATGAGGGTTTAGTGATTTTTTGAAAAGAGGTTTTATTATAATTTTGGAATTAGGTTTTTGGGTTTTTGGGGATAATGGTTTTACGTTTATTTAATTAACATTGTATAGTTTTTTTGGACCAATTATTTATTTTTATATATGGTTGAGGGTTTTCCAGTTGTTTTGGGATGGGGGTTTCGGGTTGTGGGGTGGTGAGGGTTTCAGTTTATTTATTTCTGAGGGTTTTGGGGTGTTTAGGGAAGAGTGTTTCTATTTTTTAGAGTTGATGTTTATGGATTTTTAATTGATGAGGGTTTGGGGTTTGTTGAGGACAAGGGTATATGGTTTTGGTATGCGTTTTTAAAATTTTTCGGGGCTGAGGTTTTCCGGTTTCTAAGGGTTAAGGGTTAATGTTTCTTTTGATATAAGGGTTTATAAGTTTTCTCAGACATAGTGTTTTTGGATTTTTGGGGTTTATGGTTTTTATTTTTTTGGATATGAGACTGGGGTTTTGGGGGGATGAGGGTTTACAGTTTTTTTGGGATTTGGGTTTAGAGATTTATTGGGGGTGAGTGTTTGGGTCTTTTTCTAGGGTTATGGGGTTTCTTGGGATGGTTTGGTGTTTATTAGAGATGAGAATATTGGGTTTTATGGGGATGGGGTTTAGGATATTTGGGGTTGACAGTTTATTGTTTTTGGTGGATGAGGTTATACGGTTTTTTTGGGGATGCAAGTTTTGGGTTTGTTGGGGTTAATGGTTTCATTTTTTTTGCGATTGATGGTATAGGGTTTTTTTGGTATTGTGCATTTCTGGTTTTTGGGAATTAAGGTATGGGGTTTATTGGGTTTGTGGGTTTGAGTTTTTTTAAGGATGTGTGTTTAGTTTTTTGTACAATGTGTTTACTATTTTTTGGGGGCTAATGGTTTGGTATTTTTTTCAGGTGAGTGTTTTGGGATTCTTTAGAGGATGGGTGTTTCTTTGGGGTTGAGATAAGTGTGTAGTTATTTTGGGTGATTACAGTTTAGGTTTTTTTGGGGTATGAGTTATGTATATTATGGAAATGTATATTTGATTTTATCGGTCTAAGGTTTCAGGTTATTGGGGTTTTTTTTGATTTAGGATGTTTTGTGGACGATTTCATGGGTTTTTAGGGTTGATTGTTCTTATTTTTTTGCAAATTATTCCAAAGGGATTATTGGGGATGAGGTTCTATGGTGTTTTATGGAAAAGGGTTTAATATTTTTTAGGGTAAGGGTTTAGACCCTTTGGGGAATGAGATTTTGGGGTTTTCGAGGAGGTGGGTATAATGATTATTGGGGATTATGGTTAAGGGTTTTTTTTCAGGATGATATTTTAATAATATTTTGGAGTTAAGGGTTTGGTTTTTTTATATGATGTTATATGGTTTCTTGAGGTAGGGGTTTGGGGTTTTGGGGTGATGAGGGTTTATGGTGTTTCATGGCTGATGGTTTTGGGTTTTTTTATTTCTAATGGATTAATGATGTTAAAGAATGAGGGGGTGTTCTTCCTATATTACTATTTTTGTTTTTTGGGGGATGATGCTTTAAGATTTATTGAGAAAAAATATTTAATGTTTTCAATGGATGAAGGTTTGTTTTATTTTGGGTTTGTTTTTTTATAGTTTTTTTGAGGTTGAGGGGTCAGGGTTTGTTATGAAAAATAGATTTTCTTATTTTGGGGCTTAGGGTTTGGGATTTTTTAGGTATGAGGGTTTGTATTTTTTTGGGTGAATTTATTGTTTTATTTGGAGGGATTATAATTTTTGGGGGTATAGGTTTTATGGTTTTCGGTATTGATAGTTCATGATTTTTTTTCTTGAGGTTTTAGGGTATTTTGAGAATTAGTGTGTTATGTTTTATTGGTTCTGATAGATTAGGGTTTTTTAGGGATGAGGATTTAGGTTTTTTTGGATGAGGGTTTAGTTGTTTTTGTGGCTATGTGTTTGTGGTTTTTTGGTGGAGGAAGATTTATGGGTTTTTTTGATAAAGTTTTTTATTGTTTTCTAGGTATAATGGTTTATAGTTGTATAAACCTATGTATTTGTGGTTAATTTAAAAGAATTTTTAGTTAATTAGGGATGTGTGTTAATGGATTATTGAGGATAATCGTTTAGATTTCTTATGATTGTTTGGGGGATTTTGGGATGAGTGATTAGGGTTTTCTGGAGATGAGGGCTTGTATTTTTTATGGATGATGTATTCGAGTTTTTTTGAAAAGAGGGTATAAAATATTGTGGGGATAGGGTGTTTTTTGGCATAGGGTTCTAGGTTTTTTGGGTCTAATGTTTTAATATTTTTTGGGGTGAGGGATTGTAGTTTTTTGGTGATGAATGTATGTGGTTTTTTTGGGTAATAGTTTATTGTTTTTTTGGCATGTGGTATTCAGGTTTTCTGGGGTGAGGGTTTGGGGATTTTTTTGGTTAACGATTTCTTGTTTTTTGAGATGATGTTTTAGGGTTTCATTAGGATGTGGGTTTCTTCATTTTTGTTCTAAGGGTTTTGGATTTTTGGTGATAAGGGTTTGCATTATTTTAGGGAAACAAATTAATGTTTTTAGGGTCATGGGGTTGGGGTTTTTTAAGAAGAAGGTATAAGGTTTTTTTGGTTATTTTGGGGACAGTTCTTTAGTTTTTTGTATTTGATCATTTGGGGGAATTTGGGAAGGTTTATTTTTTTAAGGATGATGGTTTATGGTTATTTGGGAAGAAATTTAGGTTTTTTTGTTTGTTAGGGATTTGAGTTATTTAGGATGATTGTTTGTAGTTTTATAAGAAAATTGTGTCTATGGTGTTTCAGGGGATAAGGGATACACCATTTTTGGGTATGAGGTATTATGATATATTTGGGGATGGGGGTTTCATACTTTTTGGGGGATGAGGGTTTTGGGTTTTTTCAGGCTATGGGTTTAGGGTTTTTTTGGGACTAGGGGATTTTTTATTTTTTTGAATGTGCATTTGTGGTTTTATATTGATGAGATCATGAAAATTATTTGTGAATATGGGTTTAGGGTTATTATTTTATAATGTGCTTAGGGTTATTTGGTGCTGGGAGTTTGGGAATATTTAAGGCTGAGGGTTTTCAATTTTTCGAGCTAAGGGTTTTTCATTTTTTTGGTGATGAGGGTTTGAAGGTTTTTTAGGGACAAGAGTATAGGGATTTTTTGGGATTAGGGTTTAGGGTTATTTCGGGATGAGTGTTTAGGGTTTTTTTGCAATTAGGGTTTGTGGTTTTTTGCGGCTAAGGGGTGGGAATTTTTTGGGACGAGGGTATCCAGATTTTTAAGGATGAGGGTTATGAGGTTTTTGGGGGTCAGGGATTGTTGTTTTCTGGTGTCCATGGTTTAGTGTTTTTTTTGTTGAGTGTTAACTATTTTTGAGGTAGAGGGTTTGGTTAATTTTTTGGGTGAGGGTCTTATATTTTTTATGTTAGAGTTTTTAGGGTTTTTTTGTGAGTATTTATGGTTTTTTGGCCAAGGGATTCATGTTTTCGGGTGCCTTTTGTTTGTGGTTTTTTTGGGGTTGAGGGTTTATGTTTTTTTTTGTGAGGTTATAGGGGTTTTGGTGGTGTTATTTTAGTGATTTTTGTGGTTATTATTTCGTGTTTATTTTTGAAAAGGATTTGGGCATTTTTTAATGTCATGTAATTATAGATTGTTTGGGGATGAGGGCCTATAATTTTTTGGGTGTAAGGGATTTAGGTTGTTTGGGATGAGTGTTTACTAATTTTCTGGTTTGGGGATTGGTGATTTTTGGGGTTGAGGATTTGTGGATTTTTTTTGGGTTGGTGTTTAAGGTTTTTGGGAGCTATGGTTCTCGGGTTTTTTGGGACCAGGGTTTTGTGTTTTTGGGTGCTTAGGGAACAGGTTTTTTTGATGTTGTGGGTTTGGGATTTTTGGGGGAAGAGGATTTAATGTTTCTTGGTGCTAAGGGTTTATGTTTTTTGGGGCTTATGGTTTGGGTTTATTTTGGGATGATGATTTATGAGTTTTGGGGGATGATGATTTAATTTTTTTTTGGGAAAATAATATGGGGTTGATTGGGGATTTGGATATAAATTTTTTTTGGGATGACGGTTTTGTATTTAGGGTTGTTAGAGACTAATAGTTTTGTGTTTTTTGGGATAAATGTGTTGGTTTTTATAGGGTCTAGGGATTTTGGGGTTTTGGGTTTGGGGTTTTATGGGTTAATTGGGCATAAGATTAAGGTTTTCTAGTTCCTTGGGTTTAGTGTTTTTTGGGGAAGAGTGGTCTGGAGTTTTTAGAGATGAGGGTATTTTTGGGGCTGAGGGTTCACTTTTTTGGGATTATGGAATAAGTTTTTTTGGGACCTAGTGTGTGAGTTTTTTGGGTGAATGGTTTATGGTTTTTTATTTTTGGGAATACATTTATTTTTAGGGATGAGGGATTTAGTTTTTTGGGATAGAGAGTTTAGGGATGATTAGGGGCGAGGGTTGAGTGTTTTTTTTGTTCTGAGTGATTAGAGATTCTTGTGGTTGATAGTTTAGTTTTTTTTCTTGAGGGAATAAGTATTTTAGGTCTGAGGGTGTTTGGTTTTTGAGGTATAATGTTTAGAAATTTTTGGGGATGACAGTTTAAGGTTTTTTATTGCTGAGGAATATGGTTTTTTTATAACTGAGGATTTATGATTTTGTGGATGATTTTTTCATATTTCTGATGAATAATGTTCAGGTTATTTTGTTCTATTGATAAAGGTTTTTTTGGCTCTAATTGTTCAGTGTTTCTTTTTGGTTGATGGTTTATAATATTTTTGGGATGAGAGTTTATGGATTTTGGGGGTTGAGGGGTTATGCTTTTTGGGGATGATATTTTAGGATTATTAGGGTGGGGAGATCTGTGTATTTAGGAAAGATGGTTTGTGTTTTTTTTTCTTTAAGGGTTTAATTTTTTAGGGCCAAGTGTTTTGGGTTTATTGGGGATGATATTTTATCATTTTTAGGTAAAATGGTTTAGTGTTTTAATGGGGATAATGGATTGATATTTTTTAATAATGAAGGTTAAGGGTTTTTTTAGGGCTGATGTCTAAGGGTTTTTTGGGAAGAGGGATTATGGTTTTAGTTTGATGGTGGTCCAGTGTCTTTTGGGGATAATGGTTTAAGTTGTTTTGGAGATGAGGTTTTAGTGTTTCTCAAATATGTTGGTTTTGGGTATTTTAGAATGAGTGTATTAAGGTATTATAAGATAAGTATTTTTGTTTCTTTACGATATGAGAGTTTCAGGATTTTTTGTGTCAAGGGGTTATGATTTTTTGGGTAGGAGGGTTAATGGTTTTATGGGGAGGAGGGATTAAGGATTTTGGGGGATAAGGGTTTCAAGTTTTGGGGGGTTTTGCGTTTATGGTTTTTTGGGCTAGGGGATAGGGGATTATTTGGCCAACATTTTAATGTTAGTATGGGATGAGTGTTTCGGGTTTTTTCTTAATGATGTATTAATAATTTATGAGCCTGTAGGTTAGTAGTTTTTTGGGGAATAGTATTTGGTTTTTTTGGATTAGGGTTTATGTATTTTTATGGAAAAGATTGTGATATTTTGCAGGATAGTTGTTTATGGTTTCTTTAATCTTTGAGTTTAAGGTGTTATGGGATTTTGGTTTGGGGTTTTTTGGGTCTGTGTTTTTGTGGTTTTTTATTTCTGAGCATTTAAGGATTTTTGGTGATGGTTGTTTGGTTTTTTTATGGATTTTATTTTAGATTGTTTTGGGGATAGGGGTTTTGGGATTTTTATAGGTGTGGTATTAGGGGGTTTTTTGGATGTGGTTTTGGTGTTTCTTGATGGTATGTGTTTGGTGTTTTTTATGGATGAGTTAATATATTTTAGAAGGGTTGAGGGTTTTGGGTTTTTTGGCCATCAGGGTTTGGGTGTTTTAAGGGGATGAGGGATTAGGGTTTTTGGTGGAAGAGGGATTAGGGAACATTTAAACTAAAGGTTTGGCGTTTTTTTGGGTTTGAGAGTTTTTGGTTTTTTGGGTTTGAGGATTTAATGTTATTTATGGTTGATCTTTTGGTGTTTTTTTTGACTAAGAGTTTCATGAAATTTTGTAAGAGGATTTAATGTTTTATGGGTATAAGGGTTTCATGTTTTTTGTTGTCGTGTTTTTATGGTTGATTAGGAATAAGGGTTCACATTTTTTGGGCTAATGGTTTATTGTTTTTTTGACTTTAGGGTTTAGTTATTTTTGGATGATGTATTGTTGTTTTGTGGGGATGTGGGTTTAGGGATTTTTGGGGCATTGAGTTTGTGGTTTTTTGAGGATCAGGGTTTTGGCTTTTTTGGGTTGGCGGTTTATGGTTTATTGGGATGTTCCGATGTTTATTGGGGATGAGGGTATATGGTTTTTTGGGGATGGTGTTCTTGGGTTTTTTTGGGGGTGTGGGTCTAGGGTTTTTAGGAAACGATGGATAAGGGATTATGGGCACCATGATTAGGTGTTTGTTTGGGATTGATGGTTTCTTGTTTTTTGGGGTTGAAGGATTAAGAGTTTTTTGCGGTTAGGTTTTTTTTATTTGGGACCGAGGTTTTGATTTTTTTCAAGCTGAGGGTTTTGGGATTAATGGTTCTGAGGGTTTCAGCTGTTTTTTGGGATGAGGGTTTGGGATTTTGTTGGGAATGTTTTTTTTTCAAGTTGATGGTTTTTTTTATTTTGGGATGTGGTTTTATGGATTTATGGTACATAAGATTCAAGGTTTCTTGGGTATGAGGGTTAAGGGTTTTTTTGTGTGAGGATGTTGGGTTTTTTTGGATGAGGGTTTATGGTTTCTTGGGGAGGAGGGTTAAGGTTTTTATGGGGATGTGGGTTATGAATTTTTTGAGGCTAAGGGACTGGGTTTTTTTTGTTTAGGCTTATTGTTTTTTTGGGGCGGATGGTTTTGGTAATTTGTGGCTGAGAGCTTATGGTTTTTTTGGATGACAGTTATGTGTAGCTTCAAGCTGAGTGTCCGAAGGGTTTGAGGGAAGTTGTTTTTGGGATGTTGGGGTTGAGGGCTTAATTATTTTTGGGTATTAGAGTTCGGGGGTTTTGGTGGATGATAGTTTTTGGTTTTTGGGGGATGGTCGGAAGGGGTTTTTTGGGGGTGAGTATTTTGGGTTTTTTGGGGATGAGGATTCCATGTTTTGGGTGCCTAATGTTTGGATTTTTTTTGGACGGACTGTTTAGTATTTTTTCTTAGCTGAGGGAATAAGTTTTTTGGGTTTTTGGTTTTTATATTTTCTTGGATTATGGGATAGGTTATTTATGGAATAGTGTTTTTGTTTATTTGGGTCCTAGTGTTTAGGGTTTTTAGGTTGAGTATTTAGGTTTTTTCATAGTTGTGAG
Source organism: Viscum album (assembly GCA_963277665.1). Lineage (NCBI taxonomy): Eukaryota > Viridiplantae > Streptophyta > Magnoliopsida > Santalales > Viscaceae > Viscum > Viscum album. Next base: position 584,189,884 of record OY728137.1, read on the forward strand.
TCTTGATTTTATGGGGATTAGGTGGTATGGATATTTGGGGACGAGGATTTTCAGTTTTTGTGAAGATGATGGTTTTGGGTTTTTTAGGGGGTAATGGTTTTGTGTTTTTTAGGGTTGAAGATTTTGTGATTTCTTAGGGGATGTATTTTTATATTTTTTTGGGCTATGGATTTCGGTTTTTATAGAGTTGAGAAATTAATTTTTCTATCAGGGTTACAGATTTTTAGGGATGAGAGTGTTAGATTTTCTAGGATTGGGTTTTAGTGTTTTTTGGGGTCTGATGGGTTATGGTATTTTAGGGATATGTGTTTCATGTTTTATGGGGATTAGAGTTTACAATATTTAGGGATAAGGTTAATGTTTTTTTTAAGGATGAGGGTTTATGTTTTATTTTATATGAGGGATTATGTCATTTTTGGCAGAAGGATATGTGTATTTTAGGGTAGAGGGTTTACGGTATTTTGGTTCTAAGAGTTTACGGTTTTTTGGGGCCAAGGGTTTAGGGGTTTTAGGGGATGAGGGTTTAGGGGTTTTTCAGCGAAGAGGGATTAAAGTTGTTGGGGCATAGTGTTTAAGATTTTTTGTTTTCCAATGAATGATGATTTTTTTAGGGATACGAGTTTATGGTTTTGGGTGGCTGGGGTTTTAGAATTTTTTTGAGTAGAGGGTTTTGGGTTTATTGGAGCCAGTGGATTAGGTTTTTGGGGATTGACTGTTTAGGGATTATTGGGGTGGGGGTTTTATCATTTTAATCACAAATTATTAAGGGTTATTTTGGTGGTGGAGGGTTAAGGGGTTTTTGAGGCCATGTTTATGGATTCTTTGGGGATGATGGTTTAGTTTATTCTTAGGCTTTAGGGTTTTTTAGGGAAATTTTTTTATTATTTTTTGGGACATGTGTTGAGGGTATTTTTTAGGTATGGTGGTTTATATTTTTTTGGGATGAGGGTTTTGGGATGTTTTTAATTCAATTGATTTAGTTTCTTTGGACCAAGGGATAATGGTTTTCTTGTGCTGAGGGATTATGGATTATTTAGGGACAATAATTTATTATTTTTTGGGGATGAGAGTTTAGGTTTTTTTGGGGCCAATGATTCAGGTTTTTTAACATTTTATGGTTATTGTTTTGGGATTTTTGGGATTTATGATTTAGGTTTTTTTGTATAAGAGTTTAGGATGTTTTTGTATTAGGGTTTTGGGTTCGGTTTTGGGATGGGGGTTTAGGGTTTTTGGGTGTTGATTGTTTCGGTATTTTTGGTTCAATGAGTTTAGGGTTTTTTAATATTGAGGTTTTTGGGTTCATGGGGATGAAGGTTTAGAGTTTTTTCCTGGATAAGGGACTAGGGATTTTTGGGGAGGAGGTTGTAAGTTCATTTGTGTTATTGGTTTAGTTTTTTGTGCAATTTGGGGTTTGAGATTATTGGGTTTGATGGATTATATTCTTTTCGGATACGGATTAACTATTTTTAGGGGTTTAGGGTTTAGGGTTCTTTGTGGTTGTGTGTTTATAATATTATTGGGGTTGAGGGTTACATGTTTGGGGGAGTTGATGATTTAGGGTTATTAGGGTTGAGGGTTTAAGATTATTTTGGGATGAGGGTAATATTATTAATAGGGGTAAGTGTTTATGGTTTTTTGTCGATTAGGTATTAAGGTTTTTGAGGAAAAGGGTATAGGTGTATTTGGGGATGATTGTTCAGGGTTTTTTAGAATGAGGGTATAAAAGGTTTTTTGGGATAAGGTTTTATGGTTTCTTAAGGCCGAAGGTTAAGCTTTATTTCAAAAACATTTTTTATTGGTTTTTTGTGTCGTGGATTTATGATTTTTTGGGGCTCAGTGTATAGTGTATTTTGGGGTAAAGTGTTTAGGGATTTTTGTGAAGAGGATTTATATTTCTTCTGGGGATGAATGTGTATGGGTTTTTTGGGAAGAGGGTTTTGGGATGTTGCAGGAAAGGGTTTTGTGTTTCATGGGATAATGAAATGGGGATTTTGGCGGATGAGGGTTTAGTTTTTTTTGAGTTGAGAAACTAATTTTTTTGGTGCTATTGTTTAGGGGTTTTCAGGTTTAGGGTTTATTGTTTTTTGGGACTAGGAGTTTAGGGTTTCTTTAATTTTGGGTTTAGGTTTTTTTGGGGATAATTGATAATGAATTTTCTAAGGATGAGAGTTTATGGTTTTTTGGGGGTTGAGGGTTTAGGGATTTTGTGGATGGGATTATAGGGTTTATTTTGCGATGAATTTTTTGGGTTTTATAGGGATGATGGTATATGATTTTTTGTGATGAAGGGGATAAGGTTTTTTTATGGGTTGATAGTTAGAGTTTTATTGGGTTTTATGGTTTAGAGATTATTGATGATGATGGTTTAGGGGCTTTTGGGGATGAGGGTTTTGGTTTATTTAGGGTTGTGGGTTTTGTGTTTTTTGGGGTGACGTGCTTTTGGTTTTTTCGGGAATATGTTTTTTGGATCTCTGGGTTTGGATTTTTTGGGGATGATGGTTAGGGTTTTGGGGACTAAGTTTTTAGGTTTTTTTTGACGCTGAGGGTATAGTATTTTCTAGGGATACTTGTTAATTTTTTTGGTGGATGAGGGTTTCAAATTTTTTTTGCCAAAGGGATAATGTATTTTTTTGGATAAGGGTTGGATTATATTATTGGTTGAGTGTTTTTTGGTTTTGTTGGATGAGGTTTTGGATTTTTGGGGTATAGTTATTAGTTATTTTGGGTGGAGGGTTTAGGGTTTTTTTGGTGGCTGTGGTATGTGGGAATTCTTTTGATGAGGTATTAGGGTAATGAAATTTCATGTTTTTGGTTTTTTTGGGTTGAGGGTTTGGGTATTTTAGGGCTATGTGTTTGTATTTTTTTAGGAGGAAGGTTTAGGGTATGTTGAGGATTAGAGTATTTTGGTTTTATAGTCCCAATGATCTATAGTTTTTTTGAGGATGATGGTTTCATGTTTTTTCAGGCTGAGGGTTTGAGTATTTTTTATTATGATGGTTTTGGTTTTTGGAGGGGGGTGTTATGGATTTATGAGGATGTGGGTTTTAACTTATTTTGGATGTGGGTGTGAAGATTTTGTAGGGTATATGGGTTAAGGTTTTTTGCGGTTGAGGGATTTCGGTTTTTTAGGGTTGAGTGTCTTGGGTTTTTTATGGACCAGGGTTTTAGTTTTTCTAGGGTGGAGGGTTTTTGAATTTTTTGGACTAAGGGTTTGGATTTTTTGGGGCTGAGGGTTAGTTTTTTTTAAGGTAAGGATTTATTAATATTTAGGTTGTGGATTTAGGTTATTTTAGGGTTAATGATCTAGGATTACCCAGAGCCAAATGTTTATTGTTTTATGGCCAAAGGATTTGTGTTTTTTGGGACCTAGGGCTAATGAGTTTTTATGCTAGGGGTTTCAGGATTATTTTGGTAGAATATTTTGCATTTTTTGGGATGATTTACTATGATATTGTAAAAATAAGGGTTTATTATTTTTGGGAGAAATGGTTTATAGTTTTTTTGTACATGGGTTTAGTGTTTTTTGGTGGCAAGTGTTTTTGTTTTGGGAATGAGGGTTTCGGCTTCCATCAGATATGGGAATATAATTTTTTGGGGTTGAGGGATAATAGTTTTTATGGTTGATGTATTTTGGTATAATAGGGCTTCATTTATGGAGATTTTTGGGGATGAGGGTTTAGGGTTTTTCGGGTGGTGGGTTTTGGCATATTTTGGTTTGGGGTTTTATCGATTTATATTTTTATGGGTTAGGGTTGTTTATGAAAAGGGTTTATGATTTTATGGGATTGAGTGTTTTTTTTATTTTTGGAGATGATGGTTTATGGCTTTTTTGGATGAGGGTTTAATTGTTTTAGGGGATATGAGTTTTGGGTGATATGATTCTTATTGTGTAAGGATTTTGGGGATATGGGTTTTGGTTTTTTTTTGGTGTTGTGGGAATAGTTGATTTTCAGGATGAGGGTTTAGGGTTTTTTAGGGATAAGGATTTTTGGTTTTTCTAGGTTAAGGGATAAGGTTTTTTGTGGATTATGTTTTAGGATTTTATGGGGCTCCAGAATTATGCATTTTGTGGATTAGGGATTAGGGGTTTTGGTATTAAAGTTATTAGGGTTTTGACAGATGAGTTTTTTGGGTTTTTTGGAGATGATGGTTTCAGGGTTTTTTGTTGTTTAGTTATTAGGGTTTTCTGGCTGAGGGTTTAGTGGTTTTTTAGAATTATTCCTTTATATTTTAAGGGTATAATATTGTACTATTTTTGGGGTTTCTATTTTACGTATTATAAGGATTAAGATTTAAGTTTTTCTAATTATTCTTGTTTAGGGTTTTAAGGGGGATGGGGTTTATATTTTTCTAGAGTGAGTGTTTGGGGTTTTATATGGATATATGTTAGGTATTATTTAGGAATAATAGTTTTGGGTGTTTTAGGGTTTATGGTTAATGGTTTTATATGTCTCAATGATTAGTTTTTTGTGGTTATCATGTTTTAGGGTTTTCGGGGCTATAAGTTTTGTGCTTTTTAAGGATGAGGGTTTAGTGTTTTTATACTAATGGTTATTTTTTGTGTTGTTTATTGTATAAGGTTTTATTATGTTAAGGGTTTAGAGCATTATAGGGTGATGGTTTCAGGTTTTATCAAGATGATGGTTTAGGTTTTTCTATGGGAGAGGATTTATGGTTTTCTGTGGATGAGGGTTTTAGGTTTTCCTGGGATAAAGATTTAGAGTTTTATAGTGTTGTCGGTTTAGGTTTTTCTAGGGTAGAGGGTTTCATGTTTTCTAGGGATATGTATTTTTGATCTGCAATATTTGAGATTTTAATGTCATCTAGATATAATGGTTTAGTGATTCATAGGGATACATGTTTAGATTTTTTTGGAATTGGGTTTATGACCTTCCGGGGATTAAGGTTTAGGTTTTTTTTTGGGAAGGGATTATTTTTTTAGGGGATACGGGGTTACTCTATTTTGGGAATGAAGGTTAATGGTTTTTGGCCTAGAGGATTCATTTAAGGGGGATGAAGGTTATGTTTTTATTGTACTTGTGGTTTTGTGGTTTTGGGTTATATGGTTTTATGGTGTTTGGGGATGAATATTTAGTTTGATAAGGTGAGGTTTTAGTTTTTTTAAGATGATCATTTTGGGTTTTTTACGGTTGATAGTTTAGGGTTATTTTCGGTAGTTTTTTTCCTATGATTTGGTATGAGGGGTTATGGTTTTCTGTATATGATGGTTTAGAGTAATTTGGGAAAAGGGTTTTGGGTTTTTTCGGGTAAGTGGATTTATGATTTAGTTGGACAGCGGGTTTAATATTTTTTGGGATTGTGTTTTTATGTTTGTTTTTATAAGTGTACATGGTTTTTTAGAAATGGGGGTCTTTGGTTTTATGTTGTTGCATATAGAGGGTTTCTATAGGAAGAGTTTTTAGGTTTTTTTGGGGTAGAGGGTTCATGGTTTTTGGGGGCTAATGGTTCATGATTTATGGGGATAATGGTTTTGGGTTTTTTGGGACTAAGGGTAATGGTTTAATGGGAATTAGTCTTTAGTGTTTTTTTGTGATGAGGTTTTGTGGTTTTTTGTTATATGGATTTAGGGATATTTATGGCTGAAGGTTTAGGTGATTGGGGGATGATGGATTATTTTTTTAGGGATGAGGGTGTAGGGTTTTTTTGATGACTTTGTAGTGTATTTTTGGGGAATAGGGTGTAGGGTTATTGGGGGATGAGGGATTATGATTTTTTATGGGAATTATCTTAGGTATTTTTATTGTAGAGGTTTTATTATTTTTTTAGGGAAAATGGTTGAAGGTATTTTTGAGATGATGGTTTTTGATTTTTGGGGGAAAAGAGTTTATGGTTTTCTATGGATGACTGTTTAGTGTTTTTTGGAATGATGTTTTAACAGTTTTTGTTGATAAATTTTATTTTTTTTGAGTTTGAGGGTTTATTTTTTTCTAGGACTAAGGGATTGGGTTTTTTGACGATAAGGGATTTCAGTTTTTTTGAGACAGATGGTATAGAGTTTTTTGGGGTTGATGGTTTGTGTTTTTTTTCAATTGAGAGTTTATGGATTTTTATGGCTGAGGGTTTAGGGATTTCGAGGAAGCTGTTTTAGTGTTCTTGTTCATAAGGGTTTATGTATTTTATGGGGATAATCATTTATTGTTTGTTTCTGAGGGTTTATGGTTTTAAGGGGTTAGGTTTAATGGTTTTGTTGGGGTGAGGTTTTAGGACATTTTGGAACTAATTGTTTGGTGGTTTTTTTGTATAGGTTTTATGTTTTTTGGGTCTGAGGGTTTATTGATTTTTGGGTCTGAGGGTTTATGATTTTGGGGGTTTGAGGGTTTGCGGTTTTTTGGGGTTGGGGGTTTAGGGTTTTTTATGGATGAGGGATTATGTTTTTTTGGCTATAAGTTTAGGGATTTTTTTGGAAGAGTGTTAATTTTATTGTTTGTGTGGTTTAAGGTTGTTTTGGGATGAAGTTTAAGGGTTTTTGGGGTGTTGAGGTATTTTGGTTTTATGAGTGATGGTTAGTATTTTTTTAGGAAAAGTGTTAGATTTTTTTGGGATTGAGGGTTTAGGGTTTGTTCGGGATGATGGTTAGGGGTTTGTTGGGGATGAGGGATTAGTTTTTTTCTGGATAAGGGTGTTCGGTTTTTGAGGATGAGGGTTTAGAGTTTTTTTTGGTGATGTGGGTTTATGGATTTATTAGTGATGTGGGTTTATGAGTTTTTGGTTTGGGGTTTTTGTTTTTTTTGCCATATTTTTTGGTTTATTAGGGTTCAGTGTTTTTGATTTTTTGGGGATGAGAGTTTTGGGTTGTTTTATGGCTGAGGGTTTAGGGTATTTCAGGATGAGGGGTTTTTTGGGGTATTTGTGGGTCATATATTAGAGATTTTTTATGGTTGAGGGTATTGGATTTTTTGGATGAGATTTTAGGGATATTTTTTGGCTGAGGCTTTAGTGTTTTTGGGTTTTAGGTTTTAGTTGTTTTAGGGATGAGTTTTTTATATTTTGGGGGGATGGGGGATTATTATTATTGTGTCTGAGGGTATAGGGTTTTTTGGGGGTGAGGGTTTAGGGTTTTTTTGGGGAATAAGATTAAGGTTCTTTTTGTTGAAGAGGGTTTTGGGTTTTTTGGGATGAGGGCTTAGAGAGTGTGGGGGTGAGGGTTTATGCTTTTCATGGGATGAGGGTTTATGGTCATTTGGGCTGAAGGGTTTAGTTTTTTTATGAAAATGGTTTTGGGTTATTTGGATATGAGGGTTTTGGGTTTATATGGGATGTGGGTTTAGAGTTTTTTTGGGACTGGGAGTTTATTGTTTTTTGGTTTGTATGCTATACTCATCTTTGAGGATTAGGGTTTATTGTTTTTTAGGGATAGAAGTTTAGAGTATTGGGGGATGATGGTTAGAATTATTTATTTGTACACATGGTTATATTTTTTTGGATCTCAAGGACTATTTTTTTTGTGGGACGAGGGTTTACCATTTTTAGGGAAGATAGATAACATTTTTTTGGGAAGTGGAATATTTGGGGATGAGGGTTTAGATTTATGGGGAATGTATGTCTACTGTCTTCTAGGGAATGTAGTTTTTTTTGGGCTGATGGTATATTTTTTTGGTGGATAAGCATTTAGGGTTTTTTTGGGATGCAGGTTTATGGTTATTTTTATTTTGTGGGTTATGGTTTTGGGGAGCTGAGTGATTTAGGTTATTAGGGCATATGGTTTTAGGATTTTCGCGGCTAAGTGGTTATGTTTGTTTATGGATAAGGATTTGGGGTTTTTTGGGTATGAGTGCATATTGTTTCTGGGGTTGAGGGTTTATCATTCTATTGGGGATCAGGGTTTAGGGTTTTTTAGGGCCAAGGTTTTAGGTTTTTTTGGGTAGAAGGTTTTTGGGTTTTGGGGGATTAGGTTTTATTGTTTTTTGGAAGAGTGTATAGGGTTCTTTGGAGAGGTTGGTTCATTGTTGTTTTGGTCTGAATTAATAGTGTTATTTGGGGATGACTATTTATGATTTTTGGGGATGAGGTTTTTGGATGTTATGGGGATGAGGGTTTTATTATTATTTTTCTGCAGAAGGTTTTGTGTTTTTTGGGATGTGGGTTAATGTTATTTTGGGTTTTTGGGTTTAAATTTATTTTATGATATGGGTAAAGGGTTTTATTGGGATGAGGGTTTAGGGTATTTTTAGGGCCGATGGATTAGGGTTTTGGATTTTTAAGGGTTGATTGATTGTGTGTTTTTGGGAATGATGGTTTAGGGTCTTTCATATATGGATTTAAGATTTTTTTTGAGGCATACGGGTTCTATTTTGGGTAGAGGGTTTTGGGTTTTTTGGAGCTGATTATTAAAGTATTTTAGGGGGAATGTGATTAAGGTTTTTACAGAATTAGTTCTTAGGGTTTTTGTTCTGGTTTTGTTTTTTTAGAGTTCAGGGATAATCAATTTTTTGGGAGGAGGTTTTTTTGTTTTTTGGAAATCATGGTCTAGGGTTTTGTGTGGATGGGGGTTTGGGATTATTGGGTTTGACGAAGCAATATAGTTTAGGGCCGATGACCAATTACTTTTAGGTGTAGAGGTTTTATGGTTCGTTTTGGTTGAGTGTTTAGAATTTTTCGGGTGTGGAGGGTTTAGGGTTATTTGGGTTTGAGACCTTAGGGTTATTGGGGATGAGGGTTTTGTGTTTTCTGGTGATAAGGGATTGGGTTTTTTGTGACCTAGGGTTCTAGTGTTTTTTGGGGGGATAAGTGTTTATCATTATGTTGGGACGAGAGCAAAATTTGTGTTTGTGCATAGGGATTAGGGTTTTTTTGGATGAGGGGTTGGGGTTTTTTATGTATGAGGATTTAGGGGAATTTGGGGCAGATTGTTTACAGTTTTTTTAGGATGAGGGTATATGGTGTTCCTTGGCCGAGGGTTAATGGTTTCTTGAGTTGGAAGGTTTATGTTTATTTTTGAAACATGGTTAATAGTTTATTGGGGATAAGGTTTAATGATTATTGGGGGCTTAGGTTTTAAGGTTTTTTACGGTCGATTGTTTTGGGTATCTTGGGTAGAGGATTTATGTTTCTTTTAGGGATGAGGGTTTTTGTGTTTTTTGGGATGAGGTTTTTCTGTTGTTGGGGGAAATGGTTTTAGGTTTCTTAGGATGAAGAAATTGAGATATTTAGGGCTATTGGTTTAGTTTTTTTATTATAAAAACTAATGGTTTTTGAAGCAACGTTTTAGGGGTTTTATGGGTTTAGGGTTTATGGTTTTTTGGGACTAAGTGATTAGGGTTTTTTATTAATTGGTTTATGTTTTTGGTGGTTAATGGTTTCTAATTTTTTTGAGGATGAGGGTTTAGGTTTTTTTTGGGAAAAGGGTATATGGGATTTGTGATTAATGGTTTAGGGTTTTTAAAATTAAGATCATTTAGGGTTTCTGGGGGATTAAGGAATAGTTTTACTTGGGACTATGCTTTAGGGATTTTTGGGGGGTTTAGAGATAAGGTTTTTTTGGGGTTGACGTTTTATAGATATTTTTGGATGATGGTTAAGGGCCTTTTGTGGATGAGGGTTTTAGTTTACATAGGGTATTGAGTTTTGTGTTTTCTTGGGCGACAAGTGTAGGTTTTATTTGGGAAGAGGAATTAGGATTTTTGGAGAACATGGTTTGGGATTTTTCAGCCAATTGTTATGGTTTTTGGGAAGTGGTTTTAGTGTTTTTTTGATGACGAAGGATAAGGGGATTATAGGGAAACTTGTTTTTTGTTTTCATGGGATAAGGTTTTAGTGTTTTTTGGATAAGGGTTTATGGATTTTGTTGTCTACAGGTTGAATTTTTTTTGTGGTTCATTTTTTTGGTGTTTTGGGGGATTATGTTGTTATGGTTTTTGGGGTAGAGGGTATAGTTATTTTTTATGGAGGCTTTTAGGCAGTTTTTGGATGAGGTAGTTGGGTATTTTTTGGATGAGGTATCAGGGTATTTTAAGTTATGGTAGAAGGATTTTTAGGGTTTAAGGTTTGGGTATTTTAGGGCTATGTGTTTGCGCTGTTTTTTGGGTAGAAGGTTTCAATTGTGTTGGGTATGATGGTATCTAGGTTTTATTGGCCCAAGGGTGTAAGTATTTTCGGGGATGAAGGTTTTATGTTTTCTAGGATGAGTTCTTAACCTTTTTTCATTTGATGGATTTGGTTTTTTTGGGGGTTTTGGGTTGTATGGGGATGAGAGATTTTGGTTATTTGGGGCTATCGGTATTAGGAATTATGGTGTATATGGTTTATGGTTTTTTGGGTTTGAGGGTATAAGGTTTTATAGGGATGATTGTATGAGTTTTTTTCGGGCTGAGTGTTTTAGTTTTTCTTTGGTGGAAGGTTTTGTGGTTTTTACGACTAAGAGTTAGGATTTATGGGGATGAGGCATAGCGGTTATTGGGGTGGGGGTTTAGGATTTTTTTGGGCTGTGTTTTGAGGGTATTTGGGGGTTGAGGGTTTAGGATTATTCAAGACCATGTTTCTAGTGTTTTATTACTAATGGATTTTGTTCTTTTGGTATTGAAGTTTTCTTGGATTTTTAGGGAAATGGGATTTGTTTTCATTTTGGTAGATTGTTTAGAATTTTAATGGGATTCATAGTTTATGTTATTCTTAATCTATGTGTGTCTATTTATAGGGGGGAAGGTTTTATTTTTTTTCATGCATGGGTTTAGTGTTTTTCTTTGGTGAGCGTTTTTCTTTTTTGGGACTAAGGGTTTTAGGATCTTTCATATGAGGGTTTGTCATTTCTTCCTTCTGAGAGAATATGTTTTTTAGGGACTAATTATTTGTGTATTTTAGGGCTAGTTGTATATGGTTTGTGGGTATGAGGGTTTTGGGGTTTTTAGGGATGAACGTTTAGGGTTTTATGGATGAGGGTTTCTATTTTTTGGGGATATATTTTATAATGATCATCAGGGATGATGGTTTATGGATTTCATTGGTTAATGGATTATTTTTCTCTGTGGTAATGGTTTTCAGTTTTAGGGGGATGAGTGTTTAGGGATTTATGTGGAATGGGGATTTAGGTTTTTTAGAATCATCGGTTATAGTATTTTTACAGAAGTGTTTTTTGTGAAGTTGTTGGTTTAGGATTTTTGGGGATAAGGATTTTGGGTTTTTGGGTGGATGGTTTATGGTTATTTGGGGCAGGGGTTTTATGGATTTTTAGGTTTTTGGGATTAGGGTGTTTTTGGGCATGAGGGTTTATGGTTTTATTGGGGTTGAGTATGTGTTTTATTTGGAGTTGAAGGTTTAGGGTTTTTTTGGATGATGGATTATGAATTTTTTGGGCAATGTGTTTAGAATTTTACAATGATTATTGTTTACTGATTTTGAGGAAAATGGTTTAGGATTTCTGGGGAATGCATGAAATATGTTATTTTTGGGATTAGGGGTTATCCTTTTTTGGGGTTAAGGGTTTTGGGTTTTTCTGGGTGTAGGGTTAAGGTTTTTTTGTGGGAATGGTTTTAAAATTATTTTAGGGCACATGGATTAGGGATTAATGGGTTGAGGGAATATGGGTTTTGTAATTATTGGATTAGGGGTTTGGGGGGTGAGTGTTTTTGGTTTTTTTTAGTGATGAGAGTTAAAGGGTTTTTTAGTTTTTCAGTGTTTATGGGTTTTTTTGATGGTTTAGTGGTTTTTTGGAATGATACCTTTGGATTTTTAGGGGATAAGAGTTTACTATTTTTGGGGGTGTTTTTTTTCGGTTTTTCTAGGGCTTATAATTTAGAGTTTTATAGTTTTGATTGTAAATGTTTTTTTTATGGATTGGGGTTTAGGGTTTTCTAGGGTGAGGGTTTAGGGTTTTATAGGGTGAGGGTTTAGGGTTTTATAGGGCTCATGGTAAAAAAAAATTAGGGATAAGAGTGTTGGGTTTTCTATGGATTAGGGTTTAGGGTTTTATGTGGCATAGGTATTATAGTTTCTTGGTTCTTAGTGTTTAGGGTTTTTGGGGCTACATGTTTCGTGTTTTCAAAGGATTTGGGTTTAGTGTTTTTTATACTTAGGGTTTATGGTTTTGTGGTTTTGAGGTTTTAGGGTTTATATATCTAGAGGGTGATGGTTAAGGGTTTTTTCATATGAGGGTTTCATATTTTTTATGGATGAGAGTTTGTGGTTCTCTGGGGATGAGTGTTTCAGGTTTTATAGGGATGATGTTTTAGTGTTTTATAATGTTGAGAGTCTATGTTTATCTAGGGTTGAGGTTTTCATGTTTCTTATAGATGAGGATTTGGGGTTTTCTATTATTGAGGTTTTAGAATTATCTAGGGTTAATGGTTTATATATTTATTGGGATACATGTTTAAATTTTTTTGGGGCATAGGGTTTATGGTCTTTTGGGGATGATAGTTTAGGGGTTTTTGGGAATGAGGGTTTAGTTTTTTAGGGGATATGGGTTTACTCTATTTTGGGGATGAGTTTTAATTGTTTTTTGGGATTAAAGTTTTCTATATTTTGTTGATGAATGTTTAGCCTCTTGAAAATAGTGTTTTGGGGTTTTTTGGTATGAGGATTTAGAGTTCATGGGGTGAAGATTCTGTTTCATTAAGTAGAGGATTTTCGGTTATTTTAGGATGAGAAATTATGGATTTTTAGTGTTGATAGTATATGGTTATTTTTAGAAGTGAGTTTTTGGATTATTTGGATGAGGGGTTATGTATTTTCGTCGATGCGGTTTAGGGTAATTTGGGGTTGAGGCTTTTAGGGTTTTTTTGTTGGTTCTGAGGGTTTATAATTTTTTGGGCAAATTATTTTGAATTTTTTGGGGCTATGTGTTTATTTTTATTTGGATGACGGTGTATGGTTTTTCGGATATGGGGTTTTTTTGGTTTTTTGGTTTTGATTGTATTGGGATTCATGAGGCTGAGTTTTTCGGGTTTCTTTGGTGTAGAGGTTTTGGGTTTTGGGGCTGATGGATATTTTTTTTGGGATGATGGTTTTGTGTTTTTTGAACAGATGGTTAGGGTTTTCTGGGATTGAGACTTTAGGGTTTTTTGGGCCTTTGGGTTTATGGATGTTTGGACTATGGGTTTAGGGATTCATAGGGTCAAGGGATTAGGTTTTTGGGGGATGATTGTTTAGAGTTTTTCTAGGACGAGGGTTTCGGGTTTTTTGGGATGTGGGGTTAGTGTTTTTTGGTGATGAGGGTTTAGGGTTTTTTTGGGGAAGGGAATTTTTTATTTCTATAGGAATGGTAGTTTATGGTTTTTAGGGAAAAGTGATTATCAATTTTTTTAGAATATCATTTTATGTATTTTATTGTTTAGGGTTTTGGGATTTTTCATTTGAGATTTTAAGTTTTTTTGGGGCTAAGGTTTTATGGTTTTATAGGGATGAGGGTTTACGGATTTTTTGAATAATTAGGTTTTATGGTTTTCTGAGGACATGATTATATTATTGTTTGGGATTATTTTTTATAGTTGGGGATGCAGGTTAACTGATTTTTTGGAATCCATATTTTTGATATTTTAAGACTATATATTTATTGTTTTCTGGTGCTAAGGAATTGGGTATTTTTAGGATAAGGAATTTGAGTGTTTTTGGGACAAAAATTATAGAGTTTTTTGGTGTTTAGGGTTTAGGGTTATTTTAAGTTTAGGGTTTATGTATTTCTTCATTTAGGGTTTAGGGATTTTGAGGAATAGATTTTAGTGTTTTTTGTGCCTAGGGTTTAAAGATGTTTTGGGGATAATCATTTTTTTTGTCTGAGGTTTTAGGGTTTCTTGGGTTTAGGTTTAACAGTTTTTTAGGGTGAGGTTTTATGATATATTTTAACTATGTGTTTTCAGGATTTTTTATAGGGTTTATATTTTTTGGGAGACTGGGTATATAGTTTTTTACGTCTGAGGTTTTAGTTTTTTTTTTAAATGTGTTTAATTTTTTTTGTGGAAGAGTGTTAGTTATTTTTTATGGATGATGGTTAATGATTGTTTGAGGATGAGGTTTTGGGTTTTCTAGTTCTTAGGGATTGTGGTTTTTATAGTTGTGGGTTGTGTTTTTTTTTTTGAAAAAGTGTTTAGGGTTTCAAAGGATTGATGGTTTAGGGATTTTTGTGTCTGAGTGTTAAGGGTTTGATGGGGATTAGGGTTTAGTGTTTCTTGTGGACAATGATTTCTGGTTTTTGGGGGTGATGTTCATGTGTTTTGAGATATGGGGGTTTAGTTATTTTTTTGTGCTGATGGTTTATGAGTTTTTTGGTTAAGGGTTTTGTTTTTTAACAATTTTTTTATTTTTCTTATGGACGAGGTTTTTGTGTTTTCTAGGACTAATGGTTTTCGATTTTTTAAAACTGTTGTTTTAGTGTTTTTATAGATTAGGGTTTTTGTTTTTTCAGTGGGTGGGTGGGTTAGAGATTATGGTTTTTGGGGGATGAGGGTATCATATTTTTCTTATTATGGTTTAGTGATATTTTGGGGTAGGGTTTGCTGTTTTTTGGTATATAGGTTATTCAATTATTTAGGGAAATGTGTTTCTAATTTTTCAGGGATAAGGGAATAGTATAATTGGGATTGATGGAATAGGGTTTTGAGGGGTGAGGGTTTAGGGTATTTTGGGATGAGGGTTTGTGTTTTTTTGGTGATGAGGGTTTTGTGGATTTGGGGATAGGGGTTTAGAGTTTTTGGGGATGAAGGATCAGGGCTTTCTTAGGTAGAGGGTTGACGGTTTTTAGGGAAAAGGGATTAGTGGGTTTTCATGATCAGGGTTTATAGTTATTTGGATATGAGGGTTTTGGTTTTTTAGTGTAAAAGGGTTCATGATATTTTGGGACATGGAGTTTAGTGTTTTGGGGGGTTTAGGGATTAAGGTTTTTTGAGTTTGAGGATTTATTGTTTTTTGGGGCTATGGGTTTAGAGTATTTGGTTGTTGATTTCTTGGGTATTTATATGGATATAGGATTTTATTTTTTGGGGCTCAAGGATTATGTTTTTTTTCAGATGAGGGTTTATTGATTTTAGGGATGATGGTTTAGGGGTTTTTGGTGCTGAGGAATTTTTCAGTATGAGGGATTAATTTTATTTGTGGATGCATGTTTAGTTTTTATTTGGGATAATAGATTCCATGGGGATGAGGGTTTAGGGTTTTTTTCGATAATGGTTTAGTTTATTTTTGGGATGCTGGTTAAATTTTTTTATTTTGATGAGGTTTTATGGTTTCTAGGGATGGATGGCGTAGATTTTTTTAGGGATTACAGTTTTGGTTTATTTGGGTCTAAGTGATTATGGGTTTTTTTTGAATGAGGGTTTATTGTATTTGGGGTTGAAGGAATAATGTTTTTTGGCATTGACGGATTATTAATTTTTTTACTGATGAGGGTTTATGGTTTTTTTGGGTTGATGTTTTAGGAGTTATTGGTTCGATGATATAGGGTTTTGGGGATTGGGTTTTATGGTTTTTGGAATAGTGTTGAGGGTTCCTTAGAGATGATGGTTCATTGTTTTTTGGGACTGAAGAAATTGTTTTATTTGGGGTGAGTGTTTATGTTTTGAGGGGGATGAGTTTTATTTTTTTTATGGCGGTGAGGGTTTAGGGTTTTTTGGGAGAAGGTTTTGGGTTTATTTGGATAAGGGTTCATGGTTTTTTTGGGGGTTACGGTTTATGGTTTTTTGGGGGATTTGGGTAATGGGATTTAATGGTATTATGGTTGAGGGGTTTTTATGGTAAAGGGTTTAATATTTTTTTGATTATGGTATAGGTTTCATTCATTAGGTTAAATGTTTTTTTGGATGAGGTTTTAGTATTTTTTGGGATGAGGGTTTAGGGTTTTTCATGATTGAGTGTTTATGAATTTTTGGGATTGAGGTTTTAGGGTTGTTTGGGAAAAAATGTTTATGGTTTTTGAGGATGATATTTTCAAAATTTTATAGGGAGAGTGGTTAGAATTATTTTGGGATGAGGTTAAGTGTTTCACTGGGATGGGGGGTTTGGATATTTGGGGATGAGGGTTAAATATTTTTTTGGTAAGGGATCAGGGTTTTTTGGGAATAGGGTTTAGGGTTTTTTGGGATGATGGTATAGGGTTTAATGGGGCTATGGCTTGTATAATTTCTGTTGCTGATGGTTTAATGTATTTTTTTGATGAGTGTATAGGGTATTGGTGAATTTTATTCTGATGATTATTGGGGTTGACGGTCTAGGGTTTCATATGGATGAGTGTGTTGGTGTTTTTAGTGATCTGGGTTTTTTGGGGGCTAATGGTGCAGGGTGTTTTTGGTGATTAATTTTTTTTAGGAAGTGTCTATAACATTTTAGGGGCTTCATGGATTATATTATATTAGGAATTAGGTTTTATGGATTTATAAGTACTTAAGAATTTTTGTTTTGAGGATATAGGTTTTGAGTTTTTTGGGGCTAAGGGTTTAGTGTTTTTTGGTGATTATATTATATGTTTTTGGTGGAATAGGGTTTCTGGTTTCTTAGGGATGTGGGTTTAGAGTTTCTTGGGGATGGGTTATAGGGTTTTATAGGGATGTGGATGTAATTTTTTTGGTGACCAATAATTAGGATTTTTATGAAAATTGAATTATTTTTTGTGCTAGAGGATTAGGATTTCGTTGGAATGAGGATTTATGGGTATTTGGGTATGAGGGTATTTGATTTTCTGTGGCAATGAGTTAATTGTTTTTTGGTGATGAGGATATAGGGTTCACCAGGGATGAGGTTTTAGGATATTTTTTGTTTGATGGTTTACTATATATTTATTCTAGGTGCTAAAAGAATTTGGTGTTGGGTTTAAACGTATTTGGAGGCTTAGTTTTGTGGGTTTCTCTAGGATGGGGTTTATTGGTTTTTAGGGCAGATGGCTTATGGTTTTTTGGGGCTCATGGTTTATTGTTTTTTTGGGCCGATGGTTTAGTGATTTATGGGGAAAATGATTTCGGTTTTCTGGTGATGATAATATAGGATTTTTGGGGATGTGGGGTTATGGTTTTCTGGGGCTACTTGTTTATTGTTTTTGATTCATGGGTATTATGGTTTTCTTAGTCAGTAGGTTTAGGTAATTTTGGAAATAGTTATTTAGGGTTTTTTTACAACTATGAGATTATGTTTTTTGGGCCAGAGGTTTTATGGATTTTTGGGGTTGTGGTTGTTTGGGTTTTTTGAAGATGATGATTTAGTGTTTTTTTTTTTGAGATGAGGGATTAGTTTTTTTCATGATGCGGGTTTATGGTTATTTGGGACTAATGGTATATGATTTTTATGGACTAATGGTTTATGTGTTTTTGGGGCTATGGGTTTAGATTGGAGGGATGATGGTTTAGGGTTTTTATGTTTGAGGGTCTATGGATTTTTGGGGCTTCGGGTTTAGGGTTTCGTGGGACTGAGGTTTTTTTGGGATGAATATTTAGTGTATTTTTTTGGAAGAGTAATTTTGGTTTTTTGGGAAAAGAGTTTTGGGTTTTTTAGGGATGAGAGATTAGGTTTTTTTGGGACTGTAGTTTAATTGTTTTTTTGCGGATGTGGGTTGATCATTTTATTGGGTAGTGGTTGTAGGATTCTTTTGTGATGAGGGTTTACTATTTTTTGGGACGTGTGTTTAGGGTTTTCTTTGGCTGAGGGTTTTTGGTTTTTTTGGGATGAGGATTAAAGGTTTTTTGGGTATTAGAGTTTATATTTGTTTTGTGGATATGTCTATAGGTTTTGGGTGGGTGAGGGATTATGATTTTTTTGGGATGATGCTTTATCATTTTTTTAGGGTTTTAGGTGTAGTGTTTTTTTAAAGGTGATGGTTTTTTTGTAGTGATGGGTATAGTGTTTTTAAATGTGAAAGTATAGGGTTTTTTTGTTGATGTGGGTTTAGGATTTTTGGGATGCTGGTTTAAGATTTGTTTGGGGATTAGAATGTATGTTATTTTAGTGTAGTGGGATTACATTTTTTGGGGAAGTGGTATAATGAAATTTTTTGTAAAAAGTTTATGGTTTTTTATGGGTTAGGGTTTAGTATTTTTTGGGTTGTCAGTTTCATGTTTTTTATGATTGAGGGATTATATTTTTTATAAGGATAATATTTGAGTGTTTTTTGGGGTTTAGGGATTAGGGTTTTATGGGGATGATGATTTCTGGATTTTTGGGGATGAGGTTTTATGGTATTTTAGTGTGTGTGGATAGGTTATTTTATGGATGGTGTTATGATTTTTTAGGGTTGTGGGTTTAGTGTTTTTTGGGAGAGGGTTTATGGTTTTTATGGGAAAAGTGTTGTGGGTTTTTTGTGGATGAGGATTTTATGTTTTTTGGGGCTGGAGATTTAGGGTTTTGGGGGGATTAAGGTTTTGGGTTTATAGTTTATGACAATTTTGGGTTTTTTATGAGGATTTAGTGTTTTTTGGGGATAAGGGTTAAAAGTTTTTTGTTCTAATAGTTAATGGTTTTTAAGGGATGAGGGTTTAGGTTTTTTTTCATGATGAAGGTGTATGTTTTTTTGGGGGTGAGGGTTTAAATTTTTTGGGGGTTGGAGGGTTTGGTTTTTTTTCATATTGGGGTTGATTATATTTGGTAGCTTTGGGATTTGGAATTTTTTTGAGTTTCTTGATGATTTTGGGAGTAAGGGATTATGGTTTTTTGGGGATGTGATTAGGGTTTTTTTGGGGGTTATGGGTTTCATGATTATTTAGGGTTATGGATTTTGCGTTTTTATGGATGAGGGTTTATGTTTTTGGGGGAAAAGTGTTTAAGATTTTATGAGGCTCAACATTTAGAATTTTTTTGGTTATTTAGGTTTTGGGGTTTTTTGAAATGTCTGTTAATGGTTTTATTGGGCTGAGATGATATTTTTTTTTCCTATAAGGGTTTAATATTTTTTGAGATATTGGTTTAGTAATATTTAATGATGTTTAATGAATTTTTAGGGCTAATGTAGTATGGATTTTAGGGATAGTGATTTAGTATTTTTTGGGGATGAATGTTATGGGTTTGGGGGGGGTTATGGTTTGGGGTTTCTTGGGGATTATATTTACGGTATATTTGGGTTTAAAGTTCATGGTTTCCTAGTATGAGGGTCTATGTTATTTGTAGATAAGTGTTTATGGGTACATGGTGTTAAGGGTATATTTTCTTTTGTGGATGTGGGTTAATGGTTTTTTGGGGTTTAGGGTGTAGGGGTTTTTGTGTTATTGGGTCTAGAGTTTTTTAGGGAAGATAGATTAGGTTTTTTGGGGAATATGATTTTTGGTTTTTTGGGGGTTTAGTGTTTTTTTTGGGTTTTTGGTTTACTATTTTTCATTATTAATATTGTATATGGTTTTTTAGGATAAAAATTTGGGTTTTTTGGGACAGAGGGTGTGTGGTTGTGTTTATGATGAGGGATTAGTTTTTTGTGGGAATGATTGTTTATTATTTTTAGTCGTTGAATATTTATGGGATTTGGTATGACGTATTATGGTTCTTTTGGGTAACGACTCTGAGATTTTCGGTGGTGGAGTTTTGGGTTTTTTTGGGGATGAGTGTTTTTGGTTTTTTAAGAAGTGGGTTTTGATTTTACGGCGAATAATTTTTAGGTATTTTATATACTGAGGGTGTAGGGAATTTTATAGATGAATATTAATGTTTATTATGATTGAGGGTTTGGTTTATTTTAGGATGATTGTTTTGTGTTTTTGGATGATGGTTTAGAGATTTTTCGGGTTGAGGGTTTGAGGTTTTTTGGGTTTGAGTGTTTAGGTTTTTTGGGGGGGTTTATGGAGTAATGTGGATAATGGTTTTAGATTTTGTGGGGAACATGGTATGAGGTTTAAAGGGGAAGATTTTTAAGGATATTTGGGGATGAGGGTTAGGGTTTTTTGGGATCCTTGTCTGTGTTTTTTCTGGATGAGGGGTTTTTTTCTTTTGTGCTATGTTTGGGGTATTTTAGGACTAAGGGTTAGGTTTTGGGTGGATGAAGGTTAGAGGTATTTTTTTGATAAGGTTTTAAGATTACATGGGGCTATGTGATTAGGGAATTTTGGGGTTGAGGGTTTAGGGTTATTTGGGTCCATGTGTTTAGTGTTTTTTTGCCGAAGGTTTGGGGTTTTTTGGGACCAAGGGTTAATGCTTTTTTGGGGATAAGGGATTTAGGTTTCTTATGGTAGATGGTTTAGGGGTTTTTTCTAGTGATAGTTTAGGATATTTTTATGCAAATGCTTTTCAGGTCATGGGGGAAAGGGTTTAGATTTTTTTATACATTGTTTTAGTGTTTATTTGCTAGAAAGTGTTATTTAAAAAAAATTGGATCTAAGGGTTTCATGTTCATTTAGATGAGGGTTAAGAGTTTTTTGGAGTTGAGTCTTTAAGGTATTTAGGGAAGATGGACTGTGTTATTTTTTGGCTTATTTCCTGGGGTTTTGGGATGTGGGTTTTGGGTTATTTTAGGGATGATGGTTTAGGGTTTTGGGGCCGCTTGTTTCTGTTTTTTGGGGATGAGGGTCTATGGTATATCAAAGATGATTGTATAAATGTTTATTTGGATGAGGTATTATGATTTTATAGGGCTAATGGTTTTTTATGTGTTTATTTTTAGGGTATTTTGGGAAATGGTATTTAGGATTATATTTGTGTTGGGTTTGGGTGGAGGTTTTTTCTTTCTGATGGTTTAGGATTTTTTTGGTATTAGGGTTTATGTTTTTTTGGAAAGAAGGGTTTGAGGTTAGTTTGGGCTTGGAATTTATGTATTTATAGGGTTTAGGGTATACGGTATTTATGGTCATAGGGTTTATGGTTTTGTTATGGTTGGGTGTTAAGGTATTTTGGGGACAATGGATTAGGGTTTTTGTGAGGGTTTTTGGGTTATTAGGGATGTGGGTTTAGGATTTTATGGGGATACTTGTTTATGGATTTTTGGGATAAGGGTTTAACATTTTCTATGTGCTGTGGGAATATATTATTTTTAGGATGAGGGTTTATGTTTTTTTGGATGATGGTTTAGGATATATTTGGGCTGGAGGGTATGGGTTTTCATGTGGCTGAGCGTTTATGGATTTTTGGTGCCACATGGATTAATGATTTTTGGGATGAGGGATTAGTGGTTTGGGAATTAAGGGTTCATTGGTAGTGTGGATTAGTGTTTAGGGATTATAAAGATGATGGTTTAGGTGTTTTTAGTTTTCATCATTTACAGTTTTTTGGACGAGGGTTTAGTGGTCATTAGAGTAAGACGTTTGAGTTTTGAGGGGATACGATTTTATATTTTTCTAGGGGTGTGTGTTTCAGGTTTCTAGGGCTAATGATTTATGTATTTAAGGTTTTTATGGAATAGGTATTTAAGGGGATGTAAGATTAAGGTTTTCTAGGGTTAAGTGTTTAGGGTTTTATAGGGATGATTGTTAACGGTTTCTATGGATTAGTGTTTTGGGTTTTCATGTGATGAGGGTTTATGATTTATGGGGATGAGGTATTTTAGTTTCGTGAATCATAAGGTTTAGGAATATTGGGATTACATGTTTTTTGTTTTTAAGGATGAGGTTTCAATGTTTTTTATAATTAGGGTTTCTGGTTTTATGGTGGTGAGAGATGAGGGATTTTTGGTGTTGATGGTTTATGGATTTATAGGGATCATGGTTTAGGGGTTTTTCAATATGGGGATTTAGGGTTTTCTATGGTAGAGGTTTTACAGTTTTCTAGGGACGAGGGTTTAGGTTTTTCTAGGGACGATTGTTATGGTTTTTATATTGTTGAGGATGTAGATTTTTCTGGTGTGGAGGGTCTAGTATTAACTAGAGATGTGGATTTAAGGTTTTCTAGGGTTGAGGGTTTAATGTTATCTGGGGATAATGGTTTAGGGATTATTGTGGCTACGATTTAGGATTTTTTGTTGCATAAGGTTTGTGGTCTTCTAGGGATGAATGTTTAGGGTTTTTTGGTGATGGGGATTTTTTGGGGATATTGGATTACTCTATTTTGTGTAAGATGGTTAATGGTTTTATGGGGCTACTGGATTATATATTGTGAGTATTATGGTTTAGGGTTTGTTTTACATAGGGTTTATTTGTTTTGGGATATGAGACTTTAGGGTTTTTGGGGATGAAGATTTAGTTTTTCTTAAGGTGATAATTTAGGGTATTTTAGGATGATGATTAATTGGATTTTTTGGATGAGAGATTAGTGTTATTGGAATAATTGGGTTTTCTGATTCTTAAAATGAGGGCCTAGGATTTCTCATGGATGAGGGTTCAGGGTAATTTGTAGCGTCAGGTTTTGGGTTTTCGGGGCTGAGGGTTTATGATTTTTTTGGCTAAGGGTTTAATATTTTTAGGGTCATGGGTTTTATGTTTTTTATGATGTTTTGGTTTTTTATGATATGGGGGTTTTGGTATTTTTTGTTTTTATTATTTAGGTTTTCTTTAGGCTTATTTTTAAGGTTTTTTTGGTACAGAGAGTTTATGGTTTTGGGGGGAATAAGGTTCATGGTTTTATGTGGTTGATGGTTTTGGGATTTTTGGAACATTGGGTAAGGGTTTTCTGGGAATGAAGATTTAGGGTTCTTTGGGGTTAAAATTTTATGATTAATTGGGCTGTGGTTTTTGGATTCTATGGGGATGTGGGTTTTTGGTTTTTTGGGTTTGAGGGTTTAGTGTTTTGTCGGGTTGAGGGTTTTCAGTTTTGCAGGGCTAGGTGTTTAAGGTTTTTTGGGTGTGATGGATTAGGTTTTTTGGGATATATGTTTATGGATTTTTGGGTAGTGTGTTAACGTTTTTTAGGGATGAGGGTTTATGGTTGTATTGGGTTGAGGGTATAGGGTTTTTTGGTGCTGATGGTTTTGTGTTATTATTTCTACGTGTTAATTGATATTAGAAAATGTGTTTATGATTTGTAAGGATTGAGGTTTTGTGTTTATTGGGGCTGAGGGTCTTGTGTTTTTGGGAATAGGGTTTAATGTATTTTGGGGAAAAGGGATTATTGTTTTGGGGGAGGAGGGTTTAGAGTTTTTGGGTGATTAGTGTTTAGGGATTCTTTGGTGCTGATGTTTTAGGGGATGGTTGGCTAAGGATTTTGTTTTTTTGGGATAATTTTTTTAGAGATGAGGGGTTTCGGTCTTATGGGCTGTATGGTTTGGGGTTATTATGGCTGAATCTATAAGGTTCTTTTGGACATGGGTTTCTAGTTTTTTGGGTGGGCATAATGGAATATGGTTTTTGGGGGATGATAGAATAGGAATTTGGTTATGATTGTTTAGGGATATTATTTGCTTGATGGTTTTGTGATTTTTTTGGGGTTTTAGGGTATTGGTTTATTTAGTTCTATGTTTTTATTGTTTTTTGGGGATAGGTGTTTAGGAATATTGGTGATGAGAGAATAGTGTTTCTTTGGGTGATGGTTTTGGGTTTTTTTGGGCTGAGGGTTTATGAACATTAAGTTCTTATGGTTTAGGGATTCGGGGTAGAGGGTTTAGTGTGCTTGGGGCTAAGGTTTTAGGGGTTTTTTGGATGATTGTTTAGGTTTTTTGGGCTTAAAGGTTTGGTGTTTTCTAATTATGAGGGTTAAGGGTTCTTTGTATAAGATGGGTTTGGGTTTTTTTGGAATAGGGTTCTAGGTTTTTTGTGACTGGATATTTAGGGGTTAATTGTGGTTTAGTGTTTATGGTTTTTTGAGGCTGAGGGTTGAGAGTTTTGTTGGGATTGGGGTTTAAAGTTTTAGGGGGATTATGGTTAAGGGTTTTTATTTGTAAATGGGATTATATATATTTCTGGATCAAGGCTAATGTGTTTTGTGGTACTAGGGTTTACATGTTTTTGGGATGATGGTTTAGGTTTTTTTATGGTTGATGGATTATTGGGATTGAGGGTTTATGGGTTTGGTTTTATGCAGGTTTAGGGTTTTATCTGGATTATAGTTTTTTGGGGATGAGGGTTTTGGGTTTTTTGGGGATAAGGGTTTAAGGTTATTTTGGGATGTCGGATCAAGGTTTTTCAGGATGAGGGATAATACTTTATGGTGGATGAGGGATTTTGGTTTTTTAGGGCTGTGGGTTTTGGGTTTTTTTGGAGCTATGTTATTATGGTTTTTTATGACTAAGGTAATAGTATTTTTTAGGGATGATTGTATATCGATGTTTTTGGTCGAGGGTTTATGGTTTTCTGGGGGTGGTGATTTATTATTTATTAGGGTCAGTGTTTTAGGGTTTTTTGGCTTGATGGTTCAGGGTTTTTTGTGTTAGAATTTATTGTTATTTTGGTGCAGGGTAGAAGGTTTTTTGGAGATGCGGGTTCAAGGTTTTTTGGGACATAGGTTATAGGGTTATTTTGGAATGAGTGGTTATGATTTTTCAGGGAAGTGGCTATAGGTTTATATGGGGATGAAGGTTTATGGTATTTTTGTGTCGATGGATTTTAGAGTTTTGTGATGAGGGTTAATGGATTTTTTGGGGATAAGGGATTAGGTCTTTTGGGGATAACGGTAATGGGTTTTCGTGGAATGAGGGTTAAGATATTTTTAGGAAAGAGGGTATAGGTTTTTTTGGGATTATAGTATAGGGATTTTTTTCTTGAGGGATTATGTTTTTCCGGGGAAGAGGTATTAGTATTTTCATAGGGATGAGGGTTTACTGTTTCTGGGACTCAGGTTTTAGGAATTTTTGGGGCTTTGGTTTTAAGGTTTTTTGTTCCTGAGAGTTTTGGGTTGTGTGAGGACTAAGATTATGTCTTTTTTTAGGAAATTGGGTTATGGTTATTTGTGGACGAGGGTTTAGGGTTTCATTGGGCTGAGGGATTTGAGAATTTTGCCGATATGGGTTTTATATTTTTTTTGGGAAAGGGTTTAGAGTTTTTTGGGAAAAGGGTTCAATGTTTTTTGGGGGATTATGGTTTTGGGTTTTTTGGGGCCTAGGGTTTATGGATTCTTGGACCTTATGGTTTCATGTATTTTTTGGGATGACGGTATAGGGGTTTTGGGGATGAATGTTTAGGTTTTGGGGGCCTAAGGGTATTGTGATTATTTGGGTTTAGAGTTATGGTTTCCTAGGTATTAGATTTAATTTTTTTTGGTGATCTGGGTTGTATGTGTTTTAGGGAAGACGGTTCAGGGTTTTTATATAGGATTAATGTTTTTGGGAAGTGTTTAAATGTTTTATGGGGTTTATGGATTACATTAATGTTTTTTGGTGTTTAGGAATTTATGGGGGCTGGGAGATTTGACTTTTTGAGGCTATAGTGTTAGTATTTTTGGAACTGAGGGTTTAGTCTTTTTTTGGGGATGATATTTTATAGTTTTTTTTGGATTACGGTTTAGGATATCTTGGGAATGTGGGTTTAGGGTATTTGGAATATGAGTTATAGGTTTTTATGGGGATAAGTAAATATTGTTTTTTGGTGTTGAGGTATTAGGATTTTTAAGGGAGAAGCACATAAGGATTTTAGGTGTTCGGGGTTTGCGATTTCATAGGAATGTAGGGTTAGTAATTTTATGGTATGTGGTTTTAGGATTTTTCAGGGTGATGGTTTATAATTTTTTAGGGATGAGGGTTTACTGTTTATGTGGTTTAGGGGTTCTGATTTTTTGAGAATGATGGATTATAATTTTTTGGGGATTAGGGTATTGTATTTTCTATGGCCAATAGTTGAATGTATTTTGGGGGTAAGGGTATAGGGTTATTTGGGGATGAGGTTTTAGGATATTTTTTTTGGAGGTTTATGGTTTTTTACTCCTGGGGGTAATCATTTTTTGGTTCTCGTTGTTTTGGTTTTTTTTTGGGGGGGGGGCTTATGTTTTCTCCTTTCTCAATAATGTGGGTTTAGGGTTTTTGGGGTAGAGGTTTTTGGGTTTTTTGGTGCTAAAGTTTTATGGAATTTTTGGTCTTAGGGTTTAGGGTTTTTGGGGCTACTTGTTTAGGGTATTTTGGGGAGGATGGTTTAGAATATTTTTGGTGTCTGGGTTTCTTGTTTTTTAGGGCTAAGGGTTTTTGGTTTTTGGGTTCTTAGGTTTTATGGGTTTTTTCCATGGGTGTTTAGGATCATTTTGGGATCTGTTTTTAGGTTTTTTTATATAAGGATTTTTCTTTTTTTGGGACTATGGGTTTATGGATTTTTAAGGATGAGGTTGTTGGGTTGTTTTTGGGATGAGGTTTTGGAGTTTTTTTTGATATCATGGTTTAGATTTTTTGGTGGATGAGGGTTTATGGATATTTTGGACTGATGGAATAGGGTTTTGGGGCTAGTTTTTTATGGGTATTGGGGGTTGTGGGTTTATTTTTGTGTAGGGGATGATGGTATAGGGTTTTAGGGTTCATCATGTATGGATTCTTGGGGATGAGGGTATATGGTTTAATGTAACCAAGTGTTTTTTGTTTCTAGCGTGCAGATTTTGGTTTTCTTGGGGATTATGGCTTAGTATATTTTTGGTCTAAGTGTTTAGGGTTTTTTAAGGCTGAGAGTATAGGGTTTTTTGAAAATATGGTTTTACATTTTTTGGGGTTGTGAGTGAATGGCCCTTTGGGGCATAAGGTATACATTACTATAGTGATGAAGGTTTAGTGATATATTTGTAGGTCTGTTTAGGGTGTTTTCGGGTTGTGGGTGTTTGGATTTTTTAGGGGATTAGGGTTAATTGTTTTTTGTGGATTATGTTTTATAGTTTCTTGGGGCTAAGGTTACATAGTTTTTTGGGGATGAGGATTTTGGATTGATTTTGGGATGACTGTTTAGAGTTATTTAGGTTTTATGGTTTCATATTTTATAGGGATGTGGGTTTAGTGTTTTTTTGGAAGAGGGTTTAGGGTTTCCAAATTTGAAGGTATAGTGTTTTTTGGGGCTGTGGTATTATGTTTTTATTAAGATATGTGTTTAAGGATTTATTGTGGCTTAGTGTGTAGCATATTTTGGATTTGAGGGTACACATGTTTTGGGGGAAGAGGTTTTGTGGACTTTTTGAATGAGATTTTAGTGTTTTTAATGTTGATGGTTTATAGTTTTCCTGGGGTTGTGGGTTTAGTGTATTTTTTGGATGATGGTTTATGTTTTTTTGGGATAAGTGTTTACATTTTTTTGGGATGTGGGTCTAACATTTATAGGGCACGATGATTTATATTTTTTTGGGGGTGAGGTGTTATAGTATTTTTTGGATATGGGCTTCTATTTATTTATTCATAGGGGATAATTAATTTTTGGCATAGGGTTTAAGATTTTTTGGGTGAGGGTTTTTGGTTTTTTTTATGACTGTTGAAGGTTTTCTTCTAGGTATTTATTTTTTTTCAGGCAAAAAACTTTCGATTTTTTGAGAATTATGGTTTAGACTTTATAATGGATGTTTATTTATGGTTGTTATGCGGGTCTAGTGTTTTTTGTGGATAATGGTTAACTGTTTTTTTATGCTAAAGGTTTAGTGATTTTATAAGGATGAGGGATTAGGGGATTTTCATCATAAGGGTTTATGTTTTTTTTGGTGATGATTGTTAAATGTTTTTTGGGTTAGAGGATTTTGACTTTTTTAGGGTACATTATTTTCAATGTAATTGGGTTTTGGTTTTTTTGGAGATGAGGGTCGTTAATTTTTTTTCAAAGGGATTATATTTTTTGGTTCTAGGAGATTTGGGTTTTTTGGGGTTGAGGGATTTGCTATTTTTTGGGGATGAGGGTTTTGGGTTTTAGAATAATGAGGGGTTAGGGTTTTTGGTTTTTTGGGAATGAGGGTTTTGGGTTTTCGGGTTTAGAGTATTTAGGATTTTATGAGGCTAAAGGTTTAGGTTTTTTTGAATTATAGGGTTTATAGGTTTTTGGAAATGTTTGTTAATGTTTTTCTTGGGAGGAGGCTCTGGTTTTTTTTCTAGGGTTTTAGAATTACATTATGTTAATGTTTTTGTGTTTTTAGGATGATGGTTTATTGTTTTTTGGGGCTGGGGGGATATGGTTTTTAGGGAAATGGATTTATTATTATTTTGGGGGTCTAAATGGTGATGGGTTTTTGGGGATATAGGGATAGGGTTTCATAGGTATTAGGGTTATGGTTTTTTAGTGTAGAAATATTTGGGTTTTCTATGGTGAGGGACTGTAGTATTTAGGTATGAGGGTTAATGGTTTTTTGTTTTGAGGGTATAGGGTTTTTGGGGATGTGGTTTTAGGGTTATTTGGGGTTCATAGTTAAGGGTGTTTATAGAATTAGTGTCTATGTTTTTTGGAAGAGGTATTAGGTTTTTTAAGGAAGAGGTTTTTTGAGTTTTTTTTTTAAAGTTGATGGTTTTTGTTTTTGGGTATTCTGGTTTTGTGTTTTTTTGGGAATAGTTTATATGGTTTTTCCTGGATGATGGTTTTGGGTTTTTTGGGGTGGGGGTAAATTTTTTTTGTGGTTGAGGGTTTATTGTTTTAGGGGGGCTGGTATTTAAGGGTATTTAGGTTTTGAGAGGTTTTGAGTTTTGGGGGTGAGTTTTTAGGGTTATTTTTTGTTATGGTTTTGGGATTTTTTTGGATTCGTGTTAAGGGAATATTGGGGAAGAGATATTTGGGTTTTTTATGATGTGGAATTAGTTTTTCTGTGGCAGTGGGTTTATGGAGTTTAGGGGCTGGTTGTTTATGGTTTATTATAACTAAAGGTTTTTTGTTTTTATAAATGAGGGTTTGGTTTATTTTGGGGTGACGATTTAGTGTTATTTGGGATAAGGGCAAATTTTTTTAGTGATGAGGTTTTAGGTTATTTGTGGCTATGTGTTTATTTATTCATAGAGAATAGAGTTTAGGATTTCATAGGGTTTAAGGATTAGTTATTTTTTGGGTGGAGTTCTATGGTATTTTTCAGTGTTGAGGGTTAGATGTTTTTTTTACGATAAGGCATTATGGTTTTTGGGGCTGAGAATATTGGGTTTTTTAGGTATGAGGGATTTGGGTACTTTAGAGAATAGGGTTTTGGGTTTTATTGGTCCGAGGGATTAGGGTATTTGGGGTTGTTGGTTTTATGGTTTTTTGTGAAACATTTTATGGATTTTTGGGGAAAAGGGTTTATTTTTCATATTTATAAGATGGATTTAATATTTTTACAGCTAAGGGTATATGTTTTATTGGGATGAGAATTTATTGATTTTTTATGATGAGGATTTTGGGTTTGTTTTGACTGAGGGTACAATTTATTTTGGGGAGTAGTGTTTAGGGTTTTTTATGATGTGTTTTTTGGGTTTTGGGGGGGGAGGGTTTAGGTATTTTTATTCTAATATATATTTTTTTGTATTTATGGTTTAGGGTTTTTTGGGGTTGATTTTTGAGGGTTGAACTATTTCTGCAGTTTAGATTTTAGTGTTCTTTTTGGAATTAGGGACATGCGTTTTTGGGGGATAAGGTATTATGGTTTTTGTGGTTTTAGAGATTTTTGGGATGAGTTTAAATTGTTCATTAGGGATGAGGTTCTAGGGTTTTTCTAGGGGCTGTGGTTTTAGGTTTTTTTGTGGAATAAGGCTTAGGTTTTTTTGGGCAATGTGTTTAGGGTTTTTTATAAACGATGGTTTATGGTTATTTTTATTTTTGTGGTTTAGATTTTTTCGGGGGATGAGTGTTTATGGTATTTCTAGGATAGGTTTTTGGTTTTCTTGTGGTATGGGTTTTATTATTTTTTAGGCATGAGGGTTTACAAATTTTTTGTTATGAAGATTTAGGGTTTTTTGGGATTAGGGGTAGGGTTTTTTGGGTGGGTAGTTTAGGTATTTCTTGGGCTGAGTGTTTACTTTTTTGTTAGGGATGAGTGTTTGTGATCTTTTAATTTTATGGGTATATGGTTTTTTGGAACTGAGGGATTATTTCTTTAGGGTTGAGATTTTAGGGTTTCATTGGGTTTTAATTTTAGTGGTGTTTATGGTGATGGGTGGATGTTTTTTTTGTAGAGTGTTTTGTTTTTTTTTTTGTGAGGGTTTAGGGTTTTATGGGGCTGAGTGTATAGGGTATTTTGGGATGTGGGTTTACGGTTTTTTGGGGAATAAGAATTTTGGTTTATTGGGCATTCGAATATTGTGTTATTTAGGGTTGATGGATTAGGTTTTATGTGGATTAATGATTAGTATATATTGGGGTTGAGTGTATAGAGTATTTTAGTGATGAGGGATGGGGGTTTTCTTTGGATAAATGATAGGGTTTTTTGGTTTGAGGATTGCGTATTTTTTTATTCTATGAGTTGATGTTTTTTTAGTTATAGTGTAGGAGGTTTTTTGGGGCCTAGATTTCAGGTTTTGGGGGTTGAAGGTTATAATTTTATCAGTGATGGCGGTTTAGGTATTTCTCTAACATAAGGATTAAGGTTTCCTTGGGGAAGTGGTTTAGAGTTTTTTTCAGACTAAGGGTTTAAGGATTTTTGGGCCTAAGTATTTAGGCTTTTTTATGTATGAGTATTTAGGGTATTTTAAGGATGACATTGGAGGGTGTTTAGATATTTATTGAGCATTTTGTGGGTATAAGGTTTTTGGTTTTTATTTTTGGTGTGGGTTGGGATTTTTTGGATGCAGAGGGTATATGGTATTTTGAAATTGAGGGTTTTGGTTTTATTGAGGCAGATGATCATGTGTTTTTTAGGGATAAGTGTTGTGAGTTTTCAAGACAGAGGGTTAGGGGTTTTCTAGGCCTGAGTGTGGTGTTTTTTGTGTGTGGTAGTATTGGGTATTTTTTGGGCTAGAGGGATGAGGTTTTTTGGGAACTATTGGTAGTGGATTTTTTAGGGATAATGGTTGAGTTCTTTATTGGGTGAGGGTAGAGGTTCATTCCTGGATGAGGGTTGATGGGTTTTTTTGTGATTTCGACAATTTATTTTTTATGGGGGATGGGGGTTTAGAGTTATTTGGCCTCAGTGTTGAGGGTTTTTTGGGGTTGAGGGATTTTCTATTTTTTGGGGATGAGGGTTTTGTGTTTTAGGAGAATGAGGGGTTAGGGTTTTTGGTTTTTGGGGGATGAGGGTATTGGGTATTCTGGGTTAGAGTATTTAGGATTTTGTGAGGCTGAGGGTTTAGGATTTTTTAATTATAGGGTTTATGGGTTTTTGGAAATGTTTGTTAATGGTTTTCTTGGGTGGAAGGTCTGTTTTTTTCTAGGTTTTTAGTATTACTTTAGGTTTATGTTTCTGTGTTTTTAGGATGATGGTTTATTGTTTTTTGGGTCTGGGGGCTATGGTTTTTAGGGAAATGGATTTATTATTATTTTTTTGTGCTAAATTTTGATGGTTTTTTGGGGATTTTGGGTTAGGGGTTCATAGGGATTAGGGTTATGGTTTTTTAGAATTGAAAGATTTGTGATTTCTATGATGAGGGACTATAGTAGTTAGGGATGAGGGTCAATGGTTTTTTGTTTTGAGGGTATAGGGTTTTTGGGGGATGTGGTTTTAGGGTTATTTGGGTTTAGAGTTAAGGGTGTTTTGATCATTAGTGTCTATGTTTTTTTGGAAGAGGTATTAGGATTTTAAAGGAATAGTTTTTTTGAGTTTTTTTAATGATTATGGTTTTTATTTTTGGGGATTGTGGTTTTTTGATTTTTTGTTAATAGTGTATATGGTTTTTCATGGATGATGTTTTTGGGTTTTTTGGGGTGGGGGTAAATGTTTTTTGGGGTTGAGGGTTTATTGTTTTGGTGGGATGAGATTTAATGGTATTTAGGTTTTGACGGTTTTTGAGTTTTTTGGGTGAGGGTTTAGGGTTATTTTTTGTTATGGTTTTTGGATTTTTTGGATTGGTGTAAAGGGAATATTGGGGAAGAGATATTTGGGTTTTTTATGATGTGGGATTAGTTTTTCTGTGGCAGTGGGTTTATGGAGTTTAGGTGCTAGTTGATTATGGTTATTTAGAACTAAGGGTTTTTTGTTTTTATAAATGAGGGTTTGGTTTATTTTGGTGTGATTATTTAGTGTTATTTGGGATGAGGGATTGTTTTTTTACAGATGAGGTTTTTGGTTTTTTGTGGCTATGTGTTTAGTTATTCATGTAGAATAGAGTTTAAGTTTTCTTAGGGTTTAGGGATTAGTTATTTTTTGGGTGGAGCTCTATGGGTTTTTTCATTGTTGAGGGTTAGATGTTTTTTTTTACGATAAGGCATTATGGTTTTTGGGGCTGAGAATATTGGGTTTTTTAGGTATGAGGGATTTGGGTAATTTATAGAATATGGTTTGGGGTTTTATTGGCGTGAGGGTTTAGGGTATTTGGGGTTGTGGGTTTTAATATTTTTTGTGAAACATTTTATGGATTTTTGGGGAAAAGGGTTTACTGTTCATATTAATAAGATAGATTAAATATTTTTATAGCTGAGGGTATATGATTTCTTGGGATGAGAATTTATTTATTTTTGATGATGAGGATTATGGGTTTGTTTTGACTGAGGGTACAAGGTCTTTTGGGGAGTAGTGTTTAGGGTTCTTTGGGGATGTGGTTTTTGGGTTTTGGGGGGAGAGGGTATAGGTATTTTTATTATAATGGATTTTTTTGTGGTATTTATGGTTTAGGGTTTTTTGGGGTTGATTGGTGAGTGTTGAACAATTTCTACAGTTTAGATTTTAGTGTTCTTTTTCGAATTAGGGAAATGATTTTTTTGGGGATAAGGGTTAATGGTTTTTTTGGTTTTAGGGATTTTTCGGATGAGTGTAAAATGTTCATTAGGGATGAGGGTTTAGGGTTTTTCTCGGGGCTATGGTTTTAGGTTTTATTGTGGAATAAGGCTTTGGATTTTTTGGGAAATGTGTTTCGGGTTTTTTATAAATGATGGTTTATGGTTATTTTTATTTTTGTGGTTCAGATTTTTTTGGGGGATGGGTGTTTATGGTATTTCTAGGATAATTATTTAGTTTATTTTGGTGGTAGGGGTTTTATTATTTTTTAGGCCTGAGGGTTTACGTATTTTTGGTTATGAGGATTTAGGGTTTTTTGGGATTAGAGGTTATGGTTTTTTGGGTGGATAGTTTAGGTATTTTTTGGGTTGAGTGTTTACTTTTTTGTTAGGGATGAGTGTTTGTGAACTTTTAATTTTATGGGAATAGGGTTTTTTGGAACTGAGGGATTATTTTTTTAGGGTTGATAATTTATGGTTTCATAGGGTTTTTTTTAGAGGTGTTTGTTGTGATGGGTGGATGTTTTTTTGTAGAGTGTTTAGTTTTTTTGTGTGAGGGTTTAAGGTATTATGGGGATGAGTGTATTGGGTTTTTTGGGATATGGGATTACGGTTTTTTGGGGAATAAGAATTTGGGTTTCTTGGGAATGCGAATTTTGTGTTATTTAGGGTTGATGGAGTAGGTTTTATGTGGATGAGTGATTATATATAATGGGGTTGATTTTATAGAGTATTTTAGTGATGAGGGTTTGGGGTTTTCTTTGGATAAATGATGGGGTTTTTTTTGGTTTAAGGATTGCGTATATTCTTATTCTATGAGTTGAGGTTTTTTTACTTATAGTGTTGGGGTTTTTTGGGTCCGAGATTTTAGGTTTTGGGGTTGATGGTTATAATTTTTTGATTGATGGAAGTTTAGGTATTTTTCTCACATAAGGATTAAGGTTTCCTTAGGGCGGTGTTTTAGTGTTTTTTTCAGATTAAGGGTTTAGTGATTTTTGGGCCTAAGTATTTAGTCTTTTTATTGATGAGTATTTTGGGTATTTTGGGGATGACATTGGAGGGTGTTTAGATATTTATTGACCATTTTGTGGGTATATGGATGGTGGTTTTTATTGGTGGTGAGGGTTGGGATTTTCTGGATGGAGAGGGTATATGGGATTTTGTAGATGAGGGTTTTGGTTTTATTGAGGCAGATGATCATGTGTTTTTTAGGGATGAGTGTTGTGAGTTTTAAAGACAGAGGGTTAGGGTTTTTCTAGGCCTGAGTGTGGTGTTTTTTTGCGTGGTAGTATTGGGTATTTTTTGGGGTAGAGGGTTGAGGATTTATAGGGACTATTGGTAGTGGGTTTGTTAGGGATAATGGTTGTGTTCTTTATTGGGTGAGGGTTGAGGTTCATTCCTATATGAGGGTTGACGGTTTTTTTGGGGATCTCGACTATGTATTGTTTGGGGGGATGAGGGTTTAGAGTTATTTGGCCTCAAGGTTGAGGGTTTTTTGGGGTTGAGGGATTTTCAATTTTTTGAGGATGAGGGTTTTGGGTTTTAGGAGAATGAGGGGTTAGGGTTTTTGTTTTTTGGGGGATGAGGGTTTTGGGTTTTGGTGTTTAGTGTATTTAGGATTTTATGAGGCTAAGGGTTATGTTTTTTTAATTATAGTGTTTATGGGTTTTTTGAAATGTTTGTTAATGGTTTTCTTGGGTGGAGGGTCTGGTTTTTTTTCTAGGGTTTTAGTATTACTTTAGGTTAATATTTTTGTGTTTTTAGGATAATGGTGTATTGTTTTTTGGTGCTGGAGGGCTATGGTTTTTTTGGAAAGGGATTTATTATTGTTTTTTGGGGCTAAATGTTGATGGTTTTTTGGAGATTTTGGGTTTGGGTTTCATAGGGATTAGGGTTATGGTTTTTTAGCGTTGAAAGATTATGGTTTTCTATGGTGAGGGACTATATTATTAAGGTATGAGGGTTAATGTTTTTTTGTTTTGAGGGTATAGGGTTTTTGGTGGATGTGGTTTTAGGGTTATTTGGGGTTTAGCGTTAAGGGTGTTTTGATCCATAGTGTCTGTGTTTTTTTGGAAGAGGTATTAGGTTTTTTAAGGAATATGAATTTTGAGTTTTTTTAATGTTCATGGTTTTTGTTTTTGGGGATTGTGGTTTTGTGTTTTTTTGGGAATAGTGTATATGGTTTTTCATGGATGATGGTTTTGTGTTTTTTGTGGTGGGGGTAAATGTTTTTTTGGGGTTGAGGGTTTATGGTTTTTGGGGGGATGAGATTTTAGGGTATTTAGGTGTTGAGGGGTTTTGGGTTTTTGTGGTGGAGGATTAGGTTAATTTTTTGTTTTGGTTTTGGGATATTTTGGATCGGTGTCAAGGGAATATTGGGGAAGAGATATTTTGGTTTTTTATGATGTGGGATTAGTTTTTCTGTGGCAGTGGGTTTATGGAGTTTAGGTGATGGTTGTTTATGGTTATTTAGAACTAAGGGATCATTGTTTTTATAAATTAGGGTTTGGTTTATTTTGGGGTGATGATTTAGTGTTATTTTGGATGAGGGATTATTTTTTGAGTGATGAAGTTTTAGGTTTTTTGTGTCTATGTGCTTTTTTATTCATAGAGAATACAGTTTAGGTTTTATTAGTGTTTAAGGTTTAGTTATTTTATGGGAGGAGTTCTATGAGTTTTTTTAGTGTTGAGGGTTAGATGTTTTTTTACGATAAGGCATTGTGGTTTTTGGGGCTGAGAATATTGGGTTTTTTAGTTATGAGGGATTTGGGTACTTTAGAGAATATGGTTTTGGGTTTTATTGGTACGAGGGTTTAGGGTATTTGGGGTTGTGGGTTTTAAGATTTTTTTGTGAAACATTTTATGTATTTTTGGGGAAAAGGGTTTACTTTTCATATTGATAAGATGGATTTAAGATTTTTATAGCGGAGGGTATATGTTTTCTTGGGTTGAGAATTTATTGATTTTTGATGATAATGATTTTGGGTTTGTTTTGACTGAGGGTATAAGGTCTTTTGGGGAGTAGTGTTTAGGGTTATTTGGGGATGTGGTTTCTGGGTTTTGGGGGGAGAGGGTTTAGGTATTTTTATTCTAATGGATTTTTTTGGTATTTATGGTTTAAGGTTTTTTTGGGTTGATTGTTGAGTGTTGAACAATTTCTGCAGTTTAGATTTTAGTGTTCTTTTGGTAATTAGGGACATGAGTTTTTTGGGGATAAGGGTTTATGGTTTTTGTGGTTTTAGTGATTTTTGGGATGACTGTAAAATCTTCATTAGGGATGAGGGTTTAAGTATTTTCTAGGGGCTGAGGTTTTAGGTTTTTTTGGGGAATAAGGCTTAGGATTTTTTGGGCAATGTGTTTAGGGTTTTTTATAAATGATGGTTTATGGTTATTTTTATTTTTGGGGTTCATATTTTTTGGGGGGATGAGTGTTTATGGTATTCCTAGGATAATTATTTAGTTCTTTTGGTGGTAGTGGTTTTATTATTATTTAGGCATGAGGGTTTACGTATTTTTGGTTATGAGGATTTAGGGTTTTTGGAATTAGGGGTTTGGGTTTTTTAGGTTGATAGTTTAGGTATTTTTTAGGTGGAGTGTATAATTTTTTTTAGGGATGAGTGTTTGTGATCATTTAATTTTATGGGTATATGGTTTTTTTGGAACTGAGGGATTATTTTTTTAGGTTTGATAATTAAGGGTTTCAAAGGGTTTTTATTTTAGAGGTGTTTGTGGAAATGGGTGGATGTTTTTTTGTAGAGTGTTTTTTTATGTGAGGGTTTAGGGTTTTATGGGGCTGAGTGTATATGGTTTTTTTAAATGTGGGTTTATAGTTTTTTGGGGAATAAGAATTTGGGTTTCTTGGGCATGCAAATTTTGTGTTATTTCGGGTTGATGGATTAGGTTTTATGTGGATGAGTGATTAGTATATACTGGGGTTGAGTGTATAGAGTATTTTTGTGATGAGGGTTGGGGGTTTTCTTTAGATAAATGTTTGGGTTTTTTTGGTATGAGGATAGTCTATTTCTTTATTCTATGAGTTGAGGTTTTTTTAGTTATAGTGTTGGTGGTTTTTTGGGACCGAGATTTCAGGTTTTGGAGGGTTGATGGTTATAATTTTTTGAGTGATGGAGGTTTAGGTATTTTTCTAACATAAGGATTAAGGTTTCCTTGGGGTGGTGTTTGAGAGTTTTTTCGGACTAAGGGTTTAGGGTTTTTGGGCCTAAGTATTTAGGCATTTTTATTGATTAGTATTTTGGGTATTTTTGGGATGACATTGGAGGGTGTTTGGATATTTATTGAGCATTTTGTGGGTATAAGTTTTGTTTTTTTTATTGGTGGTGAGGGTTGGGATTTTCTGGATGAAGAGGGTCTATGGGATTTTGGAGATGAGGGTTCTGGTTTTATTGAGGAAGATGGTCATGTGTTTTTTAGGAATGAATGTTGTGAGTTTTGAAGACAGAGGGTTAGGGTTTTTATATGCCTGTGTGTGGTGTTTTTGTGTGTGGTAGTATTGGGTATTTTTTGGTGTAGAGGGTTGAGGTTTTTTGGGACTATTGGTAGGGGGTTTGTTAGGGATAATTGTTGATTTCTTTATTGGGTGAGGGTAGAGGTTAATTCCAGGTTGAGGGTTGATGGTTTTTTTGGGGATTTTGACTATGTATTTTTTGGGGGGACGAGGGTTTAGAGTTATTTCGCCTCGGGGTTGAGTGTTTTTTGAGGATGTGGGTTTTTTCAGCTTTTGGTTGAGGGATTATTTTAGCTAATGGTTTAGGGTATTTTTGGGGCTAAGGGTGTTATGATTATTGGGGTTTAGGGTTTATGGTTTATTATGTGTTAGGATTTAAGGGTTTTTGGTGATCTTGGTTGTGTGTTTTTTACGCAATATGGTTCAGGGTTTTTATGAGGGATTATAATTTTTTGGGAAGTGTTCATATGTTTTTTGGGGTTGAGGGATTATAGTTATTTAGTTATTGATCTTTAGAAATTTATTAGAGCTGGGAGAATTGTGTTTTCTAAGGCTATAGGGTTAGTGTTTCTGGAACTGAGGGTGTACTGATTTTGTGGATGATATTTTAGGGTTTTATGTGGATTAGGGTTTAGGAGTTTTTGGGAATGTGGGTTTAGGGTTTTTGGAAGATGAGTTATAGAGTTTTACGGGGATGAGCATTTAATGTTTTTTTTTGTTGAGGTATTAGGATTTTTTAGGGATATGGATTTAAGGATATTTGGGGTTGGGGGTTTAGGATTTTTTAGGAGTGTATGGAAAGTTATTTTATGGTGTGTGGTTTTAGGATTTTGTAGTGTGATGGTTTACATTTTTTTATGGATTTGTGTTTAGTGTTTTTTGGGGGTCGGGGGTTTCTGATTTTTGGAGAACGATTGTTTATAGTCTTTTGGTGATCAGAGAATTTGATTTTCTATGTCCAAT
Source organism: Viscum album (assembly GCA_963277665.1). Lineage (NCBI taxonomy): Eukaryota > Viridiplantae > Streptophyta > Magnoliopsida > Santalales > Viscaceae > Viscum > Viscum album. The sequence goes on from OY728137.1 coordinate 584,227,786, forward strand.
ACTTAAATGTATTTTGGGGGTAACAGTATAGGGTTATATAGGGATGATGTTTTAGGATAGTTTTTGTTCAGATGTTTATGGTTTATTAGTCATAGGGGTAAAATTTTTTGGCGTCTAGTGTTTAGGTTTTGGGGGGGGGGATTATGTTTTTTGGTTTCTCAGTAACGGGGGTTTAGGGTTTTGGGGGTATATGTTTTAGTGTTTTTTGGGGCTTAAGGTTTATGGATTTTTTGGGCTAAGTGTTTAGGGTTTTGTGGCTAATGGTTTAGGGTACTTTGGGGAGTATGGTTTAGGATTTTTTGGGGGTGATGTTTTCAAGTTTTTTTGGGCTAAGGGTTTGTGGTTTTTTGGTTCATAGGATTTATTATTTTTTGGAATGGGTGTTTAGTATCATTTTGTGATGTGTGTTGACGTTTTTTATAGATATAGTTTTACATTTTTTGGGCCTAAGGAATTATAATATTTTTGGGATGAGGTTTATGGGATGTTTCTGGGCAGAGGATTTTGATTTTTTTGAGATCATGGTTTAGTTTTTTTGTGGGATGAGGGTTTATGGTTTTTTTGGACTGAAAGGAATAGGGTTTTGTGGGATAATATTTTATGGGTTTTGAGGGTTTCATGTTTATTTTGGAGTATGGGGCTGATGGTATAAGTTTTTTAGGGTTTATCATGTACGAATGTTTGGGGATTAGGGTTTAAGTTTTGATGGAACTAATAGTTTATGGATTTTCAGGGGTGTGGATTTGGGTTTTCTAGGGGATTATGGATTATTATTTTTGTGGGAAAAGAGTTTAAGGTTTTCTAAGGCTGAGATTATAGGTTTTTTTTAAAATATGGTTGTATAGTTTATTAGGGATGTTAGTGAATAGTCTTATGTGGCATAACTTTAGGTTATTATAGTTATGAGGGCTTAGTATTATTTTTTGAAGCCTTTTTAGGGAGTTTTTTGGCTGAGGGTGTTTGTATTTTTTAGGGGATTAGGGTTAATTGTTTTTTGTGGATGAGGATTTCTAGTTTCTTGCAGCTATGGTAACAAGGTTATTTGGGTTTTAGTATTTTGGATTGATTTTGAGAAGATGGTTTAGAGTAATTTATTGTTTAGGGTTTAATATTTTTTAATGACTATGGTTTAGTGTTTTTTTGGAAGAGGGTTTAGGGTTTTCAAATTTTAAGGTATAGTGTTTTATGGGGTTGTGGGATTCGGGATTTATTAAGATATGTGTTTAAGGATTTTTTTTTGTGGCTTAGGGTGTGGCATATGGTTGTATTGAGGGTATACATATTTTTGGGTAAGAGGGTTTATGGTCTTTTGGATGAGATTTTAGGGTTTTCAATGTTGACAGATTATTGTTTTTTTCGGTTTTGGGTTTAGGGTATTCATTGGATGATGGTTTATGTTTTTTTAGGGATAAGGGTTTATATTTTTTTGGGGGATGTGGGTCTATGATTTTTAGGGAACGATGATTTATATTTTTTGGGATGAGGGGATATAGTATTTTGGGGATATGGGATTCAATTTTTTGTTGATGGGGGTTAATAATTTGTTTTAGGCTTTGGATTTTGGGTATTTTGGGGGAGGGTTTTTGGTTTTTTTGGATGAATATATAGGGTTTCATGTTGCTGGGTATTTATTGTTTTTTTGGACCAAAGAATTATGGTTTTTTGAGGATTATTCGTTAGAGTTTATAATGGATGAAGATTTAGGGATGTTATGATTGTATGGATTTTTTGTGATAAATGTTATCTATTTTTTTGTGATGAGGGTTTAGGGATTTTATAGGGATGAGGGTTTAGGGTATTTTCATGATAAGTGAATATGGTTTTTTTGGGGTTTATGGTTTAATGTTTTTGGGTTTAGAGTGTTTATATTTTTTGGGGTTGAGGGTAAATTATTTTTCATGGCTTTGGGTTTAGGGTTTTTTGAAGATGAGGGTCGTTTGATTTTTTTAAAATGGATTATTTTTATTAGTGCTGTGAGTTTTGGGTTTCTTGGGGTTGAGGGTTTAAGGATTCTTTGGGGATGAGGGTTTTGGGTTTAGGAGAATGAGGGGTTAGGGATTTTGGTTTTGCGAGATGAGGGAATAGGGTTTTGGGGGGTAGAGTCTTTAGGATTTAATGAAGATAATGGTTTGGGTTTTTTTGAATCGTAGGGTTTATGGGTTTTTTGAAATTTTTGTTAATGGTTTTCTTGGTTAGAGGGTGTCATGTTTTTTTCTAGTGGTATAGTACTATTTTAGATTAATGGTTTAGTGTTTTTACGATGATGGTTTATTGTTTTTTGGGGACGATGGATATGGTTTTTTGGGACATGGATTTATTATTTTTTGGTGGCTAAATGTAAATTGTTTTTTGGGATTTTGGTTTAAGGTTTCATAGGGATAAGTGTTATGGTTTTTAGTATTGAATGGTTAGGGTTATCCATGGCTAGGTACGAGAGTTTTTTAGGTTAGAGGGTTAATGGTTTTTTTAGGGGATATGGTTTTTTGGGAATGGGGTTTTATGATTATTTGGGGTTTAGGGTTTATGGTGTTATTAGCATTAGTTTCTATGTTTTTCAGAAGAGGGATTTGGTTTTTCAGGGAATATATTTTATGATTTTTCATTGGGGTTGATTGTTTTTGTTTTTGGGGATTGTGTTTTAGTGGTTTTTGGGAATAAGTTATGTGGTTTTTTAAGGATGAATGTTTTGGGTTTTTTGGGGTTGAGGGTAAATGTTTTTGTGGGGTTGAGGGTTTATTGATTTGTGGAGGATGAGATTTCAGGGTTTTATGTGTTGAGGGTTTTGGAGGGTTTGATATAAGGGTTTAAGTTTATTTTTTGTGATGGTTTTGGGATTTGGTGGAAGGGTATCTAGGGAATATTGGGGAAAAGATATTTGGGTTTTTTATGATGTGGGATTACATTTTCTGGGGCTAAGGGTTTATGGAGATTTGGTGATGAGGGTTTATGGTTATTTAAAACTAAGCGTTTTTTGTTTTTATAAATGTGGATTTTTTTTATTTTGCGGTGATGATTTAGTGTTTTTGGGATGAGGGATTATTGTTATTTAGTGGTGAGGTTTTAAGTTTTTTGTGGCTATGTGTTTGGTTATTCTTAGGGAAAAGAGTTCAGGTTATCATAGGGTTTAGGTGTTTAGGTATTTTTTGGGATGAGTGCTAAGAGTTTTTTGGGTGTTGTGGGTTTGATTTTTTTACGATAATTCATTATGGTTTTTTTGGGATGAGAATATTGGGTTTTTTAGTGTTGAGGGAATAGGGTTATTTAGGGAATAGGGTTTTGGGTTTTATTGGTCCGAGGGTTTAGGGGTTTTTGAGGTAGTGGGTTTCATGATTTTTTGGGAAATATTTTATGGATTTTTGGGGGATGAGGGATTACTTTTTATTTTGAGACAATGGTTTTAGGATTTTTATAGCAGAGGGTATACGTCTTATAGGGATGAGTATTTAGTGATTTTTGATGGTGAGGATTTAGGGTTTCTTTTGACTGAGGGATCAAGCTCTTTTATGGATATGTGTTTAGGGTTTTTTGGGGATTGGTTTCTGGGTTTTTGGGGGAGAGTGTTTAGGTATTTCTATTCTAATGGATTAATTTTTTTTTGTATTTATGGAATATAGTTCTTTGGAGTTTTGGGTTGAGGGTTGAACAGTTTCTGTACATGAGATTATAGTGTTCTTTTGGGAATGAGGGACATTGATTTTTTGGGGAAAAGTTTTTATAGTTTTTTATGTGGTTTTATGGTTATTTGGGATGAGGGTTAATGTTCTATAGGGATGATGGTTTATGGTTTTTCTGGGGGATGAGGTTTTAGGTGTTTTGGGGGGAAAAGGCATAGGATTTTTTGGGCAAAGCATTTAGGGTTTTTTAGGCACGATGTTTTATCGTTATTTTAATTTTTGTGCTTTATATGTTTTTTGGGGATGAGTGTTTTTGGTATATCTAGGATGTGTATTTAGGTTTTTTTGGTGGTAGGTGTTTTAGTATTTTTAGGCAGGAGTGTTTAAGTATTTTTTGTCTGAGGATTAAGGGTTATTGGGATTAGGTGTTAGGGTTTTTTTGGATGATATCTTAGGGTTTTTTGGGGTTGAGGGTTTACTATTTTGTTAGGGATGAGTGTTTTTTTATTTAAGCTATATTGAATTGGGTTTATTGGATCTGAGGGATTAGTTTTTTTATGGTTGAGGATATAGGGTTTTATATGGTTTTTATTTTCTAGGTGTTTAAGGATATGGGTGGATGTTTTTTATGTGTTGTGTTTAGTTTTTTTTGTGAGGGTCTAGTGTTTTATGTGACAGAGTGTATAAGGTTGTTTGGGCTGTAGGTTTAGGGTTTTTTGGGGAATAATATTTTGGGTTTCTTGGGCTTGTGAGTTTAGTGTTTTTTAGGGTTGATGGATTAGGTTTTTTTAATGAGTGTTCAGTATTTTTTGGGGTTTAGTGTATAGAATATTTTAGTGATGAGGGTTGGGGGTTTTTGAGGGAAAATTTTTTGGGGTTTTATTGGGTTGAGGATTTCATATTTTTTTATTCAAAGAGTTGGTTTTTTTGGGTTATAGTTCCGGGGTTTTTTGGGGCCGAGATTTCATGTTTTCAGGGTTGATGGTTATAAATTTTTGAGTTATTAAGGTTTTATTATTTTCTAGCATAAGGATTATGGTTTCCTTGGGGTGTGGTTTTAGAGTTTTTTTGGACTAAGTGTTTAGGGTTTTTTGGGCATAAAGATTTAGGATTATTTTATTAATGAGTATTTAGGGTATTTTGGGGAAGACATTGGAAGGTGTTTAGATTATTATTGAGGGTTTGGGGGGAATTAAGTCGGTGGTTTTTTTGGGTGCTGAGGGTTGGGATTTTTTTGTGGATGGAGAGGATATATGTGTTTTTGGTGATGAGGGTTGTGGTTGTATTGGGGAATATGGTCAGGTGCTTTTTAGAGATGAGTGTTGTGGGTTCTCAAGATAGAGGGTTAGGGTTTTTCTAGTCCTGAGGGTGGTGGTTGTTTTGGGTGTGGTTATTGGGGATTTTTTGGGGAAGAGTGTTGAGGTTTTTTGAGGTCTGTTGGTAGTGGGTTTTTTAGGGTTAATAGTTGAGTTATTTTTTGTGTGAGTGTACAGGGACTATCATGAATGAGGGTTGGTGGTTTTTTAGGTATGTAGATTATGTATTTTTTTGGGGATGAGGGTTTATGTTTATTTGGCATGGGGGTTGAGGGTCATTTGGGGACGTGGGATTTATTCAGCTTATGGTTGAGGGGTTATTTTAGCTTAGGGTTTATGGTATTTTTGGATGGAAGGTTAATAGTTTTTTGGGGCAGATGGTTTAGGGTTTTGGAAGTAAATTCTTAAGTGTTTTAGGGAATATGGATTAATTTTTAGGGGATAAGGGTTGAGGGTTTTGGGGGGATATGTGTTGTGGGTCATTATGGTTTTTTGGTGATGAGGGTTATTAGATATTTGGGGCATATTGTTGAGTTTTTAATGGGTATGAGGGTTAGGGGTATTTGAGGGATAAGAATGTAAGATTTTATGGTGATATTATGTGTGTTTTATTGGTGGGTGAGGCTTTAGAAACTTTTTTAGTACATGTTGAGGGTTTTACTGATATGTGGGTTAAGGGTTTTGGGATTTGGGGGGATGCAGATTTTTAGTTTTTTAGAGTCGTGGGATTAATTTTTTTTAGTTTGAGGGTTTAGGGTATTGTGAGGGTCTTCTTGGGCTAAGGGTCTATGTTATTTTCGGGATAATGGTTTATAGTGTATTCTAGAAGAGTGATTAAAGATTTTGTGGGGGATTAGGGTTTCGGTCTTATGGGGTATGTGTTTGTGGTTATCGGGGCTAATTAAGTAGGATTTTTGGAGGTGAGGGATTAGTATTTTATGTTGTTGAGGGTTTAGGAATTTTTGGAGTTTAGGAATTAAGGGTATTTTTGGGAAGATGGTTTAGTGTTTTTTGGGGCTTATAAATTATCGTTTTTTTGGGAACATTATTTATTATTTTTCTGGGATTAGGGATTATGTATTCTATAGAGGAGGGTGTTAGGTTTTTTTTGGATGAGGTTTTATGGTTATTTGGTGCTATGGGTTTAGGGTTTTTTTGGGAGTTGTTTCTAGAGATTTTTGATGGTGATGGTCTTGTGTTTTTTAGGTATAATGGAATAAAGTTGTTTATGGATAAGGGAAAAATGATTTTAGAGGATTCAAGGTTAGGGTTGTTTTTTAGATGAGTGTTTATTGTATTTTTGGCTGATGTTTAAATGTTTTTTTTGTTATGAGAGTATAGGTTTTATTGAGCAAACGGTATAGGGTTTTTTGGGCTCTTGGTTTCAAGTGTTATTAACTATAGGGTTTTATAGTTTTTTGGGATGATTTTTTATGGTTAATTGGGGATAAGGGATTTTGTATTTTTGAGGATAACGGTTCGGAGTTTTTTTTGGAATGAGGAATTTGGGTTATTTTCGCTTGATGGATTATGTATTTTTAGGTATGAGGGTTTTCAGATTTTATTGGAGGAGGATTTAGGTTTGTTTGGGAATGAGAATTTATGGTTCTTAGTGAATGAGGGTTTAATTTTTTATAGAGTTGAAGGTTTAGGGTTTTTTGGGGAAATGGTTATGCTTTTTTGTGGGTTGGTTTTAGTTTTTTTTTATATGAGAGTTTTCGGTATTTTTGGGTCTGATTGTTAAATATAATTTTTGGCATTGGGTTTATGGTTTTTTGGGATATGAGATTGTTGTTTGATAGGTATTAGGTTTTAGTTTCTCTGAGGATGAGGGTTTATGATTTTTTTGGGGTTGGTATTCTAGTGTTTTTTGGGATATGTGGTTATGGTTTTATGTGGATGAGGGTTTAGGGTTATATATGGAAGAATGTTTGTGGTTTTCTGATGATGAGGTTTATAGGTTTCTATGGCTGAGAGTATAGTGCTATTTCGAGATGGTGGTTTAGGGTTTTGTGGATAAGGGTGAATGTATTTTTGAGGAAAAGGATATATGATTTTTGGGGATTTATGGTTTAATTTTTTTGGCCTTATATTTTGGGAATCAGTGATGAGGCTTTAGGAACTTTTGGGGTTGGATGTTTAGGGTTTTGGGGATAATGGTTTATGGTTTTTTGGGGAAATGTGTTTAACGTTTTTATGGTTGTGGATTTAGGATTTTTTGGGATGAGTGTTTATATTTTTGGGGGAAGATTGTATTAGAGTTCTAAGGATAAAGCTTTAGGTATTCTAAGTGTCAATATATTTGGTTTTTTTGATGAGGGTTTTTTTATTTGGGTATGAGGGTTATGTGTATTTTTTTTATGAGGGTATAGGTTTTTTTATGAGTGATCATGGTTTTTGGTGGATGAGGGATTAGGGTTTTTTGGGGCACTGGGGTTAGGGTTTTATGGGGGATTTATGATTAGGGTTTTATGGGACTAAGGTTTTATGGTTATTTTTGTTTTAGTGTTTATAATTTTTTTGGATCATGTTTTAGGGATAATTAAGGATGAGATTTTATTGTTTTCTGGAATGTAGTATTATGGATTCTTAGGGTTTAGAATTTAGCATTTTTTGGGGATAATTTTTTTAGTATTGGGGTTTATTTTTTTAGGTAAATTTATTGAATATGGATTTTGTTTTTTTGGGACTTAGGGTTTAGGATTTCATAGGGATGATATTTAATTGTTTTTTTTTTGTGGTTGACAATTTAGGTTATGTTGTGGATGAGGGTTTAGGGTTCTTTATAGAGGATTGTGTTTCTTTTTTGGGGATGAAGGTTTATGGTTTTATTAGGTTATGGTATTACTTTTCTTTTGAGGTTGAAGGGTTTATTGGGTTTTTGGGATAATTGTCTATGGTTTGGGGGATATGGGTTTAGGTTTTTTTTAGGGATTGGGGTTTAGGATTTATTGGGGATGAGGGTTTTGGGTTTTTGTGGCTGGGGTTTTTGGGTTTTTTTGCACAAAGGGATTAAAGATTTTTTTGTGGATAAGGGTTTCTGATATTTTGGGGGATGAGGGTTTAAGGTTTTTTTGTGATAAAGGTTTAGGATTTTGAGGGGTTGATTGTTTAGGATTTCATGGGATGAGGGTTTAGGGAATTTTTGGATGATGATGGTTTAGCAGTTTTATTGGATGAGAGTATGGGGTTCTTTACGGATGAGGGTTAAGGTTTTTTAGTGTTTAGTATTTATGTGTTTTTATGCTGGTGGATTAAGGTTTTTTGCTAGGTTTCGTGTTTTTTGTTGATAAGTGTTTAGAATTTTTGGGTATTCATGTCTTATGATTTTTTAATGTTTGTTTACTGTTTTATGGGTTTTAGGGTTTATGATTTTTGGAGTGAGTGTTTTGGTTTTTTGGGGAATATATTTTATGGTTTTTTGGGAAGAATGAATAAGGTTTTCTACGACTGAGGGTTTTATATTTAATAGGGGTGAGGGTTTATGTTTTTTTGGTGATGAGAGCTTAAGGATTTTGGGTTCAAGGTTCTAGCATTTTTAGGGCACGCGATTTTTGGTTTTTTTTCTAGGGGTTTATGTTTTCTTAGTGATGGGGGTTTATGTTATTTTTTGGCTATTGTTTTTGGGATTTTTTTTTTGAGGTTGATATGGATCATATTAAACCCTAAAAACACTATTGATCATGACAAGAATTTTCATCCCCATTTTTATTTGAATTGGAACTGTTCGCAAATTTTTTATCCAACTAAATAGTTTGATACAACACAATAATTTGGTATTCAAATTTACATTTCCACATGGAAGTGTAATAAAATTCATATAATATAATAAATGATGATCTAAAACAATGAATAATTAATTATTAATAACGAATCTCACTACTTAAGATAGAGGGCTCATTATGTATCATTTGAAAGAAGTTTTTGTGCCTTTTATGGGACTGTTCAGTGAGACCAAGACTTGTATTTCATTTTGGGTAATTGAATGTTTTTTATATTGTATATATATTTTATTCTCATTCAAATATATATTGGTATCACTTTACTCTAATGAATTATGAATCGTACTTCGAATCATTTTTACATTAGCATCATCCAATTTCCATGAATTAGTTTGGAACCTCCTATTGATGGTGACCTAGTATTTTAGAATGAAAAATCCATAAAAACATGAAATTTACATTATTAATCATAAAATCATCTACATTTAACTATTCTATCATCACATAATATTTTCTGACTTCTAGGGAAACATAAGTTTGATATCAGATATATGGTTTATATAAGTTTTTTCTACCACATTCTTCATATTAATCCCTAGAAAAAATAATTTTCTCCACCATTTCTCAAAAATGTTAACTTTCCACAACTCTTAATCCATTTAAAATATCCAATTCATATCTACGATTAAAAATTTCTCAAATTAGTGTGGATCTTTATTAAATGGTGAGAGTGATATGACCTGATTCACCTCTAATACAGTGACATTCCTTACATATATCTCCATATAATAGAAAAAATCCAGAAACATCTTATAAATATTATACAATATAACTTGATTTTAGTGATTTCAAGGTGGATATGTGAAGAAAAAATGTTGATGATGATTTTGAAAGGGGATTGATGATTGAAATTGATTAGTTATATTTGATTAAGAATCCCAATGATTTTCTAGACAATCATTAGTAAACCGAAACATTATTATAATTTAGTAATTATTCCAAAGAGAATATGATAAATGTAGTGATTATATAATATAACTAAAATTCATTTATTTTAATGAAAATGTGATGAAAAATAATGAACATGATGATATATAAAAATTCACTCATGGGGGATGTGGTAAATGATTTTGAATAGATGATTCTACCAAAAAATTATAAGCATGAAATATATTCCTAAATGAACATCTTGTGATTAGGAGATTAATCTATTGAAGAGTAAATTTAGTAGTTTAATATTTTATTGATGATAAGTGATGTTCCAAAAAATAAGGAAAAAAAAATTACATGTTATTTGTATTTATAATATTATGAAATGACACATTTGGTGGAATACCAACCATTTTGTGAACATGATGATGATTGGTAACTGAAAATCATGGATGAAATGAAAAATATGTCCTTAAAGGCACCAGTTCTCTTGACCAAAAATTAAGGAAGACATATTTATAATGGTATTTTAACTAATAAATCATTTTTAGTTTGTATAAATTTTGGATGGAATAAGATTCCAGATAATGGGAAAGATTAGGCTTTGGAACAACCAAAAGGAAAATGTTACTCCTTTGAATGTAATAATCGATAGGGCAACAAATTCCATGGTTATGGTGTTTTTTAGTCAAATTTACCATGAAATAAAATTATTACTATAAATTAGATAAAAACAGTGATATGTAAATCGATGAGCACAAACATGGTGGTGATTAATTTTAAATTTATGTTCATTTTGTCAAATATGGTGATGTGGGTAACATTTTGGTTCTATTAATAGTTTGGCAACATCAAATTTACCATCAAGATGATCAATGATAAAAGATCATCAAAACTCAAAAAACACTAATGCATGGTAATTATTGGTTGCTTTATATTTATGAATTTCCCATCAATAAAACTAGTGGGTAAATTGATGATTTTAAAATAAAATAATCCTAGATAACATAAAAAATAATGGATGAACAACTGTATCACCCTTTATTTCAAAAATAGTTTCTAAATTTATTTTCCATTTTTAAAAACTATGTTGATGATGTATTTTGTGTTCTCATTCATGTTAATTCATATAGCATGATGTTGGTATGTCATTTTTAGGTTGGAAGTGATGTGAAATATGATTGGTGGATGATCATTTATTATTTAAGATCTTGAGAAAAGAATATAAAATATTTTCCATAAAATCCATCCAGGATTTTGCCTGAAAACATTGTTCCTCAAGAGCCAAAACTGAGCCTCTTTTTCAATAAAACCCATGTTAATAATGTAATCCAAAAATATAATACTATTTTTTATTAATACTATATAATTCATTCCATAAGAAGAGGAGTTTTTACCATCCATATTCTCATTCATTGATAGTGTAATATCATAATGTTTTTTTAAAATGATCATCTTGATGGATTACCACCCTTTAATTTCATTGGACATAATCATTATATTGTACAGGGTGCACAATTTTCTAATAAACCAATATATCAATGTAATAATAAGGAATAAATTGTATTTCATAAAAAAGTGGATGAATTCATAGATCAAGGCTTTATAATTCTAATCATGTTCACATGTTTTAATTTATTTGTATTGGTTCTGAAGAATGATGGTACATATCAAAATATTACTGATTGATGATCTATCCATAATATTACCATCAAATACAAGTATCCCATTACATGACTTGATGTCATTCATGATGAATTACATGGGTTATTAATCTTTTCAATGGTTTATATTCATATTTGATACAACCAAATTGTAATGAAAAATGGGGATGAGTAGAAAATGACAATAAAAACCAATGGTGGATTGTTTGAGTTGTTTTTCATGTCATTCATCTTCTCACATCATTCTAGTTTATTATGTCTACTCATTAACTGATTCCTAAAACCATTTAATTGTAATTGTTTGTCATTAATCTAGATGATAATTAGATTTACAGTAAGTATACTGAGAGATATGTGGATAATCAGTGTTGGGTATTCTCATTCTATGGGATTAAAGGTTATATGGAGAGGTGAAATAGTGTGAGTTCATTTCAATGCATGTTTTTTAGGGCATATGATTTATCCAATGATGGTATAATAGTGGATTAATGAAAATTGGGAGTAATCAATCCCCGAAAAAGACAACAATTCATCATAAAATTATGGAGTTGTCATGGTTTCTCATTATTTAATCATCACATTGTTTTAATTCATAGAAATGTCCTGTCACAAATCATAGAATAAAAAATTGAAAATTGTGTGGTCAAATGAAGCAAATAATGAATTTTAAATCATTAATAAAATGTTATGTGAGGAACCATTTTTTGAATTACCATATTTTTATCATGTCATTAAAGTAGATTTTGATGTATCCAGTGTTGGGATCGGTACTATTGGCATCCAAATAAAGAACCTCACTCATTATATTAATGAGATGGTTAATAATTCAAGGAGGGGTTATATCTCATATGACATCAAATTTTATGTGACTTTAAGATATTTAGAACAGTTGTACCATTATTGGATTCCAAAATAGATTTTTCATCATTCCATCAATCAGAAATGGATATTTCTCTATGTTCATCACATGATGATTTCATGTAAATAAATGTTTGGAGAAATATTACAATCATTATCGTTAGTGTGGAAATATAATAAGGGGAAATATTACATAGTGGAAGATGTTTTTTCTAGAAGGTATCCATAATTACCATTTGATATACACAAATACATAGATTTTATCTCATGGAAGATTATTATTTATGTGATATAGATTTATATTATATATTAATCAAATGTCAAAATGGTTTTTGGGATGATTATTCTTTGCATTATGGGATTTTATTCTTGAGAAACTTATTGTGTGTTCAAAAACTAATTACAAGGACTTTCTCATCCATGTTTCTCATAATGGAGGAATAAATGGTAATTTTTGAATCCAAAAAACAATGGTCATTCTAAAGGATCATTTAAATGGGCTACATATTGAATCAGATGTCCACGAAATTGTTTTGAGATATGTGAAGTATCCAAGAATAATGAATTATTTCAAGCATTATTTATACACTCTATTAACTATTTAGGTGTATCCATGAGAAGATTATATATTATATTTAATTAATAATTTACCAAATAAATTGTATTAATTTTTATTAAAAGAGTTTTTTGGGATTCATAGCATTCTAAAATAATTGTTTCATATAGAGACACTAAATTTTTCATTTAGTTTTGGATATTTTTTTGGGAAATTTGGTAGGATGATTCATTTTTGTACATATCATAATGATTAAATAAATGGAAAAATGTATTTTTCAATCATACATTGGGAATTATTCTATCAATAATTGTGTATAATAATATGAGTGATTGTAATTTAGAGCTTGAATGCACTAATTTTTTATACATTGATCTCAATGTACTACAACTCGACATTCACTATTTGAGTGGTTTATAGAATCAATCCAATCACTCTTATAGATATATGTTTATTGAAACATGATTTTTAGGTGAATATTAATGGGGGGGGGGAAGGAAAATAATTTCAGGAAGATTCTTGAATCTATTCGAAATAACATTGAGAAGCCAAATGAAGAATATTTTTGGTGATCTTATAAGAATCGAATGTATTCCATTTTACTACCTAGAAAAAATTTTGAATTAAGGCTTACATGAATAATTTTCTATTCAATATAAAGATCATATTAGAACATTGATTTAACATTCTATTCAAGTTACCAAAAAGAGTGTTAGAAAATTCCTACAATATTGATGTACCGATAGATCTTTTAGTGTTTCTGCACCATTCAACATTGTGGATATCACAATACTTATAAGAAGGTGATTCCATAGATTTGATAGAAAATACTATCAAACTAATAGTGACTTATATAAAACATATTAATCCCATGAAGAATGATTTTATTCTTGATATGAAATTTGAGCCCCTTTATTATTTGATTTTGATAGGCCCACTGATGAGAACCATGTGGAAGGAACCAAGTTGATTGTGTTGGAGGAAGAGTTGGATTTGAAAGGCCCAATGATGTGAGGGAGATTAAAGAGGCTCAATGCTACAATGGCCGCACATAATGCTTCATTAAAGTCCCAATGGATCTTGCCTTGCATGGATGGAGAAAATGGGCATATAATATCACATATTCAAGACCAAAATTGATGTTTAATGCTTGGCCCACATGGTTGTACGAATTTGGATTCCTTTCCCACATGGAGGATTCTAGAAATGGAATATGTGGACACCAAAGTCAAATCTGGTGGGCAATACATTCAAATTTAAATCTGGTGGGCTATGTTGGAAATTTCTGTGCTACTTTTCCAAAAGTCTTTGTTGGCTTTAATCTTTTTGACCTTTAAGGGGACAAGGTAGGTTTGGACTTTATGACTTTAGGGTATTAGAAACTCGACCATTGTACCACACCCTTGGCTATAAATAGCCACCCCATGGCATTGTATTTTCATCCAAGAATTAATTGAGAGCTTATGCATTGTTTCTATCCATTGTGTTAGAATTGTTCTGAGTTTCCCCTTTCCCTTGTGCATTCTTGCCTTGTCAATCTACAAGTTAGATTGGTGATCCATGATCACAAAGCCCCCAATTCTGTGCCTCAACCAATGTGCATTGTACTGTGGATTGACTATCACATCCCTCCCTTGAGTGTGTTGTCTAAGTAGTAGGTCACGCTCCTTATAGCGTTGATTGAATACTTGCATCTGCTATCCATACCCATCATCCCCCACATAGCCACAAACCACATCTTACATGCGCCTCCCTACGCCGTGAAGATCGGGCCACCCCGTGCATCTCAAATCAGTTGGTTTCAGAGCTTCGGTTGACACGGTAGGTGTCTATCCCTTAATTTACTTTAATTCTATCCCTTACCCTCCTTATCTTTCCATAATATTCACCCATTCAACAAAAAATCCATTTTTTCTTGAAATCCTCCCGAATTGTCCTAGTTTGTGCAAGATTTGATTATTATAAATTGAGCCAAATTTTCATTCATCTCCTTTCTACATTTAATTCTATGTATTTTAGTTGTATCCGGCAAAAACAAAATTCTCTCAACTCATCATTTTGTGATTTTCAAAATTAAGCACATCCTTTATTTGGGAGATTTCGAAAAAAAGAAAAAAAAATTGTCTTACTCTCCATTCAATCATCTTGTGATTTAAAACTCCAAGCACAACACTTTTTGGGGATAATTGAAAAAAAGAGAAAAAAAATTGGATACAATTACTCCTTTGTGCTTTACCTTATTAGCACATTCCATTTCCATATATAACTTTATCGATCATTTTACTTCATCCCCATTATGTATATGGCTCATATTTTTATCAATTTATCTTATCTTGCACAATTGGGAAAAACCCAAATACCACATTTCTACCCCCTTTTCCATCCACCCTTTATCCATTTTCTACCCTCTTTTCTCCCTTTACCCTTTACCACTCAAGCGGGTTGTGGTAAACCAGCCCCCGACACGATCATGATTGGGGAAGGATTGGTGGAAAGTGATCACCCAAAACAAGGTATTATATTTCATAAGAGCATGAGATTCAAATTTAGTTTTGAGAGTGGAGTGAAATAAGAAAAAAAAATATTGTGTGTGTGAGTGTGTGCATCTTGTTTTGTGCGTGTGTGTACATCTTGTGTGTGTTAGTTTGTATATCTTGCGTGCGTGGGTGTGTATCCTTGGGTATGTGAGTTGTACATCTAGTGTGTGTGTGTGTGTGCATATCGTGTGTGTGTATCATTGTGTGTGTCCCCCCCCCCCGGTGTGTGTTTTTGTTTGCATAACATATCATGGCAGAAGATCGTGGGAAGAAAATTGCTTATGTTAGCGATGAAGGAAGTCGAAGTAGATCTCCTGCACCTGAAGTTACGCAATTCCAAATGCATGATTTGGTGAGCCACTTGAGAAACGTATTGATCGAAAGTTGGTGGTGTTACATGAGAGGATTGATGAATTGGAGAATAAACCAAGCCCAAGGATGTTCCATGACAACCCATGTTGCATTCCGGCACCACGTTGTCCCCACATCATGGAGGAGTAGATGGTGAACATTGCTGAAGTTCTTGATGATGTCCCACAAAGGAGGAGGTTGTACCAACAACCGAGAAGAGGAAAAAGGAGACAACATGATGATGACCTACTTGGCAGAATCAAGGTGAAGGTCCCCTCTTTTCAATGGAAAAGTGACCCGGAAGCATACATGGAGTGGGAGATGCGGATCGAGCAAGTATTTTCATGCCATGCATATTCTGAGGAGAAAAAGGTCAAACTTTCTTCCCTTGAATTTTATGATTATGAATTAATATGGTGGGATCAAGTTCAAAAGAAGAGAGCTAGATATGGTGGACATCCCATCAACACTTGGGAATACATGAAGTTCGCCATGCGGAAGCGTTTTGTTCCGGCACATTACCATAGAGATCCCCACAACAAACATCAACGCCTCACTCAAGGGAGCAAGAGTGTAGAAGACTACTACAAGGAGATGCAAATTGCCATTATTCAGGCAAATATTGAGGATGATCCGGAGGCAACCATGGCATGGTTTTTACATGGGCTCAATCGGGAGATTGCGGATCAAGTGGAGATGTACCACCATGTTGAGATACAAGATATGATCCACCAAGCCACCAAGACTGAACAACAAATCAAAATGAGGAGAAACATAAGGAAACCCACTACCCCTTTCACATGGTGGAGAAATCCGAGGAAAAAGACTGGAGAACCATCAAAGGAAAAAGAGGTGGTTGATCGCAAAAGTGACAAGGTAATTCGTCCACCTAAGAAACCTACTTTTTAGGCTAACCAAACCAGGAATAGGGATATTCGGTGATTCAAATGTCAAGGAAGGGGTCACATTTCTAGTGAGTTCTCAAACAGGCGCACCATGACCATCAACAAGTATGGAGAATGGGAGACCGATGGAGAGAGCTCGGAAGAGGAGGAGGAAGAATCTCCAGAAATTGATAATGGGGAATTTGCATAAGACAGTGAGATTCTTGTCACTATGAGAGTTTTAAGTACACAAATTACTGTTGGAGAAAAGGAGCAGCAATAGAACCTTTTCCATACACGATGCAATATCAATGGGAAGGTATGTAGTGTTATTATTGATGGAGGAAGATATAGAAATGTTGTGAGCACTGAGTTAGTAGAGAAGTTTGGACTTCCTACTTTGAAGCATCGACATCCATATCGACTTCAATGGTTGAATGATTGCGGTGAGCTGAAGGTCACCAAGAAAGTGAAGGTACTGTTCACCATCAGGAAGTTCAAAGATGAGGTCATGTGCGATTTTGTTCCTATGATGGCCTTCCATTTGTTGTTGGGATGACAATGGCAGTATGATCGGTGTGTTATCCATGACAGTTTCCTGAATTTTCATTATTTTGTACTCTGAGGGGAACCTATAACCCTTAATCCCATTTCCCCAGAACAATTTCTGGAAGATCACATTCTAAGAGAAAAGAAAAAAAATAGTGATGAGGAAAAAAAGACTGAAAATGAAAAAGGAGAGAATGAGGGAATGAGAGAAAATGAGAGAAGAAAAGAAATGGAGAACGAAGAAAAATCAAGTGGGAAAAAGAATTTGATAGAAGATAAAAGCATGATGTTGGAAAAAAAGAGTGAGGTTAAGGAAGCTTTGTTTTCACAGCAACCCTCCTAGTACTCATGTACAAAGAGGTGTTGCTAAATACTAACGACTTACGCTGTTTGCCAAATGATGTTGGGTTGTTGTTGCAGGAGTATAATGATGTCTTTCCTGAAGAGGTACCACCAGGTTTGCCACCCATTAGAGGTATTGAGCATCAAATTAACCTCATACCTGGAGTATCACTACCAAACCGCCCTGCATATCACACCAATCCAGAAGAGACAAAAGAAATTCAAAGGCATGTTCAAGAGCTATTAGATGTGGGATATGTGAGAGAGAGCCTTATTCCTTGTGCGGTTCTGGTTCTTCTAGTACCAAAGAAGGATGGAACATGGATATTTTGCACTGAATGTAGAGCCATCAACAACATCATGGTCAGGAATCGTCATCCTATTTCTAGGTTATATGATATGCTAGATGAATTAAATGGATCCACTATTTTCTCAAAAATTGATTTAATAAGTGGCTACCATCAAATTAGGATGAAAGAAGGAGATGAGTGGAAAACTACATTTAAGAAAAAACATGTACTTTATGAATTGTTATTCATGCCCATTGGTCTAACCAATACACCTAACACATTTATGAGGTTAATGAATCATTTCTAACGTGCATATATTGAAAATTTGTGGTAGTTTACTTTTATGATATTCTAGTGTATAGTAGGACATTTCATGAACATGTAGATCACTTGAGAAATGTCCGAGAGGAGTTATGGAAAGAAAAACGGTTTAGAAACATAAAAAAGTGTTAATTTTGTCTCGATAAGATTTTTTTTCCTTGGATTTTTTTTGAGTGGCAATGGAGTTGAAGTGGACACAGAGAAGATCAAAGAAATACAATAATGGCCAACTCCAACCTCTGTTCGACAGGTAAGAAGTTTTCATGGGCATGCTAGTTTTTACAAGAGATTTGTGAATGACTTCTTCACACTAGTATCAATATTGAATGAATTGACAAATAATAATGTTCCTTTCAAATGGGGGACAACTCAAGAAAAATCCTTCCATGCGCTAAAGGAGAGACTCACCCACGCCCCTCTACTTGCACTTCTAGACTTAGGTAATACCATTGAAATTGAATGTGATGCAAGGGGAATTGGCATAGGATAAGTACTCATGAATGAAGGTAATCCTATTGCTTATTTTAGTGAGAAGTTAAGTGGCCAAACTCTAAACTATGCTAAATATGATAAATAGTTGTATTCATTGTTTAGAGTAATAGAAACATGGAAACACTATCTTTGGCCTAAAGAATTTGTGATCCATTCTAATCACGAGGATCTTAAATACCTTAGGATCCAACATAAACTAGATATGAGACATGCTAGATGGCTGGAATTCATTGAATCATTTCCTTATGTCATCAAGCATAAAAAGGGTAATGAAAATATTGTGGTCGATGCACATTCACGTAGATATTCACTTTTATCCTTGTTGGATTAAAAACATCTTGGTTTTGAATACATTAAGGATTTATATGCCACTGATAGTGATTTTAGAGAACCTTATGAACATTGTAAACATGGAGTTAGTTGGGAAAAGTTCTATTTACATGATGGATTCTTATTTCGGATTGATAAGCATTGTATTCCTAATTTCTCTATCCATTTAATTTTATTAAAGGAGTCACATTCTGGTGGGTTAATGGGGAATTTTGGTGTTTTAAAAACTATAAGTGTTCTTAGTGAGCATTTTTATTTGCCTAGGATATCTAGATATGTTGAGAAATTTGTGGGAAAGTTCATTGTTTTCCATAAATCCATAAAGAAACTGATCCCACATGGACTATATCTTCCTCTCCAAATTCCCAACACCACTTGGGAGGACATATCAATGGAAATTATCGTGGGGTTTCCACGGACCAAGAGGGGGAGAGATTCCATTTTTGTTGTGGTGGATCGGTTTTAAAAAAATGGCACATTTTATTCCTTGTCTCAAAACTGATGATGCCACTAACATTGCAACAATTTTCTTTCAAAAAGTAGTCGAACCTCATGGAATGCCAAGGACCATTGTGTCGGATTGAGACAAAAAATTTCTTAGTTACTTTTGGAAGACCTTGTGGAGGAAACTAGGTACAAAGTTACTCTTTTACACTAATTTTCATCCACAAAAAAATGGGAAAAGATAGGTGGTGAATCAGAAATTATCATCCCTTCTGTGAACAATTTTCAAGAAGAATATCAAGAATTGGGAGGAGTGTCTTCCACATGTGGAATTTGCATATAACAGGGCCAAGCACTCCACTACTCAATATTATCCATCTTAAATTGTTTGTGGTTTTAACCCTCTTGCCTCTATTGATCTAGTTCCTTTGCCATTGCAGGAACATATAATATGGATACGAAAGGGCGTGCAGAATTCATTAAACAACTCCATGAAAAGGCATGGAAAAATATCGAGCGGATAACTCAAAATTATGTTGATCGTGCAAACAAGGGTTGGAAACAAGTGTTGTTCGAGCCTGGGGACTTGGTCTGGATTCATATGTGAATGGATAGATTTCACGACAAGCGAAAATCAAAACTCATGCCACAAGGAGACAGACCATTCCAAGTGCTCGAGAAGATTAACGACAATGCTTACAAGATAGATTTTCCAGGCGTGTATGGTGTAAGTTCCACCTTCAATGTTTCTGATCATTCTCCTTTTTTGGGTGAAGAGGATGAAGAGTCGAGGACGACTCCTTTTCGAGAGGGGGAGGATGATGAGAACCATGTCGAAGGCACCATGTTGATTGCGTGGGAGGAAGAGTTGGATTTGCAAGGCCAAATGACGCGAGGGAGATTTAAGAGGCTCAATGCAACAATGGGCGCACATAATGCCTTTTTAAAGGTCCAATGGATCTTTCCTTGAATGGATGGAAAAAATGGGACTATAATATCACTTATTCAAGCCCAAAATTGATGTTTAAAGCTTGACCCACATGGTTGTACGAATTTGGATTCCTTGCCCACATGGAGGATTCTAGAAATGGCATATTTGGACACCAAAGTCAAATCCGGTGGGCTATACATTTAAAGTCAAATCTGGTGGGCTATGTTGGAAAGTTGTGTGCTAATTTTCCAAAAGTTTTTTTTGGCTTTTATCTTTTTGAATTTTAAGGGGACAAGGTAGGTTTAGACTTTATGACATTAGGTTATTAGACCCTCGACCATTGTACCACCCCCTTGTCTATAAATAGCCTCCCCATGGAATTGTATTTTTATCCAAGAATTAATTGAGAGCTTATACTTTGTTTCTCTCCATTGTGTGAGAATTTTTCCGAATTTCCCCTTGATCTTGTGCATTCTTGCCTTTTCAATCTAAAATATAGATTGGTGATCCAAGATCACAAAGCCCCCAATTCCGTGCCTCATCCCAAGTTGGTTGTTGTGTGGATTTGCTATCGCATCCCTCCCTTGAGTGTGTTGTCTAAGTAGTAGGTCGCGCTCATTATAGCGTTGATTGACTACTTTCATTGGCTATCCATACCCATCATCTGTCACTTAGCCACAAACCACATCTTACATCTGCCGCCCTACGCCATGAAGATCGGGCCACACCGTGCATCTCACATCACCGACACTTTTTATGAATCCAATACAATGGTTCATGAAAACAAACCAATTTGGGGCCCAAAATGACATATCAACCTGAAAATGAATGAAATATCTAGTATCACATTAAATTGGTGAGTAAAATATTGAAAATTATAATTATGAATAAATCTCAAAAAGTTATTTATTGGGGTCATAAATTTGCATGGTATGTATTTTTTGTGATTTTTATTTTTCCGTTGAATTCCCCCATGTCTGGTAATTCGATTTGGGTCAATACAATCTGGTTATTTTTTCATTATAAAATATTTTCACTGTATTTTAATTGGTAAACCTAATGCCAATGATTTTTGAATATTCTTGTGAAATTTTCATGCTTTATCCTCTTCCCTTTTCCAGAAATTGGTGGTGCATCTCCATTACTGGTTATGTAGTCTCCATGCTTGATGAAACATTCATGGGTGGAATTTCATGTATTGATTATTCATTTAGCTACATTTTTTTTGTTCCATATTCACCTATATTTCCATACATCCGATGACAGATTAAGGGGATTTTTATTTCTTGGGGAGGTTTAGTGTTCTTTAGGGATGATGGATTATTATTTTTTGGGGATGAGGGATGGGTCTTTTTCGATGATGGTAATTGGTGGAATTTTTGGGTACAAGGGTTATGGATTTTTTTGGGGAATAAGGTCTAGGGGTTTTTTGATTTAGGTTTCTTAGTTTTGGGGGGATAAGGGTTTAAGGGTTTTTAGGGAAGAGGGTTTTGGTTGTTTTGTGGATGAGTGTATAATTTTTTTGGGGATTAGGGTATATGGTTTTTTAGACTAATGGGCATAGTTTTTTATTGATGATGGTTTAGGGATTTTGGAGAATTAAGAATTAGGGGATATTTTTGATGAAGGATATGGTTTTTTTTATGTATTGGTTTCATGTTTTTTTGTACTATGGGTTAAGTGTCTATAAGATTGAGTTTGTTTGATTTTTAGGACAGATGGTTTGGATCTTTTTTAGCCTTTGGATTGTTATTTTGTGGGTAAGTGGTTTTCGGGTTTTTTTGGGGTTGAGGTTCTAGGGTTTTTATTGGTTGATGGTCTTTAGTGATTCAGGAGTGAGGGTCTAGGATTTATTACGGCTAAGTGTGAAGGTTTTTTAGGGATCAAGGATTTTTTTTGTAGTGGGTCTTGGGCTTCTTTGGGATGTAGGTATAGGGTTTTCTGGGGTTGTGGGGCAAGGGTATTTTTTAGATGGCATTCAATAGTATTTTATGATATTGGTCTAGTGTGTTTTGGGTTTGAGGGTCTTTGATATTTTTGGTTTGTAGTGTCTATGTTTTTTGTTGCTGGTGAACTAGGGTTTTATGTGGTTGACGATCTGTGGTTTTTTATCTAGAGGTTCTAGGATTTTATTTGTCTGAGTTTTATGGTGTTTTAGGGAAAGTGGGTTCCTACGGTTTTTTGGGAAAGAAGGTTAAGTTTTTTTCAGGCTGAATTTTTATGGTTTTTTGGGGAAGAGGGTATAGTGTTTTTTGGGGAAGTGGGTATAGTGTTTTTTGGGCATAATGGCCCATGGTTTTTTTCTGTGTCTAGGAGTCTAGGTTTCTCTAGGGATAAGAGTCTGGGTTATATGGGAGATGGGATTCTATTTTCAATTAAGGCTGAGGTTCTATAGGTTTTGGGGTTTAGGGTTTAGGGTTTTTTGTGATGAGATTCTAGGGTATTATGGAGATAGGGTCAAGGGTTTTTTGTGGTATAGGGTTTACTATTTTTTAGGGATGATGATCTAGAGTTATTTTGGTTTCTAAGAGTCAATGCTATTTTTGGGGAAGATGGAATAGGGTTTTGGGGATGATGTATTATTGTTTTTTGGGTGATGAGTCTCTAATTTCTTTTGGATTGGTGGTCTATTTTATTCCTCGGATGAGGTTCAAAAGACTTTTTGTGGATGAGGGCCTATGTTTTTTTGGGGGAAACGGTCTGGGGATTTTTTGTGCCAATTGTCTTGGGTTTTTTAGGGTCTATTGTCTTTGGTATTTTATGTTCTGGTACTAGGGTTTTTTAGGTATGAGGGTATATGGGTTTTAGGGATGATAAGGATTATATTTCATTGTTTTTTGTGGTAAAGAGAATATTAATTTTTGGGGTAGATGGTTTATGGTTTATTGGGTGTGATGGTTTAGGGTTTTTTAGGGATAATAGTTTACATTTTTTATGGCTATGTCTTTAGGGTTTTTTGGGGCATTGTTTTGGAGTTTTTTTGTGTATGAGGGTTTCAAATTATTGGGGCTGTGAGTTGGGGTTTTTTAGATATATGTTTACTTGGTGTGTTTCGGGATTTTGGATTATCATTTTTTGGGGATCACGGTTGAGGGGTTTTACAGTCCTAGAGTTTTGATCTATTTAGGGATGAGGGTTGGGTTCATTTTTAGGCTAAGGGTTGTGGGATTTTGTTGTTGAGGTTGGGGTTTTTTTGGTATTAGGATTTATATTTTTTTGGAGCTGATGGTTGGGGTCATTATAGTTACGAGGGTTGGGGGTTTTTTGGTAATGTTGTTTGGAAGTATTTTGTGGAAAAGGATTGATCATTTTTAGGGTTTTGTATCATGGGTTTTTAATTCTAAGGCTTTAGATGTATTTTTTTATTAGTGTTGAGGGTTTATTAGGGATGATAATTAACGATTTTTTTGGTGTGATTGTTGATGTTGTTTTTGGTATTGAGTATTAATGATCATTAGAGATAAGGGTTGATGTTTCTTTTGTTGAGGGTTGATGGTTATAGGGGGAGGCAGATGATTTATTATTTCATGGTGCTGAGGTTAAAGGTTTTTTTGTGGTGTTGATTGTTTTTTTCTAGTATTTAGGGATGATTGTTTAGTTTTTTTAGGATTATGGTAGATGGTTTTTTGTGTCAGAAATTTTTATGGGCTGAGGGCTTACTATTTCTTTTGGTTTTGGGTTTAGGGTTTCTTTGGGATTATGGTTTAGGGATTTTAAGGGCACATGTATAGGAAATTTTGGGGATGGGTGTTTATATATTTTGGGTATCTGGATATAAGAATTATTTTGGGATGAGGGTTTATTAATTTTTTGGATTGTGTGATTATGATTTATTGGGTTTTGGGGTTTAGAGTTCATTAGGGATGATGGTTATGTTTATTTGGGTCGAAATGTTTTTTGGATTTTTTGGGCATGAGGTTTTGGGATTTCATGGGGCTAAGGGTTTTGGGTTTTTGTGGGATTAGGAGTAAGGGTTTTGGGGGAATAGGATTTAAGTCCTTGGGTTGGTGAATGTATAGGGTTATTTGGGGATGGTGATTAGGGTTTATTGGCTCTAAGGGTTAATGTTTTTTGGGGATGGGTTTTTAAATTTCATTGGAATGAGGGTTTACGGTTTTTCATGGCATAGGGATTATGGATTACTGGGGCTAAGGGTTTAATGTCTTTAGGGATTGGGGGTTTTAGGTTTCATGGGTATGAGAGTATGTGGTTTTTCATATAGATTATTTTGGTGTTTTTTGGGGTTTAAGGATTACTATATTTTTGGATTAGGGTTTATGGTTTTAATGTTTGGGTTTAAAATTTATTGGGGATTAGGCTCTAGGTTTTTTTGGGCATAGTATTTAGAGTTTTTTTGAGTATACAGATTTGGGATTTTGGTGGATAATGATTGAGGGTTTTAATGGGTAGGTTGTTTATGTTTTTTTGATTCAGAGGGTTTATCTTTTTTGGGGGTTGAGTGTTTATATTTTTCTAGTGTTGGGGGTTTATGGTTATCTTGGGTTGTGTGTTTAGGGATTTCATGGGAACAATGTCTAAATTTTTATAGGGATGAGGGGTTGTGGATTTCGAAGATTGTGTGTTTAGGGGATTTTGGGGTTGAGGGTTTATATTATTCAGGGGCTGTAGGTTTAACATTTTCAATTTACAAGGGTTTCGTTTTCCGTGAAAATTAGGGATATGTTTTTTAAAATTGATTTGGGTTTTATGTGGAAGAGGTTATGGGTTGACTATTTCATGGGGTTTCGGGTTGAGGGATTTTTGGAGATTAAGGATTAGAGTTTTCATGTGCTATGGTTTTAGTGTTTTTTTGGTTTATTGTTTAGGGTATTTTGGGGATGAGGGTTTAGGTTTTTGTGGGGATGATGGTTTAGGTATTTATTGGGATTAGGGTATATGGTTTTCTAAGGCAAAGAGATTCAAGAAATTTTTTGATGAGGGTTCAGGGTGTTATGGGGACAAGGGTTTATGGATTTCTACAGATGATGGATTTGGGATTTCAATTAATACAGGGTTTTTGATTGTTAGGGCTATATGATTCCAGTTTTTTGGGGATGGTAGATTAATGTTAATTTGGATACAGTATTTTAGGTTTTTTAGGATATTATTATAGGGTATTTTGGGGTCTGAAGGTTCATGTTTTTTTGGGGTTATGGCTGAAGAATTTTTTTGAGATGTGGGTTCAGGTTTTTTTGGGGGAATAGGGATTAAGATATTTTTAGGATGGGCGGTTTTGGGTTTTTTTGGGTGAGGGTCCTAGGTTTTAAGGAGATAAGGGATTAGGGTTTTGTGGGGCATTGTTTTCAGGGGTATTTGGGGTTAACGGTTCATGGTTTTTTGCAGATGTGGGATTAGAGATTGTTTGTGCTAAGAGTTCATGGTTTTCGATGATGAGTGAACATTTTTTTGGGCATTAGTGTTCATTTTTTATTGGTTTTATTGGTTTTTGTGTTGTAGGTTATGTTTTTTTTTTGTGTTTAGTGTTCAGGGTTTTTAATGACTAAGGGTTTAGGGGTTTTTAGGGTATGTTGTCTGTGAAATTTTGTGACGATGGTTTGTGGTTTTTTTGTGGTTGACAATATAGATTTTTTGGGATGATGGTTCATGGTTTTCTTAATGTTGATGTTTTAGGGTTTTTATAGAGAGGATTCAAGGATTTTTGGGCATGATGGTGCTAGGTTTTTTGGGGATTAATATTTTCTAGGGGGTGGTTTTTAGTTTTTTGGGTTGAGGATTCTGTGATATTTATGGATAATGTTTTATGGTTTTTTTAGGATATTGTTTTAGTGTTTATTATAGTTCAAGGTTTGGGGATTTTTTTTTATGGTTTATAGTTTGTTGTGAAATGAGTCCAGGGAATGTAAGGGTTGTAGAATCAATTTTTTGGGTTTAGGGTAGATTGTTTCTGAAGGACGAGGGATTATAGTTTTTTTGGGAATAGGGATGATGTTTTTCTGGATCTGGGGGTTGTTTTTTTTTGGCTGGGGGATTCTGTTTTTTATTTGGATTAGGGTTTAAGGATTTTTCAGTATGGGTTCTGATAGATTTTTGGGGATTAGAGTTTAAAGTTTTTTAGGGATTTAGTTTGTTATTTTTTTTAAACTAAGTGTTTACATATTTATTGAGGCTGAGATTTGTGGGTTTTTTGTGATGTGCATTTATGGTTATTTAGATTTTAGGGTTTAGAGGTTTTCAGTGAAGAGGGTTTTAGGTTTTTGGGGAGTTAGGTTTTAGTGTATTTTTGGGACCAAGGGTTATGTGTTTTTCGGGGATGAGAGATGCAAATTTTTTTGTTCCTGTGGATTGTTAGTTTTTGGTGGGATTTCGGTAGATAGTTTTTTATGGTTTGACACATGGTTTTTGGTGGATGTGGGTTATGTATTTTATAGGGAAAACGGTTTATGAATTTTTCAGGCATATGTTTGTGGGTTATTTGAGGACAAATGATTTTTGGGATTTGGGGGATGATGGTTATGTTGGGATAAGAGTTGTGAGTTTTTTTATGATTAGTGTTAATGGTTTATTGGGATTGACTCATTAAGGAAATTTATTGATGAGGTATTATGGTATTTTTAGGATGATTGTATTGGTTTTTTTGTGTATGGGTTTTGAGTTTGTTTTGGGGACGAGGATTAAGATATATTTGGTAATGATGGTTTACTATTTTTTAGGGATGATGGTTGAGGGTTTTTTTTGGTTTAAGTATTAGGGTATTTTGGGGATAATAGTTTATGGTTTTTCATGGAGTGTGATTTCCGGTTTTTGGGGGTTTATGTTTATTGTTTGATGGTGCATGGTGTTTGACTGGGTAGGGTTTTTTGGGGATGAGAGTTGATGGTTTCTTAGAGTTACAAGTTTATGTTTAGTTTATGTGGGAATTATATTTGAGGGTTTTTGGGGAGATAGGTTTAGGGTTTTGGGGGATGAGGGTTTAGTTTTTTCTAGGATTGATGATTTTGGGGTTTTTTTGGGATGAGGGTTTATTGTTTTTTTGGGGCTGAGTGATGCAGGATTTCTAGGGTTGGGTGTTGGGGGTTTTTTTGGGATGAGGTATTTGGTTTATTTGGGGGATGAGGGTTGAGGGTCTTTTTTGGGATTGACGGTTTAATATTTTTTGGGCCTGAGAGTTCAGGGTTATTTTTCTGCTGACAGTAGAAGTTATTTTAGGGATATGGGTTTAGTGTTTTGGGGGGTTGGGTGTTTAGGTTTTTTTGGAGCTAAGGGTTTAGTGTTATTTAGAGTTGAGTGTTTAGGGTTTTTAGATTATGGTTTAGGATTTGAAGTTGGTGAGGTTGGGATGAGGGTTTTTGGTTATTTGGGGGATATGGGTTTAAGGTATTTAAGGGATGAGTGTTTACTATTTTCTAGGGATGATGGTCGAGTGTTTTTTGGGACAAATGATTTAGAAATTTTTTCTACGAGGATTGATGGTTTTTTGGGACTTAGGGTTTTAAATTTTATATGGATGAAGTTTTATGGTATTTTATTTCTAAGAGTTTTTTGTTTTTTTGGATTGAGGGTTTGTTAGGGTTCAAGGTTGAGGTTATTTTTTGGGCGAACAGATCATGTTCTTTTTTGGGATGATGGTTTCAGTTTTTTGTATGGGGGTTGATTGTTATTTGGTATACTGTTTTAGGGTTTTATAGGGAATATAGTTTAGGATTTTCTTGGGTTTGTAGGTTTAGGAATTCTTTGGAATGTGGACTAATGGTTTTCTTGGGATGAGGATTGAGCATTTAATAGGTATTTTGGTAGTGGATTTTTTTCGGTTGATGGTTTATAATTTATTTAGTTCTATGATTTTATGTAATTTGGGACCTAGTGATTAGAGTTTTATGGGGCATCAAGTACAGGGTACATTTGGGATGAGGGTTCGGGGATTTTTTTTGGAAATAGGTTGAATATTTTTTGGAGTTGAGGGTTGAGGGATTTTTTTGGATAAGGTTTGAGAGTTTTTTGGGGAAGATGGTTGATGGTTATTTGGAGAAGCAGGTTGAGTATTTTCTATGGATGGGGGTTTAAGAAATTTAGTTCAGAGTGTTGAGGGTTTTTGGGATGATGGTTGAAGTTATATTGGGGATAGGGTTTAGGTTTATTGGTTATGTGGGTGTATTATTTTTTGTGGATTAGGGTATAGGGTTTTTGTGGTGCTATGAGATTTTTATTTTTTGAGGCTGATGGTTTATGTTTTTTTGGTGTTGAGTGTTTATGTTTTTTTGGGATGTGGGTTTAGATTTATCATGCTTGTGGGTTGATGGCTTATTTATTATGAGGTTTTATGGATTTTCTGGGTTGTTGGTTAAGGGATTTTTGAGGCAGTGGTTTGGTTTTTCTAGGGATGTTGGTTTAGAATCATTGTGGCAGAGGGTTTAGGGATTCATAGGGTTGTGGGTACAATTTTTTTATTATGATCCTTTATGGTATTTTGTTCTTTTGGGTTTAGGTTATTTTGGGATGAGGTTTTTGGGTGTTTTAATGATTAGGTATTAGAGTTTATTAGGGTTGAGAGTTTGTGATTTTTTTGTTATTAGGGTTTTCTAGGGATAGGAGTTGAGGTAATTTTTGGACATATACATTAGTGTTTTTTGAGGATGTGGGAAGACTGTTTTTTGGGGCTGAGGGTTGAAGATTTTTATGTGATAACATCTTAAGAAAATTTAAGGATAAGGGTTTATTATTTTTTGTGGTGGGGAATTTGGTTTTTTTTGGAAGAATTTTGAGGGTTATTTAAGAAAGGTGTTTTTATGGTATTGGGGCTAAGGTTTTATGGATATTTGTTGCTGAGTATTTAGTGTTTTGAGGATGAGGGTTGAGGATTTGTTTGTGTATACAACTTAGAGTATTTGCGGGATACATGTTTAGGGTTTTTTTGGGGATAAATGTTTTGGATTTTTTGGAGCCTAGGGTTGATGATTTTTTTAGGATGAGGGTTTATCAATTTTCAATGATTAGGGTTGAGGGTTTTTTTGGAGTTGCGGGTATATTGTTCTTTAATGATGAGAGTTTAGATTTATTTAGTTATTAGGGCTAAGTGGATTTCGGTGGATAATGGTTTATGGTCGATGGATGATGAATTATGGTTTATTGGAACAGTGGGTTAAGTGTTTTATGGGAATCTTGTTTTAGGGTATTTTAGGGTTGTGTTTTAGGATTTTATGAGGCAATGGGTTAAGGTATTTTTTGGGACACATGTTTTTTAATTTTATGGGGCTATGGCTTATCTGTTTTTTGGGAATAAGTGTTGAGATTATATTATGGACAAAATGAGGATTTTTTGGGGTGGGGGTGGAGTTTTTTTTTATATTGTGTGTTGAGGTTTTTCAATGGAAAAGGGTTAAAAAAACATTTTAGGATGAGGGTTTATATATTTTTTAGGATGAGTGTTTAGGGTTTTTAGTGTAAGGTTTTGAAGATTATTTATGGTTAAGGGCTTATAGTTTTTTTGAGATGATTGTTTATGGTTATTTGTAAGATGGTTTAGGGTTTTTTAGGGAAAATAATTTTGAATTTTTTGTGGCAATGTGATTAGGTTTTTCAATGGAATAGGTTTGGGTTTTTTTGGGGGTTGGGGGTTGGGGCTTTTTTAGCGATATGTTTTTTGAGTTTTCTTCGATTTAGGGTTTATTATTTTTTGGTTCTCATGGTTGTAGGTTTTTATGGGCCAAGGGCACTATGTTTTTTAGGGATGATTGTTGGCATTATTTTTAGGCTGATGGTAGGGGGTTTCGGTGATGAGGGATGGGGTTTTATTTGGGTTAATGGTTGATGGAATTGTGGAGATGAATGATGGGGATTTAATGGGGATTAGTGCTGGGGGTTTTGGGGATTGGGTTTGGCGTCTTTTAATGTGCTTATTGGTGGGTTTTCTTAGGAATGATGTTTTGTAGAACTTTTGTGATACGGATTGGTCATTTCTGAGGATGGAAATCATTGTTTTTTTTGGTTCTGAGTGTTTAGATGCATTTTTAGATGAGTATTTAGAATTGTTTGTGTATGGGATTTGAGGGGTTTTAGGTGGGGGTGTTGAGGATTTTTTGGTGTTGAGTGTCAATGATTTTCGGATCCATGGTTTGAGGGTTTTGGGGTTGTGGGTTGATGGGTTTTTGATGGATGAGGCTTTAGTGTTTCATGGTTCTAATGTTAAGGGTTCTTTGGTGTTGATGGTATTTATAGGTTTTGGGGATGATGGTATAGATTCTTTTTTGGCTGAAGGTTGATGTTTTCTTTGGTTTATATATTTTTTGTGGTTGAGAGTTTAGATTTGTTTTGGGTCTAGGGTTGAGGGATTCTTGGAGATAAGGGTTTAGGATTTTTTTGGGTACATTTATATGGTTTATAGTGGTGAGGGTTTCGAATTTTTGGGTATGGGGGTCTACGGTTTTATTTCAGATGGGGGTCTATTGTTTTTTTGGTTGAGGGTTTAGGATATATTGGTTTTTTGGGTTTAGTAATTTTCGGGGTGAGGTTTTTGGGATTTCATGGGGCTAATGGTTTAGAATTTTTTGTGGTTGAGGATTTATGGTTTTTAGGGAAGAGGATTTAGGTCTTCGGGTGGGTGAGTGTTTATGGTATGTCTGTGATTGGGATTAGTGTTTATTTTGGATGAGGGATTAGGGTTTTTGAGGTCGGTATTTTAAATTGTTTTGGACAGAGGGTTTACGTTTTTTTGGAAAAGGATTTAATGATTTCTGTGGCTAAGGTTTTAGTGTCTTAAGTGACGAAGGGTTTAGGGGTTCCTAGGGATGAATATTTTTGGTTTTTGGGATATATGGTTTAGGTTTATTGAGGGGAGGGATTAGGGTTTATGCTTTTTGGGATTATTGTTTAGGGTTTTTTGGGGTTGTTAGTTTAAGATTTATTATGGATTAGGGTTTGGGGTTTTTTGGGGCTAGTATTTAGGGCTTATTGGGTAGAAGATTAATGTATTTTGGGCGTAATGATTGAGGGTTTTAATGGGAAGATAGTATAAGTTTATTTTGTCACTAAGGGTTTATAAATTTTTTGTTTTGGGTGTTTATATGTTTCTTGAGTTGGGGGTTGAC
This sequence comes from Viscum album, assembly GCA_963277665.1. NCBI lineage: Eukaryota > Viridiplantae > Streptophyta > Magnoliopsida > Santalales > Viscaceae > Viscum > Viscum album. The sequence continues at coordinate 584,258,959 of OY728137.1, forward strand.
AGGTTTATAGGGTTGTGGGTTTAAGGATTCCAATGTAAGAGGGTTTTAGTTTTTTCTTTGGGGTTGAGGGGTTATAGATTTCTATGTACAAGTGTTTGGGGTTTCTAGGGGATGAGAGTTTATATTTTTTTAGGGTTTTTGGTTTTGGTTATTCAATGTCCAAGGGTTTCAATTTTTCTTCATATTATGGTTAAATGTTTTTGATGAAAAATTGATTAGTTTTTTTTGTGGGAGAGCATTGAGGTTTGAGGGTTGAGGGTTGACAATTTTATGGGGTTAAGGGTTAAGGAATTTTTGGGGAGGAAGGAATAGAGTTTTCTAGGGATATGGATATTGGTTTTTTTGTGGGTAATGGTTTAGGGTTTTCTAGGGCTTATGGTTTTGGTTTTATGGGGATTATGGTTTAGGGATTTATAATGATAATGGTATGTGGTGTTCCCAGGTTGAGGGTTTTGGGAGTTCTAGTGCTGAGTGTTTAGGGTGTTCTAGGGATGCCGGTTTATAGATTTTTAGGGCCAATGGATTAGGGATTTTTGGTGAAAGGGGATAAGTGATTGTGGGTGATAGATGATTATCATTTTCTAGGAATGGTGGTTTATGGTTTTGTGGTGTGGGGGGGGGGGGGTTTCGGTTTTTTGGGATAATGTTGTAGGGTTTTTCGAGGTATGAGAGTTCATCTTTTTTTAGGGGTGAGGGTTCATGAATTATTCAAGATTTGGGATCAGGTTTTATGTGAATTTTTTTAGGGTATTTTGATGATGAGGGATTATGGTTTTTTGGGTGTGGGTTTTAGGTTTTATTGGTTTTAGGGGTCTGAGTTTTGGGGGATGAGTTTTCAGGGGGGGTTTTAAAGCAAAGGGTTAATGGTTTTTTGTGTATTAGAGTTAATATATTGTTGGGGAAAATGTTTCAAGGTATTTGGGACAAGTTTTCATTTTTTTCATTTGGGGGGTTCTTACTTTATTGGGTTTAGTGTTTTTTGGTGTTTTATGTTATGTTTTTTACGTCGAGGGATCATGATTTTTAATGAATGAGGATTTATCATTTTTTAGGGATGACTGTTTAGTATATTTTAGTGATGATTTTTATGGATTTTTGGGGATTAGTTTTTTGGTTTTTTTAGACTGAGAGATCAAGCTTTTTCTGTGTTGATGGTTCTGGGTAATTTGCGAGAGGATTTAGGGTTTCATGGGGATGAAAGTTTATGGGTTTTTTTGGTTCAATATTCTCTATGTTGGAGGTTATTTGATTTATTTGGGTTTAGGGTTTATTATTTTTTTAGGGAGATGTATTTAGGTTTTGTTTGGGATGAGTGTTCAAGGTTTAATCAGGTTGAGGGTTTGGTTATTTTCTGGTTAAGGGTTTATAGTTTTCTGTTCTATGACTTCAGGTTTTTTGGGGTTGTCTGTTTGAGGGTCTTTTGGTTGAGGGGACATGGTTTTTTGGGGATGAGAGATCTTGGCGTTTTTGGCCATAGGGTTGAGGTTTTTCTTGTTCTGGGGGTTTAATTTATTTTTTACTGGGGTTTCTAGTTCATTTGAATTACTTTTTAGGGTTTTTTGAGTATGTGGAATGACAGATATTTTTATAAGAGTTTAAGATTTTTTAGGGATTGTGGTTGAAGTATTTCATTTGCAGCTAAGTGTATTATATTTTCTTTAGGGTTGACTGTTGAGGGGTTTTTTGGGATGAGGTTATATGATTTTTATGGGGTGGGTGTTTAGGGATTTTTTTCCTTTGTTTTTAGGGTTTTTTGGATATGAGGTTTCAGTGTTTTGTGGGACAAATGGTTGTGAGTTTTTTGGGGCTGAGGGAAGCCATTTTTTTTGCATAAGTGTTGTTGGTTTTTTATGGGATTAATTTTCAATGTTTTTAGGGACATTAAGTATAATGATATTGTTGGATTAGGGTTATGTATTTTTCTGTGATAGGTTTTATGAATTATTGGAGAAGAGGTTTGAGGGTTATTTGAGGATGAATTATTATGGGTTTTTGGGGGATGATGGTTATTGGGGGCATAGTGTTGTTAGTTTTTTGGGGCTTAGGGTTAAGGGGTTTTTGGGGATGAGGGTTTTGGTTATTTGGGTGTGAGGGTTGAGGTTGTTTTGGGGATTAAAATTAAGATATGATTGGGACTAAGGTATGAGTGTTTTTCTAATGATGAGGGGTGTGTTTCTTGTGGATTAGGGATTATGGATTTTGGGGATAAGGGATTATGGTTTTTCATGGATGATGATTTCATGTTTATTGGGGCATAGTTATCGGGTTTGATGGTGCTGGGAGTTTGAGAGTTTAGGTTTTTTTGGAGATGAGAGTTGATGGTTACTTGGTGTTGTGGGGTTTATGTTCAGTGTTTTTGGATGATCATTAAGGGTTTTTATGGAGATATGTTGAGTGTTTTGGGGGATGAGGGTTGCATGTTTTCTTTGGTGGATGATTATGCTATATTCTATTGGATGACGGTGTATGGTATTTTAGGGGCTGAGGGATTAGGGTTCTCTATGGTTGAGTGGTTTTTTGGGGATGACAGGTTTTTTTTTGCAGATGAAGGTTGAGGGTTTTTCATTGGGGTGAGGGGTTAATGATTTTAGAGGATGAGAGATGAGGTATTTTTATGCTGACTATAGAGGGAATTTAGGGGATAATATTTTATATTTTTTGGGGATTTTGTTATAGGGATTCAAGGAGGTGAGGTTTTTGGGATATTTTGAGATGACTGTTTAGGTTTTTTGGGTTGATGGTTTAGGGTGTCGTCGGAATGGGGATATATATTTTTACTGTGATGAGGGGTTTGAATTTTCTGGGGATAAGGGTTTATGGTATTTGGGAGATTACTGTTTACTATTTTCTATGGCTAAGGGTAGAGGGTTTTTTGGGATAACGAGTCTAGAATTTTCTAGGTATGGGGATTGAGGGTTTTTTTGGAATATAGTTTGTAGTGTTTTATATTGATATGGTTTGGTGTTTTTTAGTACTAAGGGTTGGGTTATTTTTGGATGAGGGTTGAGGGTTTTTTGGGTTCATGGTTGAGGTTATTATTTGGGATAAGGGTTTATGACATTTTAGGGATTCTTGTTTATGGTTTTTTGGGGATAGGGGTTGATGGTTATTTGGGATATGTTTTAGGGTTTTATGGGGAATAGATTTTTTTTAGGGATGTAGGTTTATGGTTACATATGAATGGTGTTTTAGGTTTTTTTTAGGGTCATTGAGTATAGGGATTCTTAGGGATGATTGTTTGGATATTTTTTGGTCCAAGGGTGGAAAAGTTTCTCTGGTTGAGGGTTGAGGGATTTTTGGGGATAATGGTTCAGTGTTGTTTGGGTAAGACTATTTGGGGTTATTTGGGGAAGGAGGATGACTATTTTCGATGGATGGATTTTGAGGGTCTTTAGGGATGAGTGATAATGGTTTTGGGGATGATGTATGAGGGTATTTTAGGGATGAGGGATGATGTTTTATTGTAGATGTGGGTATATGGTTTTTTGTTGTTGAGGGTATAGAGTTTTTTTGTGCTAAATGATTAGGATTATTTGAGTCTGATGGTTTATGGCATTTTTTTTGTGTTGAATGTGTATGGTTTTTTGGGGCTGAGGGTTTTGTTGTTTCGGGGTTGTGGGATGACGGATTATTTGTTTTAATGTTTTTTGTATTTTTGGGGTTTTAGGTGAACAATTTCTTGTGGATGTGGGTTGGGATTTTCTTGGGATTTGGGTTTATACTTTTTTGGCAGAGGGATGAGGGTTTCATAGGGATTAGGGTTTATGTTTTTTGGGGGATGATGGTTTAGGATATTTTAGGGTTTATGAGCATATGCTTTTTTGGGAAGAGGGTTTAGGGTGTTTTATGGATAAGGGATAAGGGTTTAATAGTGTTGGGAGTTTATGGATTTTTGGGATGGAGGTTTTTTGTTACTAGGGGTTGAGGTTTTTGGTGGACGTATAGATTATGGTTTTTTTGGGGTTGGGGGTTCTTTGGGGATGAAGGTTGTTGGATTTTTGTTGATGAGATTTTAGGATCATTTGGGGTTAATGGTTTACTATTTTATGGGTCTAGAGAATAGTTTTTTAGGGATGACGGTTGTGGGTTATTTGGTATGGGGGTTGTGTGTGTTTTGGGGAAGAAGTATTATGATTTTATTATCTGGGTGTTTAGTGTTTTTTGGGGAGTGTTCCTAGGTTATTTTGGAGATGAGGTTTGAAATATTTTTGGGGATGGGTGTTTAGGATAATTGGGTGAATACCACATAGTGTTTTGGGGATCTACATGTTTAGGGTTTATTTGGGGATAAATGTTTTTTGATTTTGGGGATGAGGGTTGACATTTTTTGAGGATGAGGGTTTTTCATGTTTCAATGATGATGGTTGTATATTTTTTGGTGATGAGGGGAGATTATTTTGTAGGGATGTGGGTTTATGGTTACTTCAGGATTAGGGTTTAGTGTTTTTGAGGGGGTGATGGTTTAGGGTTTTTTGGGGATGAGGGTTTGTGATTTATTATGGAAGTGGGTTAATGTTTTTTCGGGGCTCAAAGTTTTGTGTTTTCATAGGGATGATATTTTATAGTTTTTTATGATATGGTTTGAGGGTTCATTTGAAATGTAGGTTTTTTAATTTTTTGGTTCTATGGGTTGATGGTTTTTGGAGACATAGCATTTTTATTTTTATGTGTTTAATTGTTTAGGGTTTTTTTGGGGATGAGGGTTGAGTTCTTTTTTTACTTATTGTTGAGATTTTTTATGGATGATGGTTGAGGTATTTTTTAGGTAGAGGGACTAACATTTTTTATGGCTGAGGGTTTTAGGGTTTTTAGGTTTGGGTTTCGGGGGTTATTTAGGTTATAGTGTTTATGGGTTTAATAGGATAAGTGTTTATGTTTTTTATATGACAGGTCCAGGTTATCTAGGATGAGGGTTAGAGTTTTCATGGATTAGGGATTCAGGTTTTTTGTGTATGTGGTTTGAGGGTTGTTTTTGGATGACAGTAAAGGGGTTTTTGATGTTTTGGGATTAGGGTTTTCCTAGGGGAAGATTGTTTATGAATTTCTAGGCCAGAGGTATTAGGGTTTCTTGGGATTAGTTTTCATGTATTTTTAGAAACGAAGGTTTATGGTATTAGGGATAAGTGATTAGTGTTTTTTGGGGCTAAGGGTTGAGAATATTGTGTGGATATGGGTTTAGAATTTTTTGTCTATGATGATTGAGTTATTTTTTGGGGATAAGAGTTGAGGTTTTTCTATGTTATATGGTTTCATGTTTTTGGGCGATAAGGGTTTTTGGGGGATCAGAGAATTATGTTTTTAGTGTTGAGGGTTTAGGGGTTTTTTGGGGATGAGCGTTTAGGAATATTTGAGGGTGAGGGTTGAGGGTTTTTTGGGGCTAATGGTTGAGTGTTTATTGGGGTAGAAGTTTGATATATTTTAGAGGATATGGTTTTATAATTATTGTGGTTGAGTGTTTAGGGTTTGTTTGTGGTATAGGGTTGATGGTTTTTTTGAATGAATGTCGATAGTGTATAATTAGTTAAGGATGAGTGTATTTTGGGGAAGAGTGTTGAGTGTTCATTAGGAAAAAGAGTTGGGGGTTATTTTTTTTGAATCTTGATTATTATTTGGAGAATAGGGTTTAGGGTGTTTTGGGGATCAGTGACGACGGTTCCTCATGCATATGGGTTCGTTTTTTTGGATGATTAGTAAGGTTTTTTGTGTTGTTTGAGGATGGTTTTATGCGGATAATATATGATGCATATTTTGGGAATCTGTTTTAGAATTTTATGGAGATTAGGGATTATGGTTTTTGGTGGAAAATTGTTGAGTATATTTTGGGGATTAGGGTTGAGGTTTTTTATATTTCCAAGGGTTTAGGTTATTTTGGGTATGCGGGTTTAGGGTTTTTAAGGGATAAAGGTTCATGTTTTTTTTTGATTGAGGGTTTAGGGTTTCCTGGGGCTAGTGTGTTAAGAAATGTTTTGGAGATGAGGGTTTAGGGTTTTTGGAGTGGATAGTTTGGTTTTTTTGGGATGAGGATTTATGGTTTTCATTGGTAGATGGGTTTGTGATTTTTTGGAGATTGGGGTTTATGTTCATTTGGGATGATTGTTTTGGGTTTTTTTTGTTGAATGTTTATGATTTTTGGGGTTGGGGTTTAGGGTTTTTTAGGGCTGAGTTTCGAGGGTTTCTTTAGGATGGAGTCATATTGGTTCTCTAGGGTTATGGGTTGATTTTTATGTGATAAAGGATTAGTGTTTTCGGTGGCTTAGTGTTTAGGTTGTTTAGGTATCAGGGTTATGGTTTTTTGGGAATGAGGTAGATGTTTGTTTTTTTCATGAAGGATTTATGTTTTTTAGGGATGAGGGTTCACGATATTTTTGTGGTTGAGGGATATAGTTTTATTGGGTTGAGGTATTAGTTTTTTTGGGGGTGAGGGTTATGAACTTTTGGGGTGTGGGTAGAGGGTTATTGGGGGTTGACGGTTCTGGTTTCATTGCGGATGAGTGTTTTGGTTTTTATTGGGATAATGATTTAAGGTTTTTTTGTAGATGAGGGCTCATAGTTTCTGGGTTCTATGTGTTTAGGTTTTTTGGTGATTATGGTTTAGGGTGTTTTTTGGATGAGGATTTAGTGTTTAGGGGGGCATAAGATTTACTGTTTTTAGTGGTTGAGGGTTCATGGTTTTTTTGGGATTAGTGTTCAGGGTTCCTTTGTTCTAGAGGTTTATAGGTTTTTCAATCCTTATGGTTCAGGGTTTATTGGGGATTATGTAATAGGGTATTTGGGATGGTGATTTAGCGTTTTGGGGGATGAGTATTCAATTAAGGTTTTGTATAAGGGTTTATAGTTGTTTGTGAATAATAGATTAGCGATATATGGGGATTATGATGTAGGTGTTTTTTAGGGATGTGGGATTAGGGTTTTTTAGGTTTTCCAGATTAGGGTTTCTGGGATTGAGGATTCAAGGTTTTGGGTCTGAGGGTTCGGGGTTTTTGGGGGATGACGGTTTAAGGTTTTATGGGGCCATGTGTTAATGGTTTTAAGGGCAATGGGTACACATATTTTTAGATATGAGGTTTTAGGGGTTTTGGGGATGATCATTTCAATTTTTTTGTGTGAGGTATCTGGGTATATGGGGCCGAGGTGTTCCATATTGTTTTGGATAAGGGTTTAGGGTTTTTTTGGGTGAGGATTTATGATTTTTTGGTTATGAGGGTTTAAGTTTTTTTGGGATATTAGATTTGTATTTTTAGAGGAAAATTGGTTAGGAATCTTTTTGCATGAGGGTTTAGCGTTTTTAGTGATGAATGTTATTTGATTTTTTAGATAATGGTTTAAGGTTTTTTGGACGAAATGATCTATATTTTTGGGGATAACGGTCGAGGGTTTTTTTGGGGAAAGAGTTGAGGTTTTTTGGGATGAGGGTTGTGGTTTTTTTGGGATGATGGTTTAGGTTTTTTGAAGTATGAGTGGTGAGGTTTTGTAATAGGTTGATGGTTGATGGAATATTGAGGCTTCATATTTAAGGGCTTTGGGGGGATGAGGGTTTATTTATTTTTGTGGGTGATGATTTAGGTATTTTGGGGCTGAGGGTAGAGGGTTTTTTTGGGGAAATGGGTTGTCAATTTTTTGGGTTTTAGGGTTGAGGAATTTCTTAATATGAATATTCAGGGTCATTATAGAGTGTGTTTTTATTGTATTTAAGCATTGAACCATTTGGGGGGATTTGGGATGGGGGATAATGGTTTATGATTTTTGGTGTTGTGGGTTTTTTAGTCTTTAGGGTTTAGAGTTTTTTGGGATGTGGGTTGTGAGTTTTTTGGGGTTGAGTGTTGATTTTTATTTGGGGAATAGGGTTTACCTTTTTTATGTATATATATATTATATTTTTTGGGGGTTGAGGTTTGATGATTTTATGGGTATAACGTTGATGGGTTTTTTGGAATTCATGGTTTTGGGTTTTTTGGAATGTGGGTTTATGGTTGTTCGGGACTAATGCTTGAGGGGTTTATTGGGCAGGTGATTGAGGGTTATTGGGGATTAGTGTTTCGATTTTTTGGGACTGGGGTTTTGGGTGTTTTTATGATCTACTGTTTATTTTTTTTAGTATAGGGTTTCCGGTTTTTTTGGAATGAGGATTTATGATTTTATTTGGGATATGGTTCCAATTTTTAATGGGAATTTATTGTTTTTTAGGGATGTGTGTTTATGGTTTATGAGGGCTAAGGATTCAAGGTTTTGGGAAGGGGATATAGGGTTGTTTTAGGCTATGGGTCTACGGTCTTTTAGGGGTGAGGGATGATAATTTTTTCTAGATACTGCTTTATGATATTTGGGGCCAAAGGATTTTTGTTTTTTTTGAGGTGAGGTTTCAGTGATTTTTTGGATAAGTGTTTAGTGTTTTTTTATTAATGGTTTAGGGTTTTTTTGGGATGTAGGATTACGGTTTTTGGTGATGAGGGTATAAGGTTTTGGGGGATAATGGATTAGGATTTTTGGGGCTGAGTCGTATGGCGTTTTAGGGGATTATGGTTTAGTTTTTTTAGGGATGATGTTTTAAAGTTTTTGGGGTTGGGGTTGGTGGTTTTTGGGGGATTAGTGGTAAAAGTGTTTTTTGGGAATGATTATTGGGGTTATCAAGGACAATTATTTTCAATTTTTTGGGGATGAGTAATTTTTGTTTTAGGGGTTTGTCGGTTTAGGGATTTTTTAGGCTAACGGATAACGGTTTTTTCAGATGGAAGGTTATGTTATATTTAAGGGCATAGGGGTTTTGAGGGTTGGGGTTCATCGATTTTTTAGGATGATTGTTAATGTTTTTTGGTTTATGAGGGTTTATGGTGATTTATGGATAAGGGTTAAGAAATGTTTTTTGGATTGAGGGATTAGTGGTTTTATTGGAGATGGTGGTTCAGGTTTTTGTTTTGTAAGATGGTATATTGTTTTGGGGATTAATTTTGATGGTTTTTTGGGTATGATGGTTCATCATTTTTCATTGATTAGGTATCTTATTTTTTGGGGGGTGTGGGTTGAGGTTTTTTAGGGGTAGAGATTTCGAGGAATTCAGGAATGGGGTTATGGGTTTTTTAGATGAGGGATCAGTATTTTTTTGGTAGTGAGTGTTCTAGGACATTTAGGGGCTAAGGGATTCTTATTTTTCGTGGCTGAGGGTTCATGGTTTTTTGGTGTGAGAGATCATATTATTTTAGTGATGATGGTTTATGGTGATTGTGGATTGAGTTTTCATGGATTATTGTGGATGTGGGTTCGTAGTTTTTTAGGTCTATGGTTTAGTGTTTTTTTTGTATGATGGTATAGGGTTTTTTATGATGAGGTTTTTAGGTTTTGTGGGATAATATTATAAGGTTTTTTGGGGATTAGGGTTTCAAAATTTTTTGGTGGAATGTTTAGGGATTTGGGGATCTGGTATTAGGTTTTTTTTGGTGATGAGGGTTTATAGATTTCTTGGGAAGAGGTTTTAATGTATTATGTGTATTAGGGTTTAGTGCTTTATAGGGATAAGTGATTAGGCTTTTTGGGGATGATGTTTTTTGGTTTTGGGGATGAGGATTTAGTGATTTTTCATAAATAAGAATTTAGTGAGTTTTCGGTATAATGTTTGATGGTTTATTAGGGGATATGGTTTTACTGTATTCGGTGATAAAGGTTTATGGTTTTTCTGAGATGATGGTTGAGGGTTTCATGGGATGAGGGTTTTTGGTTTTTTTGGGGATAATTGATGACGTCTTTACGGGGAATATGGATTTTGGTTTTTCGGGGGGTATGGGTTTTGGGAGTTATAGGCTGAGTGATTTGGGATTTTTGGGGCTTATGGTTTAGGGATATTTTGATGAGGATTTAGGTTTTGGGGTGTGTTTTAGTGTTTATTTGTTCTAAATATTTAGTGTTATTCAAGGCTTAGGGATTATAGTTTTTTTGGTACGTGGGATTATTGATTTTTTGGGTTTTGAATTCAGGGTTTTGGGGATGATAGATTATGATATTCGAGGCCGATGGTTGATGGTCTTTTGGTGTCGAGGGATTATTATTGATATGGATAACAATTGTGGTCTTTTTGGGTACATGGTTTAATGTTTTCTAAGGATGTTGTTTGAGGGATTTTAGAGGTTGAGTTTTAAGTGTTTTTTGGGTATGATGCATTACTATTATTGGGGATGAGGTTATATGGTTTTTCAAGGATGAGGTAGAAATGTATTTGGGGATGAGGGTTTACAGTTTTTTCTGATGGTTTATTGTTTTTTCAGGTGTTATGGTTTAGGGTTTTTTTGTGATGATGGTCGAGGTATATATGGGTTATGTGTTCAAGTTTTATGTAGAAAGAGGGATTATAGTTATTTAGGGATGATAGTTTGGGGATTTTTGAGTCATAGGATTTAGGAAATTTTGGTTTATATAGTTGAGGTATTTTTAGTGATGAGGGATGATGGTTTAAGGGTTGAGGGTTGAGTTTTTTGGGTTTAGAGTTCATGGTTTTTCGGAATTCATGAATATGGGTTTTTAGGGCGGTGGATTGATAGTTTTTTGGGGTTAAGATTTGAGGGTGTTTTGAGATGAGGGTTGAGTGGTTTTCTTGGGTTCATAGTTATTTGGTATTTATGGTTTAGGTTTTTTTTGGTGGAGAAATGATGGTTTTTGTTATGAGGTTTATATTTTTTTAGGGCTAGCGGTTTAGGGTTTTTTGTTGACAAGGTTTTATGGGTATGGGGGTTAAGGGTTAAGGGTTTTTTCATTTGAGGGATTCTGGGTTTTTTATAGTGAGGGTTGAGGGTTCTTTGGTGATTTGGGTTGATAGTTTTTTGGGGTTGAGGGGTTTCTTATATTCGGTATTATGCTGGATTTTTTTAGGAATGATTTTTATTGTATTTTTTTAGTTAAGATCGATGAGAATTTTTTGGGATTAGGGTTCAGGTTTTTTTACTAATGAGGTTTTATAGTTTTATAAGGATATGGGTATTAGATTTTTTAGGTTCGAGGATTTAGGGATACTTCTGGGGTGGGGACTTAGGGTTGTTTGGTGATAAGGGTTTACTGTTCTTTTTTGGTGAGGGTTTATTATTTTTTTAGTATAAAGGTTTAGGGTTTTATAGGATGAAGGTTTCGTTTATCTATAAGATAATGTTTTATTGTTTTTTTTTGGTTGACGACTCAGGTATCTTTGGTAGAGGGATAAAAAATATTGGGCCTAGGTGTTTACATTTTTTTGTGGTAGAGCGTTGATGATATTTTAAAGATGTGGAATTAGGGTTTTCTGGGGATGAGGGTTGAGGATGGTTTGGGGATGAGGGTTTATTGTTTTTTCGGGAAGTTTGTTAATGATAATTTTTGGATGAGTTTTTGTGGTATTTTGCGGCTGCGGGGTTTTGTTTTTGTTTTTTGTATTTTTGGGTTATGGGATATTTTTCCCCATGTGTTTAGTTTTTTTGGATGAGGGAATATGATTATTTGGGGCCATGGGTAGAGGTATTTTTTATGAGAAATTGGTTTATGTTATTTTTGATCTATGTGTTCATGTTTTTTATGGTTTAAACGTTTCAATTTTTTGTTATCAATAGTTTTGTTTTTTTATTGGGATGGGGGTTCATAGTTTTTTATGGAAGAGGGTTTTTCAATGTTTTAATGTTGTGGGTTTTTGGGGGAAGTGGGTTTATGGTTTTTCAGGAATGAGGGTATATAATTTTTTGGTGGTGACAGAATTGGGTTTCTAGGAGGACAATTTAGTTATTTATGGGGCTGGTGGTAGAGGTTTTATAGGGTTGATGGTTGAGTGTTTATTATGAATTGGGATTAAGGGTTTTTTTCAGTTTAAAGATTAGGGTTGAAGTATTGGTAGGGATTTTGGTTAAGTATTTTTTTGGTGCAGGATTGATGTTTTTATGGGGCTATGGTTCAGGGTGTTTGTGATGAGGGTTGTGGGTTTTTTGGGCTTCAGGATTCAGTATTGTTTTGGGATTGAGGGTTTATGGATTATTTTGGTTTGGTTTTGATGTTTTTTTGGGATGAGGGTTGATGGGTTTTTTGGATTGAGGGTTTAGGGGTTTGTGGGGTTTGTGGGATTAAAGATATTGGGGTTGAGGGTTTATTATTTACTGAGTTGAGTGATAGGGATTTTTTGGGATAATGGATTGTGTTTTATTTCTGTTAATTGTTTAATTTATTTTTTTGGTTTAATGTTGAGGGTATTTCGACTCATTGATGGTAGTTTTCGGGATGATGGTTGATAGTTTTTTAGGGTTGAGTGTAAAGGGTTTTTGGGGTGGATGGTAGTGATATTTTTGGGGATCATGGTTAAGGTTTATTTGTGTTAAAATTTGATGCTTTTTTATTCTAATTGTTGAGGGTTTTAATTCACTGAGGGTTGAGGGTTTTTCAAGGATGATGATTTATGATTTTTTTGGGGTTATGGAGTTTTTGGGTGATGAGGATTGGGGGATTTTTGGGGATACAGGTTGAGGTTCTTTTTGGTCATATTGTTTGATGGTATTGGGGGTTAAGGGTTGAGGTTATTTTGGGTTGTGTGTTTATAGTTTCTTATGGGTATATTTGGGTTCATGGTTTGAGGACTTCTGCGTAAGAGGGTTTATTTATTTTTTATGATGAGTTTTTTTGATATTTAGGGTTGAGGTTTGATAGTTATTTTGGGGCAGAGAGTAGAGGGTATTGTTTTGGTTTGAGGGTTGGGGATTTTATTTGGGTGGACGGTTTATGGTTTTTTAGGAGTGAAATTTTAGGGTTTTGGCCAGATGAGGGATTTGGGTTCTTCAAGGATAATGGATTACTATTTTCTATGGGTGAAGGTTGAGGGTATTTTGGGGACTGATGGTTGAGGGTTTTGGGGGATGAAGTTCGACGATTTTTTAATGCGTAGGTATTTGGGTTTCATTGGATCTGTGAGTTTAGGGTGTTGTGGTGATGAGGGTTTTGTGTTTTTTGGGGATTATAAATTTGGGTTTTTTGGGTATGATGGTTGAAGGTTTTATTGGGAATGAGTGCTGAATTTTATGGGGGATGAAGTATTTGGTGTATTTTTTATTCCAGTTTAAGTTATTTTGGGGATGAGGGATTAATGATTTTTAAGGATGATTGATAATGGTTATTATTATAATGTTTTTAGAGTCATTGGGAATGGAAATTTATTGTTTTTAGGCTAATTTTTTTGGGGTTTTGGGGTGAGGGTTGTGTGATTCTTGATTTTGTGGGTTAGTGTTTTTTTATGAATGTAGTGGGATTTGTTGGGAGGGAGAGTGATAGTTTTTTGGGGGATGGTGTTTGTGGGAATATTTTGGATGAGGATTAATTATAGTTTGTTTTCTGATGGTTGAGGGTTTTTTGGGAATAGGGTTCAGTGTTTTTAGTGAAGATATTGAAGTGTGTTTTGAGGTTATGACATTAGAGATTTTTGGTGATTTGGGTCGAGAGAGTTTTTGGGCCCAGGGTTGAAGGATTTTTTGGACTGAGTAATGTGGGATTTTTAGGGGTGACATATTATTAGGGGAAAGGTTTTAGAGTTTTTTGCAGATCCCTAATGATGGTTTATGGGGGATGAGTGTTTTCTAGGGTTCAGGGATGAGGTTTATTGGGTCTCAGATATGATTTTTTTGGGATGGGGTTGAGGTTATTTGTGGAAAGGAGTTGATATTTTTTTTTGGAAATTATGGTTAAGGGTTTTTAGGAATAGGTTCAAAGTATTTTTACTACTGAGGGATGAATGATTTATTGGAGAAGTTCCAATGGTATTTTGAGTCCTAGAGTTTATGGATTTTTGGGGATGTGGGTTGAGGGTGATGGTTTTTCTGCGCTGATAGTTGAGGATTTTTCGCTGATGATGTCCGAATGATTTATTGGTTCTAATGGTTGAGGGGTTTTGATGTAGAGTGTTGATGTATCATTATGATTGATGTTATTTTCGGATTGAGGGTTGAGGGTTTTCAGGGGATGATTGTTATGCACTTTTGGGTATGAGGGTTGTAGGGAATTTTGGGATGAGGGATTAAGTATCATTGGTGAAATGGTTTGTGGGTTTTTTGGGGATGAGTTATGAATGAATTTTTAATATATTGGTGAGTGGTTTTTGAGGTTGAGTGTTGAGGATATTTTTTGGGTTGATGATTGTGGTATCTTTCATGATAATGGTTGAGTGTTTATTGGCTAAAGGTTAATGGTTTTTAAGGGATGTGGTTAAAGTGATTATTTTCAGGATAACGGTTTTGGATTTTTTGGGGTTGAGAGTTTAGTTTTTTCTAGGTAATAGTGATATATGGATTTTATGTTTGAGGGATTAGGTTTTTATTTGTGATAAGGGTTTAGGGATTTTTGGGTATAAGGGTTTAGGATTTTTATTGGATGTGGGTTTAGAGATTTTTGAGGCTAATGGTTTTGTGTATTTTGTGGATGAGGTTTTATGAAATTTTTGGGATAATAGTTTAGGTTTCTCGAAGGATATATATTTATAATCCTTATGGGATGAGGTTTAGTGTTTTATAGTTATTAGGGTTTATTACATTATATGGGTGAGGATTTACAGCTTTTTTGGGTTTAGGCTTTAAGGTGTTCTAGGAATTGGTGTTTAGGGTTTCATTGGGCTAGGTGTTTAGGGTTTTCTGGGTTTGATGGTTTGGGATTTTTGGTAGTTTGTTTGGAATTTTATGGTACATATTATTAATGACTATATTGGACTAATTTTTCATGTATTTGTGGGGCTATGGATTTAGCGTTTTCTGGGGGTGAGGGTTTTGGATATTTTGGGTCTGGGGGTTTACGGTTTTATGGGCTTGAGGGACTAGTCTAATTTGGGCTGATGTTTTAGAAATTTTTTTAGATGAGGGATTATAATTCTATAGGGCTAAGGGTTTACGATCTTTAATGGAATATAGTTTAGGGTTTTCTACGGATAAGGATTTAGGGTTTTTTGAGGATGAGGGAGTTCAGATTTCTTTGGATGAGAGTTTAGGTTTTTTTGGAGCCAAGGGAATAGGTTTTTTAGTGATGAAGAAAAATATTTTTTATGGAGTATGGTTTAGGAGTCTCATTGTATATGAGATTAATGTTTTATGGTGTTTATGGATTAGGGTTTTGTGGATAATATGGTATAGGATTTTGGAACTGATGGATTATGTTGTTTTGGGGATGCAGGTTTTGGGTTTATTGGGGCCAATAACATAGGTTATTTTGGGGATGAAGTCTTTATGTGTTTGGGGGGTTAAGATATAGAAACTTTTGGGTAGATCTATTAGTGTCTTTTGGGGATACAGATTTATGTATTTATGGTGTTGAGGGTGTAGGGATTTTTGGGATGAGGTTTTAGGTCTTTTGGGGGTTAGGGTCTAAGATATTGTGGGAATGAGGGTTTAGGGAATTTTGTGGTGGAGGGTTTATGGATTTTTTGGGAAGAGGGTTTGTTTGTTTTTTAAGGTTGGGTGGATGAGAATTTGTTGTGATGAGGTATTAGGTCTTTTTTGTGGTTCTCTTTTTTTGGTTTTTGGGGATGAGAGATTATGTTTTTCAAGGGAAGAGGGTTCATGTATATTTGGGGATGATATTTTAGGGTATCTCTTTGGCTGAGGGTTTGGTGTTTTATGGTGCTAATGGTCAATTTTTTTCAGTTCTAATGGCTTTGGGATTTTAGGGATAAGGGTTTATATTTATCTATGATAAGGATATAAGGTTGTTTGGAATGTGGTTTTGGGTTTTTCTGGGTCTGAGGGTTTATTCTTTCCATGGGATTATGGTTTAAATATTTTTTTGGGTGATTGGTTATTATTTTATCTCACTAAGGCTTTAAGGATTTTTGGAGAATAAGGTTTAGTGTTTTCTAGGGTTGATGTTTTCGGTTTTCTGCATATAGTTTTTACTGTCTTATGGGGTTGATTTTTTATGATTTTATGTGGCTGAGGAATTATATTTTTCTAGGACATTGTGTTTATGGTTTTTTGGGAATGAGTTTTTTTATATTTTTGTGAATAAGGATTTAGAATTATTTGGGTCTGAGGGTTTATCATTTTTAGGGGATGAGGGTTTAGGGTTTTATGGGGATAAGGATTTAAGGTTATTTGGGGATTAGGTCTTAGGTTTTTTTATTATGGATGGTTTGTAGTTTATTAGGGATAAGGGTTTAGTTACTCTTATAGATGAAGGTTTTGAGTTGTTTGGTGCATAGGGTTTATAGTTTTATGGGTTTGTGGGTTTGTGGTTTTATGGGTATAAGAGTTTATGGTGTTCAGGGTGAATAGTTTGGGGTTTGTTGTGGATAATGGGTTATTGGTTTCTAGTTATGTGTTTTTAGGATTTTGTGGGATTAGGGCTTATAATTTTATTGGGGATGAGGGTATAGTGTTTTTTGGGCGTTTGATTTTGTGTTTTTTTGGAAAAGGTTTAAATTTTACTAGTTTATAGGGTATTTATTATTTTTTGGGCAGGTAGTTTAGTGATTTTTGGGATATGTGTTTATTGTTATTGGGCCCATGTTTATAGTTTTATGTTGTTGAAGGCTTAGGGTTTTCTAAAAAATAGGGTTTACAGAGACCTAGATATGGGGGTTTTATAGTATTTTGGGAATGAGGGTTTAGGGTTGTTTTTCATACGGTTTTAGGTTTTTATGGGCTAGATATTTAGGGTTACCTGTATTATAGGTTTTAGGGTTTTCTATGGCTTAGGGTATTTGGATTTTTTGGCATATGGGTTTATGTATTTTGTGGGATGTGGGTTTAGGGTTTTATCAGAAATAGGGATTAGGGTATTATTCATTTTATTATTTTGGGTTTTCTTAGTTCAATGGTCTAGGGTTTTCTTTTGTCGGGTGATTAGGGTTTTATGGGGATAAGGATTTAAGGATTTCTAGGGTTGAGATTTTAGGGTTTTCTGGTGCAATGAGTTTTGATTTCTCTGGGGATGAGAGTTTGGGGATCTATGAGGTTGAGGGTTTAGATTTTTCTTAGGACGAGGGTTTAGGGATTTATGTGGTATGGTTTAGCATTTTCAGGGGTTGAGGGTTGAAGTTTTTCAAGGAAATTGTTTTAGGGTTTCCTGTAGATGAGGGTTGGTGGTTTTTTAGTAATGATTGTATAATTTTTTTGAGGATTTCGGTATTTTTTTGTCTTATGTATTAATATTTACTATGTATTATGGTTTATGTGTTTTTTGGATTTGGTGTTTAGGTGTTTTTGGGTTTGTTGGTTTTGGGTTTTTTATTGATGAAACTATAGGGTTTTTTTGGGGAACAGTGCAATGGGGTTTGTCACTGAGAGTTCAGTGGTTTTGGGGATGAGTCCATAGGGGTTTTGGGGAATTTTGGTTTATGTATTTCTAAGTATTACAGTTTAGGGATATATGGGGTGGGGTTTTAGCATTATCTATGGATGAGGGTCTAGTTTATTCATGAGATGTTGGTTTAAAAATCTCTAGGGATGAGGTTTTAATGTTTTATAGGGATTATGGTTAATGGTTTTTTTGGAAGGAGGATTTATGGTTTTTTGGGATTTGTGTTTAGTATTTAGTGTTTTCTTGAGATGATTTTTTTGGGTTTTTTGGGGCTAAGTATTAAGGGTTTTTCCAGGGAAAAGGATATAGTGTTTTTTAATGGTGAGGTTTTTTGATAATTTTGGGTATGAGGGTTTAGGATTTTTGGGATGAAGATTCAATTTTTTATGGGAATTAGGTTTTATGAATTTATAGGGATGAGGGTTTAGGGTTTCTTGGGGATGTGGGTCTATGGTATTCTTGGGATGATAGTTTTGGGTTTTCATGGGATGAGGGAATAAAGATTTATTTGGAAGATGGATTTGGGTTTTACATGGTAGAGGGTTTAGTGTTGTATAGGGAATTATTTTATGGTTTTATAGGCCTTAGGGAATATATTTTTTTGGAATGAGTTTTTATGGTTATCTAGGGATTATGGTTCATGATTTTGTATGGATTAAGGATTTGAGTTTTTTGGGACTTGGGTTTACGGTTTTTTTGGATTGACTATTATGGGATTTATTTAGGTTGAGCATTTTTTTATGAGTGTTTTGAGTAATATAGGGCTGATGGTTTAGTGTTTTCAATAGATGAGGGTTTTTTGTTTTCAGAGTATAGGGATTATAGTTTCATGTCGCTAAGGGTTTAGGGTTTAAATTGGATGATAGTTCAGGTTTTTTGGGACTATGGGATTATTGATTTTTGGGGCTGAGGGTTTGAGATTTTCTGGGGCTGAGGGTTGTAGGTTATGAGGGTGAGGGTTTAGGGTTTTCTAGGCCCGAGGGTTTTGGGTTTTCAGGGGATGTGGAATTTTGGTTTTCTTTTGCTCCGTTTTAAGGTTTTGTTTGGATTAGGGTTTATGATTTTATTTGGATGATGGTTTGGGGTTATTTGGTGATATCATATTAGTGTTTTCCATGTTTGAGGAATTATGGTTTTCTGGTGCCGATGGTTTAGCATTTTTTGGTATGAGGGTTTTGAGTTTCCCATGGATGGGGGATTTTTGTTTTCTAAGAATAAAGGATGAGGGTTTTTTAGGGACGAGGGATTATTTTTCTCTATGAATGAGGGTTTAGAGTTCTCCATGGTTGTGGTTTTAGTGTTTTCATGTGTTAAGGGGTGAGGATTTTTTGAGGCTGAGGGTATAGGATTCTCTGATGCTATGTTGTTACATGTTTCTAGGGATGAAGGTCTAGGGTATTCATGCAGTGAGGGTTTCCTGATATGCAGATCTAAGGGTTTATTATTTTACTGAGTTTATGGATTATGATTTTATTTAGATGTCCTCTTAGTGTTTTCTATGGGTATGATGTTTTTGTGGTTTCTACGAAAAATTATTCAGGGATTCATGGGGATGAGGGTTTAGGGTTTTCAGGGGATTAGGGTTTCGGATTTTTTGGGGGATGAAGGATTTAGGGATTTATGGGGATAGGTTTTTAGTGTTTCTTGGGATATAGGGTATACGGTCTTTTGTGTCTGAGGGATTAGGGTATTCTAGGGATGAGTGACTAAGGATTCATGGGGTTGTTGGTATACATTTTCTTGGGTTTTTGGGTAATTTGGTGTTTAGAGTATAGGGTTATTCATTCTATGGGTTTAGGGTCAATTTTGGGTATAGGGTTTAGGGTTTTTTAGGGTTGAGGGTATAGGGGTTTTTAGGTTGTGGGTTTTGGGTTTTTTGGGGATGAGTGTTCTGGGTTTTTTTGGGGCTGAAAGATTATGATTTTGTGGGGATGATGGTTTAGAGTTCATTGGGAGTTAGGGATTTGAGTTTTATTGGGAGTGAAGGTATAAGGGTTTTCAGGGATATATTTTTTTGGCTTTTTAGTATAATATGGTCAAAAGATTCATAAAATTGAGGATTTAGGGTTTTTTTGTGTTGAGGTTTTTAGGATTTTTTTATTGACATTTTTCTGTTTTTTGGAGATGAGGGTTTACAGTTTTGTATGGATTAGGAATTATGGTATCTTGGTGATGAGGGTTTAGGGTTTTTATTGGGATTAAGTTGTTTATGCGTTAGGGGATTAGTTTTTTCTGTTATTAGGGTTTATTATTTTATTGAATTTGGGTTTGGGGTTTGTGTGGATAATGGTTATGGATTTTTTAGGGATGACAGTCTGGTGTACTCTTATAATGATGGTTTTTTGGGAGGAGGGTTTAGGGTTTTCGTGCTTAGGGAATAGGGTATTCAAGGATTGGGGGTTTATGATTTCTGGGATGAAGTATTAGTGTTTTTTCGGGGCTTTGGTTATTTGGTTATTATGGATGACGTTTGGGAATTTTTTTGGGCTTTAGGTTTTTGGTTTTTTTGTGTTGAGGCACATGTTTATAGGGGTTAAAGAGATTATGTTATTTTGGGTTAGAAGGAATATTATTTTTTATGGCTATTTTTTAGGTTATTTGGTGGTATGGGTTTAGGGTTTTTTGCGATTGGTATTTTCGGGTTTTCTTGTGGATGAGTTTCTAGGGTTTTCTGGGGATAAGGGTTTAGAGTTTTCTAGGGATTAGTGTTTTGAATTTTTTGTTGCTAATGGATACTGGATTTATTGGGATGATGGTTTGGGTTTGTCTAGGGAAATATGATTATGTTTTTCTAGGGGTGTATGCTTATTTTTTTCTAGGTTTTAAGGTTTAGGGTTTTCTGGGACTAACATTTTAGGGTTTTATAGGGATGTAGATATAGGGTCTTCCAGGGCTGAGGATTTATGTTTTTCTAGGGATGCAGGTTTATGATTTTCTAGGGATGATGGATTAGTATATTCTGTGTTTGTTTGTTTGGGATTTTCATTTTCTAATGCTTTATCGTTTCTTATGTATGGGGGTTTAGTGGTTTTCAAAGATGAGGGTTTAGGATTTTCTTAGGATAATGGTTTTGGGTTTTCAAGAGATGAGGGTTTTTTATTTTTTGGATCTTAGGGATATTGGTTTTCTTGGGATGACTATTTCAAGATTTTTGGGGATGAGGGTTTAGGGTATTATAGGGATGAGGTTCAACTTTTTCTAATGGATTATTGTATTTTTATTTTCTAGGTTGGGGGTTTGTGGTTTTTTTGGCTTGAGTTTTTATGGTTATTTAGTTATGGGGGTTTAAAGATTTTGGGCATTGAGTGTTTAGGATTATCTGTGTTGTGGATTTATGGTTTTCGAGGAATGAGGTTTTAGGGTTTTGTGGGGATACAGTTTTAGGGTTCTTTGGATATGAGGGTTTCAGGGTTTCTATAGCTAATGGTTTATGGGTTTTTGGGTCAGATGGTTTGGAGTTATATAGGGACTATCATTTGGGGTATTTTGGGGTTGAGGTTGTAGGATTTTCTAGGGATTAGGTTTTAGGGTTTTTTGGGCATAAGGGTATTGGGTTTTTTTGAGGTGATTGATTAGGGTTCATGGGGTTTAGGGTTTTCTATAATTTAGGGATGAGGGTTTAGGGATTTCTTTGGACTGAGGGTTTAGTTATTTTGGGGAATATGGATTAGGGATTCTTGGGGATAAGGGTTTAGGGTTATTTGGGAGTGTCGTTTTTGGGTTTTTTGTGGTTAGGGGTTTCTGATTTGTTTAGGGATGAGGGTTTCAATTTTTTCGGGATCCAGTTATACTTCTTTTTATAAGGGTTTAGGTTTTTTTGGGCTATGGGTTTCTTTTTTTAATGCAACAATTTTTGATTTTATGATGCAATGGATTTTGGTTTGTCATGGGTAATTGATTAGGGGGTTATAAGGATATCTGTGTTGGGTTATTTGTGAGTTATTTCTTATTGTTTTTTAAGGGTGAAGGTATAGTACTTTTGAGTTATTAGGGTTTTGGAATGTTTTGGTCCAACAGTTTTTGATTTTTTGAGGTGGAGGGTTTAGTATATTATAGGGATGTGTTTTTAGGGTTTTGGTGTGATGTATTTTTGTTTTTATGTTTATATGGTTTAATTTTTTAGGGATACTGTTTTATGAATCTTTGGGGATGAAGTTTTTGTGTTTATTATGGATGAGGGTTTTTTTGGATTTTTTTGGGATGAGGGTTTAGGCATTATTGGGGCTCTAGGATTCATATTTTTTGGATGGAGTTTTAGGATTTTTTGGGGAATAAAATTTATTTTTTTCTAGGTCATGGGGTTTAATGTTATTGTGTATGTGTTTTTTAGTTTTTCTGGGTTTTGGGGTTTTGGGATTATTGGGTAGGAAGATTTAGGGTTTTATTGGTATGATGTTTTAGGGTTTTCATCGACTGTGTGTATAGGGTGTTCATATAGGATGCTTTTGGGATTTGTATGTCAAATGGTTAAGGGTATTATATGGATGAATCATTATGATTTTCATGGGATAAGGGTTCAGTGGTTATTGAGGAAAAGGTATAAGGATATTTTGTAGCATTGGGTTTAGGAATTTTTGGGATGAGTGTTAAATGTTTTTTGGAGATGAGGGTTTCTGATTTTTTGGGGAAGAGTGTTTTCTATTTTATAAGATGTGGGGTTTTGGTTTATTTGGTTTTAGGGTTTTGGTTTTTATAGGGATAAGGATTTATAGTTTTCTATAGCTGATGTCAAGTGATTATCAAGGACTGAGTGTTTAGGAATGTTGTGGATGAGGTTTTTGGGTTTTTTGAGGTTGAGGGGTATTTGTTTTTCTAGGTCTATGCATTTAGGGTATTATGTTACTGTGTATTTATGTGTTTCTATGGATGATTGTTTAGGGTTTCTAGTGCATCGGGATTAAATATTTTTAGGGATTAGGGTTTAGGGTTTTATGGGGATGATGTTTTAGTGGGTTTCGTTATGAGGGTTTAGTTATCTTCTGTCGTATGGTTTTGGGTTTTTTATGGATGGACGATTAGGGGTTTTGGGGGACTGTGTGATTACATTATTTTTGTTTGAGTGTTTTTTGTTTTTTAGGAATAGGGTTTAGAGGATTTTTTGGATGATTATTTAGGGTTTTGGTGATGATGTTTTGAGGTTTTTTATTGATGAGAATTTATGGTTTCTTGGGGATGACATTTTTGGAATATGTTTATATGTGGGTTTACGTGTTTTTGGGACTCCATGATTAGGTTTTTTTGGGGATGTGTGTTTATTATTTATTTGTGATAAGGGTTTAGTGTTTTTTGCGGCTGAGTGTTGGGTTTTTTTAGGGATTATGGTTTAGGAATTTTCAGGTTAGTGTTTTTTTAGGTTTTTTGGGTTTTGGGTTCATGGTTTTTTTGGATGAGGGTTTAGGATTGACTGGGGATAACTGTTTAGTTTTTTTGGAAATGGGGTTTAGTGTTTCCTAAAGATGCGATGTTTTGTTATTTAGTGATGATGTTTTTGGGATTTTTTGGATGTAAGATTTTTGTTTTTTCAAGGTTAAGGATTTTTGTTTTTTAGGGACGAGGGTTCACGGGTTTTTGGTGCTCATTTTTATGGGTCTGGGGGTTGAAGATTTATGGAAATTGTGATGAGTGTTTTGGGTTTTTGGGGTTTAGGTTATAGGATTTTATGGTATGATGGGTTTAGGTTCTTTGTGGAATATAGATAATGTTTTTTTGGGGGATATGAGTTTGGGGTAATGGTGGGGTTAGCATTTTGGATTATTTAGGGCAGAGGGTTTCTATTTTAGTATTTGTGATTTAGTGTTTTTGATTCTTTTTGGATGAGGTTTTAGAGTTTTGGGCCTATAAATTCAGTGGTTTTTGTGATAATGGTTTAGGTTTTGGGTGATGAAGGTTACGGGTTTTTTGGGCTGAGGGTTTATGGCTTTTAGGGCATATAGTTTTTTGTTTTTTGGGGATGAGGGTTTAGGGTTTCTATAAACTAATTGTGTAGTGTTTTTTGAATATGGGGGTTTACTAATTGTAGAGTCATGGGATTAGCATTTTTGTTTATGATAAGTTATTATTTTTTGGGGATGATAGTTCACGGTTTTTTGTAGTCGTATGTTTTCGGTTTTTTGGGGATGAAAGATTAGGTTTTAATTCACGATGAGGTTTTATGCTTTTTTGAGCTTAAGGATTAGGGTGTTTTAGGAGGAGGGTATAAAGATTATTTTTTGTTTAGGGACTACTATTATTTAGGGTTAACGTTTTATGTTTAGTATTTAATGTTTTGGGGGAATAGGGTTTATTTTTTTTGGGAATGGTGTTTTTGGTTTTTTTTTGGATGAGTATATAAGGGTTTTTAGAGATGTCGTTTTAGTTGTTTTTTTGTTGAGTGTCTAGAAATTTTTTGGACATAGTTTTTTATTATTATGGGAATATGGTTTATATTTTGTTGGGGCTAATGGTTTTGGGTTTTTTGGGATAGACGGTTTAGGTTTTTTTTTTGTGTTTAAGGGATATCCTTTTTTGGGAATGATTATTTTGTGACTTTTCAGAACTACATTGTTCTATATTTTGGTTTTGTGAGTTTATGGTTTTTTGGTGATGAGGATTTGGTGTTTCCTATGGCTAAAGGATTAATGCTTTTTGGGAACAGTTTTTAGGATTTTAGATGCTGAGTATTATCCATTTTTTTGGGGATATGTGTTTAGGTATTCTGTGGATGAGGGATTCAATATTTTGGGGAGGTAGGTTTAGTGTGTTTTGGGAAGAGGTTTTTTTTGGATGAGGGATTAGGGTTTTAATTTGTTTAGGGTTTATTGTTTTCATGGGATGATGGTTTAATAATTTTTTAGGGATGAGGTTTTTAGGTTTTATGCAGAATAAGGTATAATTTTTTTGGGATCATTTTGTAGGTTTATTATGGTTGTGGGTATATAGTTTTTTAGACACCGAGTCTTGTTTTTTTAATTAGGTTTTAATATTTTTTGGGGAAGGGTGTTGAGGATTATTTGGGGATGTGGTTTTATGTTATTTTTGGTCTGAGGGTTTTTGGGTTTAGGGATTTTGGTTTTTTATGAGTTTATGGTTTCTACAGGATGAGTGTTTAGAGTTTTTCCGGGATGGTTGTTTAGGAATTTTTATGGCGATGATTTAGTGTTTTTTTCAGCTGGGGATTTCTGGTTTCTTTTTGGGGCTGAGTGTTTGTGTTTTGTTTGAGGAAGAGGCTTTGGAAATTCTTTCTAGTGATGGTTCTGTGTTTTTGTTGTTGTGAGAGTATAGGTTTTTTGGGGGATGAGGATGTAGGGTTTTCTTATGTAGAGTGTTTTTCATTTTTTGAATTTGGGATTTAGGTTTCTTTTAGGGGATGAGGGTGCATGGTTTTTTGTGGATGATTGTTTATGATTTTTTGTGAATGAGGGTACAAGATTATTTTGGGACGATTGTTTAGGGTTTTAATAGAAAAGGTTTTAGTGATTTTGGGGTCTAAAGTTTAGGGTTTTTAGGGGATGAGGTTTGAGGGATTGTTTTGGAGATGTGGTTTTAAGGTTTTGTCAGATGAGGTTTTAGTTTTATTGGTAAAAGTGTATAATGTTTATTCTAGATTAATATTCACCCTTATTTGTTTGATGAGTGTTTAGGGGATAAGGGTTATTTTTTTTTGTGGATTAGGTTGTATAGTTTCTTGGGGCTAAGTTTATAGAGTTGTTTGGGGATGAGGATTTTGGATTAATTTTTGGATGACTGATAAGAGTTATTTAGGTTTTATGGTTTAATATTTTATAGGGATGTGGGTTTAGTGCTTTTTTTGTAGAGGGATTAGGGTATCCAAATTTGAAGGTATAGTGTTTATTTGTGTTGTCGTATTATGTTTTAATTAAGATATGTGTTTAAGGATTATTTGTGGCTTAGGGTGTAGCATATTTTGGTTTTGAGGGTATACATCTTTTGGGGGAAGAGGGTTTATGGACTTTTCATATGAGATTTTAGTGTTTTTAATGTCGATTGTTTATAGTTTTTCTTGGGATGGGGGTTTAGGGTATATTTTGGATGATGGTTTATGTTTTTTTGGGCTATGTGTTTATGTTTTTTTGGGATGTGGGTCAAGGATTTTTAGGGTATGATGATTTATATTTTTTGGGGTATGAGGTGTTATAGTATTTTTGGGATATGGGCTTATATTTTTTTATTCATGGGGGTTAATTGTTTTTTAGGCTTAGGGTTTAGGATTTTTTGGGTGAGGGTTTTTGGTATTTTTTGTGAGGACTGTTGAGGGTTTTTTTGCTGGGTATTTATTTTTTTTTTCGGGCAAAAAAAATTAGATTTTTTGAGAATGATGGTTTATAGTTTATAATGGATGATTATTTATAGTTTTTATGAGTGTCTAGTGTTTTTTGTGGATAAAGGTTAACTGTTTTTTATGCTAAAGGTGTAGGTATTTTATAGGGATGAGGGATTAGGGCATTTTCATGATAAGGGTTTATGTTCATTTGGTGAGGATGGTTTAATGTTTTTTGGGTTAGAGGGTTTATATTTTTTTTGTTGAGGGTACATTAATTTTAATGGCATTGGGTTCTGGTTTTTTTGGAGATGAGGGTCGTTTCATTTTTTTCTAAGGGATTATATTTTTTGGTGCTGGGAGATTTGGGTTTTTTGGGGTTGAGGGTTTTGGTATTTTTTAGGGATAAGGGTTTGGGTTTTAGGAGAATGAGGGGTTAGGGTTTTTGGTTTTTTGTGGATGAGGGTTTTGGGTTTTATGGTTTAGAGTATTTAGGATTTTATGATGCTAAGGGTTTAGTTTTTTTAAATTATAGGGTTTATGTGTTTTTGGAAATGTTTTTAATGGTTTTCGTGGGTGGAGGGTATGGTTTTGTTTTCTAGGGTTTTAGTATTACTTTAGGTTAATGTTTTTGTGTTTTTTGGATGATGGTTTATTGTTTTTTTGGGCTGGTGGGCTATGGTTTTTAGGGAAATTAATTTATTATTGTTTTTTGGGATAAATGTTGATTGTTTTTTAGGGATTTTGGGTTAGGGTTTCATAGGGATTAGGGTTATGGTTTTTTAGCGTTGAATGATTTGGTATTTCTATGGTGATGGACTATAGTATTTAGGTATGAGGGTTAATGGTTTTTTGTCTTCAGGGTATAGGGTTTTTTGGGGATGTGGTTTTAGGGTTATTTGGGGTTTAGCATTAAGTGTGTTTTGAGCATTAGTGTCTATGTTTTTTTGGAAGAGGTATTAGGTTTTTTAAGGAATAGGTTTTTTGAGTTTTTTTATGTTGATGGTTTTTGTTTATGGGGAATTTTGTTTTGTGTTTTTTGGGAATAGTGTATATGGTTTTTCATGGATGATGGTTTTGGGTTTTTTGGGGTGGGGGTAAATGGTTTTTTGAGGTTGAGGGTTTATTGATTTTGGGGGGATGAGATTTAAGGGTATTTAGGTGTTGAGGGGTTTTGGGTTTTTGGGGTGAGGGTTTTGGGTTATTTTGTTGTTATGGTTTTGGGATTTTTATGATTGGTGTCAGGTTAATATTGTGGAAGAGATATTTGGGTTTTTTATGATGTGGGATTTGTTTTTCTGTGGCAGAGGGTTTATGGAGTTTAGGTGCTGGTTATTTATGGTTATTTAGAACTAAGGGTTTTTGGTTTTTAAAAATGAGGTTTTGGTTTATTTTGAGGTGATGATTTACTGTTATATGAGATGAGGGATTATTTGTTTAGTGATGAGGTTTTAGGTTTTTTGTGGTTATGTTTTTAGTTATTCATAGATAATAGAGTTTATGTATTCTTAGGATTTAGGGTTTAGGTATTTTTTGGGTGGAGTTCTATGGGTTTTATCGGTGTTGAGGGTTATATGTTTTTTTACGATAAGGAATTATGGTTTTTGGGGCTGAGAATATTGGGTTTTTAGGTATGAGGTATTTGGGTACTTTAGAGAATAGGGTTTTGGGTTTTATTGGTCGGAGGGTTTAGGGTATTTTGGGTTGTGGGTTTTAAGATTTTTTGTGCAACATTTTATGGATTTTTGGGGAAAAGGGTTTTCTATTTATATTGATAATATGGATTTAAGATTTTTAAAGATGAGGGTATATGTATTATTGGGATGAGAATTTATTTATTTTTGATGATGATGATTTTGGTTTTGTTTTGACTGAGGGTACAAGGTCTTTTGGGGATTAGTGTTAAGGGTTTTTTAGGGATGTGGTTTATGGGTTTTTGGGGGAGGGGGTTTAGGTATTTTTATTTTAATGTATTTTTTTGTATTTATGGTTTAGGGTTTTTTGGGGCTGATTGTGGAGGGTTGAACAATTTATGCAGTTTATAGTTAATGTTCTTTTGGGAATTAGGGACATGATTTTTTTGGGGATAAAGGTTTATGGTTTTTGTGGTTTTACGTTTTTTTGGGATGAGTGTAAAATGTTAATTAGGTATGAGGGTTTAGGGTTTTTCTAGGGGCTGAGGTTTTATGTTTTTTTGTGGAATAAGGCTTAGGATTTTTTGGGCTACGTGTTTAGGGTTTTTTTATAAATTATGGTTTATGGTTATTTTTATTTTTGTGGTTTATATTTTTGGGGGGGATGAGTCTTTATGGTATTTATATGATGAGTATTTAGTTTTTTTTGGTGGTAGGGGTTTTATTAATTTTTAGGCATGAGGGTTTAAGTATTTTCTTATGAGGATTTTGTGTTTTTTGGGATTATGGGTTAGGGTTTTTTGGGAAGATTGTTTAGGTTTGTTTTGGGTTGAGTGTCTACATTTTTGTTAGGGATAAGTGTTTGTGATATTTTAATTTTATGGGTATAGGTTTTTTGGAACTGAGGGATTATTTTTTTTGGGTTGAGAATTTAGGGTTTCATATGGTTTTTATTTTATAGGTGTCTGTGGCGATGGGTGGATGTTTTTTTGTAGAGTGTTTATTTTTTTTTTGTGAGGGTTTAGGGTTTTATGGGGCTGAGTGTATAGGGTTTTTTGAGGAATAAGAATTTGAATTTCTTGGGCATGCAAATTTTGTGTTATTTAGGGTTGATGGATTAGGTTTTATGTGGATGAGTGATTAGTATATATTGGGGTTGAGTGTATAAGTATTTTAGTGATGAGGGTTGGGGTTTTTATTGGAGAAATGTTGGGGTTTTTTTGGTTTTAGGATTGCGTAATTTATTATTCTATGAGTTGAGGTTTTTTTAGTTATATTGTTGGGGGTTTTTTGGGGCCGAGATTTCAGGTTTTGGGGGTTGATGGTTATAATTTTTTGAGTGATGGAGGTTTAGGTATTTTCTAAAATAAGGATTAAGGTTTACTTAGGGTGATGTTTTAGTGTTTTTTTCGGACTAAGGGTTTAAGGATTTTTGGGCTTATGTATTTATGCTTTTTTATTGATGAGTATTTACGGTATTTTGGGGATGACAATGGAGGGTGTTTAGATATTTATTGATCATTTTGTGGGTATAAGGTTGGTGGTTTTTATTGGTGGTAAGGGTTTGTATTTTCTGGATTGATAAGGTATATGGGATTTTGGAGATGAGGGTTTTGGTTTTTTTGAGGCAGATGATCATGTGTTTTTTAGGGATGAGTGTTGTGAGTTTTCAAGACAGAGGGTTAGGGTTTTTCTAGGCCTGAGTGTGGTGTTTTTTGTGTGTGGTAGTATTGGGTAATTTTTGGGGTAGAGGGTTGAGGTTTTATGGGGACTATTGGTAGTTGGTTTGTTAGGGATAATGGTTGAGTTCTTTGTTTGGTGAGGGTAGAGGTTCATTCATGGGTGAGGGTTGATGGTTTTTTTTGGGATTTGGACTATGTATTTTTTGGGGGGATGAGGGTTTAGGGTTATTTGGCCTTAGGGTTGAGGGTTTTTTTGGGGATTTGGGTTTTTTTATCTTTTTGTTGAGGGATTATTTTAGCTTAGGGTTTAGTATATTTTTTGGGGTAAGGGTATTATGATTATTGGGGTTTAGGGTTTATGGTTTCTTAGGTATTAGGATTTAAGTGTTTTTGGTGATCTAGGTTGTGTGTGTTTTATGGAATATGGTTCAGGGTTTTTATGGGTGATTATAATTTTTTGGGAAGTGTGTATATGTTTTTTGGGGTTGAGGGATTATAGTTATTCAGTTATTGGTCTTTAGAAATTTATTGGGGCTGGGAGAATTGTGTTTTTTAAGGCAATATGGTTAGTTTTTTTGGAACTGAGGGTGGAGTATTTTTTTGGGCAGACATTTTAGTGTTTTTTGTGGATTAGGGTTTAGGAGTTTTTGGGAATGTGGTTTTGGGGTTTTTGGAAGATGATTTATAGTGTTTTATGGGGATGAGCATTTATTTTTTTTGTCATTGAGGTATTACGATTTTATAGGGATATGGATTTAAGGATAATTGGGGTTGGGGTTTAGGATTTTTTTTGGAGTGTATGGAAAGTTATTTTGTGGTGTGTGGTTTTAGGCTTTTTCAATGTGATGATTTACAATTTTATATGGATTAGTGTTTAGGGTTCTTTGGGGGTTGAGAGTTTCTGATTTTTGGAGAACGATGGTTTATAGTCTTTTGGTGATCACGAAATTGGATTTTCTATGGCCAATAATTAAATAAATTTTGGGGGTAACAGTATAGGGTTATCAAGGGATGAGGTTTTAGGATAGTTTTGGTTAGGAGGTTTATAGTTTATTAGTCATAGGGGTAAAATTCTTTGGGGTCTAGGTATTTAGGTTTGGGGGGGGATTTTGTTTTTTGGTGTCTCAGTAACATGGGTTTAGGGTTTTTGGGGTATATGTTTCAGTGTTTTTTGCGGATTAAGGTTTATGGATTTTTTGGGCTAAGGGTTTAGGGTTTTGTGGCTAATGGTATAGGGTACTTTGGGGAGGATGGTTTATGATTTTCTGGGGTGATGTTTTCATGTTTTTTGGGGCTAAGGGATTATGGTTTTTTGGTTCTTAGGATTTATGATTTTTTGGCCTGGGTGTTTAGGATCATTTTGTGATGTGTGTTTACGTTTTTTATAGATATAGTTTTACTTTTTTGGGCCTAAGGGTTTATAATATTTTGGGGATGAGGTCGATGGGATGTTTCATGGCAGAGGATTTTGATTTTTTTGAGATCACGGTTTAGGTTTTTTGAGGGATAAGGGTTTATAGTTTTTTTGGAATGAAATGAACAGGGTTTTGTGGGATAATATTTTATGGGTTTCGAGGGTTGCATGTTTATTTTGTAGTAGGGGGCTGATGGTATAAGGTTTTTAGGGTTCATCATGTATGAATGTTTGGGGATTAGGGTTTAGGGTTTCATTGAACCAAGAGTTTATAGATTTTTAGGGATGTGGATTTGGGTTTTCTAGGGGATTATGTCATAGTAGTTTTTTGGGCAATGATTTTATAGTTTTTAAGGCTGAGATTATAGGGTTTTTTTAAAATATGGTTTTATAGTTTTTTAGGGATGTTAGTGAATAGTCTTATGTGGCATAACTTTTAGGTTACAATATTTATGATGGTTTAGTATTTTTTTTGAGGTCTTTTTAGGGAGTTTTTTGGCTGAGGGTGTGTGTATTTTTTAGGGTTTTATTGTATATTGTTTTTTGTGGGTGAGGATTTATAGTTTCTTGCATCTAAGGTAACAAGGTTATTTGGGTTTTAGGATTTTGTATTGATTTTGGGATGATTTTTTAGAGTAATTTAGTGTTTAGGGTTAAATATTTTTCAGTGACTATGGTTTAGTGTTTTTTTTGGAAGAGGGTTTAGGGTGACCAAATTTGAAGGTATAGTGTTTTTTGGGGCTATGGGTGTAGGGATTTTTTAAGATATGTGTTTAAAGATTTTTTGTGGTTAGTGTGTAGCATATTTTTGCATTGTGGGTATTCATCTTTTGGGGAATAGGGGTTATGGTCTTTTGGATGAGATTTTAGGGTTTTTAATGTTGAGGGATTATAGTTTTTTTCGGTTGTGTGTTTTGGGTTTTTTTAGATGATGGTTTATGTTTTTTAGGGATAAGGGTTTATGTTTTTTTGGGGGATGTGAGTCTTTGATTTTCAGGGAATTATGGTTTATAATTTTTGGGGGATGAGGGGATATAGTATTTTGGGGATATGGGATTCTATTTTTTGGTGATGGGGGTAAAGAATTTGTTTTAGGCTTTGGATTTTGGGTATTTTGGGTGAGGGTTTTTTGTTTTTTTGGATGAATATTGAGGGTTTCTTGTGTCTGGGTATTTATTGTTTTTTTGGACCAATGAAATATGGATTTTTGAGGATTATGCTTTAGAGTTTATAATGGATGAAGATTTGGGGATGTTAAAAATTGTTTAGTTTTTTTGGGATAAATGTTAGCTATTTTTTTGTAATGAGGGTTTAGGGATTTTATATGGATGTGGGTTTAGGGTATTTTCAGGATAAGGGTGTATTGTTTTTTGGTGTTGATGGTTTAATGTTTTTGGGGTTAGAGTGTATATATTTTTTGGGGTTGAGGGTCATTATTTTTCATGGATTTGGGTTTAGGGTTTCTTTGGCGATGAGGGTCGTTAGATTTTCTTCTAAGGGATTTTTTTTAGTGCAGTGAGTTTTGGGTTTTTTTGGGGTTGAGGGTTTCGGGATTTTTTGGGGATGAGGGTTTTGGGATTAGGATAATGAGGGGTTAGGGATTTTGGTTTTGCGAGGATGAGGGAATAGGGTTTTGGTGGGTAGAGTCTTTATGATTTAATGAGGATAATGGTTTAAGTATTTTTGAATCCTAGTGTTTATGGGTTTTTGGAGATTTTTGTTAATGATTTTCTTGGTTGGAGGGTGTGCTGTTTTTTTTCTAGTGGTTTAGTATTATTTTAGGTCAATGGTTTAGTGTTTTTCGGATGATGGTTTATTGTTTTTTTGGGGAAGATGGATATGGTTTTTTGGGATATGGATTTATTATTTTTTTGGGGATAAATGTTAATGGTTTTTTGGGATTTTGGTTAAGGGTTTCATAGGAATAAGTGTTATGGTTTTTTAGTGTTGAATGTTTAGGGTTATCCATGGTGAGGGACTAGAGTTTTTTAGGTTAGAGGGTTAATGGTTTTTTGTTTTTAGGGGATATGGTTTTTTGGGAATAGGGTTTTATGTTTATTTGACGTTTAGGGTTTAGGGTGTTATTAGCATTAGTTTATAGGTTTTTTCAGAAGAGGGATTTGGTTTTTCGGGGAATATATATTATGATTTTTCTTTGGGGTTGATGGTTTTTGTTTTTGGGGATTGTGGTTTAATAAGGTATGTTGTTTTTTAAGGATGAAGGTTTTGGGTTGTTTGGGGTTGGGGTAAATGTTTTTTTAGGTTTGAGGGTTTATTTATTTATGAAGGATGAGATTTCATGGTTTTTATGTGTTGAGGGTTTTGGGGGGTTTGAGATAAGGTTGAGGTTTATTTTGGGTGATGGTTTTGGGATTTTGTAGAAGGGTGTCTAGGGAATATTAGGGAAGTGATATTTGGGTTTTTTATGTTGTGGGATTATATTTTCTGGGGCTAAGGTTTTATGGAGTTTTGGTGATGAGGGTTTATGGTTATTTAGATCGAAGGGTTTTGGGGTTTATAAATGTGGGTTTATTTTATTTTGGACTGATTATTTAGTGTTTTTGTGATGAGGGCTTATTATTATTTAGTGATGAGGTTTTATGTTTTTTTTGGCTATGTGTTTGGTGATTCTTAGGGAAAAGAGTTCAGGTTTTCATAGGGTTTAGGGTTTAGCTATTTTTTGGGATGAGTGATAAGTGTTTTTTGGGTGTTGGGGGTTTTAATTTTTTTACGATAATTCATTATTGTTTTTTGGGGATGAGAATATAGGGTTTTTTAGTGATTATGGATTAGGGTAATTTAGGGAATAGGGTTTTGGGTTTTATTGGTCCAAGGGTTTAGGGGTTTTTGGGGTAGTGGGTTTCAAGATTTTTTGGGAAATAGTTTATGGATTTTTTGGGGATGAGGGGTTAATTTTTATTTTGAGACAATGGTTTTAGGATTTTTATAGCGGAGGGTATACGTCTTATAGGGATGAGTATTTAGTGATTTTTGATGGTGTGGATTTAGGGTTTCCTTTGACTGAGGGATCAAACTATTTTAAGGATATGAGTTTAGGGTTTTTTGGGGAAGTGCTTTTGGGTTTTTGGGGTAGAGTGTTTAGGTATTTTTATTCTAATGGATGAATGTTTTTTTTATTTTGGTATATAGTTTATTGGGATTGAGGGTTGAGGGTTGAATAGTTTCTGTACATGAGAATATAGTGTTCATTTTGGAATGAGGGACATGGATTTTTTGGGGAAAAGGTTTTATAGTTTCTTATGTGGATTTAGGGTTTTTTGTGATGAGGGTTAATGTTCTTTAGGGATGAGGGTTTATGTTTTTTCTGGGGGATGAGGTTTTAGTTGTTTTGGGGGAAAAAGGATTAGGATTTTTTGGACTAAGCGTTTAGTGTTTTTTAGGCACGATGTTTTATGGTTATTTTAATTTTTTTGGTTTATATGTTTTTTGTGGATAAGTGTTTACGGTATTTCTAGGATTTGTATTTAGGTTTTTTTGGTCGTAGGTGTTTTAATATTTTTAGGCAGGAGTGTTTATGTATTTTTTTTTGAGGTTTAAGGGTTTTTTGGGATTAGGGGTTAGGGTTTTTTTGATGATATTTTAGGGATTTTTGGGGTTTGGGTTTACTATTGTTTTAGTGATGAGTGTTTTTTTATTTAAATTATATGAAATAGGGTTTTTTGGATCTGTGGGATTTATTTTAATGGTTGAGGATTTAGGGTTTTATATGGTTTTTATTTTTGAGGTGTTTAAGGATATGGGTGTATGTTTTTTTGTGTTGTGTTTAGTTTTTTTGCTGATGGTCTAGTGTTTTATGGGACTGATTTTATAAGGTTTTTTGGGCTATAGGTTTAGGGTTTTTTGGGGAATATGATTTTGGGTTTACATGGGCATGTGAGTTTAGTGTTTTTTAGGGTTGATGGATTAGGTTTTTTATGAGTGTTTAGTATTTTTTGGGGTTGAGTGTATAGAATATTTTAGCGATGAAGGTTGGGGGTTTTTGGGGGATAAATTTTGGGGGTTTTATTGGGTTGAGGATTGCATATTTTTTTATTCAAATAGTTGTTGTTTTTTGGGTTACAGGGCCAGGGTTTTTTTTGGGCCAAGATTTCGGGTTTTCAGGGTTGATGGTTATAATTTTTTGAGTTATTAGGGTTTTAGGATTTTTCTAGAATAAGGATTTAGGTTTCCATGGGGTGTGGTTTTAGTGTTTTTTCAGACTAAGGTTTTAGTGTTTTTTGGGCATAAGGATTTAGGATTTTTTATCGATGAGTATTTTGGGTATTTTGGGGATGGCATTGGAAGGTGTTTAGATGATTATTGAGGGTTTGGGGGGAATTAGGTCGGTCATTTTTCTGGGTGCTGAGTGTTGGGAGTTTTTTTGGATGGAGAGTATATATGTGTTTTTGGTGATGAGGATTGTGTTTTTTTTGTGTCATATGGTCATGTTCTTTTTAGGGATGAGTGTTGTGGGTTCTCAAGACAGAGGTTTAGGGTTTTTATAGTCTTGAGGGTGGTGGTTTTTTGGGTGTGATTATTAAGGATTTTTTGGGGAAGATTGTTGAGGTTTTTTGAGGTCTTTTGGTAGTTGGTTTTTTAGGGTTAATAGTTATGTTCTTTTTTGTGTGAGTGTATAAGGACATTAATGATACGGGGTTGACTATTTTTTAGGGATATCAATTATGTATTTTTTGGGGGATGAGGTTATAGGTTTATTTGTCATGGCGGTTGAGGCTAATTTGGGGATGTGGGATTTATTCAGCATATGGTTGAGGGGTTATTTTAGCTAAGGGTTTATGGAATTTTTGGATGGAGGGTTAATAGTTTATTGGGGCACATGGTTTAGGGTATTCAATGTAAATTGTTAAGTGTTTTAGGGAAGATGGATTAGGTTTTAGGGGATAAGGGTTAGGGGTTTTTGGGGGCTGTGTGTTGTGGGTCATTGGGGTTTTTTGGTGATGAGGGTTATTAGATATTTGGGGCATATTGTTGAGTTTTTCATGGGAATGAGGGCTTCCGGTATTTGGGAGATAAGAATTTAAGATTTTATGGTGATTATTGTGTGTGTTTTATTGGTGGGAGAGGCTTTAAGAACTTTGTGACTACATATTTAGGGTTTTACGGGTGTGTGGGTTATGGGTTTTGGGATTTGGGGTGATGCATATTTTTAGTTTTTTAGAGCCGTGGGATTATTTTTTTAGGTTGAGGGTTTAGGGTATTGTGGGGGTCTTCCTGGGATAAGGGTCTATGTTTTTCTATGGATAATGGTTTATAGTGTTATTTAGAAGAGTGATTACTGATTTTGTGGGGGATTAGGGTTTTGGTCTTATGGGGTATTTTTTTGTGGTTACAGGGGCTAATTAAGTAGGATTTTTTGAGGTGAGGGATTAGTATTTTATGTTGTTTAGGGTTTAGGGAATTTTGGAGTTTAGGAGTTAAGGGTTTTTTGGGAATATTGTTTAGTGTTTTTTGGGGCTTAGGGATTTTGGTTTTTTGGGGTACATTGTTTATGATTATTATGGTATTAGGGATTATGTATTCTATTGAGGAGGGTGTTAGATTTTTTTTGGATGAGGTTTTATTGTTATTTGGTGCTGTGGGTTTAGGGTTTCTTTTGGGAGGTGTGGTTAGAGTTTTTTGGTGATGATGGTCTTGTGTTTTTTATGTATAATGAAATAGAGTTCTTTATGGATAATGGAACAGTGTTTTTAGAGGATTCTAGGTTAGGGTTGTTTTGTAGATGAGGGTTTAGTGTATTTTTGGATGATGTTTTAATGTTTTTTTGGAAGAGAGTTTAGTTTTTTTTGCAAATGGTATAAGGGTTTTTTGGGCTCTAGGTTTCAAATGTTTTTCAATATAGGGTTTTATAGTTTTTTGGGATGAGTTTTTATGGTTTTTTGGGGATAAGGGATTTTGGATTTTTGAGGATAATGGTTTGGTGTTTTTTTTGTAATGAGGAATTTGGGTTATTTTGGCTTGATGGATTATGTATTTTTGGGTATGATGGTTTTGAGATTTTTTGGAGGAGGATTTAGGGTTGTTTGGGGATGAGAATTTATTATTCTTAGGGAATGAGGGTTCAATTGTTTATAGAGATGATGGTATAGGGGTTTTTTAGGGAAAATGGATATATTAATTTGTGGGTTGGGTTTAGATTTTTTTTATATGAGAGTTTTGGGTATTTTTGGGGCTGTTTGTTAAAGATAATTTTTGGCATAGGGTTTATGGTTTTTTGGGATATGTGATTGTTGTTTGATAGGTATTAGCTTTTAGTTTCTCTAAGGATGGGGGTTTATGATTTATTTGGGGTCGGTATTCTAGTGTTTTTTGGGATAGGTGGTTATGGTTTTATGTGGATTAGAGTTTAGGGTTATATAGGGAAGAATGTTTTTCGCTTTTTGATGATGAGGTTTATGGGTTTCTATGGCTGAGGGTATATAGCTATTTCAATATGGGGTTTTAGGGTTTTTTTGAATAAGGGTGAATGTATTTTTGAGGAAAAGGATATATGATTTTTGGGGATTGAGGGTTTAATGTTTGTTGGCCTTATGTTTTTGGAATTAGGGATGAGGCTTTAGAAATTTTTGGGGTTGGATGTTTAGGGTTTTGGGGATGATGGTTTATGGTTTTTTGGGGAAATTTGATTTACGTTTTTAGGGTTGTGGATTTAGGATTTTTTGGGATGAGGGTTTATATTTTTGGGGGAAGATGGTATTAGACTTCTTGGGATAAGGGTTTAGGTATTCTAAGGGTCAATATATTAGGTTTTTTTATGTGGGTTTTTTTATTTGGTATGAGGGTTTTGTGTATTTTTGTTTTGAGGGTATAGGGGTTTTTTATGAGTGTTCATGGTTTTTTGGGGATGGGGGATTAGGGTTTTTTGGGTCTCTAGGGTTAGGGTTTTATGGGGGATTTAGGATTAGGGTTTAATGAGACAATGGTTTTATGGTTATTTGTGTTTTATTGTTTATTATTTTTTTGGATCATGTTTTAGGAATAATTAGGGATGAGAGTTTATTGTTTTTTGGAATGTAGTTTTATATATTCTTAGGGTTTATAATTTATTTTTTTTTGGGATAAAGGTTTTTATTATTGGGGTTTATTATTTTAGGTAAATTTATTGAATATGGATTTTGTTGTTTTGGGACTTAGGGTTTAGGATTTCATATGGATGATATTTAATTGTTTTTTTTTTGTGGTTGACAGTTTAGGTAATATTGTGGCTGAGGGTTTAGGGTTATTTATAGAGGATGTTTTTTCATTTTTGGGGATGAAGGTTTATGGTTTTATTAGGTTATGGTATTACTTTATTTTGAGGTTGAAGGGTTTATTAGGTTTTGGGGATAATTGTTTAAGGTTTGGGGGATTTGTGTTTTGGGTTTTTTAGTGATTGGGGTTTAGGCATTCTTAGGGATGAGGGTTTTGGGTTTTTGTGGCCGAGGTTTTTTGGTTTTTTTGCACAAAGAGTTTAGTGATTTTTTTGTTGATAAGGGTTTCTGATATTTTGGGCGGTGAGGGTTTGAGGTTTTTTTGTGATAAAGGTTTAGGATTTTGAGGGTTTGATTGTTTAAGATTTCATGGGATGAGGGTTTAGGGAATTTTTGGGTGATGATGGTTTAGCATTTTTATTGGATGAGAGTATAGGTTTTTTTGCGAATGAGGGTTAAGGTTTTTTAGTGTTTAGTATATATGTGTTTTTATGCTGGTGGAATAAGTTTTATTGCTAAGGTTCATGTTTTTTTGTTGATAAGTGTTTTGAATTTTTGGGTATTCCAGTCTTATGAATTTTTTATTGTTTTTTTACTGTTTTATGGGTTTTAGGGTTTATGGTTTTTGGGACTGATTGTTTATGATTTTTTGGGGAATATATTTTATGGTTATTTGGGAAGAATGAATAAGGTTTTCTATGACTGAGGGTTTTAGATTTAATCGGGGTGAGGGTTTATGTTTTTTTGGTGATGAGTGTTTAAGGATTTTGGGGTCATGGTTCTGGAATTTTTAGGGCACACGATTTTTAGTTTGTTTTTTGCTAAGGGTTTATGTTTTTTTGTTATGGGGGTTTATGTTAGTTTTTGTCTAATGTTTTATGGATTTTTGTTTCTCAGGGTGATATGGATCATATTCAACCCTAAATAATACTCTTGACCATGACAAGATTTTTCATCCCCATTTTTATTTGAATTGGACATGTTCACAATTTTTTTATCCAACTAAATAGTTTGATAGAACATAATAATTTCGAATTCAAATTTACATTTCCACATGGAAGTGTAATAAAATTCATATAATATAATAAATGATGAGCTAAAAAGGGAATAATTAATTATTAAGAATTAATATCACTACTTAAGATAGAGGGCTCATTATGTATCATTTGAAAGAGGTTTGTGTGCCTTTTATGGGACTTTTGAGTGTGACCAAGACTTGTATTTCTTTTTCGGCCATTAAATGTTTTTTATATTTTATATATATATTATTATCATTCATTTATATTGGATTCACTTTACTTTAAGTAATTATGAATCGTACTTGGAAAAACTTTTACATTAGCATCATCAAATTGCCTTGAATTAGTTTGGCACCTCTTTTTGATGGTGACCTAGTATTTTAGAATGGAAAATCCATAAAAACATGAAATTTCAATTAGTAAACATCCAATCATCTACATTTAACTATTATATCATCACATATTATTTTCTCGCTTCTAGGGAAACATATGTTTGGTATCAGATATATGGTTCATATATGTTTTTTCTACCACAATCTTCATATTAATCACTAGAAAAAATAATTTTCTCCACCATTTCTCAAAAATGATAATTTTTCACCCCTCTTACACCATTTAAAATAACCAATTCATATCTACAATTACAAATTTCTCAAATTATTGTGGAACATTATTGAATGGTGAGAGTGATATGACCTGATTCACACCCACTACAATAACATCCCTTACATATATTTCCACATAATAGGAAAAATCCAACAACATCTTATAAATATTATACAATATAACATGATTTTAGCGATTAAAAGGTGTATATGTGAAGAAAAAATGTTGATGATGATCTTCAAATGGGATTGATGATTGAAATTGATAAGTTATATTGGATTAAGAATCCCAATGATTTTCTAGACTATTATTAGGACACCAAACTATTATTATAATTTAGGAATTATTCCTAACAGAATATGATAAATTTAATGATTATATAATATAACTACAATGCATTTATTTTAAATAAAATGTGATGAAAAAAATGAACATGATTATATATAAAAATTCACTCACGGGGGATGTGGTAAATGATTTTGAATATATGATTCTACCCAAAAATTATAAGCGTGAAATATATTCCTAAATGAACATCTTGTGATTAAGAGATTAATCTATTAAAGAGTAAATTTAGGAGTTTAATCTTTTATTGATGATAAGCGATGTTCCAAAAAACAAGGATAAAACAATTACATGCTATTTGTTTTTATAAAATGATGAAATCACAAATTTGGTGGAATTCCAACTATTTTGTGCACATGAAGATGATTGGTAACTAAAAATCATGGATGAAATGAAAAATATGACCTCAAAGGAACCAGTTCTCTTGACCAAAAATTGAGGAAGACAAATTTATAATGATATTTTAACTAATAATTATTTTTTAACTTGTATGGATTTTGGTTGGAATAAGATTCAGGTTAAAGGGAATGATTAGGCTTTGGAACAACCAAAAGGAAAATTTAACTCCTTTGAATGTAATAATTGATAGGGAAACAAATGCCACGGTTATGGTCTTTTTGAGTCAAATTTACCTTAAAACAAAAATATTACTATAAATTAGATAAAATATATATTGATATGTAAATCAATGAGCACAAACATGGTGGTGATTAATTTTATATTTATGTTCATTTTGTCAAATAAGGTGATGTGGGTAACATTTTGGTTTCATGA
Source organism: Viscum album (assembly GCA_963277665.1). Taxonomy (NCBI): domain Eukaryota; kingdom Viridiplantae; phylum Streptophyta; class Magnoliopsida; order Santalales; family Viscaceae; genus Viscum; species Viscum album. The sequence continues at coordinate 584,299,160 of OY728137.1, forward strand.
AGTGTTTTGCAACATCAAATTTACCTTCAACACGATCAATGATAAAAGATCATCAAAACTCAAAAAACACTAATGCATGGTTATTATTGGTAGTTAGATATTTATAAATTTTCCATCAATAAAACTAGTGGGGAAATTGATGCTTCTAACATAGAAGAATCTTAGATAACATAAACAATAATGGATGAACAATTGTATCACCCTTTATGTCAACGATTGTTTCTAATTTCATTTTCCATTGTAATAAATTACGTTGATGAGGCATTTTGTGTTCTCATTCATATTAATTTATATAACATGATTTTGTTATGTCATTTTTAGGTTGTAAGTGATGTGAAATATGATTGGTGGATGATCATTTATTATTTAGGATCAAAGGAAAAGAATATAAAATATTCTCCATAAAATCCATCCAGGAGTTTGCCTTAAAAAATTGTTCCTCAAGAGCCAAAAGGAGCCTCATTGTCAATAAAACCCATGTTAATAATGTAATCCAATAATATAATACTATTTTTTATTAATAATATATAATTCATTCAATAAGAAGATGAGTTTTTACCATCCATATGCTCATTCATTGATAGTGGAATATCATAATGTTTTTTAAAATGATCATCTTGATGGATTACCACCCTTTAATTTCATGGGATATAATCATTATATTGTACTCGGGGCACAATTTTCTAATAAACCAATATAGAAATATAATAATAAGAAATAAATTATATTTAATAAACAAGTGGATGAATTCATATATAGAGGCTTTATAATTCTAAACATGTTCACATGTTCTTTTTTATTTGTATTGGTTCTGATGAATGATGGTACATATAAAAATATTATTGATTAACGATCTATCCATAATATTAGAATCAAATACAAGTATCCCATTACATGACCTGATGGTATTAATGATGAATTACATGGGTTATTAATCTTTAGAATGGTTTATATTCAGAGTTGATACAACCAAATAGTAATGAAAAATGAGGATGAGTAGAAAATGACAATAAAAACCAATGGTGGATTGTATGAGTTGTATTTCATGTCATTTGTCCTCTCAAATAATTCTAGTTTATTATGTCCACTCATTAACCGATTCCTAAAACCATTTAATGGTAATTTTTTGTCATTAATCTAGATGATAATTGGATTTACAGTATGGATATTGAGAGATATGTGGATCATCAGTGTTGGGTTTTCTCATTCTATGGGATTAAAGGAAATATAGAGAGGTGAAATAGTGTGAGTTCATTTCAATAAAAGTGTTTTTAGGGTATATGAGTTATCCAAAGATGGTATAATATAGGATTAATGAAAATTGGGAGTAATCAATCCCTGAAAACACTACAATTCATCATAAAATTATGGAGTTGTCATGGTTTCTCAATATTTAATCATTACATTGTTTTAATTCTTAGAAATATCCTATCACCAATCATAAAATTAAAAAATGAAAATCTTGTGGTCAAATGAAGAAAATAATGAATTTTAAATAATTACTAAAATGTTATGTGAGGAACCGTTTTTAAAATTACCATATTTTTTTCATGTAATTAAAGTAGATTTTGATGTATCTAGTGTTGGGATCAGTGCTATTGGCATCCAATGAAAGAACCTCACTCAATATATTAATGAGATGTTGAGTAATTCAAGGAGGGGTTATATCTCATATGACATAAAATATTATGTGACTATGAGATATTTAGAACATTTGTAGCATTATTTGATTCCAAAATAGATTTTTCATCATTCTATCAATCATAAATGGATATTTCGGTATGTTCATCACATGATGATTTCAAGTAAATAAATGTTTGGGTAAATATTACAATGATTATCGTTAGTGTGAAAATATAATAAGGGGAAATACAACCTAGTGGAAGATGTTTTTTCTTGAAGGTATCCATAATTACCATTCGAGATTCCCAAATACCAGGATTTTATCTCATGGATGATTATTGTAATGGCTCGGACCTCTCTGGTCCATTACATTGTGGAATTTTGGTGTTGGAGGTGTTCCGGGAGGCCAAGGGGACTTATCCCCAACACTTTGCCAATTTTCCAGTTCTGTCAACAGTGTTTCCCGTTTTATGAACAGTAACAGATCGGTCTCACCGATCGGTCTGACAGATCGGTCTCACCGATCGGTCTGAGAGATTTGTCTCACCGATCAGTTTCACAGATCGGTGTGACAGATCGGTTTCACAGATCGGTCTGACAGATCGGTTTCACAGATCGGTCTGACAGATTGGTCTCACCGATTGGTCTGACAGATCGGTCTCACCGATCAGTTTCATAGATCGGTCTGACAGATCGGTTTCACAGATCGGTGTGACAGATTGGTGTGACAGATCAGTTTCACAGATCGGTTTCACAGATCGGTGTGACATATCGGTGTGACAGATCGGTTTCACAGATCGGTGTCACAGATCGGTTTCACGGATCGGTGTGACAGATTGGTGTGACATATCAGATTCACAGATCGGTTTGACAGATCGATGTGACAGATCGGTGTGACAGATCAGTTTCACATACCGGTTTCACAGATCGGTGTGACAGACCGGTTTCACAGATTGGTGTGACAGATCAGTTTCACAGATCGGTGTGACAGATCAGTTTCACAGATCGGTGTGACAGATCAGTTTCACAAACTGGTTTCACAGATAGGTGTGACAGATCAGTTTCACAGATCGGTTTCACATATCGGTCTGACAGATCAGTTTCACAGATCAGTTTCACAGATCGGTGTGACAGATCAGTTTCACAGATCGGTTTCACAGATCGGTTTCACAGATCGGTGTGACAGATCAGTTTCACAGATCGGTTTCAAAGATCGGTGTGACAGATCAGTTTCACAGATCGGTTTCACAGATCGGTGTGACAGATCAGTTTCACAGATCGGTTTCACAGATCGGTGTGACAGATCAGTTTCACATATCGGTTTCACAGATCGGTGTGACATACCATTTTCACAGATCAGTTTCACATATCGGTTTCACAGATCGGTTTCATGTACAGTAACGGTGGGTGAACAGTGTTTCCAGACTCCTACAGTTTTGCCCCTTTTTGACGTTTCTTTTGATGTAAAATACATTTAAAGCCTTATTTTAAGGGCTCTTAAGGCCGATTCAAATGCCATGAATCCTTTATTAATTATTCCTAAGGCTTGGAATGTTTTACTTGGTCAAACAGCGTGGGTTAATGCGATCCGTTTTTAATGGAGAATTAACCAGATCTTAAACCGTCGCCCCATTTAATCTTAAAAAGGGACGAGATATCATTCTCCTTTGTTCTTTCTCTTTGTTCTCAGCTAATAGACTCTAGAACCTTTCAATACTTTCCGTAGGATTTTCTCAATCAATCTTTACTCCTAGGATTGGTTTTGCTCTGTTTTGGATACAACCAAGCCCTGTCAATGAATCTTCGATATAAGGTATATCTTCGTTCTTTGAGGTTCATCTTCTCCTATCCTCCTTTCAATAATTATACCATGTATTCTCCAAGATTCTAATGGGTTTTCTTGGGGTTGGTTGGTACTGTCGTACCGCAGCATCCTCTAGTGGATGCAGTTGTCGCGAGGGGAGGATCGTGACCTGTTGTGTGGATAAAGAACGTGAGGAACTGTTTGAGGTAGGGGATTCATGGATTCTCTAATTGTGTATGCACAATCGTAGAATTATCATGATTTATTCCTATGGATCACAATGAAATTGACCTAATTAAATACTTGAACTGGATTAAAAGAATTGGTTGATCGCATGTTGTTGCTTTATACCGTGATAACGGTTTGCCTCAAGTTTTCCTAGATATAGTGATATCTACGATTCTTTGATTCGTTGTTCATTCATTATAGAAATTGATAACGAACGTAAAGCCGGAATTAATTGTTAATTAAGTGGCTAAAGATAAAGAGGCATGTAAAATAATCTGGTTATTGTCGTTGTTGTAGTTGTTCTAATTTGTGGATAATCAAATTTTGGAAGTAAGCACAGTTATTTAATTGTGATAGCTTACTGATTAGGTATCCATGATTGGAACCTACGAATAACAAATCTGTTAATTCAATATGTATTAGAGAACAGATTTTGTGGGAATTTCTAAAAGGGTTCTGAGTTACCCTCTTGTTTGTTAAAGGGTCGAGAGCCCATTTTGTGATGTTTGTTTTCCTGCTGCTTGTGTTGTGATGTGAGCATGGATGGCTGTTGTGATATGTGGAGGCATGGAGACTTGTGGTTGTGGCAGCGGATGACGCCTAATGTGGCGAGATACATCGGTTTATGCATATGGGTGTCGGTGAGGACACCAAGGGTGATGGTATGAGATGAATGTGATGGTTTGGTTTGGTTGTTTATCTGCTTTACTTTTCCCCACTGCTCAAGGCAGCTGGTCTTGCTTACCCTCTTTCCGAAGGAGGTGAAGACACGCAGGGTATGCCACGTGCTTTCCGTGTTTAGCCTCTCGATGGAGGATGGGTATATGCTCTTTCTATTGGCGGCAAAGACTCGACGGGTAGTATATCTACTCACCGTGTTGAGCCTCCTTTGTGTTTAGAAGCATAGGATGTTTTTCTAGAATGCATGGGAATGTGGAAAAGTAATTCTTTAAGGAATGTTTGATTAAATGGTGAAAATCCATGGGGATGGAGATGCTGGAATTTAAAGGTGATGTGAATCTTAAAAAGGAGAAGTTGTTTTTGAAAGTGGTGCCATTTCAGTTTAATGTGGAATTGTTCATTCTTAATTAATGTTTAAAGAATTAATTAATGTACAGTGGAACTGATAAATGAGAATGGAGTTATCTAATAAATCTCTTCATTACTTGTGTGCTTATAGGATACCTAGTCTTAAAAGTAGCAGCCTGGAGTCTGAGAGACGTTAGCTGCAGTTGTATCTAAGAGTAGGTAATGCCCATAGTGTGGATGTGAGTTACTTATATATTCTATACTTTTTGTGTTTCTATACGCTACTCCACACTGTCGGTAAGGGCAACTGACACCCCGGGGATTCTGAGCCCTGGGGGGTGTTTTCCCCAACATTCTGAGGGGAGGTTGAATGGCTGACTACCCCCTTTGGCCCCGCTCTCTTCTCTTGGTAGATCCTTGTGCTGGTAGGCACAGTGGTTAGTTCTACCCATATATGTGTGTAGAGGGCTGTAATGGCTTGTGGTTATTTCACACACATATATTCTGGATATAGTATCCTATGGAATACTATAGGTGTAGCGTGTAGAGGTTGTGATGGATTGAGGAACCTTACTCGGCGTATGGGCTGTGTTGGCTTGAGGAATAATACTCGACGTATGATACACGTTATACGAGCAATGGTGGCTCTCGGAAACTACCTGTTTACTTTGGTTGTGAGGACGGTGTGGTGCTTCTCCCAGGTGTCTGCGGGCAAGCCTTTGTGGTGCACGAGGTGCAGATTGTGGAGCTTAGCCCAGGTGTCTGCGGGCAAGCCATTGGAGAGAGATGCACAGGACGTATGTCGTTGGGGCAAAGCGGCAAACCAGTGGGGAAGTAGTAGTAGGGTACCCTTGATATTCTTTACTATATTCTATATTCTTGTAAGTGTTACTTGGTGAGAGTAGCCATGGTGAGGTTGGGAACATAGTATACCTCTTCAGATAACGAGTTAGTTTCACTTGTTGTTCACTGGGCTTTAGCATGCTTTCTTTACTTTTGCATGAGAGTCTTGGGGAGGATCCTACTGAGTATACTGTTATACTCACCCTATGTACATATAAACTGTTTTTCAGGTCACTTGGAGCAGGGTGGAGATCAAGCTGGTTACTACTAGCTTGCGGTTGGAGGAGGAGTTGTTCGGGCTTGTGGTTGCTGTCGTTTTACTTTCTTTTGGGTACTTTTAGTTTCCCCTTTCAGTTGTAGTACTTTTTCATTAAATTTCATATATGTACTTGGATTCCTTTTATATCTCAGTTCTGAGTTGGAGTTGGTTGGAGTCTATTCTATCTCTCTCTTCTGCATGTGTTCTCTTAGAGGGTAATGCCTCCCATTTGCATGTGTATTATACCCTCGGTGCTGGTCGCCAACCCGGGGCCTACTGGAGGCGGGAGTCGGGGAGTCATTATCTCCATTCTCACATTGCCGGCCCTGGAGGGGTACACTTTGTGGGGAGGGGGTCGTGACAGAGTGGTATCAGAGGTCTGGTTGAGGGATAGGATGGAGTTTGGAGTTAGGCATAGGTGAGGATGCATGGGATGGTAGGGCAACAGGGTCATTCATGTTTAGCAAGTGGGGTAAACACTGGAGACCGGTAGAGACATAGGCGTTCAGGGCCCCCTATGATCTGTTGCACGGACCTTAAAGTTTATGATGGCTACTAAACAAAGTGATACTGGTTGCAGGGTAGAGACCTAGGAAAGGATCATCCATCATTATTCTTTGCGCCTGTGTTTGAATGGGTAGACCTTGGGATAGGTAACCTAAAATTAATAAAACAAATTAATTAATTAATTAATGTTGAATCTTCCATATTCCAGGATTAGGAGATCTAACGGTTGTTATTTTACAGGTATGGCTCCAGGTCGACGTCCTCGTCAGGTTTGCGCAGAAGGTTCCCAGCAGGCTGTTCCAGTAGATCACCGCCGGGTAGAGGTTGACGACGATGACACTTGGAGGAAGACACTCCGAGAGTTTCAGCGCCAGAGTCTATAGAAGTACGAGGGCTCCGTTTCAGATGCAGTCACAGAAGACTGGTTGGAGGAGGTCGAGATAGGCTTCAGTTCGATTCGTGCTCGGAAGGAACACTGGGTGTACTTGGTTGTGATGATGTTGCGTGGAGAAGCGAGACATTGTTGGTTCTTGTTCCTCGGGGATCGTGATGAGTCAGCGATCTCATGGGAGGAGTTTCGAGACAGGATTAGAGTCGAGTTTCTTTCATCGACTGCGAAGGCGTCCAGTCGCCAGGAGATTCTTACCCTTCGACAGGGGAGCTCCAGTGTTCGGGAGTTTGGAATCTGTTTAGGAACCTTCTACGATATGCTTCAGACCTATTACCAGATGATGTGGCCAGGGAGAGGCATTTCGAGGAGGCTTTGCGTCCAGAGATCCAGCACCAGGTCACCCCATTTATGCTGAAGACATATCTAGAGGTGCTGGCAAGGGCAGAGGTTGTTGAGAGGAATTTGGAAAGGACCAGATCATCACGAGAGGGGAATCGTCATGATTCCTCACGAAGCAGAGCTGTGGTCCGGGGTTCCCGGTTTTCAGGGCAGAAGAGTTTCTGTTCACCTGGGGGTAGGTCCCAGCCCTTTCCATCTCGTTTCTCCAGAGGCAGCAACTCTCAGGCCTATGCAAAGGGATCATGCGCTTTTTTTTCTTGTGGTGGACATGGTAATCAGTAGCGGGAGTGCCCAACTTTTCAGAGCAGTCATCGTGCACCAGGCGCTCCACTCCAGGTTCCTCCGTTGAGGCAGTTCCAGCCGAGGCAGCAGCAGCAGGTGGCAACAACTTTAGATCACCAGAGGGTAGATGGAGCAGGAAGAGGACAACCCCATGACGCTCCCCGTCCTCCGAGAGCAGAGTGCGGCCGTGGTGGTGGTCGTCATCAGGGTTAGAGAGGCCGTGGAGGTGGTCGTGGTCAGCTTCATGCTCTAGCGTTGCCAGCCCCAGGCGAGCCAGACGTCGTCCGAGGTACCCTTTGCTTGTTTTCTACCTTGGTGTATGCCTTGTTTGATTCAGGAGCGACACACTCCTTTATATCTCCTACCCTTGTCCACGCATTGGGACTTGAGGAAGAGAGGCTTCCAGTGACCTTGGTGTTGACTACGCCAGTTGGAGGTCGAGCTAGCTAGTTTGAATTATGTAGAGACTGTGAGCTAGTGTTGGGGCAGCACCGCTCTTGGGGAGATTTCCTATGTTTATGAATACAACCATATGATGTCATCCTCGGCATGGATTGGTTGTATTCGGTGCCGGCTATTGTGGATTTCTACAGGAAGAAGGTCGTTTTCATTGATGAATATGGAGAGAATGTGGTGTTTGTTGGTGAGAGATATCCTCATATGAGTCATAGACGAGTTTCATCCTTATCATCCATGATGGCTGGGATGATGCTGAGTTCTTCAGAGGTTCAACAGCTGGCATTTCCTAGGGACGTAGAAGAGTACCCTGACGTCTTTCCAGAAGAGGTTTTATCCTTACCCCCTCGACGAGAGATCGAGTTTGGGATCGAGCTACAGCCAGGAGCGTCTCCTATCTCTATGTCTCCATATAGGATGGCCCCTTCTGAGTTACGAGAGCTACGTATTCAGCTCGATGGTCTGTTGCAGTGTGGTTTTTTTCGGCCAAGTGTGTCACCTTGGGGTGCACCAGTATTGTTTGTGAAAAAGCTGATGGCAGTTTGCGGTTGTGCGTCGATTATCGTCGCTTAAAAAAAGTGACAATAAAGAACCGCTATCCTCTCCCGTGGATTGATGACCTATTCGATCAACTGAAGGGTGCAAGTTGGTTTTCAAAAATAGACTTGCGGTCAGGATATCATCAAATGCGTGTAAAGGATGAGGATATCCCGAAGACTGCTTTCCGTTGTCGTCATGGGCATTATGAGTTTGTTGTAATGCTAATCGGCGTGACAAATGCTCCAGCTGTTTTCATGGGGTTGATGAATGTTGTGTTCCGTGAATTCCTGGACAAGTTTGTTGTGGTTTTCATCGACGACATCCTTGTATACTCCACATCTGAAGAGGAGCATACAGAGCATCTACGAGCCGTTTTGGGAGTTCTTCGCCAACATCGGTTGTTTGGGAAGTTTTCCAAGTGTGATTTCTGGGCTCGAGAATTTCGTTTCTTGGGACATGTTGTTTCCCAACAGGGAGTAGCTGTGGATCCTTCGAAGATAGAAGCAGTGGTGTCTTGGCCAGCCCCCAAGACCGTGTTAGAGGTGGAAGTTTGGAGAGACAGAGTTGTTTGTGGGGAGGCCCCTGATGGTTGGTCGGAGGATGAACAACACCGAGTGTTGTATCATGGCAGGATTTTTGTTCCCTTGGCGATGCGCGAGACGGTTCTCCGAGAGTTCCACAGTTCACCCTTGGCAGTACATCCTGGTGTGACGAAGATGTACTGATCCTTAAGGAGTCAGTTCTGGTGGCCTGGTCTGAAACGTATGGTTGCAGAGTGTGTGTCTCGATGTTTAGTCTTCCAGAAGGTAAAGGCCGAACACCGTGTTCCTGGTGGTCTTCTCCAACACATAGATATTCCTCAGTGGAAGTGGGAGGACATCTCAATGGACTTTGTTACAAGTTTACCTCGAGCTCTGGGAGGACATGATGCTATATGGGTGGTAGTGGATCGTTTAACTAAATCGTCCCACTTCATAGCAATCAAGGAGTCGAGCTCAGTGGAGGTTTTGTCGAGGAAGTATCTAGAGGAGGTGGTGAGGCTTCATGGAGTTCCAAAGACGATCATTTCTGATAGAGATCCTCGTTTTACCTCTAGGGTGTGGAGAGGTCTCCAGCATGCTTTTGGCTCTCAACTGTGCCTTATCACTGCTTTTCATCCTCAAACGGATGGTCAGACAGAGTGAACCATCCAGACTCTTGAAGACATGTTGCGCTCTTGTGTTCTTGATTTTGGAGGTTCATGGAAAAAGAACTTACCTTTGGTAGAGTTCGCTTACAATAATAGTTTTCACTCTACCATCGGTATGGTGCTGTTTGAAGCCTTATATGGCCGGCCATGCCGTTCTCCGTTGTGCTGGACTGGGGTCGGAGAGTCAGCAATTCTCAGACCAGAACTAGTGCAGAATACAACAGAGATGGTTCAGGTGATTCGTGAGAGGATGAAGACAGCACAAGATTGTCAGAAATCATATGCTGATCAAAGAAGGAGACAGTTAGTGTTTAATGTTGGGGATCAAGTGTTTCTGAAGGTGACTCCCCATCGTGGGCAGCGATGGTTTGGTCACGGAAGTAAGCTTTCTCCCCGTTTTGTTGGGCCTTTCGAGGTGTTAGCTCGTGTTGGAGCTGTGGCATATCGAGTAGCACTTCCCCCTCAGATGAGTCGGATACATGATGTTTTCCATGTATCACAGCTCTGTCGTTATCTTCATGATGAATCTCATGTTATCGATTGGGGAGAGATCGATATTGATGATGATGCAACCTTCGAGGAGCGGCCTGTGGAGATCCAAGACCACAAGGAGAAGGTGTTGCGTGGGCGTTCTATCCCCTTAGTTCGTGTCTTGTGGCGACACGGTGGCATGGAGGAGAGTACCTGGGAGCGTGAGTCACAGATACGTGCTCAGTACCCAGAGTTGTTTAATGTTTAACTCCTTTCATGTAATGATGTTTCCTCTCTGGTTAGATCTTTCATGTTTTATTTATGTACCTTTGATGTGATGTTATGTTTGAATTGTTTGGGTATGGATTTTTTGTTCCCATACTCCCGGATGTCGTAGTTTTGTTCCAGATTTCAAACAACTCATGGTGGTTTTCCCCTGAGAGGTATCTTATGGGGTGGTTGTTCGGACCCCTCTTTTCTTCTGGGTTGGTTTTTAATTCTCGAGGACGAGAATGTTTTGAGAGGTATCTAATGTAATGGCCCGAACCTCTCCGGTCCATTAATTTGTGGAATTTTGGTGTTGGAGGTGTTCCGGGAGGCCAAGGGGACTTATCCCCAAAACTTTGCCAATTTTCCAGTTCTGTGAATAGTGTTTCTAGTTTTATGAACGGTAACAGATCGGTCTCACCGATCGGTCTGACAGATCGGTCTCACCGATCAGTTTCACAGATCGGTGTGACAGATCGGTCTCACCGATCAGTTTCATAGTTCGGTCTGACAGATCGGTTTCACAGATCAGGTTGACAGATCGGTGTGACAGATCAGTCTCACAGATTGGTTTCACAGATTGGTGTGACAGATCAGTGTGACAGATCAGTTTCACAGATCGGTTTCACAGATCGGTTTCACAGATCGCTGTGACAGATCGGTGTGACAGATCAGTTTCACAGATCGGTTTGACAAATCGGTGTGACAGATCGGTGTGACAGATCAGTTTCATAGACCGGTTTCACAGATCGGTGTGACAGACCGGTTTAACAGATTGCTGTGACAGATCAGTTTCACAGATCAGTGTGACAGATCAGTTTCACATATCAGTTTCATAGATCGGTGTGACAGATCAGTTTCACAGACCGGTTTCACAGATCGGTGTGACAGATCAGTTTCACAGATCGGTTTCATAGATCGGTGTGACAGATCAGTTTCACAGATCTGTTTCACAGATCGGTGTGACAGATCAGTTTCACAGATCATTTTCATAGATTGGTTTCACAGATCGGTTTCACAGATCGGTGTGACAGATCAGTTTCACAGATTGGTTTCACAGATCGGTGTGACAGATCAGTTTCACATATCGGTTTAACATATCGGTGTGACAGATCAGTTTCAGAGATCGATTACACAGATCGGTGTGACAGATCAGTTTCACAGATCGATTTCACAGATCGGTGTGACAGACCAGTTTCATAGATCAGTTTCACAGATCGGTTTCACAGATCGGTTTCATGTACAGTAACGGTGGGTGAACAGTGTTTCAAGACTCCTACAGTTTTTCCCCTTTTTGACGTTTCTTTTGACGTAAAATAATTTTAAAGCCTTATTTTAAGGGCTCTTAAGGCCGATTCAAATGCCATAAATCCTTTATTAATTATTCCTAAGGTTTGGAATGTTTTACTTGGTCAAACCACGTGGGTTTATGCGATCCGTTTTTAATGGAGAATTAACCGAATCTTAAACTGTCGCCCCATTTAATCTTAAAAAGGGACGAGATATCATTCTCCCTTGTTCTTTCTCTTTGTTCTCGGCTAAGAGACACTAGAACCATTCAATCCTTTCCGTAGGAGTTTTTCAATCAATCTTTACTCCTAGGATTGGTTTTTCTCTGTTTTGGATACAACCGAGCCCTGTCGATCAATCTTAGATATAAGGTATATCGTCGTTCTTTGAGGTCCATCATCTCATATCCTCCTTTCAATAATTATACCATGAATTCTCCAAGATTCTAATGGGTTTTGTTGGGGTTGGTTGGTACTGTCGTACCGCAACATCCTCCGGTGGATGCAGTTGTCGCGAGGGGAGTATCGTGACCTGTTGTGTGGATAAAGAACGTGAGGAAATATTAGAGGTAGGTGATTCATGGCTACTCTAATTGTGTATGTGCAATCGTAGAATTAGCATGATTTATTCCATTGGATCACAATGAAATTGACCTAATTAAATACTTGAACCAGATTAAAATAATTGGTTGATCGCATGTTGTTGCTTTATACCGTGATAACGGTTTGCCTCATGTTTTCCTTGATATAGTGATATCTATGTTTCTTTGATTTTTTGTTCGCTCATGATAGAAATTTATAACGAACGTAAAGCCGGAATTAATTGTTAAATAATTGGCTAAAGATAAATAGGCATGTAAACTAATCTGGTTATTGTCGTTGTTGTAGTTGTTCTAATTTGAGGATAATCAAATTAGGGAAGTAAGCATGGTTATTTAATTGTAATAGCATACTGATTAGGTATCCTTGATTGGAACCTACGAATAAAAAATATGTTAATTCAATATGGATTAGAGAACAGATTATGTGGGAATTTCTAAAAGGGTTCTGAGTAACCCTCTTGTTTGTTAAAGGGCTGAGAGCCCATTTTGTGATGTTTTTTTTCCTGCTGCTTGTGCTGTGATGTGAGCCTGGATGGCTGTTGTGATATGTGGAGGCATGGAGACTTGTGGTTGTGGCATCGGATGACGCCTCGTGTGGAGAGATGCATCGGTTTATGAATATGGGTGTCGGGGAGGACACCAAGGGTGATGGTATGAGATGAATGTGATGGTTTGATGTTGGTGGTTTGGTTTGGTTGTTTATCGGATTTACTTTTCCCCACTGCTCAAGGCATCTTGTCTTGCTTACCCTCTTTCCGAAGGAGGCGAAGACACGCGGGGTATGCCACGTGCGTTCCGTGTTTAGCCTCTCGATGGAGGATGGGTCTATGCTCTTTCTATAGGCGGCAATGACTTGAAGGGTAGTATATCTACTCACCGTGTTGATCCTTCTTTGTGTTTAGAAGGATAGGATGTTTTTCTAGAATGCCTGGGAATGTGGAAAAGTAATTCTGTAAGGAATGTTTGATTAAATGGTGAAAATCCATGGGGATGGAGATTCTGGAATATAAAGGTGATGTGAATCTTAAAAAGGAGCAGTTGTTTTTGAAAGTGGTGCCATTTTAGTTTAATGTGGAATTGTTCATTCTTATTTAATGTTTAAAGAATTAATTAATGTACAGTGGAACTGATAAATGTGAATGGAGTTATCTAATAATGCTCTTCATTGCTTGTGTGCTTATAGGATACCTAGTCTTAGAAGTAGCAGCCTGGAGTCTAAGAGACGTTAGCTGCAGTTGTATCTAAGACTAGGTAATGCCCATAGTGTGGATGTGAGTTACTTATATATTCTGTGCTTTTTGTGTTTCTATACGCTACTCCACCCTATCGGTAAGGGCAACTGACACCCCAGGGATTCTGAGCATTGGGGGGTGTTTTCCCCAACATTCTGATGGGAGGTTGAATGGCTGACTACCCCCTTTGGCCCTGCTCTCTTCTCTTGGTAGATCCTTGTGCTTGTAGGCACAGTGGTTAGTTTTACCCATATATGTGTGTAGAGGGCTGTAATGGCTTGTGGTTATTTCACACACATATATTCTGGATATAGTATCCTATGGAATACTATAGGTGTAACATGTATAGGCTGTGATGGCTTGAGGATCCTTACTCGGCGTATGGGCTGTGATGGCTTGAGGAATAATACTCGACGTATGATACACGTTATATGAGCTATGGTGTCTCCCGGAAACTACCTTGTTACTTTGGTTGTGAGGACGGTGTGGTGCTTCGCCCAGGTGTCTGCGGGCAAGCCTTTGTGGTGCACGAGGTGCAGATTGTGGAGCTTAGCCTAGGTGTCTGCGGGCATGCCTTTGGAGAGAGATGCACAGGACGTATGTCGTTGGGTAAAAGCGGCAAACCAGTGGGGAAGTAGTAGTGGGTACCCTTGATATTCATTACTATATGCTATATTCTTGTATGCGTTACTTGGTGAGAGTAGCCATGGTGAGGTTGGGAACATAGTATACCCGTTTAGATAACGAGTTAGTTTCACTTGTTGTTCACTGAGCATTAGCATGCTTTCTTTACTTTTTCACGAGAGTCTAGTGGAGGATCCTACTGAGTATACTGTTATACTCACCCTATATACATATAAACTATTTTTCAGGTCACTTGGATCAGGTTGGAGATCAAGTTGGTTACTACTAGCTTGCGGTTAGAGGAGGAGCTGTTCGGGCTTGTGGTCGCTGTCGTTTTACTTTCTTTTGGGTACTTTTAGTTTCCCCTTTCAGTTGTAGTACTTTTGCATGACATTTCATATATGTACTTGGTTTCATTTTATATCTCATTTCTGAGTTGGAGTTGGTTGGAGTCTATTCTATCTCTCTCTTCTGCATGTGTTCTCTTAGAGGGTAATGCATCCCATTTGCGTGTGTATTATACCCTCGGTGCTAGTCGCCAACCCGGGGCCTACTGGAGGCGGGACTCGGGGGTCATTATCTCCCTTCTCACATTGCCGGCCCAGGAGGGGTACACTTTGTGGGGAGGGGGTCGTGACAATTATTATTTCTATGATATAGATTTATATTCTATATTAATTAAATGTCAAAATGGTTTTTTGGACGATTATTCTCTGCATTATGGGATTTTCTACTTGAGAAACTAATTGTGTGTTCCAAAAAAATTATAGGGACTTTCTCATCCATGTTTCTCATAAAAGAGAAATAGTTGTTAATTTTGGAATCCAAAAAAGATTGGGAATTCTAAAGGATCATTTAGATGGTCTACATATTGAATTAGATTTCCATGAAATTGTTTTGAGATATGTGAAATATCTAAAAATAATGAATCATTTCATGTATTATTTATACACTCTATTAACTATTTCAATGTATCCATGAGAAGATCATATATTATATTTAATTACTTATTTACAAAATAAATAGTATTAATTTTTATTAAAAGTGTTTTTTGGGATTCATAGCATTCCAAAATAATTGTTTCATATTGAGACACTAAATTTTTCATCTATTTTTGGAGAATTGTTTTGGGAAATTTGGTATGATGATTCATTTTAGTACATACCGTCACGATTAAATAAATGGAAAAAAGTATTTTCCAATCATACATTGGGAAGTATTCTATCAATAATAGTGTATAACAATATGTGATATTGGAATTTACAGCTTGAATGCACTAATTTTATATACATTGATCTCAATGTACTAAAACTCGACATTCACTATTTGAGGGGTTTATAGAATCAATCCAATCACTCTTATAGATTTATGTTTATTGAAACATTATTTTTAGGTGAATATTTACGAGGGTGGGAAGGAAAATAATTTCAGAAAGCTTCATGAATCTAAAAGAAATAAAATTGGGAAGCCAAATGAAGAAAATTATTGGTAATCATACAAGAATCGAATGCATTCCATTTAACTACCTAGAAAATATTTTGAATTAAGGATTACATTAATAATTTTCTATCCAAAAGAAAGATCATATGAGAAAATTGATTTAGCATTCTATTCAAGTTATCTAAAAGAGTGTTAGAAAATTCCTACGATATTGATTTACCGATAGATCTTTTAGTGTTTCTGCAACATTCAACATTGTGGATGTCGCAATACTTATAAGAAAGAGATTCCATGGATTTGATGGAAAATAATCTCAAAATAATTGAGACTTATATAAAAAATATTAATCACATGAAGAATGATTTTATTCTTGATATGAAATTTGATCCCCTTTATTATTTGATTTTGAAAGGCACACACTTTTTAGGAATCCATTTCTATGGTTCATGAAAACAAACCAATTTGGGGCCCAAAATGACATATCAACATGAAAATGAAGGAAATATGTAGTATCACATTAAATTGGTGAGATAAAATTGTGAAAAGTATAATTATGAACGAATCTAAAAAATTTTGTTATTGGGGTCATAAATTTGCATGGTATGTATTTTTTGTGATTTTAATGTGACCTTTGAATTCCCCCATTTCTGGTAATTCGATTTGAGTCAATACAGTCAGGTTATTTTATCATTATAAATTATTTTCATTGTATTTTAATTGGTAAACCTGCTGCCAAAGAATTTTGAAGATTCCTGTGAAATTTTCATGCTTTAGCCTCTTCCCTTTTCCAGAAATTGGTGGTTCATCTCTATTACTGGTTACATAGTCTCTAGGCATGATGAAACTTTCATGGGTGTAATTTCATGTATTGATTATTCATTCAGCTATATTTTTTTGTTCCATATTCACCGATATTTCCATTCATCCGATGACACATTAGGGGGATTTTGTTTTCTTGGGGAGGTTTAGTGTTCTTTATGGATGATGGATTATTATTTTTTGGGGATGAGGGATGGGTTTTTTTCAATGATTGTAATTGGAGGAATTTTTGGGTACAAGGGTTATGGATTTTTTTGGGGAAGTAGGTCTAGGAGTTTTTTGATTGAGTGTTTTTAGTTTTGGGGTGATAAGGGTTTAGGGTTTTTTAGGGATGAGGGTTTGGGTTGTTTTTTGGATGAGTGTATAGGTTTTTTGGGGGGGGATTAGGGTATATGGTTTTTTAGACTAAAGGGCATAGTTTTTTTAGTCATGATGGTTTAGGGATTTTTGGGAATTATGATTTAGGGGATTTTATGATGAAGGATATGGTTTTTTATGTTTTTGTTTCTAGTTTTTTCTGGAATAAGGGTTAAGGGTTTATAGGATTGGGGTTGTTGGATTTTTAGAACCAATGGATTGGATATTTTTTAGCCATGGGATTATTATTTTTTGGGTATGTTTTTTTCAGGTTTTTGTGCAGAGGGTCTAGGGTTTTTATGGGTTGATGGTCTTTATTGTTTCTGGAGTGAGGTTCTAGGATTTTTTATGGCTAAGTGTGAAGGGTTTTTAGGGAAAAGGTATTTTTTTCGTAGTGGTTCTTGGGCTTCGTTGGGATATAGGTATAGGGTTTTTTGGGGTTGAGGGTCAAGGGTTTTTTTCTGGATCGCATTAAATAATATTTTTAGGATGATGATCTAGTGTGTTTTGGGTTTGAGGGTCTCTGATATTTTTGGTGTGTAGTGTCTATGTTTTTTGTTACTGGTGAACTAGGGTTTTATGTGGTTGAAGATCTGTTGTTTTTTATCCAGAGGTTCTATGATTTTATTTTTATGAGGTTTATGGTGTTTTAGGGAAAGTGGGTTCCTAAGTTTTTTTGGGAAAGAAGTTTTAGTTTTGTTCCAGATTATATTTTATGGTTTTTTGGGGAAGAGGGTATAGTGTTTTTGGGGAAGAGGGTATAGTTTTTTTGGGGATAATTGTCCAATGTTTTTTGTGTCTAAGAGTCTAGGGTTATTTAGGGATAAGATTATGGGTTATATGGGATATGGGATTCTATTTTCAATTAAGGCTGATGTTCTAGGGATTTTTGGGTTTAGGGTTTAGGGTTTCTTGTGGTGAGATTCTAGGGTATTTTGGAGATAGGGTCAAGGGTTTTTTGTGGTATAGGGTTTACTATTTTTTGGGGATGATGATCTAGTGTTATTTTGGCTTCTGAGTGTCTATGCTATTTTTGGGGAAGATGGAATAGGGTTTTGGGGCTGATGGATTATTTTTTTTTGGGTAATGAGTGTTTATGTTTTTGGATAGGTGGTCTATTTTATTCCTATGATGAAGCTCAAAAGTTTTTTTTTGTGGATGAGGGACTATGTTATTTGGGGGGAAATGGTCTTGAGATTTTTGGTGCTAATTGTCTTGGGTTTTTTAGGGTCTAGTGTCTTTGGTATTTTAGGTTGTGGTACTAGGGTTTTTTAGGGATGAGGGTATATGGGTTTTAGAGATGATAAGGATTCTAGTTCATTGTTTTTTTTTGGTAAAGAGAATATGATTTTTTCATGTAGATTCTTTAGGATTTATTGTGTGTGATGGTTTAAGGTTTTTTAGGGATAATAGTTTATATTTATTTGTGGCTATGTCTTTAGGGTTTTTTGGGGCATTGGTTTGGGGTTTTTCTGTGGATGAGGGTTTCAAATTATTGGGGTTGTGAGTTGGGGTTTTTTAGATATATGATTTTTGGGTTATTTTGGGGATTGGGGTTTATCATTTTTTGGGGATCATAGTTGAGGGGTATAAAGTCCTTGGGTTTTGAGATTTTTATGGATGAGGGTTGGGTTCATTTTTAGGCTAAGTGTTTGGGGATTTTGTTGCTGAGGATGGGGTTTTTTCGGGATTATGGTTGAGATTTTTTTGGAGCTGATGGTTGGGGTTATTATAGTTATGAGGGTTGGGGTTTTTTTGGGAATGTTGATTGGAATTATTTTGGGGATATGGATTTATCATTTTTAGGGTTTAGTATCATGGTTTTTTCATTCTAAGGATTTAGAGGTATTTTTTGATTAGTGTTGAGGGTTTATTAGGGATGGTAATTAATGGTTTATTTGGTGTGATTGTTGATGTTTTTTTGGGTATTTAGTATTAATTATCTTTAGAGACAAGGGTTGAAGTTTTTTTTTTGTTGAGGGTTGATGGTTATAGGGAGGCTGAGGATTTATTATTTCATGGTGCTGAGGTTGAAGGATTTTTTGGGGGGATGATAGTTTTTTCAAGTATATAGGGATGATAGTTTAGATTATTTTGAGGATTAGGAAGATGGTTTTTTTTGTTAGAAATTTTTATGGGCTGAGGGCTTACTATTTTTTTTGGTTTTGGGTTTAGGGTTTCTTTGGGATGATGGTTTAGGGATTTTAAGGGAACATGTATTGGGTATTTTGGGGCTGGGTGTTTATATTTTTTGGGTATCAGGGTATAAGGTTTATTTTGGGATGAGGGTTTATTATTTTTTAGGATTTTGATATTAGGATTTATTGGGTTTCGGGGTTTATGGTTCATTAGGGGTGATGGTTTAGTTTATTTGGGTCGAAATGTTTTTTGGATTTTTTGAGGATGAGTTTTGGGGATTTCATGGGGATAAAGGTTTTGGGTATTTGTGGGATGAGGAGTTAGGGTTTTTGGGGTATAGGATTGAAGCCTTTGGGTGGGTGAATGTATAGGGTTATTTGGTGATGGGAATTAGGGTTTATTAGTGCTAAGGGTTAATGTTTTTTGAGGATGGGTTTTTAAATTTCATTGGAATGATAGTTTACGGTTTTTCATGGCATAGGGATTATGGATTTTTGGGGCATGGGGTTTAATGTCTTTACGGATTGAGGGTTATAGGTTTCCTGGGTATGAGAGTATTTGGTTTTTCATATAGATGATTTTTGTTTTATTTGGTATTTAAGGTTTATTATATTTTTGGATTAGGGTTTATGGTTTTTCCATGTTTGGGTTTAGGATTTATTGGGGATTAGGCTCTAGGTTTTTTTGGGGCATAGTATTTAGAGTGTTTTGAGCATACAGATTTTCGATTTTGGTGTATGATGAATGAGGGTTTTAATGGGTAAACTATTTATGTTTTTTTTATGCAGAGGGTTTATATTTTTTTGGGGTTGAGTGTTTATATTTTTCTAGTGTTGGGGGTTTATGTTTTTATTAGGTTGTGAGTTTTGGGATTTCAGGGAAAAATGTTTCAATTTTTATAGGGATGAGGGGTTGTGGATTTCGGAGATTGAGTGTTTAGGGTTTTTTGAAGTTGAGGGTATATATTATTCAGGGGAAGTAGGTTTAACATTTTCAATATACATGGGTTTCGGATTCTGTGAAAATTAGGTCATATATCTTTTAAAATTGATTTGGGTTTTATGTTGAGGAGGTTGTGGGTTGACTATTTCATGGGGTTTTGGGTTGAGGGGTTTTTGGGGATTAAGGATTATTGTTTTCATAGGCTATGGTTTTAGTGTTTTTTGTGGGTGATGGTTTAGGGTATTTTGGGGTTGAGGTTTTAGGGTTTTGTGGGGATGATGGTTAAGGTATTTATTGAGATTAGGGTATATGGTTTTCTATGGAAAATAGATTCAAGAAATCTGTTTATGAGGGTTTAAGGTGTTATGGGGACAAGGGTTTATGGATTTCTACAGATGATGGATTAGTGATTTCTATTGCTACAGGTTTTTTGATTGTCAGGGCTAGATGATTATAGTTTTTTGGGGATGGTAGATTAATGTTAATTTGGATACAGGATTTTAGGTTTTTTAGGATATTGGTATAGGGTCTTTTTGGGGGTCTAAGGGTTTGTGTTTTTTTCGGGGTGATGGCTGAGTAATTTTTTTGAGATGTGGGTTCAGGTTTTTTAGGGGGAAAAGGGATCATGTTATTTATAGGATGAGGGTTTTGGGTTTTTTTGGGTGAGGGTCCTTGGTTTTAAGGGGATAAGGGAATAGGGTTTTACATGGCTTAGTTTTCAAGGGTATTTGGGGATAAGGGTTCATGGTTTTTTGCAGATTTGGGTTTAGAGATTGTTTGGGCTATGATTTATTGGTTTTTGGTGATGAGGGAACATTGTTTTGGGCATGAGTGTTCATTTTTTATTGGTTTTATTGGTTTTTGTTCTGTAGGTTATTATTTTTGTGTTTAAGGTTCATGGTTTTTTATGGCTAATGGTTAAGGGGTTTTTTGGGTATGTTGTCAGTGTAATTTTGTGATGGAGGTTTGTGGTTTTGTTGTGGTTGAGTGTTCAGATTTTTTTGGATGATGGTTCATGGTATTCTTAATTTTGATGTTTTAGGGTTTTTACAGAGAGGATTCAAGTATTTTTGGGCATGATGGTGCACGGTTTTTTGGGGTATAATATTTTCTAGGGTGTGGTTTATAGTTTTTTGGGGTTGAGGGTTCTGTGTTATTTAAGGATAATGCTTTATGGTATTTTAATGATGTGGTTTTAGTGTTTATTATTGATGAAGGTTTGGGGATTTTTTTATGGTTTATAGTTTTTTTTTTGCAACGATTTTAGGGAATGTAAGGGTTGTAGAATCAATTTTTTTGGGTTGAGGGTAGATTGTTTTTTAGGTAAGAGGGATTAATGATTTTTTGGGAATAGGGTTGAGGTTTTTCTGGTGCTGGGATTTGTTTTTTTTTGGCTGGGGGATTCTGTTTTTTATTTGGATTAGGGTTAAGGGATTTTTCAGTATGGGTGTTGATCGATTTTTGGGGATTAGAGTCTAATGTTTTTTAGGGATTTAGGTTGTTAGTTTTTTTGAACTATGTGTTTAGGTATTCATTGAGGCCGAGTGTTGGGGGGGTTTTCTGGGAATTGATTATATGGTTTTTTAGATTTTAGGGTTTAGTGGTTTTCAGTGATGAGGTTTTTAGGTTTTTTTGGGGTTAGGTTTCAGTGTTTTTTGTGACTGAGGGTTATGAGTTTTTCGAGGATGAGAGATGCAGTTTTTTTGTTCTTGTGGGTTGTTAGTTTTATGTGGGATTATGGTAGATAGTTTTTCTTAACGTTCGGCACATGGTTTTTGGTGGATGTGGGTTATGCATTTTTTAGGGAAATTTTTTTTTCAATTTTTCAGTTATAGGTTTGCGGGTTATTTGAGGACAAATTATTTTTGGGATTTGGGGGATGATGTTTTTTTTGGGCTGATATTTGTCATTTTTTTAGTATTAGTGTTAATGGTTTATTGGGAATGACTCATTAGGGAAATATATTGATGAGGTATTTCGGTTTTTTGAGGATGATGTTTTTTGTTTTTTTGGTTATGGGGTTTGAGTTTGTTTTGGGGATGAGGACTATGATATATTTGGTAATGATGGTTTACTATTTTTTAGGGATGATGGTTGAGGTTTTTTTGTGGTTTCTGTATTAGGGTATTTTGGGGATAATGGTTTATGGTTTTTCATGGAGTGTGATTTCCGGTTTTTGGGGGTTTATGTTTATTGTTTGATGGTGCATGGTGTTTGAGTGTGTAGTGTTTTTTGGTAATGAGAGTTTATGGTTTCTTAGAGTAACACATTTATGTTTAGTGTATGTGGGGAAGATAGTTGAAGGTTTTTTGGGGAGATAGTTTTAGGGTTTTGGGGGATGAGGGTTTAGGTTTATCTGGGATTGATGATTTTGGGGTATTTTTGTGATGAGGGTTTATTTTTTTTTTTAGGGATGAGTGATGAGGGATTTCTAGGGTTGGGGGTTGGGCGTTTTTTTGGGATGAGGTTTTTGGTTTATTTGGGGGATGGTGGTTGAGGGTTTTTTTGGGATTGAGGGTTTAATATTTTTTGGGGATGAGAGTTGAGGGTTATTTTTATGCTGACAGTAGAAGTTATTTTAGGGATATGGGTTTACTGTTTTGGGGGGTTGAGTGCTTAGTTTTTTTGGAGCTAAGGGTTTAAGGTTATTTAGAGTTGAGTGTTTAGGGTTTTTTTTATGATGGTTTAGGATTTTAAGTTTGTTAGGATCTATCGTTTATTGGGATGAGGGTTTTGTGTTATTTTGGGGGATATGGGTTTAAAGTATTTTAGGGATGAGTGTTTACTATTTTCTAGGGCTGATGGTGGAGTTTTTTTTGGGACAGAAGATTTAGAAATGTTTTCTACGAGGTTTGATGGTTTTTTGGGACTTAGAGTTTTGAATTTTATATGGATGAAGGTTTAGGGTATTTTATTTCTAAGAGTTGGTTGTTTTTTTGGATTAAGGGTTTGTTAAGGGTAATGGTTGAGGTTATTTTTTGGGAGAACAGTTTATCTTCTTTTTGGGGATGATGGTTTCTGTTTTTTTGTATGGGGGCAGATTGTTAGTTGGGCTACTGAGTGTTCTATAGAAAAAACAGATTAGTATTTTCTTGGGGATGTAGTTTTAGGAATTCATTGGAATGTGGATTAATGGTTTTCTTGGGATGAGGATTGATCATTTAATAGGTATTTTGGTAGTGGATTTTTTTTTGTTGATGGTTTTTAATTTATTTAGTTATATGATTTTAGTTTATTTAGGACCTAGTGATTTGTGTGTTCTGGGGAATCAAGTACAGAGTGCATTTGGGATAAGGGTTCAGAGATTTTTTTTGGAAATAGGTTGAAATTTTTTTGGGGTTGAGGGTTGAGGGATTTCTGTAGATATGGGTTGAGAGTTTTTTGGGGAAGATGGTTTAGGGTTATTTGGGGGAGAAAGTTGATTATTTTCTATAGATGGGGGTTTAAGAAATTTAGTTCAGAGTGTTGAGGGTTTTTAGGATGATGGTTGAAGTTATATAGGGGCTAGTGGTTTAGGTTTATTGGTTGTGTGGGTGTTTTATTTTTTGTGGATTAGGGTATATGGTTTTGTTGGTGCCATGAGATTTTGATTCTTTGAGGCTGATGGTTTATGTTTTTTTTGTGTTGAGTGTTTTTTTGGGTTGTGGGTTTAGATTTCTCATGCTTGTGGGTTGATGGATTATTTATTATGTGGTTTTAAGGATTTTCTGGGTTCTGGGTTAAGGGATTTGTGTGGCAGTGGTTTGGGTGTTTCTGGGGATGTGGGTTTAGACTCTTTGTGGAAGAGGGTTTAGGGATTCTTAGGGATGAGGGTTCAGTTTTTTTATGCTGATCCTTTATGGACTTTTGGTCTTTTGGGTTTAGGATATTTTGGGATGAGGGTTTTGGGTGTTTTAATGATGAGGTATTAGAGTTTATTAGGGTTTGGAGTTTGTGGTTTTCTTGTTATTAGGGTTTTATAGGGATAGGGGTTGAGGTTTTTTTTTTTGAAATATACATTAGTGTTTTTCGAGGATGTTGAAAGACTGTTATTTGGGGATGAGGGTTGCAAGTTTTTAAGGGATGACATCTTATGAAAATTTAAGGATAAGGGTTTATTATTTTTTATGGTGGGGAATTTGGTTTTTTTAGAAGAGTGTTGAGGGTTATTTGGGAATGGTTTTTTTCTGGTTTTGGAGCTAAGGTTCTAGGGGTTTTTGTTGCCGAGTTTTTAGTGTCTTGGGGATGATGGTGGAGTATTTTTTTTGTGTATACAACTTAGAGTATTTTGGGGATATATGTTTAGGGTTTCTTGGGGATAAATTTTTTGGATTTTTGGGATTTAGGGTTGATGATTTTTTTTAGGATGAGGGTTTATCAATTTTCAATGATTAGGGTTGAGGGTTTTTTTGGTGTTGCGGGTATATTGTTCTTTAAGGATGATAGTTTAGGTTTATTTATTGATTAGGGATCAGTGTCTTTTGGTGGATAATGGTTCTGGGTTAATGGATGAGGTATTATGGTTTATTGGAGAAGTAGGTAAAGTGTTTTATGGGAATCTAGGTTTAGAGTATTTTAGGGATGAGTTTTAGGATTTTTTGAGGCTATGGGTTAAGGGATTTTTTGGGACACATGTTTTCTAATTTTATGGGGCTATGGCTTACCTGTTTTTTGGGGAGTAGAATTGAGATTACATTGTGGCCAAAATGAGGATTTTTTGGGGTGGGGGTGGAGTGTTTTTTTATATTGTATGTTGAGGTTTTTCGATGGCCAAGGGTTAAAAAACATTTTAGGCTGAGGGTTTATATATTTTTAAGGATGGTTCTTTAGGGTTTTTAGTGTTGGGTTATGAATATTATTTATGGTTAAGGGATTATAGTTTTTTTGAGATGATTGTTTATGGTTATTTGTAATATGGTTTAGGGTTTTTTAGGGAAAATAATTTGGTATTTTTTGTTGCAATGTGATTAGGTTTTTCAATGGAATAAGGTTGGGGTTTTTTGGGGGTGAGGGTTTCATCTTTTTTGGGGTTGTGGGTTGGGGTTTTTTTAGAGATATGTTTTTGAGTTTTCTTCGATTTTGGGTTTATTGTTTTTTGGTTCTCATGGTTGTAGGTTTTTAGGGGACAAGGACTCTATGTTTTTTAGGGATGATGGTTTGTATTTTTTTAGGTTGATGGTAGGGGGTTTGGGTGATGTGGGACAAGGTTTTATTTAGGGGAATGGTTGATGGAATTTTGGAGATGAATGATGGGGTTGATATAGGGATTAGTGTTGGGGGAGTTTTGGGGTTTGGGGGTTGGGGGTTGGCATCTTTTAATGTTCTTATGTCTGGGTTTTTTTAGGAATGATGTTTCGTAGAATTTTTGTGATATGGATTGGTCATTTCTGGGGTTGAAAATCATTGTTTTTTTGGTCTGAGGGTTTGGATGCATTTTTATATTAGTATTTAGAATTGTTTGTGGATGGTATTTGAGGGGATTTAGGTGGGAGTGTTGAGGTTTTTTTTTATGTTGAGTGTCAATGATTTTCATATCCATGGGTTGAGGGTTTTGGGGTTGTGGGTTGATGGTTTTTTGATGGATGAGGATTTTGTGTTTCATAGTGCTAAGGTTAAGGGTTTTTTGGTGTTTATGTTTTTTATAGGTTTTGGGGATGATGGTTTATATTCTATTTTGGATGAAGGTTGATTATTTCTTTGGTTTATAGATTTTTGGTGGTTGAGGGTTTAGATTTGTTTTGGGTCTTGGGTTGAGGGTTTCGTGGGGATGAGGGTTTAGGATTTTTTTGGGCACATTTATATGGTTTGTAGTGGTGAGGGTTTAGAAATTTTGGGTATGGGGGTCTATGGTTTTATTTCGGATGAGGGTTTATTGTTTTTTTGGGTTGAGGTTTTAGGATATATTGGTTTTTTGGGTTTAGGGATTTTGGGGATGAGGTTTTTTTGATTTTTTGGGGATAATGTTTTATCATTTTCTGTGGTTGAGGATTTATGGTTTTTAGGGAAGAGGATTTAGGCTATAGGGTTGGTGTGTGTTTATGGTAAGTCTGTGATGGGGATTAGCGTTTATTTTGGATGAGGGAGTAGGGTTTTTGAGGTTGGGGTTTTAAATTTTTTTGGATAGAGTTTTTATGTTTTTTTTTCAATGGATTTAAGGATTTCTATGGCTAAGGGTTTAGTTTCTTAAGGGACAAAGGGTTTAGGGGTTCCTGGGGATGATGATTTTTGGTTTTTGGGATATATGGTTTAGGTTTTATTAGGGGAGGGATTAGGGTTTATGATTTTTTGAGATTATTGTTTAGGGTTTTTTGGGGTTGGTTGTTTATGATTTATTATGGATTAGGGTTTGGGGTTTTTTGGGCTAGTATTTAGGGATTATTGGGTAGACAGATTAACGTATTTTGGTGGTGATGATTGAGGGTTTTAATGTGAATATAGTATACGTTTCTCTTGTCACTAAGTGTTTATAAATTTTTTGTTTTTGGTGTTAATATGTTTCTTGAGTTGGGGGTTTACAGGTTTATAGGGTTGTGGGTTTAATGATTTAATGGTAAGAGGGTTTTAGTTTTTATTAGTTTGAGGGGTTACAAATTTCTAAGTTCAAGTGTTTGGGGTTTCTAGGGGTCGAGAGTTCATATTTTTTGAGGGTTTTTTGGTTTTGGGTATTTAATGTCCAAGGGTTTCAATTTTTCTTCAAATGATGGTTTAATGTTTATGATGAAAAATTGATTAGTTTTTTCTGTGGGGGAGCGTTGAGGGTTGAGGGCTGAGGGTTGAAAATTTTATGGGGTTAAGGGTTAAGGGATTTTTTGGGATGAAGGAATAGATTTTTCTAGGTATATGGATTTTTTTATGGGTAATGGTTTAGGGTTTTCTAGGTGTAATGGATTTGGTTTTATGGGGATTATGGTTTAGGGATTTATAATGATAATGGTATGTGGTGTTCCCAGGCTGAGGGTTTAGGGAATTCTAGTTCTGAGTGTTTAGGGTGTTCTGGGGATGCCGGTTTAGAGATTTTTAGGGCCATGGGATTAGGGATTTCTGGTGCAAGGGGATTAGTGATTGTTGGTGATTGATGATTAACATTTTCTAGGAATGGTGGTTTATGGTTTTGTGGTGTAGGGGGGTTTTGGTTTTTCAAGATGAGGTTTTAGGGTTTTCCGGGGTGGGTGTTTAGGGATTTTTTTGCTGAGTTTTTAGGTTTGTTTGGATATGTGGTTTCAGTTTTTTAGGGGACTAATGGTTGTGAGTTTCTTGGGGATGAGGGAAGACATTTTTTGTGTATAAGTGTTGTAGGTTTTTTATGGGATTAATGTTGAATGTTTTTAGGAACATTAAGTATAATGATATTGTTGGATTTGGGTTTAGTATTTTTCTGGGATAGGTTTTATGAATTTTTGGAGCATAGTTTTGTGTGTTATTTGAGGATGAATTATTATGGGTTTTTGGGGGATGATTGTTATTTGGGTCATAGTGTTGTTAGTTTGTGGGGGATTAGGGTTAAGGGGTTTTTGGGGATGAGGGTTTTGGTTATTTGGGTGTGAGGTTTGATGTTGTTTTGGGGATAAACATTAAGATATGATTGCGACTAAGGTTTGAGTGTTTTTATAATTATGAGGGATGTGTTTTTTCTGGATTAGGGCATAGGGATTTGGGGGATAAGGGTTTATGGTTTTTCATGGATGATGATTTCATGTTTATTTGCGAATAGATATTAGGTTTGATGGTGCTGGGATTTTGAGAGTTTAGGTTTTTATGGAGATGAGAGTTGATGGTTTCTTGGTGCAAGGGGGTTTAGGTTCAATGTTTTTTGGATGATCATTAAGGGTTTTTAGGGAGATATGTTGAGTGTTTTGGGGGATGAGGGTTGCAAGTTTTCTTTGGTGGATGATTCTGTTATATTCTAGGGGATGAGGGTGTAGGGTATTTTAGGGGCTGAGGGATTAGGGTTCTCTATGGTTGAGTGGTTTTTTTGGGGATGACGGTTTTTGTCTTGTTTTTTTGGCGGATGAAGGTTGAGGGTTTTTATTTGGGGGTGAGGGGTTAAGGATTTTTTAGAATGAGGGTTGAGGGTTTCTTATGCTAACTATATAGGGAATTTAGGGGATATTAGTATATATATTTTTGGGGATTTGGTTTTAGGGATTCAACGAGGTGAGGTTTTTGGGATATTTTGATATGATTGTTTAGGTTTTTTGGGTTGATGGTTTAGGGTGCTTGGGAAAGGGGATCTATATTTTTTGGGATGATGGGTTTGAATTTTCTGGGGATAAGGGTTTATTTTACTTTGGAGATTAGTGTTTAATATCTTCTAAGGCTAAGGTTAGAGGGTTTTTTGGGATAAAGAGTTTATAATTTTCTAGGTATGGGGATTGAGGGTTTTTTGGAATATAGTGTGTAGTGTTTTATAAGGATATGGTTTGGGGTTTTTTAGTACTATGTGTTGGGTTATTTTTGGATGAGGTTTAAGGGTTTTTTGGGTTCATGTATGAGCTTATTATTTGGGATAAGGGTTTATGACATTTTAGGTATTCTTGTTTATGGTTTTTTGGGGATGGGGGTTGATGGTTATTTGGGATATGGTTTTAGGGTTTTATGGGGAAAAGATTTTATTTTTATTTCTGGGCTGTAGGTTTATAGATACATAGGAAAGGCATTTTAAGGTTTTTTAGGGTCATTGAGTATAGGGTTTTTAAGGATGATTTTTTGGATATTTTTTTGGGACAAGGGTTGAAAATTTTCTCTAGTTGAGGGTTGAGGGATTTTTGGGGATAATGGTTGAGGGTTATTTGCGGAATTCTATTTGGGTTTATTTGGGGAAGGATGTTGAGTATTTTATATCGATGGAGTTTGAGTGTCTTTAGGGAAGAGTGATAATGGTTTTGGGGATGATGTATGAGGGAATTATAGGGCTTAGGTATGAGGTTTTATTGCAGATGAGGGTATATGGTTTTTTGTTGTTTAGGGTATAGAGTTTTTTTTGTTCTAAGTGATTAGGATTATTTTAGGCTTATGGTTTATGGAATTTTTTGTGTGTTGAATGTGTAGGGTTTTTTTGGGGCTGAGGGTTTTGTTGTTTCAGGGTTGTGGGATGAGGGATTATTGGTTTTAAGGTTTTTTGTATTTTTGGGATTTTGGGTGAAGGATTTCTTGTGGTTGTGGGTTGTTATTTTCTAGGGGTTTGGGTTTAGACTTTTTTGGCAGAGGGATGAGAGTTTCTTCGGGATGAGTGTTTAATTTTTTGTGGGGGATGATGGTTTAGGATATTTTAGGGTCTATGAGCATATGTTTTTTTGGGAAGAGGGTGTAGGGTGTTTTAAGGATGAGGGATTAGGGTTTATTGGTTTTGGGAGTTTATCGATTTTTGGGAAGGAGGTTTATTGTGACTAGGGGTTGATGTTTTTGGTGGATGTATAGATTATGGTTTTTTGGTGTTGGTGGTTTTTTGGGGATGACGGTTGTGGGATTTTTTGGGATGAGATTTTAGGATAATTTGGGGTTAATAATTTACTATTTTTGGGGCTATAGAATATTTTTTTAGGGCTGAGGGTTGTGGATTATTTGGAGATGGGGGTTATGTGGGTTTTGGGGAAGAAGTTTTATGATTTTTTTATCTGAGTGTTTAGTGTTTTCTGGGGAGTGTTCTTAGGGTCTTTTGGAGATGAGGTTTGAATTATTTTTGAGGATGGGTGTTGAGGATATATGGGTGAAGACCACATAGGGTTTTGGGGGGATACATGTTTTGGGTTTATTTGGGGATAATTTTTTTTGATTTTGGGGATGAGGGTTGAATTTTTTTGAGTATGAGGGTTTTTCATGTTTCAATGATGATGGTTGTATATTTTTTGGTGCTGAGGGTAGATTATTTTTAGGGTAGTGGGTTTATGGATATTTCGGGATTAGGGTTTATTGTTTTTGAGGGGATAATGGTTTAGGGTTTTTTGGGGATGAGGGTTTCTGGTTTATTATGGAAGTGGGTTAATGTTTTTTCGAGTCTCACAGTTTTGGGTTTTCATAGGGATGATATTTTATTTTTTTTATGATACGGTTTGAGGGTTAATTTTGGACATAGGTTTTTGAATTTTATTGTGCTATGGGTTGATGGTTTTTGGAGACATAGCGTTGATATTTTTATGTGTTTAATTTTTTTTGGGTTTTTTGGGGCCGAGGGTTGAGTGCTTTTTTTACTTATTTTTGAGGTTTGTTATAGATGAGGGATGAGGGATTTTTAGGTAGAGTGACTAATGATTTTTATGGCTGAGGGTTTTAGGGTTTTTAGGTTTGGGTTTTGAGGGTTATTTAGGTTTTAGTGTTTATGGTTTTATCTGGATAAGTGTTTATGTTTTTTATATGACAAGGCTAGGTTATCTGGGATGAGGGATAGATTTTTCATGAATTAGGGATTCATATTTTTTGTGTATGTATTTTTTGGGTTTTATTTGCATGTGATTAAAGGGGTTTTTGTTGTTGTGGGATTAGGCTTTTCTTAGGGGAAGATGGTTTATGAATTTCTAGGGAAGATGTATTAGGGTTTTTTGGGATTAGTGTTCATGGATTTTTAGGAATGAGGGTTTATTGTATTAGGGATATGTGATTAGTGTTTTTTGGGGCTAAGGGTTGAGAATACTGTGTGGATATGGGTTTATAATTTTTTGGCTATGATGGTGGAGTTATTTTTTGGGGATAAGAGTTGAGGGTTTTCAATGGTAGAGGGTTTCATGTTTTTGGGGGATGAGGGTTTTTGGGGGATCAAAGAATTATGTTTTTAGTGTTGAGGGTTTAGGGGTTTTTTAGGGCTGAGCATTTAGGAATATTTGAGGGTGAGGTTTGAGGGTTTTTTGGGGCTAATGGTTGAATGATTATTGTGGAAAAAGTTTGTGAGATTTCAGAGGATATGGTTTTATAATTTTTGGGGTTGAGTGTTTAGGGTTTTTTTGGGTTAAAGGGTTGATGGTTTTTTGTATGAATGTCGATAGTGTATAATTATTTATGGATGCGTGTATTTTGGCGAAGAGGGATGAGTGTTCATTGGGGAAGAGCGTTGGTGGTTTTTTATGATGAAGCTTGATGATTTTTAGGGTAATAGGGTGTTGGGTGTTTTGGGGATGAGTGACGAGGGTTCCTCATGCATATTTTTGGGAATCCGTTTTAACATTTTATGGAGATTAGGGATTATGGATTTTGGTGGAATTTTTTTGAGTATTTTTAGGGATGAGGGTTGAGGATTTTTATATTTCCAAGGGTTTAGGGTATTTTGGGTATGAGGGTTGAGGGTTTTTAAGGGATAAAGGTTCAGGTTTTCCTTGGTTTGGGGGTTTCGGGTTTCCAGGGGCTAGTTTGTTTAGAAATGTTTTGGGGATGAGGGTTTAGGGTTTTTTGAGTGGATAGTTTGGTTTTTTTGGTATGAGGATTTATTGTTTTCATGGGTAGATGGGTTTTTTATTTTTTGGCGATTGGGGTTTATGTTCTTTTTGGATGATTGTTTTGGATTTTTTTGGTTAAATGTTTTTGATTTATGGGGTTAGGGTTTAGGGTTTTTTTAGGGCCGAGTTTGGAGGGATTCTTTAAGATGAAGTCATATTCATTCTCTAGGGATATGGGTTGATTTTTATGGGATAAAGGATTAGTGTTTTTTGTGGCTTAGTGTTTAGGTTATTTAGGTATCTGGGATATGGTTTTTTGGAAATGAGGTAGAAGTTTTTTTTGCATCATGGATTTAAGGTTTTTAGGGATGACGGTTCATGGTTTTTTTGGGGTTGAGGGTATATTTTTTTTTGGTTAAGGGATTAGTTTTTTTGGGTGATGAGGGTTATGAACATTTGGGGATGTGGGTTGAGGGTTTTTTGGGGTTGATAGTTCTGGTTTCATTATGGATGAGTGTTTTGGTTTTTATTGGGATAATTCTTTAAGGGTTTTTTGTAGATGGGGGATCATAGTTCATGGGTTCTACGTGTTTAGGTTTTTTGGTTATTATTTTTTAGGGTGTTTTTTGGTATGAGAATTTAGTGTTTAGGTGGGCATAAGATTTTCTGTTTTTAGTGGTTGAGGGTTCATGGTTTATTTTGGGATTTGAGTACAGGGTTCATTTGTTCTAGAGGGTTCTAGGTTGTTCAATGCGTAGGATCCAGGGTTTATTGGGGAATAGGGATAGGGTATTTGGGATGGTGATTTAGGGTTTTGGGGGTTGATTTTTCAATTAATGTTTTGTATAAGGGTTTAGAGTTGTTTGGGAATAATAGATTAGTGATATATGGGGAGTATGATGTAGGTGTTTTTTAGGGACGTGGGATTAGGGTTTTTTAGGGTTTCCAGAGTAGGGCTTTTGGTATTGAGGATTCAAGGTTTTGGGTTTGAGGGTTCAGGGTTGTTGGGAGATGACTGTTTAATGTTTTATGGGGACATGTGTTCATGGTTTTTATGGCCAAGGGTACACTGATTTTTAGATATGAGGTTATTTGGGGTTTTGGGGATGATCATTTCAATTTTCTGGGAGAGGTATCTGGGTATTTGGGGCCAAGGGGTTCCATATTTCTTGGGATAAGGGTTTAGGGTTTTTTTGGGTGACGTTTTATGATTTTTTGAGTATGAGGGTTTAGGTTTTTTTTGGGATAATGGATTTTTATTTGTAGAGGAAAATGGGTTAGGGATTTTTTTGGCTGAGGGTTTAGCGTTTTTAGTGATTAATGTTATTTTAATTTTATGATATTGGTTTAAGGTTTTTTTAGATGAGGGGATATGTATTTTTGGGGATGAGGGTCGAGGGCTTTTTTGGGGAAAAGTGTTGAGGTTTTTTTTTGGATGAGGGTTGTGGTTTTTTTGCGATAATGGTTGAAGTTTTTTTAAGTATGAATGGTGAGGTTTTGTTTCTGTTTGAGGGTTGATTGATTATTGAGGCTTCATATTGAGGGGTTTTGGGGTATGATGGTTTAATTATTTTTGGGGATGAGGATTTAGGTATTTTGGGGCTGAGGGTAGAGGGGTTTTTGGGGCAATGGGTTGTAAATTTTTTGGGTTTCAAGGTAGAGGAGTTTCGAAAGATGAATATTTAGGGTCATTAAGGAGTGAGGTTTTATATTATTTAAGCATTGAACCATGAGGGGGGATTTGGGATGGGGGTGATGGTTTATGATTTTTGGTTTTGTGGGTTTTTTAGTCTTGAGGGTTTAGAGTTTTTTGGGATGTGGGTTTTGGGTTTTTTGGGGTTGAGTGTTGATTTTTATTTGGGGATGATTGTTTACCTTTTTTATGTATATAGATATTAGTGTTTTTTGTGGTTGAGGTTTGATGATTTTATGGGTATAACGTTTATGGGTTTTTTGGAATTACAGGTTTTGGGATTTTTGAAATGTGGGTTTATGGTGGTTCGGGACTAATGCTTGAGGGGTTTATTGGGCAGTTGATTGAGGGTTATTGGGGATTAGCGTTTAGAGTTTTTGGGTATGAGGTTGTAGGGGTTTTTAGGATCTAGTGTCTATTGTTATTTTCAGTAGAGGGTTTCTGGTTTTTTCTGATTGAGGATTTATGATTTTATTTGGGATATGGTTCCAATTTTTAATGGGAATGTATTGTTTTTTAGGGATGTGTGTTTATAGTTTATGAGGGATAAGGGGTCAGGGTTTTGGGGAGGGGATATATGGTTGTTTAAGGCTATGGGTATATGGTCTTTTAGGGGTGACGGATGATAATTTTTTCTAGATGCTGGTTTATGATATTTGGGGCCAAGGGATTATGGTTTTTTTTGAGGTGAGGTTTCACTGATTTTTGGGATAAGTGTTTAGTGTTTTTTTGTGATTAATGGATTAGGGTTTTTTTGGGATGTAGGATTAGGGTTTTTGGTGATTAGGGTATATGGTTGTGGTTGATAATGGATTAGGATTTTTGGGGCTGAGTCGTATGGGGTTTTAGGGGTTTATGGTTTGGTTTTTTTAAGGATGAGGTTTCAATGTTTT
The DNA here is from genome assembly GCA_963277665.1 of Viscum album. Classification (NCBI taxonomy): domain Eukaryota; kingdom Viridiplantae; phylum Streptophyta; class Magnoliopsida; order Santalales; family Viscaceae; genus Viscum; species Viscum album. Next base: position 584,332,820 of record OY728137.1, read on the forward strand.
TAGGGTTGAGGGTTTGGGGTTTTGGGGGGATGAGTGGTACAGGTGTTTTTTGGGAATGATTATTGGGGTTATCAAGGACAATTATTTTCAATTTTTTGGGGCTGAGGAATTTTTGTTTTAGGGGTTTTTCGGTTTAGGGATTTTTTAGGTTGAGGGATCATGGTTTTTTAGGCTGGAAGGTTATGTTATATTTATGGGTTTAGGGGTTTTGAGGGTTGGGGTTCATGGATTTTTTAGGATTATTTTTAATGTTTTTTGGTGTATGAGGGTTTATGGTGATTTATGGATAAGGGTTCAGAAATAAATTTTGGATTGAGGGATCAGTGGTTTTTTGGGAGATGGTGGTTCATGTTTTTGTTTTGTAAGATGACATATTATTTTGGGGCTTAATTTTGATGGTTTTTTGGGTATGATGGTTCATCATTTTTCATGGATGAGGTATCTTATATTTTGGGGGGTGTCATTTGAGGTTTTTTAGGGGTTGAGATATCGAGGAATTCAGGAATAGGGTTATGGGTTTTTTAGATGAGGGATCCGTATTTTTTGTGGTGAGTGTTCCTGGTTATTTAGGGGCTAATGGATTCTAGTTTTTTCATGGATGAGGGTTCATTAATTTTTTGTTTGAGAGATCAGATTATTTTTGGGATGATGGTTTAGGGTTATTGTGGATTGAGATTTCATGGATTATTGTGGATGTGGGTTCATAGTTTTTTAGGTCTAGGGTTTAGTGTTTTTTCTGGATGATGGTATAGGGTTTTTTATGATGAGGTTTTTAGGTCTTGTGGGATAATATTATAATGTTGTTTGGGGATGAGGGGTTCAGAATTTTTTGTTGGAATGTTTAGGGATTTGGGGGATTTGGGATTAGGGTTTTTTTGGTGATGAGGGTTTATGGATTTCTGGGGTAGAGGGTTTAATGTATTATGTGTATTAGTGTTTAGTGATTTTTAGCGATATGTGATTAGGCTTTTTGGGGATGGTGTTTTATGGTTTTGGGGATGTGGATTTAGGTTTTTTTACAAATAAGAATTTAGTGATTTTTTTGTACAATTTTTTAGGCTTTATTAGGGGATATGGTTTTACTGTATTTGGTGATAAAGGTTTATGGTTTTTCAGAGATGATGGTTGAGGGTTTCAAGGGGATGAGGGTTTTTTATTTTTGGTGGATAATTGTTTACGGATTTATGGGGAATGTGTATTTTGGTTTTTCAGGGGCTAAGGGTTTTGGGAATTATGGGCTAAGCGATTTGGGATTTTTGTGGCTAATGGTTTAGGGATATTTAGATGAGGCTTTAAGTTTTGGGGGTGTTGTAAGGTTTATTTGTTCTTAATATGGATTTTTATTCAAGGCATAGATATTATATATTTTTTGTTAGGTGGAATCATTTATTTTTTGGGTTTATAATTGAGGGTTTTGAGGATGATAGATTATGATTTTCGAGGCCGATGGTTGATGGTCTTTTGGTGCCGATGGATTATTGCTTATATGGATAACAGTTGAGGTCTTTTTGGGTAGATGGTTTAATGTTTTCTAAGGATGTTGTTTGAGGGATTTTTGAGGTTGAGTTTGATGTGTTTTTTGGGTATTAGGGTTTACTATTATTGGGGATGAGGTTGTATGGTTTTTAAAGGATGAGGCAGAAAAGTATTTGAGGATGAGGTTTACAGTTTTTTATGAGGGTTTGTTGTTTTTTCAGGTGTTATGGTTTAGGGTTTTTTAGTGATGATGGTTGAGGTATTTATGGGTTATGTGTTCTAGTTTTATTTTCAAAGAGGGATTATAGTTATTTGGGGATGAGATTTTGGTGATTTTTGAGTCATAGTGTTTAGGGAATGTTGGTTTATATAGTTGATGTATTTTTAGTAACGAGGGATGATGGTTTTTAGGGTTGAGGGTTGAGTTTTTTTGGGGTTGAGAGTTCATGGTTTTTTGGAATTGATGTATATGGTTTTTTGGGTGGTGGATTGATAGTTTTTTAGGGATAAGAGTTGAGGGTGTTTTCAGATGAGGGTTGAGGGGTTTTTTTTGGGTTCATAGTATTTTGGGATTTATGGTTTAGGATTTTTTTTGTTGGAGAAATGATGGTTTTTTTGTTATGATGATTAGATTTTTTTAGGGCTAGCGGTTTAAGGTTTTTTTGTGGACAAGGTCTTATGGGTGTGGGGGTTAAGGGTTAAGGGTTTTTTCATTTGAGGGATTAGGGGTTTTTCATAGTGAGGGGTGAGGGTTCTTTAGCGATTTGGGTTTATAGTTTTTTGGGGATGAGGGGTTTTTTATATTCGGTATTATGCTTGATTTTTTAGGAATGATGTTTATTGTATTTTTTTAGTGACGATCGTTGATAATTTTTTTGGGATTAGGGTTCAGGTTTTTTTACTAATGAGGTTTTATAATTTTATAAGTATATTGTTATTGGTTTTTTTATGTTCGTGGTTTGATGGTTACTTTTGGGGTGGGGACTTTGGGTTGTTTGGTCATAAGGGTTTAGTGTTCTTTTTCGGTGAGGTTTTATTATTTTATAGGAAAAATGTTTAGGGTTATTTGAGGATGAAGGTTTAGTTTATATAAATGATTATGTTTTGGTGTTTTTATGGTTGACGGCTCATGTTTTTTTGATATAGGGATGAAAAATATTGGGCCTAGGGGTTTACAGTTTTTTGGGGTAGAGCGATGATGATCTTTTAAAGATGTGGAATTATGGTTTTCTGGGGATGAGGGTTGAGGATGGTTTGGGTATTAGGGTTTATTGTTTTTATGGAATTTTGTTAATGATATTTTTTGGATTAGTTTTTGTGGTATTTTGGGGGTACTGGGTTTTGTTTTTTTGTATTTTTTGGTTAAGGTATTTTTTGCACCATGTTGTTAGTTTTTTTTGGATGAGGGATTAGGATTTTTTGGGGCCATGGGTTGAGGGATTTTTTATAAGCAATGGTTTTATGGTATTTTTGATCTGTGTGTTCATGTTTTTTATGGTTTAAACGTTTCAATTTTATTTTTTATCAATTGTTTTGTTTTTTCATTGGGATGGGGGTTCATAGTTTCTTATGGATAAGGGTTTTTCTATGTTTTAATGTTGTGGGTTTTTTGGGGAAGTGGGTTTATGGTTTTTCAGGCATCAGGGTATATAAGTTTTTGGTGGTGACAGATTAGGGTTTCTAGGATGACAATTTAGTTATTTATGGGGCTGATGGTAGAGGTTTTACAGGGTTGATGGTTGAGTGTTTATTATGAATTGGTATTAAGGGTCTTTTTTTCATTTTAAAGATGAGGGTTGAAGAATTGGTGGTGATTTGGGTTAATTATTTATTGGGTGCAGCATTGATTCTTTTATGGGGATATGGTTTAGGGTGTTTTGTGATGAGGGTTGTGGGTTTTTTGGGGTTCAGGTTTCACCATTTTTTTGGGATTGAGGGTTTAGGGATTATTGTGGTTTGGTTTTGAGGTTTTTTTGGGATGAGGGTTGATTGTTTTTTTGGGTTGAGGGTTTAGGGGTTTTAGGGGTTTATGGGATTAATGATATTGGGGTTGAGGGTTTATTAGTTTTTGAGCTGAGTGTTGGGGATTTTTTGGGCTAAGGGACTGTGGTTTATTTCTGTTAATTGTTTAATTTAATTTTTTTGTTTAATGTTGATGGTATTTCAACTCATTTATGATAGTTTTTGGGATGATGGTTGATATTTTATTGGGGTTGAGTGTCAAGTGTTTTTGGTGTTGATGGTAGTGGTATTTTTGGGGCTCATGGTTAAGGTTTATTTGTGTTAATATTTTTAGTTTTCTTATGCTAATGGTTGAGGATTTTAATTCACTGAGGGTTGAGGGTTTTTCAAGGATGATGATTTAATATTTTTTGGGGTTTGGGAGTTTTGGGGGGATAAGGATTGGGGGATTTTTGGGGATACAGGTTTAGGTTCTTTTTGGTCATATTGATTGAGGGTTTTTGGGTTTAAGGGTTGAGGTTATTTTTGGTTGTGTGTTTACGTATTCTTATGGGTATTTTCGGGTTTATGGTTTAAGTACATTTGGGTAAGAAAATTTATTTATTTTTTATGATGAGTTTTTTTGATTTTTAGCATTTAGGATTGATAGTTATTTTGGGTCACAGTGTAGAGGGAATTTTTTTTGGTTTGAGGTTTGAGGATTTTTTTTGGGTGGATGGTTTATGGTTTTTAGGGGTGAAAGTTTAGGGTTTTGTCCATATTAGGGATTTGGGTTCTTCTAGGATAATGGATTACTAATTTGTGATGGGTAAAGTTTGAGGGTATTTTTGGGACTGATGGTTGAGGGTTTTGGGGGATGAGGTTCGACGATTTTTTCATGCGTAGGGATTTGGGTTTCATTGGCTATATGGGTTTAGCGTGTTGTGGTGATGGGGGTTTTGGGTTTTTTTGGGGATGATTAATGTGGGTTTTTTGGGCATGACGGTTGATAGTTCTTTTTGGAATGAGTGTTGAAGTTTTTGGGGGATGATGTATTTGGTGTGTTTTGGATTCCAGTTTAAGTTATTTTGGGGATGAGGGATTAATTATTTTTATGGATGATCGATTATGGTTTTTATTCTAATGTTTTTAGAGTCATTGGGAAAGGAAATTTAGTTTTTTGAGGCTAATCGTTTTGTGCTTTTTGGGGATGAGGGTTGAGTGATTCTTGAGTTTGTGGGTTAGTGTTTTTTTTGATGAATGTAGCGTGATTTGTGGGGCTGGAGAGTGATAGTTTTTTTGGGGATGATGTTTGTGGGCATATTATGGATGAGGATTAATCGTAGTTTGGTTGCTGATGGTTTATGGTTTTTTGGGAATAGGGTTCAGTTTTTTTTAGTAAAGATGTTGGAGCTTGTTTTTGGGTTATGAATTTAGGGATTTTTAGTGATTTGGGTCGAGAGTGTTTTTGGGCCCAAGGTTGAGGGATTTTTGCGATTGAGTTATGTTGGATTTTTAGGGATGAGGTATTATTATGAGAAATGTTTTAGAGTTTTTTGCGGATCACTATTGATGGTTTATGGGGGATGAGTGTTTTCTAGGGTTGACGAATGAGGTTTATTGTGTCTCAGATTTGATTTTTTTGGGATGGGGATGAGGTTATTTGTGGAAAGGAGTTGAGATTTTTTTTGGATATTATGGTTAATGGTTTTTTAGGATTAGGTTCAGAGTATTTTTACTACTGATGGATGAATGATTTATGGGAAAAGTTCCAATGGTTTTTTGGGGACTGAAGTTTAGGTATTTTTGGGGATGTGGGTTGAGGGTGATGGTTTTTTTGGGATGATAGTTGAGGATTTTTTTCTGATGATGTTCGAATGATTTATTGGTACTAATGGTTGAGGGGTTTTGAGGTAGAGTGTTTATGGATCATTATGATTGATGGTATTTTGGGATTGAGGGTTGAGGGTTTTCAGGGGCTGATTGTTGTGCACTTTTGGGTATGAGGGTTGTAGGGAATTTTGGGATGAGGGTTTAAGTATCATTGGTGAAATGGTTTGTGGTTTTTTTGGGGATGAGTGTTGAAGGAATTCATGGTATATTGGTGAGTGGTTTTTGAGGTTGAGTGTTAAGGATATTTTCTGGGTTGATGATTGTGGTATCTTTCGTGATAAGGGTTGAGTTTTTTGTGGCTAATGGTTTAGGGTTTTTGAGGGATGTGGTTAAAGTGATTATGGTTTTTTTTTATTTTGGTTAATGGATTTTTGGTGATATGGGTTTGGGGGTTCTAGGATGAGGGTTGAGGATTTTTTTGTAGAAGAGGGTTGATGGTTTTGTTTAGGAAAAATGGGTAGAGGGATTCATTGTGATGATGGTAGGGGGTTTTTGTATATGTGTGTTTAATGTTTTTTTGGGGGATGAGGGTTGATGGTTTTTTAGGATAGTGGATTTCAGTGTTTTTGGGATACAATTTTTCAGTTTTTCAGGTTGATGGGATAAGATTTTACAGTGATAAAAATTTAGGGTTTTCTCTGGCTGAGAGTTTATTGTTTTTTGGGGTGGATGGTTTTTTTCTTGTGGATGAGGGTATACATTTTTTGGGGGTTAGGGGTTTTTGATTTTTTGTGGCTGGGGGTTTATGGTTTGTTGGGGATATGGGACTATGTTATTTTTGGGTTTGAGAGTTTTGGTTTTTTGCGGATGAGTGTTTTGTGTTATTTGGGGATGTGAGTTTATGGATTTTGGGGGATAATGGTTTAGTGTTTTTTCATTAATGGATTGAAATATCATTGAATTTCGGGTATAAATTTTATGGTTGAGAGTTTTCGATTTTTTTGGATGTGTGTGTAGGGTTTTTTAGTGCAAATGGATTTTATTTTTATGGTTATGAGAGTTCATGTTTTTGTTGGGGATGTGGGACTAGTTATTTTAGGTTATGAGGGTTTATTGGTTATTTGGACAAAAGTTTAGTGTTTATTTTTGGGATGATGGTTTTGGTTTTTTTATGGTTGAGAGTTTAGTTTTTTTAGGTGATATTGATATATGGATTTTAGGGATGAGGGATTAGGTTTTTTTTGTTGATAAGGTTTTGGGGATTTTTGGGTATAAGGGTTTAGGATTTTTATGGGATGTAGGTTTAGAGATTTTTGGGGCTAATGGTTTTGTGTATTTTTTGGATGAGTTTTTAGGAAATTTTTGGGATAATAATTTAGGTTTCTCTAAGGATATAGATTTATAGTCATTATGGGATGAGGTTTAGGTTTTTATAGTTATTAGAGTTTATTACATTATATGGGTGAGGATTTACAGCATTTTTGGGTTTAGGGTTTAGGGTGTTCTGTGAATTAGGGTTTAGGGTTTCATTGGGCTATGTGTTTATGGTTTTCTGGGTTTGATGGCTTGGGATTTTTGGTAGGTGGTTTGGAATTTTATGGGACATAGTATTAATGAATATATTGGACTAATTTTTCATGTATTTGTTGCGCGATGGATTTAGCGTTTTCTGGGGATAAGGGTTTTGGATATTCTGGGTCTGGGGGTTTATGGTTTTTTGGGCCTGAGGGACTAGGGTAATTTGGGGTGATGTTTTAGGGACTTTTTTTTATGAGGAATTAGTATTCTACGGGGATAATTGTTTATATATTCAATGGAATACAGTTTAGGGTTTTCCACGGATAAGGATTTAGGGTTTTTTGAGGATGAGGGAGTTCAGATTTCTATGGATGAGAGATTAGGTTTTTATGGAGCCAAGAAAATATGTTTTTAGTGATGAAGAATAAATTTTTTTATGGATTATGGTTTAGGGATTTAATTGGATATGAGATTAATGATTTATGGTGTTGATGGATCAGGGTTTTGTGGATAATACAGTTTAGGATTTTAGAACTGATGGATTGTGTTGTTTAGGGGCTGCAGGTTTTGGGTTTACTGGGACAAACGATGTAGGTTATTTTGTGGATAAAGTATTTATGTGTTTGGGGGGTTAGGATATAGAAAATTTTGGGTAGATCTATTAGTCTCTTTTGGGGATACAGTTTTATGTTTTTATGGTGTTGATGGTTTAGGGTTTTTTGGGATGAGGTTTTAGGTCTTTTTGGGGTTAGGGTTTATGATTTTGTGGGAATGAAGGTATAAGGAATTTTGTGGTGGAGGGTTTATGGATTTTTTGGGAAGAGGGTTTGTGGATTTTTTGAGGTTAGGGGGATGATAATTTGTGGTGATGAGGTATTTGGGATTTTTTGTGGTTCACTATTTTCAGTTTTTGGGGATGAGAGGTTAGGTTTTAGGGTTTCTCTTGGGCTGATGTTTTAGGTTTTTATGGTGCTAATGGTCAATTTTTTTCAGTTCTAATGGCTTTGGGTTTTTAGGGATAACGGTTTATATTTTTCTATGATGAGGATATATGGTTGTTTGGAATGAGGGTTTTGGGTTTTCTGGGTCTGAGGGTTTATTGTTTCCATGGGATTATGGTTTAAATATTTTTTTTTTGTGATTGATTATCCTTTTCCGGCACTAAGGCTTTATGTATTTATGGAGATTAGGTTTTAGTATTTTCTAGGGGTGATGTTTTCAGTTTTCTTGCAGATTAGTTATTAGTGTCTTATAGGGTAGATTTTTTATGATTTTATGTGGCTGAGGGATTAGATTTTTCTAGGACATTGTGTTCATGGTTTTTTGGGAATGAGTTTTTTTTCATTTATTGAATGAGGATTTAGAATTATTTGGGTCTGAGGTTTTATCATTTCTATGGGATGAGGGTTTAGGGTTTTATGGGGATAAGGTTTTATGGTTATTTGGGGATTAGGTCTTAGGGTTTTTCTATTATGGATGGTTTGGAGTTTATTAGGGATAAGGGTTTAGTACCTCTTATAGATGAGGGTTTGGAGTTTTTTAGGGCATAGGGATTATAGTTTTATGGGTCTGTGGTTTTGTGGTTTTATGGGTATACGAGTTTATGGTTTTCAGGGTTAATAGTTTGGGGTTTGTTGGGGAAAATGGGTTAGTGGTTTCTAGTTATGTGTTTTTAGGTTTTTGTGGGATTAGAGCTTATAATTTTATTGGGGATGAGGGTATAGTGTTTTTTGGGAATATGATTTTGTGTTTTTCTTTGGAAAAGGTTTAGATTTTACTAGATAATAGGGTTTTTATTATTTTTTGGGCAGAGAGTTTAGTGATTTTTGGGATATGTGTTTTTTTTGGGCCATGTATATAGTTTTATGTTGATGAAGACTTAGGGTTTTTTTGAATTTAGTTTTTTCAGAGACCTAGAGATGGGGGTTTTTTAATATTTAGGGAATGAGGGTTTAGGGTTGTTTTTCATATGGTTTTAGGTTTTAATGGGCTAGATATTTAGGGTTCCCTGTATTATAGGTTTTAGGGTTTTCTAGGGCATATGGTATTTTGATTTTTGGGCATTAGGGTTTATGTATTTTGTGGGATGTTGGTTTAGGGTTTTATAAAGAAGAGGGATTAGGGTATTATTAGTTTTATTATTTTGGGTTTTCTTAGTTCAACGGTATAGGGTTCTCTATTGTCAGGGGTTTAGGGTTTTATGGGGATAAGTATTTAAGGATTACAAGGGTTGAGATTTTATGGTTTTCTGGTGCTATGGGTTTTGATTTCTCAGGGGATGAGAGTTTGGGGATCTATGAGGCTAAGGGTTAAAATTTTTCTTGGGATGAGGGTTTAGGGATTTATGTGGATATGGTTTAGAATTTTCAGGGGTTGAGGGTTGATGTTTTTCAAGGAAATTGTTTTAGGGTTTCATGCAGACGATGGTAGGTGGTTTTCTAGTAATGATTTTATAATGATTATTTGGTTGTGGATTTATTTATTTTTTGGTAATATATACTATGTATTATGGTTTATATGTTTTTTGGATTTGGTGTTTAGGGTTTTTTGGGTTTGTTGGTTTTGGGTTATTTAGTGATGAAACTATAGGGTTTTTTGGGGTACAATGCTTTGGGGTTTTTGACTGAGAGTTCAGTGGTTTTGGGAATGAGTGCATAGGGGTTTTGGGGAATATTGGTTTATGTATTTCCATGTATTATGGTTTTGGGATATATGAGGTGGGGTTTTATCATTATCTATGGATGAGGGTCTAGTTTATTCATGAGATATTGGTTTTAAATTCTCTAGGGATGAGGTTTTAAGGTTTTATAGGGATGATGGTTAATGGTTTTTTTTTGGAATGAGGATTTATGATTTTTTGGGTTTTGTGTTTAATATTTAGTTTTTTCTTGAGATGAGGTTTTTGGGTTTTTTGGGGCTAAGTTTTAAGGTTTTTTCGAGGAAAAGGATATAGTGTTTTTTAATGGGGATGTTTTATTGATATTTTTGGGTATGAGGGTTTATGTTTTTTGGGATGAATATTCAATTGTTTATGGGAATTAGGGTTTATGAATTCCTAGGGATGAGGGTTTAGGGTTTCTTGGGGATGTGGGTCTATGGTATTCTTGGAATGACAGTTTTGGGTTTTCATGGGCAGAGGGAATAAAGATTTATTTGGAAGATGGCTTTGGGTTCTACATGGTAGAGGGTTTAGTGTTGTATGGGGAATTAGTTTAGGGTTTTATAGGCCTTAGGGATTATAGTTTTTTTGGGAATGAGGGTTTAGGGTTATCTAGGGATTATGGTTCATGATTTTCTATGGATGAAGGATTGGAGTTTTTTGGGACATGGGTTTAGGGATTTTTAGGGTTGACTGTTATGGGATTTATTTAGGATGAGCGTTTATTGATTTTTGTGGATGATTGTTGTGATTAATATAGGATGGATGGTTTATGGTGTTCTATAGATGAGGTTTTTTTGTTTTTGGGGTAGATGGATAATAGTTTCATGTTGCCGAGGGTTTAGGGTTTCAATTGGATTATAGTTTAGGATTTTTGGGACTATGGGTTTGTTGATTTTTGGGGCTGAGGGTTTGAGATTTTCTGGGCTGAGGGTTGTAGGTTATGATGGGTGAGGGTTTAGGGTTTTCTAGGCCCGAGGGTTTTGGGTTTTCTGGGGATGTGGAATTTTGGTTTTCTTTTGTTGATTTTTAAGGGTTTTGTGTGGGTTAGGGTTTATGATTTTATTTGGATGATGGTTTGGGGTTATTTGGTGATATCATATTAATGTTTTCCATGTTTGAGGATTTATGGTTATTTGGTGCCGATGGTTTATCATTTTTAGGTATGAGGGTTTTGAGTTTCCCAGGGATGGGGGATTTTTGGTTTCTAGGAATAAAGGATGAGGGTTTTTAGGGATGAGGGATTAGTTTTCTCTATATATGAGGGTTTAGAGTTCTCCATGGTTGTGGTTTTTGTGTTTTCATGTGTTATGGGTTGAGGATTTTTTGAGGCTGAGGGTATAGGATTCTCTGATTCTATGTTGTTACATGTTTCTAGGGATGAAGGTATAGGTTTTTCATGCAATGAGGGTTTCTTGATATGCATATCTAAGGGTTTATTATTTTACTGAGTTTATGGATTTTGATTTTATTTGGATATTCTCTTAGTGTTTTCTATGGGTATGATGTTATTTGGTTTTCTAGGAAAAATGATTCAGGGATTCATGGGGATGAGGGTGTAGGGTTTTCAGGGGCTTAGGGTTTAGTATTTTTTGGGATGAAGGATTTAGGGATTTCTGGGGCTAGGGTTTTAGTGTTTCATGGGGTATAGTGTATACGGTCTTTTGTGTCTGAGGTATTATGGTATTCTATGGATGAGTGACTAAGGATTTATGGGGTTGTTGGTATACATTTTCTCGCGTTTTAGGTTTATTTTGTGTTTATAGTATAGGGTTTTTCATTATATGGGTTTAGGGTTTATTTGGTGTATAGGGTTTAGGGTTTTTTAGGGATGAGGGTATAGGGGTTATTAGGTTATGGGTTTCGGGTTTTATGGGGTTGAGTTTTCTAGGTTTTTTGGGGCTGAAAGATTCTGATTTTGTCGGGATGATGGTTTAGAGTTCCTTGAGAGTTAGGGTTTTTATTTTTATTGGGAGTGAAGGTTTAAGGTTTTTTAGGGATACATTTTTTTTTGTTTTTTAGGATAATATGGTCAAAGGATTCATAAAATTCAGGATTTATGGTTTTTTGGGGTTGAGGTTTTTAGGTCTTTATTATTGAGATTTTTCTATTTTTTTGAGATGAGAGTTTTAGTTTTGTATGGATGAGGAATTATTCTTTCCTGGGGATGAGGGTTTAGGGTTTTTTGTGGGATAAAGGTTTTTATGTGTTAGGGGATTAGTTTTTTCTGTTATGATGGTTTATTATTTTATAAAATTTGGGTTTCGGGTTTATGTGGCTAATGGTTATGGATTTTTTAGGGATGACAGTCTGCTGTACTCTAATAATGATGGTTTTTTATAGGAGGGTTTAGGTTTATCGTGCTTAGGGAATATGGTATTCTTGGATTGGGGGTTTATGCATTCTGGGATGAAGTATTAGTGTTTTTTGGGGGCTATAGTTATTTGGTTATTTTGGATGTTTTTTTGGAATATTTTAGGGCTTTAGGTTTTGGGTTTTTTGGTACTGAGGCACCTGTTTATAGAGGTTAAAGGGATTATGTTATTTTGGGGCAGAAGGAAAATTATTTTTTGTGGTTCTTTTTTAGGTTATTTGGTGGTATGGGTTTAGGGTTTTTTGGGATTGATATTTTTGGGTTTTCTTGTGGATGAGTTTCTATGGTTTTCTTGGGATAAGGGTTTAGAGTTTTCTAGGGATTATTGTTTTGAATTTTTTGTTGCTAATGGATACTAAATTTATTGGGATGATGGTTTGGGGTTGGGTAGGGAAATAAGATTATGTTTTTCTAGGGGTGAATATTTATGTTTTTCTAGGTTTTAAGTATTAGGGTTTTCTGGGACTAACAGTTTAGGGGTCTATAGGGATGTAGATTTAGGGTTTTCTAGGGCTGAGGATTTATGTTTTTCTAGAGATGCAGGTTTATGATATTCTAGGGATGATGGATTGGTATATCCTGTGTTTGTGTGTTTGGGGTTTTCAATTTCTAATTGTTTATATTTTCTGATGTATGGGGGTTTTGTGGTTTTCAAAGATGAGGGTTTAGTATTATCTTAGGATAATGGTTTTGTGTTTTCAAGAGATGAGGGTTTTTTATTTTTTTGGATCTCAGGGATATTGGTTTTCATGGGATGACTATTTAAGGATTTTTGGGGATGAGGGTTTAGATTATTATAGGGATGAGGTACAATGTTTTTTAATGGATTATTGTATTTTTATTTTCTAGGTTGAGGGTTTGTAGTTTTTTGGTCTTGAGTTTTTATGGTTATGTAGTTATGGGGGTTTAATGATTTTTGGCTTTGAGTGTTTAGGATTATCTGTTATGTGGATTTATGGTTTTCAGGGGATGATGTTTTAGGGTTTTGTGGGGATAAGGTTTTAGGGTTCATTGGTTATGAGGGTTTCTGGGTTTCTATAGCTGATGGTTTATGGTTTCTATGGTCAGATGGTTTTGAGTTATTACGGACTATCATTTGGGGTATTTTGGGGTTGAGGGTGTAGGATTTTCTAGGAATGAGGGTTTAGGGTTTTTTGGGCATAAGGGTATTGGGTTTTTTGGGGTGATTGATTAGGGTTCATGGGGTTTAGGGTTTTCTGTAATTTAGGGATGAGGGTTTATGGTTTTCTTTGGACTGAGGGTTTAGTTATTTTGGGGAATATAGATTAGGGATTCTTTGGGATAAGGGTTTAGGGTTATTTGGAAGTGCTGTTTTTGGATTTTTTGCCGTTAGGGGTTTCTGATTTGTTTAGGGATGAGGGTTTCAATTTTTTTGGGATGCAGTTATACTGATTTTTATAAGGGTTTTGGGTTTTTTGGGGCTATGGGTTTCTTGTTTTTAATGCAATAGTTTTGGATTTTCTAATGCAATGGATTTTGGTTTGTCATGGGTAATTTATTAGGTGCTTTTAAGGAGTTTTGTGTTGGGTTATTTGGGAATTATTTTTTGTTGGTTTTTTAATGCCGAAGGTATAGTAATTTTGTGTTTTTAGGGTTTTGGATTGTTTTGGTCCAACAGTTTATGATTTTTTGATGCGGAGGGTTTAGGATATTATGGGGATGTGTTTTTAGGGTTTTGGGGTGATATATTTGTGTTTTTATGGGTATATGTTTTAATTTTTTAGGGATACTGTTTTATGAATCATTGGGGATGAAGGATTTCTGTTTTTTATGGATGAGGGTTTCTTTTTGGTATTTTTTGGGATGAGGGTTTAGGCATTATTGGGGCTCTAGGATTCATATTTTTTGGATGGAGTTTTAGGATTTTTTGGGGAATAAAATTAATTTTTTTCAAGGGAATGGGGTTTAATGTTATTGTGGATATGTTTTTAAGTTTATCTGGGGTTTGGGGTTTTGGTATTATTGGGTAGGATGATTTAGGGGTTTGTAGGGATGATGTTTTAGGGTTTTCGTCGACTGTGGGTATAGGGTGTTCATATATGATTGTTTTGGGATATGCAAGTCAGATGGTTAATGTTATTATATGGATGAATCATTAAGATTTTCATGGGATAAGGGATTAGTGGTTTCTGAGGAAAAGGTATTTGGATATTTTATAGCATAGGGTCTAGAGATTTTTGGGATGAGTGTTAAATGTTTTACGGAGATGAGGGTTTATGATTTTTTGGGGAAGAGGGTTTTATATTTTATAAGGCGTGGGGTTTTCGATTTTTTTTGTTTAAGGGTTTTGGTTTTTATGGGGATATGGGTTTACAGTTTTCTATGGCAGATGTCTTAGGATTATCAAGGAATGAGTGTTTAGGATTGTTGTGGATGAGGATTTTGGGTTATTTGAGGTTGAGGGGTATTTTTTTTTCTAGGTCTATGCACTTAGGGTATTATGTTACTGAGTTTTTATGTGTTTCTATGGATGTTTTTTTATGGGTTCTAGGGCTTCAGGTTTAAATATTTTTAGGAAATAGGGATTAGGGTTTTATGGCGATGAAGTTGTAGTTTGTTTGGTTATGAGGGTTTAGTTTTTTTTGGTCGTATGGTTTTGGGTTTTTTTACGGATTGGCGATTAGGGGTTTTTGGGGACTAAGTGATTACAATATTTGGGATTGAGTGTTTTTTGTTTCTTAGGAATAGGGTTTAGAGGATTTTTTGGATGATTATTTAGTGTTTTTGTGATTATGGTTTGAGGTTTTTTATTGATGAGAATGTATGCTTTCTTGAGGATTAGGTTTTTGGAATATGTTTGGATGTGGGTTTAAGTGTTTTTGTGACTCAATGATTAGGTTTTATTGGGGATGTGTGTTTAGGATTTGATTGCGATAAGGGTTTAGTGTTTATTGCAGCTTAGTGTTGGTGGTTTTTATGGATTATGGTTTAGGAATATTTAGGTTTTTTGGGTTTTGGGATTGAGGTTTTTTTTAATGAGGGTTTAGGATTGATTGTGGATAACTATTTAGATTTTTTAGGAAATGGTGTATAGTGTTTCCTAGGTATGTGATGTTTGGTTATTTAGAGATGATGTTTTTGGGATTTTTTGGATGTAGGATTTTTGTTTTTTCAGGGTTGAGGCTTTTTGTTTTTTAGGGATGAGGGTTCACGGGTTTTTGGTGCTCATTTTTATGGGTCTGGGGGTTGAAGATTTATGGTAATGGTGATGATTGTGTTATGTTTTTGGGGTTTAGGGTATAGTATTTTATGGTATGATGGTTTTAGGTTATTTAGGGAATAGATATAATGTTTTTTGGGGATATGAGTTTAGGGTAATGGTGGGGACATCATTTTGGATTATTTAGGATAGAGGGTTTCTGTTTGTTTTTTGTGATTGAGTGTTTTGGATTCTTTTTGGATGAGGGTTCAGAGTTTGGGGCCTATAAATTTAGTGGTTTTGGTGATAATGGTTTAGGTTTTGGGCGATGAAGGTTATGGGTTTTGTGGGCAGAGGGTTTATGGCTTTTAGGGCATATAGTTGTGGGTTTTTTAGGGCTGATGGTTTAGGGTTTCTATAAACTGAGGGTGTAGGGTTTTTTAAAGATGGGGTTTACTGATTTTAGAGTCATGGGATTATGATTTTTTCTTTATGATAAGTTATTATTATTTAGGTATGATAGTTTATGGTTTTTTTTAGTCACCGGTTTTGGGTTTTTTGGGGTTGAAAGACTAGGTTTTAATTCACGATGAGGTTTTATGCTTTTTTGGAGCATAGGGTTTAGGTTTTTTTAGGAAGAGGGCATAAAGATTATATTTTTTTAGGGACTACTGATATTTAGGGTTATGGTTTAATGTTTAGTATTAAATTTTTTGGGGGGGATAGGGTTTATTTTTTTTGAATGATGTTTTTGGTTTTTTTGTGGATGAGTATTTTAGGGTTATTAGAGATGTGGTTGTAGTTGTTTTGTTTTTTAGTGTCTAGAAATTTTTTGGACATAGTTTTTTATTATTTTTGGAGGATGGTTTATAGATTTTTGGGGATAATGGTTTTGGGTTTTTTGGGATAGACGGTTTAGGTTTTTTTGTGTTTAGGGGGTATCCTTTTTGGGGGGTGATTGTTTTGTGACTTTTCAAGACTACATTGTTCTACATTTGGGGGTTGTGAGTTTATGGTTTTTTGGTGATGAGGATTTGGTGTTTCCTATGGATAAATTAGTAATGCTTTTTGGGATCAGTGATTAGGATTTTAGATGCTGAGTATTTTGTATTTTTTTGGGATATGTGTTTAGGTATTTTGTGGATGATGGATTCAATTTTTTGGGGAGGTAGGTTTAGTGTGTTTTGGGATGATGATTTTTTACTAGAGATTAGGGGTTTAATTTGTTTAAAGATTATTATTTTCGGGGGATGATGGTTTAGTAATTTTTTAGGGATGAGGTTATTAGGTTTTATGGGGAATATGGTAAAAAATTTCATTGGGATCAGTTTTAGGTTTATTATGGTTGTGGGTTTATGGTTTGTTAGACACCGAGCCATGTTTTTTTAATAAGGTTTTTATATTTTTTGGGGATGGGAGTTGAGGATTATTTGGGGACGTGGTTTTATGTTTTTTTGGGTCTGAGGGTTTTTGGGTTTAGGGATTTCGGTTTTTTAGGATTTTAAGGTTTCTACGGGATGTGTGTTTAGAGTTTTGCTGGGATGGTTGTTTAGGAATTTTTATGGCGGATGATTTAGGGTTTTTTCAGCTGGGGATTTCTGGTTTTTTTGGGGGTGAGTGTTTGTGTTTTTTTGAGGGAGAGGGTTTGGAAATTTTTGTTAGTGATGGTTCTGTGTATTTTTGTTGTGAGAGTATATGTTTTTTGGGGGATGAGGATGTAGGGTTTTCTTAAGTAGAGTGTTTAGCATTTTTGGAATTTAGAATTTAGGTTTCTTTTAGGGGATGAGGGTGCAAGATTTTTTGGGGATGACAGTTCATGATTTTTTTGGCTGAGGTTTTAGGATTATTTTAGGACGATTGTTTAGGGTTTGTATGGAAAAAGTTTTAGTGATTTTGGGGTTGAAATTTTAGGGTTTTTAGGGTTTGAGGTTTGAGGGATTGTTTTGGAGATGTGGTTTTAAGGTTTTGTCATATGAGGTTTTAGTTTTATTGGTAAGAGTGTATAATGTTATTTCTAGATTAATTTTCACCATTATTTTTTTGATGAGTGTTTAGGTATTTTTAGTGATGAGGATTTATGGTATTTTTGGTAGAAGGGTATTGAGTTTTGGGGGTATGAGGGCTTATAATATATTTGGGGTTTGGGATTAGGTTAGATTTGGGATGATTGTATAGTGTTTTTAAGGATGAGGGTCTCGGTGTTTTTAGGGATGAGGATTAGGGGTTTTAGGGGTGTGTGTTTTATTGATTATTTGAAAGATCATTAAGGGGGGTTTCTAATTGTATATGGGGTTTTGGGGATGAGGGATTTGGTTTCTTTGGATGATAGTTTACACTCTTTCTAGGAATGATTGTTTAGGTATTTCAAGGGAATAATGTTTTTGAGGTTTTGCGGAAAAATTTTAGAGGTCTTGGGGGATACTATGTTTGAGTTTTGGGTGGTGAGATTTCAGGGTTTTTGGAGTTTTGGATTTAGGGTTTTATGGGATTATGGTTTAGGTGTTATGGGGATGATGATTTAGAGCGTTTGGCGATTATTTATTTGTTTATTAGTGGTTGATGGTTTGGTGTATTTTGGTCCTATGAAATTAGGTATTCATTGGGAAGAGATTTATGCTTTGTTGGGTATCAGTGTTTTGGAAAATATTTTTATGAGTTTTTAATGTTTTTTTTAGATATGGGTTTAGAGGTTTTTAGGACACATTTTTAGGTTTTTCATTGTTCTAAGGTTTGTTAATTTTTGGGACTGATGTTTTACTATTTTATGGGTATGAGGATTAAGGAATTTTTTGGGCTGAGTGCTAAGGGTGTTTTAGGATAAAGGGATTATGTTTTTTCACTAAGTCATTTTTTATATTAAGGGATGAATGTTTAGGGTTTTTAAGACGATGTTGTATGTTTTTTTTGGGGATGAGGGTTTAGTTTATCCTTAGGGTAATTTTTTTTGGAGTTTTTGGGATAATGAATTACAATGTTTTGGTGATGAGCATTTTTTTCCATGATTGTTTAAGGATTTTTCAAGCTAAGTGTTAATTGTTTTTGGGTGGTTATGGATTTAGAGTGTTTTTTGGGATGGTTTTTTAAGTATTTTTATGGATATGGGTTTTGTGATCTTTTGGGGAATAGGGTTCAGGATTTTCCTTGGTTTATTATTTAGAGTTTACGAGGATAGATGGTGTAGTGTTCTTGGGAGCTCAGTTTTTAGGGGTTTTTATGTGTTTTTTGATTTTCGTAGCTAAGATTTTAGTGTGTTGGGTACTAAGGGATTACTATTTTTTGGATAGAGGGTCATAGGGTTTTGGGGATTAATAGTTAAGGGATTTTGTGGCTTATTGTTTAGAGGTAATTTGCTTTGAAGGTTTATTCATTTTTGGGGATGATGTTTCACTGATAATTAATGGTGGAGGGGTTAGGGTTTTCTGAGGATGAGGGTTTGGGGTTTATGTGGGATGAGATTTTACTATTTTTTAGAGATATGGGTTTAGGGTTATTGTGGCTTAGGGATTAAGGTATTTTTTTCTGACGATATAGGATTTTGTGGAGGAGGGTTTAGGGTTTTTCTGGGATAATGGTTTTTGTTTTTTGTGGATGGTGGTTGAGAGGTTTTGAGGGATTTTTAAATAGGGATTGTTGTGGTAGAGGGATCTATGGTTTCTGGGGATTTTGGTTTACCTTTTTATTGAGATTATGGTTTGATTTTTTTTATGGGGTTAGGGTTTAGGGTTTTGATAGAATGAGGGATTATGGATTTTTAGGGCAAAGTGTTTAGTGTTTTTAGGGCATATTGATTAGGGTTTCTTTTGAATTAGAGTTTTGGAGTTCTTAGGGAGGTGTGAATGGGGTTTTGTGAGGTGAGGGATTGGGGTTTTTAATACGGTTGAGGGTTTTGGGTTTTTTGGATGAGTATTTTGGGTTGTTTGGGATGACAATTTAGTTTTTTGGGGATGAGGGTTTATATGTTTTTGGGTCTGAGGCTTTACTATTGTTGAGGATTATGGGTTATGGTTTCTTGGTGATGAAGGATTATTGTTTTTTTGGTTTAGTGTTTAGTGTTTTTGGGTGAATAAGGTTAAGGGTTTGTAGGGATTAGGGTTTTGGTTTTATTGGGGCCGAGGGTTTAGGTTTTCTGGGTAGAAGGTTTGTGGTTTTGGGGGGTTGGTGGTTAATGGTTTTGTGGGATTAGTTTGTAGGGGTTTAAGAGGATGAGGGTTTATGATATTTTGGGACAATATGTGTAGTGTTTATTGAGTCCGAGTTTTAGTGTTTTTTAGTGCGGACTGTGTAGGATTTTTTCAGGGATGTGGGTTTAGTGATTTAGGGGTTGATGTTTTAGGGAGTTTTGGTGTTATGGATTATGGATTTTTTGTGTTGACTGTTTAGTGATTTTCGGTGGTGTGTGTTGATCGATTTTTAGAGTAGAGGCTATAGAGTTTTTTAGGGTTAAAGGATTAGATTTTATTGTGGATGAGGGTTTAATGTTTTTTGGGATGAGGTTTGAGGTCATTTTGGGGATGAAGGTTTAGGGTTTTTGGGGGATGAGGGTTCAGAGATTTTTTATACTTATGTTTAATATTTTATTTTGGATGATGATTTAATGTATTGGATGCTGAAGCTTTAGTATTTTCATATATAACTATTTTTTATTTCGTACAGATTAGTTATTAGTTTTTTTTGGGGGATGAGGGTTTAGGGTTTCTTATGCTGATGGAATTGGGTTATTTGGTGCCGAGGGTTTATGGTTTTTTCATCTTGATTCTTTTTGGTTTTGGGTAATGGGGTTTAGAGTCTTATGGTTTAATGATTTTGAGGATTTTGGTGGATAAGGGTATAGTGGTTCTTTGAACCATTTTTTATGTTTTATTTCCCTAGTTAACTGGTTTTTTTCATTGAGTGTTTAGGTTTCATTGGGATTGGGCATTTGGGTTTTCTGTGGTTGAGGGTTACCAGGGATTCGGAATGGGGGTTTCAGGGTTCTGGGGGCTAAGGTTTGTGGGATTTTTCATTTTGAGGTTTTAGTTGTTTTTTCAGGATGATACATTAGGGGTGTTTGGGATGCTTTTTAAGGATTCTTTGGGTTGGGAAGTTAGGGTTTTTGAGGATGTGATATTAGAGTATCATTGGGCCTAAGGGTATAGGGTGTTTGGGGAACATGGTAAGATGTGTTTTAGGGAAAAGTGTTTTTGTTTTCTCTGGGGATGCTAATATAGAGTTTATTTAATGTGAGCTTCCAGGGTATTTTTGGGTTGAGGGTTCATGGGTTTTTAGGATTATGGATTTTCAGTTTTCAGGCCATATGGTTTAGTTAATTTTGGGATTGAGGTTTTATGGCTGTTTGAGGTAGATGGTTTTGTGGTATTTAGGGATGATGGATTTGGGTTTTTCAGTGATGAGTGTTTTGGGATTTTCTAGGATGAGGGTATATGGGTTCTTTGTCTAATTATTTAGGTTATATTACGGATTATGGTTTATGGTTCTTTATGGTGGTTGCTTTAGGGAATTTGAGGGCTAATGAAATAAGGGTTTTTAGGGATTTGGGTTATGTATTTTTTGCAATAAGGGTTTTGGGTTTTCTAGAGATCAGCTTTTTGGGATTTTCATTCAATTAGATTTATGGTTATTTTTTGGATTGTGGGTTTATGTTTTTTTGGGCTTGTCGTTTTCAGATTTTTTGGATAATGATTCGGTTTTTTTAGGGATGATGGTTTTGTGTATTTTGGAGTTTAGGTTTTAGGGTTTTTTGGGGGTGAGGGTTTAAGGATTTTCTATAAGAATGAATTTGGTTTTCTGGGGGATGAGGTTTTATGGTTTTTATGGTTGATAGTGTGGGGTTTTTTCGTATGAAGGTTTAGGGTTTTTTGGGGATAACTATTTCAGGGTTTTTAGTGATGAATTTATTAGGGTTTTGGGGTATAGGTTTTATCATTTATTGGTGATGAAATTTTATGTATTTTGGGGGATTATTTTTTAGGTTTTTTTGGTGATGTGGGGTCATGGTTTTTTGTGGATGGGGTTTTATGGTTTTTAGAGAAAAGTGAATAGTTCTTTTAGGACTAGGATTCAGGATTTTTTCGGAACACTGTATAGGGTTTTTGTTTGAATAAAGTTTAATATAATTTGTGTCAAAGTGTATTGGGTTTTATAAGGATGAGTGTTTTGGGATAATTTGGTGAAAATGGATTACAATTTTTTGGGGCTGAGGGTATAATGTTTTTTGGGATTTGGGTTAATGATTTTTTGGTGATGAGGGTTTAGGTGGGGTATAAAATTTTGGGATTTTGGGCTATAAGATTTTAAGTGTTTATTGGTCTGAGGGTTTTTTATTTTTTTCTAAGGGATTATATATTTTTGTGGATGAGGGTATTGTGTTTTCAGGGGATGAGGGATTATGGTTTTTTGAGGTTTAGGAATTAGGAGGTTTTTCTGTGTGAGGGTTTTCCGTTAAGTTTGTCATAGGTATCAATGTTTTTTAGTGTTGACTGTTTAGGGTTGTTTGGGTCTGATAATTTATGTCCTTTTGGGCATACAATTTTAGAGGTCCTTGAGGTTGACAGTTTATTGTTTTTTTCTTGGCGATGAGGGTCTATTGTTTTGATAGGGTATGGGGGTTTAGGGTTTTATGGGTAAGAGGGTTTTGAGGGATGAGGATTTAGGGGTGTTTGGGGATGAGAATGTATTTCCTTGTAGGGTTGGTGGATTAGAATTATTTGGCTCTGGGGGTTCAGGGAAGCTTGGGGCCATGGGTCTAGAATTTTTAGTGGATGAGTGTCAATATGTTTTTTTAGGGTGAGGGTTTAAAATTTTTTGGAGCTTAGGATTAACTGAGTTTTAGGATTGGGGTTTTAGGGTTCTTTTGAATGATGGGATTATGATTTGTTTCGTGATGATGTTTTAGGATTTTTGTGTCTAAGGATTAAGCAATTTTTTTATGTTTAGGGTTTAGGGATTTTTTAGGGTTGTGGGTTTGGGTTTTTTATGGATGACTGTATAGAGTTTTTTGATATGAGGGTTTAGAGTAATTTAGTGATGTGGGGTTTTGGATTTTAGATGAGGTTCTAGGGACATTTATGGAATGTGGAATACCTTTTTGGATGTTGAGGGTTTAGGGTTGTTTTAGGATGAGTTTTTAGGCTTTCATTTGTATTGAGTGTTAACAGAGTCTTGTGGTTCGTGGTAAATGGGTTTTTTGGGGATGAGAAATTCGGTTTTTTTGGGATAGAGGTACAAAAAAAATTTAGGATAAGGTTTTACAATTTTTTGAGGCTTAAGGATTGTGTAATTTTGGACAGGCATTTTATGATTTCTTGTAGATGAGGGACTAGGGTTTTTTGGTTTTTTTTTATGGTTTTACTGGGGATTAGGGTTTTGGGATTTTAAATGAAAAAGGAATAGTATTTTTTGGGATGAGTTTTTAGGTTGTTTTTAGGATGGGGTTTTAGGGGTTTGGTGATTAAGGTTTAGGTGTTTTGGGGTAAGAGTTCAGTGGTTTTTTGGGATTAATGTTCTGTGTTTCATTGGATTAAGTATTTATTCATTATTGCGGATGAGGTTTTACAGATTGTTTGGTGCTGGTGGTTTATGTGTTTTTAGTATTACTGAAATTGTTTGTATAGGATGAAATTTATGTTTTTTAGGGTTGTGAGATTAGGTTTTTGGGGTTTTGTGTTTTGTATTTTTTGGGGTCATGGTATAGGGTATGATTGGTATGTGTGTATATGTTTATTTGGGATTATTGTTGTGGGTTTTTTTGGGCGGATGATTCAGGTGTTTTTGGGGGTGGGTGCATAGGGTTTTTTGGTCATAGGGTTTAGGATATTTATGGGTTGAGGGTTTATAGTTTCTTATGGTTGAGTGTTTAGTTTTTTATTAGGGGCTGAGGGCTTATGATTTTATCAGAATGGTTGTTTAGGGTAATTTGAGGATGATGGATTTTTAATTTAAAGTTCTTATGGTTTATGGTATTTAGGTATGGGGGATTTGGAATATTGTAGTTGAGCAAATGGGGTTTTTTTGGATGAGGGATTTGGGTTTTTTTGGAGTTGAAGTTTTAGGGTTCTTTATGGATGTGTTTTTAGTATTTTTGGGGTTGATGGTTTTATGTTTTTGGTTTGAGGGATTAGTAGTGTTCATGGATGATTGATTAATGGTTTTGGGGCCAATGGGTTTTGGTTTTTTGTTGTTGAGTGTTTATTGTTTTGTTTTGGATGCGGGTTTTGGTTTTTTTGGGGGGATTATAAATAAGGGTTTATGGGGCATGAGGGTTTATGATTTCTTGGGGAAATATATTTTATGGTATTTTGGTACATAGAATTTATTATATTTGGGTATAAATTTTAAGTATTATTTGGGATTATTGTTTAGGGGTACTGGGTACCGATGCTTTAGTTTTTTTGGATCAGGTGGTTTTAGTGTATTTGGGGATAAATTTTAATGGTATTTTGGAGCTTCAAGTATAATGTTTTTAGGGATGGGTGTTATGGGGTTTTATGGATGAGGTTTTTACTGAATTTTAAGAATTAGTGTTTAGCTGTTACTAGGGATTTGGTTTTTTGGTTTTTTGTGCTAAGGGTTTATGATTTTGTGTTCTAAGGATTTAGGGTTTTTCCAGGTTGAGGGTTTAAATTTCTGTGGGTTGAAATTTTTTATTTAGTGTTTTTGATTTTTTGGGTTCAAGGATTAAGGTTTTTAGGGTTGAGGGTTAAGGGTTTTTTGTGGATGAGGGTTTATGGAGTTTTAGGGATGAGCATTTACGCTTATTTGTTTTTTGGTCTACAGTTTATTTGGATGGGGGTTTATTGTTTTTTAATAATTAGGATTTATTGTTTATCTAGGATGTTTGTTTCTGTTTTTTTGGTTCTATTGATTCAATGATTTATTTGGGGGTGGGGGTTTAGATTTTTGTTTGATGAAGAGATAAGTGATGTTGGTGTTGGGGGTTTTGGGTTTTTTGCAGGAAGAGGTTAGTGTTTCTTGGGGATGAGGGGTTAGAGTTTTGTATTGGTGATATTTTACAATTTTTGGGGATAATGGTTTATATTTTATAGTGGACAAGGGTTTATGGCTTTTGTTGGCCTATGTATTATTGTTTTTTTCAGCTAAGTGTTAAGGGTTTATTTGGGATGAGGCTTATGTATTTTTTGGTGATGATGATTTTAGGGGTTTGGAGGATAATGGTTTGGGGTTTGGGGGCTGGGGGTTATGGGATTTCGGTGATGAGAGTTTAGGTGGTTTGGGGATGAATGTTTAGTGTTTTTTTGGGTTTGGGGTATTGGGATTTTTATGATGTGAGATGATTGTTTTATTGGGACTGAGGGATTAAAGTTTTTAGGGATGAGGGTTGAGTGTTATTTTGGGTCCTAGGGGTTTAGGGTTTTTTGGTAGACGGTTTAATGTTTTTTAGTTTTAGGGTTTAGATTGTTTTGTGGTTGAGGGTTTAGGGGGTTTTATGATGATGGTTTAGGGGTGTTTGGTGATAAAATTTCAGGGATTTTTAGGGATTATGGCTTAATGTTTTTTGGGGAAGAGGGTTTTAGGACTTTTGGGGGTGAGGTTAAGGTTTTTAATAATTGAGGGTATTATTATTTTTTGAGGAGTAGGGTTTAGTGGTACGGTGCTAGTAATTTATGGGATTTATGTCGGGGGATTATGATTTATTTAGGATGAGGGTTTATGTTTTTTGGTGTGAGGGTTTAGGTTTTTCTGGGGATTTGGGTGCATCATTTTTTATATATGAGGGTTTTAGGTTTTCTGGGGATGAGATGTTTGGTTTTTTGATGTTTTTATAATTGTTTTCTAGGATTGGGGGTTGGGTTTTTTTTGTGGATGAGGGTTTAGTGTTTTTTGGGACGGATGGTTTTGGTAATTTTGGGACAAGGGCTTAGGATTTTATTAAGACAGAGGTATTTGGTATTTGGTGCTGAGGGTTTTTGGGATTTGGGTTTTATGAATTATGGATTTTTGGACTATTAGGTTACGGTAATCCATGAATGGAGGTTTAGGGTTTGTTTTGTGAGGGTTTTAGCTTTTTTGGTGCTAATGGTTTAGGGGTTTGGGGGATGTGGATTTTGGAATTTTCTAGGGATAATGGATTATGGTTAATTTGGATTTATGTGGTGAGTTATTAGGGTTTTGTAGGATTAGGGTTCAATATTTTTTGGGTTAGAGGGTTTTCGGTCTTCTAGGGATTGGGGTTTGCTAGTTTTATGATTCCTGGTATTTTAGGGAATAGGGTTTCATGGTTTTTGGGGATAAGGGTTTATGTTTTTTCAGTATTGGGGGTTTTTGAATTTTTGGGATTTAGGGATTAGGGTTCTATAGGGATAAGGGTTTTGGGTTATGGGGGAAAATTTATTTGGGTTTTTTCGGCAAATGCTTTCAGGCTTCTAGGGATTTGGGTATATTAGGGATGGGGGATATGGTTTTTAATTATGAATAATCATGGATTTTATGATTGAGGGATTATTTTTTTGGTAATGATATATTATGTTTTTAGGGTAGGTGGTTTAGGGTTATTTTTTATGTAGTTTTAGTATTTTTTTTGAGGGTTTAGAGTTTTTTGGTGTTTAGGATTGAGATTTATTTTTATGATTATTTAGGGTCTTTTGAGACTAATAGTTCTTGGTTTTGGGGGACTATGTGTTATGTATTTTCTGTAGACATAGGTATAGAGTTTTTTTAAGATGATTCATTATAGGTTTTTGAGGATGAGGGTTTAGTAATATTTGGTACTGAGGATTTGGTGTTTTTTAGCATGAGGGATTAGTGTTTTTTTATATGTTTTTAAATTTTTTGGGGATGAATTTATAGTATTTGGAGGGTCTAATGGTTTAAATTTTTTTAGGGATGATGGTTTTAGGTTTTTTTGGCGATGAGGGATTCTGGTTTTTTGGGGCTCGGGGTTTTTCATTTTAGTGTTGTTAATTTCTAATTGTTTTTTATGTGAGTGTTTATGTTTTTAGAGGGTTTATGTATAATTTTTGTTGAAGGTTTAGGATATTTTTTGGATGAGGGTATGTGGCTATTTTGGGGATGAGTGGTTAGAGTATATTTGGTTTTTGGGTGTTGATTGTTTTGGTGATGATGGTTTTGGGATTTGAGTGGATGAATGTTTAAGTGAATTTGGGTCTGAGGGTTTATGGTTTTTTGGGGATGTGGGTTGGGTTTTTTGGGGGATTAGGTACTAGAGTTTTATGGGGATATGTGATTATGGTTTATTATTTTTAGGGGCATAGGGTATATGTTTTTTTTGGTTCAATAGGTTTAGTTTTATTACACTGAGAGATTCTAGTTTTTTTTTGCAATGGATTAGAGGTTAATTGGGGATCCGGGTTTTGGGAATTTTTTGGGACTAATGGTTTCAGTATTTTTGGGGCTCAGGGTTTTGGGGGTTTTGGGTGGCTTTATAAGGTGTTTTTGAGGATATGGGTTTTTTATGAGGTTTTTATAGTGTTTGGGGCTTTGAGAATTGGGTTTTTTAGGGATGATGGCTTAGTGTTTTTTAGGTCTTTCAATTTAGGGCTTTCTGGGGATACGAGTTTATAGTTTCTTTAGGATCAATTATTTTGGTTTTCAAGGAATGTACATTTTGGTTCTTCACGATATTAATATTTAGTTTTTTTGTGTTTTAGGGTTTATAGTTTTCTGGGGATAGGGGTTTCATATTTTTTTCGGACTTGGTGTAATTTTTTTTGGTATGTAGGTTTACGTTTTTCTATAGCTAAGTGATTATGGTTTTTTGTGGTATATATTTTTATGGTTTCGTAGGGATGATTAATTATGGATTTTTTTGGTAGTTTGGTTTAGTATTTTTTGGGGTTTAGGATTTTGATTTTTTGGTCCATAGGTTTTAGGGGTTTTGGGATCTAGGTAATGGTAATGAAATTATGGGTTTTTTGGGTTGAGGGTTTATTGTCTTTTGGGGAAGAGTTTTTATTTGTTTTGGGGTCCAAAATTTGTTGTTTTGGGGGATTATGATTAATGGTTTTTTGGGTCTGATAGTTTATTGTTTTCTGGGGAAGAGGGATTGGGGTTTTCTAGGTCGGAGGGTCGGATTTTTTCTCACTGAGGGTTTTGGATTTTTTGGCTGAAAGTTTTGGTGTAAGTATGATGTAGGGTATAGGGTTTTTATAAACTATGTTTTAGTGTTTTTTGGGTATAATGGTTTATTGTTTTCTGGGTTTAATGTTTACGGTTTTTTGGGGATGAGATTTTAGCATTTTATGTAGATGAGGTTTTAGGTTTTTTGTGGTGAGGGTTTATGGATTCTTGTGGATTATGATTTATGGTTATTAGGGGGATAAGGATTTATGGTTGTTCTGGTTTAGTGTTTGGGATTCTTTGGGTGTTAGTATTTTAGGGTTTTTTATGTTGAGGGTTTAATGTTTTTTGGGGAGAGGTTTTTGGGGTTTTTAGGAATGAGGTTTTAGGGTTTTTTTGTTGATGTGGGTTTAGGGTATTTTGTGCCTAATTGCTTACGGTTTTAGGTATGTTAGTTTAATTTTTTTTGGGATTTATAGTTTAGGGATTTACGGACCTAGTGGTTTATGTGTTTTAGGTGTAGCGGGTTCAAGGATTTTTGGGACATATGGTTTAGTGGTGTTTGGGGATGAGGGTTTAGGATTTCTTGTGCTGAGGGTGTAGCTTGTTTTTTCAGGATGAGGGTTTAATGTTTTGGGGGACGGGTGTTTAGGGTTTTTTGGTGCATATACATTATGGGTTTTGTGGATAAGTGATGAGAGTTTTTGTTTTATGGTTTATGTTTGTCATTGTACTGACGGTTTGGGTTTTTTATTGATAAGGGTTTAGGTTTTTTTTGTGTTGATGGTTTAGGGGTTTTAGGGAATGTCAGTTTTTGGGTTTTTGGGTTGTGGTTTTTGGATTTTTCATGGATTATGGTTTAAGGTTTTTTTTTATAAAGTATTAGTGTTTTTTGGTGCTGAGAGTTTAGTTTTTTATGGGGTATATGGATTATGTTTTTGAGGGAGGGTGATTTAGTAAATTTTGGGGTTAATGGTTTGGGGGTATTTTTTGATGAGGGTTGAGGGTTTTTTGGGCTATGTATTATGGTTTTTTGGTCGATGATATTTTTGGCTATTGGGTTTAAGGGTTTAGTATTTTATTTTAATGAGGGTTTAGGGTTTTCATGGGTGTATGGTTTATGGTTTTTTTAGATATCGGTGTTTAGATATTTTGTGGGATCTGTGTTTGAGAGTTATTGAGTTTGAGGGTTTTGGTGTTCAGGGGGTAATGTTTTAGGGGTGTTTAGGGATACTGGTTTATAGTTTTTTTTGGGATGAAGGTGTAGTTATTTTAAGGGATGCATGTTTTAGAGATTTGTTTGGGGAATATGGGTTTATGATTATTTTGGACTGAGGATTTTTTTTTTTTAGTATGATGGTTTTTGGTTTTCTAGGAATAAGTGTTTTGGGGTTTTTTGGGGTATAGTGTTAATTTTTTTTAATGTTTTCATTTATGGGTTTTTTGTGAATACTTGTATGATGATTTTTTTTATATGTGTATAGTCATTGTTGTGGATTTGGGTTGTAGTTTTTTTGGTTTTGTGAGTTTATATTTTGTAGAGATGTCTGTTAAAGAGTTGTTTTTGTTCAGAGGGTTTTGGGATAATTTTATGATGGTTTAGGGGTATTTAGTGACGAGTGTTTTGGGTTTTTTGGTGCCAAGGGATTATTATTTTTTATGTATGAGGATTTTGGGGTTTGTGGGATGATGGTTTTAGAGTTTTTACATATTGATGGTTTAGGGATTCATAGGGCTAAGGATTTACTATTATTTGGGATTGACAGTTTTGGTCTTTATGATGATATGGGTATTGGATTTTGTTGTTTGAGAAAATATCTTTTTCTAGGAATAAAATATTGGTTTTTATGGGGATGTTTGTTTAAGGTTTTATTTTTATAATCTAATAGGTCTTCCAGGGCAAATCTTTTAATTTTTTCAAGGGAAAATTTTTTATGTTTTTTTTTGAAATGATGAGTTTATTGTTTTTTGGGGATTAGGGATTATTGTTTCATTGAAAGAGGTTTTAGTTTCTTTATAAGGGTTTGTATTATTCGGGGCTCATGGATTAGGTTATTTTTAGCCTTTGATTTTTGGGTTCTTGGGGTTGAGGGATTTTTTGCTGATAGTTTAGGGTATGTTGGGGTTGAACAGTGAGTCTTTTTTTGGGCCGTATGGTTTCTTTTTAAGGGGTTATGGTGTAGTGTTTATATTTGGGGTGTGGCTTTAGTGTTTTTCGTGGATATGATTTTAGAAATTTTGGGGGTGGGTGTTTAGGGTTTTTTGGGGATGAGAGTTTAGGGTTATTTGAGGATAGGGGATTATGGAATTTTACAGCTAAAGAATTAGGGTTTTTTGGGTCTTTGGTTTTTTATATTCTGGTTGTTGATGGTTTAGTTATTTTCTTTTTAGAGAATTTTATGTTTTTTATGGATGAAGGTTTAGGTATATTGTGGATGTGTGTATAGGGGTTATTGGGTTGAGGATTTAGGGTATTTGAGGAGTGATTCTTTAGGGGTTTACATGGATAAGGTTTTATGTTCATTATCGATGAGGTTTTATGATTTTTGGGGTTGTGGGTCTAGAAATTCATTTCTTATAGGTTATAGGGATTTTTATGGTGAGAATTTAGGTGGTTCTAGGAAAATGTTTATGGTTTTTTTCATGATGAAGCATTATGATTTTTTTGGTTGATCATTATCAGTTTTTAGAAAGATTGTTTATTTTTTTAGGGTTGAAGTTTTATGTATTTTTGATGTTGAAGTATCTAGGTTTTTTGGGGGTAAGGTTTTAGGATTTTTGGGAGATTAGGATTTAGTGTTTTTTGGGTCTTAGGGTTTTGGATTTTTTTGGGCTCAGGGTTAGGTGTTTTTTGAGGCTGAGAGTTTATCGGTTTTGGTGTAGAGGGTCTCATGTTTTTGTGGGTTAAGGGTCTAGGGTTTCTTGGGAATGAGAGACTAGTGTTTTATGGGGGATTATGGTTTTGGGTTTTTAGGGATGAGGGTTTTGGGATTTCCGGGGATGAGAGTTTAATGTTTTCTATTTCTGATTTCATATGTTTATATACGACTCAGTGTTCATGTTTTTTGAGGTTGATGTTTTAGTTTTTTCCAAGGATGAGAGGTTATTGTTTTTTTGTGGATAAGTTTTTATGGACTTATGTGGCCGAGTTTTTAGGGTTTTTTGGGACTGAGGGTTTAGGGCTTATAGGGATTAGGGTTTACATATTTTTAGGGGATAGGGTTTATTATATTTTTTGGATGAGTCTATTTTCAATTTGGTAGTGAGGTTTTTTGGTTTTTGGGATTAATTGTTTAGGGTTTTTCAGGGATAAGAGTTTTTTGGTTTTTGTGGGCTGAGTGGATAAATTCTTTGTGTTTGAGGGTTGAGGGTTTTATTTATTATGGTTTAGGGTATTTTTAGAATTATGATTTCAGGTGTTTGGGGGTAATGGTTTAGGATTTTATTATTGATGAGTGTTTACGGTTTCATGAGTTTGAGGTTTTAGGAATTTGCGTGGGTGAGGGTTTAATATTATTTGGGTGTTAGTTTTTGTGGAATTTTGGGGTTGAGTGTTTAGGATTTTTTGGGGATGATGGTTTTGGGTTTTTTGGGGCTGAGTGTTTGGGGGTTTTAGGGATGTTTGTTAGGGTTTTTTTTGGTTTTTTGTTTAATAGTTTTTGAGGTTTAGGGTTAATGGGGTTTTTTGGATGAGGGTTTAGGGTTTTTTGGGGATAACATTTTAATTTTTTTAGGAAATGTGGTTTAGTGTTTTTTGGGGATTTGAGTTTTGGTTCATTCGGGATGATTTTTTAGGTTATTTAGGGATGAGGATTTAAGGTATATTAAGGGTGACGGTTAGTATGTTTTATAGATGCAGACTTATGGTTTTTTTGTGATGATTTTTATGGGTTTTTGGGATGAAGATTTATGGGTTTTAGTTTTGAGTGTTTTGAAAATTTTGGGATGAGGGTGTAGGATTTTACTGGGTTATGGTCTTGGGTTCTTTTGGGAATAATGTTAAGGGTTTTTTGGGGATATGGGTTTAGAATTTTTGGGGGATTACTGTTTTTGATTATTTGGGACTGAGGGTTTATATTTTTTTGTAGTTGATGATTTAGGGTTTTTTGGGATTAGGTTTTACAGTTTCAGGGATTATCTTTAACGGTTTTGTGGATAATGGTTAATGGTTTTTGGGGATGATGGTTAAGGGGTTTGGATGATGAGGGTTTATGGATTTTTTGCGCATACAGTTTTTTCGATTTTTGGGTTTGACAGTTTAGGGTATCTATTAGCTGAGGGTTTAGGGTTTTTGGATGGTTAGGGTATAGTATTTTTTAGGGTTTCAAGATTAGCATTTTCTGGTGATGATATTTTATTATTTTATGGGGATGATATTTTAGGATTTTTTTGGCTGCAGGTATAGGGTTGTTGGGGGATGATGGTTTAGGGTTTTTTAGGATTTGTGATTATGGTTTTTTGGAGCATAGGGTTTAGGAGATTTTAAGGATTAGGGTTTTGTGTTTTTGGGGGTTGAGGGACTACTGTTATTTAGGGGTCATGATTTTCTTTTTATTGGTCCTCTGGTTTTAGGATTTTGGGTGGAATTGGATTTATGGTTTTTTGGAAATGAGGGTTTTTTGTTTTTTAAGGATGAGTATGTATTGGTTTTTCGAGATGAGGTTTTAGTTGATTTGGTGTTGATGGTTTAGGGGTTGTGCAGATACGGGGTTTTGTAAATTTGGGAAGAGTGATTATGGTATTTTGGGTTTATGGTTTTTTTGGATGATGGTTCTGGGTTTTCTAGGGCTAAGGTTTTAGCTTTTTCTAGTGATGGGGGAATAGTATTTTTTGGGTATAATGGATTAATGAATTATTAGGGTTAGTTTTTTCTATTTTATGGTGGCTGTGAGTTTAATGTTGTTTTAGGGATGAGGATTTGGGGTTTTTTATGGATGAGGAATTTGAGTTTTTGGGGATCAGTGTTTAGGATTTCTGGTGGTGGGTATTTTGTGTTCATTGGGGCATATGGTTTATGGTTTTGGGGGAAGAGGGTATCAGTATTTTTGGGAGGGGCGTTTAGTGTGTTTTTGGTGAAGGGTTTTTTTGTTTTTGTGGATGAGTCAGTAGGAAAATCATAGGTATAGTGTTAATTGTAGTTTGGGGATGATGGTTTAGCGTTTTTTTTGGGATTAGGGTTTATGGTTTTATGGGATTAGGGATTATAATTTTTTTGGGATTACTGTTTAGGGTTATTGGGGTTGTGGGTTTAGGGTTTTTTCAGCATTAGATTTTTAGTTTTTTTGGTGAGTGAGGGTTTAATATTTTTTGGGTTAGAGAGTTGCGGGTTATTTAGGGAATAGGGTATAGGGTTTTTTGGGGCAATGGATTTTGGGTGTTAGTGTTTAGGGTATAAGATGTTTTTGTGTTGTGGGTTTATTGTATATATGGGATGAGTTTTTTGACTTATAGGGGGTGTGGGTTTAGTTATTTTTAGGGATAGTGGTTTGGGGGTTTTATGTCTGAGTGTCATTGGTTGTTTTGGGACTGATGGTCTATCAATTTTTTTGGGAGAGGGTTGAGGTGTTTTTGATAGTGATGGTTGTCTTTTTCTGGGGTTAGTGGTCAGGGTTTTTTGGGGCTGTAGATTTATGGTTTTCATATGTAAAGCGTTTAGGTTTATTTGAAGATGATGGTTTATGTTTTTTTAGGGATGAGGGTGTAGGGTGTTTTGGGGATGACGGTTTATGGTTTTTTAGGGATGATGGTTCCAAATTTTTTTATGGTTTAGTTTCTAGGGTTTTAGGGCTATGGTTTTTGGGGTAATGGGGTTGACATGTTAGGTTTTTTTAGGGATGTGGTTTTAAGATTTCTTGAAGATATGTTATTAGGGTTTAGATATATGATGATTTAAATTTTTTATGTAAGAGAGTATAATGTTTTTTTTGGAATAGTGTTCATGATTATTTTGGGTTGAGTGTTTAGGGATTTTGGGTGATGAGATTTTAGGTTATTTATAGTCTTCGGGTTTAGGGTTTTTTTGGGATATGGTTTTTGTGTATATTTGGGGTGATGTAATGGGGTGTTTAGGGATGGGGGTATAGGGTTTTATAGTGATGAGCTTCTAGGATTAATGGGGTATCAGTTTTAAGGGTTCTCATGGTTGAGTTTTGTTGGGTTTTTGGGAATGATCATTTACTGTTTTTTCTAAGGGACTGCGGCCTTTTGGGGTAGAAAATTTACCATTTATTTATGAATGAGGGTTTAGGGTTTTAAGAGGATGAATGTTTATGGGTTTTTTCAGCTACGTTTTAGAGTTTATGGGGGATGATGGTTTATATTTTTGGGGTTGTGAATTTTGGGTTTTTTATTGATGTGGGTTTAGGGTTTTATGGGATCAGTACTTAGGGTTTTGGGGGAATGAGTATATAGGGGATTGGGTGATGTTTTTTTGGTTTATTGGGGTTTAAGGTTTAGTTTTTCTTTGTCTTGAGGGTTTAAGTATTCTCGGATCCAAGCCTTAATCATTTTTTGTGTCTGATTGCATAGGATATTTTTTGGATGAGTGTTTCAATTTTCGGGGCTGAGGGTTAGGGCTTTTAAGACTGAGGATTAGTTTTTTCTTTATGATGAGTGTTAATAGTTATTTGGGGATGATAGTTTACTATTGTTTGTGTATATGGGTTAAGGTATTTTTAGGTTTGAGTGTTCATGGTGATTTAGGATAGAGGGTTTAAGTTATTTCCTAGGTTGTTTAGTTCTTTTTAGTGATGAATGAATATGGTTTTTTGGGATGAAGGTGTATGGATTTTGTGGAATAAGAGATTAGTTTTTATTTAGGGGGGGATTTTGGTATTTTTAGGGATAATGGATTATAGTTTTTTGTGATGGGGTTTTTATTTGTTATGGGGCAAAGGGTTTATTTTTTATTGTGGGGGTTTTAATTTTCTTATGCTGAGTGTTTGGAGTTTATTTGGGATGAGGGTTTAGTGTTTTTTGGGGTTGAGAATGTAGAGTGTTTTTGGGATAGAGGATTTGGGTGGTTTTCTAGATAAGGGTTTTGTGTTTTTGGGGAATTTTCTTTAGGGGTTTTGGGATTGATTATTTATCGTTAATGGTGATATATTATAAAGGTATTTTTGGGGCTCAACATATAGGGTTTTTTATAAGGATTTTGGGATTATCTTAGGTGAGAGTTTAGGGTGTTTGGTGCCGAGGGATTATTATTTTTTTGGGTGAGGTTTTTGGGGTTTTAGATCATAATTGTTTTGTGAATTGATAGATTTGGTTTTTTGGGTTTTATGGCTTATGAATTAATGGTTCTTCAGTCTGAGTGTTTATTGGTTAATTAGGATGAGGTTTCATAGATTATTAAGGGCTGACTGGTTTGGTTTTTATGAGGATGAGGGTTATGTTTTTAGTGGGATGAGATTTTATGGTTTTTGGGGGGTAATGGGATTAGGGTTTTTTGGTGCTGAGGGTTTTATGTATTTTTGGGCTTAAGGAATAGAGTTTTTTCTGATGAGGGTTTAGGGGTTTCTTGGGACGATTTCTTCTAGTTTTTGTGGATGATGGTTGAGATATTTAAGGGATGATTTCATATGGATTTTTGGGATAGAGGGATCCAGTTTTTCTAGGGATAATATTTTCTTTATAGGGTTGATGGTTTTGGATTTTTTTGGGTGAGGGTTAAGGGTTATCTCAAAATGATGGTTTAGGGTTTTTTGGGGTAGAGGGTTTAATTTTTTTTTGGGTTTGATAGTTTAGGGTTTTTGGGGATGAGAGTTTTGGAGATTTGGGGGAGGATCTATTGCGGTTTTGTGCGGTGAGTGATTAGTGTCCTTTTTGTGGATGAGGGTTTAAGTTTCTTTATGCTTTTTTGGGTTATTTTGGGAATACAATTTTGTGTTTTGGGGCTGAGGGTTTAAGAGTTTTTTGGGTTGAGGGTTTTCTGGTTTCCGAGATTTTGGTATATGTTTTCCTGGGGCAGAATGTTTTGTTGTTTTTCGGATAAGGTTATAGGGTTTTTGGGGATTATGTTTAAGGGTATTGGGGGGATTGGGGTTTATGGTTTATTGGGGATGATGGTTTAGATTTTTTGGGGAATTATTTGTAGGGTTTTATGGTGGTTAGGGGTTTTGGGTTTTGGAAAATTAGGTTGTAGGGGTTTTGGGGGATGAGTGTTTATGGTTTTGGGGGGTTGTTGGGTTGAGGGTTTTGGGGTTCTGGTGATGAGGGTTTGGGGTATTTTGGGGAAATATGTTTAGGTATTATTAGGGATGGGGGTTTATTGTTTTTTAGTGCTAAGGTTACCGGGGTTTTAGGGAATGTGAGTTTATTTTTTTTGGGTTGAGTTTTTAAGGTTTTTTAGGGTTAGGGATTATGGGTCTATAGTATTGAGTGTTTACCATTTGTTGGGGATGAGGGTCGATTCGTTTTTATGGAATCTTTTATATGGTTTTTTGGGGTTGATGGTTTTGAGTTTTTTTGAGAAGACGTTTTAATGTTTTGGGATGAGGGTCTAGGTTTTTTGGGGATGAGGGTTTAGGGTTTTTTTGGGGATGATGTTCCAGTTATTTTATATGAATTTTTTTACAATTTATTATAGATGATGATTTATTGTTTTTTGGGGATGATGTTTTAGGGTTTTTTATGGGGATTTTGTCTTTTTTGGGGACTCAGGTATAAGGGCTTGTTTGTGGGATGAGGGTTTGGGGTTTTTTGGCTGTTTGAATCATGTTCTTTGGTGCTGCGTGTTTAGGGTGTAATAGAATTATTGATTAGTTTTTTCGGTGGAAAATGGTTAGAGTTATTTGGGATAAGATTTTAGGGATTTTGGGGGTTTATATTTTAGTGTTTTGTGGGGATAGGGTGTACGTTTTTTTCCTAGTTTTTAGGTGGTTTTTACTTATTTTTTAGTGTTTTTAGGGATTAAGAATTTTTTGTTATTTTATTTGTGGATGAGTTATTAGAGGGGATTGAGGATGAGGGTTTGGGGGTCTAGGAGATATGGTCTTAGGTATTTTTAATAATGAGGGTTTTGGGGTTTTTTAGATGACGGTTTCGTGGATTTTTTTGTTTATTTTTGGGGTTTCATAGTGTTAAGGGGTTAGTGTTTTTTTCAGGATGTGGGATTAGTGTTTCTTTGGGATAGAGGGCGTAGTTTTTTTAGAGGGTTTTTGGGGAATATGGTTTAGTTTTTCTTTGGGGATGTTGATTTAGAGTTTTTCAAGATAAGGTTTCTGGGTACTTTGGAGGAGAGGGTTCATGAATTTTGAGGATTATGGTTTTGGGGTTTTCGGGACTAACGGTTTGTGTATTATTGGGTAGAGGTTTTATTGCTTTTTTAGGGTAGAGGTTGTAGTGTTTCATTGGGATGAAAGATTAAGGATTTAAAGGATAATGGAATAGGGGTTTCTGGGGATAGGGTTTTATGGTTTTTAAGGATTATTGTTTAGGTGTATTTAGGGAAGATGATTTATTGTTATCTAGGGTGGAGGCTTTTGAGTTTTTCAGGTCTTAGGGAAAATGGTTTTGGGTTTTATGGGGATTATTTTTTTTTTGGATTTTGGGGAATAAGTTTTAGGGATTTTTGGGATTGAGGGTTTATGTTTTTTTGAGGTTGAGGGTTTTTTCGAGTTTTGGGCTAATGTTTTAGGGTTTTTTAGGGATGTTGGTTTTCTGTTTTTTAGGGGTGAGTTATTAGTGTTATTTTAAGATTGCGGGTTAAGGATTTTTTTTCGTATGAAGGAATATGGTTTTTTAAGATGAGGTTATATGGTTTTTATGGTTAAGCGTGTGGGGTTTTTGGGGATAATGGTTTATTGTTTTCTCGAGATTAGTGTTTTAGTTTTTATACTAATTATTTTTTAGGATTTCAAGGATGAGAGTTTAGGGTTTGTTAGGGATAAAATATTAGTTCTTTTGGAGGATGATAGATTAATTTTTTTTGGGGATGTTGGTTTATGGTTATTTGTGGGTCGATATTTAGGGTTTTAGATATGAGAGAGTTGTTTTTACTAGGAATATTGAATTTACTATGAACCTTTTGTAGCATTTTGGGGGTTGGGGGTTTAGGGTATGTGAAGTCTGTTGGTTTACTAATTCGGATGGATGAGTGTTTTGGATTAATTTTGGGCAAAGAGATTAGGGTTTTTTTGGGCTTATGGATTTGGGTTTTCTGGGGCATTGTGAATATAGTTTTTTGGGGTTGAGTGTTTAGTTGAGGATGATGGTTTATCTGTTTTGTGGGAGTGGGTTTAAGGGTTTTTTGGATCTAGGGTTTTTTTGTTTTTTTAGGGTTAATCAGTTTCTCAGGATGAGGGTATTAGGTTTTCTAGGGATGGGGGTTTATGGTGTTTTTTCGACATGGGAATATGGTTTTTGGGTTTTTGGGTATGATGGATTAGGATTTTTTTTGACAGAGGGTTTAGATCTTTTTAGGGTTGAGTGATCAGCATTTTGTGGGGCTAATTATTTACAGTCTTTTGTTGATATGAATATAGAGGACATTGAGGCTAATTGTTAATAGATTGGTTTTTTTATCAGGGTCTAGAAATTTTGGGGGGATGAAGGTTTAGGGTTTTTCGGGGAAGATGCTTTGGGGGGATAAGGATTTAGAGGTTTTGGGAGATGAGTATTTATGTTTTCTTGAGGTATTATGTTTAGGAATATTTGTTCTTGGGGTTTTGGGTATTCTTCAAGCCATGGATTTATAATTATGAGTGGTTGATGGATAAGTAATTTTTTTATATGTGTGGGTAGTATTTTTTGGAGATGGTGGTTCAGTGTTTTTTAGTATTGATGGTTTAGTGTTTTTTTAACTATGGGATTAGGCATTTTTAGTACTGAGGTTTTAGTATTTTGTGCGGCATAGGAATAATGGTATTTTAGGATGAGTTTTTAAGAATTTTTTAGGTCTATAGGATGGGGATTTAAGAATGATAATTTAGGTATTTTATGGATGATTGTTTTGGGTGTTTTGAGATGAGGGTATAATGTTTTTTAGTGATGATGGTTTTGGGTTTTTTAGATGAGGGTTTAGATACATTTAGGGATGGTGGGTTTTATTTTTTGGTGATGTGGGTTAGTTGTTTTCTTCGGATGAGTTTTTATGTTTTTATTTTTATTTTTTGTGTTTTTGTAGTTTTATGGTTGAGCGTGAATTGTTTTTTGTGGATGAAAATTTAACAATTTTTGGGGACAAAATTATTGGATTTTTTAGGGTATGGGTTTAGGGAATTTTGCGGAATAAAGTTTCTGCTTTTTCATTGAACTCATTGTTTATGGTTTTATGTATTAGAGGGTCTATGGAATTATGGGGTTTGTTTTTATGGTTTTTTTGGGTCTGAGAGTTTTGGAATTTTTATAGAGAATGGATTAGATTTTTTGGGGATGGGGATTTAGGTTGTCTTTGGGATGAGGTTTTGGGGGTTTTGGTGATTATGGTTTTACTAGTTTGGGGATTGGGGTTTATGAGTTAATAGATATTGGGTTTCAGTGTTTCTTCTTTATGAGTGTTTATTGGTTATTGGAGAGGAAGTTTCATAAATTTTTTGGGGATGGGTGTTTATGTTTTTTTAGGACGAGGGTTTATTTTTTTTACAAGATGATAGATTATGATATTTTTTTGGGTTGTGGGTTTAGGGTATTTTTGTTGTTAGGTGTTCATGATTCTTGGGTTCATGGTATTCAGTATTTTTCGAAATGGGTTTAGGGTTTTTTTGGGATTAGGTTTTTGGGTTTTGTCGGCTGAGGCATGGGTGATTTTTTGGGATTGGGGATTTGGGTTTCTGTGGGTATGGAGTTTTTTTATGTGCTAAGGGTTTATAGTTTATTAAGGTTAAGGATTAATTTATTTGGAGGTGAGTGTTTTATTGGGTTTTTAATGGGGTTTATGTTTTTTAGTTGAAGGGTTTATTCATTTTTTGTGCTGATGGTTAAGTATTTTTTGGGCTGAGGGAATTGGGATTTTGGGGTGCAACAACTGAGGGTTTTGGGCGTGATGGATTATATTCTTTTTGGAGAAAAGGGTTTATGGTTTTCTATGGATGAGTGTTTAGAATTTCAAGGGTCTTTGGGATTAATGTCTTGGGTATGATGGTTTAGCATTGTTTTGGGATGATGGTTTAATGGTTATGGGTCCAATGGTTTATGGTTTGTTGGGACTGAGTGTTTATTGTTTTGTTTGGGATGAGGGTTAAGGATTTTGGGGGATTATTGTTAAGGGTTTTTTGGCCATGGGGGTTTATTTTTTTTCATGGAATGAGATTTTATTGGTTTTGGGACATAGGGTTTAGTTTTTTTTCTGTATAAGTGTTTATGATTTTTGGGGCTTAGTGTTTAGTTGTTTTGTGAATGAGGATTTAGGTTTTTTTCGGGGACGTTGGTTTATGAGTTTTGGGAAATTATGGATTAAGGTATTTTTGGGCTGCTGCTTTACTTTTTTGGGTATTGGGGTTTTGGGGATTTAGGGCGAAGGTTTTTGGTTTTTTTAGGAATGCGGGTTTATGGTTTTTTTGGGTATGTGGTTTTTTTGGCTGTGGGTATATGGTTTTTAGTGATAAGGTTCTAGGATTTTTGGGGAAAGAGGGTTCATGGTTTTTTGGGGATGAGGGTATTGAGTTTTTTTGTTGAGTGTTTAGGATTTCTTTCAAAGATTAGAGTTTAGGGGTTTTGGGGGATGAAAGATTATGGTTTTTTTGGGATGAAGGTATAAGGATTTCTTTTAGTGTTTAGGATTTCTTTTTTGATGAGGGTTTAAGGTTTTTTTGGTTGAGGGTTGAGGGTTTTTTGGGATGGGGGTTTATGGGGTTTTAGCGATGATATTTTAGGTTTTTTGGGTAGAGGGTTTAAAGTTAAATAAAGAAGAGGGATTATGTTTTAGGTCTTTAGGGTTTAATATTATTTTGGATGTGGGTTTTTGGTATTTTGGTGATATTTGTTAGGGGTTTTGTTGGGAATAAAGGTTTAATATTTTTGTTCTGTTAAGTGAAAAGAGTTATTGGTGCTGGGGTGTACGGTTTTTTAAAGGTTGAGGGTTAGATTTTTAATGGGATGAGTGTTGAATGTTTTTAGGGCTGAGATTTTACATTTTTGTGGGGTAAGGGTTTTATCAATATTGTGGGCAAGGGTTATGGATTTTATGTGCCTAGGAAATTTGTTTTTTTGTGGGTGAATGTTTAGTGTTTTCTAGGGACGAGGCATTAGAGTTATTTGGTGATGATGGTTTCTGGGGATTTGGGGATAATTGTTTTGGAGTTTTTTGGAAAAGTGTTTAGGTATTTTTTCAATGAGGGTATATTGAATTTTCTTGCAGTTGGGGGTTTAAGGTTTTTTAAGGATACCCTTAGGAGTTTATTAGTAATGAGTGTTTAGAGTTTTTGTTACTTAGTGTTTAAGGTTTTCTTTTAATAAGGGTTAGGGGTTTCTAGGAATGAGGGTTTGGGATATTTTGGGGAATAGGGTTTGGGGTTTTCATGGAATGAGGGTTTCAGGTATTTTATGGATGGAATTTTTGGGTTTTATAGGATTAGTGTTTTGGGTTTTCAATGATGATAATTTAATTTTTTTTGGTTAGGAGGGTTTACAATTTTCTAGGGATCAGGGTCTATTGTTTCATAGGGATGAGGTTTTAAGGTTTTAAGGTTTTATAGGGTTTACAGATTAGGTTTTTCTAGGTATGAATGTTTAGTGTTCTCATTGGGTCTGGGTTTATGGATATATAGGTAATGATGGTTTATAGTTCTTTAGGTCCAAATATTTAGTGTTCTCATGGGATGGGGGTTTGGAGTTTTCTAGAGGCGTGGGTTTAGGGTATTCTAATGATGAATTTTTATGGTGGTTTTGGGGAAAAGGATTAGTGGTAATTTTGGGATGAGTCCAATCATGGGAATCCGAAAATATTATTCCAAAAATATGATTCTGAAATAAAAAGACGTTGAATTATCTCCTGAATCTAATCATGACAATAATTTAGATTGAACCAAAAATCAGAAGCCAATTGTTAGATTGCTTCAGGGGTTGAGGTTGCCAACCTCTGATGGAAATTGTTGGATCAATAGTATGATAGATATGACACTGATTGTAATATCAAAATATGATACAACTACTCAATATACAAGAGGGTGTAAATTGTATACATTAAAAATTCTTAAGGAAATTTTGCATAAACAAAATTCACAACACCTCAAAATTCTAATGATTTCTTGATTCTGAAAAAGTGATTCTAGAAATAAAAC
This sequence comes from Viscum album, assembly GCA_963277665.1. Lineage (NCBI taxonomy): Eukaryota > Viridiplantae > Streptophyta > Magnoliopsida > Santalales > Viscaceae > Viscum > Viscum album. Next base: position 584,374,033 of record OY728137.1, read on the forward strand.
ATCACAAAATTTTACAACAAATAATATTCTACGTTAAAGAGTATATAATCCTATATAATCAGAGTACATGTTTATGTAAGTATAAGAGAGTTATACATTCCTTAACAACCAAAATTACAGTGGAAAACAAAACCGAAACACTACATGTGACATGTAGTAACTCTTTTAACCCAATGAGTAGGGTATCCAACAACCCTTGATAAAGGTCCCCTGATTTATACTTTCAAGAAAGTTTGTCTTACACAAACCCAGGTTAGCCCTCAATCCCAAGATCGATATCTATCTTTCTATCCCCGTAAGCCCACGATTTGTAAGGAAATTGGCACCTTTGAATTCAAAACCTGTAATATATAATTTCTAAGAAAATTGAACCTCTGCACAAAGCAGATATGCACGAAGAAAATTTTGATCAAGCCGTTCATACATTCTGCATGAAGCCTGAGATTTTATAAGAGCCTTTCTCACTCTAGAAATCAATTCAACAACATGTAATCCTAGTTATTAAAAGTAAAGTCTTCCAAAAACTTGTAATCTCGTTCAAATGAGCTCCTATTTAAAGGCACAACTCCAACGGTCAGCTACCTCCTACAACAGTCATATTTTTCCTTAAATTATGAAAGGACATGTACACATGTCACTCAAACAACACTTAGTTAGTAACTAAAAGCACGACATCGTATTATAAAAAAACAACTGTAAGCAAAAATATGGTTACATAAAAAAACAGATATTCAGAATTAATGAAAATAAAAGTTCAGAGTCTAACCAAAAACACATTCAGTGTCTATAATAAAAGAATATTCACATTATATTTTCTAAGGAATTCGGAACCTGAACAGTATAGAATTTAGGAGTTTCAATTTCATGGAAATTTGGAATTTGGAATTACAAATTTTGGAGTCAAAGTTCATGAGAATTTAGAGTCAGGACTTACAAACTTCATAGTATAAATTTGGAGAACTCGGAGTCCGAAATCAGAAGATTTCAGAGTCTAAAAATTGATAACTCAGAGTAAAAAATAGAAAAGTTCAGAATCTGAATTCAGAGAACATGGAGTCAGAACTCAGAAGAGTTTGTAGTCTGAATTAAGAGAACTCAGTGTCAGAACTCAGAAAAGTTCACCATCTGAATTCAGAGAACTCAGAGTCAGAACTCAGAAGAGTTTGGAGTCTGAATTCAGAGAACTTGGAGTCAGAACTCAGAAGAGTTCGAAGTCTGAATTTAGAGAACTCAGAGTCAGAACTCCAAGGAGTTCAGAGTATAAATTCAGAGAAATTGGAACCTAAATTTGGATCCTGAAAACAGAATTCTCTTTATCTAAGTATTATATGATTCAGAGGTTTTAGATATGAAACCAAATTTTATACATAGACAAATAATGAACAAAGAAAAACATGGTAAGGATGAATTTCCTTGGGGAAGAAAAATTTCTTTATATAAGTAAAACATAGTGTAAAATGATATTTTCCTTGAGTTAAGGTGTTTGTGATTTTAAAAACAAGAATGAATGGTAATGTCATAAGGAGACCTTGTTGACTCAACAATTTCCCCCAAGTATGATGGAATGGAAAATTTATAAGTAAAATCTTATTAACTCTACAGGTGTAGGATTATCTAGAGATTCAGTTTAGGGTTCTCTTAGGTCGAGGGTTTTTTTTATTCTAGGGATATCTGTTTATGGGTTTCTAAGGATGAGGATTCAGTGATTTATATGGATGAGGGTGTTGGATTATTTAGTATTGACATTTTCATGTAATTTTGGGATGTCTGTTTAATGATTCAAGAGATGATGGATTAAATTTTATTGTTTTTGAGGGTATAGGGGTACTAGAGTTTATTTTTTAGGTTATTATACCAATGAGGGTTTTAGGCTTTCATCATCTGATGGATTAGGGGTTTTTATGGATGATGGTTTTGGGTTTACCAGGGATGATGGATTAGGATTTTTTTGTCTGAGGTTTAGGGTTTTCCTCATACTGATATTTTTCTGGGGATGAGTTTTTGTTGGTGCCTAGGTCTAATAGTTTATGGTTTTCTATTGATGAGGGATCATAATATTCTATTAATGATGTCTAACAGTTTATGTTAAGTGTAAATGTTTATTTATTTATAGGGATAATGGTTTATAGTTTTTTGGGGATGATGTTTGATGGTCTTATATAGAGTTGGGTAGAGGGTTTTTTTAGATGACGAATGATGGATTCTTGAGGGTGATGGATTAGGGTTTTCAATGTCTATGGTTATAGAATATGTTATGGTGGAGGTTTTGGGATTTATATGGATTTGTGGCAATGTTTTTTTGGATGAGGGTTTAGGGTTCTGTAAGGATGGGTGCTTAGGGTTTTCTAGGGGAAAGGGATTAGTGTTTAATGGTGTTGGGGGGTTATATTTCTCAATGGATAAGGATATAAGGTTCTCTAAGATATGGTTATATTATTTTATAGAGATTTTGGATTATGGTTTTTAGATTTGACATTTCAGGTTTTTCTGGGTCTAAGGGTTAAGTGATTTTAAGAGAAGAGGGTTATGTGCTTTTCTGAGATTTGGTATTAGGGATTTCTAAGGGAGCTGATTTTTTTTCAGCCTAAGGTTTTGGGTTCTCATTGTGATGAGGGTTTAATGTTTTCTAAGGGTGAAGTTTGAGGGGTTTTCATTGTATGTGTGTAAATTATTTTTTGGGGATGATGTTTTACAATTTTTTTGTGGATTATGGTTTAAAGTTTTTAGGGGCATTGGGTTTAGGGTTCTCAAAGGGTGAGGGTTTTTTTGAGGCATAGTATTAATAGATTTCAAGGGTTGAGGTTTGCAGGTTTTCGTTCAAGGAAGGTTTATGGAATTTTGGGTAGGGATTTATGGTATTTGGGGATGAGAGTTTTTGGTTTGGTTGTTTTTTGGGGTAAAGGTTTAGGATTAATTAGGGTGAGTGTTTCAAGAATTTTGGGGGTTGTTTCATTATGGTATTATAGGGCTAAGGGTTTATGTTATAATAGAACTGATAGTTTTGGGTGTATTTGATTTAGGATTTATGGTTTCTTTGGGACGAGGGTTTATGGTTTTTGGGGGCTGAGGGGTTATTGTTTTTTTGGGCAATGGGTTCAGGATTTTTAGGGGATAAGGGTTTACCTATTTTTTGGGATGGGGGATTATGTATTTTTTCAGACTTAGATAGTAGGATTTTAGGGGAGGAGGCTATAAGGATTTTTTATAAGTGTTTAATGTTTTATTGGGATTTGTGGTTTGGGTGTTTTCATCAGGGGGTTTATGGTTTTTTTGATGAAGGTATAGGGGTATTTTAGTATGTTTTTAAGGGAGTTTTTGACCATTTTATATAGACTTTTGTGTGAAATAGAAAAAAACATTATTGGGGCATAGGGTAGAGAATTTTTGAGAGTTGAGGATTTGGGGTGTCGTCATCAATGGTTTAGGGTTTCATACGATTGAGGGTTTAGCTTTTTTGGATAAGGGTTTAGTTTCTATATGAGCTAAGGGATTATGTTTTTCTAGGGCTGAGTGTTGAATGTTTTTTATGGCCAGGGTTTCCGCATTTATAGGATCTAGGTTTTATGGAATTTGGGTCTATGAGATTAGGGTTATTTGGGGATAGGGGTTGATGGTTTTTTTAGATTGGCCTCTTTTGTTTTTTGGAGATGATGGTTGAGGGTCCTTTGGACTATGGTTTGATGGTTTTATGTGGATAATGGTTTACAGATTTCATTTAATAATGGTTTCGGTATATCTAGATATGAGTGTTTTAGTTTTTTCTAGTGCTAAGGGGTGTGGGTTTGTAGGATTGGGGGTTGATAGTTTTTTTGGGATGATGGTTTTTAAATTTCCAGGGATGGCTGTTTTGGGATTTATGGGGTGAGCGTATATGCTTTTATAGGGATGAAGGATTTGGTTTTTCTTGGGGATTAGTATTTAAAATATTTTGGGGATGAAGGTTCGGTGTATTTTTGGTTAAAGGGTTTATGGTTTTCATGTGGATGAGTATTGAGGGTTTTCCAGTGTTTAGGGTTTAGGGTTTTGTGAGATAAGGGTTGTTGGTATTAGGGTATAAGGATTTAGTGTTTTTTTATAAGGGGGTTGAGTGTTTTCTTGGACATGTGGTTTTGTGTTTATTGAGGCTTAGGGCTCATTATTGTTTGATGATAAGGGTCCACAGTTATTTGGGAGTCAATGTTCATGGTTATTTCTGTTTGCGGTTTTGGGTTTTTTTGGGGATGATAATTTTTTTTTCTTTAGGGACGAGGGTTCAATGTTTCATAGGGATGTGGGTTCCATGTTTTTAGGGATGTTGTTTTATTGTTTTGGTGAATTTTCATGCTTTTGTGGGGATATAGTTTTAGAGATTTTTTGGGAATAGTGTTTATGATTTTTTTGGGTTAAGTATTTATGAATTATTAGGGGACGTGGATGAGGAATACATAGGGTAGTGGGTTTATTGTTTTTTGGGGTAGTGGGTAAATAGTTTTTTACAGCTCAGGGATTTGGGTATTTACAGAATGATTGTTCTGGGTTTTTTGTAGATGAGTTTTTGTAATATATTGGGTATAAGTGTTCCGGTTTTTTGGGGGCGGAGAGTTAATGTTTTTTAGGGATGAGGGTTCAAGGAATTTTAGGGATGATGATTTAGTGTCTTTTGGGTGATAGTTTAGGGTTTTAGGGGCTATGAGTTTTTGGTTTTTGGGGATGAAGGTACAATATCATTTTGGGATGGGTGAACAAAATTTTTTGGAGGATTTGGGAGGCATGTTTTTTTGGGGCAATGGATTATGGTATTCAGGGGTAGGTGTTGAGGGTTTTTTAGGTACATAATTTAGGTTTTTTGAAGGTTGGGGGTTTTTTGTTTTTCTAAGGATGAGGGTTTATGGTTATTTGGGTCTGAGGGGTGATAGATTTGTTGGGATGAGATTTTGTCATATTTTATGGGGGTGGGTTGAGAGTTTTTAGGTGTTGAGAGTTTGGAATTTCTTGTGGATAATGGTTGAGTTCTTTTTGGATAAGAGGGTTTAGGTTTTATTGGGGATGACAGTTTTGGGTTTTTTCGAGGGAAAGCTTTGAGGAATATTTTGGGCGAGGAATGACTATTTCTTGGGGATGGGGGATTAGGGGAGTTCAGTGTTGTGGGTTTATGGTTTTCCTAGCACTGATGGTTTTGGGTTTTTAGGGGATTATTTATTAAGACTTCTAGAGATAAGGGTTGATGGGGTATGGGGTCTGATGTTTAGGGTTTTTTAGGGAAGAAGGTTTTAAGATATATGGGCATGATGGTTGAGATTTTTCTTGGAATGAGGGTTTTGTGATTTATGGGTTTGATGTTTAAGAGTTTTATGAGGTATAGTGTTTATTGTTTTTAGGGGATGAGGGTCTAGGTAATTATATGGCGATGGTTTATTTTTTTCTAGGGATGAGTATTTAGGGTTTAATAGGGATAATGTACTAGGTTTTTGTGGTCCTAATTGATTAGGATTTTTATTGGATAAGGTTTGAGGGTTTTTAGGCACAATGGTAGATTTTTTAGGATGAAAGTTAAGGTATTTTTAGGATTGGAAACTAAGGGTTTCCTAGGTTCAGAGAATATGGTCTCTTAGTACTATGGGTGTATAATATTTCCATGATGTGGGATAAGGATTTTATGGGAAGATAATTGAGGTTATTTTATGGATTAGGGTGAAGGGTTTTATTAGGCTGAGGGTTTAGGGTTTTATGGGGTAGATGGTTTAGAGTATTCTGGGATGATGGTTTAGGATTTTCAATTAATGAGTGTAGAGAATAATATTTTGAAGAGGATTTTGGGATTTTTGGGGTTGTGGTTTTATGGTTATTTTTGGTATTTGGGTTTCATATTTTCTAGGAATGAGGATTTAGGGGTTTATAGGGATGATAGTTCAACAGTATCAAGGTTTGAGGGTTTGGGAATTTTTGTAGATGAAGGATTTGGTTTATCTCATGATGAGGTTTTAGGGTTTTCTCGATATTAGGGTTCAGGGTTTTTTATGGAATACTATTTATCTGTTCATGGGGTTTTAGGTTTTTCTAGATCTATGTGTATAGATTTTTCATGGGATGAGGGTTTAGGGTTTGATTGGGCCAAGGGATTAGGGTATTTTGGGGATGAGGTTTTTTATTTTTTTGTTCCAAGGGATTATGTGTTTTGGGGAGGAAGAGTTCATATTATTTTGAGTGTAGTGTTTAAGGATATGTGGGGATAAGGGATTATGTGTTTTGCAGTTGGGGGTTTATGGTTTTTTGGAATATTGGGTTTAGGGTTTCTTGTGGCTCAGTTTTTAGTGTTTTTTTGGGATTAGTGTATTGGGTTTTTGGATTGAGATTTTAGTTTTTTTTTAGGATTCAATGTTATGGTTTTATGGTGTTTATGTTTTAGGGTTTTATAGGGATGAGTGTTTAGGGTTTTCTATGGATAATGACTAATGGATTTGTTGGGATGAGGGTTTATGGTTTTTTTATTATGTGTTTTGTTATTTATAGGGAAGAGGGTTTTGGGTTTTCATGGATTGGGTGTTTAAGGATTTATAGGGACGAGGGTTGAGTGTCTACCAGGGTTTAGGGATTAGGGTTATATTAGTATATGGGTATATGGTTTTCTAGTGATGAGGGTTTAGTGTATTATAGGGACGATGTTTTATTGATTTTGATTATTGGGGTTTAGATTTTTTTGGGTATGAGGGTTTGTGGTTTTCTGGGTATGAGGGTTTAGTTTTTTATGGGTATGGGGTTTTATAGTTTTTTGGGGATGAGGGTTTATGATTTTTTGTTGTCTGGTCAATGTGTTTAGGGGTTGGGGGTTTATGTTTTTTTGGGGATGAGGGTCTAGGGATTTTTTAGTTATTTCATTTTAGTTTTTTGGAGTGTGGAGTTTTGTGTATTTTTGGTATATGGGATTTTAGTATTTTTTTCACTGGGGTTTAGGGTGTTTTGGTTTTGATGGTTTATTGTTTTGTGATTAGGTTTATGATTTTTTGACGAAGAGGGGTTATCATTTTTTAGGATTTGTTTTTTATGTTTTTTGTGTCTCAGTGTTTGGGGTTTTTATGGATTAGGGCGTAGTGTTTTAGGTAGTTGAAGGTCTATTATTTTCTGGGGAGTGTAGTTTTGGGTTATTTGAGGAAGCGGGATCAGGGATTTTGTGTTAATGGTATAGGGTATTTTGGTGATTAGGGTTTTTTATTTGTTGGGGTGGAGATTAATGTGTATTTTAGATATGTGGGATTAGGTTTTTTTGTGGTTGTGGGATCAGGGATTATGGGGGATAAGATATTGGTTTTTTTTTTGAAGAAAATGGGATACATTATTTGGGATGCTGATTTGTGGTTTTTGGGGGTCAGCGTTCAGTGGTTTTTGTGCATAATGATTTTTTGGGGGCTAATGAATAAGGACTTTTTTTATGATGGTTCATGGTTTTTTTGGGTGTGTATTAAGGGTTATGGTGGTTGAAATAATAGTGGTTTCCAAGGATGAGGTTTTTCACTTTTCTATTATAATGTTATTAATGATTTTTGGGGTTTATGGTTTACAATTTCTGGTTATGAGTATATAAGGATCTTGGGTGGTAATGTTTCATTTTTTTTTGGGACCTATGGTATTGTATTATTTATTGATGTGTTTTCTGGGTTTTTTGGGACTATGGGGTAAGCCTTTTGTTGGGTTCAGGGTTCAGGGATTACTGGGGATGAGGATTTTGGGATATTTATGGATAAAGGTTTAGGTTTCTTATAGATAAATGATTATATGTTTTGTTGAAGTGGTTTTACTATTTTTTGTACTAACTGTTTAGTTTTTTAGAGATGGGGGTATAGGGTTTTTTGGGTATGGGGTTTTAGGTTTTTTTTTTGAAGTCGGATTCAGGTTTGGGGTCATATAGGGATTAGTGGTTTTGGAGATGGGGTTTTAGGGTTATTTAATGTTGGGGGTTTAGGGTTTATTGGGGCATGTGGCTTAGTATTTTTTGGGGATGTGGTTTTAGTGGCATTTGTGTTTGGGGGTTTTGGGAATTTTTGGGTGTGGTATTATGGATTTTTGGGGACAATGTATTAGGATCGGGAGGGGGTGGATGATACTTCGGTTTTTTTTGGGGATGAGGGATTTTGGATATTTTTATTTAGATGGGTTATGGTTTATTGGGGGTGATGTTTATTATATTTTAGTGCTGAGGATTTAGGGGATTTGGAGATGGGATTTAATGGTATTATGGGGCTGATGGATTAGGGTTCTTTTTGGATGGTGGTATTGATTTCATTGGGGTTGATGGATTAGGGTTTTTTGGCCCTTGTTTTTATTGTTCTTTAGTGATGAAGTAACCTGATTTATTGGGGTTTGTTGTTTAGGTATTTTCAAGACAATGGGTTTAGGATTTTTTGGGCTAATATTTTTTGGGGGCATAGTGCTGTGTGTTTTTTGGTCTTGGGTTTTATGTTTTTTCAAGTGAAAAGAATTAGTGTTTTTTTTTCAGTGAAAGCATTTATGGTTTTATATATTCGACAGTATTGGTATTTTAGGGATGGGTTTTTCGGTTTTTTGGAGATGAGTTTTTACGTAAATTTAGGGGTGAGGGATTAGAGTTTTTAGGTCAGAGTATTTTGGGATTTTTGAGGAAGACAGTTTAGAGATATTTTGGGTCATTGGTTAAGGATTTATTGGGGGATGAGGGTTTAAGGTTTTTAGGGATGAGGTTCAATGTTTTTTTCAAATAATGGTTAGGGTTTTCTTTTTGATTATAAGGTTTTAGGATTTTGGGGTTGAGGATTTATGGTTTTTTTGTACTGAGGGTTTGGGTTTTGTGGGAATAAGGTTGTGGGTATTATTGCAGCTAAGAGATTATGGATTATTTGGTATTTTTGATTTTCATTTTTGGTAATGATATTTTTAGGGGCTGATATTTTTGGATTTTATGGCTCAAACAGTTTCGGTTTTCTTGTGGATGATGGTTTATTGTTTTTGGGGGTAGCAGTGTAGGGTATTTTAGGGATGGGGGTTTAGGGTTTTTTGAAGCAGTTGGAATAAGGGTTTTAACGGTTGAGGGTTAATGGGATCTTGGGGATGTGGATTAAAAGTTTTGGGGGTTATGTTTTTATCTTTGTTTGTGGAAGTGTTTTTTGGGTGACAATGCTTAATGGGTTTTTTTAGATGAGGTATTAAGGTTTTTTTGTGATATGGTCTATTGGATTATTTGGTTAGATAGATTAGAGAATTTTAAGGATGAGTGTTATGGATTTTTTGTTGTATAGGGTTTTGGATTTTTAGGGATGATGATTAGTATTTTAAGGTGAATGAGTTTTAGAGTGTTTTAGGTTTTCTAGATTTTTTATTGGGTAAGGGTTAAGGGATTTTAGGGGCTCAGGGTTAACATTTTTTTGGGGTTGAGTGTTGGGGTTTTTTGGGGCGGAAGGTTTTAGTTTTTTTACTAGGGTATAGGGTTATTTGTGTTTAGGGTTTAGGGTTTTTTGGTATGAGGGTTTAGGTTTTTTTGGCCAATTATTTATGGATTTTTTCAGAAGATTTATTAGGTCATTAAGGCTGAGTTAATAGGTTTTTTGGAATATGGGTTTTTGTTTTTCTGAGGATTGGTATTTTAGGTTTTTTTTTGGGTGAGGGATTATGGTTCTTTTTCAGAATTTTTAGTGTCTTTTGATAGAGGGTTTATGGGTTTTTGGGGATGTCTGTTTTAGTGTTATTTTGGGTTTATTGCTTTCTAGTACAGAGGGTTTAGAGTTTTTTGAGGATGAGGTTTTTGGGGATTTGTGGGGGAGGATTTTTTATTGTTTTTTATGAGGATTTATCATTTTTGGGATGAAGGATTTGGGTATTCTATGTTTGATGTTTTATTGTTTTTTGGGATTGAGTTTTTGGGGTTTTTTAAGGGTAAGGTTTTATGGTTTTTTTTGTTTGAGGGTTTATAGTTTTTTTGGACATAGGGGTCAAGGTTTTTTGAGAATCAGGGTTTACTATAATTTGGGACTTATGGTTTAGTGTCTTTTTTGGATGAGGGTTTAAGGTTATTTGGGGCATAGTGATGGAGAAGTTATAGGCTATGGGATCTAGTTTTTTGAGGATTTTGGTTTAATTTTGTTCTAGGGTTTAGTGGTTTTGTGGCTGGTCGTCTAGGATTTTTTGGGGAATACAAATTATGATTTTTTGGGGATGAGTGCATAGGGATTATTAGGAAATATCTATTAGGGTTTCTGGGGGAATATGGTTTGTTTTCCTTACAAATTATTTTTTTGTGCTGAGGTATTAGTGTTTTTAGGGAAGAGGGTTTTGGGTTTTTTATTGTAGAGGGTTTAAGGGTTTTCGGGATTACTAATTTGGGTATTTAGGGCTATGATATTGGGTTCTTTCGGGGCTGAGGGTATGGGGTCATTAGGGGGTGTGTTTTTTGGTTTATTGTGAGGACAACGATTTGGGTGTTTTTTGGGATGATGGTTTGGGGTTTTCTTGATTTAGGTTTTTGTTTTTTTGGGTTTAGAGTTTAGGGTTTTTTAGGAATTAGGTTTTAAAGATTTATTTAGGATAAGGATTTTGGTTTTTACTATTTTAGTTACTTTGGATGAGGGTTTAGGGTGATCTAGAATTTTGGATTTTTGTTTATTGGTGTTTAATGTTTATGATATTTTGGGGTTGAGGTATAAGTGATTATTTTGGATGAGGGTTTAGGGTTTTTTGGGGATTAGTGTTTTGTATTTTTTGCGGATGGTAATTTCAGGATGATTTTTTATAATTTTTTAAGATGTTATTTTATTGTTTTTTGGGGAAGAGGGTTTGGGTTTTTTGGTTGGAGAGTGTGTTGATTTTTCGGGATAGTAGTTTGGGTTTTTGTGGATGAGGGTTTAGGAAATTTTTGGGATGTGGGTTTAGAGTTGATTAGGTATGTGGTTTTATTGTTTTTTGGGGATGAGGGATAATGGTTTTGGGGAAGAGTCCTTATGGTTTTCAAGGATGAAGGTTCAGTGTTGTTTGGGGCTGATGGTTAAGGGTTTTTTGGGACTATGGGTTTAGGGTTTTTATGGTTGGGAATTTAGGAATTTTTGTGGTTATATGTTTAGTTTTTTGGGGGGGATGAGAGTTTTGGGTTTTTTAAGAACAAGGGTTTATGGTTTTTGTGGATGAGGGATTATGATTTTTAGAGGTTGTGGGTTTAGGGATTTTTTAGGCTTACCTTTATCCTTTTTCTAACTGTGTTTTAGGTATTTTGGGACTATTTGTTTAGGGTTTTTTGTGGATGAATTTTTAGTACTTTTTTTTGTGGATGACGGTTTTGTTTATTAGGGAATTGTGTTTTCTATTTTTGGCGGATGAGGGTTAAGGTTTTTTGGGGGGATGGCGGTTTAGGTTTTTCATGGGGATGAATATATATGGATTTTTTTGGTTTAGGGATTGCATGTATTTGGGACTAAATGTTTGGGATTATTTTTGGAATGAGTGGTATTTGTTTTTGTGGATGTTGATTTAGTGTCATGGGAGTTTTTTTTCTTTTGTGATTATTGGGGATTGAGTGTTTATAATTTTTTTTATTATGGCTTTGGGTTTTAGGGGGCTCAGTGATTAGTGTATTTTGGGTGAAAGGGATTTTGGTTGTTGGGGATAAGGGTTTAGTTTTTTGGGGGAATAAGGGTTTAGTGTATTTAGGGGATGACATTTCTAGGGTTTATGGGTGTGGTTTTAGTGATTTTTGGGGATTAGGGTAGAGGGTTTATTGGGGATGAGGGTTAAGGGGTTTTTTGGGTTGAGGTATTAGTTTTAATTGCGATAGTGGGTTAAATATTTTTGGTTGTGATGGTTTGATGATTTTTGGGTCTGATGGATTATTTTTTTTAGGGGCTAAGGGTTTTGGTATTTTTGCAGGACTGAGGTTTTATGGTTATTTTGGTCCTATGGGTTTAGGGGTTTTTTCGATGAGGGTTCATTAATATTTATTACCAATTTTGGTAATATTTTTGGGCTGAGATTTTAGTGTATTTTGGGGATGAAGGTTGATCGATTTTTAGTGCGGATAATTTAGAGTATTTTTTGGTTTGAGGGCTTCATGATTTTTTGGGGCTAACGGAATGGTTTTTTGGGGATGAAGCTTTGAATTTTTTTGGTAATATAAATTTGATTCATTATAGGATGATTTTATTGGCTTATTTTTAGATGAGGGATTACTTTTTCGGATAATGATGATTTAGGGTTATTGGGGATGAGTGTTTAGTTTTTTTGGGCAATTAGTTTAGGGGTCTTTGATGCAGAGGGTTTATGAATTTTTGGTCAAAGGGCTTAGTGAATTTTTTGGCTGGGGCATTTGGGATTTATGAGGTTTTGGGATTATGGTTTTTTGGTGTTGCGTGTTTATGGTTTTTTAAAGATGAGGGTTTGTGTTTTTTATGAGGGTTTAGTGTTTTTATGTGTTGATGGGTTGTTGTTTTTTGGGGCTCAGGGTTTAGTGTTTTTCGGGTATAAGGGTATAGGGTTTTTTTATGCTTAGGGTTTAGTGCATTTTAAGTATAAGGGAATATGTTTTTTTGGGGATGAGATTTTGGGGTTTTTGGCGCTGAATGATTAGGGATATTTCGGGGTTAGTGTTTGCTGTTTTTTTATCTGAAGGTTTGGTGATTTTTGCAGCTGACAATTTCATGTTTTTCAAATTGTGGTTTTTTTGGTTCTTTGGACAATGGGTTTTGGGTTTTGTTGGGGTTAAGTGTTTACTGTTCTTTGGGGGAGATGTTTTAGTGTTTTTATGGTATATTATTAATGTTTTTTTATGAGGGTTCAAGTGTTTTTAGGAATGAGGGTTTAAGATTTTTTGGGGATGAGGATTTATTGTCTTTTAGGGAAATGGGTATAGGTTTTTTGGCAGAGGAAGTGGTATTTCTACGGGAATAATTTTTAGGGGTATTTGGAGTTACATTAATTGTGATATTTTGTAAAAAGGTTTTATTATTTCTCAAGGATGAGGATTTAGGATTTTTCTGGGGATATGGGTTTAGGGTTTTTGGTGATGAGTTTTTTGAGTTTTATGTGATAAGGGTTTTTTTTAGTTCGAAAATTTATTTTTATCTCGGGATAATGGTTTTTTTCATTCGGGTTACTAATTTTGGGGCTAAGGGATTATGGTTTGTTGGTCGTAGGGTATAAGGTTTTTTAGGATTGAGAGTTTTTGTTTATTTTAATTGGGGGTTTTGATTTGTTTGAGGCTAAAGACATGTTGTATTTCGGGGAACTGTTTTTATGGTATTGGGGGGATGTGGGTTTAGGGGTTTTAGGGTTGATAATTCAATTGTTTTGGGAGATGATGGATTCGAGTATTTTGGGGATAAGGGTTTTGTGTTTATTGCGGATTCGAGTTGGTTATTTTTGGGGATGCATGAGTGGTTTTTTATTAATTTTTTTGGGTTTTTTTAATAATTGTTTTTTGTATAAGTTATTTTAGGCTTTTTGTGCAGGAAGTTTTGGGGTTTTTGGGTGATGAGGGTTTATTGTTTTGGGGGATGATGGTTTATGGTTTTTTGGAAAAGTGTTTAGGGATTTTGGAAATGAGGGTATATTGAATTTTCGTGCAGTTGGGGGTTTATGGTTTTTTAGGGATTCCCTTAAGAGTTTATTATTAATGAGTGTTTAATGATTTTTTTACTTAGTGTTTAGGGTCTTCTGTTAATAAGGGTTAGGGGTTTCTAGGAATGTGGGATTGGGATATTTTGGGGAATAGGGTTTGGGGTTTCAATGGAATGAGGCATTCAGGGTTTTATGGACGCCATTTTTGGGTTTTATAGGATCAGTGTTTTGGGTTTTCAAGGATGGGAATTTAATTTTATTGGTTATGGGGGTTTACAATTTTCTATGGATGAGGGTCCATTATTTCATAGGGATGAGGTTTTAAGGTTTTATATGGTTTAGGGATTAGTTTTTCTAGGTATGAATGATTAGTGTTCTCAAGGGGTGTGGGTTTTTGTAAATTAGTGATAAGGGTTTTTTTCCTTGGGTGTTTATTATTTTGTTGGGTAAGAGGGTTTATGGATTTTTTGGTGATGTTGATGTTGTGTTTCTGGGTGCAGAGTTTTTTGGGTTTTTCTAGATGATGGTATAGGGTTTCTTGAGGATGAATAATTATTTTTTTGGGGGGAAATTGATTGTTGGAATTTCCGGATGAGGGTTTTGGAATTTTGGGTTAACTTTATATCATTTTTTTGGGGATATAGTTTAATGTTTTTTTCATTTAATGGTTTAGAGATTAATGGGGATAGTAGTTTAGGGTTTTTACAATTGAGGGATTATTATTCTTAGTGGAAATTTTGGTGTTTTTTGGTGCTATGGGTTTGGTTTTTTTGGGGTATGAGTGATTGGTTATTTTAGGGAAAACGTTTTTGGATTTTTTATAGATTAGGGTTTTGCATTTTTTGTGGTTGTGGTTTTATGTTTTTTTGGAATTTATGTTTTAGGGGTTTTTGGGTTATGAGTTTTGGTTTTTTTAGACTAAGGGTTTAAGGATTTCATCTAAGGTATTAGTGTTTTCTGGGGATGATTTTTTAGGTTATGGGGGATGAGGGTTTTGGTTTTTTGGGGGTAGAGGGTTTAGGTTTTTTTGGGGATGTGGTTTTGGGGTCTTTTGGGGATGAGGGCTTAGGGTTTTTTGGGCCTGAGGGCTTAGGTTTTTTTAGGGATTATGGCTTTCTGTTGTTTTTTGTTTAGGTTTTATTGTTTTTTGAGGTAGAGATTTTAGGATTTTTTGGGTTACGGGTTTTGAGTTTTATGGGGTTATGGTATTGGTGCTTTTTGTATTATAATATTTTTGGATTTTTGGGTTTAGGAGTTATTATTTTATCGGACTAAGGGTATAATGATTATTGGGGATTAGGGTTTGGATATTTTTGTGGTGGAGGGTTTTGTGAGTTTTGGGGTCAGGGATTAGAGATATTTGGACGTGTGGATTCAACGTATTTCAGTTATGTGAAATTTGTTTATTTTTTGTTGTCGATTTTTTATTTTTTGGGGATGTGGGTTTGGGGTTATTTGGGGAAGATGGTTTGGTGTTCTTCTGGGATTAGGGTTTACAATTTTTTAATTGGTCAAGTTTTAGGTTTTTTTGGAGTTTAGTGTTTGGAGTTTTTAGTATAGAGGTTTTATTGTTTTTTGGAGCTTAGGGTTTTACGATTCATCATGATTTGAATTTAGGTTTTTTAAGGTTGAGGATATTTCAATTTCTTAGCACAATGGTTTTTTTGTTTTTTGTTGTTGATGGTTTGTTGTTTTTTGGGTATAATGGTTGCTCATATTTTAGAGTTTAGTTTTTAGTGTTTTTTGGGGTTGAGGGATTATGTTAAATTGCGATTAAGGGTTTTGGATTCTTTGGGGATGACTATTTGTTGTTTTTTTGATCTGTCTTATTATGGATTTTTTTTATTGGGGATTTTGGGATTTTGGGGGATGATGGTTTAAATTTTATTAGGATGATTTTTAGTTTATTTGGGCGCAGAGGGTTTTTGGTTTTTTACAGAAGAGGGTTTATGTATTTTTTGAGGATGAGGTGTAAATTTTTTTTTGGGGTGGATGGTTTATGTTTTTTTTGAATGAAAGTCTATATATTTTTATTTTGGGATAACTGTTTTGTTTATTTATGTGATGAGGGATCATTATTTTTTGGGATAAAGGTTTAGAGTTTTTTGGGGATGTGGGTTTATTGGATTTTAGAAAAATGTTTTTAGGGCTTCTTCGGGAATAGTGTTTGGAATATTTAGGGGTACAGTTTTATTGTTTTTTTTTTGTGGATGAGGGTATATGGTTTTTGTTTCTAATGGTTTTGTTTTTTTGAGAGATAATGAATTAGGTATTTGGGGGATAGGGGTTTTTGGTTTTTAGGGGGTGGGTTTAGTGTTTACTTGGGATGATGGTTTAGGGTGTTTAGGTTTAGATACATTTGGGTTTTTTTTGGGGATAATAGTTTATCAGTTTTTATGGATGAGGGGAAATGTTTTGGGGGGGGTGTTGGTTTAGGTTTATGGGGGTGAAAAGGGTTTATCGTTTTTTATATATGAGGATATAATGTATTTCCAAGATAATGGTGTATGATTTTTTTGGACTGTGAGTTTATTGTTTATTGGGGATGATGTTATAGTGTTTTTTGGGATGAGGGTTTAGGGTATTTTCAGAATTAGGCATTATGACTTTTTCATACGAGGTTTTATGGTTATTAATGGATGATTCATTAGGTTTTTTCAGTGTGAGGTTTAGGTATTTTATTAGAGATTAATTTTTAGGGATTTTTAGGTGGGGAGGGTTTTCGTTTTTATTTAACAACGGTTTAGAGTATTTGGGGATGTGGGTTTTGTGTTATTTGGGGCTTCTGGTTTACTGTTTTGTGGCTGAGAGTTTGTGGTTTTGTGGAAATGAGTTTTCAGAATCTTTTGGGGATTAGGGTTTAGGGTTTTTTTTATGAGAGTTTGGGGTTTTTGTTTCTAAGTGTTTTCAATTTTTCAAGGCTAAGGGTTTTTTGTTTTTTGTATATGAGAAATTGTAATTTTTTATGGCTGATTGTATATGTATTTTTGGGTTTGATTATATTTGGTTTTTTTGTTTGAAGGATTTTAATCGTTTTTTGGAGCTCTGGGTTTAGAGTTTTTTGGGGCTATGGGATTAGGGTTTTTTTCACTGTAGGTTTGGGTTTTTTTTTTGTTTTGGGGGTTTAGGGATTTTTTGGTTTGAATCGTTGGGGTTTCCAATGATGATTATTTAGTTATTTATAGTGATAAGGGTATAAGGTTTTTGGGGGAAAGTGTTTAATTGTTTTTTGTTATTACTATCTAGGGTTTATTCGGATTATGGGTACTAGGTTTTTAGGAGATGTGGGTCTAGGTTTCATTGATATTTTTTTTATGTTTTCTTTGGGAAGAATATTTTTTGGTTTTTGGGGCCAAAGGTTTATATTTTTTTGTGAATAATGGTTATGTTTTTTTGAGGCTGTGGGTTTATGATATTTTTTTGTCAACGACAGTTTTGGATTATGCGAAAGGTGGCTTAGGGGTTTTGGGGATAAGTGTTTACTATTTTATGGGGCAGAGTGTTTATGTTTATTTTTTTTAATGAGGCTTTTGGGTTATTTGGGAAATATGAATTACGTTTATTTTGGGAAAATGGTTCACGGTTCTTTTCTAGGTATGTATGGATTTTGAGGGAATGGGGTTTAGGGTTTTTTTATGGTTTTTGGTCTTTTCGGTTGTGGGGGTTTATGGATTTTTTTTGAGTGTTTTTTTGGTGATGTGTGTTTAGATTTTTCTATGCTAGAAGTTTTAGTATTAGGGGGAAATGGTTTATGAGTTTTTATATTAGATTTTTTTAGGGTATTTTGGGATGAGGGTTTATGATTTTTTTGGACGATTTTTTATATTTTTTTGGGGTTGAGAGATTCTAGATTTTTCGTTTGTGGGTTTGTCTATGATGATGGATATTGGGATTCTATGGCCAATGGTTTAGGGTTTTATTGGGATGAGGTTTTTGGTTTTTCTATAGCTCTAGCTTAAATTATTTTTTTGGGAAAAGGGTTTGGGATTTTTTTGGGGATGAGGGATTTCGGTTTTAGGGGATTAGGGATTATGATTTTTTGGGGTTTTAGGGTATAGGTTTTTTGCATATAAGGCGTTACAATTTTTAGTGTTTTAGGGATTAAGATTTTTAGGGGTTAAGAGTTTAGATTTTTGGGGGAAATAGAGTTTATTTGTTTTTTTGGTTGAGTGTTTTGGGTTTTTTGAGGCCGAGGGTTTGCTGTTTTTGGGGATGAGGGGTTATGGTTTTATTGGGCCATGGATAAAGCTTTTTTCGGATTTCAAAATATAAATTTTTTTGGATGACGATTTAGTGCTGTTGGGGTAAGGTAGTAAAATTTTTGTGGACCCATGAGTTTAGGGTAATTTTGTGCAGAGGTTTTATTTTTATTTTGGGCCTGGGGTTTATGTTTTTTTGGTTGACCTAGTGTTTTTTAAGTTTTGGGGCCATTTTTAGGGCTTTATACAGAAAACACAATATATTTTTTCAACAGAGGGTTTGGAATTTTTTTGGAAGATGGATTGTGTTTATTATGGATGAGGGTTTAGGGTATTTATTTTATGATGTCTTTATAGTTTTTTGGTCTGTATATTTCGGTATTTTGGGGTGACGGTTTTGTGTTTATCAGGGATGAGGGTTGGGTTATTTTTTAGGAAAATGGTTATAGTTTTTTTGACAATGCATTTAGTTTTTATGAGAATGATTGTTAGTGTTTTTTGGCTGTAGAGAATTTAGATTATTTTTGTGCTTTGGATATAGGTTCTTTTTGGGATGAGGTTTTTTATTTTTTTGGATGAGGCTTTGGGTGTTGTGGATTTTTTGTGGGGATTCTATATTGGGGTTTTCGGTATTGAGGGTTATGGTTTTTTTGGGCTGTGTGTTTAACAGTTTTAGTGGATAATAGTTTAGAGTTTTCATAGGATGATGGATTAAAATATTTTTTGGATGAGGGTTTAAGGATTTTTGTGGATGAGTTCTTAGGGTTTCATTGAGAATCAATACTTAGGGTTTTTTATTTTTGGAACTTTATGGTCTTTTGAAGTATGGGTGTAGGGTTTTGTAGGGATGATTGATTAAGAATTTTTATGTATTATGGTTTAGGGTTATTTGGGGATGATTATGTATGGTTTCATGGTGTATAGGTTTTATATTTGTTGAGGTTGAGGGTTGTGGGTTGTGGGTGGCTAGGGTTTATTGTATTTTATACCGCGGGGTTAGGTCTTTTCAGGGTAGAGAGTTTAAGGTTTTATATGGGGTTGATATTTTTGGATTATTTGGGGAAAATAGATTTTTTTTATATGTGAAGGAGATTTGGAGATTGATAAATATTTGTTTTGGGGTTTTTTAGGGGTTTATGAATTGTTTAGGCTGAGGTTTTCGGGATTGTTTTTGTGGGTGTTTAGGTTTTTTAGGGGAAATACATTATATTTTTTTTGGTATGATATTTTATGGATTTTTATAGTAAATGTGTCTATGGTTTTTGGGTTCATGGAATTATGTTTATTAGGGGATATATGATTATGTATTTTAGGGATGATGATTTTGAATTTTTTGGGGCTGAGAATTTCTTTTATTTTGGGATGATGGTTTAGTGTTTTTTGGGGCCATGTGTTTGTGATTTTTTTGAGAGAGGGTTTAAATAGTTTTGGGGCCATTGATTTAATGATATTATGGGTGGATAATTTATAGGTTTTAAAAATAGATGGTTTGGTTTTTATGGAAAGAGTGTTTCTGTTTTTTAGGATAAGGGTTTATGGTTTTTCCAGTCGGATGGTTTTAGAACATTCTCAGATGGGGGTTTCTATTATTTTGAGTTTGGAGTTTATAGTTTATCAAATATTATTTCTTAGGGTATTTTATATCTAAGCATTAAGGGACTTTTGGGGAGAGGGTTCAGTTCTTTTTGAACGGAGGGTTAAGTGTTTTCCGGGGGCCGATTTTTAGGGTTATATAGGGTTGATATTTTATGGTATTTTTGAGATGAGGGAATACTGTATTTTAGTAATTAGGGATTTTTATTCATGGAATAATATTTATATTTTATTGGGTATTATGTTTTGGTTTTTTTCTTGATGGATTTCATAGGGTTTTTTGGTGGTAATAATGTAGTGATTTTCGGAGATGGTAGTTTTGTTTTTATGGGGATATGGTTTTATTGTTTTTTGGTCCTGGTGGAATTTGTTTTGAGTGATTAGTGATTTTAGGGGATTGTAAATTTGTTATTTTTTAGGTATTATTTTTTAGGGATTTTGAGTGAGAGGGTTTACGGTTTTTTTTGGGCTGCCAGTTTAGGGTTTTCTAGGGCTGATGGCTTAGGTTTATTAGTGTATAAGGTTGTACCATTTTTGGGGGATTATAGTTTATGGGGATTTGGGGATGAGAATTTATTTTTTTTTGCGGGAAATTGTTTTGTATTTATTAGGATGAGGTTTTATGGATATTTAGTACCGAGGGTTCACTGATTTTCGGGCTGATGATTTATGGTTTTTGGTGCTGAGTGATTATGGATATTTTGGGTCATTGGGGATAGGGTTTTCTGAGGGTGATATTTTTTGGTTTATTGGTGCATAGATTTCAAGGCTTATAGTGATGATGGATATGGTTTTGTTGGGATATGGTTTAAGGTATCATGGGGAGTATGGTTTAGGGATTTTTTGTAAAGAAGGTTTTAATTGGGATGAGGATATTGTGTTTTTTGGGGATAAGTTTTTAGGGTTTTTTGGGCACCAGTGTTTAGGTTTTTATGGTAATAAGCCTCTATTATTTTCAGGGGCGAGGATTTAGGGTTTGTTGTAAATTAGGGTTTATGTTTCTATAGCGTGAATGGTTTAAGGTTTTTGGGGATATGGTTTTTGGATTTATTTTTGGCCTAGGTATTGTTTTTTTTGGGATGAGGGTTTTTGTTTTTATGGGGATGAGGGTTTAATTATTTTTAATGCTATTGGTATAGGGGTATTGGGGATGAGAGTTTCTGGTGCCATGGTGATGAGTGTTTAGGGTATTTTGGGGTAGATGGTTGTGGATTTTTATTAGTTGAATTTTTTGGGTATTTTGGGGAATATGGCTAAGGGTTTTTTGGGTCTAAATGATTTGTAATTTTTGGGACAGCTGGATTATGGGTTTTAAGGATGTGGGTTTTTTGTTTTTTTTTTGGTATAATGGTTTATAGTTTATTTGGTATTAGTTTTTATTGTTTTTTTGTGGATGAAGATTTAGAGCATTTTAGGATTATTTTTAATGGTTTCAGCATGGAAATAGGTTTGGGTTTTTTTGGGGTGAGGATGAAGTGTTTTTGGGATAAGCGTTTAGAATTTTTCTTTGTTAAGAGATTATGATTTTAGGGTTTATTGTATTTTATTGACGAGGGATTAGTGTTTTATGGGGGATAAGTTCTCACGTGTTCTGTGGATTATGGTTTAGGGTTTTCTTGGGTTGGGTTTTTGGGTTTTTTTGGGGATGAGGGTTTAATAATTTTTGGGGATGAGGGTTCTCGGTTTTCTATACCCGTGTGATTCTGTTTTATTGGGGATGTGGGTTTTGTATTTTTTTTGGGAAAAGGTTTTACAATTTTTTGAGGATAGGGTGTTTGGGATCTTTGTTTCTGATGGTTTATGATTTTTGGAAAATAGGGTTATATGGTATTTAGGTTTTAAGGGTTTTTTGGATAGACTTTTTTCATTTTTGGATTTAAGGGATTGGTTTTTTTATGATGATGGTTAATGATTCTATGGGGTTGAGGGTTTTCATTGTGATAAGGGTTTAGGGTTTTTAAGGCTAATGATTTAGGGTTTTGGGGTATAGGGATTAGAGTTTTTTAGGGATGTGGGTTTGGTGTTTTGGGGAGGAGTATTTCAGGTTTTTAGGGATTAATATTCAAGGATTTTTGTGGATTAGGGTTTAGGGTTTTCATGGATGATGGTTTATTGTCATTTGAGGAAGAGTATTTAGGGTTTTTGGGGATGGGTGTTTTGGGATATTTTGGGTTTGAGGGTTTTGGGTTTTTTGGTGATGAAGCATTAGAGTGGTTTTGGGTTGATGGGTTTGTGGTTTTTAGGGATGAGGGTTTAGGATTTCTGGGGATGTGGGTTTAGGTTTATTTTGGGTTGAGGTTTTAGTGTTTTTTGGTACAAATAGTTTCATGGTTGTTTTGTTGAGGGTTTGGAGTTTTCTTGAGGTTGTGTGGTGGGTGTTGTTTGTGGTTGTGTAACTATATTTTTTATGGATTATTATTTGTGGGTTTTAGGTATCAGGGTTTTTGGATTATCAAATCATGTGTGTATGTATTTAATGGGGATAATTATTCAAAAAAAATTAATGGTGGGGGTTCAGTTATTTTTTGGTGATGAGGGATTACTGTTTTTTAGGGATAAGGAATTAGGTTTTTAGGTGGTGTGAGTGTTTAGGGTTTTTTATGAATGAGGGGTTAGAGTTTTTTAGGTGTGTGTTTAGATCTATTTTGTAGCTGAGGTTTGATAGTTTTTGTTACATAGTGTTTTCTGTTTATTTTAATAGGATGGTTTAGTGTTATTTAGGCCATGTTTTTATCATTTTTTGTGGATGAGGGTTGAATGTTTTTTGGTTTAGTGGGTTTTGGTTTTGGGGGATATGGGTTTAAATAATTTCATGACATTGGGGTTATGGATTTTGGTGATGATGTTTTACTGTTATATTGGGCTAAGATTTTAGTGTTTTTTTGTATGAGGGTTTAGTTATCATGGGGTTCCAGTACTAGTGTTTTTTTAATGAGGATTTTTTTATTGGAAAAGCATGTAGAATTTTTTGGGATAAGGGATTAGAGTTTTTTGTGATGAGATTAGGGTTTTCTATGGATTAGGTTTTGGGGTTTTTTGGTGCTATGGGTTTGGAATTATGTGGGTATGAAGGTATTGGGTTTATTTTGGCTCTTGAAATATTGTAATATGGGGATGAGGTTTTTGATTTCTGGGTGGGGTGAGTTTTAAAGGATTTTTGTTGCTAGGAGATTGTGTTTTTTTTTGTGGTGAGGGGTTTTTGGTTTTGGTAGATGTGGTTTTGTTTTGTTTTTGGATGAGTATTCACTAATTTATGGGGATGAGGGTTACATAATTTTTGTGTCATGGGAATTGAGGATTTTTGGGGCTCAAGGATTAATGTTATTCAGGATTGAGTTTTTTTGGGATTTTCTGGGTTGGGTGTCTTGGATTATTTGGTATGATAATTTTACATTTTGTGTGGCTATGTGTTTATGATTTTTTGGGAGTTGATGAAAAAGGGGTCTTTATGGATCGGGTTTATAATTTTTTATATATGTGGGTTTATGGTTTTTGGGGATGTGTTAATATGGTGTTATGGGGAAAGGGTTTATGATGTACTGAGAATGTGGGAATATGGTATTTGGGAATACTTTTTTAGGGTTTTTCAAACTAAGGTTTTAGAATTTTGGGTGGCTGAGTTTTTAAGGATTTCATGGATGACTGTTTAGGGATTTTTTTTGGGGCTGAGCATTTTGGGTTTTTTTGGTGTTGAGGATATTTGCTTTTTTTTTTGGAATTCGGTTCTAAGGATTCATGGGGATGATAGTATATAGTTTCATGGGGATGACAGGTTTGGGTTTTTTGAGGATTTGGATTAAGGGTTATTTTGGTTTTGAAGGATTAGTGTTTTTTTGAAGAGGATTTAGATTTTTTTGGGGTTGAGGGATAAAATATATTTTAGGTTGAGATTTTAGGGTTTTTGGGATGAGTGTGTAGAGTTATTTGGTGAATTTGTTTTCAATTCTTAAGGATTAGGGATTAATGTTTTTTGGGAAGAAGATTTAGCATTTTTTGGGCTGAGGGTCTTTGTATTTTTATGGATGTGTGTTAATGTTTTTTTATTTCTATGGATTTATAGTTATTTGGGGAATGGATTTTTTGATTTTTTTGTGGATGGGGGTTTAGGGACCTTTCTAGCGGTGGATTATTATTTTTTATGTGGGATTAGGGTTTTTTTAGAGATTATGGCATATGGATTCATTGGGATTAGGGATTATGTTTTTGGGGCTAAGTGTTGATATTTTTTAGTGGTTGGGAATTTAAGAAAAAAAAATTAAGAGTTTTTATGGTTTTTGGGGGATGATGTATTAGGGTTTTATGGGGAAGATGGATTGGGGTTTTTTTTGGCAGAGGGATGAAGGATTTTTGCAGTCAAAATTTTAGGTCTCTCTGGGGTAGAGGGTTTAGTATTTTTTGGGCTCAATTTTTTTTGGATTTTTAGGGATGAGGGATTATTATTTTTATTGGGGATGAGGGTTGTAGTGATTTTTTCTGATGAGGAATTAGTGATTTTTTGGGCTATGTGTTTAGGTTTTTAGGGGATGAATGTTTAGGGTTTTTGTATTTTAGTGTTTAAATTATTTATATTTTCTAGTTTATGGTTTTTTGGGGCTGAGGTCTTAAGATTATTATGTCCACATGTTTAGGGTTGATTGGAGATGAGGGTTATAGTTTTTTATTGCTAAATGTTTAGTGTTCTTATGGGAGAGTGACTTGGGTTTTGGGGTATGATAGTTTATGATTGTTTTGATTGAGTGTTTATAGTTTATTATGGTGGAGGGTTTACAGTTTTTAGGATTAGGTTTTATGTTGGTTGGAGACATGATTTTAGTGGGGAATTATATTATAGGACTTAAGGTTATTTGGTTTATTGTTGGGACTATTTAGGACTAATGGTTTGATGTTTTTTGGGCCAGAGTGTTTAGGGTATTTAGGGAATGGGGGATTTGGTTTTTATTAGTCTTTTTGATTTATATTTTTTGGGAAAAGGGTTTAGGTTTTCTTGAGGTTTAGGTCTTAGTGTTCTTGTGGGTAGTTGGTAAATGGTGTTTGGTTCATGGTATTATAGTTTATTGAGGGGAGCATATAAGGTGTTTTTTGGGCCGTATATTTTTTCTTTTTTTGGGGTTTAGCATTATGTTTTTCTAGGGATGGGGTTTAATGGTATTTTGGGATAAGGGTTTATACTTTGGGGAGGGGGGGGGGGTTTGGGATGAGGGTTTCTAGGTTGTGGGGATGATAGTATAGGGTTTCATGGGGATAATAATTTTCGGTGCTTACGGGATGACGATTTAGTGGTTTTTTGTAAGATGTTTTAGTATTTTTTGGTATTTGTTTATAGGTTTGTTGGTGTTTGATGGTTTTGGGTTTTATGTTCCATGGGTGTGGGGTTTTTTTCTGGTTGAGGGTTTTGGACTTTTGGGGATATTGATTTAGGTTAAATTTTATATGAGGGTGTCATTTTTCTTTTTTGAAGTGGGATTATGGATTTTTTGTGGTTGATGGTTTTGGATTTTTCGGGAAATGGTTTTTGTTTCATTGTAGTTTAGGTTTTGGGGGTGATTTTGGATGATACATTGTGGATTTTAGGGGATGAGGTATTAGGGTTTTGGGGGATGGTATAAGATTTTTGGAACTGATGTTTTTGGGCTTATTGGGTCTAATTTAATGGGTTATCTAGGGCTAGGGGTTTAGTGTTTTGGGAGGGATAGGGTTTAGGGTTTCATTGGTATGGACGTTTAGGGATTTTGGGGATGAGGGTTTATAGTTTTTTTAGGCTGAGGGTTTAGGGTTTCATGTGTCTTAGTGTTAGGGTTTGTTATCCTAAGTGATTATGGTAATTTTAGGATGAGTTTTATAGTTTTTTTGGGGCTATTGGTTTATTGTTTTTTGGGGCTGAGTGTTAATGTTTCTTGGGGATGACATTTTAGGGTTTACGAGACTGAGGTTTTAGTGAATTATTAGGTTTTCTGATATGGTTTTTTGGGGATTTTTTAATGGTTTTTTAGTATGATGTTTTAGTAATTTTTGAGGAATATGGTATAGGGTTTTTATAGAATAAGGGTTTAGGATTCATTATTCATGAGGTGTTAGTGTTTTTTAGGGTATAGTGTTTATGATTTTTTGTGGTTGAGGGTGTGATGTTTTTTTTCTGAGGGTTTCTCGTTTTTGTGGATGATTGTTTAGTTTATGATCGGGATTCATGTTTTGCTTTTATTGGGGATATGTTTTTTTTTTGGATTTTTGGTCATGAGGTATTATTTACTGGGTTAGGGGTATTGTGTTTTATTGAGATGAGCATTTCATTGGTGCTGAGGGTTTTGGTTTTTTTAGGGCCGAGGGTATATGGTTTTTTGGGGATAGGGTTTTATTTTTTAAGGCTGGGGTTCTATGGTTTTTTCAGGATATGGGATTAATATTTTTTGGGATGAGGAATTATGGTTTTCAGGATGAACATTTAAGTTTTTTTGGGCTATGTGTTTCTTGATTTTTAATACTATGGTTTTTCTAGGGATAAGGGTTTAGGGTTTTGGGGTATGGGGATTTTAGGCATTCTATGGACGGGGGTTTAGATGTTTCTATGGTTGAGGATTTATAGTTTTGAGAGTTTATATTTTTTAAGGGATGAGGGTTTAGTGTTTTACGGGGATGATGGTTTTGGTCTTTCTAAGGATGAGGGTTTATGGTTTTCTAGGGATTAAGGTTTTGAATTTTATATGGCTGGGTGCTTAGTGATTTTTGAGGATGATATTTTAGGGGTTTCTTTTGAAGTGTGTTTGGAGGATTAGGGGACTGAGTGTTTATGTTATTCTATAGAGGAGGGTTTTTTGTTTTCTAGGGATGAGTGTTTGAGATTTTCTTGGGCTAAGGATTTAAGGTTTTCTAGGGTCGAGGGTATATCATTTTATGGGGATGATGGTTTTGGTTTATCAGTTCATCTTTTTTTATGTCTTCTGGTGATGAGTTATTTGGGGTTCTTTGAAAAAGTGTTTATGATATTTTAGGGTTGAGGGTATGGGTTTTTTTGGAAGGAGGGATTTGGGATTCTTACAACTAATGGCATGGGTTTTTTTTGGGATGATGGTTTACCGTGTTTCCATAATTAGGGTTAACGGTGTTTTGGGTTTCATCATTTATATTGTTTTGTGGTTGAGTTATTATTGTTTTTTGGGATGATGTTTTATTTTTTGAGGGGCGATGTGTTTTTTGTTAATGAGGGTGTAATGTTTTTTGTTGAATAGTTTTTTGTGTTTTAGGGGTAAGGATTTAATGTTTTGGGGGCTGAGTGTTTATGTTTTCATTAGTCTGAGGGATTAGAGTTTTTAGGGCTACTGGTTTAATATTTTCAAGAAATTAGAGTTTATGGTTTTTTTATTTTTTGTGGAAGAGTTTTTAAGGGGGAATGTGTTTCATGTTTTCTGTGTATGATATTTTTCTATTTTTTGGGGGCAGACAGTTAAGGGTTCTCAGGTTATGTGGGTTTAGAGTCTTATTGGTATATTTGGATTATGATTTTTTGGGTCTATGGGTTTAGGGTATTTTATTTTTGAGGGTTAACAGTTATTTGTGGATGAGAGTTTATGTTTTATTAAGGATCAAGGTTAAGGATTTTTTACTGCAGAGTGATTCATGTTTTCTATTGATAAGGCTTTAGGGTTTCCTCATACTAATGCTTTTGGGATTTTTGTGGATGAAGGTTTAGTGTTTTTTGTAGATTTGGGTTTAGGGTTTCGTAGGCCTGATCATTTTTTTGGGGTTGAGGGTTTAGGGTATTTTAGGGATGATGCATAAGAGTTTTTTGGTTCTAATATTTTAGAAATATATTAGGCTGAGTGTTTAGGGTATTCCAGGATGAGAGGTTAGGATTTTCAGGGGAGGAAACTTTGGTGTTTACTAGAGATGAGTGTTTAGGGGTTTCATGGGTGATTGTTAAGGGTATAATGGGGTAAGGGTTTTGGTCACTATAGGTTTGAGGGTTTATTGTTTTCTATAGATATGTTTTTATAGTGTTCGACGATAAGGATTTATGGTTTCATGGGGATTAGGATTTAAGGTTTTCAGTGGATGAGGGTTCAGTGTTTTCAAGAAGAAAGTTTAGGGTTTTCATGGGATTTGGTATTAGGCATTTATTGGGATTGAGGGTTAATGATTATTAAGGGATTTGGGTTTGGGCTTTTCATGGGCAGATGGAATAGGTTTTTCAATGCACAAGGGGTTTTCGTTTTATGGGGGAAAATGTTTTAGGGTCTTTTTAGTATGAGGATTTAAGGTTTTCTAGTTTTTGGGTTGAGGGTTTTTCTGGGCTGAGGGTTTAATGTTTTCTATAGGTGAGGGATTATAGTGTTTTAGGGCATTGTGTTTAGGGTTTTTACTGGATGATGGTTTGCAGTATTCTGATGATGATGGGTTATGGTTTTCTAGGGCTAATGGTTTAGTGTTTTTAGTGGATGAGGCAATAGAGTTCTCTAGCGATGATGGTTTAGGGTTTTTTAATAAGGGGTTTAGTTTTTATTGGTGATTATAATTTTTCTAGTGCTGAGGGTTTAGGGATCCATGTGGCTGAGGGTCTATGGATTTCTAGATTAGGGGGTTTTTGGTTTTTGTGGGTGAGTGTTTTTAGTTTTCTAGGGCAGAGAGTATAGTGATTTATAGGGATGAAGGTTTAGCCTTACCTTGGGATGAGGGTTAATACTTATTTTCGGTTGAGTTTTCTTAGTCTTTTACGGATGGGGGGCCTAGTATTTCAGTGGAAGAGTGTTTCGAATTTTCTAGAGACAACATTTTATGGTTTCTTGGGGATGAGTTTATTGTTTTTCTAAGGATGGTAGTTTTAGGTTGTATAGGGTTGAGGTTTGAGGGTTTTCTAGGACTGAGGGAGGGTTTACTGTTTTTGGGGATTCGGGTTTAGGGTTTTCTAGGGATGAAAATTTAGGTTATTCTAGGTATTAGGGTTTAGTTTTTTCTAGGGCTGAGGTTTTATTGTGTATGGGGGCTTGGGGTTTATGTTATTCATGTGATGAGGGTTTATGATTTTATAATGATGAGGATTTATGTTTTTTTGGGATGAGGATGTAATATTTTTAGAGTCTATGGTTTTAGGGTTTCCAGGGAATGAGGAATAATTTTTTTTGGATGGGGGATACATGTTTTTTGGGGTTGATCATTTAGGGTTTTTAATAGTGGATTCAATAGGTGTTGTTTTCATGAGCATATGGTATTTTTTGTGCTACAGTTGTTGGGTTTTTGGGTGATGAGTGTTTATGGATTTTTAGGTGATTAGGGTTTTTTGGGGTTTAGGGTTTAGAGTTCTTTGGGCCTAGGGATTAGGCTTTTTTTAGGGAATACGTTTTGAGATTTTTTGGGTTTGATGAATTAGGGTATCTAGTGACTAGTGTGATCGGTTTTTTCTGGATGATGGATCTAGGTTTTTTGGGGGTGAGGGATTTTGATTTTTTGTGGGTGAGGATTTAGGGGGTTTTCGGCTACGAGTGTATAAAAAAATTTTGGGGAAGAGTGTTTAGTGGTTTTGGGGAAAAGGGTATAGGGGTTTCTGGGGATTAATGTTTAGGGATTCATGGGGATGAATGTTTTCATATTTTTGGGGACGATGTTTTTGTATATTCTTGGCTAGGGGTTTAGGGAATTTTTGGAACTAAGGGGTTTTTTGTCTCTTATTTTTTAGTGTTTTATGGGGATGGTGGATTAGGTTTTTTGGGGATTAGAGTTTGGGGATTTCTATTCATGAGGGATTAGGGTTTTTTGGGGATGAGCATTTAGATGTTTTGGGAGATGAGAGTTTAGGTATTTTTTGGGCTGTGGGTTTAAAATTTATTATGGATGAAGGATTAATGTTTTACGGTGTTGGGGGTTTATCATTTTACTTCCTGAGGGTTTACACTTTTCATCACTATGAGAATAGAGATTTTGGGGTTGAAGATTTATTATTGTTTGGGAAAGGGATTTATGGTTTTCATGGATGATTGTTTAGAATTTTTTTGATAGAGGGTTTTCAGGAGATGAGGGTTTAGGGATTCTAGGGAGGATGGTATCACGATTTATAAATTTTAAGATTTAGGGGTCTCTATGGTTGAGGTATTATGTTTTTTTAATTTTGAGGGTCTATGGTTTTATTTAAAGTTGTGTTTGGTGTTTTCAAGGGTTAAGGGTATAGGGTTTCATGGGGATGAAGTTTTATAGTTTTCTAGGGCTAGGGTTTAAGGGTTTTATAAGGCTTAGGGTTTAGGTTTTTATAGACCTTGGACTTTAGGTTTTTCTAGAGCCAATGGTTTAGTGGTATTTTAGGATGAAGTATTAAGGTTTAATGAGGATGATGGTTAAGTTTATTATAGGTATGAGTGTTTTAATTTTCTTAGTGTGTTGGTTTTAAGGTTTTATGGGATAGGGGTTTAGGGTTTTAATGGATGGATGAGGGTATGAAGTTTTTTGCGGCATAGATATTGGGTTGTTTTGGAATTGATGATTTAGGTTGTTTTGGGATAAGAATTTGGGGGGTTTGGGGTTGAGAATTTTTTTTGTTTTGGGGTTGAGGTTTTATATTATTATTGGGATAAGTAATTGATTTTTCATGGGATGTGTGCTATGGTTATTTTCTAAGGGATCAAATAATTTTTTTATGCACAGTTTATGGGTATTTTTAGTGATTATTTAGGGATTTAGAGGGGTAATGCTTTATTGTTTTTTCAGGATGAGGGAGTAGTGATTTTTGGGATTAGGTTTTAGGGTTTCCTAGCCCAATGGTTTTATGGATTTTGGTTTTGTGGGTTCATTGGTTTTTTAGGATATGGTTTTAGGGTTATTTTGGCTAAGAGAAATTGTTTTGAGTTTGAGGGTTCACAGGTTTTTGGCGATGTGTTTTTAGGGTTAATTTGGGTTCTAGGTTTAAGGTTTTGTAGGCCTTTGGTGTTATGGGTTTTGGGGATTTGGGTTTCTCAGATTTTTGGAAAATAGTTTAGGGTTTTGGTGCATCGACTGTTTAGGTGTTTAAAGGGCTGAGGGTTTAGGGATTTTTGTGGATGAGGGGTTTTTGAACAGATGGTTTATGGTTTTTTTGTTCTGATGGTTTAGTGGTGTTATAGGAACGCAGTTTTTTCTTCGAAAGTCTTTCGAATATTCTTGATATTATTCCAGAGCAGCGCCTTCAGACGGCGTGCGATTCCGAGCCCCGGTGTGGCCGGAATTAAATTTTCAGTGTGTTCACACTAAAAACACAAATAAATGGGATAAATCCTAAACGGTTATCCGGATCATAGATTCGAGTGTACAGATTGGTCTGGAATGAGGTGTTTACCCATGGAATGACATAAAACATGTCGGTGTGGGACGTTTGGGACCCTCGCTCGCTTCCGGAACATTAAACGGATAAATTAAATAATTAATTTATGTGTTTGATGGTTAAACTCAAGTATCTCTTAAAGAGTGGCTCTTATTGGAAAACCAAGGGCACCATTGAGTTCAAAACTTGCAGTTTACCCTAGGAGGGGTATAAGTTCTGCGGGCGCGGGCCGTTTGTGAAAAATGGCTCCAGGGGCATTTTAGTAATTTAGCGGCCTCAGACTTTCAGTTTTATAACATTTGAATGGGGTCTAGGATTTAAATTCTGAGACCGCCGTTGTGCTCAGGAGGTGGTGTTTACCTTAGGGGAGGGTTAACCTCGCCCCCATCGGGAGATTCAGATGCGGGTTAATTTGGGGTTTAAAATTAATTAAATTGTAATTAATTTTCATTATTTAGACCAACCCATTCCCCTTACTCCCCTCTCCCCCTGGCAAAAACCCATCCTCTCCTATTCTTCCGCCTCCTCCTACATCCCAATCATGGTGGAAGCGGCAACGACAAGGGTGGACGTGCGGCGAAGCTCCGGGCTATGCCCCAATAGGTAGGATCTTCTTTCCATTTTTGATTTCCCCGCATTTCGTGCTCAATTTACATCTTCAAATTGATGTTTTATCTTCAAACAAAGCCCGTGGTTTCGTAGTAGTTTTTCTAAGCTTCCCGTCGCTGGTTTCGGTTCAAAAATCTGGGCTTCGAGGTGACCATAGTGCACCGCCGAAGATCAACGGATTTTGCTGTTCGTCAGGCAGTTTTTGGGTGATCTGACGAGCTGGGACGGTGGTCCGGCGGTGTTCCCCGGGCGGCGATGGTGGTTCCCGGCTGGGTGAGGGGGCTTGGTCGGGCGAGCGGCCAGCAGAGGCGGCCGGGCGTGCGAGGGAGTCAGCGCGGCTGGTTCAGGGCGATGGTAGGCGGCGGTGCAGGCGGTGTCCCAGCAGTGGCCGCCGGCATAGGGCACATGGGGGAGGGGGCCGCGAGGCGCGAGGCACCGTGCGGCGCAACAGCGACCCGCGTAACGCGGGTCGCTGTGGGGAATGAGAGCGGCCAAGAGTGCCGGTCGGGGAGGCGACGACGTGGCCCGTGGAGATCCGTGGGAGCCATGTGCTGCGGAGGTCCGGGCGGGCCGGCGCGGGCCGGCCCGAGCGGGGCGGACCGGGGGGACCGGGCCGGTCCGGCCCAAGGGGGTTTTCCCCTTTAAAAAAAAGAAGAAAAAAAATAAAGTTTTGGGCGCCAGTATCTTTTGCTATGGACATCCGTTTCGCATACCGTCTACGGCAGCACGGACCTCGCGTTAAGGAAAACATTTTTAGATGGTCTCGAGGATTTTTTGAATCCTGGGATGGAGGCCCTGGTGGTGCGATACGCCCGTAAAGTGGGTTGAAGTTTTTCCAAGGATTCTTGTTTTGGACGGCGTGGACACACCCGATGTCCGAATTGAGTGTTGTCAGTGGCGTTGCGACCTTGGTGTCGAGCCGGAGTTTTCCAGTATGGGTTCGGGCTCCAAAACTGGAGTTGAGGCATGGGCCCCATGGCCCGTCTTTCGTGCGGCGTGCAGTGTTTCACGACTTTTTCATCAGGTGTCCGTTCGGGGCGTGCGAGTAGTTGATTCCGAATGTTTTTCCATGGGGATTGCAATGGTGCAATCTGCCTCGCTCTAATTCGGCACGATGGTACAGGACTTACGAGGGTCGTTTCAGGAGTATATGGTGATTTCCAGCAATAACATCGGGTGTCCGTTTTGGACAAATGAATAGTCCATCTTGTGTACTTTTTCAAGAGGATCGCAACGGAACGATCCGTTCGTTGTGTTTTGGTATCGGGATGTGGGTCCCACGTAGCACCCCTCATGTGCGGTGAGTCGGAAGGTATATTTTTCTCGAGATATCTATTCCGCTCAAGTGAGTAGTGCTTTTGGCGTGTTTTTCCGAGAGCATTTTGAGGGCGCAGTTCACCCGTCCTTTTTCGGGGACATGGTGTGGGTCCCACCCGACCTGACTATGGTGAATAGTACCTTTTTTATCGGGTGTTCGTTTGGGGTGATTGAAAAGTGAATCCCGTGTGCTTTTCTGAGGGGATCGCAGTGGTGTGATCCGTTTGCTCAGTTTCGGGAGCTAGGGGTGGGCCCCACACTGGTTGGTACGGTGAATAGTACTTTATCACTGGTTGACCGTTTCGGGCGGGTAAGTAGTATATCTCGCATTCTTATCCACTAGGATCACAATGGTATGATATTTTTGGTTGTGGGGAGCCCATTACACGATCTTATTAAATGTGGAAATGTGAAGGTGCCCCGGTTGCGGTTGTTCTAACATGTTTGTAGCGGACCCTTGGCGTGTGATCGCGTGCACTCTCTTGCGAGTGATGTAAATGCTTGAAGATATGTGGATGACTGTGCCTCAGTCGATGAGGTGTCAAGTTGGAAAAGTTATGTTTATTCCCTTCGCGTTGAGTATGGGGTGTTGTGTGCACGATAGCCTTAGGGATGGAGACGTGGTATACTATGGTAGTATACGAGAGCGCTTGCAGGTACTTGTGGTTTGTACCTAAGAATGTTTGTGAGCTTCGGTGGGGTGTAGTTGGGGCCACACGTCGTCTAGGCCCCATGTGCATGCCATGTTCTGCTTTACGCACCATTGACCTCTCGCGACATATAGGTTCCCTGGGTTCTCATTTGGTGACCAGCGAGGTTGAGTTTTTCCCCTGGCTCTTTGATTGATGGTTTAGATCAGTAGGGTTGAGTGGTTTCCCCTGGTCTTGTACCGGAGCCAGAGGGTTGCGCGATACCCACTCCGTGTTCGGTTGTCCAGTATTGTACCATCCAGTAGAAATGGCCAGAGCAGTTCTAGGTTTACCCTCCAACGGGGCTGGGCAGTGGGTTACTCATCGACTTCTCAGGGTTTACCCTCTAGCAGAGACTAGGCAATGGGTCACCTGACGATTCTTGAGGGTCTACCCTCTAGTAGGGCTGGGCAGTGGGTCACGTGTCGTCTTGTTTCAGGTATACCCTTTAGCAGGGATGGGCAGTGGGTCACCTGTCAACTTGTATAGGGTTTACCCTATAGTAGAGACTAGGCAGTGGTTCACTCGACGACTCATGAGGGTCTACCCTCCAGCAGGGCTGGGCAGTGGGTCACCCGTCGACTTCTTCTTGGTCTACCCTCTAGCAAGGCTGGGCAGTGGGTCACCTGACGACTTATTCTAGGATTACCCACCAACAGGGCTGGGCAGTGGGTCGCCTTTGGATGTATTACGAATTTTTGGTCGGAGTGGATACTCAAGAGGGGGGTGAATTGAGTGCCAATTAAAATTTATGTTTAAAAACATTGATTTAAAAATCCCCCAAAAAGAATACATAATTAAACTGTAGTGAATTTATATCACAGTAAATGTTCTGTTAGTTTCTCAAGGGATTGATTAGTTCCCAGTTAACCAAATCAATTGACTTGCTTAACCTTTGAAACTAACTTACTGGTTTACAACTAATATAAACACTTGCGAGTTTAATTATCAAAGTCGCTTTAGGAAAATTTTGTCCGTAATGTATTAGAAGCGGAATAAAAGAATAACATTGAATGATATAGCACAACACATATATCCAAGAGGTTCAGTCTCAAGATGAGACTTAGTCCTCTCAAAAGCTTTAATAAAAAGATAATCCACACCCTGGATCGGGGATAACAACAGCAACCAGCTGTCCAGGTCCAAGACCTCTACCACAGTTATTCGTGGGAACAAACACAACAGCAACCTGCTGTTCAGGTCACACGACCTCTACTACTATCCCAGTGGGAAAAACATAATGCAAGTGAGTTTTCTAAGGATTTACAAATCCTCCAGTTAGAGTACAGGAGACAGTGTGTGTGTAAAATACAGCATATAACACACACTGCTCGAAACTTGAAGAGATAAATCACAGAGAAAATATATTGAGTTTAGAAATGGCTCTTATGATAAGCATGCAGTTCTGGACTCCTTTGATTGATCAGAATTCTCTCTGGGTCCTTTTCTGGTTTTTGTCTGGAAAACAGAGTATCGTCTGTTTCCTTGACTTCCAGGTATAGAGACAGTCGATGAAGCTCTTGTGTTATGTTCGCGTCCTTAGCTCTTCACTGGTATGCAGTAATGAGTTTGTCATGTAGGTTTCATCGTCTCGTTGCATTCACGCTCTGTGTTCTTCCAGCACACTTTGTATTTTGTATGTCACGTGTATTCGTCTATATGTCTCTCGCACAGCCCTGTGTTCCTTTTTTTGTATTCTTCTATTCATACACTTTTGTAGGATCATCCTTCCTGTAGTTAAGCCACGTGCTCCAGCAAAAGATGATTTAATTTTTACAGATAAGAGGTACAGTTCCCTGACATCCAACAACACACATTAAATAAATGTCAGTGTCTTAAAATATACTTGATATGACCGTTGGTTAGATTAAATAATGATAAAGAAATTATAGCAGCGTTGGGTTCTGTCATTGGAGCGGTAGATCTTGATATCGGTAGACTTGTGTTACGGTGGGTGTCTATCGGTGGACTTGATCACATCAGTAGCAGTGGACTTGTAATGGTAGCTGTAGCTCTCTATCGGTAGTTGTGGCTCTTCCTTGTATCTGTAACAGTAGCTCTCTATCGGTAGGCTTTGCATAACGGTGGACTTCAGCATATTGGTAACTCTGTATCGGTAGCTGTCATCTTTGATGTAGCGGTAGGCTTGAGTACCGGTGAGCTTGTAACTGTAACTCTATCGGTATATTTTTTGTACCGTATCAGTAGACTTTGTTTTAGTGGTGAACTCTGTATCGGTAGCTCTATTTGATATTGGTAGCTCGAATCCATAACGATGAGCTTGATGTATCGTTGAACTCCTTATCGGTAGCTCTATTTGATATTGGTATCTCTAATCCATAACGGTGAGCTTGATGTATCGGTGAACTCCGTATCGGTAGCTCTATTTGATATCGGTGGATACTGTCCTGTATCGGTAGCTAGTTTGTAACACTAGCTAAAAACTGTTTGAGCATTCACTTGGCAGTATGAGTTAAGTCATAGTAAACACATATCTGATAATTCCAAAGACTTAATTTAAGCATAATGAAAGAAACAACATATATTAAAGTATATTTGGAATATATTAAGCATAATCAAGATATAAATAAATAATGGTTGGGATTATCAAAACACAATAAAGACACTTAATTCCCATAGGGTTCAACAATCTCTCCCTTTTTGATAATCACAATTTACAAAAAAAATCAAGGTATGATATCAACAGTATAGGATCTGAGGAGAAAAAAAATCAGCAATGTATAACAAACAATCCAATAGTATCAGAGGAGAAAGAGAAACACAAACAAGATTCTTTGGTTTTCATATTTCTCCCCATATTAATTTAACTACAGAATTCTCCTCCAAGGAATTGATTTTCTCCCCCTTTGTCCCCTTAGGTGAACAACATTCTCTCTCTCTCTCTCTGGGTACATCTCCTAATAATTTCTCCCCCTTTGTGATTAACAAAAAGGAGGGTATTAGAGAGAAAAGAGAAGGACGAGGAAAGAAAATAGATAGAGTAAAATAGACAGTGAAGAGAGAAATGAAGTATGTGATTGATAAGCCAAAAGATACAGTGGGAAAATCAGAAAAGGACAAAAATACAATGAATCCCATCAAAAATGAAGCTAGGATCACTCAATCATCCACTTGAAAAGGTGTTTTTCCCTTGGGATCAGCAGAGGGTTTAGAGGTAGAGTCAGCAGGCTTGGGAATTCTGGAAAGAACTACCGGCGGATCAGCAAATGATACAGTACCAGATCTGTAATCTGAGCCTCTCTGAGTGATCATCGGTGTCAGGCTCCTGATAGCTTGAATGGGAGTAGGTTGAGGAGTACTCCCAGAGGCAGATGGTGGAAGGGAATGTGGTATAATAACTAGTCGAGCATCCACATGTAGGAAAGGCAGCAAGAGATTCCTGAAATCCATGATGATGCTTCTACCTCTCTCCATAGAAGAGACAAAATCATATCTATTCTCAATAAATTTGTCTAAGGCTGGAGTAAGCTCCCTGAGCTTACTAACTTTTTCTCTGAAGGCTTGGGTAACTGTAGGTAATTTCATATTCTCCATCAAAAGCTTGAAATGGTTGGTCATTTGGTGCTCAGTATAAATCTTATCAAAATAAGCATCCACCTTATTTTTGATTGCCTCTTGAGAAGCAGTAGATGCCCTTAGGTGATCACGAACAAAAATACTAACTTCCCTAGTGGTAGAAAGAATATGAGTATCGGATTCACCACTAGGACTGGCCTTAGCCAATTCTTCCTGAATAATAGTCCGGATCTGGTCAAGGTTCACACTGGAGCTACTGGAGGGAAGAGGTTTCATTGAGAAGGCCACTGTCTCCTTGAAAGATTGAGTTAGACTACTAACTACCTTCTGAAAAAGTTCATCCTGACTGTTCAGATGTTCTTTGATAGACTTCTTAAAGGCCTCAAACACATCCACAAATTGCTTGACCACTTCCTTGATATATTGAATGTCAGTGTGCACTTGGGTTTGAGAACTGTTTAAAGTAGTCAATAAAGCAATGGATTGTCTAAGAGCAACTACCGCTCATGTCCAACTCTCAATCTGAGTGTGGCACACCTTAAGTTCATCCACCATTTCTTTCACAGGACTGGACACACTTCATCCAATGGATAACTTAAGGGATTGCTCCACAATTTTCATCTCTTCAAACATACATTTCTTCTTATCGGCCACTGATTCTCTTATTTCTTCTATCAATTTGGCTCTTAAAGACTTAAGGTCATCCTTGGTTGCCACATGTTCAGCTATAGTGGGTAAGGTAACTGATTCCTTTTGGGGTTGGTCTTCCTCGTCAGAATCTCCATAGGAAAGTCCAAGAATCATAAATCTGGGATCTGATGTCCAACCTTCAATGTCATATAACACTGATTCTGAGCCAAGATTCTCCTCCTCACTTGGAACATTCTCCTGAGGTATCTTTTCCAACTGTTCTTCCTGAGGTAAATCTGCAATTTCTTGTACAACCATAGCAGATTCAATAGCCACTTGTTCTGAGACATTAATGACTCTCTCATTAATAGGTGCTGCTGCGATGTCTTCCTGATCAGCCAAAGTCCTGACTGTACTGACTATTAGAAGACTCAAACTGAGCTCTTTTTCAGTCATTTCTTCATCATCTGTTTCACCATCGGCCTATTTTTCTCCATTAACATTTTGATCAGATTTGGTTGTATCATCCTCCTCAGAGGTGTCCTTGACAACAAACTGGAAGGCTTCTTCCTCTTCTTCTGTAGACTCTGTATCATTGTCCTTTAAGACAGTTTCTCTTTTTGGTAGTTCTGTTGGAGGGCTAGCTGCTCCATAAGACATAACTTGACGCACAGGAGTAGGGGGAAAGTCTGGATCTCCTCCTTCCTCTACTGATGTCTCTTCCTCCTCAGCTTCATCATCACTGTAGACCGGTTCTGGCTTATCTGGTCCAAGACCAGGATCCCTCACATCCTTTGGTTTAGAAGGATGATCCATAGGAGTATACTTTTCATAAATTTTTCCTTCATCATACACCCATGATTTCTTCCAAGGATTCCAGCTGACTTTCATGTATTTACAGACAGTTCTTGTAATACAGAAGTTATCCTTGACTACAACCAGCTCATCCTGAAGTCTAGCTATCTCCTTCACTTTCAGCATCACAGAAATTAGTTTTGAGAAAAACAAGGCATTTGATTTTGACTTTGGTCTAGTCATCTCTTCCACTTGAACAATAATCAATATACATACATTAATTCTCACACTGTGCTTCAGTAAATGTAACAGATATATGTCTCGGAATCTCAAGGTGGTAAATTCTCCTCTTCTCGGACTAACAACATGCTGAATAAACTTAAACAACAGTTTTTCTTCTCCGACCATCTCTGCAACAATCACCTTTCTAGGGGTCCCAATCCCTATGAGTTCCATCAGACCATCTTCATATTGAAACACATCACTGGTTGACGGTACAGAGTTTGAGAAGAACACATAATCACCTTCATGTGGAACTCTTAAGTTCCTAGCCCATTCCTCTGAAGTAAAAGATACTTCCTGACCATTTACCACAGAAACCATTCTGCTTTCTTCGTCAGAAATTTCAAAATGAACTAATTCGTAGAATTGTTTCACCAGTCTTGTATAATAAGGTCTGTTGTTGTTCACGAAGCATTCTATCCAACCTTGTTCTTCTATTACTCTAAGAACTAACGATTTGCATTCCATCAGCCATTCTGCACACGCTTCTTTTTCAACAACAATCTCTCTCCTTGGGAGATGCGGGTTTATTGGATTCCTTCGAGCTACACTTACACTTCCACTTCCATTGGAATTCGATAGTTTTTGTCGTTTCGCTTGCGGATTATCACTCCCATCTGTGATTTGGGGTCTCTTGATGCGGGCCATTGCAGATTTGAGGCTATGGTTCTGAAGGTTGAGAGGTTTAGGTTTAGGGGATTCGGGCAGACAGGTTCACAGTGAGATTGAGTGAGTCTAGTTCGAGTTTTAATATCATTTAGGATTCATAAATAACTTAAATCATAAATAAAATAAGTAACGGTTCGATGACTCGGCTTTACAGAATTTTAAAACAGCACGAGATGTAATGGTAAAGTCTCTTAACGGTGAAGTATTCTATCGGTGAGGTTTCTCTAACTGTGAGGTTTCTCTAATGGTGAGGTCTCTCTAATGGTGAGATCTCTCTAACGGTGAGGTTTCTCTAACGGTGAGGTTTCTCTAACGGTGAGGTTTCACTAAAGGTGAGGTTTCTCTAACGCTGATGTTTCTCTAACGGTGATGTTTCTCTAACGGTGAGGTTTCTCTAAGGGTGAGGTTTCTCTAACGGTGAGGTTTCTCTAACGGTGAGGTTTCTCTAATGGTTTAAGGTTAAGTTATCATTCCTAATTCATGTCTAATGAAACTTAATCTTTCTGAACTTAATGTTTTAGTGAAAATATCAGCTAATTGATGTTCAGTGCCTATAAACTCAAGTGTTATATCACCTCTTTGATAGTGATCTCTTAAAAAGTGATGTCTAACATCAATATGTTTAGTTCTAGAGTGAGACACAGGGTTCATAGAGATATTAATCACACTAGTGTTGTCACAGTTGATTGAAACATGTTTAAAGTCAAATCCATAGTCCAGTAGTGTGTGTTTCATCCACAGAATCTGTACACAGCAACTAGCAGCAGTGATGTATTCTGCTTCAGCAGTAGACAATGCAACTGAGTTTTGTTTTTTACTACACCATGATACTAGGGATTTTCCAAGTAAGCGACATGTTCCAGTTGCGCTCTTCCTATCTAGCTTACAGCCAGCAAAATCAGCATCTGAATAACTTGTTAAGTCAAATGACTGTCCTTTTGGATAAAACAAACCTAAATTTGCAGTATACTTAAGATATTTAAAAATCCTTTTAACATCAAGCATGTGTGATTATTTAGTATTATCTTGAAATCTAGCACACATACATACACTGAACATAATATCTGGTCGACTAGCAGTAAGATAAAGTAAACTCCCAATCATACCTCTGTATTTAGTTTGATCAACTAGTTTACCAGTTTCATCAATATCCAATTTACAGGTGGTACTCATAGGTATTTCACTTTCCTTAATACTATCTAAACCAAAACATTTTAACAAATCCTTAGTATATTTAAATTTATTTAAAATAATTCCATCTTCAGTTTGAAAATTTTCAAATCCAAGAAAATACATAAGCTCTCCCATTAAGCTCATTTCAAATTCATTTTTCATAACCTTTGAAAAATCAGTACATAAAGAATTTTTCGAAGATCCAAAAATGATATCATCAATATATATTTTTACTATTAATACATATTTTGAAATCCTTTTTATAAAAAGAGTGGGATCACCAATTCCTTTTGTAAATCCTTTTGAAATAAGAAAGTTTGAAAGTCTTTCATTCCATGCTCTTGGAGCTTGTTTTAAACCATATAAAGCTTTAGAAATTTTAAGAACATTATTTTGAAAATAAGGATTTGAAAAACCCGGTGGTTGTTCTACAAAAACATCTTCAACAAGAAAACCATTTAGAAAAGCACTTTTCACATCCATTTGATATAACATGAATCTCAGATGTGATGCATAAGCAAGTAAGATCCTAATAGCCTCTAATCTAGCTACAGGTGCAAAGGTTTCCTCATAGTCAATTCCTTCTTCTTGATTATAACCTTGTGCAACTAGCCTATCATTGATTCTAATGATGTTTCCATATTCAACAAATTTTTTTTAAACACCCATTTTGTGCCTATGGTAATAGTGTCTATAGGTCTTTCTACTATTTTCCAGACTTTGTTTCATTGAAATTGATTTAGTTCCTCTTGCAAAGACATTACCCAAAATTCATCATTGATATCATCATTGATATTTCTAGGTTCTAGCTCTGACAAGAAGGCTTGATGTTCAACCTGATTTCTAAGAGAAGCTCTAGTCTGTGTCCCTCTATCTAGATTTCCTATGACAGAATCTAAAGGATGGTTCTTTAGAATCTTATTTGGTCTTGAAAAGGTAGGGCTAGAGATTTCAGGTTCATCTACAGGTTGAGGTTCAACAGAAGAAGGGTCTAGAAAGTTTCTAGAACTAGATTTTTTAACTACAGTTCCACTAATTTTATCATTAAGTTTCAAGCCAAAGAGATCATCTTCATGATTTTCAAGAGAGGTCTTAGGTTCATGTGGATCAGTTTCATCAAATTTGATGTTAACAGATTCTTCCACACATTTGGTTCTCTTATTAAAAACTCTATAGGCTTTACTGAAAGTTTAGTAACCTAGAAAAATTCCTTCATCAATCTTGGATGAAAACTTATCAAGATTATCTTTAGTGTTAAGAATAAAGACTTTGAAGCCAAAAACTTTGAAGTAGTTAACCTTAGGTTTCCTTTGGTTCCTTAACTCATAAGGGGTCCTCTTAAGAATAGGTCTGATCAAGACTCTATTAAAAACATAACAAGCTATATTTACAGCTTCAGCCCAAATGTAAACAGCTAGGTCATACTCATTAAGCATAGTTATAGCAATTTCTTGCAGGGTTCTATTCCTCCTTTCTACTACACCATTCTGTTGAGGTGTCCTATGGGCAGAGAAATTGTGACTATAGCCACTGTATGAGCAGTAAGATTCGAACTCATGATTTTTAAACTCACAACCATGATCACTTCTCAGGGTTTTAATCTTAAGTCCACTAAGGTTCTCTACAGACTAGGATTATTTTACAAAGCAAGAAAAAGCTTCACCTTTGTGAGCTAGAAAATATACCCAAGTATATCTAGAATAGGCATCTACAAGAACATAGACATAATGCTTCCCATTTAAACTAGAAACTCTAGAAGGTCCAAACAAATCCATGTGAACCAATTTGAGAGGTTGAGAAGTTGAAAATTTGTTCTTTTATTTAAAAGAAACATTATGTTGCTTTCCCTTTTGACAAGGATTACAAACTTTGTCTGCTGGAAATTCAAGTTTGGGTAGGTCTCTAACTATGTTCTTCCTAGCCAGTTTTCTAAGTAAATGCACATTACAGTTTCCTAATCTTTTGTTCCAAAGCCAAGACTCTTTATGAAAATCATTTAAACAAGTAATATTTTGCTTAGCTAAAGAATTTAAATCAACTGCAGAAACATTTTTATTTCTCAAAGCATCAAACACTAAAACATTTTTAGAATTAAAAACATTTCAAGAATCATTTTCAAATTTAACATAAAAACCATCATTACATAACTGAGAAATACTTAACAAATTGTATTTATGTCCATCAACAAATAAAACTTTAGAAATTAATACTGAGTCAGTGTTACCAATCTGGCCTAGGCCGATGATTTTTCCTTTTGAGTTATCACCAAAGGTGAAAAAACCTCCATCAACTCTGAATAAGCTTTTAAAGCATGAGAAGTCTCCTGACATATGTCTTGAACATACGCTATCCAAGTACTAGGACTTTTTACAGGA
Source organism: Viscum album (assembly GCA_963277665.1). Taxonomy (NCBI): domain Eukaryota; kingdom Viridiplantae; phylum Streptophyta; class Magnoliopsida; order Santalales; family Viscaceae; genus Viscum; species Viscum album. The sequence continues at coordinate 584,416,721 of OY728137.1, forward strand.
GCACTTTAAGCAGGTTTCCAACAAAATAGATTTAAATAGGAAATAATTTTGGTACCCATATTTTCTTGGGTCCAGACAGGTTAGCCAATAACACTTTAGGTAACCATATTTGTCTAATGGGTATCAAATAATTTGTAGAATGAACATGCGTTGAAAGATAAACCTTATTAGATCCATAACTATGAATATAACTCATTGAAGAATATGAAGTTCCAGAGTTAGCTACAGTCTGTCCAGATTTAGGAATAAATCTATTCTTAGTAAACTGTCTCTGTCCAGGTTTGTAGCCTATTCCAGTAGTGTATTTTGGTGCAACTTGCTTTCCTACCATTTGAGTTAGAGTATCTTTACCATTGGTAAATTTATCTCAATCCTTTCTGAGATGCTCATTAGAAAATTTCAATTCAGTGTTCTCCTTTAGTAGTTGATCATTTTTCTCTTTTTCAATAGTCAGTTCAGTTTTAACTGTAGTGGTGAGAGCATGTTGTTTCTTTAACGATTTGTATTTATCCTTAAGTTCATTGCATGTCTCTTCTAACATATCACAATATTCAAATAGTTCAGATTTTGACATGTTATCACATTGAGAATTATCTCTAGAATAGTATGAATTAGAAGTAGGAATTTCTGAATATACCTCAGTAGCGTTTGTCATAAAGCACATATTTTCCTTCTTTCTGTGTTCAGTTTCAGAAACCTTAGATTCACTAGAACTGTCCTCAGAAGCACTCCAGGAATCCTTCATGGATTTCTTATACTTTTTATCCTTGTATTTGTACTTCTTCTTGTATTTCAGCTTTGGGCAGTCTGCTTTTATGTGTCCTTTCCTTTTGCACTCATAGCAGACAACTTCATCTGATTTGTCAGATTTCTTCCAATCCTTTTCCCAATGTCCTTTCTTGTCATACTCACCTTTATAATTCGATTTTCTGAAAAATTTCTTCTTCCTATAAAATTTCTTAAATCATCTGGCAATGTGAGCCATCTCAGCATCACTGTCAGAATCACTCTCACTGTTTTCACAGCTTGCAGCTTTTCCTTATCCTTATTCTTTGAGGTTGTAGTTTTGAAGGCAACAAATTTCCTTCTAGGTTCATCATCTTCTTCTTTGTTTACTTTGAGTTCCTCTTCATACATCATCAGTTTCCCAATTAGTTCCTTGACTGGTAGTTCACCAATGTCACACGATTCTCTAATGGAGATAGAGGTTCCTCTCCATCTTTCAGGTAGACATCTCAAAATTCTCATGATCTGTTCCTTTGGTGGAACATACTTTCCTAGAGAAGTCATTGTGTTGAAAATTTCATTGAACCTGAGATACATATAAGAAATGGGTTCATCAGGCTTCATCTATAAATTATCATACTTAATAGTATAGGTATTCAACCGCATTTCTTTAACATTAGTTGTTCCTTCATGAGAAACAGCTAAGGTATCCCAAATTTCATAAGCAGTTTTACAGGCAGATATTCTATTAAATTCTTCATATCCTAAAGCACAGTACATAGAATTCATAGCTTTACAGTTATTATTGTAGGCTATCTTAGTAGCTTCATTCCAAGTAGTTCTTACGGTGGTTGGTACATTGTATTCATATTCTATAGCTGTCCAAATATCAAAACCCATGCTCTCTAAATGAATTTTCATCTTGATTTTCTACTGAGCATAGTTAGTTCCATTGAAAAATTGTGGTCTATTGGTATCAACACCTTCAACTCTATTATCCATGATAGCTAAATTATAGAAAAGATTTTAAAGAGATAAAAATTTAGAAATAACAGAAATTTTAAGAACATTAAAATACAACTAAAATCACAGTTGAGAAACAGAGTATAAGATTTTTATTTAAAAAAAACAAATTCCTTTGATACCAAAGGTTGGTCGGAGTGGATACTCAAGAGGAGGGTGAATTGAGTTCCAATTAAAATTTCTGTTTAAAAACATTGAGTTAAAAATCCCCCAAAAAGAATACAGAATTAAACTGTAGTGAATTTATATCACAGTAAATGTTCTGTTAGGTTCTCAAGGGATTGATTAGTTACCAGTTAACCAAATCAGTAGACTTGCTTAACCTTTGAAACTAACTTACTGGTTTATAACTAATATAAACACTTGCGAGTTTAATTATCAAAGTAGCTTTAAGACAAATTTGGTCATAAATTATTAGAAACAGAATAAAAGAATAACTTTTGAAAGACATAGAACAACACATATAACCAAGAGGTTCAGTCTCAAGCTGAGACTTAGTCCTCTCAAAAGCATTAATAAAAAGATGATCCACACCCAAGTTCGGGGATAACAACAGCAACCAACTGTCCAGGTCCAAGACCTCTACCACAGTTATTCGTGGGAACAAACACAACAGCAACCAGCTGTTCAGGTCACGTGACCTCTAATACTATCGCAGTGGGAAAAACACAATGCAAGTGAGTTTTGTCAGGAATTACAAATCCTCCAGTTAGAGTACAGGAGACAGTGTGTGTGGAAAATACAGCATATAACACACACTACTCGAAACTGAAAGAGATAAATCACATAGAAAATATATTGAGTTTAGAAATGGCTCTTGTGATAAGCATGCAGTTCTGGACTCCTTTGATTGATCAGAATTCGCTCTGAGTCCTCTTCTGTTTTTTGTCTGGAAAACAGAGTATCGTCTGTTTCCTTGACTTCCAGGTATAGAGACAGTCGATGAAGCTCTTGTGTTATGTTCTCTCCCTTAGCTCTTCACTGGTATGCAGTAATGAGTTCCTCGTGTAGGTTTCGTCATCTCTTTGCATTCACGCTCTGTGTTCTTCCAGCACAATTTGTATTTTTTATCTCATGTGTATTTGTCTATATGTCTCTCGTACAGCCTTGTGTTCCTTTTCTTGTATTCGTCTATTCATACTCTTTTGTAGTAGCATCCTTCCTGTAGTTAAACCACGTGCTCCGGCAAAAGATGATTTACATTTTGCAGATACGAGGTACGGTACCCTGACATCCAACAGCACACATTAAATAAATTTCAATGTCTTAAAATATACCTGATATGAGTGTTGGTATGATTAAATAATGATAAAGAAATTAAAGTAGTGTCGGGTTCAATCTTTGGAGCGGTAGCACTTGATATCGGTAGACTTGTGTTACGGTGGGTGTCTGTCAGTGGACTTGATCACATCAGTAGTGGTGGACTTGTAATGGTAGCTATAGCTTTCTATCGGTAGCTGTGGCTCTGCCTTGTATCCGTAACGGTAACTCTCTATCGGTAGGCATTGCATAATGGTGGACTTCAGCATATCGGTAACTCTGTATCAGTAGCTGTCGACTTTGATGTAGCGGTAGGCTTGAGTACCGGTGAGCTTATAACTGTAACTCTATCGGTAGATTTGATGTACCTTATCATTATACTTTGATGTAGCGTTGAACTATGTATCGGTAGCTCTACTTGATATTGGTAGCTCTAATCCATGACGGTGAGCTTGATGTATCGGTGAACTCTGTATCGGTAGCTCTATTTGATATTGGTAGCTCTAATCCATAATGGTGATCTTGATGTATCGGTGAACTCTGTATTGGTAGCTCTATTCGATATCAGTGGCTACTGTCCTATATCAGTAGCTAGTGTGTAACAGTAGCTAAAAACTGTTTGAGCATTCACTTGGCAGAATGAGTTAAGTCATAGTAAACACATATCTGATAATTCCAAAGACTTAATTTAAGCATAATGAAAGAAACAACATATATTAAAGTATATTTGGAATGTATTAAGCATATTCATGATATAAATAAATAGTTGTTGGGATTATCAAAACACAATAAAACAACTTAATTCCCAAAGGGTTCAACACGAATTACCCTCCAGCAGGGCTGGGCAGTGGTTCACCCGATGGTATTCCAGACTCAGTCTTTTATGCTAAGCTAGTATGTGGCTTTACTTCGTGACTACCGGAGCGGGACCCTTGTTTGTACGGGTTAGTGATGTGATAGCTTTGACATTGGGGAGACCTCTCTACTGCAGGGCAGTGACATGGTGTGGTTTGACATAACCCGGAACTCTCAAGTACGAAGGGCGCTTTCCCCACTGAGACGCGTCCTTGTGATAGGACCTAAAACTATGGGGATGAGTCAGTGCCTCCCAATGCAGATAGTGTCGAGGTGCGGTGATTTGAGCCCCTTGACATATAGTTCAGGGCAAACATGTGGGATGCTGGGCATCGATGATGTTTACTTCGGGGACTGTTGGCTACTCACTTTATTGGGCTGAACTATGGGATGGAATCCCCTTACGACCTTTTTCATGCTTCTTGACTGAGCATAAGGTTATGTATATAGCTTGTTTCAGTACCCACTTCTTGGGTTTGGGTACTCTCCTTCCATGAGAGGTGAAGATGCGTGGGGTATGCCACGTGCTTTCTGTGTCAAGCTTCTCGTGGTTGCACGAGTCTACCTTATTTCCTCTTGTTGGGTTGATCTGGACTCTCTGTTGTACTCCTTTACTTTTCATGTTCGCTCTATTTCTCACCCTTCGGTACCTCCTTTGTTGCTCCCTCGAGCCTTCGGGGTATCCTACTGAGTATGTTTATACTTACCCCTGCTTGGGCTTTGCCCGCACATGGTGCTCCCTTGCAGATGACGGGCACATGGAGGGTGACTTTAGAGGAGCTTAGGAGCATGGGAGCTTGGACGGCCTGCGGTGATCGGAGTCGAGATCCAGGTGGGGGACCCTCCCAGCTGTTTCTCTTGTTTACATGTTGCCGAGTTACGGCATTTTTACTGGTTGGGTGCGTGTTTTTCCGGTTTTCTTTTCAGTTTACCTCAGCACATGCTTGTATTGTTTAAAGATCGATGCACTCCTGTGGTTATTTAAAGCAATTGGTACTTTGATTCTCTTATTTTACTCTGCACTTTTGCATTGTGTGTGTTGCATGTGTGTGTACATGTAGATAGGAAAAAGCCTCCCTGAGATATTGTGCCTTCGGCGCTGGTCGCCAGCCCCTAGCCTATGGAGGCGGGATTGGGGTAGTTGTGGCTCGAGCCCGGGTAGGGTCATGCCGTGACAAAGTGGTATCAGAGGTGGTTTGTTTTTTCGGATGTTATTCAGACGTCCCTAAAAGGAATTGGTTGGGATTTAGGGAAACAGTGTTAACGTGTCTCAAGAGTGTCTCTTGGGCCAGGAAGTCTAGTGATAGGGTGGTGGTCGACGTATCCATTCACCGAGTCCTTGATAACTCGCTTGTTGACTCGGCATACTGAGACACTTGTTGTAGGGAATGTTGGTTTGTGCATCACATATGATTGAGACTTTGACTGTCCTTCTTGAGTCAGCTCTCCATCATTGTTATTGGTATATACATATATGCTCACCTGACCGCGTCACTCCTTAATAATATTCAGGATGTCTCCCTGAAGACAGCCAGCCAAGATACCAGCTTTGATGCATGACGACAACCCTGTGAGCTACAAGGCCACATTCCAGGACCCATCATGCTAGCCCATTTCTCCGGGTGGGTTGGTAGTAGCTCCCCCACCAGTTGAGTAGAAGATAGTTTCAGCTGAGCTTGAGTGTGCTCCGTGAGTTCTAGTGGCAGAGACCGCCGAGGTTCAGTGGTTCGCCTCTTCAGGCTTGTGAGGACGCCGGCAGATCAGAGAGTGGCTCTGGCTGCCAGCCTTTTCATGGAGAAGTTGGCGTTGGTGGAGTCTAGTGACTCTGTTCTTGACGAGTTGTCACTTTCGTGGGGTGACTTTTAGTTTTGGTTTCCTGAAGTGTTTTTCCCCTCCTGCTTATGTTCCATTCAGATTCAGGAGATCCTTCAGTTTCCTCAGGGTGGGATGACGGTGGCCGAGTACGCTGCTAGTTTCGCAGACCGTGCACGCCTTTACCCAGACTTGGTCCATGACGACAACATCCGAGAACGAAAGTTTGAGCAGGGTCTCCCCCAAGAGATTTGTGCTGTCATAGTACCCATGGGAATTTCATAATATTTTGGGGTGCTAGAGTAGGAACTGGTTACAGAGGGCTTCCTTTCACGTTCTAGAGTTGGTGGTGGCAGCCGGCATGTCGGAGCCGAGACGTCTGCCGCAACTAGTGGGTGTCGACAAGAAGAACCTCGACGCAGGTGGCTTCATGATGACCGTACATAGGGGTGTCTTCATACACCACAGTGGCACCGGAGGGGACCAGTGAATCTCGAAGAGAGACGGTGCTATGCTTGCGATGGGTGAGGTCACCTAGCACGTGACTGCCCAACCAGGCATGTGGAGAGCTTCGGGAAAGCAGAAGGTGCACCACTATGATGGAGGCAACATTGTGATCGGAGTAGTACCCAAAGAGATGGTGCTAGCAGAAGAGTGGGAGGATCTGGTGGTGGGGGATGACTTTATGACGTCTTCCCATTACCACTAGGAGGTCCACGACAGGCTCCAAGAGCTAACAGTTGGGACTGCGGACAACCGCGAGATTTGAATGTCTACGATCCTGAAGAGCATGAGGTGATAAGAGTTATTCTCTACAGATCTTCTACTTATTGAAATAGAATTGATAGAATCTATGTGTGGAATGCTTTCATCCATACTCTTTGCTTAAGGAGGGTGGCGCGGGGCATCGGTGTAACCCTGTGTTGGTATGGTAAAAGGCGAAGGACCTTTTCATTAGTCAATGGTGTTGACTCCATTGCTCTCCATGCATGTAAGAGTGTCTTGGTTGAGATACATCGACTGTGGAATCTTGCGTGACCAGATATCCTTGAGTGTTCCACCATATGGATATTCTGAAGGAGGGAATCACAGAGCCTTGTTCCAGGTGCGGGCGGTGATTCCATTCGCAGCATGCGACACAATGGTTCGATCGGGGAGGTGGACTACCCCCAAGAGCCTTCGGGCCGTTTGAGACCATGAAAAGGGATGGAGAGGTTCCCTACCGCCTTGCCCTAACCCAAAGGTCAGGTTTGGGTGCACGACGTATCCCACATGGCTTACCCAAGAAGATGTGTGTTTTCTCCTATTCCCGACATCAGCAAGGGCCACCTCGTGTGGACAGATCAATCCTTTGGTCTGTGTGAAGTGGCACAGAGCTACGAAATATTTCTTCTGGGTAAGAGAGAGGTATGTGTGGGCTTAGTACTCCGAGTTGTTCCATGGTTTTGCTTTTCGGGGATGAAAATCATGAAGGAGGGAATGATGTAAGAACCCAGTTTTTGCTGAAAAAATCTTTGGAATATTCTTGATATTATTCCAGAGAAGCGCCCTCAGATGACGTGCGATTCCGAGCCCCAGTGTGGCCGGGATTAAAATTTCAGTGCGTTCACACTGAAAACGCCATGTAAATGGGCTAACTCATGAATGGTGATACATATCAGAGATCCGAGGGTACAGATGGGTTCGTAATAAGGTGTTTACACTAGGAATGGCATAAAACATGTCGTCACAGGACGTTTTGACCCCTCGCTCGCTTCTGGAATGTTAAACGGATAAATTAAATAATTAATTTATGTGTTTGATGGTTAAAATCATGTATCTCATAAACGGTGGCTCGGATCGGAAAACCAAGGGCACCGTTGAGTTCGGAATGTGCCATTTTCTCTAGAAGGTGTATATGTTTGGCGGGCGTGGACGGTTTGTGAAAAATGGCTCCATGGGTGTTTTCATAATTTAGCGGCCTCAGACGTTCAGTTTTATAACATTTGAACGGGGTATCAGATTCAATTTCTGAGACCACTGTTGTGCTCGAGAGGTGGTGTTTACCCTAGGGGAGGCTTAACCTCGCCCTCGTCGGGCGATTCGGAGGCGGGTTAATTCGGTGGTTTTAAATTATTAAAATTTTAATTAATTTTCTTTATTTAAACCAACCTCCTCCCCTTCCTCACCTCTTCCCCTGGCAGAACCCCATCCTATCTTCTTATTCATCCTCCTCCTACCTCCCAATCATGGTGGAAGCGGCAACAGAAAGGGTGCACGTGCGGCAATGCTCCGAGCAATGCACCAATAGGTAGGATCTTGTTTTCGTTTATGATTTTCCCGCATTTCGAGCTCAATTTACAGCTTCTAATTGATGTTTAATCGTAGAACAAATCCCATAGTTGCATAGTAGTTTTTTTGAGCTTCTCGTCGCCTATTTCATATCGAATATCCGAGCTCTGAGGCGACCGCAGTGCACTGCCGATGATCAACAAATTTTTGTATTTTTCCGGCAGTTTTTGGGTGATCCGGCGAGCTGGGATGGTTGTACGACGGTGTTCCCCGGGCGACGACGGTGGTTCCCGTCTGGGTGAGGTGGCTCGGTCAGACGAGTGTCCAGTGGAGGCGACCGAGCGTGCGAGGGCGTCGACATGGTTGGTTCAGGGTGACTGCAGGCGGCGTCGCAGCAGTGGCCGCCGGCGTAGGGCACAAGGGGGAGGGGGCCGTGAGGCGCGCGGCCCCGTGCGATGCGAACGCGCCACGCATAACATGGGTCGCTGCGGGGAATGAGACCGGCCACGAGGGCTGGTCAGGGAGGCGGTGACATGGCATGTGGAGAGCCACGGGCCAGCCCGAGCAGGGCGGAACTGCATGACCGGGCCGGTCCGGCCCAAAGGGCTTTTCCCCTTTATAAAAAAAGAAAAAAAAGCATGTTTCGGGCGCCCATATCATTTGCTACGGACATCCGTTTCAAGTACCGTCTGCGGCAGCGCAAACCTCACATCAAGGCAAACATTTTTATATGGTCTTGAGGATTTTTTGAATCATGGGACAGAGGCCCTGGTGGCGCGATACGCCCATGAAGTGGGTTGATGTTTTTCTGGGGATTCTTATTTCGGACGGCCCGGACACGTCCAATGTCTGAATTGAGCTCAGTCAGTGGCGTTGCGCCCTGGGTGTGGAGCCAGAGTTTTCCAGTATGGGTTCGGGCGCCGAAACCGGAGTTGAGGCATGGGCCACATGGCCCATCATTCGAGCGGTGTGCAGCGTTTCACGACTTTTTCATTGGACATCCATTTGGGACGTGCGAGCAGTCGATTCCGAATGTTTTCCCGAGGGGATTGAAATGGTGCAATCCGCTCACTCTAATTCGGAACGATGGTGTGGGCCATACGAGGGTCGTTTCAAGAGTAGATGGTGATTTACAACATTATCACCCTGTGTCCGTTTTGGACAAGTGAATAGTAAATCTTGTGTACTTTTTTGAGAGGATCGCAATGGTACGATCCTTTTATTGTGTTTCAGGACCGGGATGCGGGTCCTACGTAGCACCCCTCATGTGTGGTGAGCCTGAACGTATCTTTTACTCTGTATATCCATTCTGCTCAAGTGAGTAGTTCTTTTGGAATGTTTTTCCAAGAGCATTGCGAAGGTGCAGTTCACCCAACCTTTTTCAGGGACGTGGTGTGGGTCCCACCCGACCGGGCTAGGGTGAATAGTACCTTTTTCATCGGGTGTTTGTTTGGGGCGATTGATTAGTGAATACCATGTGTTTTCTCGAGGAGACCGCAGTGGTGCGATCCGTTTGTTCAGTTTCGTGATCTAGGGGTGGGCCCCACATGGGTTGGTACGGTGAACAGTACCATTTTCATCGGTTGACCGTTTCGGGCGAGTAAGTAGTCTACGTCACATGTTTTTCCGCGAGGATCACAATGGTATGATCCTTTTGGTTTTTTGGAGCCCCTTGCATTATCTTATTAAATGTTGAAATGTGAAGGTTCCCCGGTGGTGGTTCTTCTACCGTGTTTGTAGCGGACCCTTGGCGTGTGATCGCGTACACTCCCATGAGAGTGATGTAAATGCTTGAAGAGATGTGGTTGACTGTGCCTCAGTTGATAAGGTGGAATGTTGGAAAAGTTACGTTTACGCCCTTCGCGTTGAAGATGGTGTGCCATGTGCACGATAGCCTTAGGGCTGGAGACTTGGTATACTCTGGGAGTATACGAGAGCGCTTGGAGGTACGTGTGGTTTGTACCTGAGAATGATTATGCTCTTGGTTGGGGTTGACATGGGGCCACATGTCGTGTGGGCCCCATGTGCATTCCAAGTTATGCTTTGTGGACCATTTACCTCTCGCAACATAGAGGGGCCCTCAGTCCTCGTTTGTCGACCAGCAGGGTTGAGTTTTTCCCCCGGCACTATGCTCGATTGTTTAGATCAGTAGGGTTGAGTGGTTTCCACTGGTCTTGTTACAGAGTTAGAGGGTTGCGCGATACCCACTCCGTGTTCGGTTAGCCTGTGTTGTAACATCTTTTAGAGATGGCCAGAGCAGTTCTGGGTTTACCCTCTAGTGGGGCTGGGCAGTGGGTAACTCATCGCTTCTCAGGGTTTACCCTCTAGCAGAGAATAGGTAGTGGGTCACCCAATGACTCTTGAGGGTCTACCCTCTAGTAGGGTTGGGCAGTGGGTTTCTCTTCATCTTGTTTCAGGTCTACCCACCAACAGGGCAGGGTAGTGGGTCGCCTGTCGACTTGTTCAAGGTTTACCCTCTAGCAGAGACTAGGCAGTGGGTCATCTAATGACTCATGAGGGTCTACCCTCCAGCAGGGCTGCATAGTGGGCCGCCCGTCATCTTGTTCCAGGTTTACCCTCCAGCAGGGCTGGGCAGTGGGTCACCCGTCGACTTCTTCCAGGTTTACCCTCTAGCACGACTGGGCAGTGGGTCGCCTGACAACTTATTCCAGGTTTACCCACCAGTAGGGCTGGGCAGTGGGTCGCCTGTTGATGTATTATGAATTACCCTCCAGCAGGGCTGGGCAGTGGGTAACCCGTTGGTATTCCATACTCAGTCCGTTATGCTAGGCTAGTCTATGGCTTTACTCTGTGACTACCGGAGTGAGACCCTTGTTTGTACGAGTCAGTGATGTGACAGCTTTGACTTTGAGGAGACCTCTCAACTGCGGGGCAGTGATGAGGTGTGGTTTTACTTAACCTAGAACTCTCAAGTACGAGGGGTGCTTTCCCCACATAGATGTGTACTTATGACATGAAGTAAAACCGTGTGGCCAAGTCAGGGCCACCCAAAGCGGATAGTGTCGAGGTGCGGTGATTTAATCCCCTTGACTTGTAGTTCGGGGCAGACGTCTGGGATGCTGGGCGTCGATGGTGTTTACTTCTGGGACTGTTGTATACTCACTTTCTTGGGATAAGCTACGGGATGGAGATCCCCTTATGACCTTTTTTGGACTTCTTGATTGACCATAAGGGTATGTATATACCTTGTTTCGGTACCCACTTCTTGGGTTTGGTTACTCTCCCTCCAGGAGAGGCGAAGAAGAACGGGGTATGCCACGTGTTTTCCATGTCTAGATTCCCGTGGTTTGACGAGCCTACCTTCTTTCCTCTTGGTGGGTTGATCTGGACTCTCTTTTGCAGTCCTTTACTTTTCCAGTTTGCTCAACTGCTCACCCTTCGGTACCTCTTTTGTTGCTCCCTCGAGCCTTCATGGTATCCTACTAAGTATTTTTATACTCACCCCTACATGGTTTTTCCCGCACTTAGTGTTCCCTTGCAGACGACAGACAGGTGGAGCGTGACTTCAGAGGAGCTTATGAGCTAGGGAGCTTGGACCGCATGCGGTGGTCGGAGTCGGGATCCAGGTGGGGGACCCTTCCAACAGTTTCTTTTGATTACCTGTTGCCGGGTTGTGGAATTTTTACTGGTTGGGTGCGTGTTTTTCCCCTTTTCATTTCAGTTTACCTCAGCACTTGCTTTTACTGTTTAGAGGCCGATGCACTCTTGTGGTTATTTATATCAGTTGGTACTTTGCTTATCTTTTTTTACACTCCACTTTTGCATTGATTGTGTTGCGTGTGTGTGTACAGGTACTTAGGCAAAGGCCTCCCCGAGTTATTGTGCCTACAGCGCTGGTTGCTAGCCCCTGGCCTATGGAGGCGGGCTTGGGGTAGTTGCGGCTTGAGCCCGGGTAAGTTCAGGTCGTGACATGTAATTTTTTTTCAATAGATTAGTTCTCTTTTTTTGGTTCAAGGGTTTCAGGTTGTTTTGATTCAGAGGGTAAAATTTTTATTATGGTATATTTTTATGTTTTTAGGGCATTGGGTTTTTTGTTTTTGGGTGAGCGGGTTAGTTTTATTGGGTGTTGGGGGGATTTGTGTCTTATATGGATAATGTTTTAGGTTTTTTGGGGGCTGGAGGGTTGATTCAAATTTAGTTCTTTAGGTTTAGTTCAATTTGGGGATAAGGGTTTAGGTTTTTTGGGGCTAGGGGTCCACGGTTTTGTGGGGTTGAGGTTTAGGGTTTCTTACATCCATGGGTTGAGGGATTCTTGGAGATTAGGGTTTAGTTTCTTTTGGGGTTGTTGGACATGGGTATTTTTGGGATGATTGTTTAGTTATTTTTGGTATAAAAATTTAGGGTTTTCTAGGGTGGCGGTTTTTGGGTTCATGTGGGTGGGGTTAAAGGATTTTAGGAATGGGGGTTTATCATTTTTGGGGATGAGGTCTTATTGGTTTTTTTCCATTTAGGATCATTTTTTGGGGACTTAGTGATTTACGATTTTTGAGGTTGAGGGTTTATGTTTTTTAGGGATTAGGGTTTTGGGAATTAGGACCTTTGGTATTAGTGTTTTTTGAGGATGTGGGGGAGGAGTTTTTTGGGATGATGGTTTAAGGATTTTTCATCTAAGGGGTTTGGTGAGTTTATGGATGAGGGTTTATGTTTTTTTTGGACTAAGAGATTAAATATTTTTATTCTGTAGGAATTGGTGTTTTCATGCCTATGAGTTTAGTGTTTTTCTATGGATGAGGATTTAGGGTATTTTGGATGTCGATTTAGGGTTTATTTGGGATGAGGTTTTATGGTTTATTTAGTGTTGATGGTTTCTTGGTGATGAATATTTATAGTTTTTTAGGTATAGGGGTTTCACGTGTTCAGGGAATGAGGGTATATATGTCTCTGGGGAAGAATTTTTATAGTAATCTATGGTGAGTGACTATGGTTATCTATTGATGAAGATTTTACATTTTCTAGGGATTTGGTTTTAGGTTTATCTAGGATAAGGAATTACAATTTTATACGGCATGATGATTAGGTTTTTTTGGGGATTAGGGTTTATGGTTTTATGGGGGTGAAGGTCTTGGGGTGTCAGGTGCTGAGGTTTGAGGGGGGTTTAGGGTTGAGGGTTTCTGATTTTCTACAGATTTGGGTTGGAATTGTCTAATTCAAGGTATTTGGGGTTTTATATCCCCATGGTTTTATGGTTTTCTACGATAGATGGATTATTTTATAAGGGGGATATGATTTATGATTTTTTGTGATGAGGTTTTTGGGTATATTGGGGCTAGGGGCAGAATATTTTATAGGGAATAGTTTTTTATCTTTTTGGTGAATATGGTTTGGGGTTATCTAGGGATGAGGGTTTGGAGGTTTTCACCCGAGCGTTTGGGATTTTTTGGGGGTTGATGTTTGAAGGTGTATTTGTGTTGAGAGGTTTGGTGATGAGTGTTAAAGGAGCTTTGGGGATGAGGGCATAGGGTTTTTTTTGGGGATTAAGACTAGTTGTTTTTTGGGGCCAAGGGTTTTTGGTGGATTGATGCTGAGGGTTTGGATTTTTTACTATTAAGGGTTTAGGGTTTTATGGGGCCATGTGTTAAAAATTTCATTCATGGTGATGTTTTAGGGCTTTTGGGATGAGGTTTTATGGTTTTCAGGGTCGTGGGTTTGTAAAAAAAATTCAGACTTATTAGGGCTTTCTAGGGATGATGGTATAATGTTTTATAGTGTCAGGTGTTTGGGGTTTTTGTGGGTGGGGGTTTATGGATTTTTGGGGATAATGGTTTTTGGTTTGTAGGGAATAATAAATTTATTATTATTATTTACTATTAGTGTTTAAGGTTTTCTGGGTAAGATGGTTTTGTTTTTTTTGGGACCAATGTTTTTAGGTTTTCTAGGGATGGGGTCCTAAAAAATGATTTATCCTCGGCCCAAAAAAATCATCAACCCAAGAAAAACCATAAACCCTTTACACTAAAAATCCTAATTTCTCCACACGAAATAACCTAGAACCAAATCATTCAAAAATTATAAACCTAATACCCCATAAAACTCAGATCCCTTAGCAGAAAAAAATCATAAACCCTCCACCCTAAGAAACTATAAACCATAATCCCAAAGAAACCCCTAAACTTACAACCCCAATGACAAATATACCATATCCCAAAATAACTCATAAATTCTCATCCAAAAAAACATATACCTAATACTCAAAAAACCCTAAACAGTAATCCCATATAAAACCCTAATCCTTTATCCCCTAGAAACCCTTAACCATCATCCCTAAACACCTAAAATAACATCACCATTAAACCATAAATCCTCATTGTAAAAAACCCTAAACTGTGAGTCCCAAAACACATAATATTTAATCCCCCAAAAATCATAAACCATCATCCCCTAATAATACAATACCATAAATCCTTAAAAACCCAAAAACCACAGCCTCAGAAAACCCAAAACACATATCCCCAAAAAACCATAAACCATACTCCCTAAAAAACAATACAATCATCCCCAAAAAACCGTAACCCTCAATAGAAAAAAAATTCTAAATCATCATACCCAATCAACCCTAAACCCCCTCCCCCAAAAATTCTAAACAATATTCCCAAAAAAACAATAATGCCACTTCTAAAAAAAACATACACCTCAGTCCAGAATGAATCCAAAACACTTATCCCCAAAAATCACAAACCCTTAGCCGAAAAATAAATTCCTAAAGCCCCATTCTCCAAAAAACTAAATTCTATGTCTTTTAAAAATCTATAGCCTCCTCCCAAAGAATATTATACCCTCTACCACAAAAAAACATTAATTCTAATGTCCCAAAAAACATCAAACCTCATCCCCAAAAATAGTAAACCCAAATCCCCAAAACACTATTGATTTTCTTCCCTAAATACCCTCATCCCTCAACCACAACAACCCATTAAACCCCATCGTAAGAATAATCCTCAACCCATTTCCCCAAAAAACCCGAATCTATCATCCCCAAACAAACATCAACCATCAATTCCAAAACCCGCAATACACTTCCAAATAAATCTCCATCTCTAAACCCTAAAAATCCTCATTCATCATCTGAAAAAATCCCACAGACCTCAGCCCCAGAAAAAAACAACTCGCATGACCAAAATACCATCAACCTGCATCCATGAAACCAATAAAAACTCATCCCTAAAAAACCCAAAATATTTATCCTAAAAAACACTGAACCCTCATCCCCCTGAAAAAACTAAACATCCACATTCACTAAATAATCTAAACCAACATCCATAAAACCCAAAACCCTTAGTCCCCAAAAACCATAATCACTCAGCATAGAGAAACCCTAATCCCTAATCCCTAAAATACCCTAATACCACTACCCCAAAAAAAGAAAAATGATTAGTCACCCAAAAAAACAGTCACACCCAAAAAACCCTAAAACATAACCCAAATAACCCTAAAACAACATCCTCAAAAAACCCAAAACCATCAACCCAAAATACCCTAAACCATCACCCCAAAAAAACATAATCCCAAAGCCCAAAAAATCTTAAACCTCCAACCTCAAAAAAACCTAAACCCATAGAAAAAAATCATTAACACTCAACAATAAAAAAAATAAAACATCGTCCCAAAAAATCCCTACATCCACAAAAAACACTAAACATGAATCCCTATATTCCCTAAAGCCTCATCATAAAAATACCCAAATCCATCAATGAAAAAAACCCTAAACCATAATTCATTAAATTCCCAAAACCATTATCCCCCAAAAAATCTAAACTCTTAGAACAAAAAATTCTTAAACCATTTTCCTTATAATCACTAAACCATCAGCAACAATAAATCCTAAGCCTTGTAACCCCCCAAAAAATGTAAACCATGTACCCCTAAAACCCAAATTCATCCACCCCAAAACCCAAAAACCCATAACTACAAAACCCTAACCCTTTAACCATAATAAATAGAAAACTCTAAACCCCAAAACAATGTAATAACTCATCTATAATATACACTTAACACTCATCCCAAAAAACTCAAAACCCACAGCCCCAAAAAAACCCTAAAACCTCATCTCCAAAAAACCTAAACCCTCATTGAAAAAATACCATAAACACCTATCGATAGAAACCCTAAACACTTGAAAAAAAAACCCTCAACCATTAATCCCAAATAAATCATCAATCGTCCAACAAAACTCACCCTCACAAACCCTCATCCCTTAAAAATCATCAATACACCATCCAAAAACCAGTAGTCCATCATCCCAAAAAACTATATAACCTAAAAAAAACATTGACACTCTACCAAAAAATCTCAAATCATCATCCCCAAAAAAACCACAAAACCCCTTCCCCAGAAAAACAAAATAGAATCCTCAAAAAACTCCTTAAACCTCAGCCTCAAAATATGCTAAATCCTCAACCACCAAAAAACCATAATCCCTCAGACCTAGATGAACCAAAATTCTCATCACTATAATACCATAAACCCTCATCCCTATTAGTTAATAAACCATTATCACCCCAAAATAAAAAACCACCAACCCAAAAAAACAGAAAACCCCAACATAGAATGCACTAAACCATCATCCCCGAAAAAAAATCTAAAACCTTAGGCCCGTAAAACAATAAACCATCTAACCCAAAAAACATAATCCCTTATGCCCGACCAATAATAAACCCTCACCCCCAAAAAACCATATTATCAATCACCCATAAAACACAGAACCCTTTACTTTAAAAATTTCTAAACCCTTATCCCCCAAAATCCTAATCCAACTACAAAAATACACAAACCATCTACTAAAAAACAACCTAAATCGATATAAAAAAACTATAGATTTCACCCAAAAAACCATAAAAACCATCCCCAAATTACCCTAAATTCTCATCCAAAAATAATTCCAAACCCACATCCCTAAATACCTTAAACAACAGTATAATTAAATAGTAAACTCATACCATAAACCCCCCTAAACTCTGTACCCTAAAAAACCCAAACCCTCATCCCATAAAATCCTCTGAACTCCAAAAAACACCTCAACCCTCAGGCCCAATAACCCTAAACCCCCATTCACAAAAAACCCATTGACCCTTAGCCCATGAAAACCCTCAATCCTCTATCATAAAAACCCTCACCCCTCTATCCCCAAAACCCCTAACCCAACATCACTATAAAACACTCAACCCTTAGCCATATAAAATCCCTCAAAACTCAACAATAACAATCAATAGTTCACACCACCAAAAATCCATAACCGCTCATCCACTAAAAACCCTCACCCATCAACCACAAACAACTCTACACCCTCATCGCAAATAAAATAATCCCTTAGACCCAAAAAACATCTCAACTCTCTACCCAAAAAATCCACAAGAACAATCCAAAAAAACCTCTACCCTTGGCCCCCAATAAACCTAAACCCTTATCCAAAATAGAACCATCAATCCTCATCCCTATAAAACCCTATTTTCTAAACCATAAAAACCCACAAACATTGGCCCAAACAACCCTCATCCCTCAACTCGAAAATATACTAAACCCCTAGACAAAAACAACCCTAACCCCTAAACCCCAAAATATCATAAATATTCATCTGAAATAAACCTCAACACCCTACCATATAACAAACCAAAACCCACAACCACAATAAAACCTAAACCATCATCCCCAAAAAATCCTCAATCCTTATGCTCAAAAAACCCTTAACCCACATTCAAAGAAACTACAAAACCATCATCCACCAAAAAACCCTCAAGCCTATTCCCTAGAAAAACCCTCAACCACATCCCTAAAAACCCTCAATGGTTTTCCATAATTAAAAGTAATCCAAAAACTCCCAAAACCCCTCATTAATTAGCCCAAAAAACAAAAATAAATCATCATCCCCAAGATATTGTAAACCCTCATCCTAAAGAAAACACTAAACCATCATCCTTAAAAAACCAAAAAAATCAGAAAAAAATTCAACCCTAACTGAAAAAACATCTACATTATGGTCCAAAATGCCTTAACCCCTTAGTTCCTAAAACCGTCAACCCTCAGCCCCAAAATACACTTGATCAATGTCCCCAGAAAAAACTTATCCATATTCCCCAAAATATATTCAACCCTTATCCCCATAAATCATATATGCATTGGCCCCCCAAAACCTTTTATCCTCAATACATATCCACAGAAAACGCTCAACCCTCATCTCAAAATTCAGAAAACACTGTGACACAAAAAATCTCAACAATCATTCCAAAAAGCCATCAACCCAATGATAAAAAAATACCAAAACCAACCCTCAACCCAATAGTCAAAAAAACCATAATCCAGCCCTCATCCCCAAAAAACCATCAACCCTCAATCGAAAGAAACCTAGCACTCAGCCCCAAAACACCGTCAACCTATATCACCAAAAATAAATAAACCCTAATATCCAAAAGATCCTCACTCCTAAAACAAAAAACAAGAAAACCTAAACACGAATAAAAACTCACCATTATCACCCAAAAACCCTTAACCATGAGCCCGAAAAATCATTATACCCTTAGATGCAAAAATTCGTAAACCCTCATCACTAAAAAATCATTAACTCATATCCCCAAAAAACACTCAACCATGGTCCCCAAAAAACACTCCACACTAATCCCCAAAAAACCCTCATCCCCATACCCAAAGAAAACCATCAACCCTTAGCTCCAAAACAACACTATACCTTATACCCAAAAAATCCTCTACACTCAGCACAAAAAAAAAAATTCAACCCCAATCATCAAAAACCCTTCATTCATCTCCCCAAATAATCTGTCACCTTTAGCCACAAAAAACCATATACACTCATTCACAAAATACATACATTCCCATCCTAATAAAACCATGATCATCATCCCCAATAAACACTAAAACCTCAACCCATTTAACCCTTAAACCCCCATCCCCCAAATTCCCACAACCCACCTCAATAAAGATTCATCAAACCTCTACCCAATAAAACTCTAGACATTCCTCCCAAAAAAACTAAACCCCCATACCTAAAAACTCCTATATTGTCCTCCCCCAAAAATCCAACATCATTCTTCATAAAGAACCATGGATCAATAACCATCATCCCAAAAACAACTAATTTGTCCTCCCAAAAACACCTAAACCCATATCCCAAAAAATAATAAATGGTTAACCCCAAAAAAACCCCAACCCCCAACCCTAAAAAACTATAATCCAAAATCCACCCAAAAAACCCAAATCCTCTTCCCCAAAAAACTCTCAATCCTTATCCCAAATAAACACTCAACCATAATCCCCAAAAAGACATAAAAATAGATCTTGAAAACTATGAACCCTCATTCCCAAAATCTAAAAAACTCATCCCAAAAAACCCCTCAATCCTCAAACCTGCATCCCCAAAATCCCTCAACCCACATCCATAGAAAAAAGTAAATCTGCGTCCCAAAAAAACCCTCAACTCTCATCCTCAATGAACCGTAAACCCTAAGCCCCAAAAAACCCTCAAACCTCATCCCCAATAAACCCTCAACCATCATTCCTAGATAAACCAAAACCATCACCCATAAAAATATTCTACCCACATCCCCAAAAAAATGTAATTCATTATCCCAAAAAATAATTAACCCTTCATCCTTAAAAAATACATAAATCCTCATTCCCAAAAAAGAATCAACCCTCAACACCAAAAAACATACCCTCATATTCCTAAAAAACATTAAAACCTCAGCCACAAAATACCATAATCTCTCTTCTTTTAAAAAAAATATTCCCATAGACTAAAAACTATGTACCCTTTGCCACAAAAAATCCTCAAAACTCATCCCAAAAACAAACATAAATATTGATCCCCAAAAAAATATATAAACAATAATCCAAAAGAAACCCTAAAACCTTATCTATAAATTACCAAAACTGATAGCCCAAAAATTTCTCTGAACACCAAAAGATGTTAAACCCCCCATCGAAAAAAACCCTAAACAATATGTCCTAAAAAACTTGAAACACTTTTCCGCCAAAAAACCCAAACCCTAATCCCGAAAAAACCTCAACCCAGAGCCACAAAAAAATCTCAAATTATAGATAATATAAAACCCTAAACCCTCATCCAAAAATTCCATCATCCATCAGCCCCAAAACAGAAAGACGATCATCAGCAAAAAACCCAATATCTTCAATCCCAAAAATCTATAATCCATCATCACCAAAAATCCCCCAAATATCAATATATAAAAAACCCTCGACCCTCAACCAGAAAAATCTATAATCCCTCATTCCTAAAAACCCATCAACCATCATCCCCAAAATATCCTCATCCCTAGATTGAATAAATACTCAATCCTATGTCTCATAAAACCCTAAACCTAGAGCCCCAAAAAACCCTAAACCATAAACCCAAATATCATTAAATCATCACCCCCAAAAAAACACTCATACCTAATCCCAAAAATACCCAAAATACTCATAAACAAATAAACACTAAACCCTCTACCACCAAAAACGCTCAACCCTCTTCCCCATCAATCCCTCGGCCCTTAAAAAACGATCGCCCCACAAAACCAAAATACCCAAAATACCCAAAATATTCATTCCCCAAATAACCATCAACCCTCCGAACCAAAAAAATCCCAACCCTTTCCCTAATAAAACCCTCAAACATAATCCCCAAAAAACCATCAACCCTAATCCCTACAAAAAAACCACTCAACCCTTTTCCGTAGAAATCCCCCATCCTTCACCCAAAAATAACCATAAGACTCATTTAGAAAAAAACACCAAACTCTCATACCTATAAAACTATCATCACTCATACATAAATAACTTGTATAATGAACCGCAAGAAACACTCAAATCTATACCAAAAAATGATGTGAGACAGATAGGGTGACAAAAGTTTCATGTATTAGGGTGGTGGATGAAGAATGTGGTTCAAGGATATGCGTCTAATGATGGGTATGGATAATGGGTGCAATTAGTCAACCAACACTTTAATGAGTATGACCTAATACTCTGAAAACTCACTCAAAGAATGGGACTGATGGAAAATCCATAGAACAACACAACTGGGGTTAGGTATTGAATTGGTGTATTTTGTATGCTTTCTCACCTTTATAATATATAGACCAATAAGGAAATAATGCACAAGTGAAGGGATAATGTTATGAAAAAACCTCAAACATTGGGGAAAAAAGAATAATATCCTTATTACAATATTGAATGAAATTCTAATTACAAGAGTTTGGCTATATATAGTTTTGGGGTGATACAATGGAAAATGTGATAATAACCTATGGTTATAATGATTATACACACCATGTCCCCTTATAGTTAAAAAGAGAAAATATAAAAATAAAATATTGGAAAATTAAAACCCTCATTTCCTCTTAAATCCTACAAGAATTGAATTTGAGTTCCTATCCCATTGCATTTTTCGTTTGTGTCTAAATATTTCCATCTAGAATCCCCATGTGGGTAAGGCTACCAAATGTTCATACAACCAGGGGGTTTACGCTTTATGTGCCTCATTTGGGATTGAATATTTGTGATAATAATCCCATTTCCTACTTCAATCCAAGATCTATATGGTTATCCCTTTCAATGCATAACAATGGGATCCCATTTTAATTTGTAGTCACTTTAATCTTCGTTGATTCATTGGGCCTTACCAAACTATCTATACACATTCCAAATAGTCAATGCCATCCATTATTTTCATATCATTTTCCCCCTCTTAAAAAAGGATTCATCCATGAATCATCATCTTCATCATACAAATATGGGGAAATATTTGAATCATTGAATTTATAAACTAAATCATTCTCACCTTGAAATATGATCATGTAATCAATCATATCATGTATAATGTATAGCCCATATCAATGTATCATGTGCTTTTAATTATGTTTCATTTGAAACTTCTCCACATTCATTGATATATAGTGGTGGTTCTTATCATATAATTTTAAATACACTTTTCTAATGTCATGTAATGTCAATAAATCCTAATTGATAGGGGTAAGGATGATAAAAACCAATATAGTTCTAGATGAGTAAAATTAAATTATAGAGTTATCAATACATTTTTAAGAAAATTTTACATGATATATTAACACAAACCAATCCATTATTATCATGATTTTTTAAAGGATATTTAAATATCCTTTATCTCACTAATAGCTAGGAATCGTGGTGGTGCCTCTGTACAAATGGAACAATTTTACAACTATGGAAAATATTCCACAATATTTTACAATGATGATGTTATGTTGTTAGTGTTTAGCATTAAATATTTGTACATCAGTATATTTATTTTTTTCTATGAAATAAAACCCATCTTAACATCTATAATGTCTATCATAATCACATTTTTTCCACTCAATGACTTACCTTTTCCCTAATGACTGTTCTTTAAACATGATATCATTTCATCTATCACTATCACCTCGTACTCCATTCTCTCCATTTTCATTGTCCCACATCATTTCCTCATAAATGTTTTTTAATCTCTCTCAAAATGGAATTTTCCATAGTTTTTTGGGGTACATTCATATAAAGGTCACATTTTCTCAATAGTGTACAAAATGTTATGATTAAACAAAGAAACATGTGCCACATGTCAATCACACTACCATTACATGGGCTGCGAACCTCCGATCGATGCACCGTCAGTGGAGATGTGATCCTTTGATCGAGACAGTCATTTAAATATATTACACTCATGTTTTTTGAGTACATTAGGTTTGGCCAAGTTGGTTCGTACACGAAACCAACCGGGCCCGCGGATCGGAAACACTTATAACAAGAGCTTCAGACGTCTGATTGACGTGCCGTCGATTTTGAGAGATTACTCTAAGTGAGATGGACCTTTTGGCTTAATCCTATCAAGGGTTGGACATAGTTGGAGTACGGTCGGGTTGGTTTTGACTTAGAAACCAACCGGGTCCCTGAGACGAAAACGCCAATAACTCTCAGACTGGGCGTCCGATCAACGTGTCGTCCGTCACATTGATTTCATTTTGACGATATGGATCTTTTAGATACATCAGATCCGGAATATGTGTCAGGTGATGTATCATCCCCTCGGCTCATGGAGAGGACCATCCCAAACGAGCTTACAGTGTGCGAGAACCCGAGAGTTGGCTGCAACTGTGACGAAGATGACGATTGTACTGAAATCCATCGTGGATTCGACCGCGACGACTACATCACTCAGAGATCCTATGTGGATAAGTGCTACCGATCATGTGTGGGTCAGATCATGTGTGGGTCAACACTCAGTAGTCCTGTGTGGTCTAGCGCTTACAGATCCTGTGTGGGTCTGATCCTGTGTGGGTCATTGCAGGGGTTAGTTACCTTTCAATACTGTGTGGGTCATTGCGGGGGTTAGTTACCTATCGATCCCCTGTGGGTGATTGCGGGGGTTAGTTACCTATAGATCCTTTATGGTTCATTGCGGGGGTTAGTACCTATCGATCCTGTGTGGGCGTGACGGCTTAGATGAATCAGTGGCTACATCTGATCATCTCTATCATCTTACGAAGAAGTATAACTGTGTGAGATTAATCTTGTCTTTCAATCCTTATCTTCGATAAGATTGACTTGATATCCTGTGTGGATTACGTTATGCTTTCATTTTTGGATTGGGTTGTTATTTCCTGTGTGAGTTGAATTTTGACATTAAATCCTTATCTTCGATAAGATTGACTTGATATCCTATGTGGATTACGTAATGCTTTCCTGTGTGGATTGGTTTTTGATTTCATGTGTGAGCTGAATCTTGACTTTCAATCCTTATCTTCGATAAAATTGACTTTATATCCTGTGTGGATTACGTTATGCTTTCCTCTTTGGAATGGGTTGTGATTTCCTGGGTGAGCTGAATCTTGACTTTCAATCCTTATCTTCGATAAGATTGACTTGATATCCTGTGTGGATTACGTTATGCTTTCCTGTGTGGATTGGGTTGTGATTTCCTATGTGGACTGGGTTGTACTTGGGCTCAGATGTTGGAGCCAAACTGGAATTGATGACTTAGGTATATGTATGGGTATATACCTAAGTAATATCGGATGTTACTTCGTGATTGTATCTTTCCTTTGTGGATTATCCTTTGTGGTTTCTGGGAGACCTTAGGGGGGTCTTGGGGTCCCTACTAAGTAGCTTATACTAACCCCTACATGGGCTATGCCCACACTACATTGTGTTGGTTGTAGACGACGGACAGCGCTGATCGTGGTTGAGGCTTGTGGAGCCGGTCTGTAGCTGGAGGTGGACCATTCGGCGGGACGTACACGGAGCGGACGGCTTGACCCGAGGAGTTGTGGAGGCTATCTGTACTCACCGTTTAGGTGGGAATTCCAGTGGACAGCTCGAGGCTGCGGCATTACTTTTCAGTTGTTGTACTCCCTTTTTCAGTTGTACTTTACTTTCAGTTTAGGTTTGTATTTTGGCCTACATACTTCACCGCACTTTCTATTGTACCCAGTTTTTACTTAGTGTTTACTTCTTCTTTCTTTCTATGATGTGTTTTTTTATTTTACAAAGTCAATGCCTTCCCTTTTTATCAATAATTACGCCTTGGTACTAGTCACCAGCCCCTGGCCTATGGAAGGCGGTCTTGGGGTAGTCACGACACGGGCCCCGAGGAAGGTTCGTGACAAATTGGTATCAAAGGAGTTCGGTTCTGCCGCAGAACTTTGGACTCTGATCCTTCTTCTATGGGAAGCAATAGTGTTAAGGGTATTGGGTGTGGTTATCAGTACCAGGAGTCCAGTGTTGATGTGGCAGCCGACATATCCGTACACCAGGACCCTGACTTCTGATTTCCGACATAATTCACAAAAACATTGATTTCATGTTTTTTTCATGTTTTCTTTGTGATAACTTTATGTCAGCTCACGAGGTATGTCGTTTGACCATGGAAAACTTGTTTCTATATAGGATGGCCCCACTACGGTAGCCAGCTAGGGTTCCGAGCGTTGTACATGAAGATAGCCCACCGAGCGACAAGGCCTCGGTACATGGACCTTTGATAGCAGAGGCACCGGCTGTACCTCTCCCCACCGAGCCACCGATGCTACCAGCCCCAGCCGCTGACAATGCACATCACCTTAGTGCACTGCACTAGTTTCAGTGTCAGCAACCGCCCAGGTTCCATGGGTAGATGGACCCTCATGCAGCTGAGGATTGGCTGAAGGCTGTTGTACGAGTATTCATGTTAGTGAGGACACCAGCAGACCTCATGGTGATCCTTGCAGCAAGCCTCCTGCACACGGCAGCAGGCAGATGGTGGAGTTTGATGCTCCAAGTGCACGACGAGGCATCTCTCCTCTGGACGGACTTTGAGAGCCTCTTCCGCTCGGAGTTCGTCCCAACCACCCTCTGTGCGGTGCACATCCAGGAACATCTACAGCTACGACAGGGCAGCCTAACGGTCGCCCAGTACTCAGCAAGATTTACCGACCTCTCGCGCTATTCGATGGACATGGTACAAGAACCATTCTTCCGGGCTCGGACCTTCGATTAGGGACTGAGGCATGAGATCAGGGCATCACTGATCTCCCTCAGCATTCTGACGCAGGTAGGAGTACTGGAGCGAGCCCTTCTAATTGAGAGATTTCATCATTATTCTACACAAGCAGCGAGACCGACCTCAGGGCGGCACGTAGCAGAGTCTTGTGCATCCGGTAATAGATAGTTGTCGTAGAGGTCCAAGCGGACCAGGACATCAGGAAGACGACCATAGGATACTAGCTCGGAGATGCGGGGAACACGCATTAGAGCCAGACATACAAGTGGAAGATAGTGCGATGCATATGGCGGGCAGGGCCGCATGGCTGGTGACTGCCCGACCCGCCATGCAGAGGAGCAACAGACGGTTGAGGAACCACCCAGCCAGAGGCAGAGGTTCGACCGTGGCGGTCCATAGGGAGTAGGTGGACGAGGCCGATGAGCTGGTCGATCGGCAGGTGGTGGACGACGTTTTGGGGATCTACCACCACCACTACCAAGAGGTCCACCCCGACCTCAGGGGAGAGCACAACTTCAGGCAGTTGAATCTTATGATCATGGAGCTCCAGAAGCGAGTGGACAAGTGCGGGACTAGCTCCAGGCATAGAGGCCTTTTCCCATAATCCCTCTAGCATTGTTGTTTGTGTTTCCTTGTATCCTTGTACTTTGAGTTGTAGTAATAAAAGAAGCTTACAATAGTGACATTTTCTTTCTTGTCTTTTGTATGTTAATACTAAGTGGTGCTGGTTAAAAACTGTTGACATGACCCTCAATTGTGAGATTCTTACTAGAGGAGACCTAGTGACCAGACACCGATACTGACAGTGTGACTCAACCCTTGGAGGAAAGAGTAACAGTTGGATATTTTGTTAGAAGCGTCGAGGCCTTATGACGTCATCCATGGCATGAATTTACAGATCATGACGGGAATGACTGTATTAAGAAAGGAATGGGGTTCATCCAGGGGATGAGACCAGATTTCCCTTTTTAGTTGTTGTACTCCTTCTTTCAGTTGTACTTTACTTTCAGTTTGGGTTTGTATTCCTTCTCGCATACTTTACCGCACTTTCTATTGTAAACAGTTTTTACTTAATGTTTACTTATTCTTGCTTGCTCTAAGGTGTTTGTTCGTTTTACAAAGGAAATGCCTTCCGTTTATATCATGAATTATGCCTTGGTGCTAGTTGCCAGCCCCTGTTCTATGGAAGTCGGGCATGGGGTAGTCACGACACGGGCCCCGAGGATGGGTCGTGACAAATTGGTATCAATGGGGTTTGGTTCTACTGTAGAACTTTGGACTCTAATATTTCTTCTATGATAAGAAATAGTGTTAAGGGTATTTGGTGTGGTTGTCAGTCTAGGGAGTCCAGTGTTGGGGCGGTAGCAGACGTATTCGTACACTAGGACCCTGACTTCAAATTTCCATCTTAATGCATTAAAACATGGATTGCATTTGTGTTTCATGTTTTCTTTGTGAATAATTTATGTCAGCTCACCAGGTATACTGTTTGACTGTGGCACACTTGTTTCTTTATAGAATGGCACCACGACGGTAGCCAGCTAGGGTTCCGAGCATTGTAGGTGAAGACAGCCCACCGAGCGACGAGGCCTCGGTACATGGACCT
The DNA here is from genome assembly GCA_963277665.1 of Viscum album. Lineage (NCBI taxonomy): Eukaryota > Viridiplantae > Streptophyta > Magnoliopsida > Santalales > Viscaceae > Viscum > Viscum album. Next base: position 584,443,786 of record OY728137.1, read on the forward strand.
TTGACAACAGAGGCACCGACGATACCTCTACCCACTGAGCCACCAATGCTACCTTCCCCATCCGCTAATGATGCACGTCGCCTTAGTGCACTGCACGAGTTTCAGCGTCAGTGACTACCCAGGTTCCGCGGGGAGACGGACCCTCTGGCAGTCAAGGATTGGCTAGAGGCTATTGTACGAGTTTTTAGGTTTGTGAGGACACCAGCTAACCTCATGGTGATCCTCACAGTGAGCCTCCTACACACTGCAGTAGGATGATGGTGGAGCTTGATTCTCCAGGTGCACGACGAGGAATCTCTCCTCTAGACGGACTTTCAGAGCCTCTTCCACTTGGAGTTCATCCCAGCCACCCTCCGTGCGGTGCGCATCCGAGAGCTTCTACAGCTGCGGCAGGGCAGCTTGACGGTCGCCCAGTACTCGGCGAGATTTACCGACCTCTCGTCCTATTCGACAGACATGTTATGGGACCCATTATTTCGGGCCCAGACCTTCGAGCAGGGACGGAGGCATGAGATCAGGGCATCGCTGATCTCCCTCAGTATTCCAACACAGGAAGGAGTACTGGAGCGAACCCTTCTCATTGAGAGCTTTCTTGATGAGCCTACAGAAGCAGCGAGTCCTACCGCAAGGCAGCACATAGTGAATTCTTCTGCAGCCGGTAGTAAATATAAGTCACAGAGGTTCAAGCGGACCAGGCCATCGTGCGGACGACCATAGGATACTGGCTCGAAGATGTGGGGCACACGCTGTAGAGGCAGACTTACGAGTGGAAGACAATGCTATGCATGCGGCAGGCAGGTCCACATGGCTTGTGACTGCCCGACCCACCATGCAGAGGAGCAGCAGACGGTTGAGGAACCACCCAGGTAGAGGCAGAGGTTCAACCATGGCGGTCCGCAGGGAGCAGGTGGACGAGGTCGTGGAGCTGGTCGAGCGGCAGGTGGTGGATGGCGTTTTGAGGCTCTACCACCACCACCACCAGGAGGTCCACCCAGACCTCAGGGGAGAGCACAGCTTTAGGTAGCATTAGCTTACGATCATGGAGCTCCAGAAACAGGTGGACAAGTGCGGGACTAGCTCCAGGCATAGAGGCCTTTCTCCATAATGCCTCTAGCTTCGTTGTTTGTGTTGCCTTGTGTCCTTGTACTTTGAGTTGGAGTAATAAACAACACTTGAAATAGTGTTGTTTTCTTTCTTGTCATTTGTATGATAATACTAAGAGGTTCCGGTTAAAAACTGTTGACTTGACCCTCACTTGCAAGATTCTTACTGGAGGAGACCCAGTGACCAGACACTGATGCCGACAGTGATACTGAAATCTTGGAGGCGATATTAACGGTTGGATCTCATGGTAGCAGCGTCGAGGCCTTACGACATCATCCATGGCATGAATTAATAGATCATGATAGGATTGACTGTATTAGGAAAATGATGTGGTTCATCCATGGGATGAGACCAGATTTCTCTTTTTGGCAATGGAGAGATCTATGCAGTTTTGTAGAACGTTAAGGAAGAAGGGAAAACCATTCGTGTGGTCAGATAGATGTTAGCAGAGCTTCTAGGACCTAAGACAGAGATTGACCAGCACGCCTATATAGAGGATACCAGAGGAGGGAGTTGGATACGTAGTGAACTGCAATGCATCAGGGACCGGACACAGATGTGTCCTGATGCAGGAGCAGGCCATGATCGCCTTTGGATCACATCAGTTGCGGTAGAATTAGCAGAAATACGCTACCCATGACCTGGAGTTATCAGTAGTGGTCTTCACTCTGAAGATGTGGCGACACTATCTGATGGGAAAGCGCTTTACAGTCTATTCTGACATCCAAAGTCTTAGGTACATCTTCTCAAAGAAGGACCTAAACCCGAGACAGCAGGGATGACTCGAGTTCCTACAGGATTATGAATTTGAGATAGTCAATACTCCTGGAAAGGGAAATGTTGTAGCTGATTCTCTCAGTAGGAGGATGAGCATTCAGGTACTTGGGGAGGCAACAGAGCAGCTAGCCACTTTCCAGATATCCTTCGTGGATAGTGATGGAGCATCCTTTCGTTAGTCACTCCTTCAGTACTGCAGCGGGTCAGAGAGGCACAACGTGGGGACGCCGACTGTGAGATGCAGCTTGTGCAGATATCCTCAGGACAGGAACCTGATGGATTCTCTTTCGGAGGAGAGAACGACGTCCTTTTCAGAAGACGTACCTTGGTACCAGTTGCTTTACGGGAGGAGGTGATGAGAGTGTTTCACACTTCCCCTTTGGTGGTACATCCTGGATTGGCGAAGATGTACCAGGATCTCAAACGACAGCACTGGTGGTCGGGCTTGAAGAAGGTTGTGGCAGAGTTCGTTTCTCGATGCCTCACATGCCAGCATGTGAAGGCAAAGCACCAGGTACCAGCAAGCTTGGAGCAGCCCATGGAGGTCCCGGAGTGGAAGTGGGATGACATATCTATGGACTTCATGACAGGACATCCACGCACTTCCAAAGGACAAAACTCCATTTGGGTGATTGTCGACCGACTCACCAAGTCGGCTCACTTCATACCCATCATAGAGCAAGGATCAGTGGAGAGCTCGGGACGTCTCTATGTTCAGGAGATTGTATGGCTTCATGGTGTTCCATCATCTATCATCTCCGATCGAGATTCTCGCTTTACTTCCCATCTTTGGAGGGGGTGGCAGGAGGCATTTGGGATGCAGCTACGTCTGAGTACCACCTTTCACCCTCAGACAGATGGTCAGATGGAGATGACCATTCAGACGCTCGAGGACATGCTTCGCGCATGTATCCTCGACTTTGGTCGCAGTTGGGAGGACCACCAACCCTTGGTAGAGTTTGCGTACAACAATAGCTACCACTCCACCATCGGGATGGCACCATACGATGTGTTATACGGCCGACCTTGCAGATCTCTTTTGTGCTGGACAAACCCTTGGGAGTCAGCCCTAGTGGGCCAGGAGATGGTCCAGGCCATGAAAGAGAAGGTCCAGCTCATCTAGGAGCGGATGAGGAAAACACAAAGCTGGCATAAGTTTTATGCTGACAGGAGGCAGAGGCCACTAGAGTTCAAGGATGGGGACCACGTCTTCTTGCGGGTATCACCTCGACGTGGAATACAGTGATTTGGCCAAGGCGGCAAGTTGTTTCAACACTTCATCGGAATAGTCCAGGTTCTCAACAGGATTGGAGTCGTGGCTTATCGCCTGGCTCTTCCACCTCAGTTGCACCGGGTGCACGACATTTTCCACGTATCCCAGCTGAGGAGATACATGCACAACCTGACGCATATCATTGACCTTCGAGAGCTAGACATTGATGATGGGGGGACTTTTGTGGAGGTTCTAGTGGATATCGAGGATCGACAGGAGCGGGTCCTACGTGGATGATCGATTCCTCTAGTGCACATCATATGTCAGCACTGGAACCTCCAGGAGAGCACATGGGAGCGGGAGGCACAAATGTGTGCACTGTACCCACTTTTTTTTCCCTATTTATGATGCAACTTTACGGGGACGTAAAGCCTTGAGGTGGGAGTAATGTAAAGACCTGTGAAATTGAAGATAATTTTTTTCTTAATTTTCATTGGGATTTTACACGAATATGGTTTCTGACGGCACTTGATTTCGAGGCCCGGTGTGCCCGGAATTTTTATGCAAAGTTTAGCTCAGGTACGTTCAGTGAACGAACGAGTGGGATTTCCTAACTTTTTAACCGGTGCTCGGTATCAAATTATGAGGGCACCGATGGATTCGCAGCGCCGATAATTGCATAGTAACACCTTTTTCAGAGTTGCATTTACACGGGAGAAGTTGTTAAAAATTGTGGAAGTTAAAAATAAAAATTTAGCTACAATTTTTATTTTTTCATTCTAAGTGGTTAAAACCTTTGAGTGGAAGTTGGGAGAAACCACCCAACATCCCAAGGGAGGATATGAGGTTGGTGGGGCCCACACGAACCCCACCCCTTCATATTCCCTAAACTCCTATAACTCTCATTTTAATTGACTTTAATTAATTAAGTGGTTTAATTCATTGTTTGAAATTCAAAATTCTTAAGACTTGAGTAATAAAATAAGACTGGACACTTATTTTATTATTGTTGGGTTTTGTTGTGTTGAGACTTTGGGACAAAAAGAGTTGTCTTGAGGTTCTTTGTTCTTCGTCGAAGAATGTGAAGAACGCACCGCCGCCGATGAAGAATGCTGTCCTCCGACGGCGGACGACGGTGAGAGGCACCTTCCTCGAAGATCAGTAAACGCCGACGACCCTCTCCTTCTGCGATGCCTTCTTCCGCGACGTGCAATTCCGCGACGAACCTCCGATCAAACTACGCTCGAGGTAGGGGATTTTATTGATGTTGATATTTTTGATTTTCTTCCATCGACGTTACTAATTCAATTGGACCGCTTTTTATGGATTAATGGGAGTTGGCCGGACCACACAAACACAGGTGACCCTCCTCAATTTTTGTGTTCTTACCATTCGAAAGAATGTGACGCGGTGTCGTCGCACTGCGCAGGAAAGTGTGTCAAGGATGCGCGGCGCCGTCGCTCCACACAATTTGAAACCGAACCAAGGTCGCGGCGCCGTCGCGCCGTGCCGGAAAACCCCAATGGCACCACAGCGGAGGGGCGTGGCGCCATCGCGCCACGCTGGATAGACCAAGGCCGCGACGGAGATGGGAGCGGCGGGCGGGATTCCAGCCGCCGGCGTCAGAGGAGGGGGATCATCCAGTGCTGGTCTCATGGCGGCAACACCCGGCTGGCCGGAGCGGGCCAGCCGGTCAGAGGAGGAGTCGACGGTTACGACCCCCGGCTGGCCAGACAACAGCGACCCCCCACATGGTGGCCGCAGTTACGAAACAGGGGGACATGCACCCCCCCCATCCGCTCGGCCGAAACGGCCGAGCCACATAGAGACAGGGCCGCGCTGGCGTGTCGGGCCGGGTCGCGCCCAAGCAGGACGGACCCGGGTTGAGCCGACCCAGTACGGGCCGACCCAGGGGGTCTCGGGCTGGGTCGGTCTGGGCCCGAAACCCCCACTTTTGGACCTCTCATGATCTTTTACCCATAACCTGGGCTGCGGACCTTCGATTGACACACTGTCAGTGGAGATGTGATCCTTGGATCGAGGCGGTCGTTTCGATATATTACACTCAAGCTTTCGGAGTACTTTGGGTTCAGCTGGGTTGGTTCGTACACGAAACCAATTGAGCCCTCTTAGCGGAAACACTTATAACATGAGCTCCGGACGTCCGATTGACGTGTCGTCGACTTTGATGGATTCCTCTAAGTTAGAATGACCTTTTGGCTTACTCCGCTCGAGGTTTGGATGTAGTTGGAGTACAGTCGGGTTGGATTTGACTTAAAAATCAACTGGGCCCCTGGGACGGAAAAGCCAATAACTCTCAGACCAGGCGTCCGATCGACGCACCGTCTGTCGCGTTGAGTTCCCTATGACGATAAGGAACTTTTGGATACATCAACTCCGGACTATGTGTCAGTTGATGTAACATCCCCTCGGCTCGTGGAGCGGACCCTCCCAAACGAGCTTGCTGTGTGCGGGAACCTTAGAGCTGGCTGCGACTGCGACGAGGATGATGACTGTACATAAATCCTTTGTGGATTCGACGGCGACGACTACAGCACTCAGGGATCCTACGTGGATCAGTGCTACCGATCCTATTTGGGTCAGATCCTATGTGGGTCAGCGCTCAGTGGTCCTGTGTGGGCCAGCTCCTACAGATCCTGTGTGGGTCTGATCCTATGTGTGTCATTGCAGGGGTTAGTTACCTATCGATCCTTTGTGGGTCATTGCGGGGGTTAGTTACCAATCGATCCTATGTGAGTCATTACGGGGGTTAGTTACCTATCGATCCTTTGTGGGTCATTTCGGGGTTTAGTACCTATCGATCCTGTGTGGGTCTGATGGCTTAGATGAATTAGTGGCTAAATCTGATCATATCTATCATCTTATGAAGAAGTATACCTGTGTGAGCTGAATCATGACTTTCAATCCTTATCTTCGATAAGATTTACTTGATATCCTTTGTGGATTACTTTAGGCTTTCCTGTGTGGATTGGGTTGTGATTTCTTGTGTGAGATGAATCTTGACATTCAATCCTTATCTTCGATAAGATTGAATTGATATCCTGTGTGAATTAGGTTATGCTTTCCTGTGTGGATTGGGTTGTGATTTCCTCTATGAGATGAATCTTGACTTTCAATCCTTATCATTGATAAGATTGACTTGATATCCTGTGTGAATTACGTTATGCTTTCCTGTGTTGATTGTGTTGTGATTTCCTGTGTGAGATGAATCTTGACTTTCAATCCTTATCTTCGATAATATTGACTTGATATCCTATGTGGATTATGTCATGCTTTCCTGTGAGGATTGGGTTGTGATTTCCTGTGTGGACTGGGTTGTACTTGTGCTTGGATGTTGGATCCGAACTGGAATTGATGACTTAGGTGTATGTATGGGCATATACGTAAGTAGTGTCGGATGTTACTTCGTGATTGTATCTTTCCTTTGTGGATTATCCTTTGTGGATTCTGGGAGACCATCGGGGGGTATCGGGGTCCCTACTGAGTAGCTTATACTCACCCCTGCACTGGCTATTCCCACACTATGTTGTGTTGGTTTCAGACGACAGAAAACACTGATCGTGGTTGAGGATTTTGGAGCAGGTCGGTACCTGGAGGTGGACCATTGGGCAAGACGTAAACGGAGCGGACGGCTGGACCTGAGGAGCTGTGGAGTCTATCTGTACTCACCCTTCAGGTGGGACTTCCAGTGGACGGCTTGAGGCTGCAACATTACTTTTCAGTTGTTGTACTCCCTTTTTCAGTTGTACTTTATTTTTAGTTTGGGTTTGTATTCTGACCCACATACTTTAGAACACTTTTTATTATACCCAGTTTTATCTTAGTGTTTACTTCTGCTTGCATTCTCTATGGTGTTTGATTATTTTACAAAGGCAATGCCTTCCCTTTTTATCGGGAATTACGCCTTGGTGCTAGTCGCCATCCCCTGGCCTATGGAATGCAGGCTTGTGGTAGTCACGACACGGGCCCCGAGGACGGGTCGTGACAGTTTTTCACTAGTTTTAGGTGGGGTAGGGCTAGTTTCTAGGGTTAGCGCGGGGATACGACTCAAGGGTAGGTTCTAGAGAAGGAGGGTATAAGGCTATGGTCGAGGGTATGTTATAGGGTAAGGAAAATATATAGAGCCAAGGAGTTATGGGATAGGAATAGTGGGGCTATTGTTGATTTTTAGTATCAAGGTTGTATGTTATGGGCTTGGTTCAGGGGGTGGGGCTTGTTATGAGAGGTTTAGGGCTAGGTTTGGGGACTTAGTACTAAGGACAAGGTGATTGGGCTACATGTAAAGGGCAGTTTATGGGTAGGGGGGTTTAGGGTTATTGTTTTGTGGTAGGTTCTAGGGTCGGCATAGGTTCTTGAACTATTAGATATTTTGGCATTTGTGACTGCACATTTGTGATGGGCATCCATCTGAAAAAATGATTTACAACGGGAGTCTCTCACAAATGTGTCGTAAAAATTCCCATAGAAAATGAAGCAATTTGTAATGCACCATTGCATATAAAAATGAATTGGGATTTGTAAAGTGTTAGCTGTAAATGAATTTTTTTCTACACAAAATGAATTGTGATGTTCTATCACATTTGATAGTATTTTCAACAGAGAGTTGATCCATTGTAATAATAATGAAATTTTTAAAAAGTATAGAAAAATAATTTTATTTAATAAAATTAAATTATTATAATAAATTTTAAAAAATATATATAATTTTACATATTATTAGATAAATAAAAATTTCAAAAATTAACAATGAAATTTTAAAAAAAATCGTATAAAAAAATTAAACATTTTACAATTTTTTTATAAAATTTAGAAATTATTAATAAATCAAAAATATTACAATTAAATAAAAAAATTCCTAATTTTAAAATTAACAAAAATGAAAAATTTGGGGGTTTTGAGATTATTAAAATAATTATATTTAATTATACTTCGTTGAATATGTTATAAAAAATTTAATTTTAAATATAATTTCTAAGAATAAAAAAATAATTAAAAATATTACATATAATTTATAATATTAATTTATAATAAATTTTTTTAAAATTAATTGAAAAGACTTAAAATATTAAAAAATGTTTAAAAATAATTGACAATTTTAAAAAATTACATATGATTATTATAAGGAAAAATAAACAAAAATATTACACAAAACTACAATTTTTACAAAATCTTAAAAAAATAATAAATAATAAAAATTACATATATTAGCGATTTGAACTTATTAAAATAAATAAAAATACTCATATTGAAAAGAAAATAAAAGAAAATAATTAAAAATTCTAACAATAATTTACATGAAATTCAATATTAATATATATAATGACATTTTTTAAAAAAATAATAAATAATTAAATAGAAATAAAAATATTTATAAAAATAGTTGTACTTATAAAATTCACAAATAAAAATTAAACTATAAAAAAATATTAAAAAATAAAGAATAATTAAAAATATAAAAATATTTTTAAAAAATATTAATCAAAAATATAATTAAGTATAAAAATTAAAAAAATTAATAATAAATACAAAATATAATTTTTGGGATGGGTGTAGGTGTAGGGCTGGGGATGGGGATAGTTTACGGGATGGGGTTGTGGGTATATTTTTTCATTGGGTTAGGGGATGGGAATGGGGATTTTCCAGATGTAGGGTGTTTAGGGGGGTAGGTTTAAGACAAAATTATCGAGTATGGCTAGGGAAAAGGCAAGGGGGATGGGTCTAGGGATATGGGTAATAGGATTAGGGGTGTAGGTTTAGGAAAAACAATGGGATGTAGGGAAAGGGATAGGGCTAGGGTGGTAGGGATATGGGTCATGGGTTAGGGGGTTGGGTTGGGGGGGTAGAAACCTATATGTAGGTTTAGGGATAAGGGTGGGGGTGGATTTTGGGGGGATGTCTAGGGGGTGGTATGATTTTTGATTGTTTGTTTTGGGTGGTGGGTTAGGTATAGTGTCGTGCTCTATGGGATATTTAGGGTTACAGTCAAGGTTTAGGTTTAGGGATGGGGATGATTGGGGGATATGTATTGGGTTGCGGATTTGGGTGTTTTTATGGGAAAGGATATGATTAATGTAGGGAGTAGTTGGTTTGGAGGTGGAAGAAGGTAGTTTTGTGGGGGTATGATAATTGGGGATAAGGATGGGAGGTTGGTGGTGGTGGTAGGGATAAGACTCTGGGGTAGGGTGTTGGTTTAGTGGTGGGTTGGTTTCGAGTTGGGGTTGACAGGGAAGGTGTGGGGATGGGTATGGGGGAAGGTTTAGGGCTTATTCCATGGGAGTATTATGATAGGGCTAGGGGGTGTCTCTAAGACTTGGAATGATGTGTAGGAGTAGTCTAATGTTTGGGTAGGTTTAGGTTTGTTCTAGGGGGTGTGTATAGGGTCATGTTTTGAAGGTACGAATAGTGGTTGTTGGGTAGTTTTACAGAAAATGAGTATGGTTGGATTAGGGGGTAGAGAAATGAGTTATGGGTAGTTTGGTGATATATTTATGGGGTTATGTTTAGGGATTTGGTTAACAAGGAATTAGGAATGGGGTCGAGTGTTTGTTTTGGGCTGGTGTCAGGGGTGTAGGTTTATGGCTGGGGTCAGGGGTATGTTTAATTAGGATGTTGTTAGGATTAGTGGGCATAAGGGTTAGGTTTAGTAGGTATGGGGATGGGGGTAAGAGAGGGTGAAAGATTTTGGAATGGGGGTCGGTTTGGAGTAGGGTTTGGGGGTCGGCCCTGGGGTTGGGCAGGTAGTTTTATTTATAGGGTGAGGGTTGGTTTTGGGATGAGGAAAGGTCTAGGGGATGTTTTATTGGATAAGATATGTAGAAATGGGGCTAGGGGGTTCGTTTAAGGTTGTTGTTAATGGATTGGTGAAGTAATGGGTTTGGGGTATGTCTTGGGCTTGGGCCAGGGATAGGTTTTGGGGCTAGGGTTGAAATATGTTTGGGGGTGAGGGGTTATGTTGGTGTGGTAGTTTTTGGAAGGGGTATGAATTGCATTTAGTTTGTGTATCTTTATGGATGAGGTTGAGGAGGTAGGTATACAGTTCAAGAAGTTTTGTTTAGTTGGGATGTGGAAGGTTTAGCATGGGATCCAAGAGGATCTATGTGCTAAGAGGGTTGGTTTAGTACTCGGCCAGGGTGATAGGTTTAGGGATGGGGATTGGGGTAGGGGTAGAATTATGGGCTAGGTACGGAAGATTATGATAATTGGGGATGAGTTTGAATTTTGATTTTTGTCAGGGGGATGATTAGTGGAGGACTGGTGGAGAGGTTTACGGCTAGGGTCGTTGGGTAGAATTATGTTAATGGTTGGCAAGTAAGAGAAGGGTAGGGTCTTGGGGTAGGTATAGTGCTAAGGTCAGAGGGGGGGGGGGGGGGCGGGGGGGGGGTTATGTTTTAGGGTCAACGGATGGTTTGGGTCTGTTGGGATATGTTTTAGGGTTACTGATTGTTGTTTAGGGTAGGGAGGGAGAGGTGGTAGTTTTAATATTAGGTACATGAGTTAGGTAAACTTCTCAGGTTGAGGGGAGGCTATGGGATATTGGAGGGGTATATAGAGGTGTGGGGATTTTGTTGGTCTATGAAGGGGTACATAGTTGTATGTGGTTGGTGCTGAGGGTATATGATTAATATCGAGGACATGGGATAGGGATAGTATTGGGGTTTGGTCAAGAGGTATGGTTAGGGATAATGTTTAAGGGAAGGTAGAGCGCTAGGGATGGTATGTAGTTCTATGGTTTGGGATGGGTGGGTGGGTTTGGGGATGGGCTAGGGTGGAAGTTAGGTATTCGGATAGAGGATGGGGGTATCCTTAGAGCTAGTGATGGGGGTAGGTAGATGGTTGGGGTAGTGTGTCAGACAAGGCATGGGGCCGGTGGATAAGGTTTGTGTAAGGGAAAGGGGTGATATTAGCATTAGGTTTTGGTTTGGGGAAGGTTTAGAGTGGGGTTGGAGTATGATATGGGCTACAACCATAGGAATGTGTAGGGCTCCGTGGAGGTCAGTCGGGAGGGTAGGTCTAAGAATGGGGCTAGAGATAAGGGCTAGGGTAGGATTAGGTATTGCGATGAAATGCTATAATGGGATTGTGCATTATTTTTTGTTTTGGGGGAGGACTAGGGCTGGTGTTTGAGGTATGTAGAGGGTTAGGGTCGGGGGTTGGTCTATGGACGAATCAAGGGGGAGGATTAGGTTAAATGTTGTGGGGTATATATAGGGTTATTTGTAGGTTTTGGGGAAATCCTTTTTGAAAAAATGGGAGAGTATTAGGTGTTGGTTTAGGGATAGTGAAAGAGGGTTTGGGTCTATAGTCGAGGGGCTAGGGTGGGGTTAGGTCTAGGGGCGAGTATAGGTTTAAGGGATCATGTCAAGGGTAGGTTTTTGTATGTGGTTGTGGGGGGGTGGGTTGGTTTGTGAATTAGGATTATGGGGTGGGAAAAGGGTTGGGTACAGAATTATGGATAGGGATAGTGGGTGGTTTTGGGATCATAATAGCTACGGGGAGTTTTCGAGCTGGGATTGGTGGTAGGATAAAGTATGGTGTTGAGGGGTAGTGTTAGTGTTGAGGTTGTGTGTATGTGTAGGTCTAAAGATAAGGGTTAGGCCTTGGGTGGGGGTAGGATTGTGAATGAGATGGAGGAGGGTTTATGACTAGGGTCGAGGGTAGATTTTCTCTTGGGTTGGGGGATTAGGTAGAGGGAAGAGGAGTGTTTTAGGTGGGAGTACATGGGAGATAGGGGTCAAGGGCTTGGGCCATGGTATCACTAGGACTGGGGTTAGGGGTTAGGCATGTGGTCTAAGCTATGGGCTGATTGGTTGGTTAAAGGGCTTGGGTGGTGAGTTGGTTTAGTTAGGTCTAGGCCAAGGGAGAGGATTTGAGGGTAGTGATAGGTGATGGGTGGGTAGTTTTTGGACTCGCGTCAGGTGTAAAATTAGGAATGCAGTCTATGGGTAGGTTAAATGATTAGGTTGGGGCGGAGGTTTTAGGCTATGGCTGGGGGGGGAAGGTGGTGTTTTTGGGCCATGGGTTGGTTCTAATTCTAATGCCAATGGGTAGGAAAAGGGTTGAGGCCAGAGTGTAGGTTTAGGACCATAATCGGGAAGGGTGTTACAGATAAGGATAGGGCTGGGGTGGTAGGTTTGTGTATAGGTCCGAATGGGGATAGAAGAATGGTTAGGGGTTGATTTAGGGATCAGGTTGGGGTAGGACTAGGGATGAGGCTGTGTGGGTAGGTGGATGACTAGGGTTGGTGGGTAGTTTTAAGGCTGCGGCAAGGGGGTAGGTTTTCTGTGAAGGTAATGGGGGTTAGGGAGAGGTATTGTTGGGGAAGGTATTGTGTCTAGGGATGGGGTTGGTTTAGTGTTTGAATTGGGGTAGGAATATGGTGTAGGGCTAGGGGATGAGGGGGTATGTTAGGGTTAGATTAAGACTAGGGTTCAGGGCTTAGGGATGGGGCTTGGGGGGTAAGGGAATGTTTTAGGGTCTAGGGTCAATGATGTGTTTAGTTCTTCCACTGGGAGTAGTTTTAGGGAGGTAGCGAAAGGTTCTGGTGTCTTTTTAGGGCTAGGGTTGGGGTAGGTTTTGTAATAGTACTACGGGGTAGGGTTATGGATCAATTCAAGGGTTTTTTAGGGTAATGGGTTTATGAGTGAGGTTAGAATATAATGTTTTGGTTTAGGAGTGTAGTTTATAGAATATGAGTTGATTTAGGTTATGTAGTTATGTTTAAGGGATTGGATAGGGGTAGGGGTTGATGGAGTTAGTTTTATTATTTAGAGTGAGGTAGAGATTTAATAGATTATATTTAGGGACTAGATTTAATTTTATGTTAGAGGGATATGTTTAAGAGATGGGGTTTAGAGGTAGATATTATTTTTAGGGTGTATGTTTAGAATTATGTTTCGGTGGAGGGGTTTTTTTAATTTTTTTTATGGTTCTAGTTTTTTGTATGTTCGAATTTTCATATTTTCTTCTGAGGGTTATTTTTATGATTTTGGGGTGAGTTAGTGTTAGGTATGGATTTATATTAGATTGGTTATGTTTAGGGGATTGGTTATGGGTTTGAGTTTAGATATATGTTGTGGTGGTGATGTTAAGGTTTTAGGGTGTGGTGGAGCAGTTAGAGGTTATTTTTATGAATTTGTTTTATTTTTTAATTTAATTTTAGGGTTTATGGGTGAGGTACAATGTTTTTGTTTAGGATATGGTGTGAGGATTGGAACTTATGTTACTAGGGTTATTTTTAGGGGTTTGGGTTAATGTTGATGTCATGTGGTGTTTAGGGTATGGTGTTTAAGAGTGATGTGGGATGTTAGTGTTTAGTTTTATGTGTTTATTATACAGTTAAGGATTAGATTTAAGATATTTGGGTATTTATAAGGGTTAGGGATGGTGTGGGTTGTATGATAGTTAGGTTTAGTTTTTATAGTCCTGTAGAGAGGTCACCGTTTTTGGATTTGGGTTTATATTTATTTTTTGTTGGATGGTTTTTTAAGAGTTTGGGTTCTAGGTGTAGAGTTTTGTTTTAGGCTGTAGGTATAGATATTTGTTTAGGTTGATGGGTTATTTTTTGGGTATATTTTTAATGTTCTGGTTTAGATTTATGTTGTATTATTTGTATGTTTTGTTGTGGGTTATGTTTATGTTTTAGGGGTGAGGGAGTGTTTGGATTGTATTTTGGTTAGAGGGATTATATATAGGTGCTAGGGTAAATTTTTAATATTATATTTATACTAGGTTATCATAGTTTTTAGGTGGTTAGGTTGTTTAGGGATTATTTTTGGGTTGTTGGGTTAATTTTATTTTTTCTTAGCTATATGATTAGTTGGGGGTACTTTTTAAGGTTTATGGGAGAACAAGAATTAGATTTATATTTAAGATAGAGGGTTATGATTTTAAGTTGGGTTTGGGTTGGGGTGCTTGTTTAAGAGTTTATAATTTAAGAGTGAAGTGGGGGAGTTTATATTTACTATCTAGTTTATGGTTTAGGCCTAATTTTATGTCAGTGGGTATGTTTAATGGTTGGTGGTGCTATTGGGGTGGGGATTTTTTTAGGGTTTATTGTGAGATAGAGAAGTGAGAGATTATTTTTATGATTTGGGATAAGGGATTTGATTTAATTATAGGGTTTAGGGATAAGGTATGGGGTTACTGTTTAGGATTAAGAGTTAGGTTTATGGTTTTGGTTATTATACATCATTGCATAGTTGGGGGAAAAACTACCCAAAATGAAAAAAACAATAACTAGTTAAAATAAAAAATTTATAAATTTTGTGATGGTTTTATTATATTGTAGATTGAATTGAACCATGTGGATTGTTGTTGGGTTCATGTTCTAAATTAAACTCCACCTATTAAAATGAATGAAACATATTTTAAAAACCCAAATTTAAATTTACTCTTGATGATCAACTCATTTATCAATTCCATGATCCAAAACATTTTTCAAATTTAATTTTTATTCGTCAGTAATGAATAAATGTTTTATATTAATAAAAGTTCAAGTGTAATAATTTTTTATTATTTCAAGAATGTTGTATAAATTTACCCAATCAACATAAAATTTTATGAATATCTTTAATAACATTTTTAAGTTATAATTGAGACACATTTAGGTTTAGTGGAGAACACCAAAAGACCAAAATATAAAGAATAAGCCATTACATTAATTTAAAAATGTAATTAAAGAAAACTACATAAAAACAATATTAAAGAGAATATTGTCCTTTGTTTCCTTAATGAAATCTGTTAACCATATTTATTCCTTTTAAATCTCAATCAATGATGTTCAACCTACACACTGTTTTAAAAAAACTCTCACTAACCCAATGAAATACTTCACCATCAATTGATAGAGGCCCTTATTGAATTCCATTCACCAGACCCAAAATAATTGTTCAATGAAAAAAAAATTCCAATGACACGTTAAATGTAGATGACCTAGTATATATACTAAAATAACAACTTAAACAACATTAACCTCTATAAATATAACTATAAAATTTATTTATACCAAATGATGTTATTTAAAAACCCATAGAAGAATGAAAACATTTCCTATAAAGAATATAATATCAATGATTTTTCTATCAAAATGGAATGATATAAAGGACCAAAACAATAAAATTCTCAGTATATAAGAGTCCTTATAATTTAAAACCCATTATATATAAAACCTCTTCAACCCAAAATGGACCATAAATATTGTCATTTACACTCTGATTACATAAAATATGCAAATATAAGAGTAATTCTATAAATATACTAAACCACATAACTACTATCAATTCTAATGAATGAACAGTGAACTTATATACATACCCATTCTATTTCTTCACTGTTATAAAACACCCACTAATACATTATGAGAGTTGAGATCATTATATATTAATTCAAACCATCATTAAACTAATAATGAAGATGTAAAATTAATTGAGGGATGGATGAACTATAGACCCACAAAAGACATCATCTATATATCCTCATCACTATAGAGAGAATATCTAAAGGAAAAATCATCAAAGGGAGGAAAATCTAAAAAATTCCACTCAAGGTTGGGAGAATCGATTGAAAATAAAAATAGATTACATTAGTGATGGGACTTGATACAATCAGGATTTTCATTAAGCAACCAAAATACCCTGGTACCCAAATACCTATGCTTGTCCTCACATTACCGGAAGGGGGTTACTCATCATCATGGGATAGAAACTTGCACCAAAGAATCATTAAACGATTAGAGGGAATTATTTCATCCTAAGAAAAAACAATAAAAATTTAATAAAGTAATATAAAACAAATTATTTTCAATATGCTAAACAGACATCAAAGGGAAAAGAGTACCACTAGATTTCAGACAAAAAATCCAAAGTAGTACATCTTCAAAAAGTTGACACATCATCCATTAATATGAAACAAATAATCATTGGGAAATTGGAGGATCACAACTCCACCATCCACTATTATCACCCAAGTTCCCATCATCTAGTATGTCCATTACATATAAGCACTTCTGTCAATTTTTTGTGACCTAAAATAATATAATATAAAAATTCTAGAAGGAAATTGTATCAATTTAGCTAAACAAGAAAGAATATTACACTAAATGTTGTATAAAAAGTTATAGTATAAAAAATTCATTTATACATAAATTGACATAAATGTAAGGGATGTTTAATCGTTTTAAATTTTCAATGAAAAAAAAATCAAAATAGATTTTGGAAAGGTATATCAAAATAGGATTAAATAAAAAAATTTAAGAAAAATAAATGGGCATGAGTGAACCAATTCTATAATCAGTTTCCTGTAATAATGAATTCAAAACCATGAAACCTGTTTTTTTCAAATAGTTTCATTAATTTTTGTCTCTAGAACCCTCTACTTCTAAATTAATCATCATAGTCTAACCTATGTGCATACATTTATAAGGCTCAGGATATCATGATATTCAATCAAAACCAAATAGGGGAAATCATGATGAATTTGGATTAGTTAGATTTTTCGTAATTAATGCCTTTCAAGGGACTCAAATCCCTAGTATTCATCTTCCAATCCCCCACTAACTACCAAGTCTCACATGTGATTTCGATTAATCAATCATTATTTCATGGGGAATTCATTCATTTCAAATCAATTCGCAGTTCAAATGCCCAATTCAATTTTCAAAATGTAATTTCTATTTCAAAACCAAATAATTTTTCTTCATCAAGTTTATACATTTTGAAATAAAATTTAATTTATTGATTTTTTTAAAAAAATATAAATAAAATAATTTCATCAAATCAATTCTCATATTAATTATTCTTTCTAAAAATCCATCTAGCTGTCAATGCCTTTCAAAAAAATGTTTTTTAAGAAGTCCAAACCATCTAAAAAACATTACAAATATTTCTTGAAAATAATGGATACATTTTTATAAAAAAGAAATAAATATATACCTACCATTAGTAACAATATCAATCGATCACCTAAAATGGGAATCCCAAATGAAGTGTGGAACTTGAGGACGATCAAAATGGAATCCCAAAAAATAAAATCTATAAAATCTATGTTTATACCACCATCGACAATGGCTTTGAAAAGAGGATAGAAGTGAATAAAGGTGTATTTCTTGGAAAATAAAACTCACATACTGGGTAGAGGTCAATTGAATCAACCAACAGAATATTAAAGAGGAAATAGTTTTGAGAATAGAAATATCAATTCTAGAGGGCCTAAAAAAGCTCAAGGGTCATATTAGTTTTGATTATGGGAATTTTAGAATTTATAAAGGAGGTTAAAGATTCTAATTAATATTTTTAAGGGATTAACACCCATTTTTCATTATTTCTTGGGTTACGTCACACTGTTGGAAGTAATCGTGATCCCTTACCGATCTTCATGATATAGTCTAAAAAATAGAATACAGATTTAAGAAAAATAGTGTGCCAACAATGTTCTCCCTCTTCAGACCCTATATAAGGGTATAGGGTTTGGCCACATCATTTGTAAAACATTATTTCAACTATGTGACCCCCACAATCCATTTCTGTATGCTTTTGGAGGATTTCACACATTTTGGATAAACATGTGCTTCATTTAGATCCACTAATTATGGGACACAATTTCCTAGGAAATCCCACGAAGTTATCCTTATATATGTTCCAACCATGAATATCTCGTAACCAACAAAAATAATTAATATTTTCCCATAAATTATACAAAAAAGATAAAAAAAGTTTATAAAAAAACAAGGGTCATGGTACATAAAATCTATTTATATTATGTTACAAAATCCCGAAAATAAATGTATTTTTCACTAATATAACTTTTAGGAAAATATCTTAGAAAAATTTTGGTAAATCCTCCCCCATCAGTATCTCATGTACCCTAGCCTCATAGTAATTAGAAAAATGTATCCATAACACCCAATCCATAGGTATGGAAATCTATTAATGAACCATCGTTTTAGAATAAAAAATCCACATTGGTTGCTCATCCAAGAAAAAATCAGCTTCCAAATCATGTTAATTAATGCTCAATAGATGATATGGGTTAGAGATAAACATTCAGTGTTGAAAAAAATGGATCACTTTGGGAATTAACATACTCTAAGGTGGAAATTCAAAATTGTAGGCCACCATTCCAATCGTTTGAACAACCATAAATAGACCGACATATTTCGAAGCATGTTTTCCCTATATTCGAAACATTCAGTGACAAAATTGAGGCTAAACACTCAAATACACTGAGTCACAGTCAGAAATCGTCAAATGGAACTGTTTGAAATCAACATAGGATTTACATCATCTTTGTATCATCACCGTTCTATGAACAATAAACTAAAATATTCCCATCATCTCATGTAAAAAACACATTCTATGTAGATAAGGTTTAAAATTCTCTTCTCGACACAATAGAGTCTTCCATGGGAAGACATATAAGTCCGTAAATGGTTTTATACTGATGGAATAGTGGTAACTCTTATTTTAGGATAACTCAACTATTCCCAAGTGGACCCCACATTCTCCACCCAAATCAATAACTCAATATTGAATCATGTCTTCTTGAATCTTTAATACTCATTCTATCAGGACATCCATTTGTGAATAGTTAATCTTTTAAATAAAATCCTAGGATTTCATTACCTCTTGGTGGCCTCTCAGAAAAATATTTATGTGATATGGTGATCCTTATCAGAAACTACAATATATAAAACTCTGTTAAATCTAACAATATTATGTATATAAATACATCACATGTATTCAAAATTCGTTGTATCTTCAATGAGGATGAAGTGATCTAATTTGGTTTGTCGAGTAGTCAAAACACATATCACATTATCCCCGCTAGTTATATGTTGGAATCTGACCATGAAATAAATCTAAATATCATACCATTTGAATGTCAATACTATAAGGGGTTTGAGAAAAACCAAAACTATTTTTCTTGGCTAGGACATGTAGATTGGTATAACAACAGGAGAAAAAATCAGAAATGTCTCATCTCATACATAGAAACCAGAATCATCACCTCATGTCAGAACCCATCTTCATGGTGTCTAGGTGTACTACCCATTAATAAAAATGGGAACCCCCAACATATATTTTCTTATGTGAATAGGTATTATGTACTATTTTTATAAACATCATATACCCTATGATTATAATGACCAATAATTGATGGAATCCTCCCAATAAAAGGAGTTAATCATTCCATGAAACCCATCATCATGCAGCTTCTCCCAAAGAATCTTCTCGATATTATATAAGGTCATTTGATTCAATTAAAAACAAACATCATTCTCATCCTTATGAACCACCAAATGTATGCATGATTTGGGAGCCATTATATTATAAACATTAGAAAATTCATTCATGGAATAAGATGGATGTTTCCTTTTAAGGAAATAAAAAAATTTCTTTTATTGGGGTGTATGCACTGTTAAAATCATAATATTATATTTACTCTCTCCATATCCTATATTAGGGATTCAAATATTTTTGGGGAAGTTTGAACTTATGATTTTTTAAATGGAATAAATGTTGAACCTTTCTTTGATTTTTCAATACTACTTAAACATAAGAGCATACATCTTAGGTGTGAGTTCATGTTCACGAGTAGGGTAATTCCTCTCATGATGTGATTGTTGTTGGGAACAACAGTATAATCCGTGATCACTCAGTATGAGAACATATAAAAAATGAAACATGTTATGTCACAAAACTACACATACCCTTACTCGTCCTCATGAAGAGAAAACACTGGGGCAGAACTAAAATGGCTCTTCAACTCCTTAAAATCTTTTTGACATTTCAAATAACTAAATAGCAATACTTCATTCTATGTATTGGTGCACAATGGAGAAGAAACGATTAAAAAAATAAAAAATTTGTGGTAATACAGTAATATACACAAAAAACTCATAATCTAGAAAAAATTATGTTGGTTCTCCCATTTCTTAATAGACATCACCTTCATAGGATCAACTATAATTCCATATTCTGGATCATGTGTCCCCAGAACTTCAAATCCTTAATCTAGAAATTGCATACTGATAGATTTTTACAAATTTGGTTGTCTATAATAATTTCCACAACATATATCAGATAACTCACATGATCCTATCTTTTCATAAAATAATAGATAATATCAACCATAAATAACCCCATAAAAATAGAGATAGTCATCTAATATCATAGTCATCGATCCCAAAAACAATAATGGAGATTTTGTTAGACCCAAATGCTTCACAAATTACGTATAATACCTATACATTATCTGTATGTCAGTATTTATGATATCAAATTCTATTATTCTCATCTAATGATAACAAGAGAGATAATCTATCACCGAGAACCACTTTTACACTTTCAACTGGATAATACAATCACCAATTTGAGAAAATAAAATATTTTTTTACCATAACTCAATTTAGTTTTTAGTAATCAACATAAAGGGGATGATTACCATCAATATTCATTACAAAAATAACAGGAACCACCCAATGATACACACTTTTGAAAATGATTATTCCTTCCAAAAAATAATCCATCTAACTCTTTCTTCCATAAATTGAAACAAGTTTAATACTATATGAGGTAATATAGAAAGGTTTGGTACCTGGTACTAAGACAATAAATAATTATACCTCTATTATTAGTGGAAAGGTATAAAAGTAAAATAGAAACATGTGATGAAACTCTACGACCAATTGAGGAAGATTAGCACAAAAATATTCATTCTTTAGATGAAAATAAAACACATATATCGCATTTAATGACACTATAAGGGAATTTATCTCATAACTTGATCTGGTGTCCCACTCTCCCTAGAAAAACATTTTCCACCCCATTCGGGGATGTAAAGAAGACCCATAAAATATAGCATTGAATATGTGATTTATGATATATAATCCGATATATCCCAAGAATGGATTCTTGGGGTTTAATATCAAGAACTAAAAAATCCTAGGTGAGCTTGATCTTTGATAAAATTAGGACACATATAGGGCATCAGGTACCCTTTTCTCTCTTCATTATGAGTGTCATAGTAATATCCATTACATATTTAATGATATCTATATGAGGGTTTAATAGGATCAAGAAATGAGTCAACATGTATGAATTAGATACATAAATATCAAATAAAACATTCATTAATTATTTAGATATAGTGATGGTTCCTCTCACTATCACATGACCAATATTAGTATACCATGGAAATTCTTCCACTGCATGAAGAAGAATTATTCTATATTGATGTGTATAGAACCCCATAGTTCGTGAATCTTATTATTTAAACATGGTAGATTTACGTGATGATTGGACTATTCCACTATGTGGGAAAAATATAAATAACTTCTACAAGTGGACTAATCAACTACACAGAACACTGATCTTTGAATCCTCACCAGAAATACTATTTGAATTTATAAACCTTCCAAATTGAGAGAAAGTGAATGTTCATTTTATAGACCCTACAAAAGGAATGAGTGATGATATCTATCATAATACACTATGAGAATATTCAAGATTTCTCATTCTTATAAAAGAACCTATATAACTACCACTTGGAGTTTTAGGAACTCCAAATAACCCTGACATACCAAATAGGTCACGATTTGCATTTACCACTCTATGAAGGACAACCACATAAGTTCTCAGATTCACCATGAAAATATAATATTGTATATTATTTTCAAGACCCATACATTACCTTTTGGCCTTTAGAATCTCAATATTAACTATCTTAGTAAAAAAGGGAACAAGTTTAGCAAATTAGTGGGTATACTGAGGCACAATTCTATAACCTTTTTGGAGGCTGTAAAACATCATAGAATTTTACAAAAAAGTAGAATATTGAATAAAATGATAAAAGAAATATTTTTATTGTATTTTAACTCCATTCATTCTTGTTTCAATTCCCTAACCATTAATTTCCAAAACATTTCTCCTGGTCCTTTCAGTATAAAGGTAGCACATTGCACCATTATAGAGTCTGGGGATTCTATACACTCAAAATAGAGAACAATTATTTTAACTAATCCTTTCCCTATTGAGGATTATTTGATCAATGAAAAAATGGTTTTTTCTTACATTATACGAGGTGTTCTTGATCTACTGTTTCTTCCATTAGAGAGTCCACCATATCATCCTAATAGAGAATTTGCGTGAGTTTCTAACCCAAAGCATGTACCACACGAACCATAATCTCCATGAGGTTCTAATATATTTCAGTGTTCTATTTCCATGGTTTATAAAAATCATCTTCGTTAGGACAATTTAGTCATATTCATGGGTTCATGGTACTACAAAACATCACCAGGTGGAAGATAAAATCATCATGGAAACCAGGACCATCAAATCAACAAACTCATAAATCAATATCATTTCTAGCTGATAGAATTAAACATTATAGGATTTCAAATAACTATGTACCTATTTTTTAAATTATTGGAATAAGATAAAATCATTCATCAAAATAAATTTTCCAACCACATATGGTTACATAATAATTCTAATGATGAGTTATGACAAAAAACTTGCAAATAATGTACCCATTTTGTTGTAAAAATGCTACCTTCTATCTACCAAGACATAAAAAATTGCATATTTAAATAATGAAATGATTCCCAACATCCTTTGATAAAAAATTTTCATAACCCAACCCAAATACACTTGTACACTAATACCTAAGTAAGACCTAAAATGACCTGAAGGGAATTACCTTTCCACACAGTTTGGTGAATAGTTCCAAGGAATCATCAAATAGTCAGAGGTAATGATTTCACCATAAGATAAAACAATTACTATAAAATAGTGAAAGGTAAAATGTAGTGAAATTATAATTCCAAATATTCATGAAGATAATATTACAACATGATATTATATTGAAATCCAATGAATTAAATCACCAGCAAGATAAGAAAACATTCATGAAGACTAAACTATGAATATTCATGAAATTGGTGGATTAAAAATATACTGATCACCACCATAAACCATGGTCACATGTTCATTCATCTCTTCAACCACTATGTGTAACATTCCCATTTCCATGGTAAAACATTAAATATTCTACTAATTCCTAAATGTAAAGGAAGGGTGTTAGCTAAATAGTCTAGTAGGATACACCAAATGATCCATAAAAAGTTGTAATAAAAATAAACACTTTATTATTAAATATTAATAATGATATTCCATTTTCAATATTTTTAAATTTTATAAAAATATTATGTTAATGAAGATATATAAATTTTATATCAATGGATAAAAAAATAAAACTCAAGAGAAAACTAATCTATAACCCCATAATGTTATGATAATGTCCAAACCAAGAAATATGTTCATAATACCTAGGGTTCATTTGTTTTTGGTTCTAGTATCCTCAAACTAATTTGGTCATCATGACCTATCAGAGTGTGTGCACATGTCCCTAAGACTGAGGCCACTAAGATAATCAATCATAACACTATTGAAGAAATCATGTTGAATTTCGTTTAGATAATGTTATCAACATCAACCCATTTACATGGAGTCATATTCTTAGTTTACATGACCAAATAACACATTGGCTATCCAGTGTCACATTTTCAATCATTTAATCATTGGAAATTAAATAATTTCAAACCAATTCATATTTTAAATTCTAAATTCATGTTTTTTATTCGATTTCAATTTTAAAACTAAATCCTAGGTTTTCACCAAGTACATGGATTTAAAAATCTCCTTTCATTTAAAACATTTTCTTCAAATATCAACAAAAAATCATTCTCATTTCAATCCATAATTCTTAAAATCCACCCATTTTATTAATGAATTTGAAGGAATGTTTTATTTCAAAAATATATTCTTTTGAAATAAAAAATAAAAACCATTCAATTGAATGCAATTAAATGAAAATAAATTAAAAAATAAATAAATAATGGTTTCATGAATAGGGAAATGCCATATGAAACCACCTACCTATAGTAACATGATCAATCTATTTTAAAAATGTGAACCACCGATGTATATATAAAGGTGTAGATTATCAAATTGGTATCCATAGAATTAAAATCCATTAAATAGTTTACTAGAACATTGAAAAACATATGTATTACTTACTCTCATTTTAAGAGAGAAGGAAATAGTAGTGTATTATATTGTAAAGAGAGATAACAAAATATAGATAGGTAAATCAAAATTTTTAGCATTTATATCAGAGGGTAAAGGTATTGGAGAGGACCAAATCCTCCATAGTGATCCTCTAAAATATATATGGTTGGATTTAGTTTGATTATGTGGTGTTTAAAATTTATAATATGATCTTTGAGGATTTAATTTTTAACTTCTATGGATTATATCCTCATTTTCCAGGTTTCATAGGTTAAGCTACTATATTGGAGATATTCATGATCTCTTTAAAGGATTCTAGAGGGTGCCTCATTGTTAGGAAACCTGGTTGGAAAAAAAATGTGATCCCTCCCCTAATACTAGACCAGGGTTAGCGGTATGGCCACATAGTTATACAAATCATTCACTAACCATGTGATTGATACTTTCTAGTGGCATATATTTTATGGGGACATTTCATGGTTTCTTCCAACTGTGTTCCCCATTAATGAACCTATAATCATGCTACATGTTTTCATATATTAACTAATAGATTTTCTATAACTATTTTCAATTTATAAATAAGATATTTTTTTTAAATTTTCATAGAATCTCCAAAAGATTACCTGAAAGAAGATATAATCAAAAGACAACAAAAAAATGGTCAAAAGTTAAATAATCATGAAATGAGATATTATACAGACCGAAAACCCTTCTAAGGTATAGAATTTGAATTGATCGAAGCCATTGAAGAACCACCTTTGGGGGCCAACACAAGATCAAACCCAAGGACCATAGGGACATGAAAATAGAAATATAATATGAAGAGAGGTAATATTAAAGGAGAAAGACTAGAATGAGGTATGTGAAACCATTGTATATTTCACACATAAAAGACTAAATGTTACTACCCAAGTCAAAAGGAACATATTTCTATTTAAGATAATGCCTAATTTGGAAAATATAGTTAATCATGTCTGTAATATTGTAGTTTTAGGATGTGTTAAATTAAGGGATGTTTCAGAAATTTTGTGTGAATAAGGATAAAGAAACCTAAACAAATATGTGTTGGATTATTGGGACTATCATTAGTCTCATAGGTTAATATAGTACAAAATTACATGTTCTATGTTGTTATGGAAACCATGGTATTATAGGAATACCATGGGGATAGATGGCCTTGTTCAAGGTGCAATTAGGTATTTTCAACAAAAACAATATTGGATCTAATACCCAGCCTAATGTGTTGAGGAACATTTGGGTTTTGAGTTTTTTGTTCAATAATGATGGAATTATGAATTAAATTGGGGAATATAGTAACTACATTTTAAAATCGAAACATAAAGGGATAAATTTTACTAAATTACTCTATATAGTGCACGATTATTTTTACGAGCCTACTTTTATAGTACACCATAGTTATGTGTGCTTGTCCTAGAGTGGTGTCATGACTTGTATCCTCCTATGATGTTTCCCAATGTGTGTGTGGGTGACCACAGAACAAAATAAAGAACATGTTTTGTCCGATGGGGATAGTCATTAGTATACTAATTCACCTCAATTTTTAATATCAACTAGTGTTATACAATGGAAACCTTGGTATTATAGGATACCCATGGGGTAAGATGATAAAATTTGTGTCTTGTTGAGTTTTTGTCCAAATAACAGAATCAAATGAACATAAAGGAATATCATGGTGTAGATTTATATAATGGAATCCACTAGAAAGGGAACCATATTTATTATGGAATAAAAATATATAATCCATAGTAGAATGATAGTAGAAAAATATGCTCTCCACTAAGCCTAATGGAGAAAATGACGAAGGGGAATTATTGGGAAAGAGTGACTAGAGGAAAACCAAGATCACCATGGGGGTCCTTCATAGAGAAAGGGTCCACCCTCATGATGCTATATGAATGAGATTTTGAAAAAATTATAATAAATTCAATCCAAACAGAACCAAACCAAAAATTACTTTTTTATAAAAAATATTATCCGAAAAAATATTTTATTAAAATATTTGGTTTTTATGTTTAATACAAATCCAAAAATTTTGGGATGGGTATTTTTATTAAATATTAATCCAAACTAGTCTTTGACGAACTATATCACTATCAATGATATTTTATTTTTAGAGTTTGGGTCTAATGATGGATTTTTAACTTGATATCATGTTTGAGGAATTTCTTATTTTTACTAGATGTTTTATTTTGGAATATTTCTTTGTAATAGAAAGTTTAATTTTAATCCGGATGCCTATTAATAAAATTTCATGGGAGTGCAATAGTACATGGTGGGGGGATGAGGAGAACCCAAAATTTTGAAATTATATGTTTTTTTTCAATGGTAATTTAACCATTAATATAGATTAAATTCTTAGTTATTGATTTCTTTCTTTACTTTGTGGACGACGTAATTATTTTGTTAAATGGATTAGAACTTATTTTACATGATTTATTGAATTTTGTATTTACTGAGATATTAGATTTTGAATTTTGAATTTGTTTTTTCATTTTCGTCTAAATATTATTTTTAAATTCGAAAATATTTTCAACATATAAAATGATTAATTAATGAATATTTAATTTTACATGTTAATTTTATTTTGGGAAGAGATATATTAATTCTACGAAACATGGATTTATTCATTATAATGGAGTTTTTTTAAATATTTTTTAATTTTTGGATTAATTTAAAATAATTATACATTTGATATTATTATCACAATTTCATATATGAGGGTACCACAATTTAAAAGGAAGAACTTATTGTAATACCCATAGTAACTTATGATAATTCATGAAGGAGGTACGATAACCTCATTGATTTTAAGGGAAATTTTCTAGTGGATTTTATTTAAAACATAAACCTACCACATTATGAGTTCCAAATCAGTCAACTAATTACAAAACTATCTACATGTTGTGAATATCAACTAACCATATGAATACCTTGAATGGATCATAATTAAAATCTCCATGATACATCAAACACCATCCATGAAATGGACACATGATGATTTAGGCTCTCCAGCCTCCAATTCATCACATGAGAAATAGATAACACATCACGACTCTACAAACAAACACATCTACATACCATGGGAAGGAATTAAAACAATGAAAAATCAAACCATTGACCAAAAACCCACATTATAGTCACTCCTCTTATCATTCTCCCATGACAAAGAACACATACCTTTTTCATGAAAGAAACATTATTACCATAACGGCATATATTGAACTTATATCCCTTATATGGTCACTCAATGTGTCGTACCTCAATGAAGATACCGCATTATAAAAATTGAACCACTACATGAATAATTATTAATTCATATGGGTTCAAATTCCATAAGAATAACTCACGGAACATGAATACCGCTTTTTAAACCTACAGTGGTAATCATATTTCAGTTATCAAAGCTTCAATCAACAATAAGGAAAACCCACTACACTAAATTAACTCTATCGGTCACCACCTATATCTCAATTGTATGTTTCACAAAAAAAATGTTGTACCCTTATTCAATAGATCTAAACATGATTCTTTGAATCTCCCATGACCTAGATTGTAAAACTCATTATAATATCACACCCAGTCATTTATCAATTTATGAACATGAAGTCACGTTGAAAAAATATCTTCTGATCACGACATCAGGTTGAGGAAGAGTTTCCTATGGTAGGTTGTGTCTAAAGCCCAAAAAATTGATTTCAATCTTCTTGTTGGAGGAACAATGAGATGATCTAATAATTTTAGAAGGTCCATTGATGACTAACCATCTTTTATGGAAATAATGGTACAAAGATAGCATTGCAATGATTGGAAATCTTGTAAGAGTATGATCGAAGATTAGTTCTCTTTTATTTGGTCCATGTGCTGATCAAGATAGATGTAAGGATATAAATTCCTAAATTATAGAGTTTAAATACATTTTATGGGTGTATATTAGTTTTTTGACATAATGACACAATGAAGATTCTTCTAATTAATTTAGCCGCCTGTATGAAAATCCAAACAATATTTGTTTGGATATGTGTCAGATTTTCATTTTTGGATGAGTGTGAACATACACTAAACAAATTGAAGGATTGAATTATGTGTGATTTCTATAATGGTCTGGTATGAATCCCACGAACATAAATCAATGTTTATGTGTAGAACCATTAATTCTTGCCTCTTCATACCCAAATACACGAATATTGAGTTTTTTATAAGCAGGGTTGAGTCTATGATTCCACTATATTATGATCCCATGATTCTTAACTCCACAACAGTCTAAATATACAAATTCCTAGAAGTTCTATTACATTTTGAAAAAAATCAAAGCTCCCATGTGCATTTAAGAAATTAAAATTTAGGATGAAAATTCAATATCATCAATACCTAAGGAGAACAATTGAAATTTTTATATCATCTAAAAGATGGAACTAGATTAACATAACCACATTCCATTCCAATCCAATATATAATATTAACAAAATAATCAAAAAAATATTCATGAACAAACCATGGTAATTTTATCTAGTTCCCAAATCTAACATTAATCATTCATACCAGTTGAATCCTGAAAATTTAAAGTGTTGATCTCAATTTTTGGATCACCATGCCAAGTGAAACTCTAGATCTATTGATTCTTCTCAATTGTATCCCTCCTGAGATAATGGGAATTTACTCATTTTTTGAATAAATTAAATGTATATAAAGGGTTGGGATACAAATAAAACTATGTTAACAACTTATTAGAAGAAACATCTTGATGATATTATGTTAGATGAAATACCAGATTTATCTTGCGTTGTACTCAACATTGAGTTTCTACAAAATAGAAAATTATTATTATAATAATTATTTAAACAGGACTGTTATATATTTGACTTTAAAGATATTATTATGAATAATAATAACTAAATTTTTATATAATAAGTATTATGGTTTTATTAATGTACAATATATATATAAAAAAGTGCTACATTTTTATAAGACCGTTTTTGTTTTGAAATTACTATTTAATGAAAAAATGAATTTTATTTCTATTTGTAAACAATAAAAAAACTAATTTCCAACAATTATAGGAAATTATTTTGATAAAATGGACTAAATTTTTGGAAAAATTATATCTGAATTACCTTAGGTGGAACTTTTGGTATTTCTGTAAAATGTATCAATTTATGATGAATAGTGAAAATTATATATATTAATTGAAAACGACATTTTCATTTTTATAAAATTAAACATTAATTTATATTTTATATTGAATATGATATAATATTAGTAAAACCATACATCCATTAAAATGATTTCTTCCATTGGAATCTATTTCATATTGATATTTGATATAAATCAAAGTAAACAGTTGAACTTTTTCACTTTAAATACATGCTTTCTCGTCACATATTCATGATTTGTTTCAAATTTATTATTTCCACATACGTGAAATAAATTTTAAATATATATATTACAAGTTTTAAATAAATATAATTTATAATTCATAATATGGACAAACTATTTTTTTTGGAAAAATCAATAGGGGAAATATTTAAAATTTGTTTAATGTTATTAATGTAAATATGGGTTTACGAAGTGGAAAACTAAAATGATAAGGGTGAATATGGCCTAATTTTTTTTTAAAAATTTATTATTTTGTCATTTTTCACCCAGTATACCTATAAAGTTTGATATTATTCAATTTTGTAACTTTTGTACATATAACAAATGTGGGAGCAGTCATTTATTTTTAAAACTACCAAATCTATCATCTAGCCCACATATAAAAGGCCACCCGTTATCCTCTCATATTCACAGAATCACGCCTTATTTAGTTCAAACCATCCTTAACCATGTAAAATAAAATTATTCCTCCGTCATATTATATGATTTAGTTTTGGAATAAATCTATATTTCGATGGACTTTAATACAATCCTAAGGTGGATATGGAAAGAAGAGGTAATTTTGATCAATTATAATTTTAATTTTATTTCAGCCCTTAACTAGTTAAAATATTATTAAACGATAATTTTAAAATAATATAAATATATGAAATATAAATATATTTTTTTATGTTATGTTTATTTACTATAACTTTCTCCACTATTGAAAATTTGTTTACAAAATTACCATTATTTTGTTTGACATGTTATAGCCTCACGAACCGATGTCCTTTATTTTTACCATACCACCTATCAATTATGGTAATAATTATTTATTTATTTTTTATATATCAATTTTTGGATATTATTGTTATTATGGAATTATTATATCACACGTACATTCATACCCTTCATTTTGTGGAAATACGATAACATCCCTCGAGTGTACGGTGGACTACTACCTCACAACGTAATATAATTCTTTCATGATTTACATAAAAGGTATTAAAGATGGAATTTATAAAAATATATGATATATATTACATAAAAATGATTATAGAATGTTAATATTTTTAAATAATTTACTTTTCTTTCACTCAATCCAAAAAGAAAATTCAAATAATATTCATGCATATGTATGACATACCGTCTCCATGGACATTGTATCTCATTTACTACAACTAAATATTATGGATTACTATAAATACATATATGCTTAATCGATGTAGAATTTTTATAATTGTTTAAATTATGGATATAATTAAACCATGTTTGATTTAATGTATTAAAAAAACAAGTACAAACATACATGAAAAACAACCTAGATATTGCCCAAAAAGTGACTTTAGCTGAATAGTTCCAATAAAGTGTATTAAAAGGGAATGATTAAATAATGTATGCTTTAATTTATATCAATATGTTAATATATTATATTAATAATAAAATTATATTAATTATAATTTCGGTTTCAATCATTATGATTGATGTCGAGAAGTAAGGTAAGGGATTCTTGTGTCAATTTTCCGTCTATGATACATATGGTACATTATGAACCTGTATTCCTTCATGAGGTTTATATACCCCCAAATTTATAGGTAATATCATGAATATATTCATCATCATGATATATTATAATTCATTTTATTTTATTCCTTTATGTGGATTATGATTCTATGTTACCCAAGTGGTATATATTTGTTGTTATAATCTCATCATTTCACTAGATTTTTTATGATTATGCTTCTGATTGTAAAATCATATGATCCACCATTGAAGAAAATAATGAAATTTATTATCCACTACTAATTCATGACACTTTCATGATATACTAAAATTTATTCACTCTTATTCACTTAAGATAATTTATTTTAAAATTTATGAATATATAAAATTATTTCACTCTTTGATCAGAAATCTATATTCTTTCAAAACAATAATTCTCTAAAAATGTTCTCAAAAAGAGTTTAATATCCTCAAACTATTTTCATTTTTTAATTTTTTTGATATGTTTTTGAATGATTTATTTTGTCACATTAAAAAACCATTACTATTTGGATTTTAACTCAATCTGAATGTAATAGTCATTTTATCATGCATTTCATAAACTAATATTTTCACTTCCATACCAGATCATTTATTCATGGAATCATTTATATTTTTTAAAATTTATCTTCAATGAAATTAATTTATTTTTTTTAAGGTTTTCAATGGTTTTTTTCAATGAGAAATGGGTAATTTCCTTATAAAAAGATTTAAATAATTTTGAAATTTATTTTAAATATATATTTACATTTAGTGATGTAACCTATGATTTTCTAGTGTTATTATCCAAGAATTTCATTTATATTATTTATCATAATGGTTTAAATTTTTATGGGCTATTATTCAGAACCCCTATTTCACTTCAACGAATTATAACAAGGTGAAATTACTATAAAACCCACTTCATTCCACATTTTATGATATGATTGAATTATTAGGAATGATATCTCTTTTCTAGTGGTTATGATCAGATGAACTTTTTTTATTCCCATTTCATTTGATGTTTTTTTTATGAATAACGTTTTTGATCATATGGCTCACATAAATATGGTATTCAATATTATAATGGTGGGACTTATGTCCACTTCCAATTGTTTTCTAATGATTTATATATCATGAGATAGATTGTAATTTAAAGTGCAGTATACCCAGTTTTGTATGATTTGATTGGAATAGAGTGTAAAACCAGTTCATTTTGACAGGTTAGAAATGGGAACTGAATTTGGTTTAGTATGAGAGGGGTGGAATTGGAAGTGAGCCTCATTTATTAAGGATATTTCTCTACTATTATATCATTGGAATTTATCCTTAAATAATATGGATTCATTTTCCATGCTTAGGCATATACCGTAAATTCCTTATCTTATTCCAATATTATGCTCCTGTAGATCATGTTCATTAAATAACTAATTATTCAAGACTTTTTAACTTCTAATGATTATTTCCTAAATCAATATTATAATCTTTAACATAGAAATTATGGTTTTCAAATGTTATTCTCATGTTATTATAACCTTATGTTCATGTTATTTTTATGTATCTCCCTTGGTTTACCTTTAGTGAAAATATGAGCTCAATATTTCTTATTTTATCAGTTCCTGGGTTATGAAATTATGTATTTTTTATGATATAAATAAGGAGGGTCATAGTTGTGAATAAAAAAGTTGTAGATGATGTAACTCACCAATGTACTATGTGATTGTATTTCCATGTTACCAAATACAATAGACACAAAAAAATCATGGTGTAGACCATTGCGTAATGAAATTATTATTTTTTACATTTAGATGTAATGATTATGTATGAAAAGTTGGGGTATTCATAGATTATATCAAAGAAAGTTTTAGTTCACTCTTTGAAACCAGGAGATGAAATGCTCAGTAATATCCCAAAGTACATATCAAATGATATTTTTTAGGATGGACAATTACTATGAAAATATCCCAAATATTTTTGTACAAGATATAATGAGTGGTTTCCAGAAAATCCCATCACTATATATATACTAAAAGTGTATTTGGATTTGGAATATCTGTACTGAGGAGTAACATTCCCAAAAACACCATATTGATCTAGTCTCAATCAAAAAATGCTATCGAAAAATATGCCTTTTCACACACCCATTTTGACACTCTCGGGGGATATGATTTGGAAATTAACAAACACATGATGAGCCATCATGATAAAATTTTATAGAAGATTACTATGAATGACCTAGATCAAAACATTTAAGTCATATATTAAAAAAAGTAACATAATTTAGGAATCATTTTGGTGGGTTTATTGATTATGTGGTTCCTCACTATGATTATTTTTTCCTACTCCGTGGTTTTTAGTTTTCATCAATGGTTGAAACCCTATATAATAATTTTAATTACAAGTGTTAAAAATAATGAAATTATATTCTTATAGAACATCTAAAAAAGATGAAGCTGGAGTGAAAAATATCATTGTTTTTATACCACTACATTCTCATGAAATAAATCATATTTTTCTTCCAAACAAAGATATGAGGGAATGACATTTCGTTGATTATTTAATTACTCAATATTCACCATCATTCATTGGATCCTATGATATTATAGTTTCTATGAAATGGATCAATATAACTATAATGATAATTTCCATTCATAAGTGATCAAAAAAATGAAAAATCTATTTTTCTATCTGCCATTTGGATGGTTAAGTGGATCGTTGGTAGAATCCTATCTAGAATATATGGAAACTAAATGAAACAGACTCCATGGATTTTTATGATTTTAATAACTTCTTTTTCATTTTTTTGTTTTCTAATATTCTCCAATAAAAGTTATATATGGAGTTATGTGAGAGAAATAAAAAATATTATGCATCTATTAGAACCTTTGTGTTAATTTTTTCCAAAAATTGTGTGCTGCATATTTTGTATTATTATCCCACATGATCATAAGATTAATAAATTATTGAATGGATTAAAACCATTTATTCTTAGGGTGTTAGAAATAATTAAATGAGTATTTATGAATAGATTTCTTGATGTTCTATCAAGGAGGAAATAGTGGTTGGAGTTACATATCAATCTAATTTTTTTGCCAATAAGAGAAAAATTCAAATCAAAGGAAAAAACATGGGGAGACGAAGATTATATTTATTTTATGATCAACATCTGGGAAGAATCAAGAAGGAAATATCTTCAACATGAGTAGTAAAATTTTATTCTGTTGAAGGGAATTCCATAAAGCTCTTAAATATAAAATTAATGAAAACAAATAGTAATCTTTTAGAATTTTGAGAAAGCTATATAGAATAAACCACAAACAATTAAATAATTCATGTATTTGAAGAATTTGATTTATGTTAACAAGTGACAAAATACAAGGGGTAATCATGATGATCAATGTTATATACCTCTTAATCCAAGAGACAATGGAAAATGTCATTTGATAACTATTTTTGATGGTGAGAGTGATAATGACATAGTGAAATGTACAAATTATATCCACAATAGAACTGGTAATGCCTTATTTGGTTTTGGATCTACCCAATAATTCATATTTGAATCATTTATATGGATTTCAATATGTCACCATAAGTTTTAAATATATAATTACTTGTTAAAACCCCTAATTATACTATGATCACATCTCAAGTATGTGATTCCACTTTAGAAGACATTAGTAGGAATGTGCATATATAAAAACGAGCCATTATTCATCTATGATAATTTTATGTTACCCTAGGGATTGATTGGATTTGTCCACATATATCCCAAATCAATTTTCAAGGAAGTGAATCCACGTTTGATATTCCAAACCAACCTATTATTGTATTTCACTGTGAATAAAATAACGAACTTTCAATGAAGATCACATAAAAAGTATGTGTCTTAAATCTCATTAAAAATGGGTATATTTCTTAATTGGTTGTGGAGAAAACTAACATTGATGATATGCCTTTTTACAAGAATTATATGATTTATTTCTGGAGGAGATTCCTTGCCTTTGATCAAATCATAATGTAGTGTTCCCAATAGAACTCATATATGGTCCTATGAAAATATGAAAGAATCACATTATAGTGTCCAAAATTGAGTTAAATTAATTGAAGAAGAAACTAATGTGAAAAGATGATAACGTATTACATCATACATGTGTTTCCCTTGATGTGAACTAGTTATTTTTGTAAAAAATAAATATGGATTGATGTGACTCTGCATTGATTATCAACTATGGAAAAATATTAAAATTAATAAAATGTATCTTCTTCCCCACATTGAAGACTTTCCCAATCAAAAATTAGTAGATCAATAATTTTCCATGATTGAGCTTCACTCTAGATAACATCAATTTTGTTTGAATAATGTAGATATACCAAATACATCAATCAATAAAAGGTATGGAAGTGAGGAATATATAGTGATCCCATTCAGTTTCAATAATTCCCATCCTATCATTAGGGATTTAATTAATTCAATATTTTGATATTACCTCAAAGAGATTTTGCAAGTCTTTATAGATGATATTATTATATATTCAAAGAGAAATAAAGACCATGGATATCATATGAAAATTATACTAAAGTCCACAAGGAAAAAGAAATTGTTAATAATATTTATAATGTGTTATTTTTGGATACATGATGTTTCATTTTTAATTATATATCCTTATTATATGGTATATTAGATGATACATAAATGACAGTGGCAATTGAATGTTGGTAATGAAAATAAAATGTTGACTGAGATACATTTTTTTCTTGGTTTAGCATTATATTATTGGTGTTCTGTGGAAAATATCCAACATATATCTAATACAATAACCATGTTAACATAGATGGGGGAGAAGTTCCATTGAATAACTAAATATGAGGAACAAATTATTTAAATGAAGAGATGATTAATGAGTTCACTTGTTATTATATTACCTTGTAGTAGATAAGGGTTTTTTTCAATAGTGATTAATCTAAGAAGGGTTTTTATGATTGAAATATGAGGTATACTTCTATGTTCTATATAATTATTTAAAATGGACTTGATATTGAATTGAGTTTAAAAATTGCATATCATCTGAAAAAATATGGTCATTCTGAAATAAAAATTTCAACCCAAGATGATATGTTGATATATTGTTATATGGTTTTCAATGGTGGTTGTGATAAACACCTTCCTCAAGTTGATTTTTCTTAAAATAATGGATTTTACTATTGAATTATGATGTCTCCTTATGAAACCATCCCTAGACTAAAATTATGAGAACTAAAGTTCATGAATGGAGTTGGAGAAAAAAATCGATTATTACTTAAGATATCTGAAAAAAATTAAGAGAATGTTAAAAATATTTATAAACACATAATGGAATCTCATAGTTGTTATAAAATATACGATGATTATCCCTAGTTTGTTCTTGAATTAGAATATGGTGACATGTTGTTTTTGAGAATTTCACCATGTATGAAGGTTATGAGATTTTGGGATAAAGGGGAAGTATGACCTACATAAATTAGTCCCATTGAAATTATGAATTGTATCTCAATGGAAATCCAATAAGATGTTACTTCCACCTAATGTTTCTTATGTATACATTGAGTTCAATGTATCTCTCTTAAGTATATACATACATGACCCTTCACATTTACAGATCTCATAGGTCATACAACTCAAATAAGACCTTTCTTATGAGGAATAACTGATGGGGATTCTATATCATATAGAGAATTATTTGTAAAACAAGACCACCCAGTTAGTAATTTATTTCTTTAAACAACTAGTTTGAGTATTCTATGTGGGAACATGAGGATAATATGATACCATATTGTTTGAATTTTTTAATATCGGAATGAAGAATTTATAGTGGTAAATTTCATTTTTGGGGGGTATAATGTACCACCCTAACAAATCAAGAATTTATCATTTTAAGATAAATTAAATTTATTTCATGTAATTAATTACATGTGAAACCATATAAATAAAATTATACACATAACCCCAGGTTGATCTTTCTTTTTATGCCATCATGGGATTAACTTACATTACAAATAATCCTATGTTTCTACTAAACAACGATTTTTTATTATATTAATTATTTATACAATACCATAATAAATTATTCATTAAACACTATAAAATGAATATTTATAACTTATATAAAATTATTAACTATTATTTTATTATATAAAAAAATATTGATAAAATGGTTATAAAATTTTAGGAATATTATTATCTTTTAAAATTAATATTTTCTCAAAAAGTAAATTTTATTTTTGATTGTAGGCTATAATAAAAATAATTTTTGACACTATAAGAAAACAAATATCTTAATATAGACGTCATTTTTGACATCATAATGTCAAAATTATCTTATGGTGAGGTTAATTTTTTGTTTGTTAAATTTTTACTTTAATGTGAATAGTGAAAAAATAATGATTTTAAATTAAAGACTTTTTTATATTATACAATTTATAATGATATATTAAAATTAAAATTGATTTTAATTTTAAATTAAGTTACTTATAAATATATTTATCCAATTTATGTGATTTTAATCATTTTCATATTTAAATTTTATGTAAAAACATTTCAATCTTTTGAATATGTTCACATTAAAAATCAACATTCTCATTACGTCTCTGGGATTAGTTTGAAAATTAATATTGATACTTATATAAATAAAATATTAAAAATTGGATAAACAATTTGGGATAATAATCATTTATTATTTCAAATGATTTCCAGTATAAATTTTAACCAAAATTAATAGCAGAATATATAATAATTATTCCCAGTAGTTAAGTTAAAATTGTGTTTACTGGGAATTTAAAATAAATGATAAGTGTAATAATGACTTATACACCTGTCTAAAAATGTTGGATGCAAATATTACAACCATTTCACCTCTATGGTTTTTAAATTTTCCATTATATACCCCTGTGACATATGAATATAGTGGAAGCACTTAGTTATTTTCAAAAATACGAAGTGTGTCCCACACTAATAAAAGTTCACCCCTATCCTTTCTTCTTCACACCTTAAAAACCTTTATGTTTATACAATACCTACAAAAATCACATCCCAAAATCAATCACCTCATCCAAGAATACTTATTTTTTGTAGAAGGTGAATCTAACATGGATTTTAATGCAAACCTATGGATAATACCTAAAGAAGAGGACAAAGTCACAAACGAGCATTGTTAAATTTATTCCCCTAACACCATAAATTATAATTATAACTTTATTATATAAATACATATGTATATAACATATACCGATACATATTTGGGTTACGGGAATGACCTAAAACCATATCCACCTCCATCAAATGAGTTACACAATCTTCATTCCTATGTATGATGAACTACCACCTCACAGACCGATGTCATTTTAATTTTCCATTACAACCTATAAAATAAGGTCATAATGATATATTTACTATCTATAATATTTTCGTATTTTATTGTTTTTATTTGATTATTATATCACACATCCCTCAATATAGTTCATTTTTGGGCATATGATAATGTTGCTCAAGTCTCAGCAGATTACTACCTCATGAAGAGATAGGATTCATTCATGATTTATATGAAAGATATAACTGATGGATTTAATAGAAAATTGTGATATGTATTATTTAGAAATGATTTTGGTGTGATAATATAATAATATAATTTTCTTTTTTAATACAATAGGAACATAGAAATAGTGTTTCTTATATGTACAACATACCAACTACAGGAATGATGTGTATTTTTTCTATCACTAAATGTTATGGGTTACTATAAATACATAAAAATTGAAATAATAATTTATTTTTATCATTGTATTCATTCTAGAAATTATGAAACCATTGCCTATATATGAGGGGGGAAACATTAAACATACATGAACTTATATGTAGTTATTACCCAAACCATTACTCTAACATGGAATTGATAATAAATGGTTAAATAGAGGAATAAGTAATTTATATATTGGGAAATATATAGTAATTTGGTTTGTTAATTGATTAATAATTTACATATTTTGATTATTCCAGAGGATAGAATGAGTGTGACAAAATTTAAGACTTAAGGTAATGGATTTTTGATTCAATTTTCCATCATTGAGATATATGGTATGTTATGAACCTATAATATATTACAAGGAGTGTATAAAACCCCATTTTAATGTAATGTAATAAATTTACTCATCCAAATTATACGTTGACTTTCATTTTATATTTTTACTTCATGGTGCTTATCATTGAATTTTATCAAAGTGGAAAACATTTTATGTTACAATCTCATATTTTACCAAGATGGTTTATGATTGTGTTTCTAATGATAAAATATTATTATCCATCTATAAAAAAACTCATGAAATTTCTTATTATATTATTATTCATGATATTTTCAAGTAATATTATGATTTTCAATATTTTTAACATAATATAATTAGGATAATGTTTAAAAAAATCTTACTTTGTTTCTCACTTCGGCCAGAGAAAAGGTTTCTTAGAAAAACCATGTTTTTCTAAACTCGTTTTAAAAAACGTTTTACTCTACTTCATGTATTTATAATAAATTCGTTTTTGAACCATGTTGAAAAAATTTACAATTTTTTTAAAGAATCTACATATCTTTTTTCCTATCAATGCCTATTTTTATATTAACAAAATGTGAAAGGAATCTTTATTTGAACATGTAATACATGAACTGAATTATTTTCCACCATTTAAGAAAATTTAATTAAATATTCCTTTATATGTTATATTTTCATTTTTATATAAAATTATTTTCCAAATGGTTTCTATTTTAAAACAAAAATTTTCAATGGGAAACAATTATTTTACTTAGGAAATGTTTTTAATGGTCCATAAAACTTATTTTACTTCTATGATGATATCAATTGACCTTACTTATTTAATATAACTGTTTTGATCTAAAGATACCATTCATATTATTTACACTAATGTTTTATGTTTTAGATAATTATTTTTATGAAACCTATTTATCTTCAATGGGTTATACCATTATGAAATTATTATGAATACCATTTATTTTCATAGGGTATGCTATGATGAAATTATTATTAAATCATTATATTTTCTAAAGGTTGTGATATAACGAATCTTTTATGATACCCATTTCATTTGATAGGATATGTTATGATGAATTTTTATGATCTTGTGGAAAACATAAATATGGTTTTCAATATGAGATGGGTGGGACCTATATGTACATCCAAGGCATTATGTTAAGATTTGTATATCATGTGATAGGATTGAAACATGCTGTAAAGTGGGTTCCGTTGGACATGAAAGGAATGGGGAGTAAAACCGTTTCATTATAAATGGTTTGGAATGGGGAGTGAACTTTTTTTAGTAAAGTAGGTCCTGAATGTGTGGTTAACACAGTTTACTATGGGTCTTATTCTACTATGATAGCCTTGGTAGTGAACATTGAAAAATATGGAAGTTAGTTTTTATTCTTATGAGTGTGCCACAAATTCAATGTATTTTTCCAATATTATATTCTCATGGATCATGTTCAAGGATTCAATTTTGATTCATGTTTTATAAAATTAAATCACTATGACATGACTCAATATTATGATAATTGATAAGTAGGGTATGGATTTATAATATTATGATGATCTTCTCATATCCTTATGTTCATGTAATGCTAAAATATCTCCATTGTTTACTCTTACTAAACATTTGGGATCACAATATACCATTATTTTCATCCCTAGGATATGAAGATATGTATTATCTATGATATTTCATGAAGGGTGATAATTTTGAAGAACGTAGTGGGAGATGATGTAGCTCAACTATAACCTAGTTGTTTATGTGTCCATGTTCCAAAATAAATATAAATAAAAAAAATATGTGGGTATCATTATGTTATGTAGTAATACTTTTCTGTTAAGATGTAATGATTATATATGAGAAGTATGGTTCTTCACACATAGGGTTTGATATGATCATTAAAAATAAATAGACCAAACCATTCGTCACTTCCATCATGCTTGATGAATTTTTGTATATCAACTATATGAATTACCAACTCACCACCATGAATATTGAGGTAGGGTGAATCCACCCTTGAATTATCCACTATATTACTAAACCCATGGAAACCAAAGACCCCAAATCAAATTATTATAAGAGGGGGAATTATTCATAGAGGTAGAGGGTCCATTACAGAGTTACTCGATCGTGATTTGAGATGTTTTTTTATTAATTTCTAGTTTCATTCCATTATAATAACTCTGATGATATAATACTCCCCCATTTCTAGTCAATCTGTAGATATTCCCTTATCCTATAATGTTTAATTCTATTTATAAATGTTAACTATCTTCCATTCATCACTATATTTTTTTTAGATTCCTTACTCATTTTCCTACATGTACAATCTACCTAGAGTTTATTCTCTATTGTGATCATAAGAAGTGTGATGAACCATGAATGATATGAGCTATTTGATTTCATGGATATGTGATATTTGAGATTGAAATGATTGTTGAATACAAATAATTATTCTGAAATAGTTAATTTATAGTAATAAGAAGTGTTTTATATTCACATGAGAGAGAAAAGAGGAAACATTTTATAATGTTTTAATGGGTATGATGGGGGATATATGAGGTTAAGCCACTTCTTAACGCTTTAATTAAAATTTAATACAGTTAAATTTTTTTATTCTATATTCTAAACCATTTAAACAAGAAAATAACACACCAGAATACTCTCTGGTCTAAATTCAACCAGTGTCAAACATTACTGTATTTAATTGGGTTCAATAATTTATCATATAGTGGCCCAATGATAGGTTGGTGATCATAAAATAATGTTATTTTCTTTGTTTTAACCCTTTAACATGTGTTTATTAATTTTATATCCATAAAAACTCACATTTAGTTATTTTGAAAATATGTTGGGAAAAATTAACACATATTATATTCCTATATTTGAGAATTTAAATTGTTACTTTGATTTATAAGAAATATATTTCTATATATAAAAAAATAAAAAGTTGTATTTTTCCTAAAAATTCATGATAATATGAGGTAATTTGTTAGTATTTTACTATTTAATGAGTGTTTTTAAGTATTTTAAAATATAATAAATTGGTTTTTCAGTCAGTCTGACCACATCTTATAATTTAAGGACAATACAAGTGCTTTTTCTATGGTTTAGATTTTTTATGTGACGTTTTTTGACTTATTATAAAATTAAATGTATCATCTAGACAATACAAGAAAACAAGATGTCATAATGATTTGTGGTAAATTTCTAAATCTAAAAAATTAATTAATTGTTATTTTTTTTAGATTTAATGAAAATCCGATATTAGTATCTATGTTTTTACCATATATACTTTTTTCATATTGTACAATAAAACAAATTTTTTCGATCATTATGATCACACAAAATGTCAAAATGACTTGAGATATATTAATACAGATCATAAATTAAATGGTGGTCATTTTTTTTGTAATTACCTTAGAATTTTAGGTTTTTATTTGATTTTTATGCATAATTTTTTTTAATAAATCTGAATCATTAAAACACAATTTGTGTTATATTAAGATCCCTACATGTTGTATTATTAATAATTGAATTTCTAAAGATAAAATATATATTTTTTTCATATGTTTTCGTGTGATTTATTGATAATTTGAGGTTGTTTTCCATGTTTTGACCCTTTAACAAGCATTTTTTTAATTTGAATTTTCAAAACACCCATGTGGCCTTTTTGAGTAAAAATCATGTCAATTTAATGTAGCTTCTCTTCATATAATTAATATATTAAATTTAATTTGTTTCAATGTGATTTCTAGATAATATAAGGTCATTGGAACGGTACTGGACCTTTGAAACATGTGTTTAAAGACTTTTCACCCTATAAAAATTCACTTTTGGTTATTATGAGATTATAATATTCCATATTAACATGATGTCTCTTCTAAAATATCATAAATTATTCAAAAATCATTCTCCTATGATTTCATGATAATATTTGGTCATTTGATAAGATTTGAACTTTTGAGGGATATTTTTTCTCCATTTAAATTGATAAAATATAATTATGAGAATTAGAAGAAAATTTCATGATAGATTGATGTGATGTCTATTAAAAAATGGAATAAATTAATCACAGTTCATTATCTTTTTATGTCATGAGAATTTTTTGTCAACTACATTATTTTGACAATTTGAAGTATATTATT
This sequence comes from Viscum album, assembly GCA_963277665.1. NCBI lineage: Eukaryota > Viridiplantae > Streptophyta > Magnoliopsida > Santalales > Viscaceae > Viscum > Viscum album. The sequence continues at coordinate 584,487,076 of OY728137.1, forward strand.
AAAAGATATATAAATCTAATAAAATTGATTTTTCATCCACTACGTCCACATCACATGTCAGACTAATGTGTGGTCTTTCTGTACCTATCAAAAATTTACCATCAGTTCTTATGTTAGAATTTCATGACGAACTACATTTTTTTCTAGGATTTAATAATTTGACACCACTTTTTTAACATAATGTAATTGAGGTTCATCACCTGTCATAATAATAGGTTATCATTATTGTTTTTTGTATGTTATTTTATATTGAGAATTTGGATTATTTGTAAGGATTATGTTAAATTTTTATAATTATATTTTCTATTGGATACTTTTACTATTCATTTATTTATTATTCATTGATGAAATTTTATAATTATTATTATTATTATTATCGAAGTTTATTTTTTAAAATAAGTAGCACCATTGGAAGACGTCATTGGAAGCCTCAATTAGTTATCATCAATGATAAAAAACATATATATTTATATATATATACCATCTAACAATCTTTCATAGGTGTTAACCAATGGTTATTTGTTCCCTAATTAATAATGTTTGGTAGGTGGCGATCAATTATTTTGATCATTCTCTTTTAGTGGTTGGGAATGCTCAATTTTATACATGAAAGAACTAAGAAATTCAAAACCACTCTATATATTTTGAAATAAAGAGAAAAATATATTTTATAAATATATTTATAAGAATATAGAATATATCATATTTTATTAAAATGATTTAATCCAACAATTCTCTAAAAATTAAAATTGTAGTTAATATTTTATTTATTAAATTTATAAATTATAGGAAATATTTATGGTAAGAATAAAAAAGGTTATTTTTATTTTCATGAACATCAATAATATAATTAATATCATTAGGGTGTTTTGATCTCTTAATATTATTCAATATATAATGGTATACGGAGGTGAATGAATACGATTTTAGTGGAATGCAGAGGTGATTGATGATGTCTTTGACTGACCACAAATTCATTTTAAAATATAAAATTCATTGAAAACAGGTATTAGAGGGACCTAACCTGGGAAATCACCTTGAATTGTTCATAAATATCATGTCATACAAGTAATTCTGACGTGTCTAGTTAAGAAACGTCTATTCGAACCATGATGTGTCGATAATAAAAAATTATTTTTATAATCATCTATATAAAAATAAACTCATCAAGGGATAATGGAGAGTAAATGAATGATTCAATATTTTATTTTTTTATGAAATTATATAAATTATATCATTGTGTTACACTATTATATTCACAAATTATTGTGTTCGATGCCTGAAACCTTTTTTGCAGTGTATCAACATCAATTCTCATGTGAATTTGAGTGGTGACCCAAATGTAACTATTGACAATGGAATTGTAGTGGTCAAAAAACTGGTAACAACCATTCCATCTTGACTGAAATTTTATTTCATTCCTTCTCACCATAATAGTTTTGATTATAACTATCACAATGTGAAAATATATATTTCTTTAAGAAATTTTTATTCTACTATCTACCATCTTTTTAGTGTTGACATTGTAAATATATTGTTCTTATGGATTGGTTGTATCAACATGTAGGGAAAATAAAATTCCTTATAATTAGGAGCATATCCATGTTGAGAATACCTTATTTTCAGAAGTAGTTGGAAATTTATTTTTCATTGTATAAAAATATTATTGAACTCATAATGTTAGGAGGTAACACAATGTTTACTAAAAACATATTAACATTATTATTGAACTCTCTTCTTTAATTAAATTTTTAGGGTTATTTGACCGCAAAACAAGAAATAAAAGCCATCATAGTTTTCCCAAATAGAAAACAAGACCATGTATATACTGTAACCTCCATGAAATGATTTTGACATCACAAAGAAAGGTTTATCCTCAATTGAATTGATATCAATCCCTGTAATTATTTAGATAGATAATTAGAAAATTCCAACATTCTCTTTATAGGATATTGGATAGATAATATTGTACTTCATGTAATGGTAGTATGAGAAGTTCATCCATGTTCTCTATCTTACTAAAATCAATATTCACACATCCCAGTTTAGTGATTTGAACTACAAAACAATTATAAACCCATATATATAAAAAATTACAAACATGGAAGGTTGTATAATATAAATCAAATATTTTATAAAAAATGAATATGTTTGACATATTCTTTTGAGTTTTATTTCTATTAATTTTAAAATAAACATGCTTCCCTTATACAACAATATAACTTCCACAATTTTACAAGCTATTATGGTATTCATGTTTTTAATAGAATATATAAATATTAATTACAAAAACATTTTTATAAAATTCATGCCCACATTGTCCCCTGTCAATCCATCAAAGTAAATATAAAATTGAATCTGTATTTTTATACAAATCTATAAAAATATTTTAATAAAATCGCTCTATAGACAATCAATTATGTGTATTTGATATCCATATTTCATCCCAGGATTGATTAGAATACATAGGAGTAACATTATGGGTTTAAAAACAAGGAAAAACCTCTAAAATATTATGTATAATGTAAAGTTGAGTCTACTCCAAACTATAATAGTCATTTTGACAATATATGTTCTAGAAATTCTTCCTAACACAAGCTGCCAATTAACATGAGATTTTGGGAAATCAATATTATCTACATTAGACTGGTTGTTAGTGCACAATTAAATGGATTCCACACCAATATATCAGTATTAAATAATACCTTCCAGATGAAATTGATTTTTGATGAACCATATTAAAATATTCATATATTATTAAATTGAATAAATCTTTGTATAATGTACATGAAAAGATATCTAAACATCTCTAACCACGTAAACTATTATGTTTAACATCAAATCAATGAGTGATGGAAGGAAGAACATAATCAATTTAAATAATATGAAAACAAATTCAATTTTCAATAGTTGTAAACCTCAATCGTATATAACCATGCGGCATATAGATTTGAAAATAAAACCAATCCTGATAAGATTATTTTAGACATTTTTAGTCATAATTCGACAAAAATTACATACATTAATTCTTGCATCAAAACATGAATGTCATGTGATTTTATACCCAATAACATTAATAAGATCAATGATAAAATATTATTGATATTTGATGAGTTCCCCTTTGTGAAATTTACTTCATTTAGGAATCTCCAAAACTAAAATCCAACTTTCCATGAAAGAGTGTATTCTATGGATGGAATAAAAGTTTTCCTTTCACCTTGTATTAGTGCTAACTCAGCCCTTATCCACAACTCAATCATGTAAAACCTATCCTTAATGCCATATTTTTTTTTAAGTTAATTTATTGATGACCCAAGGACACAATCACATTTTTTTTCAACATACCCGACTTTATGAAAATGTATAATGTTTAATGAATTTAAATACGGTCATTCAAAAAATTATTTCTTTTTTCCAATAGGTTTTCATAAAAAAATTTAAAAAATTTCCCTCAAAATATGACCATATTATATACATTATCATAATATTGATCAAAAAATTGTTGAAATGGTATTATATTGTGTACTAAATTCTAATTGAACCATGTTATTACATGTCAATATTTATATCAATCAGGTAAAAATGTGATGTTATAGAAACATAGTCTACATTGAATGTTTCAAACTAACTAAGTGTGGACCTTTTATAACAATGGGAGACAATAGAATTTATTTAATGCAATATCCTAATAAATTATCATAACAATGATGGTCATTTATGATCCCATTAAAGAAGACTATAAATGTAAAATTATCATTTCTATAAGTATCATAAGACATAACACATGAATAATAATTTAATTCTATATATTAAATCAATGGTTGAAAACAAAAATAAATATAATTTCCTAATTGTTTTAGTCAAGAGACAACAAGTGACAACATAATGCATTTTTTATTATGAATAACCATGGTGGAATGTTATTGTCTACCAATATAAATTGTAATGTACTATTAGTGTCACATTGTAATCAAAAAAGTATTCATTCCATATATATTGAGTTCATGATTTAGGTAAATTTTATCATAAAAAATAAAAGATACCCACTGTTAATATTAATATTCTAAAGAGAGTCAGTTGAGGGATGTGATTTTTCTTCTTGATTTATTGTATATGAATTGAAGGTCAATTTTTGTTCAATAACATCACTTATATATAGGTTATTAAATCTTGTAATGATTGAAAAGTACAATATACCATTCTATGGAAAATATTCAACTATCATGTATCGAGAATCATAATACTAGGAAACTTTTTATCTGATACACATTCCCTAAAGAATATATAAATAGTAATTCAGATAGACATGTATTATTTCCATGATCATACCCATTCACAAAAGAATTTGTTTAGTTTTACATATTTTCCATGGAATTTCAATATCATTTTATGGATATTCATTCAAGAGATAAATTATTTATAATAATATTGTTTATCTAAATCCATTTTCATCTTTCAAATTATATTGCAGCAGTGTGGCTGAAAATGTCATATATTTTGAACAAAAGTCATATAATAGTGTCATTCTATAGCTCCTTAACTTTAAAAAATACATTGGAAAATCATGATGTTAATCTTCAACAATCATTTTCATTTCCTCTATATGATCTTCATAACCTTCTATAATCATAATCACATACTTGATAGCATCTTTATCATCATTCACAGCTGTAATCATATAAAATGATCTATAAACCTTAATTTCACCACGTTTAAAAGATACATTCAAATTGTACATGTGTTTTCTCTAAAATGTATAACATTTATATTTTCTATGAAAGGTCATGTGTTCTTAGAACTTCTATAGACTAATTATCCTTTAATAGGAATATCATAATCCCAAAAAATTGATATGGGAATTGTGATATACATTGTATTTTATAATCATGGTGAACTCTTTAACCCCATATTCATAAACATATTTATAGGATTGAAATACAACCATTTTAGATATATATCCATATTATTTGAATTAATTATATTTCATTTAACATTAATTAAATAAATACACATATGGCATGTGAATATATTCTGAAAAGGTTTTTCATTATACCCACACGCATATAGTAATCATATTGGATATTAATTGTTATTACATTAAAAACATGTATGAACATTTTATGAATAAGAATTATATAAAAAAATTATTATAAGTCTTTTTTTTCAAATAAGACTCATATCATAATTCATTATATTTTTGGATGGATTTATCATTGGAGATAATTCACTCTCAGTCACTATCAATAAGCGCAAAAACCTACAGATTTCTATGACTGGAAAACTATTTTGTTATATATAATAAGATTTCTCTATCATAACGTATATAAAAAATAATTTATTTTTATCAAAGATTATGTATTTTAAAATCCTCTTAATGTGTGATAATCTATTTATTAAATACATTTATATTAACAAAAACAAATTAGAAAGAAGGAATAATGTAGGATAAGACAATTTGTGTTCTTTAACTAATAATTTTTCAAATATTTCAAAATGGACTAGAAAATGTATTTGAAATACTTATAGAATTAATAAAATCATAACGAGAATAAAATAATGTAATGTTTTATTACATGTTTCATTATTTTCAATAATAAACTCATTCTACTAACATTAAACTACATATAACATAGAAATTATGTTATTGATTTCCATTACCACAAATAAAGACTCCTAATAAAACACATATGCTCTAAACCCAATTGCTGACATTTAAACTAATATTGAATTTCAATGTCATATTAGAGAATAACTCATTCTTAAAAAAACAATATATGCATTAAGTTAAAACAAAATCATAAATTTTGATTAAATATATATATATTTTTTGAAACCAATAAATTGTTCGACACTAGGCCAGTGTGAAAAAACAATTATGGAATAAAAAAAGGGATGGAAACAAAAAAAAATAAGCACCACCATAATAACAAGAAAATAAGGATCTCATTTAACAGAAAATGGTGAAGCGATTCCACATGATTACAAGGAGTTTCGTGATCACCACTCTCCAAGGAGAATAACATATAAAAGTAATCCATATGCACTAAATAATTAAAAATATATGAAAAACAATATTCAAATATCATATATTCTATTTGGAGGGTTTGGATTTTTCCAAAACAACAAAAGAGTTCATTTTAGAGTTCGACTTTAATGGTAAATGTTACAACCTGAGATTTTATAAGATATATTCTTTTTAATTTCGTTTTTATATTCTATTTTACCCTACACGAAGATTATGTTGCGCTATAAACAACACCGTATTGTCTTGCAGTATACGCAACACTAATCTTGGATCGTATTACACACAATTTCAGGTTCCTTTGATAGTAGCCAATCTAAACAACATTGACTGTATATATATATATTTTCAATGAATAAATGAAATATGGTTGGATTCTATTATACGAAACAACAAAGGAGTCTTGCAAAACACGCAACCCTCACTTGACTTGCATTACATGAAATCATGACCTTCCCCGATAGCGTGTGTAGTACTCAATACCAGGTTTCACTAAACAATGATATATTGTTATAATTATGGAATAGAGGTTATGAATAGTATTAACTACATTTTTAATTTTATAACATTATTATTCATCTTACATATTTTCTAGAACAAGGTATGAGAATAAAATAAATTTTTCAGGTAAAATAATTATTTTTCAAAAAATGCAGTTTTGCCGCTTTTGGATGGAACACCCACTTTAAATCTAGTTTTTGACATGTTTATAAGTTCAATTTGACAAAATAAAATTATTCTTTGGAATCAAGATATAAAAATTTACTTTGGATAAATTTTTCATATTATTCTGATAACTTTCATATTTTGATAAATAGTAAAAACACGCTATATTTTAATTAAAAACATATTTTTTCATCGCAATAATTTTTATGGTTATATTATCATTTTAATTGGTTTTAAAGATTAATTAGAATATATATTTTTACCATTTAATCCAATGATGGTCATTGGAATTAATTTCACATTGAATTTGGACATAAACAAGTGTCGATCGTTTGATTTTTATTGTTTCTTAAAAACACGCTATTTGTTTTGATAACGAGAATTACATTTAAAATTAATTAATTCCACTTCTATGATTTTGAATTTGTAAAAATAGAAATCATTTTTGAATTCGGAATATCAAATATATCTTAGGCTGAATTTTTGGTATTTTTCTGAAAAACAAAAAAAAATTATGAATAGTGAAAACAATGAGTTTTAGGTTAAAAATGACACTGTATTTAAATAATCATTTATTTGATTTAAATTTATTTTAGGTAAAAATACATAAATAGTACTTATATAAGTTCAATGAAATTCATTGGACTAATTTTATAATAATTTTAGATTTATAAAAATTGTATTGAAATTTTCACCATCTTTTACCCACCTCTTATGGGTTTTTGCAATTGTTCATAACACTTAATTTTACCGCTTCTGTGAGTTCAGTTTCGAAAATCCGAGAGACACGGTTAATATCAAGGATTAAAATGTGGTTCAATTAGATAAAAATTATTTTTGGTGAATAGTAACTTTTTACTTTTAATTACAACAGTTAAAAGTAAATAGGGTAATTCAAGGTTAAAAGAATATTATAATAATTCAAAATTACATTAACACTTGTCAAAACATTATTGAATGAGTAATGTCAGACCATGGGCATCCTTGTGTAGATTTTGGGACCCCATGGAACCACTTATGAAAGACAATGACACATTAGATTATTTAAATTAATGTAAAGACAAAATTGGCATTAACAAAAATCATTTAGTAATTATTTTTTATAAGGGGATATATATATTATATTTTCAACTATAAATTTTAATTAGAAATATAAAAATATTTCCTACATGTTGGTATTTTTTTCATATTTTTTATACATCAACTAAATTAAATTATTTATGACACAATAATGATGCATTATTTTCCTCATTAATAAGTGATTTAAATAAATAAGATTATAATGATTAAAATATTATCCAAAACCTATCCAATTCTGATGGGATGATTTTATTTTGACTATGAGTCATATTATATTCGAAATTAATGTGTTTTGGACCTCTTTAAACCGAAGATAAGTTTATAATAAAATAATGTTTTCACACATTCCTAAAGAGCCCCTCTTCTCCCTTATAAAAGGAGACCACTTCTATGCAATTCCTTACACCTCTAAAGCCTTTTAGCTCGTCCAAACTCTACAAACTAATCTCCCTACATCCCTATCCTCCCCCTAGAATCCTTACATTAGGCATAAGGGACATTAAGAAGTCCTTTTGGTTCAATCCAAAGGGATTTCCCCAAATTAAAGTTAATAGTTTCTCTAAAGTTGTTTTATTTTATTCTACTTCTCCAACCCCAAAACTATTTTTAATCCTTTAATATGTAACAACACTAGCATCCTCAAAATAATATTATGTTGTTATTAGAATCATTATAACTACACTTACACACACCTCCATCTAATTGACGAAGAACATAATGTTTCTGTGGATGGCAAACTAACGCCTCACGAAACGACGATTGTTCGATTTTCCCCTACCGCCTCTCATGGTGGCCATTATGATGGAACTATATATATATATGATATATTTTATGTTTATGATTTTTTTATTCTTCTTTACTTCCCATTTATATCAAGCCTTTATGGTTTCCATAGTCAGTAAATACGATAATATCATTTGAGGAAGTGCGGACTACCGCCCCCTCAAAGTGATATGATTCGTTAATGCCTTATGTGGAATGTATAAAGGATGGAGTTAATGATATTAAAAATGATATTATACTGGAATTTATATATACCTATTCCATTAAAATAATAAATAGAAATTAATGTAGTGTTCATGCGTACGTACGGTTTACCGTATCCATGATTGGTGCATTTCATTTCCTACCTCCATATGTTATGTACTTTTATAAATACATGTATATACTGGATATATAATGAATATATATGATAAATAAATAATTATTTAAATTCTTTAAGTATGTAAATCATGATATATGTAATAATAACATCAAGAACATCACGTCCAAACACGTATGATAAATAAGATGATTTTACCCAAAACGTTGCTTTAACATGGGATTTACAAAAGAAAGGGTAATATAAAGTCATAACTGAACCCTATATGATAACATAAAAATGAATATGATTCTGTAATAATTCAATGACATTATTTAAATCATTATACAAGAGTTTTGGATACGTATGAAGCATATCAGACCTAAGGTAAGGGATAACCTTTCCAATCTCGTTTTTATCTAAGATTGTTTATTTGTATGTTTTTGTTGGGGTTATTGTTATCATCCAAGTCCATATTTTCTAAAAGTGTTTCTATGTATGTTTAATTTCTTTTTTACCCATTTTGGATTTTAATACATGGTATGTATGGAATATTTCTTTTGTTTAGGTTATGAGGTACTTTTTGACTTTTTCGAAAAAAGTAGGAGGAGAATTTTTTTTTAACTTATACGGCATGAAAGGATTTTTACGGTTTTATAATGCCTTATTTTCATGAATCTTCTTCCAATATATTTAATGACTATTTTAAAAAAATTCATTTTCTTTTAAAATTTCATGACATTTTGTGAAAAGAAATTGATTATGAAGAAGAAAGGATATTTCTCAAGAATTCAGTTCAAGTGTTTTATCAAAACCATTTTCCATCTAGGATAACATTATTTCATATGTGTATGTTTCATGTATAATGTCTTTACGATTTACATGGTTTCCCTTTTATTATGATGAAATGATATCCATTTGTTTTATATGAATTATTTTTTGATGGAATGATATTTATGAAACACATTTTTATTCTTAGGGTTATGATGAATGTTTAATGTTTATGTTGTGCCACAAGTAAGAATGATTTTTTATGAGATGGCTGGGACCTATATCTCCCTCCAATTCATTGGGTACATATTTAAATCTCATGATATAAACAAGGCTGAAACGTCAAGTAAATCGGGTTCAGTAATATAGGGATGGAAAGACAAGTAAACCCAATTCAGTAAGGGATATTATCCACTAAGATGGTCTTGGCAGCAAATCCTTGGCTACTATAGAAATCATAACATGTGCCTAATGGTTTCCACAATTACATGTTTTTTTACTATTCTATTTTATCATGATTAATGTTCTTTTATGATCTATACCTTATGTACTGCAATGTTTTATGTCATTGCCCAAGATTTTTGATGTTTAGATTTTATGCCCATGTTTTTGCATTCAAATGTTTATGGATTGTTTTATGTTCTCTATGCTTACCCTTACTGAGAATTTGAACTCCCCCTTTTATATTTTTTCTTTTCCCCAGGATTTAAAGAATGGTTTTAGGTAAGAAAACAAAAAGGGAAAGATCTTTATGGGAGATATTGAAGATATTTCACCAATATTAGAAGATTTTGTTCCGAGTTTCCAAAGACACTAAACTATTACGGTTATTTAGTGATTGTTTTTTTTATGTATTAAGTATTACACAAAAGTAATGTAATGTCCATGTACGTCAGGATTTGGGTCTCTACAGTTGGTATCAGAGGAATGGTTTAGTTAACCTTTGGAAACTAGGATGCGAAAAATTTAGTGAGATCCCTGGAGATATTTTAAGGTATGTTTAGGGATGTCCCTAAGGATAAGTATAATTATAAGTTATAGTAATAGAATTATGGTAACAATCTTAGAATTAACTCTAAGATGTTATATATTGAAGTTACTCCCCCTTTATTTTGTTGTTTTACCTATCATGATTTTTTCCACTCACACTATTTTTTTGAGTTTTAGAAAATGGCTGGAAACAGGAAGATTCACGATAATGGAGAATATGATGGAAAATGGAATGATATTATTCATGATCAAGAAAATCAAATGGGTTTTGAAAGGTGAAACATTGTTATTATTTCTAATCAGAAATATCATAATGTGATCAATAATATTAGTTTTGTTAAGTTTCCTGACTCAGCTAATAAGAGAAAGATGGAGTTTCATGATGATCATAGAGTAAATAATGTTAAATTTCCCTCATGTAAGTCATGTGGGAAGAGGAATCAAGGATAGTTTTTCAAAGGAACTGGAAGATGCATTGGGTGTGGAAAATAAGGACACGAAGCTAGTAATTGAAATGGAAAAGGTTAAGTTAACACTATGGACAATGTTAATGGTATTTCTAAGGCATCAACAACTGTTAAGTGTTTTAAATGTGGGATGTGCGGGCATTATGCAAACAAATTCCTTAAGGGAAAATCTTATAAAGAAAACCAGCGTGGTCATATGGGTAGTATTTATGTGGTTGATGATGAATAGACTACAAATGATATATGAGATGGAATAAATTATGAAGCTTAGTCAGTGGTTTAAGAAGGTAGTGTAATGATTGTATGTTTATCAAAAATAATGAATGATACTATGGAATAAAGAAAAATCTAAGGATTGTTACACTATTTCCTTTGCTTGAGTTTTGAAATTATATGATGAATGGTACCCATAACCATGAAAGGTTATTCAGATATTTTTCGAAAATAGATGATGTGCCCATAATGAAGGAATAAGGAGATAATGAGATAATTGACAGTATTAAAGAGCTCATGACTAAAATAAGGACAATGTGATATCATGGTTTGAGTATATAGAAATTTTTGAAATTTGGGATGTGGAAAGAGTTAAATTTTGACAGAATTCATGTTTTCAGTAAGGTTCAATGCGTACTCATTTTTTTCAAGAGAATACATGATTAAGGTATTCACTTGTTTTAAATGTGACCAACAAGGTACATAATATGATATATGGGGGACAAATGATGGAATTCACATGCTCAGTAGATGACATTTCTAGTAATTGTTTTCTTTAAACTATGAGCTTGGACAGAATTATTTTGGATAAGCCTAAATATTAGAATTAATTAAGTTAGACATAAGATAATATTGTTTAAGGATATAACTTTTTTCCTATTTTATTGCATGAATGTTATTATAATGTAGTTTTAGAAAAAGGGACAACCTATAGGATGGACGACAACCCATCGTGTCGGACAAGGCTATGGGAATCGAATGAACAACTGAAGTGCGACATGCCTTTATTTCCTACCAATGGCCTACAGGAAGGCCCTGGTTAGTAGAAATTAGTTTTATTAAGTAGTATGATAGATGAAGTATAAGTCCATTTTTGGAATCATATATGATTAACCTCACTATAGATGGACTTATGTGTATTTGATAACATTTTATAAACTTTTGTTTGAGGCATATGGACTGACCCAACATTCTATCACATGTTCTCCTAACACTTCATGAATAAAAAATTCAACTTCATTTCGTTAAGAGATGAAGTGGAAATTGTTCAAGTCATGAACAACGGTGAGATTATATTGAAATAAAGTAAGTATTTATTCTTATTCTAATTTTTCAACATTAGGGAAATGATCTTGAAAACGAAATTTTTTTTCCTAGTGCCCTTATATCTGATTAATCATATGGTACCTTAAACCATCACAAATTTATGGCTTTGTGATTAATGGCTTTTTCATAGCCATGATCTCTACCACTCTCCATCAGAACATGATTGATAGATTTCTCCTTCATACCCATATTTTCACCTATGTTCTCTTATGTGGAAACCCAGTGATGAGTTTCTTTGGGTATCCATTATGTTTCTAATGTTCCTTTTTAAAATGATGTTTTAGTATTTCTTTTTATGATGTGGGTTTCTATGAATAGTAAACGATTTAAAACCCTGACGAATTTCGAGGGAGAAATTCATTTTCAGGGGGGTAGAATGTAACAACCTGATATTTTATAAGATATATTCTTTTTAATTTCTTTATTATCTTCTATTTTACACTACACCAATATTATCTTTCACTATATGCAACACCATATTAGCTTGTAGTATACACAACACTAATCATGGATCGTATTACACACAATTTCAAATTCGTTTGATATTAGCCATTATATGAAACATTGACTGTATAAATATATATATTCAATGTATAAATGAAATATGGTTGGATTCTGTTATACAAAACAACAAAGGAGTCTTGCACGACATGCAACCCTGACTTGGCTTGCATTACATGCAATCACGACATTCCTCGATAGCGTGTGTAGTACACAATATCGGGTTTCACTAAACAACAATAAAATGTTATAATTATGGACTATCCATTATGAATAGTATTTAATACATTATGATTTTTATAAAATTATTATTCATCTTACATATTTTCTACAACAAGGTACGAGAATAAAATATATTATTCAGGTAAAATAAGTATTTTTCAAAAAATGTTGTTTTTCCACCTTTTGATGTGGCACCCACATTAAATATACTTTTTGACATGATTATAAGTTCAATTTATCAAAATAAAATTACAATTTGGAATCATGATATAAAAATTTACTTTGGATAAAGTTTTCATATTATTCTGATAACTTTCATATTTTGATGTATCGTAAAAACATGCTATATTTTAAATAAAAACAACTTTTCTCATCGCAATAATTTATATGGTTATATTATCTTTTTAATTTGTTTTAAATTGTAATTAGAATATATTTTTACCATTTAATCCAATTCTGGTCATTGTAATTAATTTCACTTTGAGTTTGGACATAAACAAGTGTCGATCTTTTTATTGTTGTTATTTTTTAAAAACAGGATATTTGTCTTGATAACGGGAATTACTTTTAAAATTAATTAATTCCACTAATATGTTTTGAATTTTGAAAAATAGAAATCATTTTTAATTTGGAATATCAAATATACCTTAGGCTGAATTTTTTGTATATTTTCGAAAAACTTCAATTTTGATGAATAGTGAAAACACTGAGTTTATCGTAAAAACTGACTTTTTATTTAAATAATCATTTATTTGATTTAAATTTATTTTAGGTAAAAATAGATACATAATACTTATATAAGTTCAAGGAAATTCATTGGAGTCATTTTATAATTATTTTAGATTTATAAAAATTGTATTGATCTTTTCACCGTCTTTTACCCACCTCCTAGGGGCTTTTGCAATTGTTCATAAAACATAATTTTACCACTTCTGTGAGTTGAATTCTGAAAATCCAAGAGAAACGGTTAATATGAAGGAGTAAAATGTTGTTCAATTAGATGAAAATGATTTTTGGTGAATAGTAATTTTTTACTTTTATTTACCACAGTTAAAACTAAATAGGGTAATTCAAGGTTAAAGGAATATTATAATAATTGAAAATTACCTTAAAACATTTCCAAACATTATTGGATGAATAATGGAAGACCATGGAAATCCTTGGGTATATTTTGGGACCACATGGAGCCACATATGAAAGACAATGACACATTAGATTAATTAATTTAATGTAAAGAAAAAATATTCATTAACAAAAATCCTTTAGAAAATAATTTTTATAAGGGGCTCTATAAATTATTGTTTTGACTATAAATATTCATTGGAAATCTAAAAAGATTTCCTAAATGTTGGTATTTTTTTATAATTTTTAGACATCATATAAATTAAATTATTTATGACATAATAATGATACAGTATTTACCTCATTAATAAATGATTTAAATAAATAAGATTATAATGATTAAAATATTATCCAAAACCTTTCCAATTACTATTGGATGATTCTATTTCAAATACGAGTAATCTTATATCTGACATTAATGTGTTTTTGACCTCTTGAAACCGAAGATATGTTTATAATAAAATAATGTTTTCACACTTTCTTAAAGAGCCCCTCCTCTCCCTTATAAAAGGAGACCAATTCTATGCAATTACTCACACCACACAAGAATATTGGCTCATCCAAACACTGGTCAAATAAGCTTCCTAAATCCCTATCCTACCCCTAGAAGCCTTATATTAGTCATAAGGCACTTCAAGGAGTCCTTTTGGTTTAATCCAAAGGAATTTACCCAAATTAAAGGCAATAGTTTCTCTTAAGTTGTTTTCTTTTATTCTACTTCTCCAAGCCCTAAAAACTTTTTAATCCTTTCTTTTTTAACAACACCAGTATACTAAATATATTAGTATGTTGTTATGATAGGTATTAGAACTAAATTTACACACACATTCATCTAATGGATGAAGAACATAATGTATTTGTGGATGGAAAACTAACGCCTCACGAAACGATGATTGTTCGATTTTCTCCTACCGCCTCTCATGGTGTCCATTATGATAGAACTGTATTTATATATGATATATATCATGTTTATGATTTTCTAATGCTTCTTTAATTTCCAATTATATCATGCCTTTATGGTTTCCATAGTCGGTAAATATGATAATCTCATTTGAGAAGTGCGGACTACCGCCCCCTCAAAGTGATGTGATTCGTTAATGCCTTATGTGGAATTTATAAAGGATGGAGTTAATGATTTTACATATGATATTATATAGGAATTATAAAATACCTATTCCACTAAAATAATATGTAGAAATGAAATTAGCGTTCATGCGTGAGTACGGTTTACGGTCTCCATGAACGGTGCATTTCATTTATTTCCTCCATATGTTATGTACTATTATAAATACATGTATATGCTGGATATATAATGAATATATATGATATATAAATCATTATTTACATTATATAAGTATGTAAATCATGATATATGTAATAATAACATCAATAAAAACAAGTCCAAACACGTATGATAAATAAGAAGATTTTACCCAAAACATTGCTTTAACATGGGATTTACAAAAGAACGCGTAATATAAAGTCATAAGTGAACCTTATATGATATCATAAAAATGAATATGATTCTGTAATAAGTCAATGAAGTTATATAAATCATTATATAGGAGGTTTGGATACGTACGAAGCATATCAGAGCTAAGGGAAGCGATAACCATTCCAATCTCATTCTTATCCGAGATTGTTTATTCATAAGTATTTGTTGGGGTTATTGTTATCATCCAAGTCCATGTTTCCTAAAAGTATTTTTATGTATGATTATGGTCAATTTTACACATTTTGTCTTTTACTACATCATATGTAAGGAATATTTATTTTGTTTATGTTATGAGGTACTTTTTGACTTTTTCGACAAAAGTAGGAGGAGAATGTTTTTTTAACTTATATGGCATGAATGGATTTTTACGGTTTTATAAATCCATATTTTCATGAAGCTTCCTCCAAAATATTTCATGAATAATTTAAACAAAATCTTTTTCTTTTAAAATTGAATGAATTTTTGTGAAAAGAAATTTATTTTGAAGAAGAAAGGATATTTCCTCAAGAATTCATTTCAAGTATTTTATCAAAACCATTTTCTATCTAAGATGACATTATTTCATATGTTTAGGTTTCAAGTATAATTTTTTTATGTTTTACATGGTTTCAATTTCCTTATGATGAAATGATATCCATTTGATTTATATGGATTATGTTATGATAGAATGATTTTTATGAAACCCATTTTCATTCTTTGGGTTATGATGAATGATTTATGTTTATGTGGTGGCACAAGTAAGAATGATTTTATTATGAGATGGTGGGACCTATATCTCCTTAAAATGTATTGGGTAAAGATTTATATCTCAGGAGATAGACATGGCTGAAACGGCAGGTAAATCTGGTTCACTAATAAAGGACTGGAACGACATGTAAACCCGGTTCAGTAAGTGACCTTGTCCACTATGATGGTCTTGGCGGAAATGTCTTGGCTACTATGGAAATCATAACATGTTCTTAATTGTTGCAACAATTACATGTTTTTTTACTGTTCTATTTTATCCGGATTAAGGTTATTTTATGATATATGCCTTATGTACTGCAATGTTTTATGTCATTTCTCAAGATTTTGATGTTTATATTTTCTGCTCATGTTTTTACATTCAAATGTTTATGGATTGCTTTATGTTCTCTATGCTTACCCTTACTGAGCATTTGAGCTCACCCTTTTATATGATTTCTTTTCCCCAGGATTTAAAGAAAGGTTTTAGGTAAGAAAACAAATGGGATGATCTTTTTGGGAGATATTGAAGATCTTTCACCACGATTAGAAGATTTTGTTCCAAGTTTCCAAAGACACTAAACTTTTATGGTCATTTGGTGTTTGTTTTTGTTATGTATTAAGTATTCGAAAAAAGTAATGTAATATCCATGTATGTCAAGCTTTGGGTCTCTACAGTAAACTTGAACAACATGAGGAACATAGATATTTTTGAAGGGTTGTTTTAAAAAAAATGTTTATGAGTACTAACAAAAATCGCTAATAAAAGATACTTATATCGGTGCTAAAAATAAAATTTCTTTTTATCAGGTTTGATAAAGTATACATTTATGAGCTCTAAATTTAGCAATCATATTGATTATATTTAGAGTAGGTAAATACAAGTGTATATAAATTAAAAATAAAATATTAAAATTATATTAAATTTACTATTATATAAAGAAGTATTTTCAAAATAAAAATTTACTTTACAATAAAAATGATTAAATATTAGAAAGTAAAAAACTTAAATCATATTAACAATTAATAAATTATCAAAATATTAAAATTTAATATGTATTATTATTTGAATTAGAAATATTAATACTACAAATTAAAAAAAATCAAAAAACATGTAATATTTATTATGTTAATTTCTAAAATTTTAAAAATGAATAAATATTAAAATGAAAAAAATAATACTAAACATTTATTTTTAATATTAAAACATTTACAATAAAATACTAATTATAATTTAATAATTAAAAACATTATAAATATATAAATATAAAAATATTAATATAAAAAAATTAAATATGTAAATTACTATCATATCCATGATAAAAAATATAAAAAAATTAAAAAATTATAAAAAATTAATAAAAATGAATTAATTCTTTAAATAAAAAATGAATGAATATTTTAAATAAATTAATAAAAAAATATTAAATATGTATATGTTATTAAAATTTATAGATAATGATAAATGGATAAATTATAAAAACAAATATTTTTTCATAATTAAAAATGACTATTTTGAAAAAATATTACAAAATTAAAAAATAAATTTAAATATATTAATTAATTAAGTATTAAAAGTTATTAAAAAATAACATACAAAAATTAAAAAAAATAAATAAAAATCAGGTGATTTATAATAATATATTTATTAAATATGAATAAATAATAAGAGTATAAATATTTAAACTGAAATATATGAAAATAAATATAAAAATATATTAATTACATATATTACATACTTATTAATGTAATGAATATAAATATTTATATATTTAATAATAACTAAAAAAATGAATACATTACAAAAAATAATGATTGAATAAAACATTATAATGGTTAAATACTAAAAAATAATAAATTACCAGAAAAAACTAAAAAATGATAAATGTTAAAAATAAAAAATAATATTAAATGAATAAACGTCACATTCATACACTACCACATGCATACATATAAATATAAATGTATAAATACAAATATATACAAATAAACCCACATACATACATAAAAATATTCATACATACACATACAAACATACATACACATACGGGCATACACTTATATCCACATATATACACATGTATTCACACACACACACACATGTAAATATGTCATGACCCAACCACCTTTGTAAATTAACCTTCTCATCTAACCTTATGGGTCTCCTTTAATACCATGGTCTCCTTCCCATCACAACACAAAATATTACCCACCAAGGTCACTTATCAGACTATTGACTATCTTCATAAGCAAACAAATATAATTTTAGTGCGTTTTCCCCCTTTGCACACACACTTGGAAGCTTACTAGGAGGTCACCCATACTCACACTACACAATTCCAACCATGATTAACTATGTAGAACTTTGTATATAGGCTCCCATAATGAAATAGCCACCATATTTACCTGGGTAGTAAATTTTACTCTTTTATCATTATCATATTTGAGGGGCATTATGATCTCCAACCCATTAAAGAAAAATGTAATTATTATATACTCCATGACTTAAATCTATGTTATTCCACTATAAAACAGATTGGGTATTGGTTATGATAGTATTTTCCGTCACCCAACCTCCCTAGAACATAAACCTGGTCATCAAACGGGATGTGTCTCCTGTAATATAATGATTATCTACCAAGCATACCATAATTTATTACCCACTGGGGTTAATTATTAGACTAATAAAAATACCCACATTCCATTAATTTGATTTTTATATAAAAAATAATTATTGATAATTTTTCTAAATTTTTGAAACAATATGAATGAATTTTTCAATTTTGGGTATCTAACATTTCAATTACTCAAAAATGACATTTTAAACTGAAAACATACCCCTTGAGTCACATTGATTAAATATTCTATTCGTTTGATGTAATATTGAGTCTTACATGTCATAGATGCCTTGTGAATCAATTTACAAAAGTAAATAAACAATATGAGAATTTTTACTCAACTTTCAATGATTAAAAAATTTTTTGAAGTGAAATTTTAGTTTTAGACTAAAAACTGACACTTTGATTAATATCGAGTACACAATTTTTCAGATTTTTGTGTGTCTAATATATACATGTCAAGAATTATGTATGGATAATTTTCCAAATGATTCAAAACAATCTTAATTATATTTATCAATTTCGAGTATATAACTTTTATTTTTTACTAATATTTAAATTTTAAATAACAAAATCACAGTTGGAGTAATATCAGTCACAACGTGCATCAGATTAGGGTGTGGTTGATTCATACTCAAAAAATGTTTTATGGGTCATTTTAATAAAGTGTAAAAATAATAATAATGTGATTTATTGGTTTTGAGGGTATCACAAGATATTGTCACAAAAATATGATTTTAAATCACAAAAACACACATTGTGTCATATTTTTTGTATCATGTGTCATTTGGCATGATAATGATTCTTTTAGATCAGAAAATTGACCAATGAGGCATTTTCATTTACTATCATTACAATATGAGTGTTTTTGGATAGTTATCAATGATTTAAACTCGTATATATCTAAAATGTAAATTTTTGAATGATAACTAAAAATTTGAGTCATACTTGACACACATTATATCTGATTGAGTTGAGGAAAATCCAAACAAGTCACAAACGACTTATGGATCATTTTAATAATTTATCAAACTAATATGAAAACATTTTCTCATCTATGAGTATATCACTTTTCTTTTTTTAATAATATGTAAATTTTTAATAAAAACATACACTTGAAGTCATACCGGTCACATCGAGCATCATATTGATGTGTAAATTATTCCAACCTAACACAAATAATATATTAATGCTTATGATAATGTATCAAAACAATCCAAATGATTATCTTAGATTTTAGTTTGTCTCTATTCTTTTTTACTAAAATGATATTTTAAATAGAAAAAATTCACTTTGAATCATACCAGTCACATCATTAGTTAGTTTGATGTGAATCTAATTCCAAAAAGTCACATATGAATTAAGAATAATTTTACTAATTTATGAAGAAAAAATGAATGAATTTGTTTCCTTTCCAATGAGTGACACAATTTATGAACAAAAATGTCAATTTTAAAGTGCTAAAGGGAACATTGAGTCATAACGAGAAAATCATGTATCTAAGTTAATTGAGGCTAATTATTATATGTCAATAATGATTAATGATCATTTTACTTAGGTATAAAATAATCTAAATTTATTTTCATAGTTTTATGTAAGTAACAACTATTTTTAACTAAAATTTCAATTTAAAATAAATTCATGGTGTTATAATAGCTACACAGTGAATTAGATTGATTTGAAGATAAGTACTACATGTAAAATATGAATTATGGATCATTTTCACAATGTATAAAAACAATCCAACGATGTTTTCTTGGTTTGGATAACATTACATTTCATTTATACGAAAATTTCATTTTAAACTGAAATGACACACTTTGATTCATATTGATCACATATTGATTTGATGTGACATGATAAAAACACCTATAGGTCACAAATTTGATAAAAATATTCTTATTAATATATAAAGAAAATCCATGTGTTCCTTCAAGGAATTTACTGAATAAAAAATATTCTCACAAAAAATGTAAATTTTCGACTGATAAAATACACTTTGAGACATACCGTTCACATTTTTCAACCGTTTAATAAGAGAAAAATTACTACACATGAAAAATGTATCAATTTTCTAATTTATAGATGAAATTATAGAATTAATTCTTGGTTTTCAATGTGTGAAACATTTTTTATCTAAAACATAAATTTTATATTGATAATGGGCACTTTGGGTAATACATGGCTTAAAGTGTACCCAATTTAGGTGATGCTCACTACTACATGTCAAAAATGACATATGGATAATTTTCATATAATATCAAAAGTATATATGAATGTATTTTCATTTTTATTAGTATGTTACTTTTCTATCATACAATAATGAAAATTATTATTAAAAAACACACTCGGAGTCACACAGGTCACACTACATCTTAGATTGATGTGAAGAAGATTAGAATATGTTTAATGTGTGTTATATATCCTTGTCTAAATGTATAAAAATAATATGATATTTTTAATAATTTTTTAGTTTGCGACTGGTCTATTTTACAATAATAATGTTTTAAACCTAAATCATGATCTTTGAGTCATACGATTCGCATTATCTATTTGTATTTTTTAGGACTGATTACTACACATCGTAAAGTCATATCTATCACATCATCTATCAGTTTGATGAAAGAATAATTTTTCCACATCCAAAATTACCTAAGAATATTTTAACTAATTAATCGATAAAATATACTACTTTTTTCATTTTAGAATGAGTTACAATAATTTTTAACAAAAAATACAATTTTATATTAATAAATGACACATTGAGTCATATCGGGCATACCCTGTAAATTATTAGAGTGTGGCTATTTATTACACATAAAAAATCAATTATGGATTGTGTAATAAATCAATATGAGCTATATTTATATTTGGACAAAAATAATTTGTTCTTGATGGTTATCTTTTAAGAGGGGGTGAATTGTAGTTTTCACAACTTTAGTTTAAAAGATTTTAAATGAAGCTAATTCACAATCCTCTTTATGTAAAAAATTAAGATTCAGAATAGGACCATTTTTTGATTATCTATGTATCATAATATGGAATTATTTTGATATAACATAGTAATTGAAATATATACATAAAAATATTATTAGTTCTTAATCTGTATAGATATAGTTATATATAAGTAATAGAATCAAATAACATTTAATTATTAAAAATTATGACGATCATATTCAATAAAATTAGGATTAGAATATTAATGTTTATCGTACTCAAATATGTTATGATAAAATAATTATAAAATATTAAATTTAAATAAAATACTTGTAAGAAATAAGTAATATAATAGAAACAATATATAAATGTCTTACACCTATTTAATAAAATTAATTACCTCTTTTATGCTTAAGAGTAAGGTAGCCTCAATCTTTGGTTTCTGTTATCCCTTGTTTTATTCCTACAATCAGGTATGTCTCTCATCATCATGTAAAGACCTCATTTCAAATTTTGGATTTTTTCTGTCTTTCAATACTAAAAATAAATTGATCGGATGGATCTACTATGCCTTGTTATCCCCAGAAGACCTTGATTAGATGATTAGATTTTCTATCTTGTTATCATTATAAGCACTCAATTGTATTCACATATCATCCACATAATTACAATGACAAAAAATTCTTAAGGGGAAAACATAAAAAGGTTCCCTTAATAAGAAAAAATTATTAAATAGGTACCAATGTATAGAAATAGTCCAATCATCATTTTTTATCATGAGAACCCTCAAAATAAGGGATATCACAAATGAAACAGTCATCAATTTGATGTGAATCATCCACTTCAAACTCTTTCAATGGCTGGGTATTTATATGTGAGTTCCCATCAGCCATTTTTTTCTCCCAATGCTCTTATTTTCTCAAATATTTTCACAAAGACTTTTACAACTAGAATTTGATAAATCATATTATAATAGAATGGAAAAATTTCGGATGGCATATTGATTTTACACTATCAAAATGTAAATAATGATCCATTATAATAGAAATTAGTGAACTTTATTATGAATTTAAACAAGGTCATTATAATGGGATTATTTAAATATTCCTCTATTATTATATCAAGAGTGTATATCATATTTTTATCATAACCAACATCTATATAATTATAAAGAAATTTCCAGTAAAAAGAAATAAAAAAAATTAAAAAATACGATTTGATAAAGGTGAATTTGATATTTGTTAGGTCCTAACTAATTATGATATTCTAAGTGAATAATGATATATTATATTCATTAATAACTTATAAAAAACTCTATGTATATTAAATATTTATGTTTTCTACAAAAACATTCTTGAAAAAAAGTATTATATAAAAATTTAGTAATCAAAAATTTATGAATGGGTTTTTTATTAAAAAAATTAATGGAATGGAAATGTATTCAATATAAATTTTGACTCAATCACCATCCCCATTTCAGAAATCATAGACAAAAAAATATTAATAAAAAGTAACGTTGAAAAACCTAGAGTCTATTATTTTTTATAAACTTAATGTTCATAATAATACATTAAAACTTATCTCCACCTATGTATATAACTCATCTGAATATAATGATTAATATAACTAACTCCACCTTAGGATAAAATCATCCCCTAATAATCGCACAATCCCACTTAATAAATGATTCATCTAATTAATAAAGAATTTATCACCATGAAAAATAATTCTCCCTAATAAAAAGTTTTTCTCCACATTTTAAATTTTAAAAAATAATTGGTAAAATTATTTTATTTTATGAAAATTTTTAGGAAATTAATAATACAAAACAATATAATGAATGAAGAAAACATCCAAAATAATTATTAAATAATATAAAAAATTGGAATTGGGAAAACATTCAAATAGACTATTTTGATGAAGAGGTCAATCATATAAAAAATGTTTTTAAAAAACTATTACAAAAAGAGTTTAAAAAAATTAAATCTATCTTCATCATGGATTTCACAGTATTCTTCATTTTTAGGAACACCTTTCAGTCATATTAATTTTTTTAAAGTAATTGAACTTGAGAATTATGTTTCTCTTCCTAGATATGATGCCTTCCTTCATTTTTTTTTGGATTCATCAAATTTAATCTTTTATATAGGTAAAATTGGATTCTTGAAATCCTAGAATGAAAATATATCGCCATCCCATTCAGTAGATTAACATATTCAATCAGATTAAAAAATATCACAAAATTTTTCCACAAATTCCACATTATTTTTCAAAATATTTGACATATTTTTCATGGTTTCTGATAATTCATTAAAAATATTCTACATATAATTAAAGTATTCTTCTAAATTTAGAAATTTGTATAGAACTTATGCTATCATTTTACCACTTTATTGGATTACTTCTTATGATATTTAGAACATTATTGATGGTTGATTAGATCATCCTCATTCCAAATAAGTTTATCTATGAAAACATTTATTAGTTCTATATTATTAATTTTATTTTCGTGATTCATACCACCATTCCTTCTACTCTAGGAAAATATGGAATTTTTTCATCAATCCAAGCCTGAATTATAGAATAAAAACATGTACTATAATTATATTCAATGAATTTTATACAAAAATATCATGAAGAATAGGAGATTTGGATCTAGTTTCTGATATTTTTTACATTCCTTTATCATCACTATTTTACATTTATTTGACAACTATATCTCTAATGATCCTTCCATTAAAAATTTCAATGATTTTCACATCATTATTATCAACTTTATTTCATTATTTTTTTCTGTTTTGATCTTTCTCACCCTTCTCAAATAAATATTATGCCACTTTCTCTGATGATTTTTCATTTTCAATAATTTTTGTTTCATCACTATCATTTCTAGACACTATATTTGATGATGAATCCCCAACTAATTTTTAAAAAATCATCTCAGATTTGTTATTTTCTTCTTCTTCTTTATCATTAATATATTCTTCATCTCCATCCTTATCATTCTCATAATCTAGCACATTTTCCAAAATAATATCTTATTCATACTCACATACATATTTAATACTGTATACTAATTTCATTAACATATCAATTCATGAAACATCATATTCTATTGAATCAACAAACTCATTTTGAGGATTTATTCTTATATTCTTAAATAAATCATTAGAAACTTGTATTGATTCTAATTCTATATCATTATTTGGTGTTGATTCTTCATTAACTATATTACTCGTTCCCTAATCTAAAGCACATGGAAATTGAGAATTAAAAACATTGGTTTTTGGAAAATCCAATCTTAAATAAATATTTATTTTATTGGGTTTTCAGGTAAGTAAAACAAGGCTCGTTGAGGATGCCTCCACTTTTAATTAAAGAATACAAAATTATGGTTCCTTGTTCTTTTTTATTCTGTTTTATATTTTTTTATTTTTTATCAAAAACATCAGCACCATGAATCTTTATATTCAAATCCTCTATGTGTATCTAAACATGGATGATGATTGATAATAATCTTAAGTATGATTTAATCAATGTTGAATTGTCATGTTTTTTAATGAAATTAATGTATTGATAAAAAATAATACCTTGAAAAAAATTTAAAAAAACAATGAAAATTGTTAAAATAACAAATATAAAAAATTTGTAATGAAAAATTGATAAAATATATAAGATAATACGTACACATTTTATAATTTAAAATTGTTATCAGTATGGATAAAAAATGTTCTAATTGAATTTTATTAACTAATTATATCAAAACCTTTTTGAGAGGTTATAAAATTTTGTTTTAGTATATATAAAAAATGAAATAAATATTTTTAAAATTGTTTTTACAACTGAAGAGTAGTTCAAAAATAAAAATCTCATTTCACAATGTTTTCTGAATTTGGAATTTTTTTTGAAAACTTCATTCTAAAAAATTTCTAATATTTCTTATGTCTGATGTTTCGTTGAAAATATTGATGCTATAAATTTTTTAATGAAACATTATTTTAGATCCTCGTTGTAAGAATTTGTAAAAAATGAAAATTCTGGAAAACAAAATTTTATTTAAAAAAGGAACTAATATATGTACTCCCCTATGTATTAGAGTATGTTAATATAATGATATGGGTAAAAAAGTTGTGTATATGAAATATCACTTTACATTGACCATTCCTAGATTTTTTTTATTGTATTATAATCTATCAGATGGTAATGTTTTGGTAGAAAAATCAGTAAGTTGAATTTGTATTCCGATGAATTGTAAATGATATCTCAATTATGTGTTTTCTCCTAATGAATGTTATGCCTAAAATCTATGTGTTTTCCATCGGATGGATATGTATGGATCATACATAAATAAATAGAACAATTATTATCACATAGTAGTGGAGTTTTTGTAAAATTCATGCCATAGTGACTGAGTGTGTGTTGCATCCACAATAATATAGCACAATAACACCCATTGTCCACATATTCTACTTCAATAGTGGAATGTTCTTTACTGTTTTTTTTCATACATGACCATGAATTCAATTAGTCCCATCAGAAATTAAACATTTAGGGTGTAATGTTCCTATCCATTCTGAAGTGTTCGGATCCGTGTGATTACTGAGAGGGGGAGGGGGCGAATCAGTGATCCTTTTAAACTTTTTACTAATTGACTCTTTATCAATTAAACCTATATGGCTTGTTAAGCCCTCGATCTACTCTTCTTGTATCTCTCAGCCTTTCCTCGAGTGATGCAGTAAATGTAAAGGCACAAGACACAAGGATTTACAAGGTTCGGCTCCAAAGGCCTACGTCCTTGCCATGTTGGTTAAACGCCCCAACATGGTTTCTCCACTATAATTCGGTTAGTAGTTACAATGGTCGATACAGAGTCACACAGTATCTCTCCTGAGTCCCACATGAGGTTATTTATACTGCATCCCATAGTGTTACCAGAGTCCCACTGGCCTGCTTCAGCTTCCACCAAAGACTTATCTACCCTGAGTCTCACAGGGGGTCTTCTGCTGGATCCTCGAGTCACACGAGTAGCTCTTCTTCTTTTTAAGCTCTTCAAGAGTCTTCAATAGCCTTGTATAAGGTCTTCTGGCCTTGCTCACTTCTTCTGATCACCTGTGGGAATCAAGACTCCTCTTCTTTTCTTGGGCTTAATCTTCTTCTTCTAAGGATGACCCAGCCTTTGTCTTCAAGAATATTGATGGACAAATATGTTCTTGCACTGGGTATGCCCACTCAAACTTCTTGGTCTTATAAACTACTGAAAACTCAGATGAATGATGTCTTTAACTTCAGTCTGGCTTCAGTCACCCTTTTATTCAACTTCATGCACTGAGTACATGGAATCTCTGAATCTTCATGCAATGATTGCATGGCTTCTCAATCTTCATGCATGACTTGCATGGAATCTCAAATATCTTCAAGAAGCTATGTTCTTAGACTACTCAAATGCACACACACTCTGATTTAAACTTTATTTATGTGTGCATGTGCATGAATTAATGCATGCACTCCCTTTTTCTTCTTGGTGTGATAAACCCTTAAAGGGTGCAATCTCTTTTAGCACACACACCTTCTTCTTCGAGTCACCCTTTTGTTCTTTCTCACACACACCAAATTGTGTGTTGTTCTTTAGTGTGAATTTATCCTTCACTCTTCTTTCTCAAGGTGTTAACCCTCTTCTTCACATATTAATACATGCATGGATATGCATGTATCTTCTTCATTCACTTGGGCACACACAAGAGGTATGTTCTCCTGCACTTGTGCACACACTAAGGAATCGACCTTCTTGTTTCCTTGCACACACTTTGTTCTTTTCTTCTACTTCTAAGTGTGCACACTCCACTTGTGCACACACAACCCGTATGGTCTTGGACATGCACTTGCATGCAACCTTCACCCTCACATCTTCTTCTTAGAACACACTCACCCGAGAGGTGTGTGGGATTCACTTCACCCGAACCCACTTCAAAGGAGGGCGCACAAGTGATGTGGCCACCGCCTGCCTTCAAGAGCGCTGGGCGCGGCAACTCCTACCACACAGGTGGCACGGTGGCTTCCTCCTGCCGCGTAACTGAGCGGAAAGAGAAGGTGTTCAAGTGGGCGCGGCTCAGTTGTTTCCTACCGCACAAAGGGATCACAATGGCTTCCTCCTGCCACGTGAGTTCGCGGGCACAGAGGGTGCGGCCACTTGCTACCGCGCAAGAATGTGGGCATCGGGCACGCAAGGCTCAGCTTCTTCCCTATCGTGAAAGGGAGCGCACAGGGAGGCTTGACTAGGCCTCTTCCTTCACGTAAGGAATGCACGACTCTCCTTAGTGAAATTGGTTGTGTGGTTCTCCTCTCCAATGATGCTCTGTTTTTGAAACAGAAGCACTTGAATGTCCGGGAGGCAGACACCTCTTCTCGGCTTGGACTCTTCCTTTTATAGACAGAGAATGTGTTCAAAATCCATCCATGAATCGTCTTAGATTCATTCCTCCGAATAACTGATCTATTAGATTCTTTAAAAAACATTCAAATAGTATTAATGATTTTCTGGATACCTCAGGTGTTTCCTTTTTCCAAACATGTGATCCAATCATCGTGTATGTATTCAAGATCATGTCCTCGATTCTTGTGCATAAATCTCGCACGAATCCATGTGGTCTCGGCATCTCCGTTTCCCTCATCCGTACCTTCTTCCTCAAGGTTTCTCATGCATGCATGATGTAGATTTCATGCATGGTCTCGGTTTGACCAGACGATCACCATGAAGTTGTTTTGAGCTTCAACGGTTGTTTGGATTCATACATGGTAAATCAGTAGTGGTGGCGGCAAGCTGGTTCATGTCGGGTGGAGCTCGGGTGTCCATAGGTTGAAGACAACCTCGATTTGACACCTCGGCCATTGGATCGGCGTTAAATGATCTCGGAAGGTCGAGACTAGAACATGGTTCCGCAGATGGTTCATTCCACTGCGATTACACACGGATCAGATGGATGGCCCAAATCATCTCTACATTTAGAAAAACTCATCCCACATCGAAAAACGCCTTGTTTGTTGAGCGGTTTAACAAACAAGCTCCACCGATACAATCCCAGAATAATCCTCTCCCCCCTCCGGTGCCACCCTGCACTGGTTCTCTACGGGCGCGCTCTAGCACCCACTCTTCTCCTCTGGGTGTGCACCTAGCGCCCACTATGCTCCTTCACGGGTGCGCCCTTGGCACCCATGCTGCACGGGATTGACCTTCGTGTGGCTTGGGCTTACACATGGCTCGGCCTCCTGTGGGCTGGCTCTGCCTAGGCCTCCTCGTGGGCCTGGTGACCTAGTCCCACTTATGCCATGGGTTAAAGCTTGGGGAGCTAGCTCGTGGGCTGGCCCCCATTTTTTTTCATAAGGTCATCTCCCTCCTTGTATAATTCATTAAATTACCATGTAAGAACAAGACTTATTCATGACATTCTCTTCTTCTTCACCTCCTATTCATCTTTAGAATTCCTCTTCTCCGCTTCAACATTTTAAGAACTCCATATATCTTCCCCAACATCTCTTCTTCTTCTTCTATTGAAGAATGGAATTTCCATGGATCTCTCAACTATCTTCATCAACCATAAATTATGAATCACTTTATTTTCAATTTTCTTAAATTATCCAATTATAGATGAGGTTGTATCATCTTCAAATCCTCATGCACTAAGAGATAGTGCATGGTCTTCTTCAAAACACTTCATCCACTTAGGAGTTGTGGATGGTTCATCTTCTTATTCCTCATCCACTTAGTGATAGTGGATTTCACTTCTTCATCTCCTCGGGCATTGTGAAGACAATGCATGGACTTATAACAATGTTGTGACATTGTATCTCCTTGATACAAGTCTTGGAACTATAAGATAAACTCTTCAATCGTCTGATTTTGTATGAATAGTGTTTCAACCATTACCTCTTATGACACTTAATGATTCTCCTAATTGACATGCTTCTTAGTACCATGTTCATTCTCAAATCACCACCAAAACCATTACTTCTTTTTTTATTCTCATATCCATTCAATCCTTGAAATCTTATTGACAACATCACCATCACCATCACATCCTCTGTCATTCACATATTGACACTCCATGCCATTCATTCAATCCTTGACACCTTATTGACAACAAATGCAACACAGTGCACAACAATCTCCCCCTTTTTATTTGTTGTCAATATCACTAGAGCACATATGAATGGGTCAATATGTGTGCCAAGCTTTTCTCCCCCCTATTGGAAACCAAATGCAAAGGTGTGGTGTGGTTCTCTTCAAAATATTTCATCTTCCCTTTGAATAGAATCTTCTTGAAAATCACTAAGAGCGGGATGATGCCACATGTTCACTTTAGTAAAGAGCCTTTAGTAAATAATCTCTATGTCTACTTGGGATAACCCAATGTAGAAAACAAGAGTGATGTAACCAAGGAATTCAATGCTGTCCACAATTCACTATACATGTGAGATCATGCTTAGGCTTCAAGGGGTTGAAATTTTTCGGATATATCAATGAATTGCTAAATCCTGCACATACTTCACCAAACTCATTAGAAAGTTCAGGTGCAAAGATAAATCTCCCCCTTTCATCCATTTTTCTTCAATCAAACACTCCCCCTTAATCGAAATGTTAAATACAATTAGGAAAAAAGGGATGAAAGTGTGATTGTAATACCTTCATTTTTACAAGATGATATGAATCTCAAAAGATCATCTTCTTCAGATTAGCACCCCCTCAAGGGGTGCACTCCATTCCGTCCATACCATTCTCAATTTGAGAGTGATCATCATATTCAATTACCTGAAATGTAAGCACATGTATATACCAGTGATTAGTGAATAAGATGGAACCTCCTTGGTTTATTAGTTTGAACAACAAGGTTGAGACGATTCTCTGAACCGAGATGTTCCACTTTCTCTATTCTTCACACTTTCACATTTGAGCTTCAATGATGTTTGTGATGGTGTGGATATTAACACCACTTCAACTTCTTTGTGTGTGACTACTCTCTTTATAAGTGCCTTCTGAGTACTAGAATCTCCTGGTGCAATCTTCATTCTCTTGAAGAATTTTTTTTGAGATGGAATGAGAGTCATGCATTTATTACTGATATGACCAGCTTTATTTCACCTCACACACAGAACATCATCTTCATGTGAAATCTTTTGGTTTTCATTTGCACTATCTTTGGCATGTTTATTTTCTTCCTTTATAATTCTTTACAAATCATCTAGTCAGATGATTAATATGTCATTTGGAAATGAGGATTCATATTTTGATGATCCACATGGTTCCTTTGATGCTTTTAAGTTTCTTCTCATCCTTTTTCAAGATTCTCTTGGGAGAATTTTCATCTTTTTTCTTCTGGATTCCCAAGTATACTTCTTCATTCTTATCCAGGTTATGTGATCTTCTCTTCTTTTCATCTTTGGAGCCATTTGGAGATTGGTATGTATCATTCATATGAACACTTTTTCATTCATCCCAAATGTTATCAAACATTCCAAATATGTTTGCAGTAAAAAAATGTTTATGGACCTGTGGATGTTACTTCTTCTTCTCTGGCTTGCTCCTAATTGGCATGGGTTTTCATTTGTGCTTTCATATTTAGAGGATTGTACCAAAAATTCATTGCACTATGTCCATACTTGTTGCAACACCAACAATGACCCAGAATTTGTGTCTTCTTGACTTCTTCTGATTTTTGAGTCTTTCTCTTTAATTGTTGTGTATTTTTAGGAGAGATTTCTTTCTTCATCTTCTTCATCCATATTTGTTTAGAGTTATTCTTCCATCCTGCACTTTTTGTGGATACACATTTAGAATCATTAGCACAAGATGGTATGGATAGTACCTTCTTCTTAGAAGATGTTTCCCTTTCATTAGAGGATATCCTCCCTTTTTAATCATCCTTCTCAATGTACAGTTGAGTGGAAACATTTTTTCTTTCATCTGATTGGGAGGATTCAGCTTTGGGTGATTGCTGATTTTTCAATATCACCTCTAACTCTAAGAATTTCATGTTAAGAGAGTTATTCTCATCCTCAATAAATCATATCCTTCCTTCCCAATTCTCTTTCAGTTGTTTCATCTGGTCTTCAGGCACCTTCTTCATTTCTTGAAATGAATTTTCAAGCTCATTTACCCTATTTACTTTTTCGTCTAGATGAGAATCATTAACAACCATTGACACTCTGTGCCTCTTTTCACGTGCATGGAAAACTTCTTTAAACACTATCTCAAAGAATTCTATCTCATTAATGATTCTTTGCAATTCTTTAATGAAATCATCAATTCATCCACTGCAAAGGGAAATGGGTTCATCCTTAGCCTTCACCAGCTTTGTGAGAGTGTTGGTTATGCCAACCCTTATTTCCAATTGATCTTCCATATAATTGGATTCTTCTTCTAGCTATAATTTTTCTTCTTGAAGATCATGGATACTTGTAGCAATACACATTGCCACTTCCCTGGGGACTGTCTTATGAAGATATTTGAGTGAATTTAGAAGATCATTGAGAGTTCCATCATCATCACTGCTAGAGAAGGTTTCATCAGAAGAGTGATAAAAGGAATTGTCATCTGTTGAGACTTTCACATTACCATCAGTGGAAGGTGTTTCTCTATTAGTAGAAACCATCTTCTTCATCTTCATGGCATTTTTCTTCTTCCTTTTTTCCTAAGTCTTGGAAGATATTTTCATTTGAGGGTGTTCACTAATTTCTTCAAATCTTCACTTCATAAAGACTCCCTTGGATATTTTAGTGGTAACCTCCCTCAAATACCAATTGAAGTTCCTGGATCAGTGCGATCACTGAGAGTGGGAGGGGGTGAATCAGTGATCCATTTAAACTTTTTACTAATTGATTATTTATCAATTAATCCTCAATGGCTTGTTAAGTCCTCGATCCACTCTTCTTGTATCTCTCAGCCTTTCCTCGAGTGATTCAGTAAATGTAAAGGCACAGGACATAAGGATTTACAAGGTTCTACTCCAAAGGCCTATGTCCTTTCCATTTTGGTTAAATGCCCAAACATGGTTTCTCCACTATAATTCGGTTAGTAATTACAATGGTCGATACAGAGTCACACTGTATCTCTCCTGAGTCCCACAGGAGGTTCTTTATACTGCATCCCACAGTGTTACCAGAGTCCCACTGGCCTGCTTTAGCTTCCACCGAAGACTTCTCTACCCTGAGTCTCACACGGGGTCTTTTCCTGGCTCCTCAAGTCACACGAGTAGCTCTTCTTCTTTCTAAGCTCTTCAAGAGTCTTCAACAGCCTTGGATAAGGTCTGAGGGCCTTGCTCACTTCTTCTGATCACCTGTGGTGATCAGGAATCCTCCTCTTTTCTCGGGCATAACCTTCTTCTTATAAGGATGACCCGGCCTCTGTCTTCAAGAATCTTGATGGAAAAATATGTTCTTTCACAGGGTATGCCCACTCAATCTTCTTGGTCTTCTCAAATACTGAAAACATAGATGAATGATGTCTTTAACTTCAGTCTAGCTTTAGTCACTCTTTAATTCAACTTCATGCACTGAGTACATGGCATCTCTGAATATTCATGCACTGATTGCATGGCTTCTCAATCTTCATGCATGACTTTCATGGAATCTCAAATATCTCCAAGAACCTTTGTTCTTGCACTACTCAAATGAAAACACACAGATTTAAACTTTATTTGCGTGTGCATGTCCATGCATGAATGCATGCACTCCCCCTTTCTTCTGGGTGTGATAAACCCTTAAAGGGTGCAATCTCTTTTAGCACACACACCTTCTTCTTCGAGTCACACTTTTATTCTTTCTCACACGCACCAAATTTTTTGTTGTTCTTTAGTGTGAATTTCTCCTTGTCTCTTTCTCCTAAAGGTGTTCACCCACTTCTTCACTTATTCATACATGCATGGATATGCATGTATCTTATTCATTCACTTGGGCTCACACAAGTGGTATGGCCTCCTTCAATTGTCCACACACTAAGGCTTCAGCCTTCTTGTTTCCTTGCACACACTTTGTTCTTTTCTTCTTCTTCAAAGTGTGCACACTCCACTTGTGCACACAAAACCTGTAGGGTCTTGTACATGCACTTTCATGCAAACTTCACCCACAATTCTTCTTGTTTGCACACACTCACCGGAGAGGTGTGTGGGATTCACTCCACCTGAACCCACCTAAAAGGAGGGAGCACAAGTGATGCAGCCACCTCCTGCCTTCAAGCATGCTGGGTGAGGCATCTCCTACCACGCAGGTGGCACGGTGGCTTCTTCCTGTCGTGCAAGTGAGCAGATAGAGAAGGTGCGCAAGTGTGCGTAGCTCAGTTTCTTCCTATCGCACAAAGGGAGCACGGTGGCTTCCTCCTTTCATGTGAGTTCACAGGCACAGAGGGTGCGGCCACTTGCTACCGCGCAAGAATGCAGGCAGCGGGTGCGCAAGGTTCATCTTCTTCCCTGTCGTGGAAGGGAGCGCATAGGGAGTTTCAACTCGGCCTCTTACTTTACTCAAGGAATGCACGGTTCTCCTTCGTACAAGTGGTTGCACGGTTCTCCTCTCCAAAGATGCTCTGTTTTTTGAAACAGAAGCACTTGAATGTCCGGGAGGCAGCAACCTCTTCTCGGCTTGGAATCATCCTTTTATAGATAGAGAATTTGTTCAAAATCCATCCATTAATCATCCGAGATTCATTCCTCCAAATAACCGAGATATTCGGTTTTTTAAAAAACATTCAACCAACACTAATGATTTTCTGAATACCTCTGGTGTATCCTTTTTCCAAACATATGATCCAATCTTCGTGTATGGATTCAAGATCATATTACCGATTCTTGTGAATAAATCTCGCTTGAATCCACGTGGCCTTGGAAACTCCGTTTTCCTCGTCCGTACCTTCTTCCTTGAGATTTATCATGTATTCAATATGTAGATTGCATGCATGGTCTCGGTTCGACCTGACAATCACCATTCAGTTGTTTTGAGCTTCAATGGTGGTCTGGATTCAATAATGGTGGATCAGCAGTGGTGACAGCGAGCTGGTTCACGTCGGGTGGAGCTCGGGTGTCCGGAGGTTGAAGAGAGCCTCGATTTTTCACCTCGGCCATCGGATCGGCGTTAAATGGTCTTGGACGGTCCAGATTAGAACATGGCTCCACGGATGGATCGCGCTGCTGCAATTACACACAGATCAGATGGATGGCCCAGATCAGCTCCGCATCTCAAAAAACTCATCCCACATCAAAACACGCCATGTTTGTCTCGCGGTTTAACAAACAAGCTCTACCGCTACCATCCCAGAATGCTCCTCTCCCCCCTCCGGTGCCACCCTGGACCGGTTCTCTGCGGGCGCGCTCTAGATCCCGCTCTACCCTCCGGGCACGCACCTAGCGCCCACTATGCTCCTTCACGGGCGCACCCTTGGCGCCCATGCTGCGTGGGCTTGAACTCCGTGTGGCTCGGGCTTACACAGGGCCAGGTATCCTATGGGCGGTCTCTGCCTAGTCCTCCTCATGGGCGTGGTGACCTAGTCCCACATGTGCCTTGGGCTGAATCTTTGGTAGCCAGCTCGTGGGATGGCCCCCCTTTTTTTGCATAAGGTCCTCTCCCTCCTTGTATACTTTGTTAAATTACAAAGTAATAACAAGACTTCTTCATTCCATTCCCTTCTTCTTCACCTCCTCTTCATCTTTAGAATTCCTCTTCTACGCTTCAACATTTTAAGAACTCCAAATATCATTTCTAACAAATCTTCTTCTTCTTCTATTGAAGAATGGAATTCCAAAGGATCTCTCAACTATCTTCATCAACCATAAATTATGAATCCCCTGATCTTCAATGTTCTTCAATTATCCAATTATAGATGAGGTTGGATCATCTTCAAATCCTCATGCACTAAGAGATAGTTCATGGTCTTCTTCAAACCACTTCATCCACTTAGGAGTTGTGGATGGTTTATCTTCTCATTCTTCATCCACTTAGTGATAGTGGATGGAACGTCCTCATCTCTTCATGAATTGTGAAGAAAATGCATGGACTTCTAACAATGTTGTTACATTTTATCTCCTTGATACAAGTCTTGGAAGTTTAAGATCATCTCTTCAATAGTCTGATTTAGTATGGAGAGTGTTTCAACCATTAACTCATATGCCACTTAGTGATTCTCCTATGTGGCATGCTTTTTAGTACCATGGTCATTCTCCAATCACCACCAAAACCATTACTTCCTTTTTTATTCACATATCCATTCAATCCTTGACATATTATTGACAACATCACCATCACCATCACATCCTATGTCATTCACATATTGAAACTCTTTGTCATTCATTCAATCCTTGACACCTTATTTACAACAAATGCAATACAGTGCACAACACATTCAACAACCACTAATGTCATCATCCACAAAACTTCTATATTCAAAGACACTTATAGAAGAAAAAAATAGTACTAAATCTATATATTCCACAAGATTATGAAAAATCATTTTATTAATTTTAAATGTGATTCCTTATGAATAGCTTAAAATCTTTCAGATAGGCATACAATAAACATTATGTATAGATGACCATCACAAATGTATAGTAAGAATCCTATCATACCTCCAAATTTATTTTGGATCAACTGGTTTCCCCTCTTCATCCAGATCAAATATATTTGGGTTACCAATTGAAGTGCTAATTCTTTTATTATTATCATATCCACAACTTTAATGATGTTATTTTATATTATTTTGTTAACATATATATATATATATATATCATCAAAATAGATTTTATGATATTTTAAAACCAATAAAATAGGTTAACAACCCCAATATACTCATCTCGAACTCATATTTCATAAGATCTATAAAAGGATCTATTAAATATTTTTGAGTTAATCCAAATATAATTTCTTCATCATAGATTTGAAAAATAAATTTTTTTTTGAAAATTCATAATTTAATTGGTATAAATTCTTCCACATGTGATTAAAAATATATTATTTTTTGAATCCTATAGATTTAAAATTATTTGGACAACAATTATTCATTCATTATCCACTGTATTTATAATTGGTAAAAAAGGGAGCACATTTGGGAAAAATGTAATTATTGCAAAGAAAGTTATTTTGAGTAAATCCAACTATAGGAATTATTACCATGTGTAATAATATGTTTGTACCCCTTGTGAATGTTTTATTTTAAAATTTTAATGATTGAGAAAACTTTTTTCAGTCATTAAATTTTAAAGATTATTTATACAACAAAATTCTTATGATTTTAAGAAAGAGTTTTAGAATTGATTTTATCAAAAATATTTTGTAAAGAATCTTTTCCAAGACTCATTTTACATAAATATTTTTGTAAAATAATTTTTTTAGAATTGGCATCATCAAGATATTTGTAATGATATAACACGCCTTTTTTTAAAACAACTTTTCTTTATTTAGACTTGATTGTTTTTTTACTATCCTTTAAATTTTCATTTTTTAACAATTAATGAAAGCTGGATACTTAATCATAATACGATAAGTTATTATATTCTACTATAGAATATTCTTTATTTGAAGATATTGAATCGTTATATTCAAGATAACTAGAGTTTAGAGTCATATATGTATGGTTATTTTCAGTGTCTACCTTGGTTAAAAGACAATGACTCTATTTAGGTATTTCGGAAATAAGACCAATGTTCCTCTATAATAACTATTTTTCAGTACAATTATCTTACAAATTTACCCCCAATTAATTCGATGAATCATTATCATCAATGATATTATTTCCTTTTCACTTAATTTTTTTTCAGATTGATAGAAAATCTGATTAACATATTAATGTTTATGTTATTTAGATCTGTTATAATAAACAATTAAAAACAAGCACAACAAAATAATGGAATTGTAATAAACCAGTAATAAAATATAAAACATATATTAATGAATTATATCCATTTAAAAATTTAATGTTATCTTTTAGCATTAAGAGTTTGGTAGCCACTAACCATTTCTAATGGTATCCCTTGTTTTAAAATTACACGAAAGTATGTCATTCCTCTGCATGGAAAGCCCTTGATATAAAAATCAGGATTGTTTTATCAACATTCCTTTTCACCCTCAATCCAATGGATTGACCCTATATTTCAATCCCCACACCACTCAATCAGAAGATCAAAATATATTTCATGCTATCTTCATAAGGCCTCGATCATAACCACATATCAAAAATAGAATTGAAATACAAAAAAAAATATTAAGGGG
This sequence comes from Viscum album, assembly GCA_963277665.1. NCBI lineage: Eukaryota > Viridiplantae > Streptophyta > Magnoliopsida > Santalales > Viscaceae > Viscum > Viscum album. Next base: position 584,525,330 of record OY728137.1, read on the forward strand.
GAAACCTAAAAATGTTCCATTATAAAGAAGAAAATCTAAAAAATACAAAACCCTTAGAATATTTTGTTCACACTTTTTAATCATAGAATGTCACACACAAATAGAGTTTTGAAATTAAACCATCCAAAATTATCTATTCATCAAGATGTTCAAACACTTCGAATGACTAGGTATTATTTGGTGAGTTCCCAAAGGTCATTTATATACAAATATGGTTATATATTATTTATGTTTACTAAATGTACCAAGACACCTAGAATTTGATAGCATGTATTTACTGGGATTGAAAGAATGTCTAGCGTCAAATTTATTTTACACCGTGAAAATGGAAAAGATGTTTCATAATGATTTAATTTTTTTTCCTATAATCATATTTTAATCTTGGTCGGTCTGATGGAATTACATAAAAATGAAATTACCATAATCATTATGATTGCAAATCTGATGATTATCGGTTCTCAAATCATTATGATTATATAGACATTTCCATTACGAAGACAAACTAGATCATCATAAATTATATTTGATAAAGTAGAATATGTTATTTATTAGATCCTAGTTCATTAAGATAATCATAATGAATAATTAGAGTTTATATTTATGAAAACATTATAACTAATTATATGTATGGTAAATGATTATGTTTTCTAAAAAAACATTATAGAAACACTATGGATATGAAAATTTAGTAATCTAGTGATTATGAATGTGTTTGTGACTACCAAAACTAAATAAATGGAAAAGTTATAACTATAAATTATTACTCAATATATTGTTTTCATATAGTACTGAAAGAATCAGAATTCATTTTCTCAATTTATAGTATGTCACTTTTATTTTTCACTAAAATGCCAATTTTAAATAAAATGGCACACTAGGAGTTTTACTGATCGCATTGTGCATCAAATTAGAAGAATTTGATTCATTCATATCATAAAATACATATGGATCATTATTATGAAGTATTTAAAAAATACTGTTTTTTTTTCTCATTTTGGACCATGACACATCACTTTTTTTAATAAACTAAAATTTTAAACTGAAAACATGCAATTTGAGGCATACCAGTCACGTCATGTGTTATATTGAGGTCAGAAAGTATCCTAAAATTTAAAAATTACTTATGGATCGTTTTCCTAAATTATATGAGCAATAAAAATGAATTATCTATGTTTCTATTGTGTCATATTCCTTTTTTAAAAAATGTGATTTTTAAAACATATGTTGTCATACTGGTCACACAATGTGTCACATTGAGGTGCGGCTAACTAATGAGCATAAAAAATGAGATATGAATCACTATTATATATTATTAAAACAAATATGATTCATTTTATTGGTTCAACATTTCTCACATTTATTTTTATACTAAAATTCTATTTATTCTGAGAACACAAATATTGAGTAATACATATCATTTCATGTGTTAGTTTGATGTGATACCGATTCCAATAAGTCACAAATGTCCTATGAATTGTTTTCCTAATTAATGTGGAAAATCCAAGCTTATATTCTTATTTTTTAGTGAGTGAAACACATTTTTAACTAAAATGTCAATTTTAGACTAATGAATAACACATTATTTCATATTGGGGACACTATATATTGGATTGACATGTGGTTGATTCTAATAAATCCAAAAATGATTTATGGATGTTTTTTCTAATGTATCAGAAAAATATGATTGGATTTTCTTGATTTGGTGTTTTCACATTTATGATATTACCTAAATGCCATTTTTTTTAAAATACACACATAGAGTCATATGGCCACAAGGTGCATTAGATTGAGATGAGGTTGATTCATAAACCTTAAAAATAAGTTATAGATTATTGTCATGATGTTTTAAAACATTCCATGATTATTTTCTCAGTTGTGAGTATGTCACTAGTCTTGTTTACTGATATGTAATTTTTATACCAAAAATGAACTTCGAGTCAAAACAATCACATTTTATATATATTTGAGTTCATACTAATTCATACACATAAAAATGACTTTAGAATCATTTTCCTTGAGTTTTAAGAAAGGTTTAATTATTGTTTATGGTTTCCAAGGAGTGATAAATTTTTTGAAATAAAATGTAAATTTTAGAATGATAAAAGACATGTCGAGTAATACAGGGAACACCATATATCTAATTATGGTGAAGCTAATTAATAGAAATTAAATATTATCTTGCTATCATGTCCCATAAGTATTAAAACTATATGAATGTTTTCTTAGGTTATGAGTATTTCAATTCACTTTATAACTTCAATGGAAATTTGAAATATAAAGGAACAATTGAAATCATTTTGGTGACATTAGGAATTAGAATGGTTTAATGTTGATTCATATTCATCCAAAATGACATTTTGATCATTTTCCAAATGAATCAAAATAATATAAATATTTTTTGTTCGATTTTTATATAACTTATCATTTTTACTATAGCATCATTTTAATCATAAATCAAGAACACTGAGTCATATCGGTCAGATCATATGTTAGTTTAATGTGAAACTAATTCCTACTCATCCCAAATGACTTAAAAATGTTTTTTGAATAAATACTAAAAACCAATGATAATTTTTATTGTATTTACTGATTGATATTTTTTTGAATTGAAATGACATTTTTTGACTTATAATGGACACTTTGAGTCATACAGAGAAGAACATGTATCATATTTATATGTGGCTTATTATTAGGCACGAGAAATTATGTTTTGATAATTTTACTAATGTATCAATGTAATCCAAATTTTAATTCTCAATTTTCAGTATTTCGTGTTACATTTTTTACATAATGTAATGTTTAAATAAAAAGGCACACCTTTAGTCAGACCAGACTAACCCTGCATCAGATTGTAGTGTTGATAATTCATATAGATCAAAAATTCTTTATGAGTCATTTTCCAAAAGTATAAAAACAATATAACTGTGTTTTGTAATATTTTATTATGTCACATTATAGTTTTTATTAAATGTCAGTTTAAACAAAAATCACACTCTTAGTGTCATATTGTTCACACCGTGTGTTAGGTTTACTTGAGATTTATTTATATAAGTATAAAATGTGATGTGAATCATTTATTTAAATTATTTAGACAACATGAATGTTTTATTGTGATCTCAATGCGTTACATGTGCTTTGAACAATTCCAATTTTTAATTTATAACATAAACTTTGAGTTATATAGGGAATGTCGTGAATTGGATTGAGGTGAATCTGTTTCCAATACATTACAAAAAGGCATATGGATCATTTTTCTTATGTATAAAAATATTCATAATATTTTTATTTATTTTCGGTATGTGACATGTCCTTTGATATAAAATGTAATTATTAATCTAAAAACATAATCGTTGAGTCACATCAGACATTAAATGATATGATTTTCAACTATATTATTGATATGAAGCAATCTCTTCATGATTTCTATATAAATTATGATAGATGAAATATTTTAAATAATTTTCTAAACAAATATATCTCTTATTTTGAATATGAGGTAGTTAAATAGTATTTATATTAATAGAGAAATATAAATAAAAAAATATTTAATAAATAATTTAAATTTAATTATAAATATATAAAAAATTCCTCTGGAGGGATTGTATTTTGTTCTTGGTTAATGATATCATTCATAAATTTTCCAACAAAATAACCTCAATCTTTTCAATTAGTATGTTTTTGTACACTCTAGAAATAATGAAAAAAATAAGTAATTTTTAGATATTTATTTTTTAAATTTAAAATATAATTATGTATACCATAAGACATATCCATTTGTATAATTTTATAGGATCCATTTTCTCATTTACAGTCCTCGTTCCATGATTTTGTTTATATTTAAAAACCTCCATATCATAACATAAATATCATTAAAAAATAATATCAATCGATTATCCTGATGTTTATTTTTAAAATGGTGCATTTTGTGTCTTATAAATTGATAAAAGTTATCACACATATTTGGATATTTTGGAATCCATTAATTTATTGTAGATACTAATTCTTTGGAGTACCCAAATTAGATTAAATGAGAATCCAATGATGCCTAAATAAAATTAAGGAAATCTGTAATGATATGAATGAATATATATTTGATATAATTATATTTCACAACATTACCCCCTTTTCATGGGTATTAGGAAGAATCTATTCGTAAAAAATCATAAAAACACAAATCATGTATAATTTTACAATTGAGACTTCTAACCATTCATGATTGAGGATTAATTGATATTAATAATTCCATGATATTAAATAATGGAATCTAGGTATATTTTTTAATGAAAATAAACTATTTCTATATAACCATTTTTAACAACGATTCAACATGAACCAATAATGTTAGTAATTGTATATGTTGAATTTGTAAATAAATTTTATATTTTGAATATTATTTCGAATGGCTGGATGATCATTTTGATTCATACTTCCATTTCACTCCATTTAAATAATTAGTATATAATAAAATCTTCTGATAGATGAATTTATTAATTAATTGTTATATGTTTTATATACAAAATAAAATTGTAAAAGAAAAACTATTTTTTGAAATTTATTTTCACTTGATCAGATATCCATTTTGTGAAAGTTCTAATTGTATGCTCGATAATATGAAGATTCATATCATCAAGTGGAATTGGTATCACAACAATTATCTCAAGAACAATGTGAATCCTTACACTTACAATACCCCTTGTAATCTGTTTAATTTGTAGAATATATCAGTGTACATTATACATGGTACCCTACACAACAAGGTGATGGGTGGGTGTTGATAAATTTAAATTTTATTCCTCTTCAGCCCATTGAATATAATTAAGGGAAGGGTATCAATGTATTTTTGATTCAAATTTCACTAAAACAATTATGAAAAAATTATTACCTTTCTATGGAATCCAATTGAGGGGAATGTATAACCTCAAATCTTGTAGGGATGTTAGCGTCATAACATATTTTATTTCTTCAATAGTTTCTTCTTATTGGTTCCTTCCCACAATATTTTAAATAAATAAGACATCCAATTATTTTTTTCTTTGAGATAATCTTATCATGGGTTCATTTATTCCAATTTGTTTTCTTTATAATCCACTATTTCATTTATCATCTCAAAATATGGTAGGGTGGATCCTCAAAACCTACAAATCTAACACTATGATACAGATATGGACACACCAATACCACTTATAGTTTATTTTAATATGTATATGTGATGATGATTTTTTTTCTATGTTGGATAAAAATTATCTGAAGATATTTAAAAGTTTTAATTTAATACAGATTTAAATCAAAAAAAATTCTTATGTCATACTTACACACGTGTCCCATACTTTTTATGTGTTTTTTAAATTAGTATAAAATATATATTTACGTAGGGCCCCTCCCATAGAACAGTAAATGGGATGTAAATAGATTTAGATTTTAATTCATTAATCATCATAAAAATGAATTAACATAACTGTGTTGTTATTTCATGTCACATAAACGTATTTTTGTATATTTAAAATACAAAGGTTTCTTTTTGTAGTGAATAATTCCCCATCCTTTCATTATTGTATGGGTACATTAGTTTTTATAAATGATTCTTATCTTTAGAACTAATTTTTTGTTTTAATAATTAATTATTCTTAATCACAGTTATTCATATACATATCTTTAGGTTATGTATTATGAATGAAAATTGACCTTAAAATTTATCATGATGTGATGACTAATAAATTCATTAAAATAAATTTTGTTTAACAGGTGTTCATATATCTATGGTGGGTTTGGAATAATTTTACCTTCTTTATTTTAGAGGATATTATATATAAAAACTTTCTATAATCATATATATGTCTCCCTAGGATCATTATTATAAATTTCATTTGGTACTCTTTTATTATAAATAAATTGTACAATAGATAATAAAAAGAAAAAAAATGATTAAATATTTTTTCTTCATGTTATGTAAACAATTTATATAATAATTATAACATAATATCTTCCCAAATTTGTAACATAATCTTGGGAACATCAATGTTCTGCAAATATATCTCATCTGGAATGTGAATTCGAGTGGTGATCCCAATGTAACTACTAAAAATTCCCTTATTGGGTTAATAGGTTGTCCACGTACATTCCATCTAACCCTTAAAATTATTTCTTTGTCTCTCACATTAATAATTTTTTAACAACGTCATCACACAGTTCTCTTTTTTTTCTTGGAAAATTGGTTTTTTACCATATACCATTTATTCAGATTCAAAATCACAAATATGTTATTCCATTATACTGGTATCTCCAATATGGTTATAAGTTGGATGTTTCCCTACGTTAAGAGCATCACAATGTTTATAATCCTATTATTCCCTAGGATTTCAAACATTGGCATGTGTTGAGCTCATTATTTTTTGGAAGAATTGTAAAAATATATAAATTATATTATGAAAATTCAACAGTGAATATATAATGATATGATGTAACACATTGTATATTATAATAATAACATAACATTATTATTAAGAACACTTTTTTAATTTGTTGGAGGGATTTAATGGATCTATCTGGAGACTAAATACACCTATTTTAGACTACTATAACATACAAGTTCTTGTCTACATTAGGCTTCTCCAACATTTTTGCAGCATAAAAAAATAAAGGGTAATCCAATATTGAATTGAAATATGACACGTAAGTTGTTTTGGATTCTAATAGAACAATTGACCACTTTCAATTCATAGGATCTGGAACATAAGATATCTATTCTATTTGTGATATCATTGTCAATAGTTTATATTTGTACCCTTCCTTGTTGGAATTCACTTTCATTAATATAAATGCATCTATTTTTTCTAAAATATTATTAGCAACCCAATTGAGTTGAAAAATCATCACATGAAATATCGTATAAAACTAATACTATATTTTTTATAAAACAAATTTATAACATATTATAATAAATTGGATTCCAATCGTTGGTACCATATACATTTATCACATTAGATTATGGTGTGACCCCACTATTTTTCATGGTACTGCATCAATCATGTTCATTTGTTGAGAACGTAAGACCATTAATTAAATAACCATTATAAGATAAGATGTGGATACATTATCCTCTAACTAGCCATCAAACTCATTCTAAAATTGAATTTAGTGTTCCAGTTGAATTTATAAATTATGTATCATTCTAATGACACTATGACAATAATTTTTTCCCACATTCTTAACATCATGAAAACTATAGATGTATAATCAATTATAGTATGGTAATTTTAAAAGATGACATATTTTCCCTATATTTTTTTCTTTTTTTTCTAATTATTTTTACCAAAATATGTTTCCAAATAATTTATATTGTCAAATAGATTCTCACCTATTTGGAGAGATAGTGTTATACCATTTTCCAAAATACCATAAAATCATGTCATCCATGTTCATTATTTATGATATTGGGGTAGAAATCAATGATTTTTTGAAACATATACTTCAATGAATTTTTCATCGTACATGAATATATACCATGTTCACAAATGAGACATCATTGTGTTCAATTAATTTAATATCCTGATCAATTTCCATAATTAGGAATTCTATTTATCAACTCTTAAAAAGATTCACTCAACATGAATTCTTTGTTTCTATAAGCCTCAAACCACAAAATACATGAATCCCATAACAATTTTGAATCATCGATCAATGTATCCCAAAAAACATCAATATCATTACCTATTTGTTTTGGTATAGATATATGAAGAGAACACATAATTTTGATTCATTTCATTCTTCACCAAGCTTGAATGTAATTATTTACCAATAATATCATCTATGTACTATAGTCATTTGTGTATAAATTTCTGTTTCATAGATCAAACCCAGTGAACATAGAATTCATTAAGAATCACATGTTTAGAATGCAAGATCATTATATTCTGGGAGATTATCATCAATGAGAGAAAATATTTTTTTTATAATCATCTCCACTCCATCCATTTAAATCCATTATATTATATATTCAGTATGGATGAAAATGTAGTTACTTTAGTAAAACTAGCATAAAATAGTGTCCTCACACAACTTTTTGACTTCTCAAAAAAAGTTTGACAATCAGGAAGTTCATCTTCAACTGTCATCCTTATTTCTTCAATATGATATTAATCATCATTCACACCTATACTCATATCCTGGATAAATTCTTTATCAATATTCACAGTTTTAATCATAATTCATGATCTAAAATATATAAATTTAACCAAGTCAATAGCTATATTAATTGTTTCTCTATATTTTTTCATATATTTATAACTTCGTTCTATTTTGGGAATAATGAACTGTTCTTGGAGCTTTTATGCCTTAACTATTATTGAATAACAATAACCTAAACAAGGGAAGAGTATTTGATAATGTTCATATGAATTATATTGCACAAACATGATGAATACATTTACTCAGTCCTCATTCTCTTTTGTAATATTATTTTCATCCAATTTTTTTTTGAATAATATCCATACTATATGATTTAGTAATATTAATATTTTAAAAAATAAATATGTTAAAAAATATAAGAACCTAAATCCCATAATTGGACATTCATAGATAATCATTTAAGCTATAGTAAGCCGTTATTATAAGATAATATGAGTCGAATGTTGCGTGTTGAAAGTGTTTAAGAGTGTTAAAAAAATTTTGGAAATAAATGTACGATATATATAATGTTACAAAAAATATAAATAAAAATTCATCTATTTAAAAAAAACATCAATAAAGGATGGTTTTTGTATCATTGTTTTGTTAGAGTAAAACACGAGGGATGAGTTGATGTTTGTTCATTTAATTAAATTGTACAGGATGGGCTAGTTGGTATTTCAATGAATGTATGATTATGATCAAATATTGGTCTTTTGTTAGATGATGAAAAAACGTATTGGACCCAATCACATTAGCTTTCTGGCCTAATGATTAATAAAAATCATGAATTTAAATCCAATGAATCTTATGTCTTAGGTTGAGGTTCTTATGATATTGAAAATAACCTATGAACATCCTAAATAGTGTTTAATGAATTATTAAAATTTAATCAATTTATATGGATATGATAAATCAAGAAAAATAATATTGAAAAAATCAAAAATATTTATTCAATGAATTTGATATTTTTTCAACATTTATTATATAGGGTTTTTCAAAAGAAAATGGAAAATAATAATATAAAATTACATTTAATTTTATAAATTTTTTGATATATAATAAATTTCCCAAACTATTTTTTAATTTTTACTTAAAATGAATGTGAAAATTAATACTATTTGACAAGAAGTTCACAAAAAAAATAACTAAATTTTATTGTATCCTAATTTTTTTGTCTTAATGAATGTATAAGAATTTATGAAAACCTAAAAATATACATTAATTAGCTAAATTAGATGATGAGGAAGGTGTGGATTACGTTACTAAATTTTAAACATTCAGTAAATCCATGGTCAATATATTAATTTAAAAAGGGAATGATATTGTATTCCCAAGTGAAAAAGAGAATAATTATAATAATGTTTGACATTCCGAAATAATAAGTTCCTAGTGGGATCAAATGATATTCATGAAATGTAAATATTAAAAGGATGAGGGTTATTTTTTATGTTAATGTAATCAAATGTGAATAATTGTTTGATATTAATCTGTTAGAGTTGGAATAATACTTGAGACATTGCTTCTTCTCCCTTGTGTTTGATGTTTGATCCCATCACTTTATCCAAAATTTCTCAAGGACATAAATGTATTTGGAATATTCGTGTAACAGATATATGTCGGTGGTGAATTGTCGCCCATGACAACGATCAACAACCCAACATTTTTCACTCCATTTAAATGCATAGGTGGAGAAGGTAGTATCCATGTAGAGTGTGATGGTGGTTTTATTTCAAGTATGCATGAGGAAGGTGACATATCATTCAAATCATTTAGGAAAAAATTAGAAACATCAAATGATGAACAAAAAATGTATAATGATTTAATAGAGTATAAGAAATCACATATCATTGAATTTGAATGTGTTGACTCATCTGAGGGAGAGTAAGAGATAGTGTGTTTCTGTGAGGGAGAGCCTTGAAGAGGGCGTGCAATGACTTGGGAGAGCAGTGGTGACTGAGATTGGTTGTGAGTGAGAGTGGCTGTTGGAGAGATTCGTTGTGAGGTTGATTAGTGGTGAATGAGGGAGAGCATCCATGAGGGAGGGAAAACAGCGACTTGGATTCAGTTGTGTTAGAGCTTGAACTGCATGAGATAATAAATTGAGTTAAATTTAAATTTATATGTTATTGATGTGTTTTTAAACACATCTATAAATGCACTAATAAAGATGAGGTTTTATCAGTTCTATAATAATAAGCACTGATAAAATAAATATTTATAAGTTCTTTTCTAGCAATTATAAAGACCAATATTTTCATATAAATATAAATATATATAAATATTTATTTATTTAACTAACTATTTTCCAATATTATTATTAATATATAAATATATTAAATTATAAATATTATAAATATATTTATAACATTAAAATGTGTGTTATAAATGTATATATTTAATATAATTTTATAAAAATTTAAATATATAATTATTAATTTATCATTAGATAACTACTTTTAATATATATACAAACATATATATATATAATTATAAATATAAAATTTCATAAATAAATTAAATATGAATTAGTAAATACATTTTATATAAATATTATTCTTATTATTTATAAAAATAAATATATATATTTATAAATATTTATTTTCAAATATATTTCAATAAATATACTTTTAACATTAATAATTAATATACTAACATAAATTCTTTGATGTTAAAAATGACTGAAATTGAATAATTAAAAATGAAGAGACTTAAAAAATGTAAATAAATGGTCATATGATTTATTGGATAGAAAAATCCTTAATAAATTTTAAATTGAATATATTATAAAATGAAGATGATTAATTATTGAAAATAGTAAACCATATTATATTATAGTTTATACATTTTAAAAAAGAATAAATTCCAAAAATGTAAAACAAATATAAAAATTGAAAAAAATTAATATAAGTGAAATAATATTAAAAATAATTATATAATTCTATATTACATACAAGAATATGATCTACATATATTACCAAATTATTAAAAAAATAATTTAAATAGACTATTTATATAAATTTCAAAAGTGTTTTAAATGTTATAACACAATAAATAAAATATATAAATAGTCGTTCTATAAATTGAAAACATCTTAAAAATAGAAATTGATAAAATATAAATACGTATATAAAATGAATAAACACACATGTATACATGTTTAAAATCTATGTATTCCCACATAGATGTGAATATGTACACACATATATATCTTTAGGAATATTTAAATACTTCATAAACATATATGTACATAGATGTTGATATAAATATAGGAATTCATATATCACATATTAATATTATATAATTTATATTTATATAATTAATTCAATTATTAATATATATATATGTTGATCTAACATATTTATATTAATTATACACATGCATTTTTTCTAGAAATGTATTTAAATAAAAAATAATTTATAATAATTATTTTAATAATATAACCATTTTGTAATTAATGTATAAAAAATAGTATTAAACGTTTTGACTGATACATATATATTTGATATATATATATATATAACATTATGAAAATAAGAATCATTTTTTATTACAATTAATATGAATCATATTGATATATTATATTTACATATATGTAGACGTCGTAATATAATTAAAATTAACATCTATTATTAACGTTAAATAAAATCCACTCGTAAATTTGAGACTCTTATCTACGCTAAAAATGTGATAATAATGATCTAAAGTTTATTAGTTCAAAAAAATCACTGAAAAGTAGTGACTTTCATCAATACATTTTCTAGTCTTCATAATAGTTAACATTACTTGGGATTTTCATGAGCACTAAAAAAGGATATGATTTATCACCGCTTTTTATCTAGTGATGATAAACGTTTGCACCGAATAGCATGCAATCAATGGAAGTATTACATAATTATTTTTATATAAATCGTATTTAAAAAAGTCTTAATATGTATATATGTATTAAATTACCCATTGTTCAATTTATCAGGGCTACCTATGATGCTGATAAAGAAACACATTATCAATGAAAAAAATCATTTATAAGGATATTCTTTTATAAATGCTTTTTAGCTTGAATAAATGATAAATTCATCAGTTCTTTTAGGTAACACTGATAAAAATTTCACCCTCTATCGGTATGTTTTTAGAACTAATAAAGCATAATACTGTGTGTTAGAATTTTTTTAGTATTGATATTGAAGAGAAAAAGTGTGGGTGCCCTTTTTCTTCACACAACAATAATTTAACAATGCTGAAAATAATAAAATTTACATTTGGGTGGGGGGAAGGGGAAATTACAATGAAAATGTACAAGCAGGCACACAGTGTCATAAGTACTTGGGGAGAGTCAAACATGATACCACTCTCAGACAATATAGGGATGCAATAAACCTATCTACACCCTAGGTAAAAATAATAATAACAATAGTAACTGCAAAAACAACAAAAACAATGGTGGTGATGAGAATAAAAATAAAAATAAAAAATCTTGTTTTCTCAACAATCTAATTAATACATTTCTATTCATGTCACATCAAATTTTAATATTGAAAAATTTATAAAATCATCCATTTGAAACATTTTATCAGTCTATTGAAGGCATGTTTAAGTTATATGAAAAATAATAATGTTTGAATGATTTTTTAGTAAAAAACAGTTAACATCACAGTTTGATATGGACAATTATTGATTTATCCTTGACATTGGCTAACAATGTGTTACAATATTTCATGAACAATGAATATAAATGTACATTAATAAATAAATATCACCATATTATTTTTAACCTACTATTAATTAGAAAATATATAACAATATTTTATATATTTATTTAACATATATTAGGGTGTTATAATCTCAAATAAAGAGAGATATTCCAAAAGATTTAAAATGATTCTAAAATTTTCAATATTGCTAATCAATCATCCAAACTCCCACAATTCAGTCTATTTGTTTGAACTGAGCTACATGGATGAAAATTACTATAACAATTAATCAAATTTGGTAGAACTAATTTCATTTCCCAATACCAACAACATTAATGTTTCCCTTATTACAGAGGGAGTTATAGTAAAATGATGAAATTGTTTCCCTTATCTATGTGTTTTTTCCATGTTTGTGCATTTCACTAGAGCGGGGCTTGTGGGGATCTTCCTAGGGATGAACCTATATCCAATCAAATCATGTTTTTAACCCATTTTACACATCATATCACAACCATTCCAACATATTAATCATTATTTAGTGATGGATTTTATCTACATTGATAAAGTAAAACATTTATTAATGCTCATTAGAAGTGGTGAAGAGGTTGATTTTTACGAGTGATAAAAAATGAGATGATAAAAGGATACATTTAATGTTACTAATATAAAATTTTTGAGAGGTATTATGACTAATATAATTTAATTATATATATTTCTATCTATCTAACTATGATTAAAATAAAATTAGATTGATTTTCTACAAATATGATGTGTATATATATTAATACTTTTTTTAGAATTAGAAATAAAATGAATTGATATTTTAAATTACATACAAGATGTTATTAATCGAGTAGAAACAAAAAATGTACAATTAGATGACGATAATATATAGTGTTAGCAATCATATTTTAAATGGGTAGGGGTAGTGAAAGATGGTTTTCCCATCAAGCACGAGGTTTATGCGACCCGCCTGATATTTCATTCTTATGAATATATGCACACAAACACACACACACACACATATATATATTGTAATTTCAATAATTATTAATGAATATTTTAAATTACTTTTGAAAATATTTAAACTTTTAATAAATAATATTATTATTTTAAATTATTAAAAATTTTAAAGGTTAGTAATTATCAATTTTTTTCAATATAACCAATATAATATATACATCAATAATTATCAATAATTATATTATATTATTTATTTAGTTTTATTCAATTTATGTGTCTGTAATTCATGTAATTAATGTTATGAATTCCGATTTTCATAAAAAATATTTTCATAATTGATCCAATTGTATTTATTCATTTTTTAGATTTTTACATTTAATTTTTTTATTTTCTTTCTAAATTTATTAATCATTATTATTTTTGGAACTTATTATTTTTATAATATTGATACTTATTTATTTACAATGTTTTATCATTTTCAATATCTTCTTAATTTATATGAATAATATTTATTCATTTTTATTTATTATCTTTTAATATTCTTAATATATTTTAAATTAATATAATTTATTTATTTGAAATCATTTTTATTGTCTTTGTTATTTAAGTAGTTAATATAATTCATTATTAATTATGTTGTTATTTATATATTTTATACTATTTATTTATTTATTTTATTCATATTTTATGTGTTTGTAATTCATGTAATGAATGTATTCAATTCACATTTTAAAAAATAAAAATCTATTAAATTATATTTATTCATTTTTAATATAATTTCACTTAATATTAGTTATTCATTTTCAATAATTATAAATTTTTAATATTTTTGGAGTTTATTCCATTATAATTTTTATCTATAAATATTTATTAAATAAGATTTAATGTTATCAAAATGACTATAATTTATATGATTAATATTTATCAATTTTTATTTATAGATAATTAATTGTTATAAAATGTTTGAAATTAATATAATAAAATTATTTAAATTCATTTTAAAAATGATTTTAATTTATATAATAAATAAAATTTGTTTTAAATAATTTTATTATTTATATAATTGAAATTATTTTATTATTATTTATTATTATTTTTTACATGTTTTTGTAATATATGTAATTAATGTTATGAACTAACTTTTTTTATATTTGTTTTACTTTATTGAATTTTAATTATATTTCTTTTAATGTTATTTATTCACTTATTTATTTATAATTAATTCATTTTAAGTATATTTATTTATATATTTATTATCAGTATTTCTTAGTATATTTCATCTATCTTTCATAAGATGTTTGAAGTTTTTATAATTCATTATTTTTTATGGGGAAATTCGAAGAGTACATATATTTCAAAATTATTGAATAGATTTCTAGAGTCTTATCAATGGAAGATATTTTTTTCTTCCTTCCAAGTATCCCATATCTCCCCTATAACATTACACCATTTTCTTATATCTCCATATATGATCCAATTAAGTCGTTGTTTAGAATAAATGTTTTTTTATTTGAAAACAATATAAAAATGACGAGGACAATGGAGGCGTGGTATGGTCCCTGTGGATTTTCTAGATAACTAATTCTATTTTAATGTTGTAATGATGGATAGTTTTCTATATCAATTATGTAACTCTATATTTCATAATTTATATAGATATATTAACAATATCAAGAAGCCCATTATGATACGATATTCTATACTATCCTAGACTCTTATTATCTCATAGATTCATAATATTGAGAATGATTTAAAAATATAATTATGAATTCTGTTACATTATTTATAAATTATATAATTGAATAGATATTATATGAAAACTATGTGTATATTTAATTATTTATTATAATATATTAATATTATTAAACCAAATATGATTATATCAATTGATAATGAATGGATTCTTGACATATGTAAATAGAGTATGAGGATGGGGATAAATAGTTCAACATGATCACAACAGCACATTCATATGACCCCTCTAAATGCATTTTTCCATGTTCAAATTGTTTTTATTCAGGATAAATTATTTTAAAAGAGTTTGAAAAATATTTAATATATCAGAGAATACATATTATTTATAAATGTGGAACTATACATGGGGATACCTGAATGTAGATATTATGTACTATGAATCTATGATTTATGGATCATATTATATTATTACAATGGAAAATGATGATGAAGATTTTATTGGATAAAGAAAAATGGAAATTTAAGATAACATTCAATATCATCCAATGTTATTTTAGGAGATAAAGAGTTGTGAAAAGAGACCATTATATATATTTTTAATTAAATATATTTCATTTTTAAATATTCTAAAGCAATATAATTTGAAATATTGTAGAGGATGGATTGACCCCAAATTTATAGAATTAATTGGTCTCATGAGTGATATTCTATAAGACATAAATTATCTTACTTATCAATTATACGGTGCAACAATAATTTTACATTCATTATTATGATCTATGAAAGAAAATATTCATATCTAGAGTAAATTATATAATTTACCAAGGAATATAAATAACATAAAAATTCCTTATGTTTCACATGGATTGACAAAATAATGATGAATCATGTCCTCCAAAAGTTGTATTATACTTTAACATCACTCTATGGTTTAGAAAGATACATTGATATGAATACATTAATAGATAATTTACATGGCATGAATATACAAGAATTCAAAAGAGGAAACCACATGTCTAAATGGAATCTCCACTATGGAAGAAGAGCAATAATGAGTATCTTGAATTTGGATATGATGTGAGAAGCTAATGCCTTGTGCTATCAACATGTTAAGTGAATCTTTTTGGTCTAAAAAGATGTAATCATTGTACATGGATTGTTTTTTTGGAAAATTATTACATTCTATATGGTTATGCATTAAATGAAATACACAATATGTTCCATATTTACATATGGATTAAAACAACATGTATATGATATTGATTTTTATTTGACTCCATTGACCAATGATCTGAAATTGAAGTAGAATATTGATGTAACATTGTATGATGTGTATAGATGTTAAGATTTCACATTGAGATCCATGTTTTAAGTGATATTAAATGACATTTCAAATTATGGATATTTTTTAATATATAACATTAATGGAATAATGAGTTGTCCCATCTCTAGAAAAGTTTATCACTCACAATGGTAGAAACATTCCTCAATAGATATTTTTAATGGAATTGTATATGTTTACCATAGTGATAGAAATACTAATATGGGTTGAAATTATTTTATGATATTATAGAAATATGTAAAAAGAATCTCCATTAATGGGAAGTATATATATTATAATTCAAAGGAAAGTTTCACTATTTTCAAAAATCATTCTTCAAAAGATCGTATTACATGAAGTTGGAAAAAATGATTAGTTTTTTTATTTATCAAACTTGTTATTGGATCAATACTAAATGCACATGGTAAAACAATTATGGAATTATTACTAGGATGGAAATTATTGAAATGGGGATAAGAGTAACGGTGGATCCATTGAAGGGTAAAATCATATCTTTTCTTCCTCTTTTATCATATACTCGTTCTAGAATGAATAGAAATTATCTTTGAAACATTATGAATAATTTAATGGTTCTATAGGGGTATTCATCATATATAAATTATATCATGTCATTGAATTCTATGTTGTTAACAGAACTAAAATCACATGACTATCATGTTTTTGATAAAATAATTAATGCAGATAACCTCCCTTGGCCCTTATCTGAATTACGTACTCATATTGCACACTGCTGGAATTCATTGAACTGGAAACTAATCCCAATAGGCAAAGGATATTATCACAGTCTGTTGAAAATGAAAGGGGATATAGACTGGGATTGAAAGACATGAATTCTTAATCTAAAACTGGGTTAGCATAGACTATATGAATGGGAATATTCATTCAATCCACATACTTATAAATACAAAATAGAACAAGACTAGATCAAATTTCATGGAATTAATTGGTTCTTTTGGAACCCAAAAATTATGAACGACGTTGTTTTCTTCATTGGATATCCCTTTAAAATTGACCACCAAACCTTAAATACCGACTTAAGACTCTTTTCTAAAGTTATCTTGGAAATCAACCATGACTCAAAGCTGCCTATAACTATTTATTTCAATGCCAATGACTACAAAACCGAAATTAGAATTCAATATGAGGGGAATCCCACCTTTTGTGACAATGGAATGATTATTGGTCACACAATCTACAACTTTAGGGTGGTTAGAAAACAAGTAATTCACCCAATTGAAAATTATTGGAAAGAAATAAGGAGAAATATGAAAGATAAATCCCCATTGATTGATATAACTAAACCCCCCAAAATGAAATCTAAAACATGGATGAAGAATGTGCACATATGAGAGAATTTTTCTACTAAGAAGGCTAATAATGCTAAATAGGATGACTACTCCATTAATGATCATGACCTCTTATAAGAAATTAAACTTTTAGTCACATATTCTATTAAGATATCCATATAGGAAGAAATAATAAGATCACAAGTTATAATCATATAATTAATACTGAAGATAACCAAGGTGGGAGGGATAATATTTTGAAGTGCATTTCATGCAATGCATGCACAACGTCCCCTCACATTCACGATATCCCAAGAGACAATTATGCTAATGTTGTGGATGTGCACACTCTAACATGGGGCAATGGAATGTCCCATGTACTCTCCCTCTTAATTAAAAATGAGACTTTAGGAGAAATGAATCAAATAAACAGCAAAAAATGACTAAGAATCTTTTACCCATGTTAATAGTGCTTTTTTTAATGGTTCTAAAACAATAGATTCAACTGACTATGCAATAAAATATGGGAATTCACTATCTTAAATGAAAATTGTACATGGCATTGCACAACCTATTATTACTAAGGTAACTCTAATTATTCATATGGAATTGGAAACTTTCTACCCATTTAAAAAAAAAACATGTTATAGGATCCAAAATTATAGGATGTCAAAGGCTCCAGTAAATAGCTTCAACTAATGGAGGATTCTAGGGTGGATAAATCCGACCCAACCATTATTGTTTCAATAACTCAACCTTCTATGAAATCTATTTTTGATAATAATAATAATACTTCTACAATAGCTAACAATGATTCTACTATAGAAATGAATAATGATATGAAAAATACAGACAATCAACTAGTTTTTTCTCCCACAGCTCTCATCAAATCTCTTAGCAGTCCTGTCGACCATGATCCTTAGGCAGTAGAAATTGGGACACAAAAAAATATATTAATAATGGTATTACACCTTAAATTCTGGACACTATCATTATGAAGAAAAAAATGAAACCATAGGGAAGATTCAATACCCACCTTCAGATCTGATCACTGTACAACTGCAGGCCGCAGATCCTATAAAGGATCCAAGTACTCATATTTCTCAACTTATAGTTAGTGATGAATGACCTATGAAGTCTGGAAACAGAATTTATAGACAAATTATAAATATTTTGTTGTCGTGTCATATGTTTTCTATAGACTTTACTATGAATAATCCAATAAATAAACATGCAATGAAGAATCCAATCACAGCTAGAAATGAATAAGAATAGGCCACTAACACTGAACAGGTTATATGGTATACTTGAAACTATGGTTATATAAAAAAAAGTGGATTTGTAACTCCAAATTTAGGTTTAAATTAAGACACTATTTTGGAATTTTTAGTGTATCTCCAACTATGACATGTTTAGTATTTTATAAAGAATCGTTAATACTCATTGCCCTATGTTATTTTCTATTACTGAACCTAAAATTACTTGTTTCCTCTAAAATTCATATTTATGTCAACATAGTTATGTGTTTAATGGGAAAACCAATAATTATCTCAATGTTGATTCATAATGGATTTTTTCATGCACTTCTTTATAGATTATTGTTGTTTTCAATATCTTGGACCAAATTTTTACTTGCACTTTTAAAATAGAAGGCACACACTCTTTCTGACCCTTTTTTTGCTACATGTAGATATCATGAAATAATAAATCATTGAAATAATCTCTCATTTCTAGGAACTAACATTAATTCCCCTAGTTTCTTATTGGTGATTTTAATTCTATTCTTATATGAAGCGAGAAATTTGGTCCATCTCATGCTTCTCTATCCACAAGAGAATTTAAATCCTCTATCAAAGAAAACAATATAATTGAAAGTAACCTCACTGGTGAGAAATAAACTAGGTATATTAGACATTATAATCGAGTGGTTTCCTCCAAATTGGATAGATCCAACACAAAATTCCCAACTTTATATAACAAGGACACTATCTATAGAACCACCCTTCACTAGCTTATCTCTGATCATCACCTCATCCTAGATGGTGTCTCCGCCAAAGGCATGAAAACTATGATGCCTTTCAGATTTAACAATATGTCATTCTCTAATGAATATTGAACACATATCATCCAAAACATTAGGTCTTCACTGTATCATTACAATTATGCCTTTACCTGTAACCTCAAATTAAAACATCTCAAAATGACTCTAAAATTTTGGTGTAGTTCATAATCCAAATGAGTTAACAATTACATTATGATCCTTGATAATGATCTCAATGTTATTCAAAAAAAATAACACACCTATGACCTCAATACAAATCCTACTCATGAATTAAACATTGAGGTCAAACTAAACTCCTTTCTCATGTTTAATGAAAATTTTAGAAAACAATCATTTTACGTGAAATAGTTAACTAACAGAGATAGAAATATCATATTCTATAACTCTATTCAATGAATTAGGAGGACCTACTGCTCATTAAGAATTATAAAGGATTGGGACAACATTCTTGACAGTGAAGAGGACATCTCTCATCATATTGTCACCTACTATGATTCCATATTCAATGGTCCTGATATAAATAAAGACCATCTTCCTAAGGTCATTCCTTTATTGTTCACTGATGAGGATAACACCTTCCTTCTTAGCTCTCCGATGGAATATAAAATCAATGACACTATCTTCAGTCTGAATCTTGATAGTGATCTTGTTCCAAATGGCCCCAATAATGGCTTCATTCAACATTATTGTGATGTGATTCATATCGATATTTGTGAACTGGTAAAATTGTCTTTTCTAATGGGGTACTTCCTCATGCTCTCAATGAACAGTTTTTATCCTTAATCCGAAAGTGGATAATGCCTATAATATTTACCTATTTTGACCTATTTCTCTTATCAATAATAACTATAAAATCATCATTAAAATCATTGCAAATTTTTTTTAGCTATAACAAGAAAATAATTATTCAAACCAATTTGGTATTATAAAGGGCAGATCCATTCAAGACTGTATCTATTTTTCATCTAAGTGTGTCAATAACATGAACAAAAAAGCAGAGGAGGAAACATAGATATTAAACTTGACATCAGAATATATTTTGACACTATGGACTGGAGATTTAACTTCAATGTCCTGCATGGTTTTGGATTGATTGCCACATACATCACTGCAATAAAAACTCTATTCAACTCTGCGTCTATATCCATTTGAATCAATGACTCTCTAAAGGGATAATTTATATGCATCGATGGTTTTAGACAAGGGGATCCCCTTTCTTCTATTCTCTTCTTGATATCAGAATACTATCTTAGTCGTTTAATCAACCACTTGGTGGTCTAGAATAAGTTGAACCCATTCATGTCTCTAGGAATGTGGATACTTCTACTAAGCTTTTTTATGATGATGAGAACAATATTTTCATTCCATGTGATAAAAAGAACATTCATAATCTCAAAACCACTCTCTCACACTATGAAGCGGTTTCAATATAATCCATTAGTTTGAACAGATCCCCCATTTTATTTAGGTAAAAGTTTCCTCCCAACAAAAAATGTAACATCATCAGTGACCTCGGTATAAATGAAGGTATGATCCCTTTCACTTGTCTTGGTATTCCTATCTTTTGGGGAATTTCCAAGTCATATCACATTTAAACTATTAATGATCAAATTCTAAATCATATTTCTTCTTGGAAAGGTAAAGCTATCCCCATGGAAGGTAGGACATGCCTTGTAAAATATTATATTTACTCAATGATGGTTTACTCCGTGATAGTCCACAAATGGATTGTTATTATTATAAAAAATATGAACATATATATTAATAATTTCATTAGGACTAGTAGTACATTAGAAATAAAACATGCGACTATTCCCTGTTCAACCTGTTGCAAGCACATTGAGAATGGTGGTATTGGTCTAAAATTTTTAAAAATCATTAATGAATCCCATTAGGCAAAGCTCACTTGGAAACTTCTTCATAATACCTCATATTCTATAACCCTTCTCAAAAATTTATTCCTTTATAAACATAATATGGGAAATTCGAACTACATTAGCTCATCTATTTGGCATTCCATCAAACACGCCTTCATCAATATTATGAATAATTCCTAATGGATAGTCTCCCAAAACTCCTCCATGAAATTCTAGTTGGATAACTGAAATGGCGCACCTTTAAATTTAATGATAGCTTCTTATAATCTTTTGAAAATATCCAAAAAAATATTAGAGATATATTAAACTGTCCACATGACCACCTCCATGATACTATTATAAATGTCATTGAAAACTACTCTTTGAATTACACTGGTGATTTCTTATCTTTTGAACCATCTCACAATGGTATTATTTACTCAAAAATTTTCTACACTCATTATTTTTGTATCCCTGAGAATTATTATAGCTGGATAAATCATTTTAAAAAACATGAGATTAATACATCGAGATTTACTCTCATATTCTGTCTCACTCACAACAATCTCCCTCTGATATTTGCCTCCAGTATTTTGGAATCCATCATTTCTATCAGTGTAAAATATGTAAACAACACAGAGAAGATGCAAACCTCCTCTTCCATTCTTTTTCTATTGCTTCCGCTCTAGGGAACTATATTATTGACATTTTTAATTGCGGATGGTTGACTATTAGCTATATCAAAACTCCACTAATGAAATGTGTAGAAACAGAAGGTTCTCAACAAATTAGGAACCTTTTCCTTTCTACAGTTACCGAACTCTACCATGTGATCTAGTATGATCAGAAGGCTATTAGTCACAAAAAAATAATCCTCCATTCTAAATGCAGGATGAATGTGGATCCTTATTTCCATATATGACGTTGCTTTGTTGAAAAAAGGGACATTACTGAAACACCATTCACGACTTCGGAATCCATAAGCATCTACGGATTAACGACAATTTCAGTCAACTGAATCACACTCTTGTGGTGTGCTGGATATCCACTCTACATGGATGGATCAATATCAACATTGATGGAACCTCTATGGGAAACCTAGGCCCTGATGGGTGTGTTGTTGTCTTCAAAAATCACCTCGGCCAGATTCTTCAATGATACATAGGAAATTTTTTCATTTCCACTACCCTTGTATTAGAGGTGATGAGTTTGATAAATGCCACTATATTTTCCATGCTCATTGGTTGGAACACCCTCTATATTTAATGTTACACGACGAATATCATTTACGGAATTTGGAATGGAGTTACTCATCTTTCATGGCCGAGTACTATGTGATGGATGGAATGAAATCGTAATCTTGTCTATATTAACTACATCATCACACATGTTTATCGAGAAGCAAACACGGTTGTAGAATTCTTGGCCAACATGGGATTAGATAAATACATTTCCTGGTTTTCATACCTCCCTACTAATCTAATTTCCTTTCATGAAAAAGATTGTAATATGATCCTGTAATTTTGAATCATATAAACATGATTTTAATAATATTTGATCTTTGGTCGTTTTGGGAAAAGGATTCATCTTTATAAATAAATTTTTCAATAACATTAACCATGTTTTTTATTTTTCAAATATGTATATTACTGTAATAGAGTGAAAAAGTTTCTAACAATATAAAAAGATGTTACTGTCATATTGAGTGAATTCAAAATGCACTTCTCACTTTCATTCATTGATATGATGGTTCACTTGATGGTTAACATGAATATATAACTCATTTAATGTGATCCTACACATTATCAATGAATATAACCCATTGAATGGTATATGATGATTTCGAAAGGGTTTATAAATAATTAAATTTTGTTCATAAGGTTGTACATAAAATTGACACACTATTGAAAAGCCTAATAAATTTTATACCAAGTACCAATTAGATTTTGATAGCATTGATCTCATAAAATCACAACAATATGGGTTCATTATAGATGAAGGGACTCCCAAAATATATTTCTTGACAATTTCCATTATTTGAATGATAAATATCGCCTGAAAGTTTACATAATAGTATAGAAGATGAGTTTTTCATTGAAATACCTAATGTAATTTTTAGAAAATTGAATCAATAAAGAGTTGAATGTTTGATATCCAATAAATATAGTAAATAATTTATTGGTTGGTTTGGAAATCATATTTTTAGGTAGTTATTTGAAAATATGAATTCAATTATTGAATGAATTTGATTGTCCATCAGATGACCAACTGTACCTGTATTATCTTATAATGGTTATATAATTAACTATTATTTTAAATATATAATGAATGATTATGAACATTGTAAAATAAAATATAATGGAGTAACTCTTTTCATGGACGTGATGCATGAATGTAGATCCCTGGATAGAAATCAAATTGACATTAATATGTCAAACCTTTTCATCATTTAAGAAATATATGAGTTGAATTTTATGACATTTCATGTCCCTATTTTCCTTTTCAATTGGGTTTACTGCATAAGGAAATTTTATTTTGATGAAATTTTCTTTTATAAGGTGAATTTATGTGGAGAATGGTTCATGGATAAACCATTGGTAATGGAATCACCAAAAGTACATGTATTATATATCTCAAATATTTCCAACTATAATTACTAAAAGGTTATTTTGGTGAAAAAACAATGACAGGGTTAGATGAAAATTCAACTTAGGAGGAAGAAAACATTTGGAGAACATAATATTTTCATGGTGGTCCTATTTTTTATAGTGTCTTTTATATTAGAGGGACCACAAGGAGGGGATTTGGATAGTCAATTGAGGATCTAAATCCTATAAATATTTGATGATGAAATGTTCATTTTAATTTAATTATAAATTTTTTTAATATGATATTATATTCCTAATAAAATTAATGGTCACTACTACATTTGCATTATATAAAATAAATTCTTAACCAATCAAAATAATGGATTTTCCAGGAGTTTATGGTACTAATCTTGAAGAAAAAGACACTGTCGATTCTAAAACTAGGGAATTTCTTGGAGGTTAACTACAAGTGGATAAAAAAAAACAGGAGTGGTGTACAACCATCAGGTCAACAACATTTATAAATGTATAAAGAAAATATATAAAATTAATGGTTGGATGGAGTCAATGTGGCCAAACATTGGACCCCAATATGCCAATTTTTATTTGAATCATTGGGTTCAAAACTAAAATGCATGTGTAAATTGATATAGATACATGAAACAATATTCTACCTCTAACGACCCATGATTGACGTACATAGACATTACATTTCATTTTCAAAATTATTTATACACAAAAGAAATATATTCCCTTAGACTATATTATATTACTGTATTTAGAAACATGGAACATAATATTTTAACTTGGTGGAAGATCTCCAATATCTACAATAATGATATTCCCTTTTGTTTTCCAATATAAACCCATTCTTTATATCCTAGGGAAACGTAAACCAAAAAGGGTGAGATCAAATGCTCTCTAAGGATAAAAATTGAAAACATAAAACAAACCATAAACATAAGAATGTAAAAAAACATAAATTTTATAATATCAAATTCGTGGGCCGCGAAATAAATATTGGAAGTACGTAAGAAATATTCCACAAAGGAACATTATTCATGATAAATTAGTGTTTCAATAAAACACGGAATTGTTAAAAATAGATAAACACATAATATTATTTCCATAGAATACAAAAAATTACTACAAAGTTGATCATTGATAGGTGATGAAATACCCAATAGGACGTTTCTTAGGAACCTTTTACATTATTCTTGTGTTGATCATTGAGATCCCTGAAAAAACAACTGATAATTGATTACATATACTGAAAAGGAGAAGGAAGGGGTAAATGGTCAAGGTAGAACCCAGAGGGAACTTTTCTCTTATAAAATTTTCCACAAGACACCACAATGGATGACCAATCGTATTGTATGTCAGGAATTAAGATAGAACCCAAATTTTTCAAGAAAAATACACCATAATAACCATACCATAATTCATGATGTCCAAAGAGTACGACAAGGTGGCTATTTATAGCAAATGAAACGTGAAATTTGAATCACGCAAGGGGTGGCTCTATACATTAGTATAATTTCCAGTTTAATTTATTTAAATATCATAATGAATGATTTTGAGTAATTTTGAACTTGGAAATTACATTAGGAGACATGTAGAACGCCCTTTTATAAAATTAAATAAATGTATCGCACCACCTTTTGACTATGAAGATTCCATGGTGGGATGGGATTTAAATTCATATCACACATTGGTTTTGGGATTATAAAACCATGTTTAGGCCTTAAATAATGTAATTATAGTCATGGATTCTTCCCCCAAGGAAGGGTGTTTGGCCTCCTCTTGGAATTCAATGATTAACGCATTTAAGTCCTCCTTCATTCTCATGGTCCACTCCCTTGTCCTTGGGCGACCATTTCTTCATAGTGGGTCTTTTGAAATCATGTTCCTTCCACCCTCCTCATTAATACCACTTTCGAACCCCTAGATTCCCATTTTTTCTGGGATCCTTATCATCTCTCCCCCTCCCATAAAAAGGATTCATCCTCAAATATAAAAATTAAAAGGGGGAATGATCAAAATAATAACTTTTAACTAACATTTTCAAACCTTCCAGGTAACTCAATCATGCAGGAATTATCATTGATCATTTCATAGACTTGGAAAGGACCATATCCTAGGGCATAATGTTTTTTTTTGTTTCTCTGGGAATCTCTTCATCATGTTGTGTACCCTCACCCATTCTCTATATTGAAACATCATTTTCCACCAACCATTGTTAGCCTGCTTTGTTTATTGTTCATTCTTTATCTCAATATTGGCATTTAACATTGCATAAATGTCTTATATAAACATTTCCTTTTTTCACCTTAAATATTATTAAATTTATTAATAGAAAAACATAATATATAATGTAGAGTTAATTGGATAAAAAAATACAAAATGTAAAATAGTGAAGCATTAGTAGTGGAGTGAAGCACTCGATTAAAAGAAAATACAATGTGTGGAAAGAATATTGACGAATGTTTCAAATTCATTCTATGGATGGAATGAAACAATGTGAAAATTTAGATATTGTCCACCTCTGTTTTACCATCTGTTTGTGGGTGTACTATGGGGGGGGGGAACAAAATTTTGGTTCAAAGTTTGAACCAAAATGTCCTCTCGATGTGACTAAGGAATTGTGCATCCCTATCACTCATAATTCTCCTTGGCAAGCCATGAAACCTAACTATTTCCCTAAACAAATCAAAAATTTTCTTTGCATCACTGATTTTAGAAAAAGAAGTAATTTTATCATTTAACTAAACCTATCCACCACCCCAAAGATGTTGTCATTACCCTGTTGTGATCATTGAATGTCGAGCCCAAAATCTATCGAAATATCATCCCAAGGATGAGAAGAAATGGGAAATGTGTTTTATAATCCATGGGTAAGCATTTTAGAGTTCACATGTTTACACACAATTCAATTTTAACAAACCCTAACCACATCAATATTCATGTGGGGCCTATAAAAATATTCACACAAAAAAGAAAAAGATTTCTCAACCCCAAAATGCCTCATTAATCTACCACCATGAGATTATCTAAAAAGAAATTCACCCATGGAACAAGATGGAACAGACAATTTATTTTTCGGAAATTGAAATCCAACATGTTTGTAAAAGTATCATTCCCTAGGTTTTTCATTGAACATACAAATTTCACAAAAATACGAATCATTCTCATACATGATTTTCAACATTTTGAAACCAAGTATTTTAACATTAATAGAAGTTATAAGAGAGTATCACCTAGAAAAATAAATAGAGAGAAAAATTTCATTTTCATATTTATTATAAATTATGTAAAGAAAATTTTCAATTAATTCATGCCATCTTTCATTCTGCCTATTCAAATTTCTATGTGACATAAGGAATTTAGGCTTTCCTGATCCAAATGAATCACAAATTCCCTTGTCCAAAAGTCATTTTTCAATTTTCCAAAGTTCTATTGATGGGATACGATTACTTGACATAGGTAGAGTAGTTCAATGCACCCCCATTAAGCTTCTCACAAATGTAGGTGGTAGGCTTAGAGTCATTCATTAACACAGCCCCAATTCATATATAAGTGGCATCACACTAAAACTCAAAAACATTTGAGAAGTCAGGAATAATTAAGAGTGTTTAATTATTCATAATACCTTTGATTGGGGAGAAGGCATCTTCTTGAGAATTTCCCCAATTGAAGCTGACCCCTTTCGGGACAAACTCATTCAATGGTACTGCAATGGTTGAAAATACCCTCATGATCCTTCAGTAAACACATTTAAGTCCATGGATACTGGTCAACTCAAGACATAATATCCAAACAAAAAATATGGAAAAAAACTTAATTTAAAGAAAATGTTCATTTTCCAATGTTTGAAAACAACCTATTTTTCCTAAGAGTCTGAAAAACATGATTCAAATGTTCGTGATGTTCTCTATGTCTCTTAGAATAAACAAGGATGACATCAAAATACACAATGAAAAATTTCCCAGTGAATGGATGGAAAACATGATTCATTAAGTTCATGAATGTACTTGGGGAATTAGTTTGTACAATAGACATAACAAGACATTTATAAAATCCAAACATAGATTTAAATGTGGGTTTCCATTCATCTCCCTCTTTCATTGTAATTTGATGATATCTAGTCTATAGGTCTATTTTAGTAAAAAATAATGCACCAGGGATTCCATCAAGCATATAAACCAAAATAGGAATGGGATAGTGATACTTTACCATGATTTTTTGTTATCTGAATAATCAATGCACATTATCCACTTACCATCTTTTTAATGGGACATGAATTTCTGGTACCACACATGGGATCAAGCCCTCTCGTACAAAACCCATCCATAACAATTATTCACCTTGTCATTGGATTTCAAGAGTCTCTTTTAGGTTAGCTCGATAAACTGGTTGATTGGGAAGAATTTATCCTTAGAGGATGTCGATGTCATGCTTGATACCCAACAATGAAAGTAAGACATCGAGAATTTCCCCTAGAAATGCGTCATCTCATTTCTTTATAAGAGCCAAAACATTAGAAGGCAATGAAGTTTAAGGAGAGTTATTAGTAAACAATTCTCTATTGCATAGAAGCGCAAGAGTTTTCTCACCCAATAAAGCTATCTGTATCTCTATTTTTCCTCAAAATAATCTCTTATTTTCCATCAACACTCTTGTTTTCACTCTTATTTTCTCTCTTGTATTCAGCCTTATATTCACTCTTATTTTATACTATATTCATTACATCATTTATTTTTATGTCACTCTTTATTCATTTTTCACTCTTCATTTTTTCACTCTTCTCATTCTATTTATTTTTTCTCTATTTTTTTTTCTCTTCTCAAAATCTCTCTCAATACACACATATTTTTCATAGGCATTCAAATAACTCAATGGTTTAAGAATAATCAACCTTCTATTGTTCTCAAAAGAATAGCAGTTGGTGTATGCATCATGTGTGACCTTCTTATCAAATTGTCAAGGCCTTCCCAAAAAAATGTGATTAGAATTGTAACACCCTAATATGTTTGGAGAATTTTATTATGTCTTATGTTATACACAACACCAAATCAATCTTTCACAGCACACAATACGGACTTGGCTTGCATTACACGCAATCACGACCTTCCTCGATAACGTGTGTAGTACGTAATACCGGGTTTCACTAAAAAACGATATATTATTATGAACTAGCCATTATGAATAGTATTGACTACATTTTGAATTTTGTTATTCATCTTACACATTTTCTAGAACATGTTAAGAGAACAAAATAATGTTTTTGGGTAAAATAAGTATTTTTCTAAATATGCAGTTTTGCAACCTTTTGATGGCGCACCCATATTAAATCTGGTTTTTGACATGTTTATATGTTCTATATGAAAAAATAAAATTATTCTTTTGAATCAAGATATAAAAATTTACTTTGGATAAATTTTTAATATTTTTCTGATAACTTTCATATTTTGATGAATAGTAAAAATACGCTAATTTTTAATTAAAAACAACTTTTTCCATTGAGATAATTTATGTGATTAAATTATAATATTGAATGGTTTAAAATTATAAATAGAATATATTTTTACCATTTAATATAATTTATGTCCTTATAATTAATTTCACATTGAATTCATATGTAAAAAAATTTCAATCTTTGGCAATGTTTTAACTTTTAAAACCCGTTTTCTTTACAACAAGATGTATTTTAAATTAATTACTGCAACTTATATGTTTTGAATTTTGAAAAATGGATTCTATATTTCGAATTAGTGGGTCCAAATTATGTTAATAGGCTACTTTTGATTTTTGGGCATTATGAATAGTAACTACAGTAAATTTTATTTACCATAGTTAAAGATAAATCAGGTAATTAAGGGTAAATATAAGATTATAAAATTACCCAAACACATGTCAAAATCCTATTGGATGACTAAAAGTCAACCCATATAACCTATTGGTCGGATTAGATTCATTTAATGGACTTTGGTCCATGAAAATAATTTAATTATTATTAAAACCAAAGAATTTGACAACATGTCACTTTCTTAAATCTTATAAGTATAATAATTTTAATTTAGTGATAAACTTAATGAAACATCGAACATGAATAGTCTACAGAAATGTAATACAATTATCTATATCATAAGAAATTATTTGTAATTTTTAGGGATTAAATAATTCTCATTAATTATGACACAATAGTGATGTGAAATTATTTTATTATTTAAAATATCAAATAAATGGTTTTAAAAATATTAAACTAAATATTATATGACCTATTTAATGTGATCCACTAATTTTATAGAAACATATGAAATTTTATGAATCTATTAAAGCTTTTATTTAAAACATATCTTCTGTATATATTTTATTTAAATTCAAATAAATGAATAGTGTCAAAATTGACACTATTGTTATTTTATAAAAATAACATATTATAAAATTTTTTAAAAATCAAAAATATATTTAAAAATTATAAACTAAAATTTATATGGTCTAAAATTTCATAATGTTTTAAATTATGGAAAATTCACATCCCATATTAAATTATTTATAATAATTTAAAATTTAGAAAATTATTACCACAAATAAAATTAAATTTGTAAATAAGGATAAATCAAGTTGATAATGTTTAAAATAAATTCCTAACATGTCTAAATTTTATTGTATGATGATATTAAAACCCTATCTCATCTAATCTTCAGATATGATTCAATTTGGATGTTTTTAAGTGGGGTTGGGATTTAATATAAACTAATATTTCTTATATTTCCAAAGGTGCCTCTCTCCTCCCTTATAAAAGGGTACCTCCTCCCTCTCATCCTCACACCAATTTTAGCCTTCACTCTCATCCAATCCCTGACCATTTCACTTTCCCACTTCCCTAGAAACATTCTAGAGGTTCTGGTCTCCTTCAAAGACCAATTGTAGTGCCCTAAGAGGAGGTCTCAAAGAAACACTTCAAAAGAGAGGTAATGTCCGTTACCGATTCTTTCACCTTTATTTCTTCTTCCACTTCTTCTTATTTAGTTGTTTCATTATGAATTAATAACATCAGTATCAATAATATACTTATATGTTATTATAAGTTTTAAACAACCCTATTTCACCATCTATCGATCCTACGGAAAACGAAATCACCGCGCGTGAGTACGTAGGAAATACCATCTCCAAGCCGTGGTGTAATCTATTTTCCATCACCACCATACATGGATGGGTATAATGATGCATATAAATAACTATATATGATTATTTTAAATTGGTATTTATTCTGAAATAGTATACATACACTTCAATACAATTCCACGATCATGGGAACGATATCATCGCTCGTGCGTACATACGTAATATCGTCTCCACGATGTGATGTGATTCGTTCTACATGATCTTCATTGAATAATGATTATATAAATTAATTTAATGATTAAATATGATATATATTACACTACTACCATTCTATAAATGAGTTATCTATTACCTATAGAGAAGAATAAGAATTTACTCGACAAAACACGCATAAGAACAAAATTTAATAAACACCCGAATAACAAGTAATAGTGAAATATTACTAATAAGAAGCTAAAAATATGACCATATATGATATCATAACAATAATTTTGATACTGGAATAAGTAAATAACATTATTTAAATCATTATACATGAGGTTCAGACACTTACGAATCAAATCGGACCTAAGGTAAGGGAAAATGTCTCAATCTCATTTTTATCCGAGATTGTTTATACTTTGGTATTTACTGGGGTGTATTTTATCATCCACATCCATGTTCCCTCAATATGTAATATTGTTTCCATCCACCTATTATTGTTTAAATCCAATTTTACCCTTCGGTGAGTTTTTAGTAAAGGATATGAAAAAAATATTTTGTCATTCTTCGTACGAAGTACTTTTTGACTTTTCCGAAAAAAGTACGAGAAGAATGTTTTTTTAACTTATACGGCATGAATGTATTTTTAAAACATTATTTCCAAGAATCTTCCTTTATATGTTTTCAGGATTATTTTTAATCAAATTCTTTTAGTTTAAAATTTTATGACATATTAAGAAAGGAAAAAATGTTTTTGAAGTAAAAAAGGATATTTTCCTCAATAATGGAGTTCATGTTTTTTTATCAAAATTATTTTCCATCTAAGATAATATAGGGTTCTATTTATATCTGTTTTATTACATTGATTTGATTATATTGTGATGGAATTATTTTTATGAGTTCGTTTATCTTATATGAATTGTTTTATGATGTCACGATGTTTAAGAAACCCATTTTTATTACATGGGTTATGCAATGATGTATGATTTATGATTTTGTGGAACAAATATGAATGGTATCATTATGAGATGGGTGGGACCTATATCTCCCTCCAATAAATTGGGTAAAGATTTTATATCTCCTGAGATAGACATGGCTGGAATGGCAGGTTAAACCGGTTCAGTGAAACAGGACTGAAATGAGGAACGAACTCCGTTCTGAAATGGACTTTGTCCACTAAGATAGTTTTGGCAATGAGTCTTGACTGATAAAGAATGATTCTCTATGATTATGTGTGTATGCCACAAAGTTTCATGTTTTATGTTATGATTATTGGGAATACATTTCACTACCATGATTTATCCCATGTTATGAATTTATGATCTCTTTTGTAGGGTAAGATTTTCAAAATGTTATGTTCTAATGAATTTTATGTAATTGATATTTCTTTTTTTACCCTTACTGAGAATTTGAGCTCACCCTTTTGTATGTTTTCATTCCCCAGCTAATGAAGAAGGTTATTAAGTATGATATGCCAAAAAGGGATTATAGATATGATGAAATAAATGGGAGACAGTGTAGATTCTTTATAAACCAGTTGTTTATGTTTCCCAGTTTCTAAAGACACTATACCTAAATGGTCCATTCATGGTTTTGTTATATGTTGTAATAAGTATGATTGAATTTTGATGTATTAACCATGTATATAAAGTATGGGTCGTTATTGTTGGTATTGGAGGATAGGTATAGTCAACCTTTGGAAACTAGGATGTGAAAGCCTTAGTAAGAAACCTAAGGATATGTCTAAGCATAGAACACAATCTTAGTGTTTTAGAAATGACCATGAACAACCTATGATAAGACCTTAAGTGTAAAATTTTATTCTTGAATATGTGGTTTCCTATTATAATTAGTGTTGCTCACACTATTCTTCTTTGTTTTAGTCAATGGATGGATCCCTAAGAAACCGTGTTAATGCGGAATGTGACGGGCAATGCAATGATTGTCCCCCTGAGCAACTAAACGTTGTGGGAGTTGGAATACAAAATATTGTAGCCATGGTCACACAACTTTCTCAAGCTATGAATCATGCTGGAATTCCAAATGATTAAAGGAAGGAGAAAAATTTT
Organism: Viscum album; assembly: GCA_963277665.1. Classification (NCBI taxonomy): domain Eukaryota; kingdom Viridiplantae; phylum Streptophyta; class Magnoliopsida; order Santalales; family Viscaceae; genus Viscum; species Viscum album. The sequence goes on from OY728137.1 coordinate 584,559,374, forward strand.
GTCGAATCCTTCATAAGGCAGTGTCCACCTTCATTCAGCGGGTCTTCTGATCCATTAGTGGCTGAACAATGGATCAGTACCACTGAAAAGATATTTTCAGTTCTTAAATGTCCTGAACATGATAAAGTCATCTTAGAAATGTATCTTTTGGAAGGTGATGCTGATCAATGTTTGAATCTTATTAAGAATATGAGGCAAAGGGATAAAATTGAGTCCATGGAATGGGACGAGTTGAAGATCTTATATTTCAATAAGTATTTCGCTCATATTCTATGAAAAAAGATGGAGAAACAGTTTCATGAACTAAAGAAAAAGGATGTTCAATCCGTTGGTACCTAAGAAGCAAATTTTACAAGACTTGCAAGGTAAGCTTCTGGAATTATTATCCAACCTGACAGTAAGATCAATCGATTCTTTAGTGGCTTAAAACAAAGTCTTCGAAGGGCGTTATCCATAAGGGACTTCAATAGCTACAAGGAAATTGTTCAATGTGCTCTCATGGTTGAGATGGAGATTGGTGTAACCCATCAATCACATGGGTTTGATAAGATGAGGAAAATGGAATTCAAAGGAAAATCTTAAGACCACACTGAAAAGAAGAGGAGTTTTCCCTTAAGCTCAAAGTGTGGAAAGAAACATCGAGGAAATTTCCTTAATGGGACAAGAAAATGTTATAATTGTGGAAAAGAAGGTCATCGGGAAATTGAATGTTGAAATAATGGGAAGAAGATGTCTAATGATGCAAACAAAGGAAGGGATACATAAAATGAACCTACTACATTTCAATGTTTCAAGTGCAAGGAGATGGGGAATTATTCCAATTAAAGCCCAAATCCAATGGTTGATGATGATGATCGACGTCAACATACTCTTAAGGCCATAGACAAAGGAAAGTCACATGCAATTACTATCGGCGATGTAGAGTAAGAAAACGAAGTGGTGAGAGGTACACTTACCATCCACTCTAAAGTAGAAAATGTTTTATTTGATTCTGGATCCACCCACTCTTTTATTTCTGAAGAATTTTCTAAGGTTATCACCATATTACCTCAACAATTAGCTGTTGAGTTGGTTGTGACAACTCCTAATGGGACAACAGTCGCATCAAAAGTTTACAATTCTTCTCTGATTGAAGTTTGTGGGAAAGTGCTTCCTGCAAATCTAGTGGTCCATCCTATAGTGGAATTTGATGTGATTCATGGCATGCACTGGCTTTCTTTATATGGAGCTCATATCAATTTCCAAAGGAGGGAAGTCACTTTTCATATTCCAGATCAATCTATGATCATCTATCGAGGCAGGGATGAACATATCCTTCCAGTGGAAATTTCTTCCATCATATGGGTCTTGATTCCACTAAATGAAGGTTATTTATCTCAAATGGTTGGTGAGAGACTCAAGATTAAGAATATGCCCATTGTACGGGAGTTTGACGATATCTTTCTGTAGGAATTTCCAGCTCTTCCACCAAATCGTGAAGTTCAGTTTACTATAGAACTTGTACCAGGTGCTTTTCCTATTTCAAAGACACCTTATAGAATGGCCCCAATTGAGTCGCAGGAATTGAAGAAGGAACTACAAGAGAATCTTGATAAATTATTAATACACCCTAGTGCATCACCTTGGGGAGAACCTGTTCTAGTTTTTGAGAAGAAAGATGGATTAATGAGACTCTGCATTGATTATCGATAACTTAACAAGATCACTATCAAGATAAAATATCCTCTCCCACACAATGATGACATATTTGACTAACTACGCGGAGCCCAATACTTTTCCAAGATTGATCTTCGTTCAGGGTATCATTAATTAAGGGTCAAAAGGGAGGATATACCAAATATGGCTTTTCGTACAAGGTATGGACACTATGAATTTATAGTAATGTCATTTGATCTTACTAATGCCCCTGCTATCTTCATGGATCTGATGAATACAGTCTTTAGAGACAATCTTGATCTGTTTGTGGTAGACTTTATAGATGATATTCTTGTCTATTCATAGAGAAAGGAAGAACATTAAGATCACTTGAGAATTGTATTAAAGACCCTAAGAAAGGAGAAGCTTTATGCCAAATTTACCCAGTGTGAATTTTGGCTTCAAAAAGTTACATTTTTGGGTCACATAATCTCAAAATAGGGGATATCTGTGGATCCAGCAAAAACAGAGGTTATTGAAAGATGGTCGAGACCAACAATAGTAACTGAGATCCAATGTTTTCTTGGTTTGGCTGGATATTACCAACGTTCTGTGAAAGATTTTTCAAGGTTATCTAACACACTCACCAAGTTGACTCGAAAAGGAGTTATGTTTTTTTGGATGGAGGAATGTGAAGAAAATTTCAAAGAGCTAAAAAGAAGGTTAGCCAGTGCACCTGTGCTCACACTACCTTGCAGTGGAGAAAGGTTTGTGATCTACAGTGATGCATCCAAGAAGGGACTGGGATGTGTTCTCCTGCAAAATTATATGGTGATAGCTTATGCCTCACGAAAATTGAAAATCCATGAGAAAAATTACCCAACTCATGATTTGGAGTTAGCTACGGTAATCTTTTAATTAAAGATTTGGAGGCATTACCTTTATGGTGAAAGGTGTGATTTTATACAGATCATAAAAGTTTAAAAAATATTTTCACACAAAAGGAGTTGAATATGTTTCAAAGAATATGGTTGGATCTGATTAAGGATTACAACTGCTCAATCCATTACCACCCTGGGAAAGAAATCAAGGTAGCAGACGCATTAAGTCGACAAGACCATGCTATCTTATCCATGATGAGGATCACAAAATATCCATTATTTATTGATTTACAAAGGATGTATCTTGGAATTTTAATGGAAGGGGAGAAAATATATCTTTCTCAAATGAATGTTCAACCATTTATACATGTGAAGATTCAAGAGGCACAAATAGAAGATATCGAGTTAAAAAAGAATGTGAGAAATGTTCTTGAATTAAACCTTGATTGTGATGGGATAATAATGTTCAGGAATCTGGTTTGTGTTCCTCCCATCCCCGAATTAAAGAAGGAGCTGTTGGATGAGGGTTATAGTTATTCATTCTCTATTCATCCTGGATGCATGAAGATGTATAGGGACCTGAATGGATACTTCAGGTGGGATGACATGAAAAGAGATGTTGTTGAATATGTCTCTCGATGCTTGGTTTGTCAGCAAGTTAAAGCTGAGAGACAGAAGTCTAAGGGGATGTTACAACCATTACCCATACTGGAATGGAAATGGGAAAACATCACTATGGACTTTGTCACTAGACATCCTAACACATCCAATGGAGTACCACTTTCTCTTATATCTGATCGGGATTCGGGGTTTACCTTAAAGTTCTAGCAAAGTCTTCATCATACTCTAGATACAGAGTTGAGTTTCGGCACTGCTTATCATCCTCAGACAGACGGTCTGTCTGAGAGGAAAATTCAAACTCTAGAAGATATGTTGATAGCTTGCTCTATATATTTCAAAGGTGGTTGGGATGGACACCTTCCTTTGGTGGAAGTTTCTTATAATAATAACATTCACTCCAGTATTCAGATGTCTCCTTATGAAGCTCTCTATGGAAATAAATGTAGGACTCCATCTTGCTGGGATGAAGTTGGGGAAAGAAAGCTATTAGGACCTGATCTCGTTGATGAAATGGCAGAATAGGTCAGATCTATTCAACAACACATAAGAGCATCTCATAGTCGACAGAAAAGTTATGCCGACAACCGAAGAAAAGACCTAGAGTTTGAAGTGGATGATAAAGTGTTCTTACGAATATCTCCCTAGAAGAGGGTCATGAGATTTGGAAAGAAGGGAAAGTTGAGCCCTAGATATATTGGTCCTTTTGAAATTCTGGATCGTGTTGGGAAGGTAGCATAAAAATTAGCGCTTCCACCAAATCTCTCTCAAGTTCACGATGTGTTCCATGTATCTCTCCTAAGAAAGTACATACCTGATCCTTCACATGTACTCAACTCAGAATATATACCACAAGAGCGAGATATTTCTAATAAATAGCAACCGATAGATATTCTGGATCGTAGAAAAAAAGTCCTATGGATCAAGACCATTCTCTTGGTGAATGATTTATGGAGGAACCACCAATTAGAAGAAGTTACATGGGAACTTGAGGATATGATGAGGGAGATGTATCCTCATTTATTTGTAATGAAGTGACGAATTTTGAGGGAGAAATTCATTTTAAGGGGGGTAGAATGTAACACCCTGAGATTTTATGAGAACTTTTTTTATGTCTTATGTTATACGCACCACAAAAGGAATCATTCACAGCACACAATACGGATTTGGATTGCATTACACGCAATCACGACCTTCCTTGATAGCATGTGCAGTACGCAATACCGGGTTTCACTAAAAAATTATATATTATTATTAACTAGCCATTATGAATAGTATTAACTAAATTTTTAATTTTATTATTCATCTTACACATTTTCTAGAACATGGTAAGAGAACTAAATAAATTTTTCGGGTAAAATAATTATATTTCAAAAAATGCAGTTTTGCCGCCTTTTGATGGCGCACCCACATTAAATCTAGTTTTTGACATGTTTATAAGTTAAATTTGACTAAATTAAATTCTTATTTTGAAGCAGGATATAAAAATTTACTTTGGATAAATTTTTGATATTTTTATGATAACTTTCATATTGTTATGAATAGAAAAAATACGCTAATTTTTAATTAAAAACAACTTTTTCCATTGAGATAACTTATATGGTTAAACTATAATATTTATTGGTTTTAAAGTATAAATATAAAATATTTTTACCATTTAATATAATGTTTGTCATTAGCATTAATTTCACATTGAATTAATATGTAAAAACATTTCAATCTTTGGCAATGTTTTATCTTTTTAAACCCATTTTCTTAAAAACGGTATTTATTTTAAATTAATTATTGCAACTTATATGTTTTGAATATTGAAAAATGGATTCCATATTTGGAATCAGTGGGTCCAAATTATGTTAATAGGATACTTATTATTTTTGGGCATTATGAATAGTAACTACGATAAATTTTATTTACCATAGTTAAAGGTAAATCCGGTAAATATAAGATTATAAAATTACCCTAACACCTGCCAAAATCCTATTTTATGACTAAAAGTCGACCCATATCACCTAAGGGTCGGATTTGATTCATTTAATTGACTTTTTTCCATGAAAATAATTTAATTATTATTAAAACCAAAAAATGTGACAACATATCACTTTCTTAAATCATATAAGTATAATAATTTTAAATTAGTGATAAACTTAATGAAACATATAAAAAGAGTATTATCAAAAAAGAAAATAAAATTATCTACATAATTATAATTTATTTATAATTTTTGGGGATTAAATAATTATCATTAATTATGACACAATAGTGATGTTGAAATTATTTTATTAATTAAAATATCAAATAAATGGTTTTAAAAATATTAAAATACATATTATATGAACTATTAAATGTGCTCCACTAATTTTATAGACACATGTGACATTTTATGAATCTATTAAAGCTTTTAGTTAAAACATATCTTCTGTATATATTTTATTTAAATTCAAATAAATGAATAGTGTCAAAATTGACACTATTGTTATTTTATAAATGTAACATATTATAAAATTTTTTAAAAATCACAAAAATATTTAAAAATTATAAATTAAAATTTCTACGGTATAAAATTTCATAAAGTGTCAAAATATGGAAAATTCAAAACATATATGTAATTATTTATTATATTTTAAAATTTAGAATTTTATTACCACAAATAAAATTAAATTGGTAAATAAGGATAAATCAAGTTGATAATGTTTAAAATAAATTCCTAACATGTATAAATTTTATTGGTTGATGATATTACAACCATATCTCATCTAATATTTGGATATGAGTCATTTTGGATATTTTTATGTGGGGTTGGTATTTAATATAAACTAATATTTCTTATATTTCCAAAGGTGCCCCACTCCTCCTTTATAAAAGGGAACCTCCTCCCTCTCCTCCTCACACAAATTTGAGCATTCAAGCTTAGCCAATACCTTCCAATTTCACTTCCCCACTTCCCTAGAAACATCTTAGAGGTCCTGGTTTCCTTCAATGTCCAATTGTAGTTCCCTAAGAGGAGGTCTCAAAGAGGCGCTTCAAAGAAGAGGTAATGCATGTTACCGATTCTTTCAAATTTTTCCTTCTTCCACTTCTTCTTCATTATATTTTTCATTATTAATTAATAACATCAGTATAAATCATATAATTATATGTTATTATAAGTATGAAACAAACTTATTTTACTATCTATCCATCCTAAGGAAAACAAAATCACCACGCGTGCGTACGTACAAAATACCGTCTCCACGCCATGGGGTAATCTATTTTCTATCACCACCTTACTTGGATGGGTATAGTGGTGAAAATAAATAACTATATATGATTATTGTAAAGTGGTATTGATTCTGAAATAGTATACATACAGTCCAATACAATCCCACGATCATGGGAACGATATCATCACTCGTGCGTACGTACGGAATAACGTCTCCACGATGTGATGCGATTCGTTCTACATGATCTTCATTTTATAATGATTATATAAATGAATTGAATGAATAAATATTATATATAGTACCCTAATATCATTCTGGAAATGAGGTATCTATAACCTAAAGAGAATAATAAGAATATGTTCGACAAAACACACATAAGAACAAAAAGTAATAAACACCCGAATTACAAGTAATAATGAAATATTACTAATAAGAAGCTAAGAATATGACCATATATGATATCATAACAATAAGTATTATTTTAAATAATTCAGTAACAATATTTAAATCATTATAAAGGAGGTTCAGACAATTATGAAGAAAATAGGACATAAGGTAAGGGAAAATATCACAATCTCATTTTTATCCGAGATTGTTTATACTTTGTTATTTATTGGGGTGTATTTTATCATCCACATCCATGTTCCCTCAATATGTAATATTTTTTTGCATCCAACTACAGTTGTTTAAATCCAATTTTACACTTCGGTGAGTTTCTAGTAAAAGATATGAATTTAATCGTTTTTCATTTTTCGTACGAAGTAATTTTTGACTTTTCTTACAAAAGTACGAGAATAATGTTTTTTAACCTATACGGCATGTATGGATTTTTAAAACATTATTTTCAAGAAGATTACTTTAGAAGATTTCATGTTTATTTTTAATCAACTTCTTTTAGTTTAAAATTGTATGACATGTTAAAAAAGGAAAAATGTTTTTGAAGTAAAAGGGATATTTTCCTCAAGAATGGAGTTCAAGTTTTTTTATCAACATTATTTTCCATCTAAGATAATATAGGTTTTTTTTCTATACCTACTATTTCATTGATTTGATTATGTTGAAATGAAATTATTTTTATGAATTCCTTTATCCTATATGAATTGTTTTATGATGTCACGATGTTTAAGAATCCCATTTTTATTACATGGGTTATGCAATGATGTATGATTTATTATATTGTGGCACACATAATAATGGTATCATTACGAGATGGGTGGGACCTATATCTCCCTCCAATTAATTGGTTAAATATTTTATATCTCATGAGATAGAAATGGTTGGAATGGCAGGTTAAACCGGTTCAGTGAAACAGGACTGAAACGAGGAGTGAACTCGATTCAGAAATGGACATTGTCCACTAAGATAGTCTTGGCAATGAGTCTTGATTGATATGAAATGATTCTCTACTATTATGTGTTTATGCCACAATGTTTCATGTTTTAATTTATGATTATTGGGACTACATTTCACTACCATGATTTATCCCATGTTATGAATTATGATCTCTTTTGCAGGGTAAGATTTTCAAAATGTTATGTTCTTATGAATTTGATGTAATTGATATTTCTTTTGTTTACCCTTACTGAGCATTTCAACACACCATTTTGTATGTTTTCTTTCCCCAGGTCAGGAAGAAGGGTATTAAGTAAGATATGCCAAAAAGGGACTATATATATGATGAAATAAATGGGAGACAGTGTAGATGCTTTATGAACCAGTTGTTTATGTTTTCCAGTTTCTAAAGACACTATACCTATACGGTCCTTTCATGGTTTTGTTATATGTTGTAATAAGTATGCTTTAATTTTGAATTATTAACCATGTATATAAAGTATGGGTCGTTATAAGCATTCATGGGAACAACATCACATAAATCCTTATCATCATACATCATAATAAAAAAATGGTACTTGTAATTTCTTAGTCATTTTAAAATCCCCACTATTATTTAACCATTGTAATATATATGGATTTCGATTTGAAATCGTAGCCAATCCCAATTAAAAAACCTTCACACCACTTGCTGCGTTTGTACAACTACCCCTATTAATGGTCATACTACATACCATATAGTTAACGAGGCATATAGTATGAAAATTTTTACCCCTTTACTCTTGATAATATTCACTTTTGGGTTGAGAACTCAAATCATGCCTTTACACAAACATTTCTCCATATACGAGGATCTCAACTTCCGCATCTAAATCATCATCAAGTGGTTACATTTCATCATTAAATGATCTAGCACTAAAAACACCTTTATCATCCAAAATAATAATATCCCTATTATTTTGGAGTTTTTATGAAAAATATCCAAATCCTTGACGTTTATAACATTTTATATCACATGATTTGGAAACAACCATAATCTTAATTTTACCTATGAAATCCATAAAGTGTGGTTCTTTTTTGGGAAAATACTTTTAATTGGTTTGTTGTTCCCTTACATGCTCTTGTGGTTTGGAATCCTTAATATTGAAATAATATTTAGAATCCATACCATAAGATTTAGGGTTCATCCTTCTTTCCTTTACATGCCTCTCCACATTAGTAGCCCTAGGAAGTAGATCCTTCATTTCCAAGTAGTGGTACATATACACTATGTTTTAAATGTCATGGTGATTCCATTCACAAACCTTTCCAAGGGGGCCTCTTTCTCTTAATTACTATTGGTTCAAATCATTATGATTTACTTCTATTTTTGACACTCCTCAAAACTCATGAACTCTTATTTTAAACCCTCCAACTTGTAGAACAAGTCAAGATATTAGTGGCTATAAATGAACCTCTTCTGCATTTACACATTAATCTCCTCCCATGTGTGGACGGGCCATTCTCCAATTCATTATCGACTGACTTGTTGTTGATCCCAAAAAATACTGGCATAGTCAGTGAATTTCACAGCCTCCAACATCACCATAAATTCTACTGAATAGTTATGATATCAAAAAAAATGATCTATATTTCATTCCCATTCCATGTAAATTTTGGGACCATTCATACCTTGGAATGAAGGGATCCTCAACTTTACTCCTCCGAGAACATAATCTGTCCTCTATGGTGGTTGATTTCTCTGAATTGGTTACTCATGAAAATCAGATAACTCCTCTCCTTCTTCAATGACCCGCCACTTTAGTGGTTCTCATGAATAGGAAGGGGATTACAGTTCATCCATCCTTGGCTTCGACCATTGGAATTGTTCTTGTATATATCTCATGAACAAGTTAATTTCCACTTCATTGGTTTTACTTCACTCCTCCATTTAGGAATCTTGTCAGAAAAATTGAAGAGAAATGAAAATGGACCTCACATACTCTCTCAAGTGTTTAAACTCCAAAATAAAATTTTCGATAATGTCTCAATCAATTTCTTCATCTATCAAAATTGTAAAACTCTTGCCTTTTACCTCTCAAATTTCGTCCTACAGTGTTCATACCCAATCTAAACAAATCAAAAGGATCATTGAAATGAGGACAGCCAGAACTAGAATTCAAAGATAAAATTCAAAATTATTTCCTTGTAAAAAATTTGGGATGGGGAAGAAAATGGATGAATAAGAAAGAAATTATGATGTAGAAATCAAAATGTGGCAATTTTTAGCCTTTAATTGTTTTTTTATTTTTTATTTTTGGGATATCTTTAACTGAATAATTGTTGTATCACAAATTTTAATTTTAAAATGTAATTTTTGGTTACTAATCAATTTTTACATAAAATGTAATCAACCTATGAGTTTCATGTTTTTAAAATTGAAGAATTCATCACAAAATTTGAACCTACTGTATCTCATGATATATAGCATTTATTTTGATGATTCCAAATGGACAAGAAATATGAGATTCTCAACTAATAAAATGAAAAGATATACATCTGAAATTATGATGAAATAACATCCATAGATAAAGATGAAAATATACCATAATGGATGTTGGACCAATTCGAAGATAAATGAATATGGAAGAAGGGATAAGATATAAAGAACATGATTTCTTCCAAGTTAGAACTGATAAAAAATGATAGGTAGTGAAAGAACCACTACTAAGTGTCATAGGAACCATGTATAATATTCATATGTTGATCTCATAGATCGTTGTAAGAAAACAAGTGATGGTGATGTCCAAACAGTGAAAAGGAGAAAAAAGAGGGAAATGGTCAAGGTAGAACCCAAAGAAAACTTACCTCTAAAAACACTATCTAAAAGACTCCACAAAGGATGACCAATAAAATGAGATTTCATGAATTATGAAAGAATACAAAGGATTCCAAAAACGGCCTAAAATAACATTACCTTAATTCATGATGTCCAAAGAGTTCAAGGGGGTGGCTATTTATTCCAATGAAACAAGAAATTTCTAGAACACCATGGGTTGGGTTTTTAAAATCAAGTTTGGGCCTTAATTAATGTAATTATAGGCTTGGATTTTTTCCTAAATAATGAGTGTTGGGACTCCTTTTGAAATTACATGATTAAACCATTTATGGCCTCCTTCATTATCTTGGTCCACTCCCTTAACTTTAGGACACCAATTCCTTGCAGTGGGTCTTGTGAAATCATTCCCCTTCCTCCGTCCTCATCAAGACCCCCTTCAACCCCTCAATTCCCATTGTTTCTATGATCCTATTAAATCATTGTTTACATGTTCTATTACTGAACTATGTTTACATGCCATTCCAGCCATGTATTAAAAGACAAGATTTACCTTTCATTCCAGCCATGTATTACTGAACAAGATTTACTTGCCGTTATAGCCATGACTATCACATGGGATATAAATATTTAACCAATGCATTGAAAATATATATAGGTCCCACCCATCTCATAATGAAATAATTATTATTTGTGAGACAAAAACATAAATCATAGCATAATACATGTAACTAAATGGGTTTCTTAAACATCATTCCATCATAATCCATAGAAAACAAATTGAGTTCATAAATAGAATTCCATCATAAACACAACTCAAATCATATTGATAATAGGGATAGAATTGTAAACTGATTTAATTAGAATCATCACATGTGAAAAATAATTTTAAAAAAGCACTCAAAATTAATTCACGAGGAAAATATCCTTTCCTCTTCAAAAATGGTTTCTTTTCTCAAAATGACAGAAAATTTTAAAATAGAAGAATTTAGTTGGTAATAAAATGGAAATCGTGTAATGGAAACTTCATGGAATTAAAATGATAAGAAGAGGTAAAGACACATTCATTTCGTATATGTTAAAAACCATTATTCTTATTCTCTTGCATGAAAAGTCCAAAAGTATCTCGTTTGGAAAACAAATGAAATATTCCTTCCACTATGATTAATACATATTTACCAATATTTAAAATACACATTAAACAATTGTAGATGAATAGTAATAATATTAAATATTTAGGAAACATTATTGTGAATGATATATATACCCCATTAAATACTTATGAATAACAAATCTCAGATAATAAAGAGCTTTCAAAACGATTGGTTTCCATATGTCCAATTTCATCTGTATGTTTCTAAAACTAGACTTTTTCAAGTCTAGCCTTTTGATTTGTAGAGAAGTTACACATAGGATGTCTTTTTTAAAAAATTATGGCCACTAGGCTTAAGTCAAAGGATATATAAAATGAAATAAGAAGGGTTTGTCCAAGAAAAATTGATTTAGAGTGTGATTAAAAGAGACGAAGAATTTCCCTTTTATAGGAGAGTTGAGGGGAACTTTAGGAAAGCCTTTAAATATTAATTAATTATAAATTAATTATATGATTATAATTGTCCAAAACAAAATTATTTAAAATATAATATGAATATGGGTGTATATACTCTTAACCCATAGGTTTTAGACAATTTTATGTCACAAAAGTAACCTTATCTTTTTGCTTTAACCCTTATTTGAAAATATTAACTCTTACCATCTCTTATTGTATTTTAATAATATATTGTTACTATAGTTAGTATAATATTTCAAGAGATCCTAAAGTGGATAATTAAAAACTTTTTTATCACTATATTACTGAGTTAGATGAATATTATATTTTTAGTACTATTATATCATTTCATAAAATTGTATTTGATTTAAAACCAAATTTATGTCAATTTTGACACTATTTAGTAATTTATTTCTATTAAAGTCATAAAAAATTTATTGATTAGAACCAGAAAAATTAAAGCATCCCTCACACGTAAATTTCATCAAAGTAAATCCTGTATGGAATTAAAATGTTCAAATTAAATTTATTTTAATATTTATAATACAATTTATTAGAATATTACAACCATAATTTAATCATTACATCATCATTGTGTCATAAATTAAATTATATATTTAAGTTCTAAAATTTTTAAATAAAAGAACATGATGTTGGATTGCTTTTCTTATTTCTAATTAATATTTATATTCAATGAGATCAGATATATAACCCTATATTAAAAATTATTTAGTAAAAGTTACATTTTATTGTTATATTTCTCTCTAATTTAAATTAAATATTATAAATGGTCATTATTACACAGAATTGGCTACATGGGGTAAGTAAATTGACTCAACGATCATAATTATCGGCCATATCTCACTCAATAAGGTTTGGACACGTATAATGGTATCTTTATAATATTATAATATAAATTGTCAACCTTAATTACCTTATTTACCCTTTAACCATGGTAAAAATAATAATTATTGATGTCACTATTCATAATGTCCAAATATAAAAGGAACAAATTTTCAAAATTTTCTCCTTAAGATTCCAAATTGGGAATCCATTTTTCTGAATAATAAAAATAATTGGAATAAATTTATATAAAATTAACTCCCATTTTCATAACGAGAATTCATATTTTTAAGAAAAAAACTATCAAATGATTCACATTTGTTTATGTCCAAATTAAATGTGAAATAACATAGAATGAACTAAATTGGATTAAATGATAAAAAATAATCACATTAAAATTTGAAACCATTGAAATGATAATATAACTATATTAATAAACTATAAAAAAAGGTGGTTTTGAATTTAAATGTACTGTTTTACTATACATTAAAATATAAATTTCATCAGAAAAATTAAAAAAATTCAACCAAAGTAAATTTTTGTTTTCCTGATTCCAAATTACAAGTTAGTTTTTTCAAATATTATATATAAACATGTTAAAAGAAATATTCGAAATGGGTGTGCTATCAAAAGGTGAAAAAACTGCATTTTTTGGAAAATAATTTTTTTATACGAAATATTGAATTCTTTCTAATATAATGTCCAAAATAAGATGAATGTATATATTATTTAAAATTAAAAATTTGATCAATAATATTCATAATAAATAGTTTATATCGCATTAAATGATGCTATTTTAGTAATATATTTTTTGTTTAGTGAAACTCGATATTGCCAACAATGTAATCTATCAAGGAAGGCTACTCTTGCATGTTACACAAGCCAAGTTAGTGTTACATGTCATGAAAGCTTAATTTGGTGTTTCCTATAACCTAATCCAATAATAGTAATTTAATTTATTAAACAAAATCTATTCTCATTGTTGTGGGTATCGTACACTAACTTGTTACATGGAACATACAAAAAGTCAGTTTAGTGTGAATGGATTGTTTGAATTAGTGCATTGTAATACATAAATGAAAATTTTATTTTATTTGAAAAAAATACTCCATAAAAACTAAACGGGTATAATTATTCCCCAATTAAAAATATTAATGTCATAGAAATTCTTTTGGGTTATAAAAGTATTACCAATTAAATGTTTCATTAATGGAAACCCACATTGAAAAAAGGAATTCTAAAAATTCATTAGAAAAAGAAATGTTAGAAACATTACTATTACCAAAATAAACTCATCACTCGGCTTCCACATAGGATATCTTTGGTGAGAAGTTAAAACATGGATATTGAAGTAACATCTATCCATCATGTCCTGATGGATAGTGATAAGGAACAAGGTTTGGAGAATGTCAACAACAAGAAATACATAAATATGTGATGATTTAAAGGAACACTAGATTTATTTGATAAAAATGTACTAAGATTATATCTATTTTTAAAATATACATTACGTAATGTTGAGTATTTTTTTATCAGAATAAATACATACTTCATTTTAGTAAAATCTCACCATTTATTGTGCCATGACACTACTGGAAATTCCATCATTCCCAACGTTTTTTTCCCAACGGTTTTAATAAACTGTTGGGAAAAAGACCCTATGCCAACGATTCATATGAACCGTTGGGATATAGATCATATGGACCGGTTTTTCCAACGGTTCAAATGAACCGTTGGGATATATCCATCTAAAATCACTTCCGCCATCGGGATACTTCTCTGATTCCTAACCCGCACCCATCCAAACCCTCGGTGCCACTCACATACTCCTCCCGTCCTCACCAGGGCTCCCATACCGACCACCCCTCACGGCTCGCCGCTCACCGATCGCCGCTCGCCACTCGCCACACGCCCCTCACCGCTCGCCGCTCGCCGCTCCCCGCTCATCGGCTCCCACACATCCCCCTTCTAGCCACAGTTATCCAAAACCTATAGGGCCCCTCCGTTCCTCCTGTCAATTCTGCCGCTCTCTCCTCCTGTCATTACTGCCGCCCTCACCCCCCTTGAGTTCCCCTCCTCCCATCCTGAATCATGCTCGCCGCTCACAGCTTCCCGCTCATGGTCGCTCGCGAATCCCCCTTCTGTTGTGTAAGCATCAATTCTAACTCTCTGTATGTTTAAATTCAGGTTAATTATGAGTTATTATTAGTATTTATATGATTCATTCAGGATATAGAACTGTCATTTCCAATGTTTTATATGATTTATTTTAGCTCTGTTGATGATTATTTCCTTTACAAAATTATCCAAAGGAGGGTGATTCAACAATACATCATTGAGTTCACCTGTATATTGAATCAATGTTTTTTGATTCCACATTTGCATACGTGAAACCCAAAAACTGCATGACATGTGTATTATAATCATTATCCCAATTTGTTTGAGGGGTGATCTTCCTTATTTAGATTCTTTTCTTCTTTCCTTTCTGTTGATACAATGTGTTTGACTTTATACTGTTTTATGAGATCGTTTCTCTTCTTCGATGTGATGCTTTTAAATGGATTTGCCCTTTTTTGAGAGGCATCTCACACGAGAGTGTTTTTTTGGTTATTTAATGATGTTGCATGGTTATGAACCTTGTTCATCTGATGTGAAGTTATGTTCTTTATATAATGATATCCTTGGGAGTCATTTCATAGGATGGATGTTCAGGCCCCTTTCTCTCCTTTTCAAGTTTGTTTGAAATTTTAAAGGACATTAATTGTTTGAGAGATATCTGTTATAGGGTCCCAAATTTATAAAACCCTTTGTGTTTTATGAGGGTTGGAGGTTTCAAGAGGGTGATTAGAGCCTTTTACATTTTCAAATTATAATTTTATTCATGGTGTCACTTATTTGATCATGCATTTGATTTCTTGTCCATGTGGTAACTTGTTTGATTATGCAGTTACTAGTTTGTTTTTTCCACCCCTTATTTGACTATGAAATCTCTTTTTTTTCTTATGGTTAATTGGTGAGGTTTCTCACTTTTTTGTGTGAGGAAACATTGGAAGCTAGAGTAGCCTTCGGGTCTTCCATGAGATGGATTTGTTTTTCTAAAACATAATGTGAGAACATTTCCGGAGTATTTTGAAATAACCCCAAATGTCTCCATGAGATAGTATAAATAACCACAAGTGTCTCCATATATCCTATCCTCTTCACATGGGTTGGCCACTCACCCAATCATATCAAACATATCGTATTCTATCCTCTCAGTCACATAGTATAGACTCATCTCTCGAGGATTATCCCATAATCCTCATCCCACACACTATAGTCTTCATTCAGCATGTCGACCATTCCTTAATTATATTATTAAGAATCTGGTCAAGAACCTCATTAAAATCATGTTTTTTAACCCAGGCCCACTAACACACCAAGCCTCTTGGCATTATAATTCCAGTATGTCCGACAATACCCAATACTCACAGTAGCATCTCATCCTTGATCTCCTTAGTTTAACTTCTGAATCATTAAATGGAGTAAAACCATTCATAATACATTTTATAGACTCCGATGGACCATCCCACTCTAAGAACCCACCAAGATTCCAATCCATCCTCATAAGTATTTCCTCATCAAACACTAGACGTACAATTGCCACATTTATCACCATAAGGCCCAATCCTCTTAGGAATATTTTACTTGATCTAAACCCTCATCTAGTCCATACACATATCATCCAAATTATAAGACATATGTTAGACCACTCATATCCCAATTGGTATCTTATCCACTTGGATACCTAGTGACAGGGTGATTTCATTTCCATAAAATCACTAATGAATTTTATCTAAACCTAGGCGGCTTGTGAACACCATATCTATAGGTCTTATATGTTAATCTATTTACTTTCATTTACCGTCATTAGACTCCATGACTCCCATGGAACATAGTTATAATCAATCCCTTGGAAATCTAAGATCGAATAATCAAGTTAGTGTTTAAGGGTCTATCGAGGCTCTTGATACTATCTTTATATACATAAGAATTTTTATTTAAAGAAACAATTAATTTAAGTAATGGTTGATCACCTATGGATGTTCTTATACTTCATCTTCTAACTGCTAAATGATGTATTTCCTCCACATGAATGAGGAATTAAAAAACTCCCCTTCCATGTTCATGTAAAACCTATATTTTCCAAAGAAAGCATACTAACCACAAATATATAGGTGAGAAAAATTAGAAGACTGGTCCATGATCACATCATTAATCATAGCTTCATCAAAAATCATCATGCTTAAGCCTTATATTAATCATATGATTTGACATATACTTACCATATTAGTGAATGTTGATTCATATTCAATCACTAACAATTTTTCCTACTCAATATCTAAGAGATCTCAAGATCTAGCTTGTTTAAGATCATCTAGGAAGTTTTGGTCATTGAAGATTAGTTGGAATCACTTCTAATAATGTTTTCATCCTTCCATTCCACAATAACATTACACCACAACCTATCTTGACCCTTTAGTAATGGTGTAGCCATGTAATTTCCCAAACAAACTTGTATTGAACAAAACCAAACTAAGATGAAACTCGAGCCAAACTAATTATATACCACTTATAGGAAGATTAATTGTTAATTAATAGCAATGTACTTTTTAATAGTATCAATTTGAAACATGGATTTGTTTCCCCCTTGCTTTCAGGAACTTGATTTGACCTATGTGGCATCGTGGTTCTTATATGTTGGGCGGTGACATGTATAGTCACACGAGACAGGTATGTTTTAGTTTAGTTTTTATTTTATTTTTTTATCGCATTGTCCACTTAGGTCTTTTACTGGTTTCTATGGACAGGGAGTAGTTATATTCTACAAAGGAGGCCAGAAGGGGTTTAGATTGTTTCAATCCGCTGGCTTTGATCCGAGGTAAGATTCTATGATTACTACTTGTCTCGCACCACATATATTTTGGGGATTTCAATGTTTTTGACTCCATATTATGTTTTTGGTAGGGCGTTGGATCGTTTTGTGTTGGTTCAGGTGGATTTGTTTCTCGCCAATGGAGGTATGGATTTAATGCTGTTGGTTGGTTTTTCACTGGTTATGTAGGGTCCTTTATGTGTTTTAAGGTTCTTAATATCCTTTTTGTAGTGCGTTGATCCCTGCTCGTTGGTTTCGAGTCACCAAGTCAAGGGTGACTCGCCTGCGTGTGCATAGGTAAGTAAGTATATGTATGTGGGTTCCCCCGTTACGTGTATAGTCAACCATGGCAATGATTATGCACGTATGGGGCTTGGTGTGCCCATGTATATATATAAAAATGCATACGCAGGAGAGTGGAGACTGGTATATGCATTTAAGAATATGTGTAAGGATCCCCTTGCACATACTCATGGCCATGTGGGTGTGTGCATAGGGGATAGGTGTCCTTGCATGTGTGTGAAGGTGTGTATACTCAGTTGGGGAGCGTCGGCTTTTAGTTAGAAAGATCCAAGAGCCGAAGTGGACGGCTTGGTTCCACCTTGAGGTAGGTTCCCTCTTCTAGTCTCTTTAATTAAAGAATTCTTTAAATTGTATTACCTTATTTCTTAATTATGCATAATTATATCGACTTGCATATCTTGAATAAGTGTTCTTTTATATAATCATTTCATTTGATAAATAACGTCATTTTTTATAATAAAACCCTTCCAACGGAGGGGCGCTGTCTGCGAAAACTCACAATGATAGTTATGTTGATCTAGTTGCTTAACTTATTGCATTTGATTTGTGCTGAATGAGTTATAGAATAAATGTTAAATATAATTAAATAAATTTTGTGATAAAGCAATGCCATGATTTTATAATAAAACCCCTTCAATGGAGGTGCGCTGTCTTCTAAACCAAAGAGTAGTGATAGTTATTTTTTGTCGTTTTGTTTCCCTTTAGACGTTGCGTCATTGTGTCACTCGATACAACCTTCTCTGGTGATCCCTTGTTATAGAATATTAAATAGTTGATATGTTCTATCATTTGGCTGCAGGGCGATGGTCGGAATGTTTCCCCACCTCCTCCCACTCCATTCGCTCCTGGCCGGAAGATGCTACCATGCGGATGTCGCTGGACCGGGCCAACACGTCGCAGTCACACTGCGGTCACGCCGCGGTCACGCCGCGGTCACGCCGCGGTCACGCCGCGATCACGCCGCGGTCACGCCGCAGTCACGCCGTGATTTGGCCCTGATCCAGTGACATCCATCCCACACCAGCCCCTTTCCACCTTCATTTTAGCCCGCTGCCACCAGCATTGCATCCCGCAACAGCCCTCCCTTCCACCTTCAAATCAGCCCGCACCACCACCCAGCACCTGCAACTAGCCCCCTTCCACAAGCATTTCAGCCTCCTTCTTCCCCCTTCGCTCCTGGCCGAAAGATGTTGCCTCGTGGATTTCGCTAGACCGGGCCAACAAGTCGCAGTCACGCCGCGGTCACGCTGCGGTCACGCCGCGGTCACGCCGTGGTAATGCCGTGATTTGGCCCTACTCCAGTGACTTCCAACACACACCAGCCCCAATCCACCTTTATTTCAGCCCGCTGCCACCAACATTCCAGCCCACAACAGCCCCCCTGCCACATTCGAATCAGCCCACACCACCCCCAGCACCTGCAACCAGGCCCTTTCCACCAGCATTCCAGCCTCCTCCTGCTCCATTCTCTCCTGGCCGAAAGATGCTGCCCCGCGGATGTCGCTGGATCGGGCCAACACGTCGCTGTCACGCCGCGGTCACGCCGCGGTCACGCAGCGGTCACGCCGCGGTCACGCCGCGGTCACGCCGCGGTCACG
The DNA here is from genome assembly GCA_963277665.1 of Viscum album. NCBI lineage: Eukaryota > Viridiplantae > Streptophyta > Magnoliopsida > Santalales > Viscaceae > Viscum > Viscum album. The sequence continues at coordinate 584,579,063 of OY728137.1, forward strand.
CCGCGGTCACGCCGCGGTCACGCCGCGGTCACGCCGCGGTCACGCTGCGGTCACGCCGCGGTCATGCCGCGGTCACGCCGTGGTAATGACGTGATTTGGCCCTGCTCCAGTGACTTCCAACACACACCAGCCCCAATCCACCTTTATTTCAGCCCGCTGCCACCAACATTCCAGCCCACAACAGCCCCCCTGCCACATTCGAATCAGCCCACACCACCCCCCAGCACCTGCAACCAGCCCCTTTCCACCAGCATTCCAGCCTCCTCCCGCTCCATTCTCTCCTGGCCGAAAGATGCTGCCCCGCGGATGTCGCTGGATCGGGCCAACACGTCGCTGTCACGCCGTGGTCACGCCGCGGTCACGCAGTGGTCACGCCGCGGTCACGCCGCGGTCACGCCGCGGTCACGCCGCGGTCACGCCGCGGTCACGCCGCGGTCACGCCGCTGTCACGCCGCGGTCACGCCGTGATTTGGCCCTGATCCAGTGACATCCAGCCCACACCAGCCCCTTTCCACCTTCATTTTAGCCTGCTGCCACCAGCATTGCATCCCACAACATCCCTCCCTGCCACCTTCAAATCAGCCCGCACCACCACCCATCACCTGCAAATAGCCCCCTTCCACAAGCATTTCAGCCTCCTTCTTGTCCCTTTGCTCCTGGCCGAAAGATGTTGCCTCGGGGATGTCGCTAGACCGGGCCAACACGTCGTGGTCACGCCGCGGTCACGCTGCGGTCACGCCGTGGTCACGCCGTGGTAATGCCGTGATTTGGCCCTGCTCCAGTGACATCCAACACACACCTGCCCCCATCCACCTTCATTTCAGCCCGCTTCCACCAACATTCCAGCCCACAACAGCCCCCCTGCCACCTTCGAATCAGCCCACACCACCCCCCCAACACCTGCAACCATCCCCTTTCCACCAGTATTCCAGCCTCCTCCCGCTCCATTCTCTCCTGGCCGGAAGATGCTGCCCCGCAGATGTCGCTGGATCGGGCCAACACGTCGCTGTCACGCCACGGTCACGCCGCGGTCACGCCGCGGTCACGCCAAGATTTGGCTCTGCTCCAGCGATATCCATCCCACACCATCCCCCTTTCACCTTCATTTCAGCCCTCTGCCACAAGCACTCCAGCCTGCAACAGCCCTCCCTACCACTTTTGAATAATTCTGCACCACCCCCCAGCACCTGCAACCAGCCCCCTTCCACCAGCATTCCGGCCTCCTCCTACTCCCTTCGCTCCTGGCCGGAAGATGTTGCCCCGCGTATGTCATTGGACCAGGCTAACATGTCGCGGTCACGCCGCGATCAAGCTGTGGTCACGCCATGGTAATGTCGTGATTTGACCCTGCTCCAGCGACATCCAACCCACACCATCCCCCACCCACCTTCATTTCATCCCTTTGCCACCAGCATTCCAGCCCGCAACAGCCCCCATCCACCTTCGAATCAGCCTGCACCATCCCCCCATCACCTGCAACCAGCCTCCTTCCACTAGCATTCCAGCCTCCTCCCACTCCCTTCACTCCTGGATGGAAGATGCTGCCCCGCAGATGTCGCTGGACCGGGCCAACACGCCGCGGTCACGCCACGGTCATGCCGTGATTTGGCCCTACTCCAGGACGACACCATGTGGAGATTCGCAGTCCTGTCGGGATACTTCTCCAATCCCTATGCCGCACTTCTCCAAACCCTCGGCGCCAATCCCATACTCCTCCCGTCCTCGCTGCCGCTCCCATACCGACCACCCCTCGTCGCCGCTCCCATCCCAACCACCCATCACCGCTCGCCGCTCGCCGCTCCCTTCTCATCAACACTCATGCTTTTTTACAAAATCTCTATGAGAACCCATAACCCTTCTCATTTTACCCTAAACCATAGCTCGACACAACCATATGGAAGATTTTTTCCAATAGCACGACATGAATCCTACTTCCCAACCGACTCTCAACGCGAACCCTACTTCCCAGCGCGACAGGTCTGGTTTTCCAACGCTCTATTCTTTTGCATTAAATGGGTACGTGTTATGATCTCCTTACGATTTTAGGTTTTGTTTGGAACCTAGCTTCCCTACCTGCTCTCTAGGGTTCTAACTCTACTTTCCAAACGGTCATCTTATCTTTGATTCAAGTATTTTTTGTTCATTCACATTAAATCAGTATGTATGCCTTCATTTATTTTCGATTTTTTGGTTCCATTTCGCTGCAATGTACTCTCTATTATGACCCCCTTATGAACACAAGAAATATATCATTTTAGGTTGCAGTTTTGTTGTAATTTACCTGTATAGAATCATTTTGATTAATATTGAAGAGGTCAAAATGAGGTGAAGATGAGGGGGGATGTGCTGGAGGGGGGTGGGGGGGGGGCAGGGGTGAGGTGAGGAGGGGTGATGGACAGGGAGTTGGAGGTGGCTGTGCAGATGGGGGAGAGGGGGGGGGGGATGTGCTAGGGGTGAGAAAAGATAAGATATGGGGGTGAAAGAACATCCATGTTGATAGCAGCACCAATACATCGACGACTAGAAAAACGTGATCATCGATCAGCAATGTCTCCAACTGATCATCTATCAACAATGCCTATCCATGTACCTCGCACTAGATATAGCTTTATACCCTATATGGTCATCTCCCACTAGCACACCCCGAGTCACCACTACATGGCATCTAACCCACCCCCTTGTATAAATCTTTTAGTTCCCAAAACCCATATTTCCCATGTACGAAGAACACATGATGTGTGTTCTCAAAACTACACATCATGTACATGAGTTCTCACAAACTAAACCCCCCAAAAATATCTCAAAACACCTAATTTCTCTAAAGTATCCATAGATTGAATCCTGAATAGGTCACCAAAAACCCAAAAAATACGATTAAATCTTAAAATCAACTACCCTATGGGAATTTTTGGGGGAGGCGGGGGTGCTTGGCGGGGGTGAGGTGGGGAGGAGGGGGGCTGTGTATGGGGTTTGGTGGGGAGGGGGTGGGCTGGGCAGGGGGTGGGGGTGGGTCATCATTCAAATTTCAAAGGATATAAAAATAATCTATGGAAGGTATATACTAAAATTCATGTAGTAATCTATTGGATTGTCATTGAGGATTATCTGAATGTTTGCATTACAGATTGGGGATAGAATATTACCTTGTAATCTTATCCTCTTAGAATATGATAGAAAATTCTAAAGTGAGCCCAACAGATGATGTAAATGATTCATAACCACTGACAAACACCATTTTGGATGTCATCATAGCAGATCCCCTTGATAATTAGGCATGCAATATCTCTCATGAATCAAGTATATATCTATCCCCATAGAATCTATGTGTGACAGAAGCCTGACCAATATCCCTCTCTTAAACACAAACCAATACCTTGGTAAATGCAACAATATAACTAAATATCTTGACATTATAGAAGTCATTACCCCATAGTATATGATTCCCCTATCATTATACTCTATGAACAAAAGGTTTATAATGGTCATAGTGTAAATATCCTTCTAGGATAGTATATTGAATGATTAAATTCATCGAAAAAAATATCAAATTTATACTGAAGTAATCAAAACTAATAACCCTTATCCGATAGATCAGGATTGAGGCAGGGGATTCTTCATATATGAGTTATAAACATGAATTATCAATATCCCCCTCCCTATTTGATCAACAAGACAACATTTTGTTGGTTCTTGGTCTCTCTACCACATCAATATGTGAACCATTCAAGGGGAAGGGATGTGAGTAAGCCTTCAAAAATGAGATGATTATTTCTATGTGTTTCTTGTGTGTTTGTTCTGTGATTTCAGGTGATTGAAGTGAGTTTTCTATGTGTGCAGCGTGTTTTCTTTGTTTGCAGGTTTCAGTGTTCCTAAACACACATAATGAGTGTTTTTTATTTGTGATTGCAGGCTGCAGTGTGTTTTTTTTATTGCAGGTTGCAGTGTGTTTTTTTTATTACAGGCTGCAGTTTGATTTTTGTGATTGCAGTATGCAGTTGATTTCAGGTTTAAGTGTTCCTAAACACACAGAATGAGTGTTTTTTTTTCTGTTTTTGCAGGTTGTAGTGTGTTTTTTGTGAGATGGCACATTTTTCACATAGTTTTCATTGCAGCCTGCAGTTGATTGCAACCTGTTTCATTTAAAATTAATGGGGGTCTAAGCCAACGGTTTCAAAATAGTTGGGTTATATGTGTGTCTGCATTTTTCAAAACCGTTGGGTTATATGTGTGCTACTGCATTTCCCAACGGTTTCAAAACCGTTGGGTTATACCCCTGCATTTCCCAACGGTTCAAAACCGTTGGGTTATACCCCTGCTGCATTTCCTGCATTTCCCAACAGTTCAAAACCATTGGGTTATACAGCCCCTATATGTTTATCCCAACGGTTTTAAAACCGTTGGCATTCCCCTCTGCACTGATGTTTCCAACGGTTCAGATGAACCGTTGGTATAACATAAATCTAAACAGCCTTCCCCAATGGTTCAACGTGAACCGTTGGTATAAGGCTTTCCCAACGCCTCACAGCCCAGCGGTTTCTAAAACCGTTGGGATAAGATTCCCCAATGGTTTGAGGGCCTTTCCCAATGGTTTTAAACCGTTGGGAAAACATGGATTTCCAGTAGTGTGACCAATTTCCTATTTTGTTCTTATTTAAAGAAATGATGTTGATTTTGTCATTATTGAAATATTGGAAGATCATGCTATATAATTATATGTCATTAGTTTTTTCACAACAAAAAGTTTCTCACAGGAAATCAATGATGCATAATTCCACATGTAGTGAGATAATACATTAATGTAATGAACATAAACTAGTGTATTACTTATTCTATCCATAAATGTATAACATTAAAATCCTTCCAAAAAATGAAAATATAATTCATTAAAAATAGGGGAACTAAATAGACATAACATTTATATCCAATATCTCATAATGTAGTTCTTTTTTTCACAATCAAAACATGTGAATACCTCAATCATGTAATCATTTAAAACATTATAATAACAATAATTATTGTATAACCTTTGTGAAAACATGCATTCAATATACTTTAACTCTTTCATTACACAAAAAATACATAAAATTCTATGTACTTAAAAAATGATATGAATTTGTTCTTATATCATCAATGAGGCCATTAATTCCATCATACATCTCATTATCTATTTATTCCATCATAATGCACATATAAAGCATTTTTATTGAAAATCTGAATAACTTTTAATGGTTATTGGTATCATTAAACATATAAAATCAAATAATTAAGGTAAAACAATAATGTAATAGTCCTTGTATGTTTCTTTATTCCATAATAACATAAAATTTCTCAAACAACATTATTCTTGATAATAATGTAATCATTACACAATCTTCTTAAACCATTAAACAAGCTTTATCCTTGAATTCCTTAACAATTATTTCATCCTCTATATTATTTTTAGTATCTTCATCATAATCAACATAAATACATCGCATATGAACATGATAATTTTCTTAGAGTGATTTTACCTTAGGTCATCAATTTGAATAATGATCATACATTTCACATTTAAAACATTAAACCTTCATTGATGTCTTAGAAATAATAGTATCCTTCTCCATTGTGATAACTAACCCTTTTCCATTATAATAACTATATTTGATTCCTTTGTTTCCACACCCAATGCATCTTCTAGTACCTTTGAAACTGTCTCCTTGATTCCTTTTACCATAAGATTTACTTGATTAACATTAAACATTCTTTCCTATATAATCACCACAAAACTACATCTTTCTCTTATTAGCTATTCCAGGAAACTCAAAATTGTTGAGATTATTGAACATATTTTGAGATTTTCTATTAGGAATAATAATTATGGTTCACCTTACAACGCCCATTTCATTTTTTTCTGATGAAGAATATCATTCCATTGTCCATCATATTCTCCATTAAACATGAATCCTCTATTTTCTAGTCATTTTCTAAAACCCAAAAATAATAGTCTGAGAGGAAAAAATCATATTAGAAAAAGAATATAATAAATTGGTAGTAATTTCAATCTATAATATATTAGGTGTAATCTTAGATTATTCATTATCTATACCATTATTCTAGGTCTATAACCTATAGTTAGAATTACCATTAGATAAATCCCAAGACAAACATTAGAAATATCTATTGGGATCTCGCTAATTTTTTCAAATCCTAGTTTACAAAAGTTAAATAAACCTTTAGATTAATACCAAATATAATGACCCATGCTTGAAGTACAAGGAAATTACATTTATTTTGTGGAATACTTAATACACTGCAAAAATATATGCTCAAAGACCATATTAGTTTACTAAATTTGGAAACATGAAACTAATTATCTAAAATAGTGGAAGATCTTTAATAACTCCTATAAAGATCGGCAACATTTTTCTTACCTAAAAACATTATTTATATCTTGGGTGATAGAAAAAATAAAAAGGGTTATCTCCAATGCTCAATAAGAGTAAAAAATAAGAACATAAAATAGACCCAAAAAATATGAATGTAAAAACATGAACACAATGTTTAAATATCAATATCTTGAGTCATGAAATAAATTATGGCAGTATGTAAGAAATTGATAATAAAGTAATTAACCATGATAAAATAGCATTTCCATAAAACATGGAATTGTGTAAAATAGGTAAGCACAAAATTTGATTTTCATAGTAGCCATGAAATTGTAGCCAAGAACATCATAGTGGAAAAAGTATATTACTAACCGTTGTTTATATTAAATTCCAGCCACGTATTACTGAACCAGAGTTTCGGGTTGTTATGGCTCTGTATTACTGAACCATATTTACTTGTCGTTCCTACCATGTCTATCTCATGAATTATAAATCATTACCCAATGCATTTGAGGGAGATATATGTATCACCGCTCTCAAAAAGAAATCATTCTTATGTGTTCCACAAAAACATAAATTATAGCATATACCCCAAAATAAGATGGGTTTTTGACCATTATTCAATCATAATATGTATAAAAAAGGAGTTTAATTATATCATTCCATCTTAAAAACAACTCCAAATATTGTGATAGTATGGGTAAGAACATTACCATATTTATATATAATCATCTTAGTTGGAAAATAATTTTGAAAAATCACTCAAACATAATTCCTGTGTAAAATATATTTTCTTCTTCAAAATCATTTTATTTTCCCAAAATGTCGCACAATTTTAATGGAAAAGAATTTAGTTGAAAATAAAATGACAATAATTTAAAATAATCTTCATGTAAATAAGAAATTAGAAGGATTTAAAACCCCACTAATGTTGTATAAGTTATAATACATTACACTTTTACTCTTGCTATAAAATTACAAAAGTAGCTCTTATGGAAAATGGAAGAATGATTCCTTCTATGCAATTTAATTCAAATTTACTAATGGGTAAAATTTAAATTAAAAAAGTAGATAAATAGTAAAAATATTATATTTTTTGGAATCATGTATGTGACTGATGAATTTACACCTGTAAATACATTCAAATAAAAAATATCAGATACTATTGAGATTGAAAATTTATCCCTTACCTTATGTCTGATTTCTTCTATATGTTTTTGAAACTCCTTTTTTCGAGTATCTCCTTTTTAATTTTACAAAAGGTATCCATAAGATAAATTTCTATAGATAGTGTGGCCTATACGATTATATGAAGAATTTTGGGAGAGGAAATGGGTGGGGGGTTTTAGGGAAAAATCACTTTAGAGGTGTGATAAAAAGAGAAGGAAAATTTCCTTTTATAGGGGATGTGAGTGACACTTTAAGAAAGAATTTAAATATTAATTTATTATAAATTAATTATCTATATATAATGGTCCAAAATTAATTAATTTCAAAGATAATATAAGGATGGGTGGTTATACCTTGAACCAATAGGTTATGGATAAGTTTTGGTCACAAAAGTATCCCTATCTTTTATCTTTAACACTTAGTTTAAAACATTAACTCTTACCCTATCTTCCTGTTTTTTCATAATATATGTTTACAATAGTTACTATGAATTTTCCAGAGAACATCAATTGGGTAATTAGTGGAATTTTTTACATTATATTTTTCAGTTGGCCAAAAATTATATTTTTAAAACAATTATATCATTAAATAAAATTGTATTTGTTTCAAAAACACATTTATTCCCATTTTGTCACTATTTAGTAATATATTTTGTTTAAAGACATTAAAAAATAATTAATTTGATAAAAAGGTATTAGAGCATCCCCCACATTTCAATGTCATCCAAAATATTCGTGGATGGCATCTAAATGTTCAAATTACATTTAATTTTAATATTTATTGAATCATTTATTTGAATATTTCATTGAAAAGGTAATCACTGCATCATCATTGTGTCAAAAATAAATTTATATATTTCATGTATAAAAATTATAAATAAAATTCCATGATGTATGAATTTATTTTATAATTCTAATTCCTATTTATAGTCATGTATATATGTTATAAAACCCTATATTAATTTTTGTAAAGGATACTTGTTTATCCCATATTTATCTTTAAAATAAATTAAAAATTATAAATAGTCATTATCACACCCCTGTGGCTCCATGGGGTCCAAAAATTGACCCCCGGATCCAAATAGTTGGACATATCTCATAAAATATTATTATGACATGTGTTAGGGTTGTTTTATATTATTATAATATTATTTTTTATCTTTATTTACTTGATTTACCCTTCATCCCTGGTAAATAAAAATATTTACTGAAGTTATTTTTCAAAATCTCCAAAAAATAAAAGGTAAAAATTTAAAAAATTTGGAAGTTTTGATTACAAATATGGAATTATAATTTATAAATTCAAAACACCTAATCGGAAATAATTAATTTAGAATTAATTCCCATTGTCAAAACCGGAAATCATGTTTTGAAAAAGTAAAAACTATTAAAAGTTAGACATGTGATTATGTCAAATTAAAATGTGAAATGACAACCAATGACTATAATTAGATTAAATTATAAAAAAATCTATATTTATACTTTGAATCCAATTAAAAAGATAATCAATCTATATAATCAAATTTGACAAAAATAATATTTTGAATTAAAATGTAGTATTTTTTACAATTCATTAAAATATGAATGTGATCATAAAAATAAAAAAATTCCATATAAGGAATATTGTGATTCCTTTTTTAGAAAAAGTTAATTTTTCATATAGAATATATTAATGTTTTAAAAATTAGATTTCTAATGGGTGGGCCTTCAAAAGGTGTGAAAACTGCATTTTTTAAAAAATAATTCATTTATCTAAATAATTGAATGTGTTGTTTTATCATGTCTAGAAAATACATAAGATGAATGTTAATGATATATAAAATTAAAAATCTTGTTTATGCTATTCATAAATTCTTGTTTATATCCCATTAAATAATATTATTTTAATAATATATCCTGGATTAGTGAAACTTGGTTTTGCGAACAAAGCTAACTATCAAGGAAGGTCTCTCTTGCATGTTATTCAAGCCAATTAAGTGTATCATGTAGTGAAAGATTCCTTTGGTGTTTCATAAAACAGAACCCCAAAATAGTTCTTTTAAACATTGAACAAAATCTATAATCTGTGTTCTGTGTATCATTTTGCAACTCGGTGCAGCGTGTAACATACACCAAGTTTATTGTGTGGAAATATAATTATTTACATATTTTAATGAAAGACATAAATGAAAATTTAAATTTATTCGAAAAAATGGTCAATAAAAACTCTGGGTGTTACACTACCTTAAATGAAGAAAATCACATGGGAATAAATTTGGGTAATTTTTTGATATAATTTCTCCATTTTAATGAATAATGATATAATGAATCATTTATTTTCATTTCATTATCTCATGCCAAGTATATAAGTTTTAAATGAATAATGTATGTATTTTTTTAAATTATCACTAGAAAGAATCTTAGAGACAATCAAAAACTTTTAAAAAAGATACATATTAGGGATGCCTAGTGGAATGAAAATTTCCACACACGAGCTATGTGTGAACACATGAGAATAAAGAAAAAAAAAGGTACTCTTTCACTGGTCACTATGAGGAGGAATCATTTTAGGTGCATTATAATTTAAAATATTTCATTATATATTATTTTTACGATTCAATTTTATGCAAAATTTTCAATTTATGTGTTCCCAATGGTGTGATGATAAAAAAACTATCATATAATCCAACGTGCCACAAATATAAAATAAAGATATTGTATACTTCAACTGAATGAAATGGTATTTATTTTAAATATATAGATATAGATTTATATGGGAGGAAAAAAACAGAATTATTTTCATTTGATTATATACAGATTGGTGAATCAAATTCCAAATTCACATTAAGCACATATAAATTTTTTTAAACGTTGAATGAAATAAGTAAATATTGAAAAAAATTAAATGAAAAAAAGTATTTCAATAATGAATATGTTTTAAATAATACTAATTAGTTATGTTTTATAACATCAATGAATAAAATTATCTACTTTTTTGCATGTATTTATATTATTTAGGCATATAAATAGTCACATATTGTTTTAGAATAATGGTTACATATAGTAGAATTGAAGCAGAAAGACGAATATAGTCATGTTAGGTGTGTTGGTTTTATACTACCATGGTGAGATGTTTTTTAGAAAATAAATTCATAGGGGTTGAAAATATAAAAATGAATGATATACATGAAGAAATAAATCCTAAAAAAGAAATTATTATATAGTCTAGTTTGAAAGACCAGTATTTTAAAATTTATCCAAGTTGAACAACAATAGAACAACAACCAAAATAAGAAAACCAATACACTATTATCTTTTAGGTTATCCATTCCCCCCAATTTTTTTATTTACCCAATGAAATCAATTATTTAATAATAATATTAAATAAATGTGAATAAAGAAACTACTGATAATTTTGTATTTTCTAATTTCTACTTGGTGAAAGAGAATGTGATTTATATCTATCATCGACCACCAATCACCTTATTAAGGAGGTTACATTATACAATATCAAAGGATGCATGCTACAAAAAAAACAACTCCTATAAGATAATGTGATATTGGGCTTTAGGTAGATCACTAGTCGAGCACTGAGCTGCCTATTTCCATTGATCATCCTGATGTTACCACTATAGAACGTGCTATATGAAACTTTATACCATTATAATTTAATCTTTTATATATTCATTATATCATCGAATACTCCATTTCAATTTTTTTTTTCAAATTAGTATCCATTAATAATCTTTCAAAATAGGTATGAGATGAGGAATGTAAATATAGATGTTAAAAATAGAATTAGAAATATATGTTTCGATCAAAATAATCGATTGGATCAACCAATAAATCAAAACAACCATTAGTGAGTACTTTTACCCTTCCACCAACCAATTCTACTTCCAATTTTATATTATTATACATATTTTCAGTATGAAATTCAATGAAAGAAATATGGATTACATTGAATATGAAGAAAAAATGTTTGGACTTTTTATTATAGATATACTTGTTCTTGAGAGTATTAATGAAATTAAAAAGAATGAATGGCTATGAATCTCACTCTTTTATGTTTACATGAGAAAAAAATCCTAAAATGTTTTCAAATAATTGAACTGTTATAAAAATTATAATTTCTATAGATTAAAATTTTCTATAAGAGTATAAAACCCACTATATAAAGGGGAAACTCTATGATTCAAAATTTTTTCTCATTAATCATGCTCTTATTTCAGAGGTTAAAACTACATAAAATATAAAAGAAATTAGAAAACAACTGAAATAGAAAAAAATGTGTGAATAGAAAATAAAAAATAATGGGTTCTTCTTAATACGAGAAATGCCGGGGTAAAACTATATATTCAAATCAAATATAAAATATTTATAATTTTTATTTTTATTTCGTTTTATTCATAGGGAGTGTTGGATTCAAATTTTAGACAATGAAGAGAATCCATATGATTATTTTTTATATCAAAATCATTGATTTTTAATAAATGGACCACACATGGTGTCCAATATGAATTTTTAATGCATGTAAAAAAATTCAAATGATATTATTCATAATATATGTTTTATATTATGTTTTACAGGGATTTTTTTTTGATATAGTTATATTTAATTATCATCAAAATCATTGTATTCTATTAGTGACTATCTATAAGTTACCTATGGATTTCTACACATGGATAAGTATTACAATATATATAATAATATTTCAAGATAAAAATACATATGAATATAATTACATAGTTGTTGTAACGTTTCTACAGTTTTAGAAACCAAATAATTATAATGATTTTGGATATTAATTTTGTAAATTTATGAATGATATCACATACCATCCTTTAAATATCATCCCAAAGAAGTATGTTTTAATGTAATTAAACATTAATTTAAAATATCTACAAAATTCTTCTGAATATAATTATCAATGATACAATGAAATTTTAAAGTCTAAATATTAAAAATTATTAGTATACATTATTAGAAATGACAGGGAAGAGTACATTATATCAAAATGTGTGTAGAAATATCGAACAGGTAATTTCGTATTCTATTTTTAATTATAATTTTTTCATAGAGATCATGATCAGTGGATCAACATGATTGAATATATAATGTTGCCTTTTAAATTTTATTAATTTAAAAAATTACCAAAAGGTTTAATTACTAAGAAAATTAGTTTATATTTTCATTGAAACATAAGAGAAAGATTTTTTTAGAATTTTTTTTAGCATTCTACCATTCATCAATCTGATGATCGGATTTCTCAGTATGATCCATTGTTAATTTTCACATTTTTTATTGAAATAATAAATCATCCATCATTGGGTAAAAATCGAAAAAAACAAATAATGATATTAAAACTTATGTAATTGAACCATGGGTCAGGTTTGATCTATAGGAACCTATTGAGTGTTAATCCAACGTATGCATTTGTTTGTTTGATGAAAAATATTATTCCCAATTGATATAAATTAATAAGAAATTCTAACTGAATAATATAGGGTAAAAATTCTGAAATTATTATTACATTGCAATAAAAAATATGAAAAATTATCGTAAAATTCATTTTGGATCTTTAGAAATTAGATAGACATCTATCCAATACCTAAATTTCTCAATATGATTGAAATTTTTTGGGACCTTTATGTTTTTATTAACATTTAATGTCACCTAAAAGTGATCAAATAAATGAGTACATATCACCACGAAAAGATATTAAGAATATCCTCAAATAAATTCTCATCATTAAAAATAAAGAACACATAAATCTAATATCAAAATATTGTGATATGATACACAGAATGATTTAACCTTTATATTTTTAGTAAAATGAAATATCAACCATTTATATTATAAAAAAATTAATAAGAGTTCATATTTACGAGAAAAATTATGAAATGACCCTTTAATAATATTTGGTTTGTTGTAATAAAACACACATATATTGGATGACAGAATTTCATTGTACGATGGAAATAATTTTTTTTAATAATTTACGCTTATCAATAAATGAATGAACTAATATGTAAGAGTATGAAATTGAATAAGATATCTTATTAATATGAAAACATAGGAAGAAAATAATTAATCAAATTATAATCTATTTGAAATAACATTCCATCAATATAATACTTATATTGACAAACATTCTCAATTGTGCCATTTCTCCTTTGCGTTGTTATTAATTTTAAAAAATATCATAAATGGTGAAAAAAATAAAATTAGTTCTTATTTACTGGTAAATATTTTATAATGATAATTGAGACATTTTTTATTTTTAGGAATTTACATCACATCAATCTAATGATATGTTTTATCAGTTTGATCCAAAGATCCATTTCACCATTGTATTTATATTAAAATGATTTGTCATTAATCAATGGATCAAAATGTGAAAATGACCTCAGGTTGACATGAAAACATGATAAAATGAACCTCATATCATTTCTAATATATTAGAATCAATCAGTTATCATTTTATTATCAATATGATTCCCTTATTCTTAGGTATGATTAAAATCAAGATATCACCGTTGTATTTTTATTGAAATTATTGTTTAAAAACAATGAAAACACAATCAGATTGCCATGGAATCTAATCAAAGTGATCCTAAGGTTATTCATTACTCTATTTTAATATTTTAAGATAATATTTAATATTTGGATTGCTCAAAATTATCCTAGGGTAAATTTCCACATTATATTTTTATTAAAATAACTTAAAATATAGCGAATATTAATAACAAAAAATAATGATTTTTATTGGTTGTTCTCTATTGGGAAAATATTTTCATGTCATTTTGATATGTAGGAATCAATCATGGGTAAATATGATGAAATTATTTCATAGTGTGATGTAATTTATGATTATATATTGTTAACAATTATTAATATATGAAAAATGATCAATATAGTGGTTATAGTTGAGAAAAAATCCCCAATTAGTTCAAAAAACAATTTCATTAACCTTTATGTCTTTATTGATATGTAAAAATTATCATCACTTTAATTTGATGTCTGAATTGCTCGGTATGATAGAATTTTTTGTTTGATCAAAAGTGTCATTTTATATTTATCATCAATTATATAAAAATGTTGTCATAATTGGTATTTTTTTGTAAATTAACAAATTAATTATTTTTATTAGAGGTATATTTTTTTTTGATATTTGGTTGGTTGTTGGATAAAACATGTTACATGATTTTTTCCATTGTTTTCATTATAATCAATTTTTCTGGTAATAATATTTTAAAATAATATAATTACTTTTTAATTTAATGATAGATAAATATAATTTTTTTATATTTAACTAGTTAAAATGTAATTTGTTTTTTATTAATAGTTTTTTATATAATATTTGAATGGTTTGTTTTTTAATATTTAATATTTATTTGACTGTAATAATTTATGTGTAATGGTTTTCTAAAATTTTTGTTTGATAAATAATTTTTAGGTTCTATGGTATTGTAGATACATTGATAAAATTCACTATATATCAGTGGATTGTAAATGTAATAGATGATACTTTTTCAAATCATTTTTAATGTCGAAAAATCTTCTCGTAATGTATTTTTTATAACCTTAATGTTATTTTAGAGTTATAGATGCTTATTTATTTTCTTTTCTATGTAGATTTTTGTAGTAGTTAATGCTTAATCTATATTAAGACATCTTATTTATAAAATCATGAATCATATTTTGTATCACATATTTTTTCGTATAATTCATGTCATATAAGAAAACTATGGATATATATCATTATATTAAATCTATTTATATATATTTCAACTCAAAAGATTTTAATGATCAAATATATAAGGTGTGTGTTTTGTGTTTACTACTTGAATTTATTTTTTGTGAAAACATATTCTTTTTCATTTCATTTTTCATCTTTAATAAAAAATAACACCCTTAATATTTTACAATGAATTGGTTCTCTCTCCAAAATATTATATGATAATAAGAAACAAATTTCATATCTATTTTTTTTCTAATGCCTAAATGGATATTGTAAACATTAATTTATTGTTCCATTAAGATTTTTGAAATTATCTATATAATTCAATATATTTCCAAAAAAAGGTGAACTGTTTTTTATTATTTTTATCATTTTTATTATAGTCAAATGATAGATTTCTTTATTTATACAATCTATTTCTCTTAATTTTCATATTTATTGGATTATGTGATATATTTTTTTCTTAGAATTATACGTTAATAAAGAGACATGTTACCATAGAATATATCCAATTTCACATATATATATATATATATGTGTGTCAAATATTCTACAAAATTATCCCTCCCTTATTTTCATAGATATGATGAGAATAAAATTAGTATTTTATAAAAAATATAAGAGGAGATATATTATAAATAGAAAAAAATTCTAGAATGATAGTAAAATAAATAAATATTAAAAAATGACATTGATTTTATGTTACATTCATAGGTTAAGCAGTTAGTAATTACAATAAATATACAATTTATTTAAATATTGTAAAAATATGTACACTAGTGTAATTTCTGTAATTGATGTGTGGGGTCCCATGTTTAAAAATAGGAAAATAGATTTAATTTCTTTAATTTATTAAAGAAAATATTGTTTTAAAAATATTCATGATGATTCTAAAAAATTATTACACCAACTAAATTTTTATTCGCACAATAATAACATCATTTATTTTTAAATTTTTTAAAGTTTTATACATAGTGTAATTATGCACAGTAAAAAAATATTCATATTGTAAGAAGCATATATAATACAATATTTGAATATGGTAATTGCAGATTATATGAATCTAAATGATGAATGTGTTCCATAGTATTAAGAAGTTGTCTAAATTATAAAATACACAATATATGTTTAGGTTGATGTAATTTCAAACAGTGAATGATTTGTATTTTCCTAAACATGTATGGAATTTCTAAAATTGTATGGATGTTATATAAAAACTATATAAATGTCATATGTATATTTCATATACCAGTACACATACATTGTACATTGTATGTATATTGTAATTATAGATAGCATAGATCTTGAAGGTGCATTGTATTATGTAATTACTAGTTCACACAACATAGTATTAAGAGATCTTTGTATGAATTGATAGCTTGTGAGTATGAAATAGTCAATTCACATGATATTATGAATTTCAAATATTCTTATTTTAATATATTTAATGCTATCCATTTTTTCACACCACATAAAAACATAATAGTTAATTAACTTTAATATGGTTAAATATATGAGTTTTCAAAATATAATATTTAAAAAATGGGAAAAATAAATGTGAAATAATTAAATATCAATATATGGTTTTGAAATAGTAGTAGTGATAAATCAATTAAATTCTAAAAAACTAAAAATGATAAATGATAATATATTATTAATACAATATCATAGTGTGAAATAAAAAAAATTGAATATTTAATTTATATAAAATAAGGAAGACCACACTAATGAATGAAAGTGAACTTTACAATGTCCTTAAAGACTCGTCTTCACTATGGAGAAAAGAAACAACACATAAAATTTGATTTTTATGAACATGGAACATTTATTGAAATGAAAAACAACACTATAATTGTGTATAAATCATTAATGTGGGAATTATTGAGGTCCAATGAAGTAACATCAATCTCATTTTCCAATTGTATATATATTTACATATATATTCAGAAGATATATGAATTCAGTTAATCATTATGTATTAAGATGTGTGAGTATTATCCCAAAATGTAGAACCACAAAAATAAACCTCTAAGATATGATTATTGGATTCCAATAAAAAAATCATTAATAATATTCAAATAAATTATTTTATTGAAAAAGTGATGTTTGTTCCATCTATAATGATTTCTATGATGTCTAATACCCTCTCATCATTAGAACATCTTGAATTATCATTGTAAAATGATGATGCTCATTGCACACCACGTGTTCATAATGAAATAAATAAATAAATAAAAATAATTTGAGAAATATATTATAATAGTAATAAATTTTCTATAACTAATATTCATGATTATTGTTAATTTTTTGATATTCTCCTTGATAAGGGAGTATTCCCAAATAGTTTATTATGGTTGGATAATGGTGGATACATCTGTTTATCCTTTTATAAAACCGAGGCATGTGAAATCATACTCCATTTCAACATATTCCTAATTAAAAACATAGTCAAATTAAATTGACTATAATATATAAATGAATAAAATATAATACTATAGATAAAAAATAAAATTTAATCATAAAGTGAATTACTACATAAAATAGTCTCAAAATAATTTGTGAATAAAATAATTTTATCAAATAAAAAATATTCTTATAATATTTTTTGAATGTAATAAATATTATTTGAAAAATAATTTTCATTGGGAAATGTTGTTATAGTTATGTGAAATTAAAATAATAAAAATAATATTATCACTGTACATAATAGTAAAAAAAAATAAAAAATATTTTTTTTAAAAAAATATATAAACATATGAAAATTAATTAATACATGTTAATGAAAAAACAACTTGTAAAATCATTTATTTAATATTATTAAATGAATAAATAAGGTAATTTATGGAAATATGTTTCATTGTTCATGATTGATAATGTAGTAAAAATTATGTTTCCATACCATTGTGTAAATCAATGATAATGATCTATTACTGATGTCAGTTAGGTTGGAATCTTCATTAAAGTATAAAACTTATACGTGATTAAAATGAACTAGTGAGAAATAATTAAAAAATAGTCAGTATAAAAACTAGCATAATATTAACATTAAATAGAGATAATTTAATTAAATAAGGATATGTATATAAAATATAATTTTTTAAACATTTTTGTATTCAGTGAAAAAAAGTTAGTTGATATTTGAAATCAATTATAAACATTTTTACACATACCACCAAATGAAAATTGAAAAAACATGTGATGAAAATATTAAATGTTGTATATTTACTATACATGTGACTAGAAATGTAACATACCCTATTTTTTAAAGGAAACTTAATGTTCAATAGCATAAATTATTTTCCACGTCGATCTTAAACGTATATCAAAATAGTATTTAAATGTTACTGTTAAAATAAGGTTTTTAGAATGATGGGAATGAATGATATTAAATTATTTATTAAAATATTGTTCACACATGTATATAAAATTTATTCTTGGTTTAACTTTTAATTATAATTTAATATAAAACATTTTTTAAAATAAAAAGAAATTTTTTAATGAAAATCAATTTTAATGTGCACAAGGATTTTTTAAAAATAATAAAACCACTCTTGTTAGATTATAATAATGAAATATATATGTAATATATATTATATAATTTTTAACATTGATCTTAGGTGTTACCTAGACACGATATATGAAAAAAATGAATTTACAAATAAAAGAATTATGTTTTCAAAAAAGCTAATTTTTCTTCTTTTGACACCGCACCTATTTTAAATATAGATTCTAATATTTCTTAAATATATTTTGAAATAAAAACTTCTTACATGAATTTAGATTATATTAATTTACTAAGGTTGAATTTTTTATATTCTTTTGATTTTTTTTAATTTTTGTATGAATAGTTGAATAAAATAGTTCATATTATTTGAAAACATATTTTTCATCAAATTTATTTACATTGGTAAATTTTATTTTTCATGTCATTTGATGAATAATTAGATTATTTTTTATAATATAATTTAATATTGGCCATTGTAATAATTTTCACATTGAAATAGGATATAAAAACTATTTGAACTTTTGACCATTTTACTTTAAATATTTTTCCTAATTCTGTCATTGGGAATAATTTTTTAATTAATTTCAACAAATTCTGTGTTTCAAATTTCAGAAAATTTATTCAATATTTGGAATCATAATGTATAAACTATGTAAATAGATATCTTTTATTTTTTAAAATTATGATGTGTAACATTAATATTAAAATTTATTACCATGGTTAAGGATAATCAGGTTATTAAAGGTTAGAATAATATTATAAATATAATGAGACTACCCTAAAAATTTTCCTAATATCATTGGAGGATATATTATTAACCAATATAATCATTGGTCTGAAATTATATAAATTTTAAGGCCCATGGTTGTGATTATAACATTTATAATATTTTATATAATGTAATGGCAAAGATGTCATAATTATATCACTCACAACTATAACAATTTTAATATGAGTTCATAAAAGTTATATCATCACCCATAAATTCTATTTATAATAAATGATATGAATAACTACATCATTATATTTTATTTATAATTTCTTTGGAAATAAATAATTAAGTTCAATGGTGACAAAATCATGAGGCAATAATATCTTTATTAATTAATGAATCAAATTAATGATATAAAAAATATTATAATAACTATAATATGATATAATTTAGGTCATCCAAGAAATATATCGATGAATTTTACATTTTATGGATGTTTTATAATATATAATTGCACTATATAATTATGTTATGATATTTCTAAAATGACAACAAGTAAGTAGTTCCAAAATTGATACAAATGGCATTTTAAAATATTAAATATTTTTCTAAATTCCATAAAATTTATAGAAATCAAATTTTAAGAGAAATAGATGTAATGTATCATAAAATGTCAATATTGAAACTTTTATTGGGAATTTGGCATGTTATAGTATTTTTATTGTCCCGTGATGTATAAATTACTTAATAAAATGATAAGAGATAAAAGTGTTAAAAAAGGTAAGGATTAAATAAATATATAAAACATTTATACTATTCATTGGAAGAATATATTTTGAAACATCATCATCATATATTATAAATAAAAACACATTTTACCCATTCAGAATTTGAAATTTATTTATATTAATACGATATTTTGAAGTATTCCAATAATTCGCCTCCAATATATTATAAAATATCACTACATCCTATCATTTATTCATTCTTAAAAACCATTTTGGTTTGGCCAAGATATTCTAAAATACATTCCTAGATTCCCTACCCACATAATTGTGGCCTTATTTTAAGTATAACAACCTCCATAGAGGTTTTAATATGTTAATTAATGGTGGTCATCCGAAGAAGAGGTATCGTTTTTATTTAAGTGTTTCTATTTTATTTCTTCTTACACTTCATTAAAAAATTCATAATATGTGATGAAATATTTATTCCACTATACTCAATATACTATGATTTTATTATGTAAATATAATCACATAAATCCATCTCTACTTCCACCAAATGGGAACATAATTAATCGTTCGTACATACGTGTTAACTACCACTTCCACGAAATGATATCATTTGTTTTTCATTAATGTCTCTCAAGAATTTTTATACTAATGGGATTATTTTTTATAAATTATATTCAGGAAATATTTATCATTATAATAATATAATATATCAATTACTTTTTTACCTTCAAAACACCAAAAAATGATAACGATGTTTTTTCATATGTGTTAACTATCAGCTCCACAAAGTGTTGTGATTAATTTTTCTACACCACAACCCATGTATAATATATATAATAGAATATTTAAATTTAAAATTTTATATTAATGATATTATGATAATAATGGAATTCTAATATAATAATTACCTTTTTTCTTAATGAGCAAAGAAAATTTAAAAAATTACTCATGCATATGTACAACAAACCATCTATATCATTGTAACATAGTTCATTTTTATATCCTTGGATAATGGAAGCAGTCTAAATTATTTTTCATTTAGTAAAATTATTTTTATTTCATGAATATTATTTTATATTTATTGATAAAATGAAATCTTATGGCTATATACCTCATACCATGTAATTTCGGACTCTTGTGACGAATGTAGTCAAAACATCTGATGTGAGCTTAAATAATTGTGTAACTATTATAATATGGTGATAAATCATATAAATAGAATAATAACATTTAAGAAGGTTCTCAAAAAGTAAATAATTAACTTATATTTATTATTTGGGATGATAAATAACATTCATGATAAATCAGACTCAAGGTAAGGGACCTCGTCTCAAACTCCAATCATTGAGGGATATTTTTATGTTATACAAAACCTTCTATTTTGATCTTTATAAAAAACCATTTTAATTTATAGTTATATTTAATGGTTTTCAAAAACAATTCGTTCTGTTATGTCTATAAGGAAAAATTTATTTTCATTACAAATGAAAAATGGATTGTTATTTTTAAAATATATATGGAGAAAACAAATTTTCTGCCACCAAGATAGTGATATTATATTTGTCTTCCACTCTTGGAATTAATGATTTTAAAAGAAAAATAAATCACTTATTTAAATTTAGGTGTATTTTTTCTATAAAATCTTTTTTAAAATAGATTTATTATTTCAATACCTTTAAATCATTTCATGGGATTGAAAATAAAAATTTATGAGTGAAATGTTGAGAATTTAAATCTCTTATGTGTTATGATCATATAATGGTACAAGAATATTTGACCGGTGGTAACATCATAAAACAAGAATGGGTGGTCCTGTGATAATCAAAGGACTAGTGTTTACATTATAACATATAGTTTTTCGGGTATGGATGTCGACGGTATGGTTATTCCATTTTGAAAGATTAGAATATATGGAAGTCAACCACATGGTTATTCTATTTATTTATTGTTATGTCCTACGTTACCTCTTTGAGTTATACATTTTTTCTATGGATTTAATTATAATATGATTATTAAAAAAGGCCAATTTATTTGTTTTTTATGGAATATATTTACTACTTCATAAAGGTGAAAATATTACTTTTTGATAATGAAATCATTATTTAAATGATTTCACATGAATAAATTATTTTCTTCTTGGGGAATCCAATAATTGGATTTTTGTGCTCATCCCATGTATTAAATTGTTTTTCACATAGAATAATGATTGGTATGGATAAATAATATATCTTGATGAAAGTGTTAAATATGTGACAAAAAAATTAATCATGTTATATTATAAATGGTTTTCCACTGGTAGAAAAATTTGATACGTACTATAAGTTTCTACTTATAATGTATGGGATTAATTTTTAATATTTTTCCATAATTATCTAAATATATAAATTAAAAAAATCCTCAAATCTATATTCCAGTTCATAAACACTAGAATAACTTATGTTTAAAGATGGGTCCTTACAGTTGGTATGAGATGATGATTTAGACTGCTTTGGAGATTTGAATGTTTTTTGATGAGTTAGGGATACCATTATGAGTTTATAATTTAATGTTTTATTATAAATTTAATGTATTAAAATATGTTTTGAGGCTTTATTTTTGGAAATTTTATGTCAACTTACAGGTTTTTTTGGAAACATTCACCTTTGAGGTAATTATTGTTTATTACATTCTTTGATGAAAAATTAAAGGTATTAGGTAAACATTGATGTTAAAACATTATATGGTTATTTTGAGGGTTTTATCATTTTTTGGAATTATATTGTTTAAGAAAAATGACAACCTACAGGATTGGTGACAACCTATTGCATATAGAAAGGCCACAAGAATTATACATATATTTGAAGGGGGATAATGGTGAATGACCTACCAATACCGTATGTGTTGTCTTTGAGATGGTTTGGTGATTATGTGATTAATGTTGTTCGGAATACTTTAATTATTTTTGGAACCATATATGATCACGGTATATAGTATTCTATGCTTTTTTATTTGATTAATAAAGGTTGAGTTATATATTCAAAAAATCCAAGCTTATATTGTAGATCTATGGTGATTAATGTTATTTATTGAAATGATTAACCTTTCATGTAGAGTTGGTGATTAGGAATATTACTTTTTAATATTACTCCTCATGAATACTTGATATTATTTGGAGAAATGTTATATAACGTAACATGGATGACTATGTGACTAAATCATTTTGTTTTTTGGGTTTTAATCTTTGTTATAATATATCTGTGAAATTTTAAATAATGTTATTTTTTAATGGTTTATGTTGAATTTTTGGTAACAATGTTAAATTATGGATATTAAAGTAGTTTTTCATTATATAACATATTATAATTATTGTGGAATTATATTATATTATCCTAACCATTTGGTATTTGTTTAATGTCTAAATAAAATATAAATAGATAGTTAATCTTTTGTGTAATATATGATTCACTAGAAGTTGATTATAGTTCATCAGGTGTGAAAAATTCATCTAGAAAACTCAACATATAGAGAAAAAGTTTATTTTATAGTGGAAATTGACAAAAGGATGAAACTCATCCTATCATGTAAAAATGTTTCATTATGTTCATAGTCTAGGAAGTAAATTAATTCCACGACTCAATGATGAGTATCTTAAAACAAAAACCTTATTTGTTTATTTTTATACTAAGGAATTAATAACCTTTTAACCAATAATATATTAATGGTTTTGTTATTGTCATCATTATCATATCCATGTTTTCTATAACTTTTGGTGATAAAATGATGTTTTGTTTTAACATTAATGTCCATTTCTTCCTTCATGTTAACCTAGTATGTGTTTCCTCAGGTGACCATTGTACTTCCCTTTCATTTTTTAAGTGGATTTCTTATTATCACTTATTCTGATATGGGATTTCAATAATGGTATTTTAAATATTCAAACCATAGTTTATGATCATGTGTTCAAACTGATAAGAATCCTTTTTGAGGGGGTGGGAGAGAATGTGACATCCGGAGCTTCTGGAAGGAAAATATACGCTGAATAGCGTAAATGATAAGCCATAATGAGCTTAACTGAACAACAAAATAATATTTAAATGTTTCCATTAAAACCAATCCATTAGAATGATAGTAATTAAAAGTATTAACAAAATTATAAATTATGGTTTAAAAATCAATATATAATTAATTATTTTGTGCCCAATAATTTATATATAATTGTAAACCCATTTTTGAAATAAAATGATTTTTAAGAAATTTTTTTAATGTGAAAAAGTGTGTTTTAAAAATAATAAAATAAAAAAGATTATATTAATGAAATATATATAAAACAATTATATTCAATAAAATTATTAATATTCAACTTATGTGTTTTCTAGATATGATATATTTAAAAAGTACAACATTACAAATAGAAGAAGTATTTCTTAAAAAATGATGTTTTCCCACCTTTTATTGGAAGGAATATTTTAACACTTATTTTGAAAAATTTATAATTTTTTTTGAAAAAATAAAATTATTATTTTAATATTTAGTATCAAAATTGACTACGGATTATTTTATGTTATTTTTTTATAAGTTTTATTTTCAAATGAATAGTGAAATAGAATACTACAATAAAATTGAAAAGTCTTTTTTCATCGAATTAATTTACAAAGATAAATTATATATTTGAATGGTTTTAAAGTGAAATTAGATTATAATTTATTCATTTAGTAAAATATTATTCGTTATAATCAATTTTATATTGTAATTTTATATAAATAATACATGAACTTTTGACTATTATATTTTAAAAACATGATTTCATATTTCATCAGTGAGAATAATTTTTTAATTAATTTTATCATATAATTTGTTTATATATTGGAAAATTCATTACATTTTGATAATTAAATAGTCAAAAATATGTGAATAGGTCACTTTTTATTTTTGGACACTAAGAATAGTATCTTTAGTAATAAATATTATTAACATAGTAAATTATAAATTAGATAATTAAATGTGTAATTTATGTTATAAATGTTATAAAACAACAAAAAACATAACCTAATTTTATTTTATGAGTTAATTTATACCATGTAAATCCTTGGTCCTAAATTATGGCATTTGTAAGGGCCTTGGGTTTATTTATAACATTTATAATATTTTACTATAAGTAAAGACAATGATGTCAAAATCATGTCTCATAACTATAATGATATTAATATTTGGATATATAATTGATATATTAGACGATAAATAATATTTAGAAATATAAAATTATTACCTAAAATATGTTAATTTATTTATAATTTTTTGGAAATAATTAGTTAAATTAAATGGTTACATAATAATGAAGTAGTAATTGCATTATTAATGATTGAATCAAATAAATGATATTAATATTTTAATAATAAATATAATTTGATATAATTTATGTCATAAAATAATTTTATAGATTATTTTAACATGTTAGTGATGTGTAAAAATGTTTATTTAGAATATATCATTTTGTTGTTATATTTTTTTAAAATTCATTAAATGAATAGTTTCCAAATAGACAGAAATGTAATTTCAAAATATAAAATATTTTATTAAATAATATAATATTTCTAAAAAATCAATATTTTTCCAAATATTTTTAATACGTGATTCATGTCATAAATGACTCTTTTATGGGTTGTTTGGCATGTTATGGTAATTATTTTGACCACTAAAGTGTAAACTACTAATAAACGGTAAGAGTTAAAATGGTTAAAAAAAGTATACATTTTAAAAAAATATTCGAAACAATTATAATTTTCATTTGATTGTTATAGTTTTACACATAAGCATCATATCATATAAATAAATAACTTTTGACCCATTTGGAATAGAAAATTAATTTATATTAACTGAATATTTAGAAAAATTCCAAGAGTGCCCCTCCCCTCTATTATAAAAGTGCAATAAATCCTATCATTTCATCACGCTTCATAAAAATTTTTGTTCAGAAAATATCTACTAAATTACCTTCATAGAATCCCTTTAAATTTTATTGAGGCCTTATTTTATGCAGAACACCCTCTTTAAGGGTGTTAAGGTGTTAATCATAGGTAATCATTTGAAGAAAATGTATCATTTTTATTTAGGTGTTTTGTTTTTTAATTCTTATTTAAATTACATCAAATATTTTTCTAACAAAATGAAATAACAAATACAGTATCCTGAATATATTAATATGTTATTATTTTTATATAATAACGCAAATCCATCTCCACTTCCTTCGGATGGGTAAAGAATTAATCGTTCATGTATACTTTTGAATTGTCTCCTCCACGAACCGATATAATATTTTTTCATTAACATCTCTCAAAAATGGTTATTATGAAGGAATTAAAGTTTATATATGACATTAAGGACATAAATATCATTATATTAAAATAATATAACAATTATTTTCGTTCCTTCCATGCACATAAAAATTATAATGTTGTTCGTACGTACGTGTGAACTATCACCTACACGAAGCGATTTAATTCATTTTTCACCACCACATCACACGTATGGAATATATAAGAATATATAAATTATTGATATTATATTTATTTTGTAATTATTATTATAGAAATATAAAATAATAATTTCATTATTTCTATAATAATCAAAGAAAAATGGAAATTTTACAATGCATACGTATGACTTACCATCTATATGATTGTATGGTAGGTCATTTTTCATATTTATATGTAAGGGATGGATTTAAAATTATAAATAATTTATAAAAATGTTTATTATGTCAATAATCTTATTAAAGTGGTGATGGACTAATTACGACTTTTTTTTATGGACATCATACCAAATCATTTCTGACTCATGTACTGAATATCATCAAAACAGCCAGTGTGAACATAAATAATTAATACATTGTTATAATGTGGTGATAATTTATATAAAATAATAATAAAATTGAGAAACATTCCCTTTAATATAAATAATTAATTTATGTTTATTATTCAAGAATATAATGAACTTACATGGTGAATTAGACTTGATGTAAGGGACTTCTTCTCAATCTATTTTCATTGAGGTAGATTTTGATGTTTAAACCACCTTATATTATGAGGTGTATAAACAACAACATTTTATGAATATTTTTATTCAAAGGATTATAAATGGAATATTTTTATTCCTTCTATACAAATAATTTTATTTTTTAAAAAATGGAGAAATGGATGTTCCGTTTTAATTTATTTGGTGACAAAGAATTCTCCACTGACTAGACCATTATATGATATTTGGATTCCTCTACATGCTATAATGTTTATAACTGAAAAAAATAAAGTCTTCCATTTTTAGGTTATTTTGGTTTTTAAAATGGTTTTATAAATGAATTGATTATTTCAATAACTTGAATGATTTCCTATGATTTGAAATGAAATTTTAGGAGTGAAATTTAAATAATTTAATTATTTTATGGGTTATAATTGTATAATTGTACATGGACATTTTACAGGAGGGTCTATGATAAACTAATGATGGGTGGTTATGTGATAATACAGGGATGGATGGTTTCATTATAACCTCATATGCATTGGTAAATTAAGTTGACCTTATGGTTATTCCATTTTTTAAGAGTTTAATGTATGGAAGTCATCCACATAGTTATTCCATTTATGTATAGTTATGTCCCATTATAAATTTATGTGTTATATATTATTTATACGAGTTCAACGATAATTATATGATTAAAAAAGGATAATTAATTAGTATTTTAAGGGATGCATTTACTACTTCTATAAGGTGAACAATATTACATTATGAAATAATATTCATGTTTTATATGTTTTCAAAAGATGCACAGTTTTCCTTATTTGTGAATGGCTTTATAATATTTTTTAGACCATCCCATGATTTAAAATGTTTTTCAAAGGGTATAATTATTTTTAGTAAAAATAAAGTTTCGTGATGAAATTATTGATGATGTAACAAGAAAATAAATCATATTTTTATTTGAAATGTTTTTACATTGGCAGAAACAATGGATAATGAGTGTAAGTGTCCAGTTATAATGTATAGGTCTAATTTTTAAAATTGTGTCATAATTATCTAAAACTCTAAACTGAAATGATCTTCAATAATGAAATATTGTTTAAAAAACTAGAATACACTATGTCGATGGTTGGGTAATTACATACAAAACTTTTCAATAAATGTTCATAACATTTAATTGTGTTTGAAGTATCTTGTATTTTCCTGACATTCAGAAAAAATGACACATTTTAGCATTTTTCTTTCTTAAATTATTACTAAAAAACATAATTCCATTGATTTATTGTTTGAAATATAATTTCAATAATATATCCTAATTAACTCAACAATCAATACTTATGAGGGAACATAATGGGTGGTTTGAAATCATTATACAGTAGCATGATTACTAGTGATAGAATATCTGGTAAGAGGGTCCATGTAGACTATATGAACAATGATATAATTATATTAATAGTAGAAATATATCTAGGGAAATGAAAAATATAAATGTGTTGTTTGTTTATTCAAGAATTTGATTCACTCTATGAATACCCGATAAAGGTAATTAATGATACAACTAGAGATCATTTTTTAACACATATAAATCATTATGGATAAATGTTTTTTAATTATATCTTATAATAAATAGACATCATTATGTATTCACCAATGCCTTATATGTTTTCATATTCATGTAAGATCTTACAAGAAAATTGAAATACTGAATTATTTTAAATGATGTTTTAAATAAATAAATTGAACAAAATTAATATGTAGGATTCAAATTTAACATTTTAAACAACTTATAAAAGTACTAAATAAAATCACAATGCATCATTGTTTTCTGTGTGAGTTTAAATGAAAACAATTATATTCATAGGTGATGGATGAATATATTTTTATCTATTTGAAAATAGATTTTGAAACCAAATTATATAACCAATATCATATCAATAAATATGATCCCACAACTATAGAACCCATTTTCACCTAAAAGAAGTGATAAAGCACATATATGTTGTAATTTAATAGGGATGTGGTTGAATATTATTAAATTTAAATGATAATATAATTTTCTAAATATACTGGTTATTTATAGTGTTCACACAGGATGAAATATAGAATAGTGGGGAGTAATATTATAGGTGGTGATGCAATCTATTGTTTTTGGATGATCTAGATGGATGAAATGAAATGTGAGGGGAGATTTTAGGGTATATTAAAGGAAATTGTGACATGTGTATGGGGAAATTGTATAGTGTATTATAATTACATATAATATAAATAACTAGAGAATAATTTGGAAATATATATAAATTTTGAGAAAGACGTGGATCATGTATTAACCATATATAACATCAAATGTTTCTTGAACATTTTATATCCACCAATACATGTGCAATTTTTGGGTCATATAATCTCTTTTCATGAAAAGAGGGGGAAATAGTTTTTTATAGTGGAATTATTTATGAGAAAATGTATACATATAATAAGATAGATATTAAGATATGATGATATTGGAATGGTTACAATTTATATGGATTGAATAAATTTAATTGTATACTATTAGTATTTTAAAATTATTTTACTAGATGTAATCAAATAATTAAATATGTTTTCAATATTTATATTTATAAATGTAATTATTATAAATATAATGAAAATTTTTAGAATACATACCACAAGGTACTGGTTTGAAATGAATGTGACTATTTGATATTACAAATTTACCAAATTTCATGTACTCAACAGATGGTTGAATAGTTGATATATTGTGATATGAATCTAATTTAGATAGTGTTATTCTTAATGAGACATATAAATTAATATATATTCTGAAGATAATTGTCTGAATTTTATTGTAAAAATTATACTGAATATATACGTATTAATATAGTATAATAGAATTTCCCAATAATATTTTTCACTCAAATAGTTCATGTAATATATGTAAAGTATGAATAAATATTATACATTATGGTATGTAATGAAAAATTATATTTATTAATTGAAGGTACCTTTTAACATTTTTTGAACATGGTTTCATTGTTAATGTTAAAGAGAATTTCCATGTATCATCATAGGTGGTCCATAAATTATATTTACAATGTCATTAAAATAAATAAATTTTTAAAAATCTAAAATTAAAATTGATTTAGAATAATTTTTGATATTTTAAATATTAATTTAAATTAATATTTGAAAAAAAAATTACTTTCAATTTTTTAAAATATTTTATAACTTCATTTTAATATTTTTTTAAATTCTATGTTGTTGTCATAAAAACGATTATGGAAGTTGATCATTATGTAAATAATAATTTTATTAACAAAAAATTTCAATGTTTATTTTCATATATTAGTTAATAATTTAATGAATTTCAAATTATATAGTGTAATAAAATCACCTTTTAATGATATACAAGATAAATGTAATTGACATGAGCATTATTAGCTGAAAAAGTTGTAGAGACCCATACTTGACGTACATGGACATTACATTACTTTTTCGGAATACTTAATACATAACAAAAACAAACACACATGGACCATGATAGTTTAGTGTCTTTGGAAACTAAAAAAAATAATCCTCTAATCACGGTGAAAGATCATAAAAATGTATTTTAAAGATCATCACCTTTTGTTTTCTTTCCTAAAACCCTTCATTATATCTTGTGGAAAAGAAAACATTAAAATGGTGATCTCAAATTCTCAGTAAGGGTAAACATATAGAAAATAAAACAATCCATAAACATTTTAATGCAGAAACATGAACATAAAATCTAAACATAAAAATATTGAGCAAAGACATAAATCTTGAAGGTATGTAAGGAATATATCACAATGGAACATCAATAATGATAACATATCATGGGAATAAAAAATTTAATTGTGGAAAATCATTAATCACATGATATGTTTTCCATAGTATCCAAGACATTGCTACCAATACCATCTTAGTGGAAAAGGCACTTTATGAATCGAGTTCATTCCTCGTTCCAGTCCTCTATTAAGGAACCGGATTAACTTACCATTCTAGACAATTCTATATCATTATATATAGATATTTACCCAATTCATTGGAGGGATATATAGTTCCCACCCATCTCATAATGAAATCATTCTTACTTGTGCCACAAAATAAATATAAAACATTCATCATAACCCTAAAAATAAAATGGGTTTCATAAAAATCATCCCATCATCACATAATACATATAAAAATGGATATCATTTCAGCATAAGAAAAGTGAAATTATGTAAATCATAGAGACATTATACTTGAAACATACACATTTGAGTTAATGTCATCTTAGATAGAAAATGGTTTTGATAAAATACCTGAAATGAAATCTTGAATAAATTATCCTTTCTCCTTAAAAATAAATTTCTTTTCACAAAATGCAACACAATTTTAAAAGAAAATAATTTTATTGAAAATAACCATGAAATCATGTAGGGTAATCTTAATTAAAATAAGGCGTTATAAAACCGTAAGAATCCATTCATTCCATATAAGTAAGAAAACATTCTCCTCGTACTTTTAGCAGAAAGTCAAAAACTACCACATATGGTAAACAAAAGAACGATTCATTCAATAACACAAATTAAAAGTCAAATAGGGGTAAATATGACTTAAAACATACATGTAAGAATATTAAAAACTTTATGAAAATCATTTTTATGGACTTGGATGAAGAATATTACCCCATTAAATACTTACATATAAGCCATCTCAGATAAAAATGAAATTGGAAAATTATCGCTTACCTTATGTCTGAAATGCTTCATACATATTTTAACCTCCTGTATAATGATTTATATAATTTCATTGTATTATTACAGTATCATGTTCATTTCTCTGGTATCATATATGGTTCACTTATGACTTTATATTACCCGTTCTTTTGAAAATTTCATGTTAAAGCAGTGTTTTTGGGTAAAATCGTTTCATTTATTCTACGTGATTCAATTTGTTGTTCTTGATAGTATTACTCATATCATTTTATACATAATTACAAAATGTAAAACATCATTTATATATAATATATATTAAGTATATAAATATATATTATAGATTGATAAATGGAATGAATTACACCGTTCATGGATATGGTAGGTCGTACGTATGCATGAACACGGTTTTCATTTCCATATTTAATTGAATGGAATTAAGTAAATGAAAAATATATGTACATAAATCCAGTATCATTATTATTTAATATCATTCATGATTATTTATTATATATATACTTTATAATCATACTTGAATGGTTAATCATGTAAAATGAATCTCATCGCGTTCATGGAGATGGTAGTCTGTACGTACGCGCGAGCGATTATATCATTCCCATAATTATTCAACAGAATTGGAGTGAATGGTATAATATCTCTGAATCAATATGATTATATAATAACCATATATAGTTATTCTTTACACCATTAAACCCATCCATGTAAGGTTGTGGTGGAAAAACAAATTACACCACGATGTGGAGACATTATTCAATATGTACGCATGCGCGGTGATTTTGTTTTCCGTAGGATGGATAGAATGTGAAATTGGGTTGTTTAATATTTATAATAACATATCAGTATATTAGTTATACTTATGTTATTACATTATATTGAAACAACTAAAGAAGAATAAGTATAATAAAAAAAAAACATGAAAGAACCAGTAGAAGAGATTACATCTTCTTCAACACACCTTCTCTTAAACTCCTCTTAGGGAACTAAAGTTGGTCTTTGAAGAAGACCAGGAACTATAGTAGGTTTCTATGGAAGTGGAGAAATGAAATGGGCAGGTGTTGCCCGAGCTTGAAGGCTCAGAGTTGTTTAAAGACGGGAGGGAGGAGGTGCCCTTTTATAAGGGAGGAGAGGGGCACCTTTGGAGATCTGAAAAATATTGATTTATAATAAATCAAACCCCACATAAAACATCCAAAATGACTCAAATACGAATCTTATATGAGATAAGGTTTTAATCTCATCATCAAATAAAATTTAGACAGTGTGGGAATTTATTTTAAACCTTATCAATTTGATTTATCCTTATTTAATTTATTTAATCTTATTTTTGGTCATAATATTCTAGATTTTAAATTGTAATAAATAAATACATATGTGGTTTTAATTATCAATAATTGTGTACTTTATGAAATTTTAGACCATATATATTTCAATTCATAATTATTAAATATTTATGTAATTTTTAATCAATTTAATAATATGTTATTTTTATAAAATAACAATAGTGTTTATTTTGACACTATTTATTTATTTGAATTTAAATAAAATCTACACAGAGTATATATTCAGAACAAAATTTTTAATAGATCTTAACATGTAATATTCATATTTAAATTTTTTGGAAAACATTAATTAGTTCATATAATGTTTATTTCAATATTTATAAAACAGTTTATTTGATATTTCTCTAAATAAAACAATTTCTACATCGTTTTTGTATAATAATTTAATATACTTTTTAGTTGAATAAAAATTTAAAAAAAATTGTGATGAAGATAAATATAATTCCTTTCATAATAATATTTATACTTGAATTTATAATATTAAAATCACAACATGTAAATTGTTATATATATTAAATTATGATGGTGACATCTTTGACATCATTTAAAATAATATAATATAAATGTTCTGATCTACTTTATAAGGCATTAAATTGTCCAAAAATATACCCTTGTATGATTATGGTATGTATATACTCTACCAATATGGTTTGGTCAAGTTTATGGTCTTTTTAATAGGTATTATTACTTTAATAAAAACTATATTATTGATTTTTCAATAAATATACAATTTATGCATCACTATTGTGTCACCATTAATGACAATTATTTAATCCCTAAAAATTATAAATAAATTCACATGATGTAGATAATTTTATTAACTTATTATTGTCTATTATTTTTCGATTTTTCATGAAGATTATCACTAAATTAATATTATTATACATATAAGGTTTAAGAGAGTGACATGTTGTCACTTTTTTTGGCCTCAAAAATAATTAAATTTTTTATATAGTCAAAAGTCTATAAAATGAATCAATTCTGACCCTTAGGTGATGTGGGTATACTTTTAGTCATCCAGTATAATTTTTTCATGTGTTAGGGTAATTTTATAATCTTATTTTTACCCTTAACTACCTGATTTATCTTTAACTATAGTAAATAAAAATTACCATTGTTAATATTCATAATATAAAAAAATAAATAAAAGTAACATATTAACATAATTTGGACCCACTAAAATCAAATGTGGAATCCAATATTCAAAATTAAAAACACATAAGTTGTAGTAATTAATTTAAAATTAGTCCTGTTGTTAAGAAAACATTTGTTAAAAGTTAAAACATTTCAATATATTGAAATGTTTTACCTATGAATTAAATGTAAAATTAATTGTAATGATACTCATATATTAAATGGAAAAAATATATTATATTTATACTTTAAAACCATTCAATATTTTAATTTAACCAAATAAATTTTCTTGATGAAAAACACTTTTTTTTAATTTAAATTTAGCGTATTTTTAGTATTCATCAAAATAAGAAACTTATCATAAAAATATCAAAAATTTATCCGAAGTAAGTTTTTATATCCTGATTCCAAATAATAATTTTATATTGTCAATTTCAACTTATAAACATGAGAAAAAAATAGATTTAAAGTGGGTGCGCCATCAAAAGGCGGAAAAACTGCATTTTTTTTAAAATACTTATTTTACCCGAAAAATTTAGTTTGTTCTCATACCATGTTCTAGAAAATATGTAAGATGTATAATAATGTTATAAATTCAAAATTTAGTTGATACTATTCATAACTTCTAATTCATAATAATATTATAACCATATATCATTGTTTAGTGAAACCTAGTATTGCGTACAACACACGCTATCGAGGAAGGTCACGATTGCATGTAATGCAATCCACGTCAGGGTTGCGTATTGTGCAAGACTCTATCATTGTTTCATATAAAAAAATCCAACCATATTTCAATTATACATCGAATATATATATATATATATATATATACATTCAATGTTGCGTTGAATACCTACTATTAAACGAACTTGAAATTGTGTGTAAAACAATCCAAGAATAGTGTTCCATATACTACAAGCTAATATATTGTTGTGTATAGTGCAAGATAATCTTGGTGTAGTGTACAACAGAAGATATGAAAGAAAATAAAAAACATATATCTCATAAAATCTTGGGGTGTTATATTATACCCCCCTTAAAATGAATTTCACCCTCAAAATTCGTCGGGGTTATAAATAATTTACTACATAAAAGTTTCTTTCATAGAAACCCACGTCGTAAAAAATGAATACTAAAACATAATTTTGAAAATTAAAGTATCAAATGTAACAGTTAACCAAATTCACTCATCACTGGGTTTCCACATAATAGAACATAGGTGAAAATATGCATATAGAAGAGAAATATAACCGTCATGTTCTGATAGAGAGTAGTAGAGAACAGGGCTATGAAAAATCCAACAGTCACAAAGCCATAAATTTTGGATGATCTATGGTACCATCTGATTCATCAGGTATGAGGGATCTGGGAAAACATTTTTGGTTTTCAAGATCATTTCCCAAATTTTTAAGAATATTTGAATTAAAATAAATACTTACATTATTTTGGTACAATCTCAACGTTGCTCGTGCCTCGAAAAATACCCACTTTTTCTCTTAAAGAAATGAAGTTGAATTTGTCTTTCGTGAATTTTTATAGATCGTATGATAGAATTATAGGTCATTCCATCTGTCTCAATCATAAATCACCAAAAGTTATATACATAAATCCATCTATGGTGAGATTAATTGGACATGGTTCCAAAAATGGACTTATACATCATCTATCAAACATCTTAATAAAATAAAACTAGTTTCAACTAACTAGGTTCTTCCTCTTTGTCAGATGTTGGTGATAAAGGCAAGTCTCACTTTGGTTGTGTGTTTGATTCCCACATCCTTGTCCGACGTGATGGGTTGTCGCCCATCCGACGACTTGTCCTTTTTCTAAAACTATACTATTATAACATTCCAAAAATAATATCAAAAAGTTTTATCTTTAAAAAATACTAAATTATGTCCAACATAATCCATTTCAGTCATTAGGCTTATCTAAAATACTTCGGTCCAAACTCATAGTATGAAGAAAAAAATTTCTTAAAATTTCATTTACCGAGCTTGTGAATTCCATCATTTATCCCCCATATATCATATGATATATCTTGTTGTCCACATTCCAAACATGTGAATAACATAATCAAGAATTCTCTTGAAAAATGAATACCCATTGAACCTTATTGAAAAATGAATTCTGTCAAAAGTTAACTCTTTCCATATACCAAAATCACAAAATTTCTATATACTCAAACTATGATATCACTTTTTCCTTATATCAGTCATGAGCTCATGAATATTATCATAGATATTATTTTCCCATTATCCCTTCATTATGAGTAATTCATCTTCATTCCAAAAATATTTAGATCACTTTTCATGGTTACCAGTACCATAAAATTATTGAAAACCACAATAGACCAATACGTAAATATTCCAATATTCCACAATACTACAACATTATTTTGGAGTCCCATTACATAAACACTTTATCATTACACCACATTGTTTTCATATTCAACATTTCCAACAGTGATCGCATGTGACTTCCCATTTTTATTTTCCTTAGGAGGATGTTGATTTCGATCATCATTAACCCTTGGATTAGGGCACTGATTGGCATAATGCCCCATTTACTTTCCCTTGAAGCATTGAAGTGTTGGTGGAGCATCCTCTATAGTCTTTTCTCTATTCATGTCATTAGAAACCTTTTTCCCATTACTTCAGCACTCAGCTACTTGATGACCATATTTTCCACACATGAATCATTTTCTATTACCTTTTAGAAAATCTCCACCATGCTTCTTTCCACACATTGAGCATAAAGAAACATTCACCTTCTTTTCACCATTGTTCTGATGTTTTTCCTTGAACTCCATCTTTCGTTTCATGTCAAAACCATGAGATGGATATGTTATAACCACTTCTTGTTCTACCTTGATAGCACAAAACACAATTTATTCATATCTAATGATGTCTCTTATAGATAATGCCCTTCGACGACTTGGTTTGAAGCCACTGAAGAATCGATGAAATTTATATTCAGGTTGGATGATAAAGACAAATTCATACCTTGAATGTCTTGTAAAATTCTCAATATACATACCAACAGATTCATCATCCTTATTCTTTAGCTCATGTAACTCCTTTTCCATCTTTGTTTGAAGAATACGAGGGAATTACTTATTGAAAAACAAGTTCTTGAACTCATCCCATTCCATGCAGTCAATTTCATCTTGGGGCCTTGTATCCTTAATTAGAGTCCACCATTAGTCTGCTTGACCTTATAAACAGTAAACAACTAAAATGATTTTATCATGTTCTGAGCAGAAACGTATGGAAAATATATTTTCAATGGTACTGATCCATTGTTCCGAAACAAGTGGATCAGAATACCCATCAAAAGACGGTGGACGATTCCTCATGAAGGACTCAATAGAATATTGTTCCCTTATCTGATCATTTGGAAATCAAGAATGATTCATAGATTGTGTAATTATAGCAATAAGATTTCGAACTCGATCTCCCATCACATTTGGATACTCGGGAGGACAATCATTGAATTTTCCATTACATTTATAAACACGGTTCCTTCGGGTTCCAACTATTGTCTAAAACCCAAAAATAATAGTTTGGGAGAATAAAATCATGATAGGGAAAACAACATTATAAAGGGGGAGTAAATTCAATATCTAACATCTTAGGTATAATTCTAATATCATTACTGTAATTCTAAGACTATAACCTATACTTATATTTAACCTTAAGGACATCCCTAGACATACCTCAGAAATATCTCTAGGGATCTCACTAATGTTTTCGCATCCTAGTTTCCAAAGGTTGACTAAACCTTTGCTTTGATACCAACTATAGAGACCCATACTTGACTTACATGGAAATTACATTTATTTTGCAGAATACTTAATACATAACAAAAACAAACACACATGGACCGTAATAGTTTAGTGTCTTTGTAATCTCAAAAAAATAACTTTCTAATCATGGTGAAAGATCTTCAACATCTCCCATAAAGATCATCCCCTTTTTTCATACCTAAAACCTTTTTGTATATCATGGGGAAAAGAAACATTAAAAAGGTGAGATCAAATTCTAACTAAGTGTAAACATAGAGAACATAAAACAATCCATAAACATCTGAATGCATAAACTTGAACATGAACTCTAAACATAAAAATCTTGAGAAACGACATAAATCATGGAAGTATGTAAGGAATATATCATAAAGGAATATCAATAATGATAAAATAGAATTGGAATAAAACATATGATTGTGTAAAACCCTTAATCACATGATATGACTTCCATAGTAGCCATGTTATTACTACCAAGACCATCTTAGTGGACAAAGTCCCTTTCTGAATTGAGTTAACTCCTTGTTCCAGTCCTGTATCACCGAACCATATTAACTTACAGTTCCAACCATGTCTATCTCATGATATTTAAATCATGACCCAATGCATTGGAGGGAGATATTGGTCCCACCCATCTCAGAATGAAATCATTCTTACTTCTTCCTCAAAAAAAACCTAAAACATTTATCATAAGCCAAAGAATAAAATGGGTTTCATAAATATCATCACATCATCACATAATCCATATAAAATGAATTGATATCATTTCATCGTATGAAAATTGATTCCATATAAATCATAGAGACATTATACTTAAAACATACACATATAAAATAATGTCTTCTTAGATGGAAAAGGTTTTTGATAAAATTCTTGAAATGAATTCTTGAGGAAAATATCGTTTCTCCTTAAAAATCATTTTCTTTTCACAAAATGCCACACAATTTTAAAAGAAAAGGATTTTATTGAAAATAACCATGAAGTATTTTATACTATTCTTCATGAAAATAAGGCGTTATACAACAGTAAAAATCTGGTCAGGCCATATCAGTAATGAAAGCATTCTCCTCATACTTTTAACGGAAAAGTCAAAAAGTACCATGTATGGTAAACAAAAGAAAGATTCATTCCATAACACAAATTAAAAGTCAAATAGGGGTAATGATGACTTAAAACATACATGGAATAATATTATATACTTTTTGAAAAACATTTTTATGTACATGGATGAAAAATATAACCCCAGTAAATACTTACAAATAGGAAGTCTCGGATAAAAATGAGACTAGAAATTATCACTTATCTTATGTCTGATATGATTTATATGTATCCGAACCTCTTTTATAATGATTTAAATAATGTAATTGAATTATTATAGAATCATATTAATTTTTATGATATCATATATGGTTCACTTATGACTTTATATTACCCGTTCTTTGTTAAATTCAATGTTAAAGCAGCTTTTTGGGTAAAATCGTTTCTTTTATCTTACGTGTTTCGATTTGTTATTCTTGATATTATTACTCATATAATGATTTACATAATTCCAGAATGTAAAAAATCATTTATATATAACATATATTATGTATATAAATATATATGATAGATTGATAAATGGAATGAAATACACCGTTCATGGAGAGAGTAGGTCGCACGTACGCATGAACGCTATTTTCGTTTCCTTGTTGAATAGAAGGAAATTAATTAAATAAAACATATATGTACATAAATATAGTATCATTATAATGTAATATCTTTCACGATTATTTATTATCTATATTGTTTATAACCGTACATGAATGTTTAATCTAGGAAAATGAACTCATCTCGTTCGTGAAGACGGTAGTCCGTACGTACGCACGAGCGATGATATCGTTCCCATAATTATTGAATAGAATTGGAGTTAATTATATAATATCTCAGAATCAGTGTGATGTTATAATAAGCATATATAGTTATTCATTACCCCATTATACCCATCCATGTAAGGTGGTGGTGGAAAAATGGATTACACCACGACGTGGAGACTGTATTCCATACGTACGCACGCGCGGTGATTTTGTTTTCCGTAGGATTGATAGAAGGTGAAATGGGGTTGTTTAATATTTATAATAACATATCAGTAGATTATCTATACTGATGTTATTACATTATATTTAAAAAACTAAATAAGAAGAAGTATAATAATAAAGAAACTTGAATGAATTCGTAGAAGAGATTACCTCTTCTTCAACGTGCCTTCTCTTAACCTCCACTTAGGAAACTATAGGTGAGAATACCAGGACCTCTAGTAGGTTTATACGGAAGTTTAGAAGTGAAATGGGAAAGGTTTGGCTGATCGTGAAGTCTCAATGTTATGTAAATAAGAGAGGGAGGAGGTTCCTTTTTATAAGGTAGGAGCGGGGCACATTTGGAAACCTCAAAAATATTAATTTATAATAAATAAAAACCCACATAAAATATAAGGCCCCGTCTTTAAAGCGTACATAATATTGAATTAAATGAATAATTCACATTGAGGATCTTTTCAGGTTTATAGATTTAGATAATTCGATCATAAATCATGAATTACATTCCACATTTAAACAAAGTGGTTACAGAAAAGATAGTATTTGTTTTTTCCCATCAACAAAAAAATATTTAAAATAAAACATGGATTCTTTCTTGAAACATCCTTGTCACTATCATGATATCTTTCACCTTTCCCTTTACCTATGAAAAAAATTTCAAAAACATGGGATGAGCCTAAAAAGCTCAGTAAGGGATATAAAAATACGAAAAGAAAACATTAGTCCATGTATGAAATCATACTTTACTCATAAAACATAAGAATTTTAACATACCTCATCAAATAATGAATAAATCATAGAAATCATAAGGCATAAAGGTAACTTGAGGCATTCACAACATTCTTACGTAGGGAGTAACCCACATGATTATGTTTGGAATAACCATCACAGTATATTCCCTAAATCAGATCGAAAAAACCTTAACGTTTAACCCCTTCGTGTTACCCAATGCATTGGAGATCTATATCGGGCTCACCACCCTGAGTTTATCATGGAACAACTCATCTTCATAATAATTCCCAAGAACCATAACATAATCATAGCACATAACTTAAGCATAAAGTAAATATAGCATTATGAAATTGCAATAACAATATAACATTTTAAGATATTGAAATAATGAATCCATTCTAAAAACCATTTTCAAAACCATTTAAATCATTTAATAAAGATATTTTTAAATCAAAGTGTCACATACCACTTTGAAGCTTTTAAAAATGTAAACCATTAATTTCCATATAAATAAATCCTTAAAATCATTTTTAAAACATGGATATTAATGAGAAATATTTATAAGAATAAATCATTAAAACATTTAAAACGATATTTTAGTTAAAGGGTTTTTATCAAAATGAGAGACACTTGAATACAATAATTGAGGAATAACATTTAATCATAACTTTATAATATCATGAGAATAAAGGGATTCATGATATAATATTCCAAATGATTGTATATACACCATAAAATAGTGAACTGGTGCATAACAACAATGAAGTCTCAATAGAAATGTAAAATGAGATGAAATCCCTTATAAAGAAGGTATCCTTAAATTAATGAAAAATCAATCTAAAAATTATGTGTGAAAAATATAAATACACACAATAGAAGTGGATATTATGTGTAAAACAATCAAAAGTCATTCACACATATTCAAAGGATTACATATTCAATAACTACATGTTGAACCCAAAGAAATCGAAATTGGGTTAAAAAGTTGCCTTGGTAAAATTCGACAGCCTAACAACGTCACTTTAAAATTCATAAAATTAGTTGATGAGAGAGAAAATGGTATCTCATCACTTGGACATAAAATTTACATCAATAAGGATATATAAGAATATATACCAACATAAAAAAATTTAAATTAAAAGACATAACAAAATAAGTCTTTTTAAAAAAAGGAGTGTGAAAGGTTCCCTTACCGATTTGGGCAACATTCAAAACGTACACCCCATGAAAGACGGTTCATAAAATGAAGATGTAACTACCCAAAAATGCGATTATATTATACAAATTGTAAAATAATGGTCAGTATATACACCACAAAAAAATAAAATAGTGGCCAATGTAGCATGAATGTCACATGAATAAAAAGCGAGACGAAAATCCCCTTATGAAAATTCGGCAGCCCAACGGCGCCAAATAAAATTTCCAGAAATGGATTGATGAGAGAAAATAGGGTCTCTCATCAAATTAACATAAAATTTACAGCAAGAGGAATATAAAATAACATCCTCCAACATAATAACATGGAGCATAAATGAAATGACATAAAAGAGGGTACTTGAAAAGAAAGAGAGAGGTGGGATCCCTTACCTCATGTCCGACATGACTTGATCGTTATTTAATATCCTGAATAATAAAATTTCGTCAATTTTTAATTTCATAAGGACCCCATTTAAATATTTTTATTCAGTTCATATCACATATTATAATGTTATAAAAATTGGTTAATAAAGTGAGTTCATATCAGACGTTTTTGTAGATGTTCGGTACATGAGTAAAAATTGAAATTGTTAGAAAAGAATTTTCCATGTAGTTATAGGTATATCATATACAGAATAGTATTTATGTTTTAAATATCATATATATCCATTATATATTAATTTTATACTATTACATATCATTTGGAGATAAAAAATTAAAAGCACCATTCATGGAGACGGTAGGCCGTACGTACGCATGAATAATACATTCATTTTTTGTCATATTAATGGAATTAAAACAAAATGAGAGATATATAAATTATTATTCAAGAATTATATCAATATTTTAGGTTTAATATATTACATATATATTCATTATATATATGTACTTATAATAGTACATAACATTTGGAGATAAGAAATGAAATGTACCATTCATGGAGACGGTAAGCAGTACGTACACATGAACACTAATTTCATTTTTTTTGTATCTAATGGAATGAAATAATAATGATATAAAAATATATTATAATTCAAGTATGATATAATATTTAATACCATTAATTACATCCTTTATAAGTCCCACATATGGAATTAACGAATCAAATCACTTTGAAGGGGTGGTAGTCCGCACTTTCTAAAATGAAGATATCATGTTTTCCCATAATGGAAACCATAAAGGTATTACATAAATGAATAATAAATAAGCATAAGGAAAAAATAAACATATTTTATATCATATATAATATAGTGACATCTTTATGTACACCTTTGAGTGTGTTAAAATAATATTGAACAATCATCGTTTCGTGAGGCAGTAATTCGCCATCCACAGAAACAGTATGTTCTTTAACCATTAGACGGAGGGGTGTGAAAGTGTTGATCGAATCCTTCTTATAAAAATATCCTAGTATATTTAATATAATGGTGTTGTTACAAAAAAAAGTAATAAAAAGAGTTTAGGGTTTGGAGAAGCCAAATAAAAAAAAGAACACAAGAGAAGAAATTACCTTTAAATCGGATAACTCTCTTTGATTTGAGCTCAAAGGCTTCCTTGGAAAAGATTCTGCCCAAAGTGAGGCTTAAATGATGAATAGTGGGATGTGAAGAGATGGAATTGTCAGGGGTTATCCATTCCAATGGATTGAGAGGTTTGTGTAAGGTGGTAGAGGTGGGAGCCTTTTATAAGAGGAGAGGAGGGGCACTCTTGGAATGTTATAAAAGGTTACTTTATTATAAAATGATTTTCGAAGTTTAAAGGTACCAAAAGGTTATATTTATAGGATAAGGTGATAAAGATTCTAAATCCACCCATATAATAGGTTTGTGACAAGTGTAAGACTTATATTTCACCCTATATTCTCATTTTATTTAAATCGTTCATTTATGAAGTAATCACTGCATCATCACGGTGTCATAAATAATTTAATTTAATTAATGTCTAAAAATTAAAAAACAATAACATGATGTATGAAATATTTTTATCTCTATAATTAATATTTATAGTAAAAAATATGACTTCTATAACCCCATTTAAAAAATGTTTTAGTAAAACAAATCATGTTTGTGACATTTTTATTTTAACTTTAAATAAAAAGTTAATTATGTCATTTTCCTACCAAAGTGGCTCCATGGGGACCCCAAGTTGAACCATGGATTGTATTGGTCGGCCATGACACATACAATTAGGGTAGGACATGTGTCTAGGTCATTTCCTATTATTATAACATTATCTTTACCGTAAATTACACTAATTACCTTTAATCGCGATTAATAAAACATAAAAGTTACTATTCACCAAAAAATTATTTTAATCTCATTGAACCACAATTTACTTCTTAATGAAAACCATGCATGTCATATATTTGAAATTAAAATCACAGATGTGGTAAAGATTCATTTAAATGAAAAATCAGTTTATTAACCACCACATAATGGTTTCACTATTCATCAAAAATTGAAGTTTTTCATAAAAATACCAAAAATTCACCCTAATCTATTATTTATATTCCGAAATAAAAAATGATGCCTATTTTAAAAAAATCCAAACATATAAGTTTCATTAATTAATTTAATATTTAATTCCCGCTGACAAAACAAATAGCGTGTTTTTAAGAAACAATATCTATTAAAAGGTTGACACTAGTTTAAGTCAAATTTCAAAGTGAAATTAAATCCAATAACCACTATTGGATTAAATGGTAAAAATATATTCTAATTTCACTTTAAAAACATTTCAAAAGATAATATAATC
The DNA here is from genome assembly GCA_963277665.1 of Viscum album. Classification (NCBI taxonomy): domain Eukaryota; kingdom Viridiplantae; phylum Streptophyta; class Magnoliopsida; order Santalales; family Viscaceae; genus Viscum; species Viscum album. The sequence continues at coordinate 584,624,037 of OY728137.1, forward strand.
ATATAAATAAATTATATTAAAAGGGGGTTTTGAATTAAAATACATTATTTTTCACTATTCATTAAAAAATGATCTTTATCAGAAAAATACCAAACATTTACACAAAGTAAATGTTGATATCCCAATTCAAAAGAAGAATTTTATTTTGTAAAATATAAAAAATAAAATTTTCAAAAAGTTCATTTAAATGTTGTTCTCCATCAAAAGGCTGTTAATCGAGATTTTAAAGAATATTAGAATGTTTACGCTTAAATTTGGATTCATTCAAATTTTTAGTCCTCTAACATTTATTGTAAAATGTATATATATTTGAAAAACATATATAATAATTTTGTAGTATGTTCTTTTCATTCCCGCCATTACAACGGCTAGGCGTTAACTACCATTTAAAATAATATTATTTTTTTATTAGAGTGCAACGTAAGATTCCCAAGAAACTCGTTTTTGCGTATTGGGTACGCCATCGAGCATAGAATCCCCTTTAAAGTAATATTAATATTTTATTCAAAAATATATATAAATGTGAAAATGTCATATTCTTTATTTACCTAGGGTGTTACATCCTTCCCCCTATTGGGAATTGCATCCTAGCAATTTTAAAATTGGTCATTGAAACTTCATTGAAAATCCCACTTCGGAACAAGAGTCAGTAAATAAATCACTTTATAATAAAGAAAGAGAAGTATAAAGGTCACCCAAGTTAACCCATACTAGGATTCCATGTAGGAAAACATGGATATGGAGGAAAAAAACAAAGGGCCATGTTCTGAGGGAGTGTGATAGTAAACATGTCTAAGAGAAAGTTAACCATAAGAAAATTACAAAATTGTGATGGGTTAAACGGTATTCGGTTCCCCTGAAGGAAAATTTAACAGACAAGATTTTTGTTTAATGTTTCTTTTCATTGAGGAATTTATTTATGAGCATAACTAAAACATAATGAAACATACTTACTTGTCACGTAAAATTTCATCTTTTACTAGATTCCTTAATAAAACTCATATTTTCTCCAAAAGACGAGTATTTAGGAAGACTTGTTCGCATTAAGAGTACTATAATAAAATTCGTGAGAATCACCCAATCCACAAAAGAGAACTATATATTTCACATTTCTATAGACAAAAACCAAAACCAAAATTGTTAGCATGAGATCAGATAATCCACAAAAGTATAATCCTTTATAAAAATAAAATCTATTCTTAATCTCCAAAATTTTTCCAAAAAAAACCCAAAGTTCAACGAAGAGCATTCGATAAACAATTATCGATAAAATTATTCAAAGTAAACCAAACTAAGATTGAAACCCAAATTTTTGAAGGATTTAATCACATAGTCTTCCAAGGTACAAATTAACTTTTATCTCCAAATAACATCAGTTACTCTTAAATTCTCATATTGAAAAGTAATTAACCTAATCACATATCCTCCATGATAGGTTAATCATTTCCATAGATGACCCAAAATAAACTTACTCTTGATTCCTAATATCATCTAAATAAAAAGAATTAGTTAAAATAACCAGGTACTTCAATTAGTCCAGTGGTAGGTGATAAATACCAGTCGCACTTTGGTTGTGGTTTCGATTCCCGCAGCTCTGTCCGACGCAACGGGTAGTCACACGGTCTGCGTGTTGTCCATTTTCCAAAACTATATAATTCTTAAAACATTCCCCAAAACGAGATAAAATCATCAAAAGTAATCATAACATATTTTAACCTCATGTTTATCTCATGTCTTTCATTTTCCATCATAACATATAATAACCCATAATTACCTCAAATGTAAGGATCATATAAACCCTAATGGTTGCCTTTATAATTATTACCTGAACTTCCACATCAATTGGTCATCTGGTACATGATTCATTATAGAACGTACCAAGGTTAAAGTGGTTGATCATGACTCCTTGATAGATGGTTTAGAACAACCACGAGTTTCCTCATTAAACCCCCCATTTCATCCAGTATCTTAATCAGAGAACCGCCACAATTTCTTCCAAACCTATTGTCACTTTGGTGCCTGCTAGATCAATCCATTCAATAAAAATAGAAATGTCAGTGTGAGTATATCAACAAAACCATCACGTACTAATGAGGAAGATAAACACTAAGATATACTTACTCATTCACCTTATCTAAAACTAGGACTCTTTCTGAAATCCTAACCATTATGGTAATGTCACTTATTCTTGGAGAATACCCTAACATCTAAAGATATCTAAACCGACCTTTGATACCAACTATAAGGCCCCAACCTTAAACCATACTTAATATTAAATTAACTGAATAATTCATATTTAGGATCTTATTAGGTTTATTGTTTTAGAGAATTAGATCATAAATCATGAATTACATTCCATATTTAAACAAAGTGGTTACATAAAAGATAGTATTCGTTTTATTCCATCAACGGAAACATATTTAAAATAAAACAAGGATTATTTATTGACACTTCCTTCACACTATCATCATGTCATTCAGCTTTCCCTTGACTTGTGAAAAAAATTTCAAAAATGTGGGATGAGCCGAAAAATCTCAGTAAGGGATATACAAGTACGAAAATAAAACATTAGTCCATGTATGAAATTATACTTTACTCATAAAACATAAGAATTTTATCATACCTCATCAAATAATGAATAAATCATAGAAATCATAAGGCATAAAGGTAACATGAGGCATTCATAAAATTTTACCTAGGGAGTAACCCTCTTGGTTACGTTTGGAATACCCATCACAGTATATTCCATAAATCTTTTAGGAGAAACCTTAACGTTTAACCCCGTCCCGTTACCTAATGCATTGGAGAGATATATCGGGATCACCCGCCCTTAGTTTATCACGGAACAACCCATCATCCTAACAATTCCCAAGAACCATAACATAATCATAGAACATAACGTAAGCATAATGGAAAGATAACATTCCCACATTATAATAACAATATAACATTTTAAGATATTGGAATAATGAATCCATTCTAAAAACAATTTTCAAAACCATTTAAAACATTTAAAAAAGATATTTTTAAATCAAAGAGTCCCATACAACATTGAAGCTTTTAAAAATTTAAACCATTAATATCCATATAAATAAATCCTTAAAACCATTTTGAAAATATGGATATTAATGAGAAATATTTATAAGAATAAATCACTAAAACATTTAAAATGATATTTTTGTAAAAGTGGTTTTAACAAAACGAGAGACACTTGAATACAATAATTGAGGAATAACCTTTAATCAGAACTTTATAATATCATGAGAATAAAGGGATCCATGATATAAAATTCCAAAAGATAGTATATACACCATACAAAAGTGAAATGGTGCATAACAACAATGAAGTCTCAATAGAAATGTAAAATGAGATGAAATCCCTTATAAAGAAGGTATCCTTATATTAAAGAAAAATCAATCCCAAAACTATGTGTGGAAAATATAAATGCACCCAATATAAGTGGATATTAAGTGTAAAACAATCAACGGTAATTACCACATATTCAAAGGATGACATATTCAATAACTACATGTTGAACCCAACGAAATCGAAATTGGGTTAAAAAGTTCCCTTGGTAAAATTCGACAGCCTAACAACGTCAATTTAAAATTCATAAAATTAGTTGATGAGAGAAAAAATGGTATCTCATCACTTGGACATAAAATTTATATGAATAAGTATATATAATAAAATATCCTATCATAAAAATATGTAAATTAAAAGACATAAAAAAATATGTCTTTTTTAAAAGAGGAGTGTGAAAGGTTCCCTTACCGATTTGGGCATCTTTCGAAACGTACACCCCAAGAAAGAATGGTTATACAATGAAGATGTAACTACCCATAAATTGGAGTATATTATACAAATATTAAAATAATGGGCAGTATATACACCACAAAAAAGTAAATAGTGGCCAATGTAGCATGAATCTCATAGGAATAAAAAGTGACACGAAAATCCCCTTATGAAAATTCGGCAGCACAACGGCGCCAAATAAAACTTCCAAAAATGGATTAATGAGATAAAATAGGGTATCTCATCAAATTAACATAAAATTTACAGTAATATGAATATAAAATAACATCCTCCAACATAAGAACACAGAGCATAAATGAAATGACATAAAAGAGGGTACTTGAAAAGAAAGAGAGAGGTGGGATCCCTTACCTCGTGTCCCAAATGACTCGTTCGTTCATTAATCTCCTGAGTAATAAAATTTTTTCAATTTAAAGTATCTAAAGGACCTCCATTAAAGATTATTATTCAGTTCATATCACATATTATAATGTTATATTAATTGGTTAATAAAGTGAGTTCATATCAGATGTTTTTGTCGATGTTCGGTACATGACTAAAAATTGAACTTGTTGGAAAAGAATTTTCCATATAGATATAGGTACATAATATCCAGAATAGTATTTATGTTTTAAATATCATATATATCTATTATATATTCATTTTATACTATTCCATAACATTTGGAGAAAAAAAATTAAAAGCACCGTTCATGGAGATGGTAGGTCGTACGTACGCATGAACGCTACTTTCATTTTTTATCATATTAATGGAATTAAAAAATGAGAGATATATATATTATAATACTAGAATTATATACATAATTTAGATTTAATATATTAAATATTTATTCATTATATATATTTACTTATAATAGTACATAACATTTGGAGATAAGAAATGAAATGTATCGTTCATGGAGACGGTAAGACGTACGTACGCATAAACTCTACTTTCATTTCATTTTTTTTTTCATTCAATTGAATAAAATAATAATTATATAATGGTATATTATAATTACAGTAGTATATAATATGTAATACCATTAATTCCATCTTTATACGTCCCACATATGGCATTAACGAATCAAATCACTTTGAGGGGGCGGTAGTCCGCACTTCCTAAAATGAAGATATAGCATTTTCCCATAATGGAAATCATAAAGGTATGCCATAAATGAAAATTACAGAAGCATAAGGAAAACAGAAACATATTATATGTCATATATAAATATAGTTACATCTTAATGGAAACCTTTGAAGGTGTTAAAAGAATATTGAACAATCATCATTTCGTGAGGCCGTAATTCGCCATCCCCATAAACAGTATGTTCTTTAACCGTTAGACAGATTGTGTGAATGTTTAGTTCGAATCCATCTTATAAAAACATAATAGTATATTTACGATACTGGTGTTGTTAAAAAAAGTAATAAAAATAGTTTAGGGGTTTGGAGAAGCAAAATAAAACAAAATATCACAAGGGAAGACATTGCCTTTAAATCAGGTAAATCTCATTCATTTGAGCTCAAAGGCTTCCTTGAAAATGATTCTGCCCAAAGTGAGGATTAAATAATGAAGAGAGGGATGTGGAGATATTGAATGGGTAGGGTTTGGCCGATCCAAAGGCTTGAGAATTGTGTGTAAGGTGGTAGAGGTGGGGCCTTTTATAAGAGGAGAGGAGGGGCACTCTTGGAATGTTATAAATGGTTACTTTATTATAAAATTATTTTCTGATTTTAAAGGTCCAAAAAGGATTTATTTCGAGGATAAGGTGATAAGGTTTCTAAATACACCCATCCGATAGGTTTTTGATAAGTGTAAGACTTAAATTTCACCCTATCTTCGCATTTTATTTAAATCGTTCATTTATGATGTAATCACTGCATCATCACGGTGTCAAAAATAATTTAATTTATTTAATGTCTAAAAATTATAAAAAAAATCAAGATATAAGAAATCTTTTTATATTTATAATTAATATTTATAGAAAAAATGTGACTTGTATAACCCCATTTAAAAATTGTTTTAGTAAAACAACTCATATTTGTGACATTTTGTTTATCTTTAAATAAAAAGTTATTTATGTCATTATCCTAGCGATGTGGCTCTATGGGGTCCCCAAGTTGACCCATGGATTGTCTTGGTCGGAAATGACACATCCAATGATGGTAGGACATGTTTCTAGGTCATTTCACAATATTATAACATTATCTTTACCTTAAATTACACTAATTACCTTTAATCGCGATTAATAAAACCTAAAAGTTACTATTCACCAAAAAAAAATTGTAATCTCATTGAACCACATTTTAATTCTTAATAACAACCATGTATGTCTGATTTTTGAAATTAAAATCACATAAGTGGTAAAGTTTCATTTAAACAAAAAATCAGTTTATTAACCACCACTTAATGGTTTCACTATTCATCAAAAATTGAAGTTTTTCAAAAAAATACAAAAAATTCACACTAAGATATTTTTGATATTCCGAATTCCAAAATGATTTCTATTTTACAAAATTAAAAACATATAAGTTGGATTAATTAATTTAATATTTAATTCCCGCTGTCAAAACAAGTAGCGTGTTTTTAAGAAACAATATCTATTAAAAGATTGACGCTAGTTTAAGTCAAATTTCAAAGTGAAATTAATTCCAATGACCACTATTGGATTAAATGGTAAAAATATATTCTATTTTCACTTCAAAAACATTTCAAAATATAATCTAATCATATAAAAAAATTAGATTAAAAAGTGGTTTTGAATTAAAATACAACATTTTTCACTATTCATTAAAAATGAACTTTATCGGAAAAATACCAAAATTTTACACAAAGTAAATTTTGATATCCCTATTCTAAAGAAGAATTTTATTTTTTGAAATATAACAAATTAAATTGTCAAAATGTGGATTTAAAATAGGTTCACCATCAAAAGGCGGTTAATCGATCTTTTAAAGAATATTAGAATGTTTACGCTTAAAATTGGATTCATTCGCATTTTTAATCCTCTAACATTTATTGTAAAAAGTAAAAATATTTGAAAAACATATATATTCATTTTGTAGTTAGTTCTGTTCATTCCCACCATTATAAAATCTAGGTGTTAATTACCATTTAAAATAATATTATTTTATTATTAGAGTGCAAAGTATTATTCCCAAGAAACTCGTTGTTGCGTATTGGGTATGCCATCGAGCAGAACATCCCCATTAAAGTAATATTAATATTTAATTCACAAATATGGATAAATTTTAAAATTTCATATTCTTTATTTACCTGGGGTGTTGCATAAAAACATCCACAATGACTCAAATCCAAATAATATATGAGAAATGGTTTTAATATCATTATCCAATAAAATTTAGAAATGTTGGGAATTTATTTTAAACCTTGAAAATTTGATTTTTCCTTATTTAAATTATTTAATCTTATTTGTGGTAATAATATTCCAGATTTTAAATTGTTATAAATAATTACTTATGTGTTGTTAATTGTCAATAATTAGGTACTTAATGATATTTTAGACCATATAAGTTTCAATTTATAATTTTTAAATATTTATGTGCATTTTAATCAATTTAATAATATGTCATTTTTATAAAAAAACAATAGTGTTCATTTTGACACAATTAATTTATTTGATTTTAAATAAAATATAAACATAGGATATATTCGAACCAAAATGTTTAATTGATACATAACATGTTATATTCTTATATAAAATTTGTGTAAAACATTAATTAGTTCATATAATTTTTATTTTAATATTTATAATACAATTTATTTGATATTTCTCTTAATAAAACAATTACTACATCATTTTTGTATAATACATTATTATATATATATATTAGTTTTCTAAAAATTAAAAATAAAATCCTATGATGGAGATAAATATAATACCTTTTATAATAATATTTATACATGAATTTATAATCATAAAATCAGAACATTTAAATTGTTATATTTATTAAATAATGAAGGTGACATCTTTGACATCATTTAAAATAATATAATATAAATGACCTAATCAGTTTTATAAGGCTTTAAATGGTCCAAAAATAAACCCTTGGATGATTAGAGTATATATATACTAGAAAAATAAGGTTTGGTCAAGTATCTGGTCATTTTGATAGGTATTATTACTTTAATAAAAACAATATTATTGATTTTTCACTAAATAAACAATTTCTGCATCACTATTGTGTCTCCATTAATGACCATTATTTAATACCTAAAAATAATTAATAAATTCACACGATGTAGATAATTTTATTATCTTTCTAGATACTATTCATGTTCAATTTTGCATGAATATTATCACTAAATTAAAATTATTATACTTATAAGGATTAAGAGAGTGATATGTTGTCACTTTCTTTGGTCTTAATAATAATTAAATTAATTTCTATGGTCAAAAGTCCATACAATGAATCTATTACAACCCTTAGGTGATATGGGTATACTTTTAGTCATCCAATAGAATTTTGGAAGGTGTTAGGGTAATTTTATAATCTTAGTTTTACCCTTAATTACCTGATTTACCTTTAACTGTAATAAATAAAAATTACCGTTGTTACTATTCATAATATCAAAAAAAGTAACCTATTAACATAATTTGGACCCACTGAATTCAAATATGGAATCCATTATTAAAAATTCAAAACACATAAGTTGGATTAATTAATTTAAAATTAATCCCATTGTTATGAAAATGGGTTTTAAAAGATAAAACATTACCAAAGATTGAAATGTTATTACATATAAATTCAATGTAAAATTATTTGTAATGACATGAATTATATTAAATGGTAAAAATATATTTTTTTTATACATTAAAACCATTAAATATTATAATTTAACCATATAAATTATCTCGATGAAAAAAATTGTTTTTAATTAAAATTTAGCGTATTTTTACTATTCATTGAAATATGAAACTTATCAGAAAAATATCAAAAATTTAACCAAAGTAAATTTTTATATTCTGATTCTAAATAAGAATTATATATTTTCAATTTGAACTTATAAACATGTCAAAAACAAGATTTAATGTGGGTGCACCATCGAAAGGATGAAAACTGTATTTTTTAAAAAATACTTATTTTACCCGAAAAATTTAGTTTGTTCTCATACAATCTTTCAGAACATCTGTATGATGAATAATAATTTTATATAATTAAAAAATTAGTGGATACTATTCATAACAGCTAGTTCATAATAATATTATAACCATATATCATTGTTTAGTGAAACATGGTATTGCGTACAACACATGCTATCGAGAAAGGTCGTGATTGTGTGTAATGCAAGCCACATCAGGGTTGTGTATTGTGAAAGACTCCTTCGTTGTTTTATATAAAAAAATCCAATCATATTTTATTTATACATTGAATATATATATATATACAATCAATGTTTTGAAGAATAAATACTATTAAACGAACTTGACATTGTGTGTAACACAATCCAAGAATAGTGTTGCGTATACTCCAAGCTAATATGGTGTTGTGTATAGTGCAAGATAATCCTGGTGTAGTGTACAACAGAAGATATTAATGAAACTAAATATAATATATCTCATAAAATCTCTAGTTGTTACAATAGTGGATGGCATTGTATCCATATGGTTGGTATGAAACTATTTATTAGATGAAATCATAAAACATGAAATAGTTAGAATAATAAAAAAATCTATATTGGAAGTAACTCTATGTAAGATATTATTTGAATTTAAAATATATCATTCATGTGTAGTTAAAACTTATATTAGCATCATATTTGTCTTATAAAATATTAATAATAATTGAAATCATGATTCCATATAAGTTGATTGGGAATAAAAATTCATTTATAACATCCTTATAATGATCGACTAATAAGTGAAATGAAATTATAATACTAAACCACAAAATTAGTTACTATATTTTGAAATTATAAAAGTGAAAAATAATTTTCATATTATTTTAAATATTCATTACATCATTAATTGAATATATATTTTTTAGATAATAACCAATAGTAAATGAAGCTTATATAATAAATTCATATTTATGTTGTATAAATAATTTGAATATATATAATGGTAAATTGAATAAAATATGTACACTATTAGAAAGGAATTATATAAAAAATAAGATATTGAAATATTGAAATATTTATTCTTAAAAATAGAATAAAAGTTATTGAAAAATAACAGTTTTTATTCTATAAAGAAAATATCGTTACTTGAAAATAAATAATAAAAACCCGACTATAATAAAATTTTAAAATATGTTCTAAAATATATAATTTATTTTGTAAAATATGTATTTTGTAAGAATTTATTAATGAAATTTAAAAAAAAAACATAAAAAACTAATATATATAACAAATTAAAAGTACATTCTAGACCCAACCAATTTTTAAAAAAAATATTTTAACATTTCTTTACAAATTTAAAAATGATAACATAAACCATAATCCTATATTTTTTTAAATATAAATTATATGAAGAATCATAAAATTATTTTATCAAAAACGCATGATTAAACCTAATAAATTATCATATAAAATATAATTTATGCCCCAGAAACAAATACTTGAGAGAAAATTCAAAATGAGAGATAAATTACCAAATTAACAATTCTACTTACAATTATTATATATGGATTTTAAATTTATAAACTATATGGGATAATATATGGTGTTTTATATGATGTGGTGAACATTTTTCATCCAAAATTAATAATTTATATGATTTTAATACAAGATAATACAACCGAAAGAATTGAACATTGAAATTTACTAGTGATGTTGAGAGTGTGTGTGGAGGTTGCGACTAGAATGATGAAGCAGAAGAAAAGGGAAAAATATTATTAAGTGTAAGAATGAAAAAATTATGTTAGAGGTCCCATGTGTTAAAGGAATTAATTAATTTAATATAGTTATAGATACATAGAAATCAATAGTGTATTATAATTATAGATATTCTAATTATTAATTTGTAACATGAATTTTTTTAATATTATCTATTAAAAAATAAAATTCCCATACTAGATATAATTATATAAATATAAAAATATGTCATTTGAATATTAGTTATTCAAAATATTTTTATTTCATTATATGATATAGAATATTAAATTATAATAATAATTCATTAACATGTACAAGTTTATGTGTTATGTACACCCAATAAATGTAATTTTTGAATTTTTTATTTAGTATTTTATTTTTCCATATTTTAGATATCAAATAACATTAATGGTTTATAGTATTTGAATATTATTTATTTCAATGTATAATTACACACAACAGTTTTGATATGTAATTTAGTATATACATAATGTTTTATTGAAATAAAATTAGAGGTTATAATATAGAAACGAATATTGCTTTTAGGGTGAATAATTTTTTCATTTTTGAAATGATAATGTGTTTTAATAAAGAAAATGAAGAATATAGTAGAAGTTTTTAGCTTATATATTCTCATCAGAAAATTTCTAATTCCAAATTATTTTCCGCATCTTTTATAGAATTACATTTTATCATAGGCATTCTCATAGAAAAAAATTTTCAATCAAAAATTATGAATTCATATACGTAATGTTTTTTTAAAAGAATTTCATTATTTTACAAGTTGCGTTCCTGAGTATTTAAAATTATATGATTATATCTCCAATTTTATGATATTCAATACATTTCTGCTATTTTCATCTTCTTTCAGATGAAAAAAAACAATGTCAGAAAATTAAGACCATAAATAAATGTATATTATGATTATGGGTAAAACATAATCATGATATTAAAAATTATTAAAGAATACTGTAGTAATAAAAAAAGTATTACATAACATTGAAAATAAATTTAGAAAATCACTAATCTTTTTATTCAAAAATAAATTATAATGGTATATGTGTTTCAAATGTGATACAGGTGACAATTAAAAGAATAAATACTTCAAAGACAAATTATTTACCATGTATGTAGTAGATATGAAGTATTTATATAAAATATATGAAATGTGAATGTGAAAAATAAATGGATAGTTTATAAATGAAATATTTAATGTATTTTATATATATTAAATTTATTGTTTTTTAAGACTCATTATGATATATTTGTATGTGTTAATTGGAAAAAATTCTACTCATATAGCATGTAGATTATTATATTAGAGAAATTAAAATAATGAATAATAAGGAATGTTTAATGTTCCCCCATAGAAAAGATATAGTCCTATAAAAAAAATGAATGAAACCATGGACATAGAACTACATTATTTATAGATGATAAATAATTTGTATGTTTGGAAATGAAGGATGTGAATATCAGCAAATAAGAATGAGAATCCCAAAATTTAATGTCAGAGTTCTTCATTCACATGAATAGTGAAAGGGTAAGAAAAGAAACATAATTTTTAAAAAATTCATGGGTTCCAATATCCTTTAAAACATAACAAAATCAAACAGTAAATGTTGATTCAAGTGATTCATGGAAAACATCATTCTAGAGTAAATTAACATGGTATTTCCATGAGATGAAATATGACCCAAAGAAGAAATAAAATACTGGAGATTGTAGTCAACTCACCATTATTGGACAGGGAAGTTATCACTTCTAGAAGATGGAGACTAAGAAAAGGATACCAAAATAATATATATGTGTTATTATGAATATCTAATATCATAGTTAATAAAAATAACCATGATAGTATAAATCAGAGGCTGTTGTGAGAAAATAGAAATTACATAGTATGAATTGCCATAGTGTGATGTGAAGAAATTGGTGGGAGATGTGAGGAACATTGGGATAATTAATTGATGCTTATGAAGGAAGATATATGTTTTAGGTGAATGTGAATGGAATCCTACTAGAGGAAATGATAATTTATTTTTATGAATAGTAGGGTATAGTAGGTAGGGTATGAAGAATTAGAGTGGTAGCGTCCATGATAAGAAATAGTGGATGAATGAGGATTCGGTAATATGAGAGAGGGGAAGGGAGGTAGTAGTAATAATTATGAATCAAGGAATGAGAAGAGAGAAAGGAAAATGGAAGTTGGAATTAATATCGAGTCGTCAAATGTATGTGAAAATATGATAATTATTATAATTATAAATATTATAATAATTATCAGAGAACTATAACATAAATCTAAAAACATTATTAATTTTTTTAATCGTAATATATAACAATTTATTACATTATGGTAATAAATAAAATTTTAACAGGTATAATTTTCACCAAGTGACATCATGGACCAATGAAAAAATTGAACAATGAAACTTATAATATATATCTTTTAAATGACCAAAAATTTAAATAATATTCAATGAAACAGTAAAAATTATTTTTCAACATGAAAATTAAAGATAAATTTATTAAACATTCTACGTCTTAATTGATAAAATAAATACCCACATACAAACTTTTTATTATTCTTTGAAAATTATATTTATTTTAAATTAATATAAATAATTAAAATCATATTATAGAAATTATAAAATAAATATATGAAATTAAAATATAATAAAATGATTGTTTTCACTAGGATCATCTTCTCCATGTTTCATTCCACTAGTGTTTTAGCCAATGTATTCTCATGTCCACACTTTCTCATAAAGAGTGACTAGTCATTACCCTTCCCTTATTTAATATAACAGTCATCACCATTCACAAATTCTCACAATTATGGATTTTTGGCTCCCTTCCCCATACCTCTCACCCTTTCACACTCCAAAAGAAACTCACTTGGCATCTTCATCTCCCTATACATCTACAATGGACACCCAATAGATCATTACCCTCCAATACTAGATCATCAATGTCTCCAACAACTTCAAGAAAACCATTGAATAAATTTATCATTCAAAATATATGGTGAGGATATCATTCTTCCACCCAATACCTTCATCATCTCCTTAATAATTATTGTTAGGTTTATGAAAACCCTAAAATCATCCTTCGTTTTATAACTTATTTCCAAATACTCAATAATATTTTCAATATATTATCTTAAAAATTGTCAATAACAAGCAGCATTATCCCTCCATGAACCCCTTTAAGGATGGTTTTGATCCAAGACAAAATAATATTATTTTCTAAAATTATTATTCTAGTGATCTTGCCAATTTTCAAAAACATGAGGGATTTTATTTCTCAAAATAAAAATGTGGAATATCTCAATGAGTAGTATTTATGGTCGTAATTAGGATAGGATGTATCGAGGAAGAAATAGTGTCCTTGTTGTTGGGTTTTCAATTTGTATTCCAAATTATTTCTCTTATGTTTAAATTTATTTTAATTTTTTTAATTTTAATGATGAAATTAATTAATTCTTTAGGTACATTTAACTTTTTAGACTTAATGTTCCCCATTTATTTTTTTCTCTTTTTGTATTTATAGGAATCATAAACTATGCATGTATATAATTTACATAAGGATTTCTTAAACCTTGTTTTTTTCGGGTAGGGCTCCATGGAGGAGTGGGTCGAGTGTTGTTTAATACATACATGATTTTATTTTATTCTATAATATTATCAAACCTTTTTATACATTTTATTATCCCATGTAAATAAATAGGAAATTTATATATATTATAATCTGGTTTTAAACTTAAATTAACAATTTTTGTTGTATTATTCCATTAATATACTAGAGACATCATCTGTAGAAACATAATAATTATTTATTATATAGATATTTTATTCTAGATTACTCAGGGACTCAAATGTCAATGTGTCAAATTTCGTTGATATATTTTATTTTTTACATTTTTTAGAAGAATATTGTGAATCATCAATCGAGAAATGATTAAGAGAAATATAGAAAATGCACGACATTTTCAAGAGTGTGTATTTAAAACCCAGATTTTGGAAACCCCATTGTTATAATTATTTATTTAAATACTGACTATTGATTCATTTAATCATTTTTCTATATAAAAGGTGTAATATTTTACCCCATTATTGTTTAATTAAGTATTTTAAGTAAACATAGTATCCAATCAAGTAGAACATCTTAGGGAAATTATATAAATTGATATCACATGAAACTTAATCCATCGTCATCTTGTTGAATCTCTATGTATGATCACATATTTTGTTGGATTAAATAAATTTAAGGAAATACATAATGGATAATACCAATTCTAGTTTGAAAATTTCATGTAACAATGTTTTTTAGAAACTGAATGAAATATTTAATAAATATAAAAATAGTAGACATACAGGATTATTTACATAGAAAATAGCTCCAATGAAAATGTATAAATAACAATGGGGATACTCCAAATCATCCACTAATAAATTGCTTAGTAAAAAATTCAAGTAAATTCCCAACCTTAATCTGAATGATTGTTTATAAAAAACCATTGTAAAAAACACATCCTCGTATACCTCAGACTTCTTTTTAAAAATCAACACAATCAAACTACAATTCTCAGATATCCTTTTGAGGAAAAGATTCATATATATATATATGATACATCACTACCTAATGTAAATTTATATAAACACCCTTATACCTCACTCTGTTATGTTACACCTGATGGATTACCCTCTCTCATGTCCCACCATTCTGATGCACCACTGATCATCCACTGGGACACAACACTAGATCACCTCAATAATGAATATATTCAATACATGTCCTTGTTCATCGACTGTGTCACTAATTATTCACACCCGTTGAATGGTAATTCACCTCTCAAGCAATGGTAAATGGAATTTCTCCGTTCCCACAGTAAGGGGAATTAATCATTAATAACGTTCCAAAAACCATTCCACGAGTATTTGTTAATGGCATCATTTTCAGTATAACAAAATATGATATTGTGTTATTTTACACGTAATCCAATTTTATATCACACATTAATTTAGTCAATATCCCATTTCCAACCATTAATATAATGAATAAATCTCTATTATTGATGAGGGAAACACATCTATTAATGTTGAGTATAATATATCGATTAATTAATTTATCTCTCTTATGTAAATTTGTTCAATCCCAATAACATATAAAAGTAAAAATAAAAAAATTCATTGTATTACATCTAATTTATTCCATTTATACATTATGATACACTCACTAAATTTAATATTTAATTATTTGTGTTGTGCTGGAACACTAAAAGTAGTAAAACATATTACAATACTATTCTAATGTTAATTTATTGATACATAGATATGGGAACCCTATCTAATTAAATGATCAATAATTCATGGTTTCCTAGAACTTTTATGGAATATTAAATACTATTATCCTAAATTTATTAAGATTCCTCAACTTCTATATTTTATATTCATAAAGAAAAATAATTACAATAGAATACAACAATGATTATTTTTTTAGTGTGTTATTTCTGGTTGAAAAACCAAATCTTTGATTAGCATCAGGTGGATATTCTATTAGAATAAATGTTGTGATTATTTACATGTTTTTTATTATGGTATATGACGTTAAATTCTTTTTGTTATGAGGTGTAGTTCCTGGTTGTAATATCTAATGTTCTCACTCGATATTATCCTGAATACCCAAAAACTATAGCAATATATAATTATATATTAATGTTTAAATCTCTCAAATAATCCCTCTTTATTATTATTTTTATTTTTTAACTCCATGTTTTCCCTTAAATAATTTTTATATTCTAAATAAAAAATTCAAAATTTTTTATTATGATTCATAAAAAATTTAATTAGTTTGGTGAGTATCTTATGATAGGTGTTTCAAGTAACAATGGGAAGTCTTCACTAGGTGTATTTCTTTTTAATGTGACTTATAATTAGAATTATCAACATATAAAGTAAAATGAAATAGTGAATTGTTTTTTTTTGTTTTGAGTTGTAGTTATTTTATTTTTAACGTCACTTATGTCTTCAATTATAATCATTCTAACCACATAAAAATTATATTGATTGGGACATGGGTAGGATAAGATCTAGGGAGGGGTGTTGGTTGGTTCGATTACTAATATGGTAGGGGTGGGATTTGGGACTGGGGAGGGTAAGGATTAGGGATTAAGGGGTAGGTTTTGTGGTCTAGGGATGAGGGTAGTATGTTGGGGTGGTTTATTTAAGACCCGAGATGAGGGGGTGGTTTAAGTCTAGGGTTCGGTGGGGCGGTATATCTCATTGGATAGGGTTGAGCGAGGTAGGTGGAGTGGGTGTAGGGTTTTTTTAGTTCTTTTATCGGTTTAGGTTTAGGTATTTGGATGTTGGAAGGGATTGGTTTAGGGATAAGTTTGGGGGTAGGTTCTAGGATGTTGGTGTAGGTTGGGGTGGTTTATGACTAGGGTCAGGTGATTGATTTAGGAGAAGGTTTGGGTTGGTTTCGGACTAGGGATGTATGGGAATGGTTTTGGTATAGGGAAGGAGGTTATGTTTTTGGATTAGGGATTAAGTGAGGAGTTAGTTTAGGGATATGGAGTGAGGGGTGTATAGTGGTGATTGTTTATGGTTACAGTTAGGGTGTATTTTTAGGTTTGTGCGTATTAGTGGGGGGTGGGGTGTGGTTTTTTTATGTCTATGGATAGGGGGTATAGGGTTGTTGGACTAGGGCTAGGTACTAGAGTCTATGGGGTAGGTTTAGGGTTGTGGTTATTGGTGGGGGTTGGTTTAGGGATATGGTCTATGGGTTGGTTAAGGGTTGTGGATATCATTGGTAGGAGGTTTAGATCTATTTTCTAGGGGTGAGGTTTTGGGTTTAGGTTTTTGACTGGGGGTGTGGGTGTGTTGATTTAGGGTTATGTCCACGGGGTGTGGTGGTTTGGTGGGATAGAGCCAAGGGTGGTAGGATTAGGACTTGGGGGTTAGGGGATTGATTAGGTCTAGGTCTGGGGGGTTGGATTAATGGTGTGGGTGTAGGTTGGGTTTTGGTTTAAAGATAGGGTTGGTTGTTGTTTTAGGGCTACGTCCAGGATTGTCAGTGCAGGGTTGTGGGTTTTGGTGTTGGTGTTATATTAAGACTATCATTGGGGGTTTACTGACGTTGGATTAGGACTATGACCGATATAGGGTAACTTTTGAGGGTTGTGGTCAACTGTAATAGTTGGTGAGGGTGAGGGTAGTGTTAGGATTGGGGTGTATGTGGTTGTTTTAGGGTTATGATTATGGGGTAGGTTAAGGGTTGTTGGTGTAGATGGGGTTTGTTTGGGGAAAGAGCATGGGGGTGAAGTGGGGTTGTTTTATGGCTAGCGACAAGCATGAAAGATGTGGGTATGTTTTGAATTGGAGGTTTAGGGGTTGGTTTAGGGATAACATCATGGAGAAGGTCTATGACTTGGTACTAGGGGTGTTTGGGTTGGTATAGTGAAATAAGCTTTTTTGTGGAAATATTCTTGGTGTAGGATCAAGGATTGAGGTGTCGATTTAGGGGTTGGTGGTTGGTTTAGGGAAAGGGATGGGGGTCTAGGGGGTTGGTATAGGATTGGGATGATGGGTTGATTAAGGGATATGGGTATAGGTGTGGGTTGGTATTGGTCTTCAGATGAAGTCATGCTAATGGTAATATGAGTAGGTGAGGTTGGGGGTAGTTTTGGTGGGCCATGGGTGAGGGGGAAATGAGGGGGTTGTCTTTGGACTGGGATGGATAAGTTTTGGAATGGAATGGGTAGTTAATGATTTATGACTTTTTGGGGTAGGTTTAGGACCGTGCGGGGGTGGGGGGGGGGTAAGGATATATTTGGGGAAATATAGTTATGATTATGAATATGGTTGGGGTAGGCATACGGTTTTGGGTATTGGGGGTTTGTTTTATGATAAGTTCATGAGGTTGTAGGGGTTGGTTTATTTCTTGGACTAAGATGTACAGTTTTGTCTTTGGTTGTAGGTGGTGGGGTGGGGTGTGGTTGGCCTAGGTCTATAGGCTGTGTGTGTGGGTTTAAGGCCAATAAAAAAGGGGTTCATTTAGGGATAGAGTATGGGTGTGATTAGGGCAATAGGTGTTGTCGGGGGTTGGTTTAGTTCTATGGTTGAGGTTCGGGTGGCAGTGGTTTAGGGATATTGATCTGGGTAAGGTATAGGGATGTGCGAGATGGTTTGGGTGGGGGGGGGGGTCAGTGGCCACAGTGTAGGTTTAGGGAAGTGGGGTAATTGGGGGTGGTTAGAGCTATGGTCTATGTTTTTTGTGGGGGTAGGGGGTTGCTTCAGAGCTAGTGATGTGGGTAGGGGGTTGTATTTGGTTCTGGGTCAGTGGATTGTACAGGGGGTTGGATTATGACTAGTGTTGCAGGATATGTTTAGGGTTATGGGTGTTATTTTGGTTAGTCGTTTAGGGATATGGATAGAGGGTTTAGGGGTTGTTATAGGGATAAGGTCATGGGTTATGATTAGGGATATGGGTGTAGGTAGGTGATATGGCTTAGGTTTTGGGTTGGGGGTAATAATAGGGATATGGGTTTCGTTGGGGGTTGGTTTAGGGAAAGGCCACAGGGGGGTGGGCTAGCCTTTAGTGGGAATGGTGGAAGTAGGTTAAGGAAAGTGATGGGGATTGAGAGATGTGTATTTTTAGGGTTGGGAGGGGAGTTATAGTGGGTTAGTTTTACAACACAGAGGTGGGAAGATGGTGGATTAGGTCTAATTTCGGGAGATAGGTATAGGGTTCTGGGGGTTCGGTGGGGGGGGGGGGGTTGAGGCTATAATCCCATTATTGGATTAGGACTACCTCTCAGAGGTATGATATCTGTAGTGGGAGTAGGTGGGTTTTGAGGATGGATTAGGGAATTATCTTAGTAGTTTTTTTGGGTGTAGGGGTTGATTTAATGAAATGGTCATGGGGTCAGTTTACGGTTTTCAGTGTATGTGGGAAATTTATTTAGGGATAGTTTTATTTGGTGTAAAATGGATATTTTTTTTATGGAAATGGGTAGGTTTAATGTTTTGGGTGTATGTGGTGTATTGGTTTATGTGTATCTCTAAAAGGTCGATTTACAGATGTGTGTGACAGTGTGTGTTCGTGTGTTGGGGGGGGGGGGTTGTCTAGTGTGAGGGTGTGAGGGGATGTCTGGGGGATGGATTATGGATAAGGATAGGGGTATGTTTAGGGAAGTCAGTGGAGGATAGAGGTGTATGTTTTTTTAGTGATATATTCTGGGGTAGGTGGCTAGGATTGATTCATGTCCAAGGGGGGGATTGGGGCTGTATGTAATGGAGAGGATTGATTCGGGTCTATGACCAAGGGGGTGAATGGTTGTTTGTATTAGGGCATGAGTTGGGGTGTGCTTTTAGATAAATGTGTGTAGTTGTGGTTGGGCTAGGTCATGGGTCAAGTAGTGTAGGGGTTGGATTAGGGTTAATGTCGGGGGACAATTTGGTGGGTGTATGTGGGGGTTGGTTCTAGGAGTGGTATGGGGGCCAGGTTAGGGATGTGGGTGTAGGTACGGGTGGATTAGGGTAAGGCAGGGGATTGTTTTGGTGGGCTATGGTCAAGGGGGATTGGTGGTGGTAGGTTTTTTAATAGGATAGTGGGTAGTGGTATGTTAGTTATTGTGGTTGTAGGGGAGTTTTAGTAGTATGGATGAGGGTGTATGTGGTTGGTTTAGGGCTAGTGTTGAGGGGTAGATTTAGTGATGTGGATGTTGGTGGGTGGGATGGATATGGTCCAGGACTAGGGGGTATGTTTAATGTTGTGGGAGTATGTGGTGGTTTGTTTAGGTCTAGTCTCGGTGGGTATGTTTGGTGGGCAATTTTCAAGGGTGTATGTGGGGGTAGGGTTAGGACTAGGAGGGGTAAGGGGTAGGTATAGGTTTGGAGGTGTCGCAGGAGGATTTTTTTGGGATAATTCCAAAAGGTGTAGGGTGTTAGTTGAGGGATAAGGCTAGGGTAGGTTTAAGAGTGTGGTTGTTTGTGTGGGAGGAATTGGTTTAGGGCTCGGGTTATGAGGTAGGTTTTTCGGATTAATTTTAGGCGGTGGATTCATTAGTTCTAGGGTAGTGGGTGATATATATTTTATTCTATGGCGAATGATGGTATGTCAGGGGGTGTTATGATTTTGTAGTTGGGTGGGGATAGATGTTAGTGTAATATCTAGGAGGGTGTAGCGGTTTTGTTCAGTGTTTGTTCAGGAAAGTATTTTCTGGGATGTGTGTGTGTGGGGGGGGGGGTTGGTTTAGGGAAATGGTAGGGTGTTTAGTGCTAGGGTTGGGAGTAGGTTTAGGGTCCTGGGATTAGATTGGTGGATTGATTTAGGAATAGGCCCACGGGTTTGGATAAGGGTAGTGGGTATAAGTGATATTTGGTGGTTAGAGATATTGAGGGGAGGATGGGGTTTTTAATTTTGGATGGATAAGACCAAGGGGGTAGGATTAGGACTAGAGGGGACTGATATGGGGATGGTTTAGGACTAGTATAGGGGCTTGGGAGTATGGTGTTGGAGTGGTGGGTAGGGGTGTGAGGGTATTGGGTTTGGGTGGGGTCGGGGTGAGGGAATTTTTAGGGCTTCTCATGATGGAAGAATTGATGCAGTGTAGGGCTAGGGTCGGGTTGTACGTTTAGGGACGTGGGCGTAGGTGGGGTGGGGCGGGTGGTTAGGGGGATATAGTGGGGTAGTTTTGGTGGGATGTTATAGTACTAGGGTCATGTTGTAGGTTATTTATTGTGGGTGTAGGTTGGCTAGGGTTTGGATTAGTGATGGTGATTGGGTAGGTTTCATGGACTAGGGACAAGGGTGTAGGTTTAGGGCATTATGGTGGTATGCAGTTGGATTAAGCATATGGTTGGGTGTATGTGGGGATGTTTAGTGGTATGATTGGGTTGGTATAGTGGGTATTGGATAGGAATTGTGTTAGGGGATTATTTTTTTTGGTTAAGTATGATGTGGAGTGTATTTCTTATGTACTGGGTATGTTAAGGGATGTGTGTGGCCCAAGGGTTTGATTGGGATATAGGGGAGTAGGGGTGGGGTCAGGTATGGGGCTATGGGGTGGTATGTTTTGGGGTAGTGATTTTAGTGGGGATGGGGTGTGTCTAGCTAGGTCATAGGGGAGTAGGTTTGGAGGAGATGTTTGGATATGACTATGGGGTAGTTGAGGGAGGGAGGGTAGATTTAAATATTCTATGGGGGATGGGGGTAATGGAATTTTTTTTGAGATTTCCCCAGGAGTAAATGGGGGTCTAGTACTTGGTGGGGTAAGGAAGGGTGTGGGGGGGCGGGGTGGGGTTAGGGTTGTTTTGTGGGGGTGTTGGGCTTTGGAAATAGTGTATGGTTATGAATGTGGTTGTAGTTTGGAGGTAGGGGGAAATGGTGCGGGTAGGGGGGGTTTTGTGGGGTTAGTTATGGGTGGGGTTAGGGGTAGGGATTAAGGTTATTGGGGGAGGGATTGAGTATATTAATGGGATGGGGTGGGGCTAGGGGCTGTGTTAGGGGAGGTGGGGTTGGGGTTTTGGTTGGGGTTTGAGGTAGTGGAAGGATTGGTGGTGGGGGTGCGTGGTTTGTTGGGGGGAGGGTGTAGGGTTAGGGAAAATGAATGTTTTAGGCTTATGGATATTGGTGGGTGGGGGGTGTATGGGGGTAGGCATTGGGAGGGTGTAGGACTGGGGGTTATGTTAGGGGTGGTGTTATGGGTAGGTTTGGTGGGGTCGTGGTTGGTCAAGAGTTGGTTTATGGATATGGTAGCATGTGGGATTGGAACGGGGGTTGTGGTGGGGGTATGGTGGGGAGTAGCGAGTGGGTATGTGTAGGGGTAGGGGTGGTGTTAAGGGGGATTGTAGGGTGGAATGTGGTAGGTTTAGGACTATGTCCATGGGTGTACGTTTTGATGGGGGGTGGCTACTACTGTTGGGTTGGTCATGCGTTGGTTTAGGAATATGATTTGTCATAGTTGGAGTATGTGGTATGAGGTGGGTGAATGGGGTGTGGGGGTAAAGGGTTGGGGGATGTGTTTAGGGGTGGAAATGTCGTGAATGTGAAGGTTTGGTGGGGTGTAGGTCGATGTCTTGGTGGAAGGTTTTGGGAATTTGTTATAGGCGGTGGTGGTGGTTTAGGGTTACGTCCGGGGTTGGTTTATGGTTGTGGGTATATATGGGGGTTTGTTTAGGGCTGGGGTCATGGGGAAGGTTTAGTGGTCTAGGTCGATGAACGGTAATTTGTGGGGGTGGTAGTATGTTTATGACTGGGAGGCGGGTGGGTTGGTTGGGGTAGGTTTAGGACCTGGAGGGTTTAGTGGTTAGCGGTTGGGGTGGGTGTGGGATGTGGTGGGGGTAGGTGTGGGGTTAGGGTGGCTTTTTCGGGTGGGGTCGTGGTTGTGGGTAGGGATGGGGGTGATCATAATTTATTATATGTTCATGTGTTTTTTCTCTTGTTTGACTCATTCCCTTAAAATTTTATAATTACTATTTATTCCAATTATTATTTTCTTCTATAGTAACTAATAATTAATTAATCTTTTCAATTTTATTATTGTTATCCCTGAAATTCATTTTGTTTCTAAAAACATTTTAGTCTGGCACATGAAAATCTACACGTTTGTTGTGACCATAGCATTCTAGGTGCTTCCTGGATACTAATAATAGTTTTTTAATGGGTATTTGTGGTGAGGATTATTTTGTATATATTGGAAACAAAATATTTGAAAATGATTAATTTTAGTTATTTTATACAGAAATATACGAAAAAAGTATTATGTTATACATACACATGATTGCCACCAATTTTGTGTGTTTTCAACTATTGGTAGCCCTTTTTTATTTTCATGATTTGATTTCCATATCACATGACATGGACTGGAAGTGGCTTTGGAATTTAATTCTGAAACCTGCCAATTAGTAAAGGAATGTAATTATGTTTCTGTTTTATGTTACAAAAAATTATAACAATATATTTAAAATATATAGCATTTTTTCATGGGATTAAATCCTCATTCGTGATTTACATTAGGAGTATGTTGGTTTTTCTACACAATCCATATTTTCATCACTATGTTATTTTTTCATTAATAAACAACTGTAAACCAAGTAACTAGTACACTTATTTTCATGTAACAAATTAACAATCACAATGTAGTTAAAATTTTTTCTTGTCATGATGACTGATAAACACATTACTTGTTTTTTGGTTTATCAGGTTTGGATTCATTTGTAGTGGCTGCGGATTTTTTTTCAGTTCACTATCCTTGAAATGATAAATCATATGAATTTTCTGAAATCCTCTATGAATTTTTTCAATGAGCATACATATTTCCTTCTCCCCTCATCTACTATAAATGAATAATTCCATGGATAATGAAAAAATAAAACAATGTTTCAAAATATTGTCTTTTAGTGAAATTATGAAAGTAAATCATAATTTTACCATAATATATTAAAAGAATAATACGTTAAGAATATGATAAATATTAGGACTTGAGTCTGTATCAACTATCTCATGAATTCGAGTGGTGATATGAATGTAACAACATAATATGGAATTGTAGGTGTCAACTGAATAACATCATACATTCCATCCAACCTCAAACTTGATGCCAATGTATCTCGCATTAATAATTTTTTTAACACCACCACACTACGTCACTCTTTTTTTTGGAAAAATTATTATTCAATAATCTACCATTTTCATAGCTTCAACATCACCAATATGTTTTTCATATGGATTAGAGGCACCGACATATGCATAATATTTTTTTCCATACACATTGTGTGTATTAGCATTAGCATTTAAAAAAATCATTATTTATAGAATTGGTTGAACATTTAAAATAAATTCATTAAAATAAGTTTGACGATTGCAATACGAGGTAATTAAATTTATATCAAAAAAATATAATCTGATGATTACACCTCTTTTTCAAAAAAAATGATGGGATTTACCCATTTTTTTATTATAATAATACCTTTATTTTGGTCTCCTATTACATTCAAGACCCCATCAACATTAGTAATACTGGAAATGATTATGTTTTCCCAAAGAAAGGGTCATCATTAGTTTAGTTTTCATCTAACCCTTTTGTGGTTTTGGTCGATAACATAATATTTGACCTAGTTTGGTTTCTATCACTATAATATAAAATGCATGTACTACCTATGACTACATTTTAACGGGCTCTCCTTTTTACCCTTAATGAAATGAATATTCATGAATAATGATTCATCTATTTTAATTTCGTTCCAATTATAATCCCACATTCACTAAAAAATCAACAAATAAAACTATTTATTGTCCAAATCCAAAAATTGATAGACGAATCCATGTAAGGAAATATTCACATAATGTGTATTTCTATCCTTGGTAACAAATATATGAATCACCACATACAAATTATTTACTTCCTTATTAGTTATTATACTGTATCAATCATGTTTATTTTTTTTGGAATGAATAACCATTAATTAAATAACAATTATATGATATTACATAACATAATTACTATCGCCATGTAGTTTTTTTAATATAAATGATAAAACAAAATTTATTTATATTTCATGAATTACCATGATGGTAACATATTAAATATCAACATAACTAGAAATGTGTAATGAGGGATTCTTTGAAAACCAAAAGTATTCACTCCATCTGAAGATTGTGTAAGATGAAGTATTCTCACATCATTTCCAAAATGTAACACCCCAAGCTTGTACTGTACGCTTCTCTTTGAATAATGTGATAGCATGTGTTGTACGCAACATAGAGTTCTAAAACACCACAACCAATCAAACTAGCCGTTATGAATAATAATACCTAATTTTTGAAATTATATATATTTTATATTTCAAAATGGACTTCATTTTTGGTTTCAAAATATCAAAATTATCCTAAGATGAATTTTTGGTATTTTTCTGAGAACACCAATTTTTATGAATAGTGAAAAATACTTAAAAACGTCTTTTTTAATCAAAATAATTTATAGTGATAAATTATATTATTTAGTGGTATCAAACTATAATTAGAATATATCCAATGGTGTTCATTAGAATAAATTTCACTTTGAAATTGGACCTAAACAATTGTCAATCTTTTGATATATATTGTTTCTTAAAAACACGCTATTTGTTGTGAAAGCGGGAATTAATTATAAAATTAATTAATGAAACATATATATTTGTAATTTTTTAAAATAGAAATCATTTTTGAATTTGGAATATCAATTATAGCTTAGGGTGAAATTTTGGTACTTTTCGGATAACTTTCTAATTTTGATGAATAGTGAAAATTACTAAATTTTAATTAAAAACAACTTTTTAATCAAAATAATTAATATTGATAAATTTTGAATTTGATTGGTTTTAAAGTATATTTATAATATATTTTTGACATTTAATTCAATTTTTGTCATTGGACACAATTTCACAATTAAACCAGACATAAACAAGTGCCAATCTTTTGATAGTTAATATCTCTTAAAAACATGCTTTTTGTTTTAACAACATGAATTAATTTTAAATTAATTTCTGACACTTCTATGTTTTTAATTTGGTAAAATGGATTCCATATTTGGATTCAGGATTTTTAAATTGCGTAAATAGATAACTTTTATTTTTAGACATTTTGAATAATTACTTCGGTAAATATTTTATTTACCAGGTTAAAGGGTAAATCCGGTAAATAAGGGTTAAAAAATAATATTATAATAATACTAAATTTCCCTAAAAAGTGTCTTAACACTATTTGTTGATACATGGAATACCATGGGCATATTTGGGTCGATTTTGGGACCCCATGTATCCACTTGTAAGTTATAGGGACACTGTATTTTAATTAAGTTAAAATGAATACAAAAATGACACAAGCATATATCTTTTAGAAAAAAAATTGTTACATAGGGTTATATATGTTGGATTTTAGACTATAAATATTCATTAGAAATATAAAATGATTTCCTACATAATGATATTTTATTTATAATTTTTAGACATTAAATAATTTAATTTATTTATGACACAATGGTTATGTAGTAATTACCATAATAGTGAAAAATTAAAATAATTGATTTTATAAATACCCAAATAAATATAATTTGAGACTTTTAATGAATTAAACTAATTTTATACAATCATATGACATATTAGTACTGATTTAATTAACTTTTTTAGATGTAATTATTCTGAAATATGTTTTACAAAAATCAACTATTGAATAGTGTCAAAATTGACATAAAAGTGTTTTTAAAACAAATATTATATTATTAATTGATATTAAAATTTTAAAAATCTATTTCTAGGCCAAGAGACATATATAATGATAGTTTCATCATTAATGGACTACTTTGGGGTCTCTTGGATGTATATGGTATGTTTATTAACCATATAATAAAAAAATACAATGAGACATTGTAAAAGTGAAACTAATTAACTAAGAGTTAATACTTAAAGATAAGGTTAATATAATGACCCAAACCTGTCTAAATTCTATTAGTTAAATGTTTTTCGACCTATCCCCACCTTAAACTTTTAATAATCAACTTTGGAGCCATTAGATACCAAATATGAATTTATTATAAATTAATTTTTCTAGTTTTTCCAAAGGTGCCCCTCACCCCTCTTATGAAAGGGCACTCCTACTTCTCATTTCTTCACACCTTCAAAGACTTTTGGTTCGGCCAAACCCTTAAAAAATACTCTGTCAACTTCCCTAAATACAACCTAGAGGCCTTATTTTGATCAGAAATCCAACCTGAGGAGCCCTTTTGATCAAATCAAAAGGAAGAACCCGAAGAAGAGGTAATGTTTTCACCACCTCTTTTCAAGTTCCATTCTTTTTCCACTTCTTCTTTATTTGGTATTACCATTGTAAAATAATAACTCCAGTATCTTATATATTCTGTGATTTTATTATAAATATGGTACAACAATATTCAGTATTCTATCCATCCTTTGAATAACATGTCACCATACGTGCGTACGTACAACTTACTGTCTCCACGTCGTGGTGTAATTGTTATTCAATAAATTATTATTTGAATGGGTATAATAATGATGTGTATCTAATTTAAATAATAAATATAACATGATAATTATTCTTTATATATGATATACCATCCAATTATATATTATTTTAATATCAAAAGAATGATATTGTCGCTCGTGCGTACGTATGGACTACCGTCTCCATGAACGCGATAAGATTCATTCTCCATCGTATCCATTCAAGTATAATTCTCATTTGACTATTAATAATAGTATCTAAGGAATTGATATCATTATGGATATGATTAATATACAACCTATCCATGAAAAACATGGCTTACTTAACAAAACATATAAAAGAAAACGAGTAAGTTAACACCCGAAACGACGATAATTCTAAGATACTATTAACAAGGCAATGTTAAAATATCATATATCATATCATATTAATGTATATAATTAATTAATAATTTAATAACAATTATTTCATCATTATAAAGGATTTTAACCTACCCCAACACATGAAAAGTACAAGGTAATGGGTTTCTTAACTCACTCTTAATTTCGTGAGAATTCCATTGTTCACCACTTAAAAATTGGATGTGGTGTATGTGTACTGCCCATGATTGTATTCATTGTGTAATATACTATAATTTATGGGTATTTAAATCTTCATTGTATGATCCTTATTTTATGGTAGTATGTTTCGTATGTTACTTAATCGATAAGGGAATTTGAAATTTCAATTTCTATTTATTCGGCTTTACACAAACTTCATTGATTATTTTACTCCGAGATTATGTGTGGAATAACTATTCATTTGCTTATGTCATAATTTCCACTCCCCTTTTATGTGGATATAGTTTTGATACACATAATCACTCCAATTATAATTTCTCAAGTCATTGATATGAATTTGATAAGAGTAATTTTAACTCATTATCCATTTGTTGAGTTAAACATCCAATTCATTGGTTTTGTTTTTACAAGATTATGTGTGAATATCCTTTGATTGTTTTATACTGAATATCCAATCATATTTAGTGTATTTATATTTTTCACACATAACAATGTAGTTGATTTATCCTTAACCTAAGGATACAGCCTTTATGAATGATTTCATCTCAACTTAAATTCCATTGAGACTTCTTTCTTGTTATACACCAAATAACTTTTATGTGGTGTATATAATGTACTTTGACATTGTATATCATGAATACCTTTATTCTCATGATATTAAAACGTTTGGTTACCTCAATTATTTTTATTCATGTGTCTCTCTTTTGGTTAGAATCTCTAACAAAAATTCAATTTTTAAATGTTTTAAAGACTTATTCATCTAAATCTTTCTCATTAATGTCCATTTTTTAAATATGGTTTCAAGGCTTTATTTATATGGACATTAAAGTTTTAAAATTAAAACTCCTTTTAAAAATAATCAAAGTGGAATGGGACACTTTGATTCAAAAAACTACTTTTAAATGGCTTCATGAAAAATTGTGTGACTTAAAAAGGATTTCATGAAAAGGGGGATATTTCTCTCAAATAGTTTTGATGATTATTTTCATCTATGTCAACGTCCTTAATTATTCTTGATTGAGGATAATGTGATACAATACAATCTTCCATATTGTATCGAATGAGTTATGTTTAACTGTGGATGTTCTATTTTTATACCATTCATGGTTTGTGGTTAAAGTATTGACATTTCGTATGCTAGTTTTAATGCGAATGTTTATGTTATGTTTAAACCTATTCATATGAGGAATGCATTGGACTTAATAAGTGAAGGGTGGAGCCCGCTATAGCTCCTCGATGCATCGGTAGGTCTCATTATACAAACTAGTGTCTTCCCCAAGGCCTTGGAAAAATCTTATTTATAGTCTTGTCACGAGGCCTTGGATATGTGCTTATGATAGTCTAGCATTATGTATTCCATCATTATGAAAGTGGTTATTGATATTTCATGTGATCATTCGACTAGTAGAATATCCATGTGAGTAAGTAAATGGCATTATTTTATTTTATCTTTTCCATTTTATGATGAAGTTCATGTTTAAAAGGCTTTGGTTTTAGTTATAAACTACCTTAAGTGTTTATGCTTATCTATGAAAACTTCTGCTATAATGTTATCCTTACTTAGCATCTGAGCTCACCCCTTTCAATGTTATATTTTACCCAGGATTATGAAGAAGTAATTTATGAATGACATACAGGGATATTATGAGGGGATATGAAGACAAGATGTTGTTCCAGTTTTTTACCTTATGATGTATTGTAAGACTTATGAATATATCCAGTGTTTCCAAGACTACTAAACTAATCAGTCTTTCTAGACTTGATCCTTTATGATCATGCCAATGTTATGTAATAATGCACCGACTCTGGGTAACTGGGGTTGGGGCGTTACAGTTGGTATCATAGGAAGTTTAGTATAAACCATGGAAGCTAGATTTAGATAAACTCTGATTAGAGCACATAGGCCTAAGATGAACATTGAGGATTAGTATGGAATAACTTCCTAGAATTGTGGTATTGTAAAGATTTTGGGAGTTTTCTGAGCAATACATCCCTTTCTGGATACGAGCAGGTAGAGGCGGCTCTGCCACAGATGTACCTAGGGGTAAAACCCGAAAACACGACTTTGAGCTAGACTCGAATGGGAACAGGTGCACGACAATGACCCTTGCTGCACTCTTGGTTACGACACTCCTGGGGGATATGCTTAGGATAATTTACATTTTCATTACAAACAGATTCAAAGTATTATATATATAAGATGAGAGTGAATGACATTGGTTAATCCTAAGGTGTTTCAAATTGAGAATACGATGACATGTTAATCTCTAAATGATTTTATCACACAATGATTTCTAGTTTTAGTCAATGGATGGATTCCAAGGAAGTCATAGTAACATTGAGAATGATGTACAAGGTGGTAATGGTGGTGGCAATGAGCAACAAAATGGAATGTTGATAGGCATAAAAGATATCATCTTTATGCCAAATCAATTTTCAAAAAATATGATCAACAATATATATATTAACCAATTTCTAGACTCAACAAAGAAGAGAAATGTGATGAATGATAAGAGCTCCAGTATTAGAGACCATGGAGAAAGAAATCCTAAATTTCCATCATGTAGGAAATGTGGAATGAGACACCCAGGAAAGTGTCTCAATGGGACAAAGAAATGATTTACATGCGGGAAAGAAGGACATAAAGTGAAGAATTGCCAAAGAAAAATGAAGAGTACTATGGAAGAAGATAAAAATAGTCCCAAGAGTCCATTTACAATCATTTTCTGTAAATGTATGGGACTTGTCCATTACCCGAGTGAATGCCCTATTCTATAGGATATTTTCTTGGTCAAAGAATAAGATATGTGGAAATAAATGGTTGGAGAAATGTTAAAAAAGTATTATCGCTCCTTGTTTATGGGTTTACTTTGGAATAATTTTCTTTGTTATTTTTAACCCCACAGTTTTCCATGTTAGAATGATATTTGAGGAAGAATTATATCTTCTCTTGTGGATATAGGAACAAATAACCATTTGGTTTTACATGATCATTGGGGTTTGAGAGAATTATAAGTTATTATAATTTGGGATGAAAATGAAAGGTATGATATAACATTTTTGGTTAAATTATGTTACAGTATTTTGAGGAATTTATCTCATTTTTCTAATATTATAAAATATAGTTTTTGAAAAAGGACAACACGTAGACCGTCTGACAACCCGTCGCATCGGACAAAATTGTGGGAATCGAACCCACAACCAAAGTGCGATTGGGATTTATCACCTACCACTGGACTACGTGAAGTCCCTGGATAGTGTGACTAATTATTTTTAGTTAAATGATTTTATTGATCAATAATAAGTTGATTTGGGTTCTTATGTCTTATTAAATGAATACCATTGGTATAGGAAAATTATTTTGTGATTAAGTGATAGATGTTATTTTGGAAGTTGTTCACTTTGTTGTGAACACTATATGCCCAAGGAAAAATAGAATAGTATGGGATTTCATTTGAGGAGTAATGGTGGAATTTTATCTATGTTTTTATGGATTTATAGTGATTTGGGTCATTTATGTAAATGACTAGGTTAATTACTTTTAAGTATGTGACTTTAAGAGTATTTGATGTCATTTGGAGATACAATTTAACGTGGAAGACTACATTCTTTTAATTTTTGAGTTTCAATATTAGTTTTGATTATATTGAAGTATTTTAAGGACACTTGATTATAGAATGATATTTATTTAACTTTGGAGTATTATTGGTTTAATTTTAGAAATTAAGATTAGTGTTAATTTCTCTCAAGGAATATCCTTTTGGGGGATAATTAGATCTTGTACCAACTATTTTGGTTTTGATTAATCTATAAAGACAATGTAAATATATAGTTCATCTTGCATGGATCATGTGATTCTATAGAAGTTTTTTCTAGCTCTTCCAATGTGACCAAGTCTTCTTGAATACTCATCGTTTAAAAAAATGAGTTAGTGGTGGAAATTTATTAATGAATGAAACTCTACTTAATATGTAAGTATATATCTTTATATTCCTAGTCAATATCATAAATGAATTCTTCATCCATATGTAATGTAACTTTAAACAAAAAAATGTTGTCTGTTTACTTTCCCACTAGGATACTAATGACCATTTTCCCCAACACAAGTTTGTGGTTTTCTTATTGTTAACTTTCTCCTGATCATGATTTTTATCTCTCTCCATCAAAACTTGACACATAGTTTATCATCCATATCCATGTATTCCTACGTGGAATCCGAGTATGGGTTATCTTGGTTAACCATTACACCTCTCTTTCTTTCTTTTAATGTGATAGTTTTATTGACTCTTTTTCTGATGTGGGACTTTCCATTATATTCCCAAGCACAATTTTAAAAATTACGAGGATGCAATTTATTGAAAGAGGGGAGAATGTAACACCCCAAGCTTCTATAGTACGCTTTTCTTTGAATAATATGATAGCATGTGTTGTACGCAACATCGAGTTCTAACACACCGCAACCAATCAAACTTGCCATTATGAATAATAATACCTACTTTTTGAAATTATATATATTTTATATTTCAAAATGGACTTCATTTTTGGTTTCATAATATCGAAATTATCCAAAGATGAATTTTTGTTATTTCTCTGAGAACATCCAATTTTTAGGAATAGTGAAAAATACATAAAAACAACTTTTTTAATCGAAATAATTAATATTGATAAATTATGAATTTGAGTGGTTTTAAAGTATATTTAAAATATATTTTTACCATTTAATTCAATGTTTGTCATTGGACATAATTTCACAATTAAACCAGACATAAACAAGTGCCAATATTTTGATAGTTATTATATCTTAAAAACACACTTTTTGTTTTAACAACGAGAATTAATTTTAAATTAATTTCTTCCACTACTGTGTTATTAATTTGGTAAAATGGATTCCATATTTGGAATCAGGATGTTTAAATTGTGTAAATAGATAACTTTTATTTTTAGAAATTTTGAATAATTACTTCAGTAAATATTTTATTTACCATGGTTAAAGGGTAAATCCAGTAAATAAGGGTTAGAAAATAATATTATAATAATACTTAATTACCCTAAAACGTGTCTTAACCCGATTGGTTGATACATGGCCGACCATGGGAATATTTGGGTCGATTTTGGGACACCATGGATGTAACACCCCAAGCTTCCACGGTACGTTTCCCTTCGAATAATGCGATAGCGTGTGTTGTACGCAACCTCGAGTTCTAACACACACCACAACTAATTAAAATAGCCGTTGTGAATAGTAATACCTACTTTTTGAAATCATATATATTTTATATTTCAAAATGGACTTCATTTTTGGATTCGGAATATTGAAATTAGCCTAGGGTAAAATTTTGGTACTTTTCGGATAACTTTAATATTTTGATGAATAGTGAAAATTACAAAATTTTAATTAAAAACAACTTTTTTAATCAAAATAATTAATAGTGATAAATTGTGAATTTGAGTGGTTTTAAAGTATATTTAGAATATATTTTTACCATTTAATATAATGTTGGTCATTGGACATAATTTTACAATTAAACCGAACATAAACAAGTGTCAATCTTTTGATAGTTATTATCTCTTAAAAACACGTTTTTTGTTTTGACAGCGGGAATTAATTTTAAATTAATTTCTTCCACATCTGTGTTTTAAATTTAGGAAAATGGATTCCATATTTGGAATCAGGATGTTCAAATTGTGTAAATAGGTAACTTTTATTTTTAGAGATTTTGATTAATTACTGCGGTAAATATTTTATTTACCATGGTTAAGGGTAAATCCGGTAAATAAGGGTTAAAAAATAATATTATAATAATACTAAATTACCCTAAAACGTATCTTAAACCTATTTGTTGATACATGGTCGACCATGGGAGTCTTTGGTTCTATTTTGGGACCCCATGGATCCACTTGTAAGTGATAATGACACTTTATTTTAATTAAGTTAAAATGAATACAAAAATGACACAAGCATATATCGTTTAGAAAAAACAATTGTTATATAGGGTTATATATGTTGGATTTTAAATTATAAATATTAATTAGAAAGCTAAAAAGATTTCCTACATAATTATATTTTATTTATAATTTTTAGACATTAAATAATTTATTTTATTTATGACACAATGATGAGGCAGTAATTACTATAATAGTGAAAAATTAAAATAATTGATATTATAAATACCCAAATAAATATAATATGAAACTTTTAATGAATTAAACTAATTTTCAAGGATAATATGATATATTAGTATTGATTTAATTGACTTTTTTCTAAGTAATAAATCTGTTATGAGTTTCACAAAAAATCAACTATTGAATAGTGTCAAAATTGACATAAAAGAGTTCTTAAAACAAATATTATATTCTTAATTGATATTAAATTCCTAAAAATCTAAGGTTCGTCCAAGAGACTTATATCATGATAGTTCCATCATTAATGTACCACTTGGGGGTCGCTTGGATGTATATACTAAGTTTATTAACCATATTATATAAAAATACAAAGAGACATTGTAAAAGTGAAACTAATTAACTTAGAGTTAATACTTAAAGATAAGGTTAATATAAGTACCCAAACCGGTCTAAATTATATTGGGTTAGTGGTTTGCGACCTATCCCCACCTTAACCTTTGAATAATAAGCTTTGGAGCCATTAGAAACCGAATATGAATTTATTATAAATTAATATTTCTAGCTTTTCCAAAGGTTCCCCTCACCCCTCTTATAAAAGGGTACTCCTCCTTCTCATTTCTTCACACCTTCAAAGCCTTTTGGTTCTGCCAAACTCTGCCCAAATACTCTCCCAACATCCCTCACTACAACTTAGAGGCCTTAGTTTGATCAGAAATCCAACTTAAGGAGCCCTTTTGATCAAATCAAAAGGAAGAACCCGAAGAAGAGGTAATGATTTCACCACCCTTCTCCAAGTTCATTTCTTCTTCCACTTCTTCTTCCTTTGTTCTTACCATTCTAAAATAATAACTCCAGTATCTCACATATACTGTGATGTTATTATAAATGTTGTACAACCATATTCAGTATTCTATCCACCCCTTGAATAACATGTCACCATACGTGCGTACGTACGGACTACCGTCTCCACGTCGTGGTGTAATTGTTATTCAATATAATATTATTTGGATGGGTATAATAATGATGTGTAACTCATGTAAATAGTAAATATAACATGTTAATGATTCTGTATATATGATATACAATCCATTTATATATTATTTTAATATCAGAAGAATGATATTGTCGCTCGTGCGTACGTACGGACTACCGTCTCCACGAACGCGATGAGATTCATTCTACATCGTATCCATTCAAGTATAATTATCATTTGATGATTTAAAAATGATGTTTAAGGACTATATATCATTATGGATATGAATAAGTTACAAAAACCATGGCTTATGTAACAAAACATATAAAAGAAAATGAGTAAGTTAACTCCCGAAACGACGATAATTCTAAGATATTATTAACAAATCAATGTTAAAAGATCATATATGATATCATATTATTATATATGATTCTTGTATAATTTAATAACAACTATTTCACCATTATACAGGAGGTTAACCTACCCCAACCAAGGAAAAGTACAAGGTAAGGGTTATTTCACAATCTCTTCATTATCCGAGGTTGTTTATATGTAATAATCTACTGGGATCTCTTTATCATCCACATCCATGTTTCTTAAAAATGCATTTCAAAACATTTTTACTATTTACTAGAATATGAGTTAAAGTCATTTATACCCTTTTTGACTTTTATAAGTGGTTTATAAATGAATCTTTCGGTCGTTTTCAAAACAAGCTACTTTTTAACCTTTTCGACAGAATTGAGGTAAGAATGTTTTTTTAACTTATACGGCGGGTGCGGTTATTTTACGCCGTTATAAAATCTTCAAAGCTTTCCTTACAAGATTATAAGAATATTTTCAAAGAAAATGTTTTATTTTATATGGATCTTAAATTATTTCAAAATAAAAGGAGATATTTCTTTAAAAAAAATTTGATTTCATCTACGTCAACATCCTTTGATGGATTTTAAGATTATTTGAAGTTGATTTATTATGATACAAAACTTCTATATTGTATTGAAGGTTTTGTGATATGTTTGACTATGGATGTGCTATTTTTATACCATTCATAGTTTATGGTTAAATTATTGACATTTCGTATGCTAGTTTTAATACGAATGCTTATGTTATGTTTAAACCTTTTCATATGGGAATGCATTGGACTTAATAAGTGACGGGTGGAGCCCGCTATAGCTCCTCGATGCATCGATAGGTCTCATGAGACAAACTAGTGTCTTGGCACAAGGCCTTGACAAAATCTTATTTGTAGTCTTGGCACGAGGCCTTGGCTATGTGGTTATGATAGTCTGGCATTATGCATTCCAACATTATGAAAGTGGTTATTGAGTTTTTCATGTGATTATTCGATTAGTAGAATATTCATGTGAATAAGTAAATGGAATTATTTCATTTTATTTATGCCATACCATGTTGAAAGTTCATGTTTCAAAAGGCTTTTGTTTTAGTTATACATTGCCTTAAAAGTTTATTCTTATTTATGAAAGTTTCCGTTATTTTGTTATCCTTACTGGTCATTTGAGCTCACCCCTTTTATATGTTTTATTTTTCCCAAGTAGTGAAGAAGTAAATTATGAATGACCTGCAGGGATATTATGTGGGGTTATGAGTGTGGATTATGGAGACTTTATGTTGTTGTAGTAGTTTTTCATTTTATGATGTAATGTAAAACCTATAAATATATCTACTGTTTCCAAGACTGCTAAACCAATCGGTCTTTCGAGATTTGATCTTTCTTGTGATCATGCAAATGTTATGTAATAATGCACCGACTCTGGGTAGCTGGGGTCAGGGCGTTACAGTTGGTATCATAGGAAGTTTAGTACAAACCTTGGAAGCTAGATTTAGATAAACTCTGATTAGAGCACGTAGACCTAAGATGAACTTTGAGGATTAGTATAGAAGAACTTCCTAGAATTTTGGTATTGTAGAGATTTTGTGAGTTTTCTGAGCAATACATCCCTGTCTGGATACGAGCAGGTAGAGGCGGCTCTGGCACAGATGTACCTAGGGGTAAAACCCGAAAACACCGCTTTGAGCTAGACTCGAACGGGAACTGGTGCACGACAACGGGCCTTGCTGCACTCTTGGTTACGACACTCCCGGGGGATATGCTTAGGATAACTCTCACTATCTTTACAAATCATTATGAAGGGTTTATGAGTATATACTTCCTCAAAGAAAACATTTTTATGATTACTGATTATATCCATAAATAGTTCAATTTATGTTAAGTGTTTTATAAGTATGGGATTATGTATTTTGATTCATAAACTGATCTAGTTTATGCCATTGTTTAGAAATGGCGCCTAGTGGAAGAAATGGAAACTGTATCAATGCACGCACTCCATGTAGGGATTTCCCTCCTGCTCAAGATAATTATAGTGGGGCTGGTGAAGCAACTGGTGCCGATCAGCTAATCACCATACTGGGACAACTTACTCAGGTTATGAATAATAACCTTACCCGTATGGAGCACCCTGATCCGCAGCGTGGAGGATCAATGTTAGATCGATTCATGAGGCAACAACCACAAACGTTCAATGGGAGTAAAAATCCCTTAGTAGCTGAGCAATGGATAAATTCCCTAGAGAAAATATTTCAGGCTTTGGGGAGCAGTGAAAGGGAAAAAGTTATCATGGTAGTTTACCGCCTCACTGGAGATGCTGATCAATGGTGGTCATTGATTCAAAACATGAAGGAAGATGATGAAGTATCAAATATGCAGTGGAGGGAGTTCAAAGATCTGTTTTTAGAAAAATACTTCCCTCGCGACCATCGAGCAGATATGGAAAGGCAATTTCTCAGTCTGAGACAAAAGGAGGATGAGAATGTCACAAAGTATGAGGCTAACTTTACAAGGCTAGCGAGGTACGCTGGTGATTATATTCGCAACCCAAGAAGTAAGATTGATCGTTTCTTTGATGGGTTAAAACCATTTCTCCGTCGAGCATTAGTCTCACAATCCTTTTCATCGTACGAAGACATTGTCTCATGTGCTATCAAGACCGAAAAGGAATTCTCTAAGTCTTATGACTTTAAAGCAAAGCAAGAGAAGAAGAGACCTGCTGATCAATCTGGGAATGGAAATAAGGGGAAGAAAGGAAAGGTTGAATATCCATCATGTGGTAAATGTGGGAAGAAACACCCTGGTACTTTCTTGAAGGGAATGGGAGTCTGTTACAAGTGTGGTGAAAAAGGCCACCAAGCTCATGATTGCAAGGGGAAGAAGGAAGCTACCAACATTCAGTGCTACAATTTCAGGGAGATGGGGCATTATTCAAATTCATGTCCTAAGCGTCAGGAGAACTTACCTCAGAAAAGGCCAAGGGATCAAGGCCAGGCTTATGATATCACTACTGCTGAGGTAGAAGGTCTGAAAGACGTGGTGGCAGGTAATTTAATGGTTTCCTCAAGTTTATCAAATGCATTATTTGATTCTGGATCATCGCATTGTTTCATATCTTCCCAGTTTGCTAAGAAAATTAGATATTTCCAATTTGATTTAATAAGGGAGTTGTCAGTTAAAACTCCTAAAGGAAGTATCGTTGCAACAAAGTTTTGTGAATCAGTCCTCATTAGAGCACATAAATTTTCTTTATCTGCTGATTTCATCGCCATACATATGATTGAGTTTGATATAATCCTCGGTATGGACTGGCTTTCGGACTATGATGCGAAGATTTATTGTAAGAAGAAAGAGGTTACGATTCTTGATGATAATGATAAGGAGCACCTTATTTTTAGAGCAGAATCGTCACCACCTAATTCTTATTTTGATCCACCCCCAATAGCTCAACTTAATTCAATTATTGGGGAGGAAGAGAATGAAATAACTGCGGGTGAGGAAAGGAATGTTCAAACAGAGGATGTACCTGTTGCGAAAGAATTTGTAGATGTATTTCCGGAAGATTTACCTAGACATCCTCCAGAACGAGAAGTTGAGTTTTCTATTGATTTGATTCCTGGATCAAGGCCTATATCGAAGACCCCTTATAGAATGGCCACTGTAGAGTTAGTCGAACTAAAGAAACAACTAGAGGAATTGAGTAATAAGGGATTTATTCGTCCTAGTGTTTCTCCATGGGGAGCCCCTGTTCTTTTTGTTAAAAAGAAAGATGGATCTATGAGGTTATGTATCGACTGCAGGAAGATCAATGCTATAACGATAAAGAACAAGTATCCCCTACCTCATATTGATGATTTATTTGACCAACTGCATGGAGCTCAATACTTTTCAAAGATTGACCTTCGACCTGGATACCATCAGTTGTGTGTGAAGAAGGAAGACATTCCAAAGACAGCATTTCGAACCAGGTACGTGCATTATGAGTTTACTGTAATGCCGTTTGGATTGACTAATGCACCCTATGTATTCATGGATCTGATGAATAGAGTTTTCAAGGAGTATCTAGATGAATTTGTGGTGGTATTTATTGATGATATCTTGGTATACTCCAAAACCTACGAAGATCATGAAAATCACTTGCGCATTATTTTGAAGACTCTGAGGAGGCATGAATTATATGGGAAGTTTAGCAAGTGTGAATTCTGGCTTCATGAGATTTCTTTTCTTGGCCATATTGTCTCCAAAGATGGAATCTCTGTTGATCCTTCTAAGACCAAAGCAATCCAAGAATGGCCAGCACCTACGAGTATAACTGAGGTACGTAGTTTTATTGGCTTGGCAGGTTATTATCGACGTTTCGTCCAGAATTTTGCCCGTTTGGCTAACCCATTAACGAAGCTCACACGTAAAGGGGTTAAATTTGTTTGGACAAAAGAGTGTGAAGAATGTTTCTAAGAACTGAAGAGAATATTAGTCAATGATCCTATATTGACTCTACCATCGGGGAATGATGGGTTCGTTGTTTATAGTGATGCATCGAGGAAAGGACTTGGTTGTGTCCTTATGCAGAATGATAGAGTTATTGCCTATGCATCACGATAGTTGAAAATTCATGAACAAAACTATCCTACTCATGATCTCGAGTTAGCAGCTGTGATCTTTGCTTTGAAGATATGGAGGCACTACCTCTATGGTGAAAAATGTGAGATTTATACTGATCACAAGAGTTTGAGGTATATTTTCTCACAAAAAGAACTCAACATGAGGCAAAGGAGATGGCTTGAATTACTCAAGGATTATGATTGTACGATACACTACCACCCGTGGAAAGCAAACAAAGTAGCAGATGCTTTGAGCAGAAAAGACCATGGAGTTCTGAACGTGATGAGAATTGAAAGGGATCCAATTTTCATGGATCTAGTGAAGATGGACATGGGAATAACCAGGGAAGGTGAAACATCAATGCTTTTTCAAATGGTTGCCAAACCATCTTTACTAGAAAGGATTAAGAGTTCTCAGACCAATGATGAATACTTTCAGAAGAAGATTAAAGCTGTGAATGATGGGAGATTGAGAGACTTTGTGTATGAAGATGGAATTTTGAAATTCGGGAAGAGAGTTTGTGTTCCCAATATACCTGATCTAAAAAGGGAATTGCTGGATGATTCTCATAGTTCCAATTTCTCTATACACCCTGGGAGCACCAAAATGTATAGAGATTTTGAGGAACATTTTTGGTGGGACAACATGAAGAGGGAGATTGCTGATTTTGTGTCAAGATATATGGTTTGTCAACAAGTGAAAGCTGGAAGGCAACAGCCTGGAGGAGTCATGCAACCTCTTCCCATACCGGAGTGTAAATGGGACAATGTTACGATGGACTTTGTCATGGGGATACCGCAGACTCCTAGAAGGAACGATGCAATATGGGTTATTGTTGATCGTCTTACCAAGACAACACATTTTCTTGCTATAAGAGAAGATCTAACCCTGGAACGTCTAGAAAGACTATACATTAATGAAGTTGTGAGACTTCATGGAGTACCCCTATCGATTGTTTCTGATCGTGATCCCCGTTTTACTTCAAGATTTTGGAAAAGTCTTCAGAAATCCATGGATACTGAACTTCATTTGAGCACTGCTTACCACCCTCAGACAGATGGAAAATCAGAACGGACTATTCAAACCTTAGAAGACATGTTGAGATCTTTCTCACTTGACTTTCAGGGTATGTGGGATCAATATTTACCATTGGTAGAATTTTCATATAACAATAGCTTCCATTCGAGTATACAGATAGCACCATATGAAGCGTTATACGGAAAGAGATGTCGTACACCAACCTGTTGGGATGACGTTGGTGAAAGAAAACTTGTAGGCCCAGAACTGGTGGAGGAAACAGTGGAAAAGGTGAAAGTAATCCAAAATGACATCAAAGCAGCTCAAAGTAGGCAGAAGAGCTATGCCGATAATCGAAGGAAGGATTTGGAATTTCAAGTCGGTGATCATGTTTTCCTGAAGGTATCTCCATGGAAGGGAGTCATAAGTTTTGGAAAGAAAGGTAAATTGAGTCCCATGTACATCGGACCTTTCGAAATTCTAGAACGAATTGGGGCTTTAGCTTACCGATTGGCAATGCCGCCAAGTCTCTCCAAAGTGCACGATGTGTTCCACGTATCTCTATTGAGAAATACATGCTTGACCCAACGCATGTACTCACCTATGAGGAATTAGAACTGGAACCCGATCTGTCTTATTGTGAAGAGCCCGTCAAGATTCTTGATACAAGAGAACAAGTACTGAGAAACCGGACGACACGTCTGATAAAAGTTTTGTGGAGAAATCATAAGATGGAAGAGGCAACGTGGGAACCCGAGGAACTTATGATGAAGAACCACCCGAGTCTTTTTTTGCAGTAATACCCTAGAAATTGCGAGGACGCAA
Organism: Viscum album; assembly: GCA_963277665.1. Classification (NCBI taxonomy): domain Eukaryota; kingdom Viridiplantae; phylum Streptophyta; class Magnoliopsida; order Santalales; family Viscaceae; genus Viscum; species Viscum album. The sequence continues at coordinate 584,666,125 of OY728137.1, forward strand.
TTATTTGAAGGAGGGGAGAATGTAACACCCCAAGCTTCCACGGTACGTTTCCCTTCGAATAATGCGATAGCGTGTGTTGTACGCAACCTCGAGTTCTAACACACACCCCAACTAATTAAAATAGCCGTTGTGAATAGTAATACCTACTTTTTGAAATCATATATATTTTATATTTCAAAATGGACATCATTTTTGGATTCGGAATATTGAAATTAGCCTAGGGTGAAATTTTGGTACTTTTCGGATAACTTTAATATTTTGATGAATAGTGAAAATTACTAAATTTTAATTAAAAACAACTTTTTTAATCAAAATAATTAATAGTGATAAATTGTGAATTTGAGTGGTTTTAAAGTATATTTAGAATATATTTTTACCATTTAATATAATGTTGGTCATTGGACATAATTTTACAATTAAACCGAACATAAACAAGTGTCAATCTTTTGATAGTTATTATCTCTTACAAACACGCTTTTTGTTTTGACAGCGGGAATTAATTTTAAATTAATTTCTGCCACTTCTGTGTTTTGAATTTAGGAAAATGGATTCCATATTTGGAATCAGGATGTTCAAATTTTGTAAATAGGTAACTTTTATTTTTAGACATTTTGAATAATTACTGCGGTAAATATTTTATTTACCATGGTTAAGGGTAAATCCGGTAAATAAGGGTTAAAAAATAATATTATAATAATACTAAATTACCCTAAAACGTGTCTTAACCCTATTGGTTGATACATGGTCGACCATGGGAATCTTTGGGTCTATTTTGGGACCCCATGGATCCACTTGTAAGTGATAATGACACTTTATTTTAATTAAGTTAAAATCAATACAAAAATGACACAAGCATATATCTTTTAGAAAAACAATTGTTACATAGGGTTATATATGTTGGATTTTCTATTATAAATATTCATTAGAAAGATAAAAATATTTCCTACATAATGATATTTTATTTATAATTTTTAGACATTAAATAATTTATTTTATTTATGACACAATGATGATGCAGTAATTACTATAATAGTGAAAAATTAAAATAATTGATATTATAAATACCCAAATAAATATAATATGAAACTTTTAATGAATTAAACTAATTTTCTAGGATAATATGATATATCAGTATTGATTTAATTGACTTTGTTCTAAGTAATCAATCTGTTATGAGTTTCACAAAAAATCAACTATTGAATAGTGTCAAAATTGACATAAAAGAGTTCTTAAAACAAATATTATATTCTTAATTGATATTAAATTCCTAAAAATCTATGGTTCGTCCAAGAGACTTATATAATGATAGGTCCATAATTAATGTACCACTTGGGGGTCTCTTGGATGTATATAGTATGTTTATTAACCATATTATATAAAAATACAAAGAGACATTGTAAAAGTGAAACTAATTAACTTAGAGTTAATACTTAAAGATAAGGTTAATATAAGTACCCAAACCTGTCTAAATTATATTGGATGAGTGGTTTTAGACCTATCCCCACATTAACCTTTGAATAATAAGCTTTGGAGCCATTAGAAACCGAATATGAATTTATTATAAATTAATATTTCTATCTTTTCCAAAGGTGCCCCTCACCCCTCTTATAAAAGGGCACTCTTCCTTCTCATTTCTTCACACCTTCAAAGCCTTTTGTTTCGGCCAAACTCTGCCCAAATACTCTCCCAACATCCCTCACTACAACCTAGAGGCCTTATTTTGATCAGAAATCCAACCTATGGATCCCTTTTGATCAAATCAAAAGGAAGAACCCGAAGAAGAGGTAATGATTTCACCACCCTTCTCCAAGTTCATTTCTTCTTCCGCTTCTTCTTCCTTTGTTCTTACCATTCTAAAATAATAACTCCAGTATCTCACATATACTGTGATGTTATTATAAATATGGTACAACCATATTCAGTATTCTATCCACCCTTTGAATAACATGTCACCATACGTGCGTACGTACGGACTACCGTCTCCACGTCGTGGTGTAATTGTTATTCAATATAATATTATTTGGATGGGTATAATAATGATGTGTAAATCATGTAAATATTAAATATAACATGTTAATGATTCTGTATATATGATATACCATCCATTTATATATTATTTTAATATCAAAAGAATGATATTGTCGCTCGTGCGTACGTACGGACTACCGTCTCCACGAACGCGATGAGATTCATTCTCCATCGTATCCATTCAAGTATAATTATCATTTGATGACTTAAAAATGATGTTTAAGGACTAGATATCATTCTGGATATGAATAAGATATAACAACCATGGCTTATGTAACAAAACATATAAAAGAAAATGAGTAAGTTAACTCCCGAAACGACGATAATTCTAAGATATTATTAACAAATCAATGTTAAAAGATCATATATGATATCATATTATTATATATGATTCTTGTATAATTTAATAACAACTATTTCACCATTATACAGGAGGTTAACCTACCCCAACCAAGGAAAAGTACAAGTTAAGGGTTATTTCACAATCTCTTCATTATCCGAGGTTGTTTATATGTAATAATCTAGTGGGATCTCTTTATCATCCACATCCATGTTTCTTAAAAATGCATTTCAAAACATTTTTAATATTTACTAGAATATGAGATAAAGTCATTTATAACCTTTTTGTCTTTTATAAGTGGTTTATAAATGAATCTTTCGGTCGTTTTCAAAATAAGGTCCTTTTTAACCTTTTCGACAGAATTGAGGTAAGAATGTTTTTTTTAACTTATACGGCGGGTGCGGTTATTTTACACCGTTATAAAATCTTCAAAGCTTTACTTACAAGCTTATAAGAATATTTTCAAAGAAAATGTTTTATTTTATATGGATCTTAAATGATTTCAAAATAAAAGGAGATATTTCTTTAAAAAAAATTTGATTTCATCTACGTCAACATCCTTTGATGGATTTTAAGATTATTTGAAGTTGATTTATTATGATAAAAAACTTCTATATTGTATTGAAGGTTTTGTGATATGTTTGACTATGGATGTGATATTTTTATACCATTCATAGTTTATGGTGAAATTATTGACATTTCGTATGCTAGTTTTAATACGAATGTTTATGTTATGTTTAAACCTTTTCATATGGGAATGCATTGGACTTAATAAGTGACGGGTGGAGCCCGCTATAGCTCCTAGATGCATCGGTAGGTCTCATGAGACAAACTAGTGTCTTGGAACAAGGCCTTGACAAAATCTTATTTGTAGTCTTGGCACGAGGCCTTGGCTATGTGGTTATGATAGTCTGGCATTATGCATTCCAACATTATGAAAGTGGTTATTGATTTTTGCATGTGATTATTCGATTAGTAGAATATCCATGTGAATAAGTAAATGGAATTATTTCATTTTATTTATTCCATACCATGTTGAAAGTTCATGTTTGAAAGGCTTTTGTTTTAGTTATACATTGCCTTAAAAGTTTATTCTTATTTATGAAAGTTTCCGTTATTTTGTTATCCTTACTGGGCATTTGAGATCACCCCTTTTATATGTTTTATTTTTCCCAGGAAGTGAAGAAGTAAATTATGAATGACCTGCAGGGATATTATGTGGGGTTATGAGTGTGGATTATGGAGACTTTATGTTGTTGTAGTAGTTTTTCATTTTATGATGTAATGTAAAACCTATGAATATATCTAGTGTTTCCAAGACTACTAAACCAATCGGTCTTTCGAGATTTGATCTTTCTTGTGATCATGCCAATGTTATGTAATAATGCACCGACTCTGGGTAGCTGGGGTCGGGGCATTACAATGGATCCACTTGTAAGTGATAGGGAAACATTATTTTAATTAAGTTAAAATGAATACAAAAATGACACAAGCATATATCTTTCAGCAAAACAATTGTTACCTAGGGTTATATATGTTTTATTTTAGACTATAAATATTAAGTAGAAAGATAAAACTATTTACTACATAATGATATTTTATTTATAATTTTTAGACATTAAATAATATAATTTATCTATGACACAATGGTGATGCAGTAATTACCCTAATAGTGAAAAATTAAAATAATTGATATTATAAATACCCAAATAAATATAATTTGAGACTTTTAATTAATTAAAATAATTTTATAGGATAATATGACATATTAGAATTTATTTAATTAACTTTTTTCGATGTAATCATTATGCTATAAGTTTCAAAAAAATCAACTAATGAATAGGGTCAAAATTGACATAAAAGTGTTTTTAAAACAAATATTACATTATTAATTGATATTAAATTCCTAAAAATATAAGGTTCATCCCAAAGACTTATATTATGAAAGGTTCATCATAAATGGACCACTTGGGGGTCTATTGGATGTATATGGTAAGTTTATTAACCATATAATAAAAAAATACAAAGAGACATTGTAAAAGTGAAACTAATTAACTAAGAGTTAATACTTAAAGATAAGGTTAATATAAGGACCCAAACCTGTCTAAATTATATTGGTTGAATGGTTTTCGACCTATACCCACATTAACCTTTGAATAATCAACTTTTGAGCCATTAGAAACTGAATATGAATTTATTATAAATTAATATTTCTAGCTTTTCAAAAGGTGCCCCTCACCCCTCTTATAAAAGGACACTCCTCATTCTCATTTCTTCACACCTTCAAAGCCTTTTGGATCGGCCAAACACTGACCAAATACTCTCCCAACTTCCCTCAATACATCTTAGAGGCCTTTTTTGGAGCATAAATCCAACCTAAGTATCTCTTTTGATCAAATGAAAAGGAAGAACCTGAAGAGGAGGTAATGTTTTCACCACCCCTTTTCAAGTTCCTTTCTTCTTCCACTTCTTCTTTCTTTGTTATTACCATACAAAAATAATAAATCCATTATCTTATATATACTATGATGTTATTATAAATATGGTACAACCATATTCAGTATTCTATCAATCCTTTGAATAACATGTCACCATACGTGCGTACGTACGACATACTGTATCCACGTCGTGGTGTAATTGTTATTCAATAAATTATTATTTGGATGGGTATAATAATATTGTGTATCTCATTTAAATAATAAATATAACATGATAATGATTTTGTATATATTATATACCATCCAATTATATATTATTTTAATATCAAAAGAATGATATTGTCGCTCGTGCGTACGTACGGACTACCATCTCCACGAACACAATAAGATTCATTCTCCATCGTATGCATTCAAGTATAATTCTCATTTGATGATTAATAATAGTATATTGGACTTTATATCATTCTGGATATGATTAAGATACATCCTATCCATGAATAACATGGCTTACATAACAAAACATATAAAAGAAAACGAGTAAGTTAACACCCGAAACGACGATAATTCTAAGATATTATTAACAATGCAATGTTAAAAGATCATATATTATATAATAATAATGTATATGATTCAGGAATAATTTAATAACAATTATTTAATCATTATAAAGCATGTTAACCTACCCCAACAAAGGAAAAGTTCAATGTAAGGGGTTTCTTAACTCACTCTTAATTTCATGAGAATCCCATTTTTCACCACTTAATTATTGGATGTGGTGTATGTCTACTGCCCATGATTGTATTCATTGTGTAATGTACATTAATTTATGGGTATTTACATCTTCATTTTATGATCCTTATTTCATGGGAGTATGTTTCGTATGTTACCTAATCGATAAGGGAATTCGAAATTTTCATTTCCATTTATTCGGCTTTACACAAACTTCATTGATTATTTTACTCAGAGATTATGTGTGGAATGACTATTCATTTACATATGTGATAATTTCCACTCCCCTTTTCTGTGGATATTCTTTTGATACACATAATCACTCCATTGATAATTTCTCAAGTCATCGATATGAATTTGATAAGAGTAATTTTAACTCATTCTCCATTTGTTGATTTAAACATCCAATTCATCGGTGTTGTTTTTACAAGATTATGTGTGAATATCCATTGATTGTTTTACACTTAATATCCAATCATATTTAGTGTATTTAAATTTTTCACACATAAATATGTCGTTGATTTATCCTTAACCTAAGGATACAGACTTTATGAGAGATTTCATATCAACTTAAATTCCATTGAGACTTCTTTGTTGTTATACACCAAATCACTTTTATGTGGTTTATATAATGTACTTTGACATAATATATAATGAATCCCTTTATTATCATGATTTTAAAATTTTTTATTACCTCAATTATTTGTATTGAAGTGTCTCTTTTTTTGTTAGAATTTCTAACTGAAATACAATTTTTAAATGATTTAAAGACTTATTCATCTAAATATTTCTCATTAATGTCCATGTTTTAAAAATGGTTTTAAGGATTTATTTATATGGACATTAAAGTTTTAAATTTAAAACTCCTTTTAAAAAGTTTCAAAGTGGTATGGGACACTTTGAATACAAAATCTACTTTTAAATGGCTTCTTGACAAATAGTGTGACTTATAAATGATTTCAAGAAAAGGGTGATATTTCTCTCAAATAGTTTTGATGATTATATTCATCTATGTCAAAGTCCTTAATTATTCTTGATTGTGGATAATGTGATACAATAAAATCTTCCATATTGTATCGAATGAGTTATGTTTGACTGTGGATGTGCTATTTTTATACCATTAATGGTTTGTGGTTAAAGTATTGACATTTCGTATGCTAGTTTTAATACGAATGTTTATGTTATGTTTAAACCTATTAATATGAGGAATTCATTGGACATAATAAGTGACAGGGGGAGCCTGCTATAGATCCTCAATGCATCAGTAGGTCTCATGAGACAAACTTGTGTCTTGGCATAAGTCTTGGAAATATCTTATTTGTAGTCTTGGCATGAGGCCTTGGCTATGTGGTTATGATAGTCTGGAATTATGCATTGCATCATTATGAAAGTGGTTATTGATATTTCATGTGATCATTCGACTAGTAGAATATCCATGTGAGTAAGTAAATGGCATTATTTTATTTTAACTTTTCCATTTTATGATGAATTTCTAGTTTAAAAGGATTTCGTTTTATTTATAAACTTCCTTAAGTGTTTATGCTTATCTATGAAAGATTATGCTATAATGTTATCCTTAATGAGCATCTGAGCTCACCCCTTTCAATGTTTTATTTTTCCTAGGATTATGAAGAAGTAATTTATGAATGACATGCAGGGATAGTATGAGGGGATATGAAGAAAAGATGTTGTTGTAGTTTTTTTACCTTATGATGAAATTTAAGACTTATGAATATATCTAGTGTTTCCAAGACTACTAAACTAATCGGTCTTTCGAGAATTGATCCTTTGTTATCATGCCAATGTTATGTAATAATGCACCGACTCTGGGTAACTGGGGTCGGAGCATTACACAAAATTTAGGATAGTTATGCTAAATTTTCTACCACTAAGGGGAGACATCATAGTGATGAAGTTTTCCTTTTTTAATTCAGGTATATCCATTCTATGTCAATTTCTTTGTAGTAGATTCAAATAAATTTGTTCTCCTAAACCGTGAAATGATTCAAGTGTTCTGTGAAAAATTATCAAGACTTTTTTCACCATTCTTGTATCAAGATTCACAATACATCGGGATTTTTTGTTGTGATTTTTGTCCCCTGTGAAATAGAGTAAATTAATTTGGACATGAATGTATTATTTCATAGGTAATTTGTATTTAATATATAATTCATTTACCATCTTATGTTCATTATGGAAGATCGTTTTATTTATAGAAAAAATAATTAAGAAAAGAAATGTGTTTAAGAAAATTGGAACTACTCCATGTGTTACAAGTTTTTATGTTATATGGAATTAGTATAGATGAAAATATTTTATATTTATTACAACTAGAATATAATGGTTTTCTTTCACAACTCTTCAACTTCTCAATCATGTTTGGATAATTATAATGTTCATCTTCATCTATTATTATCTTTTACACCATATGATCTCTATCGTTTTTCACAATTGTAATCATATCCATGATACAAAATTCATCATTATTCTCACATGTAATAATATCATATAATTCCTAAAACAACCTTTTATCTCGATCACTATCTACATTAATAGTTTTACCATGTTTATTCCACAATTTATAACATTGATCTATTATATTTCTGATCATGTGTTCTTCCAGCTCTATGGGACTAATTTGTCTTCAGAAATACATGTGTAAACATGGATAAAGGATTTGAGACGTATCATATGTATTATCATTGGAAAACATGATAAAATTTGTCCCTCAATCATCACACTCTTTTTTCATATGAATGGAATTCATTAATTTTTAATTCATATCCATCCTATTGGATTTAGTAATATTATTATTTAAAAAAATAAATCAATGAAATAAATATGAGATTAGAACCCATAATAGGTCATTCATAGATAATCATTTGATTTACATGAATTAATTATTTTATGATAATAAAATCCAAAGGACATTTATTGAGTATTGTATATTGGAAGAAATCATTGAGGGAAAGAAATGTGTGATATATATAATGTTACAATGAATATAATTAAATTTTAATATATTAAAAAACACAAAGATCAAATATCGTATCTATAACAATTTTAGGTGTGATTACAACATGAGGAAGGTTTTTATGATTATTTAGTTATTCTCTTTGAACAAGGTGGGCCATGTAGTGTTTCAGTGAAAGGATACTTAGATATGAAGTTGATATTTTTTCAGATGATAAAAACATTAATAGGGTCCAATCTTATGGTCTTGAGAACCAAACGTTTGAAAAAAAATATTGATTTTAAATCCAATGAATTAGATGTATTGGGATAAGGTCCTATAGCTTTTTAAAAAATCCACAGAACAATGTATTTATGTTTTTAATATTTATTGAAATTTATAGTATGAAAATTGAAGTAATGAAGCCATAATAAACTATAATAAAAAAATATATAAAAATTTATAGAATCCATCCTCAATATTTTTAAATTTATTTTATAAATTTTTAAAAAATGAAAAGAAAATAATTAATATAAAATTATATTAATGTGATATAAATGTGAAAATATAAATCATTTCACTATCAATTTAATTATTTTTACTATAAAAGAATGTAAAAAATTATATATTTTGAAAAAATATCACATAAGAAAAAAATAAAAAAAAATAAAAACTTGAAATTTTCACTCATAATGATTAGATGATAATTTTTAAAATCTAAAATGAATAAATTTTTTATCTATATTTGATTACGGAGAAATTGGTTATCATGAAATTTAAGTTGAAACATTCATCGGTGTTTTTAGTTATTGTTGAAAAATGTTTTTTTCTACCAACATGGTTTGTATGGATGGTAAATGTTAAAAATGAATATTATTGATTATATATTATTGTTATGGAATAGAATGTGATGGGGTCCAATTTTTTTCACGTAATTTTAATATAATAGGACCAAAAAAAATATCATACATTGACGCGGGAGAAGGGAAAATAACAATGAAAATCCACATGGAAACAGATGCAGGCATATGTACTTTGGGGAAATCAAATATGAGACCATATTGAGACCCCGCAAGGATGAAGCTGACCCAAATTTAGTTTCCGTGAAAATAATAACATTAATTTTAATTTTAATAATAACAATCAAAGAGAAAACTATAAAAATAATGATGTTGACAATAATAATAATAATAAATATTTTCTGGTTTCATTATCTTATAAAATAAACTATTATTAATATCCCATTAAATTGAAAATTAATAAATATAAAATATTTAATTTACTAAATTTAATCAATCCATTGATAGAATTTTTATTTTATAAAAAACATGAATGTTTGATCAATTTTTAGATAAAATATAATTAATAACTAAATTTAATAACCATTATAATTGTCATCACCTTGATATTGGTTGAGTATATATTATAATAATTATTTAATACAGCACAATAAACATTTTTTAATAAATAAATGTCAAAAAAATTATTATTTACCTCTTCTTAATTAAAAATATACAATTTTTTACCAAATAGCAGGGTATTACATTCTCAATTATAGAGAGATATTCCAAAGAAATTAAAATGATTCCCAACCATTCATGTATTGATAAATAGTCATCATAACATGTATCATGCTAGATATTATTCAGTACTAAGATCCATAAATAAAAATATATATAACATATAATCAGAACCTGCCCAAAAAAATTCATTCCTCAAGGCCAACACCATGAATGTAGCCCTTAATTAATAAGGGGCTATTGTAAAATCATGAAATATTTTCCCATTATTGTGTGTTATATTTCCTTTCGTGTAAATTACCGTAGTTTGGGGGTCATGGGGATTTCCATAATTATAAACATGCATCTAATAAAATCATATTTGTAAATATTCTTACACATCATCTCACAATAATTACTATATATTCTTCTTTATTATGTTGTGTCTTTTAAAACAACTTTTAATGGAAAATTTTTAATAGTGACCCTTGTAAGTGATGATAGAGGTTTAATTTTATCATTAATAAATAATAAATGATAAAAGGATACTATTATTAGTGCTAAAATAGCACTTTAAAAAGTTATTATGAATATATTAATTTATTTATAAATATTTATATGTTTTTTTAATTTGATTTATAAAAATATAAGTAGATTTTTTATCAAAAAATGTGTATATATATGTTAATTTATAGTTATTTATAATTATAAATACAATGAATGAAAATATTAAATTACATAAAAAGAATAAATAAACCATTAGAGACAATAAATGTACAATTAGATCATGAGAATTAATTGTGTCGCCACAAATTTCATAAATAGGTTTGGGGTAAAACAATTGATCATTCCATCACACATGGGGATTATACGACCATTCAGACATATCATTAATTTGAATATATACATATATTTATATAGTAATTTTACTAATATTTATATTTATATTTTGAAATTTTTTGTCAAATATTTATACATTTATTTAGATAATATTATTTTCTTTAATTGATAAAAATTATAAAGGATATTATTTAAATATATTTTTAATATACAATCACTAAAATACATACATCAATAAATAGAAATAATATTTTTAATTTTGATATATTATTACATTAATTTTATGTGTTTGTAGTTCATGTAATTAATTTTATGAATTCACTTTTTTTATAATTTTTTAAATGTAGACAGTTATATTTATTCATTTTTTAATGTTCATTAAATTTATATTATTTATTCAATTTTTATATTTTTTTATTTTATTGATTATTTAATATTTATACATTTTTAATTATTATGTTTTAGTATCTTTAATTTATTTTTAATTGAATTGATTTATATTTATTAACTATTATTTAATATTTCTTGATATTTTTATAACCTCAAAATTTATTTATTTAATTTTCATAAATGCATATTTTTTATCAAAGAAATTTTAATAGTTAATATAATTCATTTTTAATAAAATTATTATTTACATAATTAATTTTATTTATGTATTTATTTTATTCATATTTATGTTTTCTTCAGCTCATGTAAATAATCTTATGGCTTCAATTTTTTTAATATTTTTTTTAACTTATTCAATTTTATACATTCATCATTATGAAAATTTAATTAAATATGGGGTATCCATTTTTTATTTTTATTATTTTTTACTACTATTGGATTTTGTTCACATTTAATATTAATTTATTCATATTTATTTCATACATTTTACTGTATTAATAATTGACTGTAATTTATATGATCATTATTTTTACATTTTGATTTAATAATTTTAAATGTTTTAAATTTTTTGGAAATTTTATTAATTAAATAATTCAAAATAATTTTAAATATGTTTCTAATTTATATAATTGATATATATCATTTTTAATAATTTTTTTATTTATATATTTAACATTGTTTAAATATAAATTATTATTCATTTTTTACATGTATTTATAATTCCTTTCATTATTTTTATGGATTCAATTTTTTAAATATTCTTGTAAATTTTATTATTTTATTTGATCATTTATCATAATATTCCATTTGAAATTATTTATTAACTTTTATTAATATAATTTATTTTATTTAATTATTTATTTTTATATAATGATTTATATTTTTTTTATATAATTAATATCAATGTAATTTTTATGATAAATAATGATTATAGTCTATTTAGTAATCATTAAAATTTTTAATATGTTTGAAATTTATATAATTCATTTATTTAAAGGAATTATTTTTTATATTTAAATGGATAATATATATCATTTATAATTATTTTTTTATTTATACATTTAATATTATCTATTTAGTTATGGGAGGTCTGATTCAAGATGAGATAGAACCCTTCGGCATTGACAATGAAGATTTGGGATTTAGGGCTATAAGATTTGGATTGGAATACTAATTTGATTCCAATGGTGTTGTTTTATTTTCTGAAGTTGATGGAAGAGGTGGTAACTTCAAATTAGATCACCCCAACTTCAAAAATTTTGAATTCTAATGATCTGATTTGTAAAAAAGGGAAATGTATAATTTTCAGCGATATCAAAAACTCTTCAAACAAGGAAAACATGAATATGAAGTTGGCATTTGTTGAATAATATTACTCCATCATGGAGGAGTAGATTGAGGCATGTGGGTATTCGATCATCAATCAGGTAACATCAGGGAAAACTGACTTTTATTGGACGTTGGATGATCTACACAAATGTATACAAAACATTTGGGGAAAAAACGATCAAATCATAACATCAATAGTGAATGGATTTCTTCACATCATATTACCCTATTTAGATATAAAATTTAGGATGTTGAGGTATGGAATCGTTTCCCATAAATATGTAATCTTAAGATTCCATTATTGGGATTCTTTATTCAATCCCTCAAAAGGTAAAAATATTATTTCCCAAATTTGGTTTCAGATAAAGGGGATGAGGTATTTTTTTGGAACCCCACAGTTTCATTGTGGAATTTCCCCCTTGATTGGGGTTCCAATCATGATTCAAATGAAAAAAAAAGATTATTTTTAAAACTATTCCAAATTTCATTCAAAGGTTGATCATCTAATTCCCTAATCGAATCAGTGATTTTGTTTGCAGGTGAGTTCACAGTTAAAAGCTATGTTGCTCTAAAAAATTATTTCTTTATGTGACAAGTGTAAAATAATTAGACCTCATAATTGAAATTGTCAAAAGAATTTATTATGTTATAATATATGGGCAATTTGGAACTTTTTTGACCATTTTAAATTAAAGAAATTAGTTATTAATGCCTTGAAGGATTTCGTGAATGCTAATACAGTGCCTTATACCACTTTTCTAAAGTAATCCATGGCCCATTCTTCCCCTAATATTATGATGTCAGGTGGTTCCCCATTCCTCAATGATGCTTGAAACTCTAGAGTTCTAGATATCTAGATGCTTTTTGAGGATAGTGATATGATTGGAATGACTTTGAAAAATGGTAAACATATTATATGACCAACTATGGAAAAAATTTAGAGGGAGATTGTTATTTCACAAAAATTGTGGGCATATATTGTAGTCGGAGAGGGTGACAAGAATCTATTGTCCCCATGAATGACATCTAAATTTGGGTTTTAAAACTAATATTCTTCTTCTCCTCAATCAGGTGGTGTGAATTTTTTACAAGAAGGGGTGGATAATGGACATTGGTAGAAGATATATTTAGCTATTACCAAAGGGGAATGAAATGTTATGTTAGTGGATACATCATTAAAAATATCAATGAATATTAGTTATCCAAATATTTATCATGTTCTACCCTTTATCAATCAAAAATTGGCTGTATAAAGTTATATAAATATAAAGGGAAAAATTAGTTCAGTCGGTGGTTAGGTTATCAATTTGGTAAACTATATGAAAGGCATCTCACACTAGCCGAAATATATGCCTGGGTCAACATCATCTATCTAGAGTTAACATCATAATGAAAAAATGGATCACATTAGTGATCAGTTACTTGAAATTACTCTCCATATTAAGATCAAGACCCCAACTATCTATCCTTCATGTGAGACAAGGGTTGATGAATCTAATCAAGATAATAAAGAGAGATAGTATAATCATTCTATGTTATACAACCATAAAAAAATGAATGTGATGCTTTATATAAGGATTCAATTTAGTTATATAATAATGTATGTGTTAAAAATCCCAAAGTAAAATTTCCTTCAAAGAACAATGAAATATAATTCCTTCCAAGAGATCACTAGGAGGGTATTAAAAATCAGTTCGATTTTGTGGATGATTTTATTTTTTCCCAAAATGGAACCATATGTTTTTTCATTTGAGGAATAAAATATAGTTTTGGAATTATTATCTTTCAATCTTGAGGAATTATTTCATTTTAATCTGGAGATGAATTATCTTGTACTATCACAGAAATTCATGATCTCGGTCATGGTAGTGGAAAGTAATGATTTATCATTAGATGATGACCATAATCTCGTTTTGAAACCCAAGACATAGATATATGGTCGTTATCAAAGATAGGAGGGTAGGTTTCCAAAAAATATGTGATCTAGAGGGTAACATAAGTTATCATTAATTTTTTCACTTCTTATGATGTGTGCATTATATATCAGTTTGATCCCATCCACATCCCATGGGGATTCCTTTCTTATTAAAAAATTTGTGTAGCCTTAGGACTCTATCCTTTTCCTGTTTATTAATTTTTTATATTCATTCAATTTTTTTATTTTTATGTAGTTGTAATTTATGTAATTAATGTTATGAATATTATTTTAAAATATTTTTTATATTATTTAAATTGAAGAATTAATTAATACTATTCATTAATGAAATATTATTTCTTAATTGTACATAATTTAAGAATATATTAATTTTTTTGAAAAATTTATACATATAATTTTATTATAAATTAATATTTATAAGTATTTTGTATTTATATTATTAATATTTCTTTTTATTTTCATTTTTTAATTTTAAATATTTTTACAATGACATTAATTTGAATTATTAATTTATTTAAAATCAATTATTAATATTTTTTTCAATTAAATTGTATGTATAATTCAATTTAATATTTTTTATTTTTATTATTAATATTATTTGTTTATTATTTTTTGTTCTTCATATATCAATTTTAGTGATAGATTAATCATTGATAAAAGTGTATTTTATCATCCCTAAAAATTAAGATCTTATAAATTCATCTTTTTAATGGATTTTATAGCGCAAATAAAGGTATTCACTTATCAGTGCTAAAAATGTGTAGAAAAATGTTCTATTTTTTTAGGGCTTATAATTTTACAGCTGAAAAGATGTGATATTATTAGTGTTTTTTAGAAAATGATAACAAGAACCTTCGTCTATTTTTAATTAAATATTAAGAGATTACATATCCTTCCACCGGGTTCAAGACCTCAAGGAATATAACCACTGTAATATGTGAATTCATTTTGTGGACAAATCAATTCTAAAAACGATATGTATGAAATTCAGATTGTAAATTTAAGTATTCATAGTCAATAATTTATTCATTTTCATGGTTTACTATAGTTTTCCATCAGTTTTCTTTAGAATCAAACAAACAAATTTATTTTTAAAAAATCAAATATCTTAATGGAAGGTACGATTTTCCAAACATATATTCATGGATACTTATTCAATATTTATTATATTTGTAATTATTTCTTTATGTTTACCTTCCCATGTTCATCTATAATGGATCTTCTACTACATGGTCATTGGAAATTTGTTATTTTCATTGTTATTAACCATTTTTTAGATGAATCATCCAGTTTTTTGGGATTTCCATTTTGGTTCATTGATCATGCTTGATATTCTTGATTTTAGGGCTGTTATTCATTTGTGTAAATATAAATATAGAAAAACTAGTCTATCTTTCATGAGTTTTTTTACAACTCCATGAGATCCTTATTTTAATTTTTTTCTAGAGTCTATAACCATTTTATGTATTTGTGTATCCCATGTCTAATTAGGACTCTTTATTTATTATTTTTTGAGTTTGTTTTCATGGTGTTCTTGGATGGTTTTCTTCTAGATTTTAGTTTTTTTGTATTTTTATGAACATTGATGCTATTTCAGTGAATTTTAATTATTTTTGTGTCCTTCAATTTGGATATTGGATTTATTTTTTTACTTACTCCTGGTGATTCATAGGGTATTTTAGTTGTTATGTGACATCCCTTATTTGATATATCGTTGGAATTTGACCTATTAGTATATTCAGATCTGGTTCCCTCTCTCTCTTTGTGGGTTCATCTCATCTAATTCTTCTTTACTTTTATATGATTTGTATGATTTTATATAATTTAGGCTTCTTTATTCAAATTTAATTACAATCTTATTCGGGTCATATGTTATTTGGGAACAATATCAATGTCCCGATAAATCAGTTTCATTTGGTTTGTCACATCAGTTTCATATCATTCTGTAAATCTATATCATTTGTCCTTTTTTGTTTCTCATATTTGTTTCACATTATTTAATTATACAGGGGAATAGTTTCCCCACCCTCATTAATGAGTATCTTGTACTAGAACATTCATGGGATTGGAAACCTATACATTGTGCAATCACTACATTTTTTAGGCTTGTATTACTACCCTTGTTTGGGATTTATATATGAAGCCATGTTGCAAAGAAAGGAAATGATCGGGTTAGCCTCTAAAAATGGATTTTCAAATATTTTTAATTTAGATATAAGTGTTCGTGGGGGTATGTTATTCTATATTTATTAAGATAAACTCTTTTTTAAAATTAAAAATTAATCCCAAATCATATTGAAGATTACAATCATTGATAAATGACTCTAAAATACTTCTTTTTGGAATCTATGGTTGGACAAATTAGGAATAAAAATGGAATCATTACAGGTAATGAGGTTTTTTATAGTGATATCTATGAACCTTTATTGGAATGTGTGGGTATTCATTAATGTTTTCTCTTGAAAGAAAATTATGGGGTGTTTTAAAACCTCATTCTCTAATAGAAGATTTATAATATTTTTTGTGTTATATGTGTTTGTATGTTTTGTCATAAATAAGAATTATATTTTCATTTTTTATTGAAGTTCGAAGAGTACTAGATTTTCAGAATGACTAAATATATTTATAGTGTTTTATCATTGGGAGAAAAAAAAATTTTCATTTTTTACCAGTATCCCATAATACCATTATTTATTTAGACTATCTTCCTATTTATATCTATAGGAAACTATAATAGAGGATGTTATTGAATAGTGTTATTTTATTACATTTTTATGAATGTATAAAAAATAGGACGATTGTGAAGGGTGGTCAGGTATGAGTGGACTTCTTATACAAAAAATATCTATTAAGTTTAAGGGAGGGTGGATTGTCTCTTATTGAAAATAATAAACTCTAACTTTTACAATTTTTAAAGAAATATTAACTATATTTATAGGGATCTGAATGTATTCAATTACCTTTTAACCTTGAAGCCTATCATAGATTATGGATCTTGAGAAAGAGTTAGAATCTAATCCTATGAATAATGAGAGTATATAGTTCATTCAAGTGAGGGAATCAAACATTAAATACAAAGATATGAATATTTTTTTACATCCATTAGATGGATTTTTGAAGATGAAGGGTGAAAATTATTTCAAAGATGCAAAGTCATAAAGGCGGGTTTTCTAGCTTGGAGGGTGAAATCCATGATATTACATTGATTTTACTGTAGGATAAATACTCATCTGAGTGATCTTTTATTTTGAGTAAGCTTTACTCCTCTATCTCCATCACAGTTGTAGATTCCAGGAATAATTATATTTCAGAAGACATTACTAATGTCGATATCACATTATCTCTTTTATAGATATATTCCACATGAGGCCCTTTCCCTATTGGTTTCCCTTCCCTTTTATTCATGATGTTATGGCATATTTTTGTGTCTACTATCATACAAATCATAAAATATTTTATAAATGGAAATGTATGATTCAAATAATTCTATGAATCATGGATTACCCTAATTCACAATGTAAAAATTCTTTCATAAGGAAGGGAATTTAGGTCTATAATCAATTTTAATGTGATATATAAAATATTCTAAAAAATAATTTTCACTCATACTATATTATTGTTTCCATCCATTTTTTTAAAATCAGAGATCCTTCATGCCCAAAAGTCTCATCGCCAATAATACCATCTATTCTCATGATATTTCTCATTAAATGAAAGATTAATATATCTCAAAATTGGTATGATGGATTCAAAACTATTCCATAGTACTTCATATCATAGAGTTGAATAGTCACTTCTATGATTTTTTCATAATTGTATATGTTTTTGTAACCCATGGGTGTATTTTATTACTAATGTGTTTCATCAATTTCATTTATGATCATGGATAACAACAATCATGCCCAGTGACTTATTCATTCTAATGATCTTCATCAGGAATATTCTCTTTCCCTGTGGCTATTTATCATTGTGATTGTAATTTTTTATATCGTATCACATATGTACCAAAAATCATATAAAACATGGAAAAACATTCATATTGTAGTCTTCCTATATGTTATATTATTATGGATGGAATCTATTTATTCACTCAATAAATTTTGGATGAATGTTATTGTATTAAAAATATTATGACTATTTTAACTGGTTTCATGTTAGTTTTTGAACCATTTCAATTTGTGATCTCCATTAACATAGTTGTGTGTCCTTTTTTGAAAGTACAAATTTTCTATTTTTTTGGCATCTAAGTGATAAAAACACATTAAAAATATTTTCTCCTTCCTACTATTTTTGGAACATCAATTAAAATGATTTTCTAGTATATTTTTGAGAAGATTGATTATAAGATTTAGTTGAGGTTTTACAAGATATTTTATTTGATATAAAATGAATTATTGTTAATGTTTTTTTGAAAATGAATCCACACATATATCGTGTCTATATGTAATCTCACTTATTCCCATGATGATCAATTAGATTTTTGATTGGATAAAATATTTAAGGAATCTATAATGAGAAGGTGAAATCCAACTCAGTGGTATGGAAAAAATTTTTCTTACCAATGGATTGTTGTGTTTTTGGTTCTTGGGATTTGAGTTTTTTTAATGATTCATTTCTTGTTAAATATGGTCGGATCCTTATATAATGTCTTGGTTCCATAATATCTTATTTTCTCTATTCTTGGTATTATCCTAATTCAAAATTTATGAATGTATGATTAGGTCCAACAAATATATTTTTATGTTGAAGCAAATTTTATTTTCCTTCAATCTTGAATAACTTTACCTATTGTAGAATAAATGATGCTGATAGGGTTAGTAAATGGAGTAAATATGTGGAAACTATTCTTATTTTATTAAGGGTTATGACACCATTTCTCATAGGATTGGAACATTCCAATGTTTACGAGTTATTTAGCGATAATAAGAAATGATGGTTTTTGGATAAGGTTTCTTTTTGGTTTAATGATAGGGACCACTATATTGGGTCTAGAATAATTATTAATTTGTAAGGAGACTTCCAGATCATTATTTTTGGATGCACGATTAACTGATGGGTCCTATAATTAGAACATAAAATATTGTTTCCCTTCAAGAGATAGACATAGATGGATTGGTGGATAGATATCCCTTGTTAATGGGGTTCTTAATGTCAACAAGGATGAAACATTGTCTGGAAACAACATGATGGAAACTAGTATACTTACATGAGACCATCACATCTTGATTAGAACATATCCCCATCAATATTTTACTGCTAATTATAGGCCTTTGTTTATGATGTGCACATTGTTATTTTCGGTAGGAATTTGTCTTATGAGAGTAAATAGATGATATCTTTTATTGAATTCAATTTTAATGTCATTATTTTTTCTATTTTAGAATAGAAATATGGTTTCTAATGATTTATATTCATTGTCAATAAGATTAATTTTTTTATTGAAAAAAATTCCTCATTCCCATTATACATTACTATATTTTATGGGACCCATGTTAATCATCATATTTTTTGACGAATCATAGATAAAATACTCTTTCTTGGTTCCCAAATTTTCATATGTAGATTTTTGTATTTTTAAAAAGGACATTTGATCAGTATTTTTGGTATTTTTCTTCAAAAAAATTGACAATAGATATGGATTACCTATAATATAATTTTATAAAATATTATTTGATATTAACTAAAATCATAAATGGTGTTCAATGGAATGAAAAGGATTGTTATCATTAGGTGGATAATAACTACTTGGATAATTTTTAGATAAGTGGTCTATATTAATATTATCATAAATAAGTATAGGCCTTATAAATATTAATAGATTCAATATTATTCATTGAGTCATTGTTTTGTTTAATATAGTAGCAATATTTGAAATGATAAATATCAAAGAGTTTGATTAATGGGTATTTATAGAAACACGAAATGAGATATAATGTTTTCTTTGATATATATATATATATATTAATGTGATTAATTTTTTATATTAATAATTATGAGAGTGTATATATGTATGTATGTTTTAGTATTTTTATAAAAATTTGTGTATCTCTGTGTATTTATATTTTAATAAATTTTTACATTTATATTTGTTTTCATTATATATAAATCCGTCAATTTCCTTGAAAATAATCACATTACATCATCACATTCTCCTATAATTGACCCACTCCACACAAGGAAAAAAATATCACTAATATTGAAATATTAATACTTTTTTGAAAATAATATTTTTTCTATATATATATTATGATGTGTATTATAAAACATATATTTTATATATAATATTTTAGTTAATTTATATATTAATGTATTAGAATTTATAATTATGTTTTTAAAGTTATAATTTATATAATTTATGGATTTAATAAGTGATACATTATATGCATAAAATGTGTATATATTTATATATTGTAAAATATAAATATTATTAAATCAAATAGAATGTATATTAACAAACAATGGATGGATTCCAATCAAATTAAAAATGAGTATCAGGATGGAATTTAAGTGTTCATCAAATTTAAAACATAGGATTTAGACAATAATTCTAAATGCATTTTTCCATGTTTACATTGTTTTTATTCAAGATAAATTGTTTTGGAAGAGATGCATAAACGTTTCTTCTCTCATTGAATTTATCAAAGCTATAAATGTTAGAATAAACATGGGGAAGAACAGAATGTTGATACTGACTAGAAAGATAATGTAATTTATGGAGCATCATATATGATTAAATTTTCAGAAAATGATAGAGATAATATTGAATAAATAAAAAGTATATTTTAGATAATTGAAAAAATAATCCAAATTTCATCGAGAAGAAAAATTATTATGAAATAATATAATTTTATATTGGTTGAACTAAATATAACTGATTTTCTGTCATATTGAAGATATGTTATTTGAAATATTTTAGTGGATTGAGTGACATCATCTTTACAAAACTAATAGTTATTTTAAATGATATTCTATATAAATAGAATGGATTATTGGTCAAACATTTTATGTTAAATCATGTTCATTTTTCTGATCTTTCAATGGAATCATGACTGTCAAAATGATTGTATGTCATTATTAAAGCACTGTAAATCTGTTGAAAAAATACCCTATGTGAGGAGTGGTTTGATAAAAGAAAGATGCATGGATCCCTTAAAATTTTGATTGGTAATTTAAAATCATTATATGTTTTAGATAAATATATGGATATGAGGAGACTTCTAGAAAATTGAAATGGATTATAGATACAAAAATTTAATAATGAATACTACATCTCCCAACGGACTATCCTCAATAATATAAGATTCATCACGAGTATCCTACAATTGGAAATTATCAGAGAAATATATGACATGTGATATCTACAATTAGAGTAAATCTTTTTGGTGTACAAAAGAATACTCAAAAAACATGGTTGGTTGTGTTGGAAAATTTTTATATTATACTATGGATTTTCATTATCCATCAATACATCATGTACTCAATACAATTATAAGGATTAAAAAACATGGGAATGATATCATTTCTTATTTTTCTCTTTTGATCAATGATTTGGAATTGATGTGGACAACAGAAGTTACATTGTATTTTGCCTATAGAAATGAATAGTTCACATTGGAAGACATGTAGTAAGAAATGAAAGATGACATTCCTAGTTATAGAAAATTTTATTGATATTGTATTAAATTAATATTGAGGTGTCCTATATATGAAAAATATGCACACTCATTTTAGCGAAAACATTAAAAAATGATTGTGATCTTATCTCAACAAATATTTTTTCACAACTGAAATAAATATGAATCTTGGATAATGTTATTTTAATGGAATTAATAATTATATACAATACTATCTCAATTAATGGGATGTGAATAGTTTATGAATGTAATGTACATTTCCTAAATTTTAATTAAATAATTATAAAAAACCTTATGAAATAAGTTTGGAAATAGTTATTAGTTTTTTTATTTCTCATGGATGAATTTTCAATATTTCAATCATTTTATTTTTCATGCACATGACAAAAAAATATGTGAATGAATTATTCAAAATTTTATAAATACACATTAAAAATTAATTAAATTAAGGTTATGATTGATATGATTGACATAGGGATAAAGGATAAGGTGGAGCCAGGGGAGGGTGAAAGGGGGGCATTACTTCCTTTGAAATCTTACATTCTATCATGGAAAAAGAGAGGTTAGTTTTAAAACATTATTAATAATGTAATATTTCATGAGGGGTATTCAACAATAATCAATAATATTTTTAATGAGTATTTTAAAGATTCCAACTATTGAAATTGAAATGACAATCATACTGAAGGTATTAGATATTTACTTCTCATTTTCATTCCCTGATATGATGAGTCACTATATTTTCCACATGGTTTTTTATTTTAAATCATTTCAAATTGGTCTAAAAATAATTACTATATTTTACCTCAAAATGGAGAACAATTATTTTATTTGGAAACTCAATATAATATCTAACTATCATCATCCTTTAATGAAGATAAGTATGTTTTAATGTGCCTACAAAATATTTTCTATATATATAATGATCTTCTTAAATATATTATGGTTCCATTGTTGTATTTACATTGTCTATGTTAAATTTTTTTAATTATTCTGATAAAGAAATCTCCACATGTTGATGCTACCAATATTGAGGAACCAGACGTAATTGATGCTAAAACTATGGAATTATTAGGTTGTCTAAAATAAGTGGATGAAAATATCATTAGTAGTGCATAATTATAATGTAAATAACAGTTGTCAAAGAAATATGAAACAATATACACTTTGAGTTTTTTTATAATTAATACGGCCAATCTATTTACCCTATTAATTCCATATGCATTACAAAATTTGGGGTTATGACTTGGATTCATATGGAAATTTTAATACATAAATGACATAGAATTATAACATCACTGAAGACTATTATTTAGGAAACAAATTAGGATAATTTTATTATATAAAATATACATTTTAATGGAAATGATATATTTAAACATTGATTTACTTTTAATTATCCTTTATAATGTGAGTTTATTTTAGATGATTTATATATGAAATTTTCCTAATTGAACCTTAGAAAAAATTATAATTATTTTTGAACACTTTTGATGAACTGTCATTTTTATGATTTTGAGGTGAATGTAATGCCTCACCCACAATCTTTGTATTAAATTGATATAAAAAACATAGATTCCATCCATTAGTCATTGTGGGGATGTCTCATTTCAGGTGCTTTGTAGTTTGGTGTATTTTTTACATTATTTCAACTATTCAATTTTATTCAAAATTATTAATTTATGGAACAAGATTGGTGTTCAGAAATTAAACAACATGAATAGAAAATAATGTAACCATACCTCAAAATAGGGATACGATATGCTTCACCTGAGAAAATATTATATATTTTAAGTATAAATTAATAATCAAAGGTTGCATGGTTCGAAAAATAGATATTTTCCATTTTTTATATAATGATTGTTGAATCGGAATCCTAAGCCACATCAGTCACATAAAATATGTTATGGAGGAAAGATATTGTATATAAATATTGAATAATACTAAATGAAAACTCACAATTGCTATAAGAATAATTTTTAAAAATGACATAATAGTAATTTTTATGATTATCAATTGAATTACATAAAAATATATACTTATATATGAATGTATTTTATATTGTATACACATAAGCATAATCATCCCTTGTACTAGAAGACTGACCACTTATTGTACATTTGAAGCAGCTTGAACAAAATGGCCATGTTATAAATCTATGATTTAAAGAGTCAATGTAAGCATTTTTTTGGAAATGAAATTTCATAGTGTGTAAAAATTATAAAATGAACGACATGTAAAAAATAGATAATCTAAAATAAATTATTATCATGTATGGTATGATGTTCCAATATTTTAAAAGAGTTAAAATACAACTAGAAATAGAATAATAACCACTACTTCAATACCCAAGCCCTACTGAATTTGAGGCTAGCCATTCCCCTTAATATTTTTTATTATTCAAGTTAATCAATTTTTTCATAATGTATTTTAATCAATTTAAATTAAAAAAACTACATCCAAATTTATTACACTAAAGTTATATAGGGTGAAATTTATTATGGTTTTATCTATCCTCACCCACCTGTCTCTTTATTAATAGGAAAACATTGAATAATTTCTATATAGATTTGATACAATCTAAATGAAACATAAATAATCATGTGATAGTGAGGATCCACGTATCTCATGATTCAAGCACCTAGCTACCAATTCCACTTGATGATCTGGATGTTTCCAAAAGTTATCATACTATTTGAAATTTCGTACCATTAATTTATAATAATACAAATATGAATGAAGATTGTTTGGTATGACTTTAATGTTTTTTTTAAATAAAAACAATGAATTATTTTTTTAAAAAGGGTTAAAATGTGGAATGTTATTACAAACAATGAATGGGAATATGAGAAATATTTTCATATAAAAATAATCTAGTGGATGGATAAATATATATAAAGGACCTTTTAAGAGAACTTTTACACCCACAAGTTCCACTACTATATTTGATTTCAATATAAGTTATTTAGCATACATCATTCAAATATTGAAATATATCTTACGATGAATATGAATATAAAATATATTTACATTTCATTATATAAATATTTTCTATTCAAATTATATATGAAATTCACATGAATGAATGGCTGGAAATCTAACAGTTTAATATATTCAAGATATATATTTTCATAATTTCTTTTCCAAAAAAATTATCTATTATGTAAATTAAAATAAATAACAATTACAATTGTCAATAGAAATATATATCACAACTATATTCAGGGGAAATCATATGAAGAATAATTTGGACTCATTAATCCTTCTATATTGTCTAAGGGAAAACAAAACTTGGTATTAAATTAAATATAATCATAATTGAATTAGCTGCAATGCATGAATAAAAAATAATTGTTGACAAACCCTTCTTGAAAACTAATATTTATGGTAAATCTATAAAATATATTCTTATTAAATAATTTTTTAATTTTTTCTATTACATATTCTTTATGAATGTTTAGGAAGCATTAGATTCTCATTACATTCAATTCTAACAATCTAGAGGTTTAAATTTAGATCCAAATCATGGGGTTCCAAAAAGATAGGACATATATGATGCCCATTATTAATTTTTAATGAACTAAGACCAAAATATTAAAAATAAACATTAATTTATATATTTTATATTATGCTTCCATGAGAATTTATTTCTGATAAGGTGATATTTCAATAGAAATAAAATCATGGTTTTTTATCATTAACTAAGTATAATAATCCATTGGATTTCTACACATGGATACATATTACATTTTATATAAAAATATTTCACTATCAAAACACTTTAAATAACAAATGTAGTTTGTTTCCTAATGTGGTCGCAGTATCAGAAACAAAATAACAACAATGATTTCATACATTATAATTGTAATTTTTTGAAAGATATCAACTTCCATCAATAAACTATAATCCCCCAAGAGTTATTTATGATGTTAATTAAATTTTAATATAAAATATTTATTTTTCTTGATTGAATATGTTTTTATTTTACTATAAAGATTTCAAAAAGTCTATGTATTCAAATGAATAAGTAGACATGTTTAGAAATGAGTGGACAAAGTACATAATATAAAAGTGTTTTCATAAATTATGAAGCGGTGATATCCTATTGTGTTTTTAATATATTTTATATTGTATAAAGATCATGTTGAGTTTATAAACATGATAAAATATGTCATTTCGTCTTCACATTGTTTTTAATGTAAAAAATCATCTCAAATTCGTTAAAACTATGTAAATGAGTTAATATTATCATAAAACCTTTGGAGAATGACCATTGAGACATTTTTTATTTTGAGTAATTCACAATGAATCAATCAAATGATCATATTTATTGTTATGATCCAAATTAAAATTTAACCGTTGAATTTTTATTAAAATTATATATCACCCATCAAGGGGTCAATATTGAGAAAATAATGTAACATTTACATGAAACCATGTGAAAATGAACCTCTGTTAATTTTTGATATATAAAATTATGTGGAGTATTAATCTAATGCATTGATTACATGGTATAATGTAATTTTTTTACAATTTGTAACACTCATTATAAAATGTATAATCAATATCATAGGGTTAAAAAGATATAAAATAGGTTTATATTGGAATATAAAATCTGGAAAATGATCATATTGTCATATCAGATCTATAAGAATCATATTCACATCAATCATATACAGTAATTTATTTGTATGATATAATTTTTTTCCTAATCATAACATTAATAATGTGTTTGGTCAATTAAAAAGGATTAAAAAATCAAACGAGTTTATATTAACATGAAAACCCAACACCAAGATCCACAAATTGTTTCTAATCACAAACAATATATTGTGTATCAATATGATTCCCAAAATATTCAATATGATCTAAAACTCTATTTACCTTTTTCATTTTTATTTAAATAATATGTCACCCATTGATCGGATAAAACTGATTTGAATAGTTCATATTGATGTGAAAAATTTGGACATGATCATTGATTCATTTTTTATCTATAAAAACCAAACAATCATGAATTGTATGCCCATATTTCCCAGTATCATTTCATTTCTTAAAAACAAATTAACAAATGTAAAATAAACATTTTAGTGTTTGTAAGAGAGCAAACAAGTCCTTATTATTTTGTATATATGATACATATCTTTAAGTAAATTATGATATCCTATAATCAATATCACATCTTTCTAATACCTAAATTGATCGACAGGATAATATGATTCATTTCATGTGCTCATTGTTCTTAATGAAACAAATATCCCAAATTTTGAAAGAAATGATAAAATGAGTTCATATCTTGAGAGAAAATGGGATAATTATCCTTGGGATTTATTTTATTTATAATAATTGACATTGCGTTAATCTAAATCATTGATTTCTCGATATGATTCAAACTACCATTTCACCATTACGTCTTTATAGAAATGATATATCATCAAAAAATGTTCAAAAAAATAATAAAATGATATTTTAATGACATGATAATATTGTAAAATGATCATTATAGCATTTTTTGATCTATATGAAATTATTAAAATAAATGAAAAATCAATATTATGATCGGATTTCTTGGTATGGTCCAATATAAAATTTAACCATTATTTTTTATTGGAATGACATGTCATCCATCATGAAGTCAACACTGAAAAACTATCCTCATATTAGCCTAAAAATATAATGTTTTCCATTGGTAATTTTTTATATGTAGGAATCCATCACGAATCAATCATATTCTTGTATCTATCAGTATGATCTAAAGGAAAATTTTATCGTTTTAATTATAATAACATATATCTTATTGAGGGATCAGAACCAAATATATTAGTTTATATTTTTACTCACAATTTGGATAATTTCCATAAAATATTTTGTATGCTTTAGGTATTTATCATGATTCAATCTGATTCCTACATTGTACGGAGTGGTGGAAAGTGTGATTCCATATTGTTTTCACTTATTAATAAATGAAATATATTCTTTCTAGGGCTGAAATAAAACAAACATTCTGAAATTATTTTCAAAAAGTAGGGTAATGAAATAAAATTCACTTTTAATATATTTGGATCATATGCACGTCAATATAATATCCTAATTGATTTCTATAATAAAACATGTAATTTTACCAAATGTGTCATTTGAAAATTATCATGGGTTATAAAACTATGTAGTTATAATTTTTATTTATTTAATGTATGTAACTGGAAAACATTTTGCAATTATAGGAATTGAAATTTTAATGAGATTCATTTGGTTGTTGTATAATTCATGTTTTAGGATTTTTAGTTATTTATTTGTTGTAATTATTTTTTATTATAATTACTATTTATAAAAATGTAATTCTGTTTTGGTTTAATGTTATATTTGATTTAATGTTTTGGAATAATTTCTATTTAATGATACTATAATGTAAATGTTTTTAGTGTTTAGTATGGTTTAATGTAAACTGTTTGTCATTTCCATGAATAGCCATAAGGCCTTCTTTTATTTATATTTTTGGATAATCCTTCTTTTATGTGTTAAATGGGAACACTTACATGTCCCGTAGGCCCATGGAACATGGACTTTACATGACCCAATACATGAACATAAATGAAAAAGATCTAACCCACTTGATATAGCCTCTCCATAGCTTCTGCATCCTGAATGATCCTATCTCCCCACCTCTCGTGGATGATTGGCAAGCATTACCTCATGTAGAGTTTCATGATGCTTGTTCCTGACGACAATTTCCATACCATATAATTATTCATTAAATTGTTTATATGTTCTAAATAATTGTAGATTTATTTATGTAATTCACTCGTTATCATTTTTTTGTTGAGATAATATAAGAGGATCTTATTAGTGTTTTTCATCTCAAATAAAATATTCACAGTTTGAAATCGTTTAGCCCGTCAATGCTAATTTAGCACAATCAATGAGTATTTCTTTCTTAGGCTGTATTGGTTTCTATTATAGAGAATGTTAAAACCATTATATGAGATCTTATTTGGAAAATATTTCATACGATTATTTATCATATACATTCCTATAGATTTCATATCATATAGTATGTCTATGTATACAGAGTGTAATAAAAATTCAGTTATATGTATTTATACTTGAATGATTTTAGGGCCTAAATCCAAAATATATGTGTTATGTGTTATCTATTAGAGGTTATATGTTGTGTAAAAATTAATATTATTATTTTTCTCATCCATTTTCATTTCAAGACTTCCACCATTCATCTTTTACAAATATGAGATTCTCTCTCCAAAATATCAATTCATAAAATGAAAAATGTTTCATTTTAGTCTTTTTTCGCTACCTAAAATTTATATATAAATATTATTAATGGATCAATAAAAATACTATAAATTCATTTTATACTTAAATATATTTCCAAAAAACGAATATTATCTGTTTTATTCTATTTATCATCTAGAAAATTGGTGATCATGAGATTTTTCTCTGGAAAATGTGTATTGCACAGGATCTGCATCTGTATTAGATAGTATATTTTATTATTTTCATAGAATTATATGTTAGTAAAATAATATTTATAGCCTTAGCACTTATTAAATATTGCATACAATGACATATTACAAATATTCTATACTATTATCCCCCACCCATTCGTTTTTACTGTTACAAATATATAAAAAAACCTTTTTATATAAATATAGAGCAAGAGATAAAATAAAAAGAGAAAAAAATGCATCAATGAATATTAAATAAATAATTATTTACAAATAAATATGAGTTTATGTTATACACAGAGGATATGAATATAGTAATTATATACAGTATACAATGTGATTGTATATTGTAAAAATAATAATAAAGTTGAAACCTCAGTAATTTAAGTATATACATATATTTTAAAATATATATATATATGTAATTGTGCTAACTAATAAATTCACATATATGTGTAAGAAAATTCATATTACATTATTAATATGATTAAACAAACTCAATTTTCATACATAATATAATGAATCTGGTGATTTTTTTTAATTTGTTAAGATACTATGAAGAATTTAATTGCATACAGTATAAAAAATATGAAAATTGTAAGAAGATTATTGTAAACAATAAATACATACAAAAATGTATACTATATGAATCATAATGAGGAATTGGTGTCATGGGATAATGCAATTTTTTACAATATACGATATGCTATATATGTATAGCTGCTTGGAATTCAAAAAATGTATTCCTAGTGTTTTCGTACATATGTATGGAAATGAAACATTTTTTTCATGTTGAATAATTACTATATTAATGTTATATGTATACTATATTTTCTAGTACACATACATAGAACAATGAATGAATATTTTAATTCAAGGTAGCATGGATCTGGATGATTTATGGGAGTATGTAATTATAAATTCACACAACATTACCAAATTATAGCATTGTATGAATGAATGCCTTGGGAGTTTCTAATTATAGTTTCACATAATAATATAAATCCATAGAATTATTATTTTTACATATTTCATACTAATCATTTTTCCACACAACATAAAATATCAACAATTAATTATAATTATTATGGTAAAAATTTAATGTTATTCAAAAAACTTATTCATAAAATAAAAAAAATAAAAGAGAAACCAAAAAATATCAACACATGGTTTTGAAGATGTTATACTCATAAATCATGTAAACGACATAAAAACACAATCTAAATTAGAAATAATTTATAATTAACATTTTAAGAAGGAATTATATATAAAAGTAAAAAATAAATTTATATAAAATAAAGAATAATACATGAATGAATGTATGTGGAATTTTTAATGACTTTAATGCCACTTCTCCTCTAAGATGAAAATAACCAAGAAAAAAAATATGAATGCTATAAACATGGAGAATTTATAAAAATCAAGAAAAAACATATTTTGGTGTATAACTTATTACTATGGATTATATTGATATATAGTAAAATAATATCATGATAATTTTTTTGTATATATATAACCAAAACATATCTTTATTTAGTTAAAAATTTAGTATCCAAATATGTGTGTTATCTGGTAATGACTGGCCCAAAAAATTTAGCACTTTGATATGAATATTCGAAGATTTAATAAATGATTGGATGAGTTTCAAATGTATTAATTCATAAAGAACAAGTAGTATAGTTCAATCCAGAATTATTTCTGTGAGGTCTAAAATCCTATCAATTTTACAACTTTTTGAATTATCCCCAAAAAATGCTCATGATAACTTTAATAGAAATGTAGAAAATGAAAACAATAATTTAATATAATTGATACGATAAATATAAAGTGATGGTATTATAAGTTCCTTAATAATAATGAATTATAATTGTTCATTTTCTTAACATTCTCCATAACTGTAGAGATTTTTAAAATTAATTATAATGCTAGAATAATGGGAGGGACATCAATTCTACATTATAGAAAACCAATATTTGAAAAATCACTTCCATATCATTATAATATAAATTTAAATAATGTACAACTTAAATAGAGTTATCTGTATGAAAGAAAACAGTATATAATATTATTATAAAAAGTTAAATGAATGATATAGGAGAATCAATGCATAAAATAGTGTCAGGGTTACATTCCAAGAAATAAAATTCGTATAATAAAATGAATAATAAAATAAATGTAGATGGTAATAAAAAAATATGATTATGAATATTGAGTAATGAAGTTAGATTAATGTGAAATTAACATGGGAAAATAACATCTTTTATAGGACATAATAGATCATAGAAAAAAAATTAATCATTGATTATAAAAAATGTAGACAAACACAATATAGAAACAGTTTGATGCATGTTAAGGTTTAATGGAATATGTGGAGGTCAACTTCCTCCCTTGGAGTAGTTTTGATAGCCATCGATATGGAAGATCCATAGTGGTGACCGGTGTAACCACGGTGGGGGTGAGTGGCGTTCTCGGCCCATGTGCATATGAGACGAACGACGAGGCTGATTCAGTCCGATATACAGCTGTGTCGAGCAGCGTGACAACGAACAATGAGATCCGAGTGAGGAGATCTAAAGGTGCAGTCCAAAATATGGATTTCTCATAGCCGAAAATGGAATTGGGGGATGTGGAGAGCAGTTCTGCTGATGGGTTGGAACATCATACATAGGTGAGATATATTGTTATTGATGAGGAGACCACAATGAATATATCCTTTTATATCTTCAAATGTGTGATTGAATCTTCCATTTAAAGAAAAGGGGACATTGTTCACATCAAATCCAATATGGATTCTATTTCAATAAAACTCAAAATGGGAATGATCTTGATAATTGATTGATTATTCTTTCCTAATGTCTCTCACACAATGAAAATAGATGTACTAAAGTATATAATTATATTTATATGGGGATTATCATCCATGAAATTCATCTCTATAAGACACTAATATTTCCACATTCTCTTCCTCACAAAAGATATAAATGTACAATCATGGGGCTTCAAATCCATTGATATAAAACCTTGTGTTATTAATATTCATGAATGGGATAATAAATTCAACCCGTTTGAGGTTAGCAACATCATTACTCAAATATGGGTAAAGGTTTATTGGATAAATTGGATACTCTGGCACCCCAAAATTTTTTATGATATTGTTCGGACTATGAGAATTCTGATTAAAATTGATAAGGAAATTGAAGTGGCTCAATTTTACCATTTTTTTACGTTCCTAGAGCAGGTTGGACTGGATTCAACTCCAGTAGATTAGCTAATTCTTACAACTCATGATGATATTATTGGTTTGAAGAACATTTATTGAAAAATAAAAAAATCACAGGCTGTAATGTTATAGGCCCCGAGTCATCTATATATAAAAACTTTATATTATGAAAAAATATTTTTTCGTGTGGACATGATATAAGAAATTGTCTTTAGAGGACCAAAAATATACATACTCGGATGGTTTATGTTCTTCATTAGTGGTAACCTAAGGATAACAATGATCATTTTAAGAGTTATGATGGATTTGGAGCATTGAAGAAGAAATAAGTTTAGGGAATTTTTCTTGAGAATGTAGTTAAATCAATGGCCTTTGAGAAGTGATGAAAATCATCTCTTAATCCTCATGCATCCACCTCTTAGATCAAGGCAATGTCTTGGTCTTCCATATTAACAAAAGTGCAATATTTCCCCAATGAAAATTATAATAGAAAAAAAAAGTTATGACATACAACAACCTCAAATAATTTCTACTCCTTGAATTCCATGTAGTGATGATGACTCAATGATAGAACTAGTGGAATAAGAAATAAAAAAAGAAATTGAAAATCAACATTCATATGAATGGATTACTACATCAGGAAACCGAAAGGGTATGGAAATTTTAGAAGTTGACTCCCCAGTCATTTCTAAAATTTTTCATTCTTCATAAAATGCAATTTTTTTTGACAAAAGCAAATGTAATTGTTTATAATGAGGGATTTCATCTTATTTACGATAAGAATATAACGTATCTAGTTGTTACTCAAGTGATGGTTGAGAAACTAAATGCAGGTAACACTTCTTCTCTATCTGTTCATAATATTAGTGGTTCCACTGAGATCTAGGATCCAATTCGGGGCATTGCTAATGAGGCAAATCACCAAGTGATTCATTCATTGATATATACAATAGATGTTTAGGGTATGATAACACTAGTGACAAGAGATGCCTCTCCTAAAATTTAAAATATCATTAGGATGGTAGCTCTAATTATGACAGAATTAATGATGATACTTTACTTCAATTGCTAAAATATCTTCCTCCAAGTAGGGGGAGAACTAGAGGTTGATGGCGCGGTCGCATAAGGGAAATCTGGCATGTTCTTGGAGAAGAGTAAAAAAATATATCATAAATATTGAGGAAAAATATATGTAGCTATATTTTCGTCTATGTGAAATTTTCTCCCTGAACTCTCTTGTGTTCCAATATTTTAATTGGTTTTAATTAAAGTTGCAGAACCTCCTGTTGGAGTTGGTGATCTAGAACCAACTACATTGTACTTTATTCATTAATAAAATCCATATCATATCTTGATTGTTTTTATGCATGAAAATAAATGTTATAATCTCCTAAGGACATCTGTTGGATTAAAGGGTCATCGCGGATCCCCGCTATGATGGGAACCCAGAAGTTCCATAACACTTTTCTTGAATATATGTTCTAGGTCTGGATGATATTATTTGAGGGACACAAATAATACAGTTCATTAGGGGTGAGGACTCATAAATCATTGAGGGACCTTCTCATGGTGTGCACCCTTGGTAATATCCAGAAGGATATTATGAGAACGAGAACCACCAGTAAGAAATCCACATTTCATAGTGTCATTGTATGTTCCTATATGCAGATGTGTGTATTGGTTATTATACTTTAAAATTATTATTAATGGGTATTAAAACTCGTGCACTTAGATTTATTGATGAAAACTATGATGACACACTATTCTTAGTGAGGTAGGATACATTGGGTGTGTCACGAGTAATACTGCATTTATAGATAATGCAAGAAAGGATTTGACCATTTTGTTTCATAAAGGAAGTAGATGTTTCAGGCCCATTGATGGAATTGATATAGCTAAAATAAATCCATGTTAATGGTAAGGTATGGATGAGTTCAATTTCGGGAAGTCAAAGAAAGAATAATCTGGCACATGGGTTGATGGCACTTGCATGAAACCCTCTTGATTAGAGATATCGAGAAAAAAGAGATTATATTACATGGTAAGCATTTGTAGGAGGTGACACGTTATCGCGGCGTTAACTTCATTCCCTATGGGTGCCTTGGCATGTTTCTAGATGCAAAACATGGACTTTAGGTAGGCTCAGCCTAATGCCACTGAGAAAGAGGCATAAAGGGTCACACACTATGTTTTTCCATGTATCGTTTTTAAATATTAATTTAAAAAGTCAAATAAAAATTATTCCCCAATGTGGTTTAATAATTATTTAAGGATGTCTGGTCGCATTTATTTCGACACTAGTTATTCGAGAAAATATATTGTGGGTGACATAATATATTTACTAGCGAGTAATGAAGTTTCATTTATTTATGAAATAAATAACCATTACTCAAAGTCTAATAAATGTGGTGGAGAAAAATAGAAAATAAAAGTGCAGGTCATCTTTATTAAATATACATGTCGTATAGTTTTTTGGAAAACAAGTACACGCCCTGTATTAATTATTACACACCGTGTAGTTTTCCAGTCGGGATTTTTAGGATATAATATTGTTTTATTAAGTTTTATTAATTATAATTAGTGTGGGAGCATGTTAAGGAATTAATAATTATTCATGGGGTTTCAATAAGATTTAATGAAATAAATAAGATGTGTAACGCGTTAATTTATTATCATAACTCTATTAACATCAAACCGGATTATAAATATCCTCACAAACCCAAAAATTTTCCTGATCCATTGTTGTGCACAATGGATATAGAAACAATCTCAAGCCAAGATAGAATTCCCTTTCAACCAAGAATGCCCTCAAGTAATGAGAGCGAGATCCTCTACCAGATCAAGGCGGTCGAAGGCGGACATCACAAGCAATGATTCGTCCGCGCTAGTACCCGGAGATCCCTTCAGCGACGTCCAGAGATACGTGGACCATGTGTGGATCACCTCTAGAGGAATCTTATACGAGGATTCTATGACGCAAAAAATGATCACAGGATCGTGACCGGAGACATCGACGAAGAAATAATTCCGTCGAGGTAATTCTTGTGAATTAATTAAATTAGTAAAAACCAACATATGATGATCCTTTCTCAATGGTTCAGGGAATCTTCTTTTCTTTTTCATTCTTCATTCCATTTTGATGATACTGTGTTTTATATCATAATATATCTATGATTGAATGTTGTTAAACGGTAAAATTAAAGTTAGGCTAACCCACCAACGCGCTTCCGCTGCACCTGGAACCTACACCTCCATCTTAAAAAAACAATTGAGTAACATAAGATAATACTTGAATACTTATTATATGAGGTTAAACATGTTAAATTATGATTATTATTATTAGTATCATTTATTAGATAAGATTAATAATATATTAAAATATCTGATATATGTTAAAATTTTAATGATTGATAACATATTAAATAATATGTTTATTTACCATTTGGAAGACCAATGCTACTAATATTTTACAAAAATCAATTTTGTAGAAATATTTTGACAATAAATGGAATATAAGGGAATAAAATGATTTAGTTAGATATAATTACAACATGGTTAGTATAATAAAATAACATTATATTATGTTTTAACAGTAATATTTTAATGAAAAAGTGATATTTTAATGAAATAGATATATGTATATAAAATATAACTTTTGAAAATAAAATTATATTGACTCAAACAAAGTTAGATGATATATTGAAATCACGACTCATTATTCTTATCCATACCTCATCAACAAAATTCAACAATCATGTGATGCATAAAATAATTAAAATATATTTACTATAAATGTGATTAATAGTTCTTTTCAAAAAATATTTACTACACCAGAATGAGCATAAAGACTTCCTACATTCCCCACATTTAGAAAAAAAATAATAACAACCCTTCAGTATATATTTATTTCATCAATATTTTATAAACACTATATAAAGGTTTCAGTATATTATTTGAAAGCATATTTCATTATCACATCAATATTATCTCATAAAACCTCACATATGGTGGACATACCGGGGTTATGAAATATTAAAAAAGTTGTAGGATAACAGGTGATAAATGATCTAGTGAGATCAGCTTGCCGACTATATGAAAAATGACATGCATAAATGAGAAAAGTGACTTATCCTTGGGAAATAAAAATAGTTATGGGTTATTATTTTTTAAAATAATTTAAAGCACTATATGAATTCCCAATATTGTTAATTAATTCACAACTATTGTTCATTTAGTCACTCATTTAACTCAGTGTGGTTCAAAGTACATATTACAATAAACACACATCAATATCTATTCACAAAAATAATTATCTATATTCTTATTCATTTTAGATCATACATGAGAATTGAAAAAAAAAATATTTATAATTTCTTAAATTAACAACATTTAAATAGGTATATAGTTTTCAAATTTGAAATATAAAAAATAATATTAAATGAAATATATAGATTCAAAATATATGGAAATCTAATTTGGTAAGTTGTATAATTTAGTTGGACCAATAGCTAAATGTATATATTTTTATCTATATGAAAACATAGATAGAATAATTGTTTTATAAACAATCCCATATTGATAATTGAACACTTGGAACTGCATAACACCATTCAACTTGGGATGATTTCAATAAAAATAAAATTTTAAAAATGTCATAATTTTATGGTTGAACATCATTAAGAATAAAAATATCTTGAAAGAGTAGTGATGAATTATATAATGAATATTTTATGATTCATAAGCATAAATACTCATTAGAGAAATAAATTTTCCAAATAGAATAAATATATTTGAAATTAATGATAAAATAATATATAAATTATGAAATATCCAATTCTCCATACTATAATAATATATTGATTTTAAAAAATATTTTTTATGGGAATGTATATTGTGTTACTGAGGTTGAGGTGATTCTTTAGCATAAAAAATGATAAATATAAAACATTCAAGGACATCATAAGAAAACAAAATATAGTTGAAAAATGAAATAAAAAATTTATGATAAGAGGGGGTGTGATGGCTATGGTCGTAATGATGATTTTTTTGAAAATGGTTGAAGAATGGAAAAAAAAGAAAGAAAATAATGTTTGAGGATACATGTGTTATGGGAAAAAATTCCTTTAATTTAATTATAGATATGTTGATATAAACGGTGTATAAAAATTATATATATTCTAATTGGGAATTTGTAATAAGAAAAATGAGTGTATTACATATTATGGAAAAAATATCAAGAAAATGAAATAATTATTCAAAATATAGCAGTATGTAAGATGTAATTTATTATTGAGAAGATGTATATTCTATACTAATAAACTAAATATTGCATTTCCAAAATAAGTAATTAACATATAGTACTGTATATTTTATATACCCCTAATGAATGAGAATTGTGTATTTGGGATTTATTGTTCGATTTTTCCATAATATATATATTTTATATCATGAATGATTTTAATTGTATTTATATTAATTATTATAATATAGGATTATACAATAAATTTGTAATATACATGTTATTATATACATAATTTTTTATTAAAACTAAATTAGAGTTAATAATATAAGAAATAATATTATATTTAGGTTACATAAATGTTTTATCATTGAAACATTAATGATTTTTTATAAAAAATGGATGAATATATAAAAATATTTTAGCTTACCTATTCTAGATAGAAAATTTAATTTCAAATTTCAACTCTTTAGTTTTTATATATTAACATTCTATCACAGGAATCATCCTAGATTTGTTTTAAAAAAAATTGGAATTCATTTATATATATAGTTTTTAATAATAAAATCTGTTTTTCAACCCTGTGTTTTTCATGATTATTTTTGAGTTATGTGACTTTATATTCACATTATGATAGGAATAAAACAATTTTGATGTGTTTACTCTAGAACTAATGAAGAAAAACAATAGTGTCAAATAAAAAACATTAATATTGTATTTGTAGGAATTTGGGTACAAATCAATGAGGTTTTTCAAAATTTTAACATATAATGCAGTAGGAAGTAAATAGTATATAAAATTAAGTATAAATTAAAAACTATGAAAATAATTCCTCATGTCAAAAATGAATGAGAATAGTATATAGGTTTGCAATTTTATTTGGGAAATAATTAGAAGGATAAAAATTTATGTGGAAAATTATTATGAAGTATGTATTTGATATGAAGTATTCATATAAATGATATGTATTGTACACATACGAAAGAATAAGAGATTTTAGAAGAAATATATAATATGAATTATTTATATTCATGTAATATTTTTTTATAATACATTATTATATAATGGTATTAGGGAATAGGAAAATATAACACACCTATAGCATGTAGATTGCAATAATAAAAAAATTAATTGAAAGAAGACCTATGTATAATTAAATTCCAATACTATACCAATTTTCTGTCAAATAAGTAAAAAATTTCCTAAAACAATGAACATAGAAATAGTTTCTTTAGGTAAGATAAATAGATTATAGGTTTGAGAATTTAGGATAAAAATTTCACCCATGAAGAAAGTGAATCTCAATAATGTATGCCAAAGGGATAACTTCAAATATATATTGAGAGGATTGAAGAATACTCATTTTGTTTCAGAAAATGAAGGGTTCCCATATCCTTGAGAACATAACACAATCAAATTATAAACCTACACCTTCGTGATTAATTTTAAACATCATCCTTGTATAAATTACATTGTGGAAGTCATGGTTTTTAAATAGTACTACTATAATAAATAAATTGGTGATGTTTATATTCAAATCACATTTATTAGTCATGGAAGGAATATCTTCTAGGTGATGGACATCGAAAAGAGGATATTAAAAAACATGTATAATAGTTAATCGGAATTTTTAAAATCATAGTTAATCAAAATTCTTGAAATCAAATATAAAATGTTGTTGTGTGGAAATAGAAATTTCATAGGATGAAACATTATATTGTGAACTGTGTAAATATAAGGGAAATGTGAGAACCCCCAAGGGAATAATTTTAAGGTCCCAAAGTGGATATCTACTTTGACATAAATGTGAATGGATGTTGAAAAGGGAAAATGATATTTCGTTTTTAGGATAAAAAACATGGTATAGGGGTGGTATATTGGAAAGTGTATAGGTGGAATCGATGTTGAGAAGGGGGAGATGTAAAATGATTCAATAATAAAAGAGATTAAGCAGGGAGGTAGCATCAAGGATTTTGAATCAGAAAATGAGAATAGAGAAGTCAATTTTTTAAGTAGAAAAAAAACATGGATCAGAAATGTGTACATGAAAATTTAACAATTATTATAATTATAAATATGATAATAATTATTATGATATTTCACATAAATATCATCCACATATTATTTTTTCCTATAAGTCATACTTGATATTTTAAAATCTTATTTTCTTAAAAATTACTTATTAGACATTATAAATTTCACCATGTTTTACTAGTGAACAACGAGAATATTATACAATGAATGTTATCAATTATAACCTAAATTTATAAAAAAATGTAAAAATATTTCAATGAAATATAAAATGAATTTTTGAAGAATAATTAATGATATATAGTATAAATAAAATACATCACCATTGATAAAAAAATTATGCATACAACAAGTTTTTAATTTTTTTGAATATGTTGTTTATTTTAAATTAATGAAAATAAATAAAATATTAGTATGAAATTTTAAAACTAAAAATATAAAATTTATATTTAGAAAATGGATTCTATGCACTGGGAATATCTCCCATTATTTCATTCCAATAGGAATTCAACCTTTGTCTTCTAATGATGACTCATTGTATAAACAACTAACTGGTTCTAAGTGTTTCCCTTTTAATCTGGTTTTTTCTGCTGCTATCTGATTAGGGTGTCTCACTGGTGTTTTTTATATTTTATGAGTATTTAGAATCAATGTTTTTATGATCAATAGAATGGATCTTTGCGTAGCATATATTCCTGATCTTTGATCTCTTGGTTTTTGTACATTCTCTATGTTTCCCCTGAGGAGCATGGTGTTTCTAATATCTTGGAGTGAAGGGAATTTCTCTTGAAGTATAAAAGCTGAATTGAGATTTGACTGTTTTTCTGCTTGGTGATTTTTATAATGGAAGAGTTCCTTGTTGCAGTGATTTATAGCTGTCATGATGGATAATCCTCTTGCGATTTCAGATTTGAAGTTTGTGAAGATTGAGTTTGGACTCACTTGGAGTTCATTTATTCCTCTTTTATGGTGACCTCATTGTGGAGGGCATCTTATTCTGGTCTTGGGCTTATTTTGAGTCTTTTTCATGTACCCCCCAATAATCCTATATTGGTGTAAGCTCTTTGACCCTCGAGTTTGTAACGTACCATTTTTATTTTAATAAATTCTTTCGGGGGCATGAATTTAGAAACCAATTCATGTCACCACATTCTTCAAAAAAACTAACTACTTCTAAGTCATCCCCTCTCTTAAATCACTATCATTACCTATCCCTTTCTCTTAAAAGGCATTATGTAAATATACACTATCCCATAATAATCCCACATTCATGATGTATAAGAAAAAACTATTAATCTTTATATCCCATCATTCTATCACAAATTCCACATAAAATCAGTAACCTCTAATTACAGACCATCAAAAATACAAATATCTCTCAGAAAACAACTGAATAAACCTATCTTAAAAATCCACACCTTAACAATATCATTTCTCACCTCAATAATTACATCATCAACCTAAGAAACCATTTCCCTTCTATGAAGACTCTGAAATATTTAACATGTTTTTCACTTACATCCTTGAATTATATATTTTTTTGAATAGATTATTATCAAATCTTATGATATCAAGTTGTGAGATCCTTCCATGAACAACTATAAGGGAGATATTGATTCTAGAGATAACTATATCGTCTTCTAAAAAAATGATTCTATAGATCCCATTACTGTTCATAAATAAGAGGGCTCTTATATCCTAGTACCTGTTTTATTGTAATCTATATAATATTAGTAAGTATGATCACAGTAAGAAAAAAATACTGGAGGAAGAAACAATTTCCTAAAAGTTGGGTCTTGAATCTGTATCAAAGATTATATTTCTTCTATATAAATTTACATTATGTTTTGTTTTTGTTAGGTTGAAACTGATTAATTCACGAGGAAAATATGACTGTATCAAACTGGTGTTTCCCCAATATTTTTTTCTCTTCCAATAATTCAAGGAATCAGGAATTGTTTATTTTTTTTACTGTATTACTAATATTATAAACACGTTTTGTTTTTGTAGTAGGCCTCCATAGAGGAGTTGGTAAAGAGTTTTTTTAAAATTTATTTATTTATAGTTTATTTTTTATTCATCAATGATATTTTTATAAATTGTATAATATAATGAGAATTTAAAAGACTTTTTTATCTAGTGTAATATTAAAATTAATAGTCTAGTGTTACATATTCATTTTTATACTAACAAAAAAAATTTTTAACGACAAATAAAATTGTTTGATTTGTAGTTTGATCTATAATACATAAGGATTCCTATGTAAAATCATTGAATATCCAAGAAATATTTATTATCTCATGTTTTTACAGGATTGTTGTGAATAGTCATTTTTTTAATGATTAAGAGGAATCATGAGACGAACTAATAAGTTTAATGAATTTTATGTCAAACACAACCTCTGGACACCCTGTTGTTAAAAAAAATATATTTACACACTAAGTATTATTTTAGTTCCAATATTATTTATTGATAACTTATCATATTGTATACATTTATTTTATATGGAAATTTTGTTAGGAAATATAGGATCCAATTTAGTTAAACATTAGATTGATATTTTTTCAAATTGACCACACATTACATTAATTACTTGTTGTATTTTTATCTATCTATATTTGAACAAATTTTATTTGTTTAAATTAATTAAGTTTCACTTGTTTTTGAAAAGATATATTCCAAGAATAATGTTGAGTATAAAGTATTTTTGAGAAACCCAATGTAATATTGAAACAATATAAAGTTGAGTAACAAATTGGTATAAAAAATTTTCAATGGGGAGAAACCCTCATATTTGGAGGATTAAAAACTCTTGGAGAAGTTATGAAAACACCACTAATAAATTAGAGATAAAAAAATTCACGTAAATTCTCAAAGATTAACTTCAATGATTGCGTAGAAAAAATATATTTGAAAAATAAACCCTGATAAGCCTCTATTATCAATATTAAAATCATGATTATAAAAAAATAATTCTCATAGAACCATGTAAGGAAAAATCTCACATTCCTATTAATGAAACATCAAACCCTCAGTTATATTTATCTGAACATAGGTCATCCTATCACTATCTTACAACACCTTAAGGAATTTCCTCTCTCAAGATATCACCCTCGTGATGTACTAACAATCATCAACTATGACATGATACCTAATCATCGCTATAAGGAAGACATTTGATACAAGGTCATAATCATTAACCATATTTCTATTTTATATCACATATTCAATGCTGATACAATTCACATTCTACCAAAAATGTGGTACCCCCCTTCATACTCTCGTGGGAATACATTTTCATGATCTGAAAAATCACCTATCTATGAGTTGAAGTTAATGAAGTCATTATTTGGTAAAAAAATATTCTAATTAAACCTCCTAAATAGATTCTAAATCCATATATCAAATTAATTTAGTCAATATCCACAATCAGTTTATTTTAAATTATGAATAAATCTCAATTATTTTTCACAGAATCACATCTATTGTTGTTATATAAAATCTATCCATTAATTAATTTACATCTACTAAATAATTATGTTTAATATTATCAACACGGATATAGAGAAGGTAATTTATTTCAAATTCAAATTTCTAATTTCGGTCATATTTAAATTATGATACCTACACATAGTTGAATGTGAATTGATTTTTTTATCGTGAAAATTAAAATGATTAAAACCAATTTAATCTAATTTTAATGTTAATTTACTATCACATAGTTATGGGAACCATAAATCTTTATTTGATAAAATAAAAAGAGGTTTCCAAGCTCTATTTAGTATTCTGAAATACTGTTAACAAAAAAAATTTATCCTCATAAACTTCAGTATTTTAGGATAATGGTAATAAATCCTTATAATATTGTAAAACCATGATTTCTTTCGTATTTTATTTTTTAGGTAAACAATACATATCATCTTTTGGTAATAGGGTAATGTTTCATATGAACTGATGTTCGGATTATTTCATTCCTTTCTATTATGGTACACAATGTCAATAATTTTTTAATTAGTTTTAGTTTGTTGTTATAATTTCTTATGTTCATACATGTTATTATCTAGAATACCTAAGCATTATAGAAATATATAATTGTACATTAACATGTCAAACTCCTAAAGAAACCCTCAAAATTAATTTTTTATTTCCTATTTACCCTCTCTTTCATAATACTAATTTTTTATTAAGAATAAAATTGTAAAATATTTTATTAGGTTTCATCACAAAGGTAATTTGAATGGTGATTAGCTTATGATAGTGGTCTTCAAGATACATAATTAGGTCATTAGTTGTTTTATTTTCCATCTTTTTATTTTTTATATGTTGAATAATTTTAATTATCCATGTATCAAATAAAATGATGAACCAAATTTTTAATGAGGTTTTGTTTGATACATGTAATAATATCTAATTGCATTGCATATATCATTATGAATTACTAAATACTTTAGTGATAAGGCTGAGGATGGTACAGGGAAGGTGGTTGGTGGGATGAATGAGGTC
The DNA here is from genome assembly GCA_963277665.1 of Viscum album. Taxonomy (NCBI): domain Eukaryota; kingdom Viridiplantae; phylum Streptophyta; class Magnoliopsida; order Santalales; family Viscaceae; genus Viscum; species Viscum album. Next base: position 584,710,694 of record OY728137.1, read on the forward strand.
TACGATCTGTGTGGGTTTATGGTAGGTGGGTGGGTGGGGGTATGATTAGGGCTAGAGTTGGGTGTGGGGGGCAGTTTAGGGATGGATATAGGGGTCAGGTCCCATGGAGGTGGTAGGTGTGTTGAATAAGGGATAAGGGATAAGGATGGGTGTGGCATTGGTTTATGAAAAGTGGGATAGGGCTAGAGCCCAGGGGTGGGGTAGGTTTTGTTTCATAGGGTTGGGAGCTATGTGTAGGTATGTGGGTATAGGGGGTTTTGTTTAGGGATTGTAAGGGTTGGTAGTTTTCTGGAAATTTGGGGTTTTGTTGGATAGATAAAAAATGTTCCTTTGGAATTAGCGGGTTAATTTATTAGTGGGATGTGGTAGGTTAAGGACTGGGTGTTAGGGGGTCAGTTTAGGGATATAGGCGGGGTTGGTTCCAAGAAGTAAGTGTAGGTGGGACTGGTTTAAGTCTATGGTTGAGATGTGTAGAGTGGGTGTCTCTGGTCTAGGGTTTGGAGTTGGTTAATGGATGTTGGTCTATGTGGGAGTTGTAATAGGGATAGGTTTGAGGGTGTAGTGGGACTGTTTTCGTGTTATGGTTGTGAGAGGTATCGAGGTGTACGTTTATGATTATGGGTGTCAGTGGGATGAGGTTGGTTTTGGTCTAGTTTTGTAGGATGTTTTAGGGATATGGGTGTATGTGGGGTGGATTAGGGATATGTTTAATATAGGAGGACGGGTGGGGAGGAGGTTTAGAACTAATAGAATGGTGTATGGGTTGGTTCAGGGATAGGCCTTGGGTAGAGTTAGTAAAATTGTTTGGATTATAATAAAATAGTATGTTGGGGGTATATTTAGGACATGGCTGTGTAGGGCGTTCTGTTTAAAAATAGGGTCTTATTGTACGTTTAGGGTTTTGGATTCGGATACACAGAGCAAGAACCACTCGGAAGTTTCCTAAAAACATTGTATAATGTTCTCATGTTGAGCACCAAGATCTCTATAAGAAAAGAAGTGAATGTGGTGTATGGAAAGTGAAAAATAGAATAGAGAAATGGTCAATGTAAAACCCAAAGAGAACATTCCTCTATGAACTCTAGCCAAAATACGCCACACAATATCAAAAATCGTTTTATAAGTTAAGAATTAATAATTAATAGAAATTTTTAAAGAAAAATCCATCATAATAACATTACCTTAATTCATGATGTCCAAATAGTACAAGGGGTGTCTATTTATAGCCAACGAAACATGAAATTCGAGTCACTCATGGGGTGGATCATTAAATTAGTTTAATGCCTAATTATACATAGTAAAATATCCTAATGTATTCTTTTGAGAACTTTGGAACTTGACCATGACTTTATGGGACATGTAACACACACTTTTGAAATATTAAATACATTTATCCCACTACCATTTGACTTTGATGATTCCATGGTGGGGTGGGCTTGAAAATCCATTACACCACTTGGGATGGATATTTATAATCATGATTTGTACTAAATTAATGTAATAATATTCCAAGATGAAGCCCTCAACCAAGGGTCTTGGTTCTCAACTTCGAATTCCATGATTACCCTATTTAAGGCCTCTTTGATTATCATGGTCTACTCTCATGTCATTGGCCAACCAATTACTCGCAATGGGTCTTGTACAATCATGAACATTATTCCCATCTCATCAAGTCTGTCTTCAACAACTTTATTCCCATTCATTCCATGATCCTTATCATCTCCTTCCTCCTCCCCCAAATTGCCCGAATGCCTTTATTTTTATTTTTATTATAGATAATCCCCCTTTTAAGGGATGAAGGTGAACTCGTAAATGAAAAATAGACCAAAGGCACAAGTCCTGACATGACCCATTATACATTACCCTAACGCCCAGAGGCATACCATTCCCATACATTACCTATAGACCCATCCCACTAGAACTACCCCTCCCTATCTTCTGCATCATTGATCGCCTTTAGCTCCCCACCTGTATTGCTGATCTGCTAGCATTTCTCCATACAATGTTGCATGGTGCCTAGTCCGGATGGTGGTTGCCATACCCTCTCATTCTTCCAATCGTGTTAGCTCTGCTTCTGGTAACTACTACTATTTCTATGATCCTCTTCTGGGGCCTTCTCTTAAGTGAACTAGGCTACTTCATGGTCTTTAATGGCCCGAAGGCCCTTGAGACCCATAGGCCCAAACTGGTGGCCTGAAGTCCTAAATGGGTTGAATAGTTCTATCTACTATAGTACCGAAGAGTAAATTCTATAGTGAATGCTACAGTATCCCCATAAATTTTCATCCACCTAGTTTTGAACCTAGGTTCTTGGATGCCAAGTAAGATCCCTTACCACTCGGTTATGGGCTAGTTGTCCATATCCTTCCTTCTCAAAAGGGTTTTTCCTCAAATCTAAAAATTCAATGGAAGAATCATCAACAACATTAAATGTGGTACTAACATTTCAATACAAGTATTATTAAACTATCTTGTATGAATTATCAATGATCTTATACATGACAAGGAAATAAAATTGTCCTCAAGGATGATGTTTTGATTTATATAGTTCTTGTTGTTTTGATGTTTTGTTTGTCCTCAAGGATGATGTTTTGACATGTTTCGCCACATGTTCATTATTTTATTTAATGATGGCCATTAACTTTTCTTTAGACTCATGCATAAATTTTCCTTATTTCACCTTCATGATTATAGAAGATATTAGCAGGCAGTGGTAAAATAATAGGTGGATTCAATTAATTAAAACTACACACAACTTCAAATGGTGGAGTAATAGGAGTGGAGTGAATAGGTAAATTATAAGAAAAATTAATGTCAGGAAAACATCATTCCCAATGATTGATATTTTTTCATTGAATGGCACACAATAATGTGGAATGTTTTCTATTTATCACCTCCATATGACCATCTGTTGATGGGTGTGTGGTGGTGGTGAAAAAAGGTTTTGTTCCACATTTGTTCCAAAATTTCCTCGAAAAGTGACCTAAGGATGTTGACATCCCTATGACTCATATTATTATTTTCCTCAGAAAAAAATCTGCGATATGATTTTGAAAATTGGTTTTAAAACAAGTAATAAAATTATCCATATTACTAAAAATATCCACTTACAAAATGTTAATATCCCTACCTGATTGTGATCATGGAATACCATGCAAAAAATACACTAAAATTTCATACCAAGGATGAGAAGAAATGGGAAAAGGGGTGTATAACCATGTGCAAGAACTATCTAATTTTCTTTTTAATATAAATTACAATTTCCACAATCACTAACCACAATGTCTATGCATGTAAGGATAATAAAAATGTTCACTCAACAGAGAAATTAATTTATCAAATCCAAAATGCACCATTAATACACCACCATATGTTTCTCTATAAATAAATTCTTCCATGGAACAATATGGAACAAACAATTTATTTTTATGAAAAAATATCCATCATGTTTTTAAAAATCATTTTTTCAATTTTTTCAAAAATCATTAAAATTTCTTAAAAATCACCATCATTCTCATACATTATTTTAATAATTTAAAATCCATGTATTTTAGCATACATAGATGTGATAAGAGAGTATCTACTAGACAATGAAACGACAAGAACATTTTATTTTCCTGTTTTATCCTTAATGATGTAAGGAATTGTTTCAATCAATTCAAGCCAACTTTCATGTAATATATTAAAATTTCATTGTGACATAAGAAATTTTAGATTCTCATGATATGAATGAATCATAAATTCTTCTGGCCAAAAGTAATGTTACCATTTTTCTGTAGTTCTAATTATGGAATTTAATTCATTGTCATATGTAGATTAGATTAATGAAGCCCCATTAATCTTCTCATTAAAGTGGCAAATTTTCATAGAGTATTCGAATAAAATAGCCCCAATTCTTATTCCAAAGGTATCACTCTCAACCACAAAAACATTAGAAAAGTCAGTGAGAATTATGAAAGGTGAATTGTTAAGCTTACCTTTGAGTTTGGAGAAGGAATATTCCAGAGATTTTCCACACTTTCTGCCCTCCCTTTTCATGAACAACCAATTCAATGTTGTTTCATTGCTCAAAAATTACCTCATGAACCTTTGGTAAAATCTCGCATGTCCATGAAATCTCCTCAACCCATTGTCCATCTTTATTGAGGTCCATTCCTAAATCACCTTCACCTTCTCTTCATCAACCCTCATGCCATCACCTCCTACCAAAAAACCAATGAAAATAACCAAATTTTAAAAAATCACCATTTTCCTTGTTTGAGAACAACCTATTTTTCATAAGATTCTAGAAAACTTGTTTCAATTGTTCATGATTTCCATCAATTATAATAGAAATAACAATGATGTCATCAATATATTGAAACAAAAATTTTCTAATGAAAGCATGGAAAACAAGATTCATTATGTTCATGAATGTATATGTAATTTAAGTTATCCCAAAAGGTATAACTCAGCATTAATACATCCCAAAATTTTTTATAAAGGAAGATTTATATTCATCTCCCTCTTATATTATAATTTGAGGTTATCCACTCCATAGATCAATTTTAGTAAACAATCATGTACCATGGAGTTTATCAATATCATCCAAATTAGTAATGGGATAGCGATACATTGTTGTGATTTTTTTGATATCTCGACAATCAATTCAAAATCTCAACTTACCATCTTTCTTTTGCACAAGAACTACTAGCACCACACAAGGACTTAAGCACTCTCCAAAAAAATCCCTTTCATAGAAATTCTTACACATGAAACTGGATTTCATGATCCTCCATCTAGTTATCCTGATAAGTTATTCAATATGAATGTGTGGTTCGTATGAGGAATTCTATGTGGTTCCCGATACACCGCAATGGAGGTAATCCATTTGGGATTTCCCCTAAAAAATGTCACCAAATACCTATAACCGTGACACAACACTAGATAGAAATTATGGGTTATGATAGTTAGTGGTAAAACAATATCCCTTTCATAGAAGGACGTGAGTTTCCTTCCCCAGTAATGCTCTTTATCTCTCTCTCACAAGTTCTTGAAAATAAACATACTTTTCCCTCAACTCACCATTTTTCACTCTTATTTTCACTCTTGTTTTCATATAATTTCTTTCCCTAATTTTTTATTTCACTCATCCTTCCATTTTCACTCTTTATTCTTCCACTCTTCTCATTCTCTGTATTTTTTTCTATCTTTTATTTTTTTTCTTACTCTCATAATATCCCTCAATAATCACATGTACATCATAATATTTCAAAGGCCTTAATGGTTTAAGAATAAACATCCTCCGATTGTACTCAAAAAAATATTTATTTTTTTATCCATCAAGTGGGACCCTCTTATCTAATTCCCATGGTCATTCTAATAATATATGATTAGTATGCATTGGAAGAACATCACACATCCCCTTATCTTCATACATACCAATAGAAAATGAAACATGTTCTAGCTTAGTCATATTGACATCCTCATTAATATTTATCCATTGATGTGTATAAAGACTTGGATGTATAATTGCAAAAAATAAAAATTTATCAACCATCATACCACTCTCAATGATTTTTACAAGTAAAAAAATCAATAATCAATCTACATAACCCATATCTGATGGGGCTTCTAGTTTTAAAAATGTTCTCCCCTTTCTTTAGAGCATGTTCTCCATCAGTTTCATCACTCAAAAATTCCATTCAATAAGAAATTATCCATGTATGAGTATTTCTACTTACACATATAAATCATCCTCAAGTGGTGGAATTTCATCATTTCCTGAGATGGCACTAAGAACATTTCCATTATCGAAAAAAATAATTGTCTTCTTGTTTGGTAATTGTGATGAAAAATGAAAAAAATCCTTTAAATTTAAATCATTTGATATCAGGAAATTCAGAAACAATATTACCCTCTATATACCATTAGATTATAGAAAGATTTGCTTCCATTTTTCAACTCTTTTGAATCAGTTTTGTGTTCCCATACATTCTCTTGTGGTTTGGAATCCTTGAACATGACAAAAGATTTTGAATACTTATCATAGGTTTATGGTGAATCTTTCATGAATTTACTTACCTCTCTGGTGTGGTATCCATTTAAAATATATCCTCCATGTCCAAGTACCGGTGCATGTCCACTATGTTCATAATTGAACAGTAGAGGGATTTCACAAAACTTGCTTTGGTGGCATCTTGTTTCACGTCAAAATTTACCCAAATAATGATGATCTCCTTATCTTTTTTATAATCCTCATCACTCAGGACCCCTTGTTTCAAACCCTACTACTTGAGGAACAAAAAATGATAATAGTGGCTATAAATGATCCACTTACACAATAACAATTTCATCTCCTCCCAAGAGTGGATGGGTCTCTCTCTACTTCTTTATAAACTCACTATTAGTTGGTCCATCAAAATACTATAATAGTAGGTGAATTCCATATCCTCCAACTTCAATTGTATATCCCCTAGATAGGTGTTACAACCCAAAATATGTTTAAACATTATTTATCATTATAAATATGTTTCAAGGTCATTCATACCTTGGAATGAAGGGATCCTCAACATTACTCCCCTAAGATCATTGCCCTACCTCCATGGTGGTGGATTTCTTTTTATAAGTGACTCATTCAAAACAGATAATTCATCCTCTTATTCAACGTCTAGCCACATTTATGGATTGCCATAATTTTATGGGGATTGCAATTCATCCATATTAACATTCAACCATTGAAAAGTTTCTTGTACAATCATCCTGAATATCCTTATGTACGATTCATTGGTGTTACATGACTCCACCATTTCATAATCCTATGAGAAAAAAATGAAGAGAAAAAAATGGATTTCACACACTCTCGAACATTTTTACTCTAATAAATAATTTACATTCTCGTGTTTCACTCAAATTGGCTTTTTATGAAATTGTAACAATCATTCTTTTTACAACTCTACCTGCTTCCAATATCATTCTTACCGAATTTCAATTAATTAAAATGATCATTGAAATTTGTAAATTCAGAAATATAATTCAAATATAAAATTAAAAATGGTTTCAATATGAAAATGTGGGAAGGGGAAGAAAAAATGGATGATGAAAAATTACAATGGAAGTGGAATTCAAAATGTTTCATTTTTTGAGCCTTTAATTTTTTTTTGATTTTTGGGAAATTTCTTTTGAAATAAATGAAACAAAAACAATTTGATTTTTATAATTATATTAATTCTTGTGATGAAATAATTTGTATCATAAGATTGCATCAAAGTGTGATTTTAGTGGTCTTAAAATTACACAATTTGTCAAAAAAATTGAACCCTTTGAATATCATGTTTTATCTATTTGGGTTAAATTATTCAAAATGTAGAAGAAAAATGAGTTTCTCAACTAAAATAATGATATATTGTACGTCTGAAGTTATCAATAAATGACTTCTATAGGTGAAGAAGAAATGGGCCAGAATTGATGTCGGCCAGATTCGAAGAGAAATGATGATGGAAGAGGGGATAAGAAATAAGGAACCAGATTTATTACAAGTGGGATCTGATAGAAAATGATACATGGTGAAAGAAAATTTATAAACTGTCAATGGATCCATGTACATTGTTCTTGTGTTGATCACTTTTATTTCCACAAGAAAAAAGTGAATGTGGTGTGCGGATAGTGAAAAATATAAGTAAGGGGAAATGTTAAATGTAGAACCCAAAGAGAAGTTGTCTATATCAAAAATAGACACCATTATCAAGAAAGGATGAACAATACATTGTTAAGACAAGAAATAAAAAAACACAAAGGATTTAAGAAAAAATCAAATTAATAACATTATCTTAACTCATGTTGTCAAAAGTGTACAAGGGGGTGTCTATTTACAGCCAAATGAAATTGAAATTCAAATGACACATGGGGTGGATATTTAAATTATTCTAATGCATAGTTTTTCTTATTCAAAAACCCTAAAAGATTCTTTTTCGGGCATTGGAACATGACCTTGACTATTAGTGAAATGTAGCACTCCCTTTGGGAAATGTGAAGGTAATTATCACACCATCTTTTAACGTTGATGGTTATTTAGAGGGGGTGGGTGCTTGATAATTTGTTGCACCAATTTGTTTGGGTTTTTAAAATCATGTTTGGGGATTAATTTATGTAATTGTTGTCCTTAATTCATGCAATAACAATCTGTGTTGGGACTCCCCATGAAATTTCATAATTAACCAATTTAATGAATCTTTCATTATCTTGGTCTAATCCCTTGTCATTAGGCCACCAATTACTCAAAATGGGTCTTGTGAAGCCACGCGCCTTCTATCCTCCTCACCATTTCCACCTCCAACCCCATTATGAACATCTGTTCCATGATCCTCATCAGATACAACTGTGTCTGTGTTTTTTTTGGGGGGGTGTTTAGGACTAGGGCTTGGGGGTGTGGGTTGGTTTACTTCTAGATGAGGGGATTGGGTGGGGGTGGTTTACATCTTCATTTAGGGTGGTAGGTTTTTATCGAAATGGACGAGTGGGGTAGGTGTGACAAGGTTGCTTTATGGTTAGGTCGAGGGTTGATGCGTGAGTTTAGGGAGAGGGTTTGGGGGTATGTTTAGGGATAAGGGATTTGTTGTGGTATTGTTTAGGGATTAGGTTGGTGGTGTGTGTTTTATGGTGTTGGTTTACAGTTGAGGATAGCGGCACGTAGGGGGGTTGTGTTAGGAAATTGATCAGGTGGGGTACTAGTAGTACTTGGGATGCAGAGTAGTTGGTTTAGGGATAGTGTTGGGGTGTACGTTTTGGTCCTGGTCTAGGGGTGTTGTAGTGTTGTATGGTATATCCAAGGATGGTGGTGTAGGTTGGTTGGTTTATGGGTATGTTTGGCATGTTGGTTAAGGAATTTAGCTGTAGGGTGGGGGTTTTGTTCAGGGATAGGGTCAGGTGTGTAGGGGGATTGGTTTAGGGATAGTGATGGCAGTCGATTTACTTTTGTGGGTGTATCTGGGTAGTGGGGTTGGATTAGGATTTTCAACATGGGTTCTAGAAGGATGGTTTGTGGATAAGTCCAGTGGTAGGTTTACTTATTTGGGTGTATATGGGGGGGGGGGGTTATTTCATAAGTTAAATGTTGTGGGTTTACGATTGTGGTGAGGTAATGGGGTGGGTTTGGTGGGATATGGTTGAGGGGAATAAGTGTGGGGGTATGTTTATGACTAGAATGGGGGATTTTTTAGGATGAGGGTGCAGGGTTTTGGGCATAGGGTTAGTATTAAGTAGAGGTTGATAGTATTAAAGATAGGGGTGAGGGTAGATTTAGGGTTCTTTGTATAGGGGGTTGGATTTAAATGTGGGATGAGTGTGTAGGTTTGGGGTTGTGGGATTACATGGGGGCTGGGGGTGTATGGGGTTGGTATAGGTCTACGGTCAGGTTGGGTGTTGGGGGGTTGGGTAAGGGATAGGGTTTAAGGGTTTTGGTTTAGGGATAGGGTTTCTGATTACGTTTATTGTTTTACTTGTATTTGGGCATTGTTTTAGAGGTGGGGATGGGGGTGTAGGCTGGTTGGATTGGTATATGGTTGGGGGAATTCTTATGTTAGTCGGTGTAGGTGTGTGTGTGTGTGTTGGGGGGGGCTAGGTATAGTGTGGGTAGGATTAGTGTTGTGGGAGTAGTGGTATGGGGATTTAAATTGGAAAAGGGGGTGTAGGATGGTTGGTTTAGGGTTAGAACCATATGGTGGGATTATGTTGGTGAGTGTAGTTGTGGTTTGGGGGTTGGTTTAAGGCTATGATCATGTGATAGGTGGGTTGGATTAGAATTAGAGTCGGGAGGTGGGATAGGAATACAATTGCTAGTGTAGGGGGTGGATTAAGAATAGGTTTGGGGTGATAGGTTGTTGGGTTACAGATATTCAAATGTTGTTGGTTAGGTCTATGGGTGTATGTGTGTGTGTGTGGGGGGGGGGTTATGTCTTGTGAAGGGGGTGTACTGGGTTGGTTTATGGAGAGGGCGGGGGCGAAGGTTTAGGGCTGTGGGTGTTGGTGCGGTGGTGTAGAGATAGGGTCATGGGGTATGTTTTGGGTTTTTTCCATATGTGGGGTGGTTGGTTTAGGTATAGACCGATTGGGGGTTGGTTGGGTGGGCAGGTTTGGATAGTTAGGGATGAGAAAGATTGGTGGGGGTAGGTTTTGGACTTGGAGGGGTGGGTATGGGTTAGAATAATGAGTGGGAGGGGTTTGGGTGTTTGTTTAGGTCCACTTTCGGGGGAATGTATAGGGTTATCGGTAGGGGGTTTAGGGATAGGGGTGTAGCTGGGTGGGTGTTGTTTTGGTAAAAGTTTAGATGTTTTTTTTTGTGTTGTGGGTGTATGATGGGGTGGTAGGGGGTTGTTTTTGGGATAGAGAGGTGGGTGTGGTGTATAGGATTGATTTATGGATATGGGGTAGGGGGTTTATATAGGATTAGGTTCAGAGGAGGATTTTTTTAGGGATCATGTAGGGGGTGTTGGGGGTTGCTTCAGGGATAGGGGTTGGTTTGGGACTGTGGGTTAATATTGTTATAGGATTAGGGATATTTCAAGTGATAGTTTTTATGGCTATAGGTGTGGTGAGGGTTTTTTTGGGATAGGTGTGTTGGAAGATTTGTTTAGGGAAATGGATGGGGTTATGGTCAGGGTAGTGGTGTAGATTGGGGGATAAGTGGGTATGTTTTGGGCTACACCTTGGGGTAGGTAGGTAGATTTTGGGATATGGTTCGGGGTAGGTTTTGGTTTGGTGGTGTAGGTGTGTCAGATTAATGCTTCAGGGGGTAGGCTTATGGTTGTGGGTATAGCTGGGGGTTAGGGATATGTTCAATGGGTTTTGGGGGGTTTTTTAGGTATTGGGTTAGTTTTGAGGTTGTTGGTATAGGTGGGGGTTTGCAGATGTTTAGTGAAAGGGCCAAGGGAGTAGGCATAGGGTTGTGGGTGTAGGTGGGCAGGGGTTGTTTTAGGTATAGTGTGGGGGGATAGTTATTTAGGGTTAGGAAAAGGGGGATCTTTGAGATAGTTTTAATACCAATATGGGGTTTTGGTTTACCATAATGATATGGTGGGGGTTGTTTGTTGGTTTATGGATAGGGTTATGGGTAGGATTAGGGATGTGGGTGTAAGAGTGGATTAGGTCTATGATGGGGAGCGTATGGGGTTGGCTTAGTGGTTTGGAAAAGACATAGGTATAGAGATATAGGTTTAGATGGAGGTGGGGATGGTTTAGGGTAAGGTATGGTTGGTTGGCTATGATCTATGAGTGAAGGCCGTGAATGGTTAAATGTTAGGGTGGGGTGATGTTTGGTGGGCTAGGGCCAAGGCATTTGGTCGGGGAGGTATACAATTTGGCGGGGGTAGGTGGGTTCATTTTGGGATATTTTTTTTCTTAGGATTAGGGTTTTGGTGGGGGTGGTGGTTGTTTATGCCTAGGGACAAGAAGAATTTTCAGTGATGTGGGGTGTAGCTTGGGGTTGTTTAGGGAAAGAGATGGGGGTAGGTTTAGGGATGCAGTTTTAAGTGGGGGGGGGTGGGGGTAGGGCTTGGGGGGGTAAATTTGGTTGGCTAAGCACAATGAGGGGTGGTGGGGTTTGTTTTGGGGTTTGAGGGGTGTACTGAAGTTGGTTTCGGTCTAGGTCATGTAGTTTGGATTATGGTTGTTAGTGTGGGTTGGGGTGTTGTTATGGGTTGGGGATAAATTTGGACGCTTGGTGTAGGTGTGTGTGTGTGGGGGGGGGGGGGGGTTAGGCATAGGCCCAGGTTTAGGTTTTGGGGATTATGTGGTTGGGTGGTTGGTTGATTTTTTAGCTTCGGATGAGGGTTATATAAGGGGTATGTTTTTTATTGGTAGGTTGCAGGTTTCTGATTGTGAGGGGGTAAGGCTTAGGCGTGGGAGGAAGGGTGTTGTATGTGTGGGGTGGGGGTTTTATATGAGTGAGTAGGGGTAGTGGTTGAATTTTTGGGTATGGGTAAAGTGTTTGGGGATGGTATGGTTGGGTGGATAAGGTGTGGAATAGGGGTAGGCCAGGGGTTAATTTTGGTCATGGTTCAGGGTTAGGATTGGTGGGGCGGTGGGGGACTGGAAGGTCGTGGTATAATTACTGTTGTAGATGTTGGTGGGGGTCATTTATGTTTAAGGAATGAGGATTAGGTATAGTGGACTACGTCCATGCGATGTATGTTGGGGGACTTTTAGGGATTGGAGTGTAGTTAGAGTTATTGATTATGGCATGGTCTGGGAGAATGGGTTTAGTTTAGTTATAGGGATGGGGTAAGTTTAGGGATGTGGGAGGGGGTTCAGATTCATAGTCTTGGGGTGTAGGGGTTTGTATGGGGCTTGGTATGAATTTAGGATTAGTGGGGGTGGATGTGTATGGGTCTCATGTCAGAAGGTGTAGAGGTCTTTTAGGTCTAGTACTGTGGGAGGGTAGGATTAGCGGGTGATGGTAGGTTTTGTGGTGGGTGTATTGGGTTTGGGAAAGGGGGTTGGTTTAATAATGTGGATGTAGGTGGGTATGGACTATGTGTGGGGGTTGGGTGGTGTGGAAAAGGGGTAGGGGTAGGGCTTGTAGGTAGTGGTGGTAAGGTTTTTTAATTAGGTGGTCAGGGTATGGTTATGTGATAGTAGATTTTTTAGGGATTGAAGGGTAGGTGTGGTGGAAGGGGTGGGGATGGAGTTTTTTGGGGGCTAGAAATTTGGGGGTGGCAGGTTGTATAGGGATGTGACTGGGTTGTTATGGTCTAGTGGTGGCTAGTGGGCTTGTTTAGGGTTAGTGATGAGGGTTGGGGGTTAGGTGGGGTTGGTTTAGTGCTGGGCCCATGGGAATGTTTGGGGTGTAGGGATTAGGCTAAGGGGTATGATTAGGGTTGTGGGTATAGGTGCAGGGTGGTTATGATTGGGGGTAGTGGTGTTTTTGTGGTTATTTACGATAGGGGGTGGGGTTGTTGGGGTGGGTTGGGGTGGGAATGTGGTGGGGTAGGCGGTGGGTGGGATAGGGGTGGGGTTTGGGGTGTGGGGTGTATTGGCTTATTGGGTAAGGGGTGTTATGGTTGTGAGGGGGGTTGGGGGTGGGCCAAGGGATGGGGTAGGATTGCGATGTATGGGTGTTGGGAGAATTAGGAGTGACTGGAGTAGTTTGAAGTAATCATGGGGTAGGGGTGTTATCGGGGTTCCGTTAGGGGGTCTGTGGTGGGGGGTGTGGGGACACCTGATGTGGGTGAATGTTGAGTCCAGGTGGGGGGGGGGGTAGGTGGGGGAGCCGAGGGATGTCGGGGTGTACACTGTAGGTTGTTTGGGATTGTAGATGGTTCTTTATGTTTATAATTATGAGAGGGGTAGGATATATGGTTATGGTAAAAGGTCCAGTGGTATATGGGTATGTTTAAGGATATTGAAAAATCATAGGAGGTGGAGAGTTGGTTTTGGGATGGGGATAGTGGTCAGTTGGTGGGATGTTGTCGGTGAGAGGTAGGATTATGTGTGGATGGTGGGTTTGGAGTTTTTTTGGATGGTGTGGTGTGGTATTTTGGGGGATGCTGATGATGGGGGGTGGTGGGGTGTCTGTGAATGGGGCGGGAGTGTGTTAGTGGGGTGGGGGTTGGTGGAGTGGAGGTTTGGTAGGTTGTGTAGTAAGTGGGGTGGGGAGAGGTAGGTGGGCGAGTTAGGTTTTGGAAATAGATGGGGTTAGTTTGATTGGTTTATGAATAAGTATTTTTGGTAGGTTGGAAGGTATAGGTATATGGTTTGGGGTGTATGTGGGGATTTGGTTTAGGGATTGGGAATATGAGGGTGGGTTAGGGTGTTTTATAATGGATGCAGGTAGGTTGGAAAGTCTAAGATGGTATGAGGGTGCATGTTAAGATGTTGGGGATGTTTTGGACAAGGGGGTTTGGTGGGGATGGTGGTGGGTTAGTTGGTGGTGTGGAGTGGGGGTGTCTAGGTGTGTGGTTTTAGGTAGGGGTTTTATGTAATGGGACTAGGGATAGTGTTAATTGGTGGTGATATGGGGATTTCACAGTCTATGAGGTAGGGGTGGGTGTGGGTGTGATTGTGTGGGGCTAGGGTTGGGTGGGGGTTGGGTAGGACTATATGGCAGAGGATGGGGTGTAGCTATGGGAAAGGCATGGTTTAGGAATAGTTTCATTGGTATTTTTATGATTGGGGGGTATGTGTGGGGGGTAGGGGTTTGGTTCCGGGTAGGGGCAGGGGAAGGGAATGGGGTGGATGAGGTGGGGTTGGTGGCAATTCACATATATATTCGGAGGTAGGTGGGTTACATTTTATATACTCTGTGAGGTGATAGGCTGGGTTGGGTGGTTACTCATAGGGTCAAGTGTGGTGTGGAGGGGGTAGGATGTGGTCAGAGTGTATGTGGGGGTGTTGTATGTGAGGTGGTGGTCGTTAGGGTGAGGTGGTGGTCGGTAGGGTGAGGTGGGTTTGGGGGTATGTTTGTGGTTGGGGAGAGGTTGCTGGACATGTTTAGACTATGATTGAGGTGGGTAGGTGGGTTTGGGAGTTCGTTTTATAACTGTGGGGGTGGAGGGGTTGGGGGTTGGTGGGTTGGATTGTCAGTGAGGGGATGGTGATTGGTGGTGGTATATGGCGGGGGGGGGGGGGGTTGTGGTGGTGGTGGTGGTTTTTGGGTTGTGGCAGTATGTTCAAGACCTGGATGGGGGTAGTTAGGGGTCCGTTTAAGAATGGTATGGTGTAGGTTGTATATTTTATGGATAGGTCCAGGCGACATTGGGTAGGTTTAGTGCTCAGGATGGACGTCTGGGTCATGGCGGTTGGTGGGTACATGGGTAGAGGGAAGGATGTTGTATTAGTGTATAAGAGTAGGTGGGGTTGGGGTGGGTTTATGAATTCAGGGTATTGGGGGTGGGGTTAGTAGGATTATGACTAGGAGGGTGGTGGTGGGTTGGTTTAGGTCTCAGTCTTGGGTAGTGGATTATGTTTAGTGCTAGGGTCAGGGGTGTAGGTGGGGTCAGATTATGTATATGGGGGATAAATAATGGTGGTGGTGTGGTGGGTGAGTAGGATTAGGTTAGGTTCTAGTGGTTAGGTGGGGTTGGATGGTTGGTATTAGATTTAGAGGATGTAGGTTTATTTGGCGGGATATGTTTGAGTGGGGTTGGTGGGGGTGGGGGGTAGGTTAGGTGGGAAAGGTCTGAGGGGGTAGGTGGGTGGGGGTAGGACTGGGGGGTAGGGGGATAGTCTATGGATATAGGGGGTATGTGGGGTAAGTGGGTAGGGGAATTATCTTTAGGACTGGATGTAGCTATGTAGGGTTAAGGCTAGGTTCTGGGGTAAGTGGAACAATTTGGGGCTACATTCGTTGGTGTGGGTGTGAGTTGGGTGTCGTGGATTAGGGATGGTGGGGGGAGGGGGATTGATGGGAAGTATTAGGCTTAGTATGAGGGGGTAGGTGGGATTGGGTGGGTAGGTTTATGATGGGGAGAAGGGGTTGGTGTTGGTTCATGGACATGGATGAGTGGTTGGTGGGTAGGTTTAGGGCCATGTTTGTGGTGTATTGTGGGGGGGGATTGTGTGTGGGTGGGGAAACTAGGGCTAGGTTCAAGGGTGTAGTCGGTGGATGATTGGATTAGGGATAGGGGTAATGGGTGTTGGAGGGTAGATTATGTGTAGGCATAGTTGGTTGGATTTGAGTGGAGGTGGGGGTTTGTTTTGGGATAAGGTCATGGAGTTTATTTAGGGATGGATCCAGGGGTATGATTAGTTCTAGGGTTGGGTGGTGAGTTTAGGGTTTGGTCCATGGGTTAGGTTTATGTATTTGGTCAAGGGTTTTGGTGGAGGTTGTGGTGGGGGGGGGGGGGGTAGGTTTGGTGCATGCATTTAGGATTGGTGTGGGGATCAGGGCTAGGGTTGGGGAAGGGGGGAATGTTTAGTGGTGGGGTTGGTGTTGTAGGTGCGGGATGCGGTGGTATAGAATTGTGTTGGGTTGGGGGGGGGGGGGGTGGGGTTGGGGTATTGGTATGGCAGTTTGGAGTGTAGGTTTAGAGATATCGTTGAGGATGTAGGTATGGGGGAGCTTGGATTAGGGTTCAAGGGGTAGTGTCTATGGGGGTAGTAGGGTTTTTGTTTATAAATAAGAGTAAGTGTGGGGTGGAGGGTAGGTTGGAAGATTTAGGGATTGGATTGGTGTGGAAGGGGTAGGAGTAAGTGGGTAGGTTATTAGAGGCATTTTTTGGTCATGGGAGGGGTCAGGTGGTGTGTTTAGGGTTATGGATGGGATAAGGATGAGGGCCTGGTGGATGTGTCGGTTTGGGGAATAGTTAGGACTGGGTAGTATGTGGTTGGTTTAGGGCTAGGTGGGAAGGATTATGGAAAGGGTCTGGGTGTTGGTTTAGGTTTAGGGTGTAACTATGTGTGTGTTTTTGTGGAGGAGGGTTTGTTTTAGGGTTGGGCACTACAATAAAAAGTGGATTTATTAGCACTAAAAATGGGATTTACCAGTGCTAAAGAAGAACTGTAAAGCTCAGCCCTGATAATGGGGGTTCCCCTTTATCATTGCTATAACATTGCTGATAAAGGGAGCCTTTATCAACACTAAAAAGGTGCTGATAATGCATTCATTTATCATCTCTAAAAATGAGCTGATAAAGGCTCCCTTTATCAGTGCTAAAAAAGTGCTGATAAATGCTCTACATGCTGTAACATAAAATTCTACAGCAGCACACTCAAACAAGACCTTCCAAAAATCAGCATATCAAAAAGTATACCCATACAAAATAAACACATAATTCATAAGCTAATTACAAGATTTATACCCATACAAAATGTATACTCACACACCATTAACACGTAATTCATATGTTATTTAAATACATAATGAATTCAATTCAGAATTCAAGGGGTTGGGGGTGTCCTGGGGTTTGGGGTGGCTGTCCAAAAGTGGTGGTGGTGTCTGGGGATGGGGGTGTCCTGGGGGGTGGTGTGTTTGGGGGGGGGGGGGGGGGGTGGGGGTTGGGGGTGTCTGGGGGTTGGGGTGTCCAGGGGTGGGGGTGGTCTAGGATGTTGGGGGCTGTCCAAGGGGGTGGTGTGGTGTTCAGCGGGTGGTGGGGGATGTCCATGTGGGTGGGGATGTCTAGGGTTAGGGGAGTCCAGGTGTTGGGGTGGTTTCTAGGAGGGGTGGAGGGTTTTCAGGGTGTGGGGGTCGTTCAGGGGGTTGAGGGTGTCAAGGGGGAGTGGGGGGGGGGTTGTCCATGGGAGGTTGTCCATGGGGGTGTCCAGGGGGTCGGGTGGTAACCAGGGTGTTGGGTCAGCTATTCAGGGGGTGGGGGTGTCTAGGGGGGTGGTGTCTAGTGTGGTGGGGCGATCCAGGGGGTTGGTGGGGCTGTCCAAGGGGGAAGGGTGGTGTCCTGTGGTGGAGGTGGCTATCCATGGGGGTGGGGGTGTCCATGGGTAGGGATCTCTAGAGGGGTGACGGTGTCTAGGGGGTGGGGTTGTATCCAGGGGGGTTGGGGGTGTCTAGACAGGTGGGGGTGTCCAAGGGTGGGAGTGGTGTCCTTGGGGGTGGGGGCGGTGTTGGGGGTTGGTGGGGTTGTCCAAGGGGGGTGGGGTGGTGTTTCAAAGGGTGGGGTGTGTAGGGGGTGGGGTGGTTTATAGGAGGGGTGGGGGTCGTCCATGGGGTGGAGGCCATCCAGGGGGTTGGTGGGTGTCTAGCAGGGTGGGGGTGTCCACAACAATGTGGTGGGGGGCTGTCCATGGGGGTCGTCTGGGGGTGGGGTGTTATCTAGGAGGTTTGGGGGGCTTTCCAGGGGGTGGGGATTCTAGGGGTGGTGGTGTCCAGAGGGCTGGGGTGTCTAGTGGGTGAGGTGGTGTCCCAGGGGGGTGCGGGCGGTCCATGGTGTTGGTGGGGGTTGTCCAAGGGGGGTGGAATGTTGTCTAGGGCGGTGGGGGTGGTTTTTCATGGGGTTGGGGGGTGTCCAGTGGGTGGGGTCCAGGTGGTGGGTGGTGTCTAGGAGGGGTGGGGTCTTTCCAGGGGGTTGGTGGGTGTCTAGTGGGGGGCTTTATAGGGTCGGGGGGCTATCCATGGGGGTGTCCATGGGGGTAGGGTCGTGTCCAGGGTGGTGGGGTGGTGTCCAAGGGGTGGGGGCTTTAATGGTTATAATGGAATGAATTTCATGGATTTTAAGATAACTCGTATTTTTAACATGGTTTTGGAATAGTGATTATTTTAATAGTATCTGTTTATTTAGGAAAAAAATGAATGATTTTGGTATGGATGGTTGGAAGGGGTATTTCTGTATGTCAGTTGTTGTCTTCACTAAAAATTCTGTCCATTTTAAACAATATAGAGACACTTTGAGTGACATCGGCCACACCATTCCTTAGATTGAGGCGGGGTTTTCTCGTACATGTCACAAATGACCCATGGATCATTCTTCTAAATTATCAACAAAATCCAACCATGTTTGGTAGGATTTCATCACATCATTTGTTGCTTTCAATTAAAATTTTGTCCATTTTAAACAAAAGAGAGACACTTCGAGTGATATCATCCACTACCTGTCTCTGATTGAGGAGGGGTTAACTTTCACATGTTACAAATGACCCATGGATCATTCTACTAATTTATAATCAAAATACAAATGTGTTTTGTTGGATTTCCGTACTTAAGTTGTTTTTTCAATTAAAATTCTATTCATTTTAAACAATAGAGAGACACATTGAGTGATTGCGGCCACACTGTGCCTCATATTGATGAGGGGTTGACCCGTACACATAAAAAATGACCCATGGATCGTTCTCCTAATGTATCAACACAATCCAAATGCGTTTGGTCACATACGAATGTATTTTAGAGAATTTTCTGGTTTTTCTTATCTATAGCCCAAATAAAAGTGGTTCATCATTCTTGCATGTTTTGGTTGCATTACATCTGTTAAAATAAGAAAATTACTCATTTAAGAAATGATGTTTTATTTAATAACAATTAGATTTTTCTACGAACATTTACATACAACAATGTTTCAACATTGTATCTCCTTATCCCCTCTCAAAAATGACCACCAATTGTATATGCCCCAAATTCAGATCTTCAAGCTATTTGTGTACAATCTTTCTTCAGGTATGATTCCCACTTGTTTGTGAACAAATATATATCTTATTGTGAGTATGAGGCATTTTGAATGTCAAATTAGTACTTCAAAAAATAAAAATAATGAATTAAATAAATAAATTAAATCAAATAGTAGTTGTTTTTGAAAATACCTATCTATGGATGCTAGTTTGTTGATGAATAATGTTCTCATTCATAAATTTACAAACATACTAACCACAATAATTATCGTTTATTTGTTTTGGAAAGTTCATAAAAATAGATTATTAGGAGAATAAGTTACTTGTGTTGATATGTGTTTGGATAGTGAAATTTTGTTATATATACCCTGATATTTTTCTAGAATAAGTACTTGATCGCCTCATTAAGGATATCCTCTATCTTAATTCCTTGTTTTAGAAGATAATTATACACCACCCTATCATTACATAATCCTTACAAAAAGATAAAATAAATTATATTACATGATGTTTAGACCTAAAACATAGGATGTTGTGTATTATAGATTCAAAAACTCTATCACGTGTGGTAGGTTTATTGGATATACTTGCATTGAATCAAGAAAATAAATCTTTGGAGTATCTAAGTTCACTAAAATTAGTAGCCATTGTTGAGTAAAAACACAAAAAAGTAACAAGTAATCAAAGAAGATAAAATATAATTGATATTATTTAATCTTAGATTCTTACCCCTAAATGGTTGGTATTAGGAAGAGTCTGTCTTCCGTAATCTTGCTTTCAAATTTTTTATCATGTCGTTCAATATTTCAACCTCTCTTCATGGCTCTAATTTTTTTAGTTGTGTTGATGGGGTATGAGGATTGACAATTGTTAATATTGACTCATGGGGAAATTCCTTCAACTATTTTCCATATATACATCATTCAATAATATAAAATGCATTTAGTAATAAATTTCATAGTATATTAGATTCTATAAAATCAATTACTGAAAACATACCTCATATATAAATTTACAACTATGACGCCTAGCCAACCATATTCAAGGAGCTCATTTAAATTTTTAGCAACAAAAAAATCTTGATTTTCCTCTCCGTATATAATCTTTTCAAAAACCACTATATGTCTAAAACTGTAATGACCCAAGCAACTGTGTTTTGAGTAATGACAAGTTTATTTTACAATTCCATCCATTAATTGAACAAACAATCATCTTATAAAATAATAGTAATAATAAAATAGAGAAAAAACATCAAAATGAATGAAAAGTCTCTTTTATTCAAATGAGTAACATCTTGGGGACTACAACTCACACTGATCAAACATAAAGTTTAGTTAACCAAAAATCCGAATTAAAAACCCAATTACAATTATAGGGAGACTGCTTAATACCCGAAGAACCCCGAGAAGGCGGTAAGGGTATTTGAAATCCATCAGAATAAACATAAAGATGGCCAAAGCCACTGCAGTCGTACTGAGCACCAATGGAATCACTCGAACCATCTCCTCTTTTTCTCCTTCAGTCTCCTTGAGCATGGGATACCCTGAGACCAGGATTTTTATAGAGAACTTATCCGACCGTTAGACCCTAACGGCTATAAATAAAGACATTGGCTCTCCCATGATCCACTTATCCTCTAATGTTTTAATCTTCAAGCGGACCGTTGAGGATAATATTTGTTCACCCCCGAAAGGTTCAAAAAGTTAATTATGTTATTTTCATTAATATTTAATGAATGAAATCAATAATAATATAATTTATTTCTTTCTTGTTTTCCCAAAATTCGAATTATATTTTATATTTCAAAACAGTGAGAATATTATTATTATTATTATTTTCCACAATTTATTATACACGTTTTTAACTCAAGCAAGTAAATATTTTTATTTAATGAATAACTAAATTGAATCTGTTTGGATTTATTTCAGTCTAAGAAAATATGTACGCAAACTCTTGTGTTATATATATATATAGCATCAAACATTAAATTAAATGTATTATACTTATCTCTAAATTAAATATAAGTAATAATTATAATGAAAATATTTATAATTTGACCATTTTATTAACTGTTTTAAAACTATGTCAAAATATGGTTTTATTTACATTACAAATTTTGTGTCTTTATGTTAATGCTTACAAAAATACTCTTATTACTTTAAAAAAAATTAAGATAATAGAATGATTGAAAAAAATTAAAATAATTGGTAATGTTATATGAATTTATCTTTTTGAAATTATGTTAAATATGGGATTAAGAAACCAAATTTTTAAAAAAAATGTATTGAAATCATTACACGTAATTATAAATTAATATATTTGTTTTTTAAGGAAAATAATAATATATTTTATAACTTATATAGGGCATTAATAGTATAGCATATAGGTGTATTAATAACCTTTGACTTAAATATAATAATACTAGTTTAAGAATAAGGATAAATTAATAATAATAATGATTTTATATTAAGTTTGATAAAAGAATAAAATAAAGAGAAAATTAAATATATATGTTATGTTAGAACGTTAAAAAAACGAAGCCCTATTTTTAAAACACCGCACCCCACTCAACCGTTCGATCCAGCACCCCTCCATCGGGCCGTCCATTCCTTTAATGTTCCACCGCTTCTAGGCTGCCCGATCGTTTTCCTTTTAATCATGTTCATTCCCTCTATTTCCAGTTTTCCTCTTCCCCGCATCCCGCGTCTTCTCTTTCCTCACACATGCCGCACCAGACCTACATCTCCTTTACTCCGCCTATGATGATAGTGGACACCCCTCCTTCCTCAAAGTCGTCACCTCTAAGTTATTTCTCGGCCTTGGATCCCTCTCCGCCTCTTCAATGGGTCGTCCATCCAACCTTCTTTAAGCTTAAGTTTACACCGAAGAGAAGGATCTTGCACCGAAGGAAAGGAGGGTTGCTTCGAGTTTCTTGGATCTCCAACCACCAGTCTAGCGCTTCGTCTTCCTTTGTCTCCTCTCCATACCTGTAAGGGGACAAGACTTGTTTTATTTATTTTAGCTTCATTATATATTTATACATATGTTTATATATAAACATATATGTACATACACCTTGTTTATACATATATGCATGACTTTGGGAAATGTTCTGATCCTCTTCTGTTTGGAGTCCCAAAAAACCATGGTAAGAGAAATTCCTTTGTCTCGTTTACCTTCAACTTTGATGGTTATATACATGTATATACACTTTTTATATAAATATGTAATGATATGCGTACAAGATCAATGAACCGATTCATACCCTCTTTCCCCTTCCTAGAATCGAACCGAGTAAGGGTGACCTTCCTGTTTTTAAATTTCATCTGTTTGTGTGGAAATATACGGTTATATACACTTCATACACATGAGTATATAAACATATATAAGGATCTTAAGAACCGGTCATAACTGCTCTTCTCTTCCAAGATTCAACTGGGATGAGGGAAGTTTTTCAAGGGTTATATTTTATTTCGATTTTAATGTGTGCATTTACCTGTATATACCATGTGAATAAATATATATGTAATCATACATATATATATAAAACGATATACGCTTATACACATATTTCTTTTATATGTATACAACCATTGCCTTAATCTGCCTTATGAAAAATGGAGAGTTTGGGTAATTTTATAAACATGTAAGATTTTACATGTACATGGAGCACATAGATATATATGTACACGTAAATATATAGATGTATATGTACATCTATGTGCGATCTTAAGGGACGAGCTTGATTAGTTGTTTTAAAATCTATTGGAATATAACATGATGATTTATTAAAATTATATTTACCCTTTATGATTATTACATCATGAACAATACCCAAAACTAGTTATATACATATAATGAAGTATAAGGACTAGTTTGACAGAAAAATAATTCTTTCAATTGAAAATTTTCTTTTATCAGCATTATTGAAAATTCATGATTTTGTATTGTGGATATGGGTAGTGTGAATTCGTTAAACATTTACATGTGTATATATGTACTCATATTTTTGGATTGATCATGTTGTATGCAAGAATGATTTTATGTCAATAAGGGTATTGTGAAAACTGTGTTCACATTCATATTTCATGTTAAAGAACTCCATTTAGTTTTTACCAAAGATAAATTTTGTTTAATGTATAAAATGAGAGATGTTACTGAGTATGGATTAATTTTGAAAACCCATGCACATGTGTATACTCACCTACATTTATATATATATAGGTTTATATAACCTTGTATCAATATGTTGTCTTCGAATACAAATTCTTCTTATGATGATTTCATGCTTTTCAAAGGAGAGGTCATGTTATTTAAAGTGAAAATGAGTTTTTACACAACTATATATATGTTCATGTAGTTTTTATACATATATACCTGACTTCCCAAGATGGTCCTAATTGTACACATTATATCCCAAACTGTATAAATATATGTATATTCACACAATTTTAAATAAACATCCGCCATAACCATTTATCAGCATGTGTATTAGTTATGAATGGCCTTGTTTTTAACATGGTATTATGATGCTTTGAATGTGAAAGTGTTTATGTTAATTTCCATAAAACCCATGTTTTAAGTTGTTAAATTAATTTCTTATGTGTACGGATTTTTAGCACGTACGTCTTAGTTTTATTAATGATTGATCTATCTTCCCGACTATGAAAACACATGAAAAAAGGGAGGTTTGATTAGGAATGTATGAAAGAATCCCTATGAAAGAAAGACCATGTAATGATATGTGAGCGATGTTTTGGACTTAAGTGTTTATGGACGGGTGCACCTTGAGTTATATAGCTCTCCAATGCATTGGGTAAAGGATGAGTCTCATGAGACGTTATGTGTGACGGTCTTGGCGGATAGTCATGGCTTGTGCTTTTATGTGCGACGGTCTTGGCGGATAGCCTTGTCATGTGCTTTTATGTGCGACTGTCTTGGCGGTTTGCCTTGGCTTGTGCTTTTATGTGGGACGGTCTTGGTGGTTAGCCTTGGCTTGTGGTAATATGGGAAATGGGATTGGCGGTTAGCCTTGACCCGTATTAAGTATGTTTTATGGTCTTGATGCAAGGTCTTGACAAATTCCAACACTATACTTTCCCTCTTCATGTGATGATAAATGGTCATCCAGGGGTTAGTCCAACTAACAAGACATCCCCTAGTTGAAAATTCCCTTTGACTATGAGAATTACTTTATGAAATAAGAACTTAACTAGTGTGTTATGCTATTATAAGAGCCTTATGTGCCAATGGACCATGGTATGAATGTCTTCCCTACTTACATTCAATCTTTTAGAACTGAAGTAATTTTGGTTGTAAGTTGTTCATCATATATTCTTCACATGATTGTGCTCTCTAATTCATGTCTTCTTTTAAGCTTATTTTAAGTACATACTTCTTCTCTGTGCAAAGTGGTTTTCAAAATTATAGGATTTTCATGTGTTAAGAAACGATAATGCTTTGTTTTTAGTGAAGTGTTTTATTAGTTTGAAAAGGGCCGCTTTGAGAAAGGGTTTTCTTAAAATGTTTTTTTAAAACCTTTTACTAGGCATATTTTCTCACCCTACATTTTTTTAAAACATTTTAGGCATGGTTTGTACTAATGAAGTTTATCAGAAGCATCTGGTTTCCCATAATCCTTAGCCTCACGATCTTCTGTAGTAATGGGACATGATATATTATTTTTAAATGTTGTAATGAAATGTTAGTATATCATGTCTCATAAGGAACCCGAGGATCAGGGTCTCTACAGTTGGTATCAAAGGATAGGTTCAGGAAACTCTGGAAAACAAGGTAGAATGAATATACAACTATGTCTGACTAAGTTAAAATGTTATAACTTTTAGATGGCTGATGAAAATGTACCTACCGACCTACTGTCACTTCCCACTGAGGCTCTAGAGAGAATTGTATCTCTAGCTAGCCGTGAGAACTTTCTAAATTACGCCCAAATTTTCATGTCATGTAAGCACCTATATGATGTGTCAAACTCACCTAGGGTGCTTAGTCTTTACCGGGGATCGGGGATGGATTATCTCCTAATGATGATGACCCAATTTCCCTCTTATGCACCCCGGGGAAGGTACCACGAGGGACTCTTTCGAGTGTTCACGACTGGCGATGAATTTGGCGTGATGCTCGATAACCCCTTTCAAGAAGCTGCTGCTGCCGGAGACCACCAAGCCGCTTACCAGTGTCAGATTTTTCACTACAGCTTCTGGGGCCAGTTAATGGACTTTGGGGTGTTGGAAGATGAGTCCACCCGATTTTCTCATAGGCAAGAGGTGTATAATGATGTTTCCCAACTCCATACCCCTCATGCTAAACTCAGAAGGCGTCATAGATGATCCCATGAGTTTAACCACGTCTGTTCATCTTGTGTGTGGTTTGAAGAGATAGAGAGTTTTTCTATTTATTTGGTGTATGTTTAGAAAACTCGGGCATTGTTATGTAAAATTTTGCATAAATGAAAGTTTCATGTTCCCTTTCCAGCCTCTACCTTATCAGTGTTGTTTTGTGTTTCCTTTCGTATGTTTTTCTTTCAGATGGCTTGTCAAATGAACATATCATCACTACCCGATGAGTTAGTAGAGGTTATTATGATCAGGACATGCACGGTGGATTATCCATCTTTTCTCCACCTGTGAGGGTCATGCCAACGTCTACTCGATTTAGTGAACGGTACTGAGATTCTTCGTTTGTGTCAGGAAGATGATCGTGTTTTTCATCTCATCGCCACTGCTCAACTTCCCTTCTATAGGCAAAGGGGAAGATACTTTGAGGGTCTCTTCCAGTGTTTTACTCTAGCGCAATACTTTTCTTCCAGATCTTACTTCCTCATAGCTACCCAGGATGGCCACCTTTGTGCACCCTATATGTTCCAGGTCATAAATTCCAGTCTCCTCAATCACATCATTCCCCTCGATAACCTTGAGTGTGATGTATCCCGGAGAGTTATCAGGTAATTTATCTACTCAGACGTTTCTGAGCTTTTCACCGCACGAGCCTCCCTTTGGAAGCAAGTGTGCAGTACACATGAGCTGGAGTTTATGACATACTAATCAAAGTACATCTGGTCAAGGGAAATGAAAGAACTATGTAGCAATTTGGGTATTCCTTTAACTGAGCTGGATCCCTTGTTTCAGTAATGTTGTACGTCTGGGGTTACTATTTTTCTTTTATGGATGGAATTGGGAGGACGCAATTCTTTGAAGGGGTAAATAATGTAACAACCCAAGAAACTATGTTTTGAGTAAAGACATGATTATCTTACAATATAATCCATTAATTGAACAAACAATCATCTTATAAAATAATAATAATATTAAAATAGATATAATACATCAAAATAAATGAAAAGGCTCTTTTTATTCAAATGAGTAACATCTTGTTGACTACAACTCAAACTGATCAAAAAAGAATTTTAGCTAACCAAAAATCTCAATTATGAACCCGATTAAAATTATAGGGAGACCACATAAAACCACAAGAACCACAAGAAGGCAGTAAGGGTCTTTGGAATCTATCAGAATTAACATAAGGATGGCCGAAGCCACCATAGTCATACTGAACACCAAAGGAATCACTCAAACTATCTCCACTTTTTCTCCTTCAGTCGCCTTGAGCATGGGATACCCTGAGACCAGGCTTTTTATAGAGCACTAATCCAACTGTTAGAACCTAACAGCTATAAATATAGTCGTTGGCTCTCCCATGATCCACTTATCCTCTAATTTTTTAATCTTCAAGAGGACCGTTGAGGATATTAGTTGATCACCCCCAAAAGGTTCAAAAAGTTAATTATGTTATTTTCATTAATATTTAAAGAATGGCATCAATAATAAAATTATTAATTTATTGCTTGTTTTCCCAATATGCGAATTATATTTTATATTGAAAAAAAGGAGAATTATTATTATTATTATTATTTTCTACTATTTATTATACACATTTTTAACTCAAGCATGTAAATATTTTTATTTTATCAATAACTAAATTGAATCTGTTAAGATTTATTTTAGTCTAAGAAAATATATATGCAAACTCTTGAGTTATATATATATATATGTTGTGTCAAAAATTAAATTAAATGTATTATACTTATCTCTAAATTAAATATAAGTAATAATAATAATTAAAATATTTATAATTTGACTTTTTTATAAACTGTTTTGAAACTATGTCAAATTATGGTTTTATTTAGATTAAAAAATTTTCATCTTTATGTTAATGCTTACACAAATACTCTTATTACTTTGAAAATAATTAAGATAATAGAATACTTGTAAAACATTAAAATAATTGGTAATGTTATATGAATTTAGGTTTTTGAAATTATGTTAAATATTTGATTATTCAACCAAATTTTAATAACAAATGTATTCAAATCTTTACATGTAATTATATATGAAGATAATTGTTTTTTAAGGAAAATAATAATATATTTTATGACATAAATAGGGGATTAATAGTTTATCATATAGGTGTATTAATAACATTTTACTTATAGATAATAATACTTGTTTAATAATAAGGTTATATTTATAATAATAATGATTTTATAATAAGATTTATAAAGTAATAAAATAAAGAGTTATATATATATATATATGTTATGTTAGAACGTTAAAAAAACGAAGTTGTGTTTTTAAAACACCACACCCCGCATGACCGTTTGATCCATCACCCCTCCATCACGTCGTCCATTGTTTTTATGCTACACCACTTCTAGTCCGCCCGATCATTTTACTTTTAATCCTGGTCGTTCCCTCTATTTCTGGTTTTCCTCTTCCCCGTTTCCCGCGTCTTCTCCTTCCTCGCGCATGCCGCACAAGACCTACCTCTCCTTTACTCTGCCTAAGCCGACAGTTGACACCCCTCTTTCCACAAATTCGGCACCGCATAGTTATTTCTCAGCCTTGGATCCCTCACCTCCTCTTCAATGGGTTAGCCATTCTACCTTCTTTAAGCTTCGGTTTACACCGAAGAGAAGGATCTTTCACTGAAGGCATGGAGGGTTGCTTCGAGTTTCTTGGATCTCCTACCACCCGTTCGGCGCTTCGTCTTCCTTCTTCTCCTCTCCGAACCTATAAGGGGAAAATCCTTTTTTTTATTTTAGCTTCAGAATATATTTATACATATGTTTATATATAAACTTATATGTATATACACCTCGTTTATACATATATGCATGACTTTGGGAAATGTTCTAATCCGCTTCTGTTCAGAGTCCCAAAAAACCAGGGTAAGAGAAATCCCTTTGTCTCATTTCCCTTCAACTTCGATGGTTATATACATGTATATACACTTTTTATATAAATATGTAATGGTATGTATACAAGATCATAATAACTGATTCATACCCTCTATCCCCTTCCTAGAATTTAACCGAGTAAGGGTGACCGTCCGGTTTTTAAATTTCATCTATTTGGGTGGAAATATATGGTTATATACACTTCATACACATGTGTATATAAACATATATAAGGATCTTAAGAACCCGTCATAAATGCTCTTCTCTTCCAAGATTCAACCGGAATGAGGGAAGTTTTTCTTGGGTTATGTTTTATTTCGGTTTTAATGTGTGTCTTTACCTGTATATACCTTGTGTATAAATATATATGTAATCGTACATATATATATATATAAGATGGAATATGCATGTAAACATATTTCTTTTCTATGTATACAACCTTTTCTTTAATCTGCCTTATGTAAAATGGAGAGTTCAGGTAATTTTATATACATGTAATATTTTACAAGTACATGGAACACATAGATATATATGTACATGTAATCATATAGATATATATGTACATCTATGTACGAGCATAAGGGATGATCTCGAGTAGTTGTTTTAAAATCTATTGGTATATAACATGATGATTTATTAAAATTATATATACCCTTTAAGATTATTACTCTAAGAACAATACCCAACACTATTTATATACATCTGATGAAGTTTAAGGACTAGTTTGACACCAAAATAATTATTTCAATTGAAAATTTTATTTTATCAACATTCATGAAAATTCATGATTTTGTTTTGTGTAGATGGGTAGTGTGAATTCCTTAAATGTTTACATGTGTAAATATGTATTCATATATATGTACTCATATTTATGGATTGACCATTTTATATGGAAGAATGATTTTATGTCAATAAGGGTATTGTGAAAACTATGTTCACATTCATATTTCATGTGAAAGAACTCCATTAAGTTTTTACCAAACATAAATTTTTTATATTGTATAAAACGAGAAATATTATTGAGTATTGTTTAATTTGGTAAACACATGCACATGTGTATATGCACCTAAAATTATATATATAGGTATATATAACCTTGTATCAATATGTTGTCTTCGAATAAAAGTTCTTCATATAATGATTGCAAGATTTTCAAAGGAAAGGTCATGTTATTTAATGTGAAAATGAGTTTTTACACAACTATATATATATGTTCCTGCAGTTTGTATACATATATACATGACTTCCCAAGATGGAAATAACTGCACACATTATATCCCTATATGTATAAATATATGTATCTTCACACAATTTTAAATAAACATCCACCATACCCATTTATCATCATGTGTATTAATTATGTACAGCCTTGTTTCTAACATGGTATTATGATGCTTTTGGAATGTTAAAG
Organism: Viscum album; assembly: GCA_963277665.1. Lineage (NCBI taxonomy): Eukaryota > Viridiplantae > Streptophyta > Magnoliopsida > Santalales > Viscaceae > Viscum > Viscum album. The sequence goes on from OY728137.1 coordinate 584,740,384, forward strand.
TGTTTATGTTCATTTCCTTATAACCCATGTTTTCAATTGTTAAGTTAATTTCTTATGTGTACGGATTTTTAGCACATACGTATTAGTTTTATTAATGATTGAACTTTCTCCCTGACTATGAAAACGCATGAAAAAAGGGGATGTTTGATTAAGAATGTATGAAAAAAACCCTATGAAAGAAAGACCATGTCAAGATATGTGGGGGATGTTTTGGAATTAAGTGTTTATGGATGGGTGTGCCTGGAATTATATAGAGCTCCAATGCATTGGGTAAAGGACGAGTCTCATGAGACGTTATGTGTGATGGTCTTGGCGGATAGCCTTGGCTTGTGCTTTTATGTGCGACGGTCTTGGCAGATTGCCTTGGCTTGTGCTTTTATGTGCGATGGTCTTGGCGGTTTTCCTTGGCTTGTGATTTTATGTGCGACGGTCTTGGCGGTTAGCCTTGGATTGTGCTACTATGAATAATGGGATTGGCAGTTAGCCTTGACCCGTATTATGTATGTTTTATGGTCTTGACGCAAGGTCTTGAAAAAGTCTGGCACTATACTTTCCCTCTGCATGTGATGATAAATGGTCAACCAGGGGTTAGTCCAACTAACAAGACATACCCTAGTTGAAAATTCTCTTGACCATGAGAATGAATTTATGAAATAAGAAATTAACACATGTGGTATGCTATTATAAGAACCTTATGTACCAATGTATCACAGTATGAATGTCTTCCCTTCTTACACTCAATTTTTTAGAACTGAAGTAATTTTGGTTGTATGTTGTGCATCATCTATTCTTCACATGCTTGCACTCTCTGATTCCTGTCTCCTTTTAAGCTTATTTTAAGTACGTACTTCTTCTCTGTGCAAGTGGTTTTCAAAATTGTAGGATTTTCATGTTTTAATAAAATATAATGCATTGTTTTTAGTGAAGTTTTTTATTTGTTTCAAAAGGGCTGCTTTGAGAAAGAGTTTTCTTAACACGTTCTTCAAAGCCGCTTACTGGGCATATTTTCTCTCCCTACATTTTTGTTTTAAATTTTTTAGGCACGGTTTGTACTAATGAAGTTTATCAGAAGCAGCTGATTTCCCAGAATCCTGATCCTCACTATCTTCTATAGTAATGGTACATGATATATTATTTGTAAATGTTATAATGAAATATTAGTATATCATGTCTAATAAGGCACCTGGGGATCAAGATCTCAACAAAAACCACCACTTAGCTTCATATCCACATGATTCTTCAATGCTAGTAAATGTGGATAGAGAACATGTGGTGTTATTGTGCTTTCAGTAGCTCATTGGGATCGGTTGGTTGATCCTTTAGATTCTTTTGTGCCAACGTTTCTTGTCACCCCTTCACATTTTCCACCTATATTAACATTCATTTGTTAAGACCATTTTTTAATTAATTGTTAACGGTTTATCTTGAAAAAAAATGTTAATTAATACCTCTTTGACCACATGTACTCTTACAGGTTGTGACTACCATGAAATGAATGTCCTAATAGCCTTTATGACCATATGAATATCATCACCATCATGCGGAATATGAAGCATTGAATTTTTCTCATGATCTATAATAATAGACTGTTTTAGATGATAGTTCAGAGGTGGTCTATTATGCATCTTGTCCTCTGGGATGTTGAACATTGTCGCCCTCACATCAAGGTGATAGGTAGGTGTTGACTGATATAAATCACAATAATTATCACCCTGTAGAAGATCAGTACATGAAAAGTATCATTGTTTGTTTGATTCACATATCATAGGAACAATTATATGAATATTGATTACCTTGGCTACGATAGCTCTTTGAGGTGAATTGCTTTCCTCAAAGATGGTGGGGGTGGGGAGGGATCTTTACGCGCTGGTGGTTCCTGAGTTGAGTCTTCTCTTTTCATACCACCCATAAATGTTTCTTGAAACTCTCCCTGCCATTGAAATAGTTCTTTAAAAGTTTCTAGTCATTACCTCATTTGTTTCATTTTTTCATATCTATCATCTTTTTTGTTTTTTTCTCAAAATATAATTGGGCTATCCCCCCAAACCCCGCACCTCTGAAATAACCGTATTGTTATGGTCGTATCAAATCCGTCGATAAAAGGTCTTCATCCACTACATGAGTAGCTGATTCCTATAAATTTTGAATATAGGAAAGTAAATAATTATTTTAATTGAATAGCAATTAATACACAATATTTTTATCAAGAAATGCATACACATATTTCCAAACTCATGTTTTCGAAAAAATGCAACGTAAAGCTATGTGAATAAAACCATGCATCAAAACATGACAGTCATGTGATTTCAAACCTTTTAACATCAAATCATTCATTGACACAATCTTCTTGATATTTGATGAATACCCCTCTGTAACCATAGAATAAGTTTAAAAACCGATATCTCTCCTCCCTGGAAAGATTGTATGAAGATAAAGGAAGAAACATTTTATTTTCACCCATCACGGAAGCCAACAATTCTCATATTCCCATGTCAATCTTGTCCAACCATGACTTAATTACATCCTTTTTTTTCAGGGGCATTTAATAATTTTACTATAACAATGTAACATACATTTTTTTCCACATGCATCACATCAAAAAAATGTATGATGTAAAAACAATTATAGTATGATAATTCAAAAAAACTGATCTCTTTTTCCAACCAATTTTTGTAAGGTTTTTCAAAAATGGATTACCAAAAATAGAGCTCACAAATTTAACTTTCTCAAACAGCTGATCAGCTATTAGTGGAGACCGTGTTGTGCATTGTTCTAAACATCCATTGAATTATGTCATCCAAGATCAGTACTTATGTTGATGAGGTTGAAATCTACCATGTTCTAGAAACACAGATTTCTATGAATGTTTCAACATAATTGATTCTGTATCTTCTTCACACATGGGACACCCTTGATTTCCTTTAATGCTATAGCCTGAAAAATTTACATTATTAGGTAAATCATCTATCATCCCATAAAACATCTCTCTCAATGTGAATTATTCACATTTATATTCATAAAATAACATAACACTAGAATCCCATAATAATATCAAATTCAGATTCAATGGATCCAAATAAAGAGAAATACCATTTCCTGGTTTTTTTGATCCTGATATAAGCATAAATAACATGATTAATTCCCACTTCATGCATAATTATGGTGGAATGTTATAATTTAACAACATAACAGGACATGTACTTTGAGTGCTGGTTTGAAAACCAAAAGGATTCACTCCATCTATAGATAACTTAAGACGAAGGTTTCTCGACTCTTTTCCAAATTTAGGATACTCATGATCAAATCTCTTCCTTTGAGGAGAGTTTTTTTGGTGATGTAATTTCCCATATTTATTTCTTTTATCTACATGCCATGCCAATTTTCTTGTAGTTTCTTCACTTACATTTAGATGCCTAAACCTCGAAATGATTCTAAAGTACCATATGAATTTCGTAGTATTGGATTCATCTTTCTTGTATTAAGAACCACCACACATTGGCATTCTATAAGTGTTTTTTCTCATTGGGAAACTATATACAGTCTTTCGGGAAGGTATGTATTCTTCCATAAATCATACCCATCGAGCATAGCATTCATTTAGCATCATATGTCCTGCTTGGGAGCTCATAATATTCCAGGAACATGTCATTCAGGAGAGCAAGTAGATCCATAAAATCTACATAACTTCATCAGTTTCCTTCTTTCAATTTATACAACTTCAGTACAGTTGACGATGTTGTATATTTAGTGCAACCAGCATACAATGTCATGTATTTACAACTCTTTTACTTATCAAACAATTTTGGGAAATCACAGAGTTCATATTCAACTATCCAAGTCATTTCCACCATATGATATTCATCAACATTGACAACTGTAATCACATCCCCCATACAGTCTTCTTCATTATCTATATTTGTATTCATATCTGATGATCCCAATAATACGGTTGTATCCTAGCCAGTAGCTATATTCATCTTTATATTTTTTTATTCCATCATTTATAAATTTGATCTATTCTGTGATATATCAAATGTTCTTCCAACTCCTATGGATTAATTATTCTAGAATAACAAAAATGTAAACACAGACAAATGTTTTGAGAAGGATATTATAGCATCCCGCCTTTTTATCTCATAAACTTTCATTACATTTTACAAAACTGGGGATCTTTAAGGTTTAGTGTCTTGAAAACCAGGAACATAAAACATGAAAACATAAAACATTCTTCTTAAACACCTGAAAGGCATCTCCTCATGTTAATCCTAGGTTCATTACTGCATCTCATAACCTGGGGACATACATCAAAAGAAAGGGTGAGCATAAGGCCCAGTATGGGAAACAAGAGAAACATTTTACATGTGAACTTGAGATACTTCTATATGGTCATGAAAAGAACATTAAGGCATGAGAATAAAATCATGAGTCATATCATAATAAAAATAACAATTTTCATAACGTGAAGATGTGGCTACAACAATTAATATTGAAAATAATTGCGTTTCACCAATGTCCATACCTAAGGTGTCATTAAAAATTACCAAGGTTATTCACCAAGCTATCAGTCTAAAAGGTCATCTCTAGAGATTAAGTCTTTACCCAATGCATGGGAGTGCTATCTAGGAGCACCCTTGAAATGTATTTATTATAATTTGAGCCACATATATAATCATCAACCATTTCATTAACAACCCATATTGCATAAAATAAATGGGTTTCATTTCATAATCATAACGTTTTCAAACTTCTTTAAAGACATGATCTTTATGTCACTTTAAACCCACGGAAAAGGGAAAGTGGGTTTCATGTATTTAAATCCCAGAATTTAAAATAGAAAATTTTGATATATATGTGAATACCCCTGTAGAAATAAGATCTTTGAGTATTTACTTAATAAAATAAAATAATTTTGAGAAAAAGAGGGAGGCATTTTGAGAGGAAAACTATGCAGCATAACGTCTATGATACATGGTTTTAGAAAACATTGAAAAGAGAGGTGACATGGGTCACCCACAGAAAAATGATGCATAGAATAGTAGGGGAACAGAATATAAAGTATTTAAAAACATGGTAATGAAATTTGAATGATATACCATATAAAATGAAGAACTTGAAAGGAAGACAAATAATAAGATTTCTCTTATGAGAATTCGGCAGCCTAACGACATCACTTAAAACATTCAAAAATGGATTGACGATATCAAATTGGGTCTCTCATTATATGAAAATAAATGATCAGTATGATAGATATAGAGATCATACCCCAACATAATAAAAAGGAACATGAATGACTTGACATGAAAATAGATCTTGAAAACGAGAAGGGTGAAAGAACCCCTTATAAATTTAGCAGCCTAACGGCGTCACTTAAACTTCAACAAAAATGAATTGATGATATCAAATAGGGCCACTCATCATATGAACATAAAAGATCAGTATGATATATTTAGAGATCATACTGCAAAATAATAAAAAGGAACATGAAATACTTGACAAGAAAATAGATCTTGAAGACGAGAAGGGTGAAATAATCCCTTAAAAATTTGACAGCCTAACGACACCACTTAAAACATCAAAATAATGAATTGATGAGATCAAATAGGGTATCTAATCATATGAAAATAAAAAATCAGTATGAAATATTTAGATATAATACCCCAACATAATAAAAAGGAACTTTCAAGACTTGACATTGAATTAGAACTTTGAAAAAGGAGAAAGGTGAAAGAACCACATAAAAATTCGGCAGCCTAACGGCGCCACTTAAAACATCAAAATACTGAATTGAAGAGATCAAATGGGGTCTATCATCATATGATCATAAAATATCAGTATTATATATATAGATATCATACCCCAACATAATCAAATGGAACATGAAATACTTGACAAGAAAATAGATCATGAAAACGAGAAGGGTGAAGAATTCGTTACAAAAATTTCGGCAGCCTAACAGCGCCACTTAAACATTCATAAAATGAAATGATGAGAGTAATATGGGGTCTATCATCATATAAAAATAAAAAGTACAGTATAATTAATATAAAATAACATCCTCCAATATAAGAACATGGAGCATAAAAAAAATGACATAAAAATAGGTTACTTGAAAAGAAAGAGAGATGTCAGATCCCTTACCATAAAACAAAACTCTTAAAACTCAATGGTTCGGACCTTTAGGGCTTGGGGGAACCTTGGGAGGACTCCTTGGGAGGTAATGAGACCATATATTCTTTGGGGGAGAGTGGGGAGTCTAAATTGATGAGATTATGGCTTGGTATTTATAGGGAAAGTGAGGAGACAAGGCATTAATGGCCAAGGGACACCTCAAAAGTGGTTTTCTCAAAACCATGTTCTCTCCTATGGTATTTCCCATGGAGTTAGGCCACATGGGGCCCCCATACATTAATTCATCTCCTTTGGTCAGTCAACCCATAAATTATCCCATGATATCATCTTGACACAATTATGATGTCATTAAACATATCGAAACCCTAAAACTGTATTTTTACTATTTACTGAAAATTCAACTTTCTCAGAAAGATCCCAAAATTTCACATTAACCAAATATCAATGCACTGATTTCAAAAATGAACCCTATTTTATAAAAATAATTTTTTAAATATTTTTAATTTATTTTTTTAAATAAATACACTATTCACCGAAAATTCATTTTTTTCATAAAAATCATCAAAAATTACCTTAACATAATATCGATGCTCGGAGTTCAAAAATTAAATCCATTTTATAAAAATAATTTTCTATATATTTTTAATTAAATTTTTAATTAAAAAAACTAATCACCCGAAAAAACTAAAACATGAATAAAAATTTATGAAACCGTTATTTAACCATTTTATTGAATCACATTACTTAATCAAGGTGACTAGATTATATTAATACTTTCATTAAGTGAGATTACTAATCCATTTGGTCACATTACTAATCCTAAGCATAAAATCACTATTCATAATTTACTATTCATCAAAAAAATGTTGATCTTATTAGATTCTAAATTTTGTACTAAACATAATTGTAGAAGACCATTTTTTGAAAATCATTACACATTTTTAATTATTTAAGGATTACATAAACATTTCTTTAAAATATCCTTTCTCTAAAAGTCACAAAAAATATGCATAGTATATTTATCCAGACATTTGAAAAGTCATAAACATAATCATAGGAAGAAATCCAAATTTTTATTTAAAACAAAGGATTACACAAGGCAGTTACGGTCTCCTTACATAGCCCCTTATCACCCCAGCATAGGACCTAAGTGTAAGGTGTGCTGTGGTGAGAGAATCCGAGGGAGGCTCAACCAACATTGCACGAGTAGTAATTTCTATCAGTTTGAACTTCTCATGAAGGCGATTCCGTTCTAGCATCACATGATGAAGTTCGGCTTGGGTTTGGTCCAGAGCAAAGCCTAGTGGTGCTACCTCCTTCCCATGTTCTGTTAGATGGGCTTCGATCGGTCCAAGACTACTGGGTGAGGCCATCAAATCTTCTTTTGATAATAATTAACCAATATTACATGTATTTAGAGACAATAATCAAAACATTTAGTTTCTAGCGGTCATATTGACCAATGGTCATATAACAGTCAAAACCTCAACGGTCTCATTTTAATTATACTCATGTTATCAAATGAAATAGTTTTGATGAGTATAAAAATAAAATAACACGCAAAATTATGAAACAAAATTTATTCAAAATTTCAGGTCATTACAATATTCCCCCCTTAAGAAATTTCATCCTTGAAATTTTTAAAATTCGGTTCTGAAATTTCATTGAAAGTCCCACATCGGAAAGGGATTCAGTAAAACTATTACATTAAAAGAAATAAAGGGATGTACAAAGGTCATCCGAGTTAACCCACACTAGGATTCCATGTATGAAAACATGGAAATGGAGGATAAAAAAATGTTCATGTTCTAAGGGAGAGTGATAGAAAACATGATTAGGAGAATTTTAACCACGAGAAAATCCCAAAATTATGATGTGTGTAAATGGTCTTTGATTACATAGTAGGAAACGTAAACCAACAACGTTTTTGTTTTACGTTCCTTTTCAGATTTTTTATGAATTCATTTACAACATCGAACAAAACATAAGGAAATATACTTACCATCAACTATATTTTCATCCATTAATAAGCCTCTACCAAAACTATTCTTTTCTCCAAATGATGAGAAATTGAAAACACTTGGTCTCATCAAAAGAACAAGAATCATCTTCTAGAGAGTCACATAATCCACAAGAGATTAACTATCTATTTATTCTATCTTTAAACATTATCCCAAAAACAGAAAGGGTAAGGTAAAACAACTCTTCAAAAAGATAGAATCCCATAGGAATGGAAACTTCTTTTATGTCTTCAAAGTTCCAAGGTACTACCCAAAGTTCATCATAAACCATTCCATAAATAACATTCCTTAAAATTTCTCAAAATAAACCATACTAAGATTGAAACCCAAATACAAGAAGGATTTGATAACATATTCTTCCAAAATAATCTTCATTGTTCATCTCCAAATAGCATCAACAACTCCTAACAGCTTATAACAAAAGTATATAACCTAATCATATTTTACACAAGATAGGTTAATCATTCCCATTAGAAACCTAAATTACTATAATTCCACCTTAAATTCATCCATTCTTCAAAATATAATTCAACCTTACTCCTCAATGAAAATATCGTAGTATTCTATTTACCTCGATCATATAGGGTCCCCAAAATAGTGAACGTCTTCCAAAAAAATAATCATCTTTTAATCCCCTAATCATCTCTGTCATATTAATACAGCAATCATCGCATTTCCTATCACATTGGTTGTTGGGACACGTTCTTCCATTTACCACCATTAAATAAGAAGAGAAAGTATAATTAGAGGCTTAAATACGTAACCAATAATCATGAAAAGGAACTTAAATAATATAAGGATAACTTGTAGAAGAAATGTATACCCTAACTTGTGATCCCCTAGGTTTCAAACTAGGTTATACATGATCATATATTCTTATGTGAATCTTTATTTTATTTTATTTTTGTTCCTTTAATAATGATTCATACTAAGCTTATGAATTTACCAAAGAATATCCATTGGGAGTGTCATAACCAAGAGTGCAGCAAGGCTCGTTGTCGTGTATCAGTTCCTGTTCGAGTCTTCCTCAAAGCGGTATTTTCGAGTTTTACCCCTATGTACATATGTGCTAGAGCCACCTCTACCTGCTTGTATCCAGATAGGGATGTATTTTCTTGGAAACCCCTTACTCAATACCCAACAAAATAGCCAGAAGATTTCCTATATTTAAACTTTTCTATAGGGTTCTTCCTAGAGATTTCATATCCTAATTTCCACAAATAAATAAACTTCCCTTTGATACCAACTATAGACTCCCGCCTTTTTATCACATAAAATTTCATTACATTTTACAAAACCTTGGATCTTTAAGGTTTAGTGTCTTGAAAACCAGGAACATAAAACATGAAAACATAAAACATTATTCTTAAACACTTGAAAGGATTTTCCTCATGTTCATCCTAGGTTCATTACTGCATCTCATAACCTGGGGACATACATCAAATGAAAGGGTGAGCATAAGGCCCAGTAAGGGAAACAAGAGAAACATTTTACATGTGAACTTGAGATACTTCTATAAGGTCATGGAAATAACATTAAGGAATGAGAATTAAATCATGTGGCATATAATAATAACAATAACATTTTTTATAACTTGAAGATGTTTCTACAACAATTAATATTGACCATCATTTTGTTTCACCAAGGTCCATCCCCAAGGTGTCATTAAAAATTACCAAGGTTATTCACCATGGTATCAGTCTAAAAGGTCATCTCTAGAGATTAAGTCTTTACCCAATGCATTGGAGCGCTATCTAGGCGCACCCTTGACATGTTGTTATTATCATGTGAGCCACATATATCATCATCAATCATTTCAGAAACAACCCATATAGCATAAAAGAAATGGGTTTCATTTAATAATCATAACATTTTAAAAACTACTTTAAAGACAAGATCTTTACGTCACTTTAAACCCACGGAAAAGGGAATGCGGGTTTCATGTATATAAATCCCAGAAATTAAAATAGAACATTTTGATATATATGTGAATACCCATGTATAAATAAGATATTTGAGTATATACTTAATAACATAAAATAATTTTGAGATAAATAGAGAGGGATTTTGAGAAGAAAACTATGTAACATAACGTCACTGATACATGGTTTTAGAAAACATTGAAAAGAGAGGCGACATGGGTCACCCACTCAAAAATGATACATAAAACAGTAGGGGACCATAATTTAAATTATTTAAGAACATGGTATTGTAATTTAAATGATATACCATATGAAACGATGAACTTTAAAGGAAGACAAAGAATAAGATTTCTCTTATGAGAATTCGACAGCCTAACGACGTCACTTAAAACTTTCAAAAATGGATTGATGTGATCAAATAGGGTCTCTCATCATATTAACATAAATGATCAGTATGATAGATATAGAGATCATACCCCAACATAATAAAAAGGAACCTGAAAGACTTGACATGAAAATAGATCATGAAAATGGGAAGGGTGAAAGAACCCCATAGAAATTCGGCAGCCTAACGGCATCACTTAAACTTCAATAAAAATGAATTGATGAGATCAAATAGGGTCTCTCATCCTATGAACATAAAAGATCAGTATGATATATTTAGATAACATAACCCAAAATAATAAAAAGGAACACGAAATACTTGACAAGAAAATAGATCTTGAAAACGAGAAGGGTGAAAGAATCCCTTAAAAATTCAGTAGCCTAACAGTGCCACTTAAAATTTCAAAATACTGAATTGAAGAGATCAAATAGGGTCTCTCCTCATATGAACATAAAAGATAATTATATAAGTTTAGAGATCATACCCCAAAATAATAAAAATGAACATTCAAGAATTCACATGGAATTAGAACTTAGAAAAATGATAAAGGTGAAAGAACCACATAAAAATTCGGCAGCCTAACGGCGCCACTTAAAACATCAAAATACTGAATTGAAGAGATAAAATGGGGTCTCTAATCATATAATCATAAAATATCAGAATGATATATATAAATATAATACCCCAACATAATAAAATGGATCTTGAAATACTTGACAAGAAAATAGAACTTGAAAATGAGAAGGGTGAAAGAATCTTTTACCAAAATTTCGGCAGCCTAACGGCGCCACTTAAACATTAATAAAATGAAATGACGAGAGTAAGAGGGGGTATAACATCATATTAATATTAAAAGGACAGTATAATGATTATAAAATAACATCCTCCAACATAATAACATGGATCATAAAATAAATGACATAAAAATAGTTTACTTGAAAAGAAAGAGAGAGATCAGATCCCTTACCTGAAAACATAACTCTTAAAACTCAAAGGTTGGGACCTTGAGGTCTTGGGGGCACCGTGGCAGGACTCCTTGGGAGGTAATGAGACCAGACATTCGTTGGAGGGAGAGTGGGCAGTCGAAATGGATGAGATTATGGCTTGGTATTTATAGGGAAAGTGAGGGGACGAGGCATTAATGGCCAAGGGACACCTCAAAAGTGGTTTTCTCAAAACCATGTGCTCTCCCATGGTATTTCCCATGGAGTTAGGCCACATGGGTCCCCACATACAATAATTCATGACCTTTGGTCGGCCAACCCATAAAAAATCTCATGATATCATCCTGACCCAATTATGATGTCATTAAACATACCGAAACCCAAAAACTGTATGTTTACTATTCACTGAAAATCCATCTTTTTCAGAAAGATCCCAAAATTTCACCTTAACCAAATATCAATGCTCTGATTTCAAAAATGAACTCCATTTTATAAAAATAACTTTCTGAATATTTTTAATTTATTTTTTAAAATAAATACACTATTCACCGAAAATTCATTTTTTTCAGAAAAATCCTCAAAAATTACCTAAACATAATATCGATGCTCTGAGTTCAAAAATGAAATACATTTTATAAAAATAATTTTTTAATATTTTTATGTTAATTTTTTTTTAAAAACACTATTCACCCGAAAAAACTAATACTTGAATAATAATTTATGAAACCGTTATTTAACCATCTTATTGAATCACATTACTTAATCAAGGTTCCTATATTATGTTAATACTTTATTTAAGTGATATTACTAATACATTTGGCCGCATTACTAATCCTAATCATAAATTCACTATTCATAATTTACTATTCATCAAAAGAAGTTGATCTTATTTTACTCTAAATTTTGTACTGAACATAATTTTAGAAGACCATTTTTCGAAAATGATTACACATTTTTAATTATTTAAGGTTTACATAATTTTTTTTTTAAAATATAATTTCTCTAAAATTCACAAAAAATATGCATACTATATTTATCCGGACATTTGAAAAGTCATAAACATCATAATATGAAGAAATCCCAATTTGTATTTAAAATAAAGGATTACACAAGGCAGTTACTGTCTCCTTACATAGCCCCTTATCACCCCAGCATAGGACCTAAGTGTAAGGTGTGCTAAGATGAGAGAATCTGAGGGAGGCTTAGCCAACATCGCACGAGTAGTAATTTCTATTAGTTTGAACTTCTCACGAAGGCGATTCCGTTCTAGCATCAAACGATGAAGTTAGGATTGGGTTTGGTCCATAGCAAAGCCCAGTGGTGATACCTTCTTCCCATGTTCTATTAGATGGGCTTCGATCCGTACAAGACTACTGGATGGGGCCATCGAATCTTCTTTCTATAATAATTAACCAAGATTACTTGTATTTAGAGACAATATTCAAAACGTTTAGTTTCCAGCGGTCATATTGACCAATGGTCATATAACAGTCGAAACCCAATGGTATCATTTTAATTATTCTCATGTTATCAAATGAAATAGGTTTGTTGAGTATAAAAATAAAATAACACACAAAATTAGGAAACAAGATTTATTCAAAATTTCAGGTCATTACAGATACTTTCTGTGATCCTTTACAAACATGATGAATTCTTTCACTCCATTTTCATACTCTATTGTCAAATGATTTGAATCCATCCAATCATTATTCATCTCCATACTATTTGAATCTCAAATATTATTATTTATGATTCAAATACACAAAACATGAATTACAAATACTGTAGAAGAGAACCACTCCCTTATAAAAATAGATATTAATAGAACCTAACCATTTCTAATAATGATTTGGAAATCAATATAACCAGGATAAACGCCCCATAAAAATCTACACACTTTACAATCACAAAGGGGTTCGCAGGGGAGACAAATAACCTAGGTTTATCCAAAATTACTATGGAATATCATAGGTTTTGTTACCCAAATTGACATAATAAATAGAGAATTACTGTTAGTGAACATAAATTCTAACATAAACAACTAAAGGATATGAAATAACTCTCCCTCACTAACATGGGGCTCCACCAATGCCTACCATATACCTAGAAAATAATTGAAAAAATAAGCAAAATCGTTACTTGTACCTATATCTAATAGTACTAAAGGAAAAGTCTTACAAACATAGATCATACCTCTAAACATTGCTAGAGCCTCCTTGTAAAAAGAATCTAGTGACTATAACTATCCGAGATTCTTGACCACTAACTTCCCAATACAGGAGTGTTCTATATAGAGGTAGTATTAGTAGTATCAAACCAAACTTTCATCCTCCTCATGCTGCTCCCCAGTATCCTCCATCACATTAGTGATTTACATACCTCATTTCACCAGTTCCTTCCTCTGCCTAGGGTATTTGTTGACTACCTCTCAGACTGTAGCTTGAATATTAATGAAATGTAATGTGATATGTCTTTACCAATCACAATCATATTAAATTCAATGGAGTTATGGGATATCCATGAGGTACCTATGAATGATAGATCCCTTGTAGGGATGAGTGTAACAATAACCAATCTGACACCCCCAAAAACACCATAAATAACGCATCGAGAGTGTATTACACTCATCCAAGAGGCCATTGTAATACTAGAGGTCACACTCATCTGATCTAGACAAGAAGAATCACATATTACACTAAGAGTGTTCACTCAAGATATACACTCCATCAGACTAATACCCCATCAGAAATATCAACTCATGATATAAATATATGGGATCAACACCCATGTCTAGATGGGGGGATAGTAAATTATAATAGAATAATCCTAAAAGATAAGGGATAGACACTTGTGTAAGTGTTGGTCATGCCAATTCAACCAACCCAACATTGGGAAAACACATTGGAAATACGGTTATCTTCAGGACTCTTAGAGGGATATAAGCTCCATGTCACTAAGTGACATGTGATCCATTGATCATGGTCATATACCATACTAACCTCCATAAATATTTAACTATGAAAACTCACTATAGAATATTTATATTGAAAAATTAGATGGTTCATCTGAGCTAGACTATCCATCAGACTAATACACCTTCTGAATGATCAGATCTCTATGCAAAGAGAGGGGATTAATTCCTAAGGATTTCTGGGGGAGAATAGAACCTACTTTAAACATACTCCAAAATAGGGGATCAATAGTCATGTATGTTTTGGTGATTAAAATTCTACAAACACAATAAGGAGACAACATGAATTAAATGATAATCTCTCCAGGTTCCATGAATTGATACAAGTTCCATGTTGCTGAGGGGTGTGAGTTCTAATTAATGCGACCTAATTCAATAATAAACCTCATATAAGTGAACTAAGACAACTCAATCATGAATAATGGAACTCACCAACTATACCATGATCATTAAGAAGATATAGACAGGCCCACATCCTTGGATGAGGTCATGAAGTTGCATCATTCCCCCATAGGAAGGGACCAAGGGAAACAAATCTACCCATACTAGTCCATGGATGCTCAAAAATCTCACAACCAAATTGAAATTAAAGGAAATAGAGCTCAAAAAAATCCCCAAAGGAGGACATGATGTGTCCCTAGGGGTATATCTAAAAAACACTAGCACTTCCCATGTCCCATTTTCACATGGAGTGATCCGTGATTCCAACTACGGAATGTGCAATGACTACTCACCAATTATTTATTAAATCACCAGACAAATTAGAATTAAAACGATTAACACATGTAGAGCAGGAAGAGAAATAAAAAATAATAAACCTAAATGGAAATGTTGGAGACTTACCTAGAGTAGATTGCACTTGCGATGGTGGGAGAGAAGAAGCGTCGAGCAGTCAGTGATCCTTCTGCGCTATGTTGGGAGGGGAAGGCGCAACTGCCATAGGGGGAGGTTCATGGGACGAGCTTCAAACTGTTGAAAAATGGAGGTGTAGGGTTCACTGGGAGTAGGGTATTGTGGGGAGGAGGATAAGTAGGGTTTGTAGGTAGGAGGATCTATTTAAGGAGTTTGAAGGGGAAGATAAAGAGTAGGGCTAGCGGTGGAGGTCCGAAAAAGAGAAGATCGGGGGGAGGTGAGTTGTCGCAGGGGTACAGTACCGCGAGAGATTGAGGGTGAAATTATGAGAGGGTACTATGCACCGGGTTTTATAAAATATGGGTCTTTGGTTTTATCAGCAATAAAAAATCACTGATAAAGGCTTTATTTATTAGCGCATAAATTTTAAGGATGAAAAAGGGACCCTTTATCAGAACTTCTAAAGAACTAAAATGGGATACTTTATCAGTTCTATTTTAGCACTTATAAAGCCTACCCATTATCATTGATAAAATTTATGTGCTGAAAAAATTACCATTATTAGAGCAATTTTCCTACTGCTGATAAACGATGGCTCTTCCCTTGCCTGTTTTTATAGTAGTTGGTTTTGGTGTTGGGGGAGCGATGTTGGGGGTAGGTTTAAGGATAAGTGTATGTTCATGGGGGGGTATTGTGATTAGAAGTGGGGGAGGTTATTGGATTAAGTCTAGGTTTGTGGGGCATATTTGGGGCTATGGGTTAAGTCTTCTAGGGGGTTGGGGAGTAGGTTTATATCTAGAGGAAATGTGGTGGTAGGGTAGGGCGTGTTCGTTAGTAGGTTTAAGGATATAAATGGGGGAAGGTCAGATAGGGGGTATTTGGGATGTTTAGGGGGAAGTCTTAGGGTTGGGAGGGGGACTCTAGTGTTAGTTTAGTGACAGGGATGAGGGTGGGGATAGTTTTAGTTCTACGTGTCGAGGTATATTTAATGATTGGATTAGGTGTTGGGGGTGAAATTATGGTAAGGGACATGGGCTTGTTGGGTGACGGGGGTTTAGGATGTGACCAGTGGGTGTTTAGGATAAGGGGCCAAGTGTTGTGGGGTTAGGTTGTTAGGGAGGGGAAGGTTTAGTAATTTTTTGGATTAGTGGAAGGTTGTTTAGATTTGGGGGTTTATGGTAGGTTAGGTTTATGGGGTTTAATGATAAGGGGATGGGATTTTGGTTTAGGTGTGTTAGTGAAGGGTTTAGTTTAAGGGGGTGCATCTTGATAGGGATAAGGGGGTAGGTTTTGGTTGGGTGTAGGTTTGGGACTAGGGTCTAGATATTGGTTTAGTTCCAGAGCTATGTGTCGTGGGGAGGGGTACATTTATGGATAGGGTTTGGGGTTGCTGTGAGTGCCATGGGGGGAGGGGTTAGGATAAGTCTAGTTGGGGTATAGTGAATATGTGCTAAGGGGGTTGAGATTAAGAGGTCTAGTATAATGAATGGTTCTGGGGGTTTTGGGCTAATGGACCAGGTGTGTGAGGGTTTTAGGGGTTTAGTGAAGGTTTGAATTTAGGGGGTTCGGGGATCAGGTAGGAATGGGAGGGTAGGATTGGGTTGCTTTATGGTAGGGGGTTAAGGCTAAGGGGTTGGGGTGTTGGAATAAGAGTTCTGTAGTAGGGGTAACTGTAGGTTTCCAGGGGTAGGGATAAGGGGGTAGATTTTTGTTGGTTTTAGGATATGGTTGGGGGTTAGTGGGTGTGTGTAGGATTATGGATATGGTTAGAGGGTTGGTTTTAGTTTGGGATGGGGGGGGGGTAGGATTGGTTACTAGGGTGGGGTGGGAGTTTATGGATTTTGATAATGGTTGGTTTAGGGCTCAGGCTAATGTCATGCGGGGGGAGTTAGGTTTAGACCTGGGGATGATGGGGTTACGGTTGGACCATGGGAGGATTAAGACATAAGGGATGTGTGGTTCGATTAGGGGATAGAATATTAGGGTAGGTTCATGGCAAATTGATGCAGTTTGGGCCTACGGAGTAGTTTAGGGGTGTCTTAGGGGTGATCAGGGGGTGGGGTGTGTAGGTTTAGGGCGATACAGAGTGGGGTTGGATTAGTTATGGGAGTGGAGGGTAGGTTTAATGCTGGGGAAGTGAGTGGGCACTGAGGGGTGGGGACATAGGTTTGGATAAGGCTATGGGATGAGGTTAGGTACTGGTTTTAGTTCTTGGGTCAGGGTAGGAATAAGACATAAGCTAGGTGTCGAAGGGAGGTTTGTTATCAGAAATCGTTGGTGTGGGGGGGTAGGTATTGGGTTAGAGATTATTTATTTAAGATGGGATCAGTGTGGTTAAGCTGGGACAAGTTGGGATTGTGATAAGGGGATGGGTTGGGTTGTTGGATTATGGGGGCTAGGGTGGGGTTATGTTAGAGGGGGTTGTTGTTAGGTTGTTTTGGGGGAGCTATTTTTATGTGGTTTAATGATGTATGGATGTGTTAGTATGGGTGCATTGGATTGGGACTAGGGGTTATGGTTACAGTTGGTTCAAGGGGTAGATTTAGGGATGGTGATTGGGTTTGGGTAGTTGTTGGGGTGGGGAGGGTAGGATTATTATATGGGATGAATGTTTGTCTTTTAAATACCCCACCTCCAACAACCTGGAGAAAGTACTTAATTTATTTCATTGGCTCAAGATATAGGGTATCACATCCTAAAAGAAAAACTGAGTATAGTAGTCTGGGTAAACTAGATACATACAAGAATCTCAGATACATTAGGAAATAGGAAATACAACATATAATTTTTTGGAGTACTCCATTATTCAATTTAGGCCATTTTATCATATAAATCTTCTTTCACATAATTCCATCTTAGGGAAAGAAAATGATAAGAAATAGTGAGCATAGATTCTCAGTTGGGGTATGCATATAGAAGAACATATCAATGATCAAATAAGAATAATATTATTATAATTTTATGATAACATGTCCATGAAATTTTAAAATTATATATATCATATCAATAATCCTAATGTATAATCATGAAATGAAGATTGGAAGTTCCAAAGACGTGAATTGTAAATGAATAAAAGACCATAGTCCCGTAGAACATATAATTGGAATAAGACATGTAATTTTTTCCAAACACATATGAAAATAAATTGATTTCTATAATTGTCAAGGTTCCCTTCAAAGGATATCATAGTTGAATGGATTCACTACCCAAATTAACATAGTATATTATCTTCACTCCCAAGACCATCAAATTTGATGATGTACCTTATTGAACTAGGTTCACTCCCCATTCCATTATTTATATCTCATGAGATATAATTCATTATCAATTTCATTGGAGGGTGATATATATGCCACCTATCAAAATATCGAATCATATATATTCATGCCACAAGGTCAAAAAAAAATTCAACGTATCATAATCTATAAAATGATATGGGATTCAAAAACATTTAATCATAACATGACATGTGTGAGAGAAATTATATTCATAAAAATTTAATTGTTGGATCATATCAAAACCGATGAGGTTTATGAGCATTCCATCCTAGATTAACATATGGAAGATGATTCAGTTTTCCATTGTATTTCATTTTGGTATAACCTATAGAAGAGGAACATTCTTCATGAACCTAATTACAACAAAAACATAAACCATTTAGAGAATGAATAAAAATGGTATAATTAGATGATGAATCAAATGATGCAATCATATATGAAAAATAGTTCTAAAATATATTGTACAATATTTATTAATGAAAATAGCCTTTTTTACACTGAATGAATACTTTTAAGACAATAAAAAATAATCAAAATCGGTTTCTTGGAAAATAATTGATAAAAAAAATTAAAAACAATTTTATTTAGTAAAATAACCTTCCTTTGAATAAAAAAACATTGAAAACATAAAACCATTTCAAAAAACTTTTGAAAAATGAAAACCCTTTTTTTAAACAATATCCAAATAAAATTATTTTAAAATCATATTAAAATAAAAATTATTCAAAAAAGTATATGAAATAATTTTGTCATAAAAATAATGTTGAAAAAATATACATGAATTTTCAATGAATGTATAGGGCATGATGGAAGATAATTTCATAGATAATGTATAAGTAAAAACAATGATTCTATTTTTTTCATTAGTAGATGTCTTAAGAGACTTTTCAAAATTCAATAAGAAGATTCCAATTTAAAATAACTTTCTAAAATTACATCATTATTCAAAAAATTTATTATTATAGGAGTATAATTGAACATTTTCTATAATGTTTTTAGAAAACATGGTTCTAGGATAAAATAAAAATTTCATAAAAAGAAGGACATAGAGTCATATTTTCATAAGATATATTTTTATTTATAATAAGTACAAAAGAATTTAAAATAGATATATTAATTTAAATTATCATAAATTAAACTATTAAAATAAAATTAGTGTATTTATTATGATTTGGATCATAATGTTTTACCATCAGAAACATAATCTCAAACAGTCTAGATAAATGATGTTATTGTAATGTAAACTCTACACCACAAGGTAACATTAAATAGAAAGACCAATGAATTAATAACATTAAATGAAACATAATATTTCATTATAATAAATAATTTATTGATATTTCAAGTCAAATAACCTCAAAAAAGAATATTGGATCATAATATAAAATATTTTTCACAGAAGGAAAATTCAGGGGAAAATGAACAACTGCATGGGAAACAATTAAACAGTAAACCCCATAAAAGAGATATTAAAAAATGGATATGTAAATAAACATAATATTCTTGATATGAATCATAAAATTCTTCTATTGGTAGTATATAAACCACATACAAGAAATAATTGGTGAAATTGTTATGTGTCTCATAGAATATAAAAGTGACGTAGAGATCCATCACATTTTGAGTAAATATAGAATCATGATGTCCATTAAATAATATAATCATTTGAAACCTTAAATATCAATAAATAAATTTAATTCATTATATAAAATTATATATTATATGTATATAGAGGACACACAAAAATGAGTTGTGAATATGACCTAAGTCATGTAGAAATAAAAGTGAGACTATAAATACCCTTACTTTATGTCCTGAATTTCATTGCATGATTTTGAATATCCAATTTAATAAATAATATATTTTTAAAAATATATTAAAGAATCATAAAAATTCATATAATATCATATTTTATCTCCTTATAATGATTCAAACAAATTTTGTTAACACTTCCTTATTAAAATCCTTTTTTCTAGGTGTCAACTATTTCATTATTCATGAAAGTTTTCATTGAATTGATCTAATAATTGTACATTTATCATCATTTATCATTTAAATAATTTATTTAATAATATAAAAATTATATATATTCATTATATACATAATTATATTGATCCAAAATGTTAGGGATAATAAAATGAAATACACCGCTCATGGAGATGGTATGGTGTACGTACGCATGAACACTATTTTCTATTTCATGTAGATGGAATAAAAGAAAGGTAAATAGTAATTATACATTATATAATTATTATTTTTCATATATATAACATATATTTATTATCATTGATCATTATTACCCTCCATGAAAAGCGAATGTAAAAAAAAGAATCACCTCTATTTGTGAAACGTTAGACTGTAATAAACATGAACGATGTTATCATATCTACCATCAAATGGAAAAAATAGTAATACATGATATAGTTAATATATTACAATAATTATGATAAAAATATGATATATATACCTTAGATACATCATCATATTCATCTATGAAATATGTTGATGGAAAACGAGTTACATCGGTTTCATGAGGTGATACTATGATGTACACATGAACAACGATGTCCTTTCCCATTTACAGGAAGATGATATGACATTAAAATAGCAAAAATAAAACTAATTATATTTAATATACATATTATAATATATTTTAATGGTTAAATAATATTTTTTAAGCGGTGGAAGATAAAAGACACTCATTGATAAATGTTTCTTTCCTTCAGAAAACATTTTTGGTTATCAAAAAAATCCATCCTCAGATTTCTCTGAAAAACAAGGATTATATGAAGAGGAGAAGTAAATTTGGAAGTTTTTTTGGGAAATGATTTTCTGAACCAAATGGTTTTTAAATTTTGATGAGTGGAGATGATGGGGTGGACTTTTAATAGTGTGGCGAGTGGTACACATTTAATCATTTAAAATAGTGAATTCCATCATCATTTTTCTAATATAAAAAATAAAAATAGTATATTAGTTTTAATATAATTGATAATGTTTATATATGTTTATCCAATTGGTTTTGGTCATACTTTTTGGTCATTTTTACCCTTATGTTTAAATTCTTATCCTCAGCTAAACGTGTTTTCACCATCATTTCTAAAATTAAATTTATCCTTATTAACTAATCATTAATGAAAATAATTATTTAAAAATATTTACATAATATAAATAATTAATAATCCAAATATCCTATCTATTTTCATATATTTTTTTCACAGTATTGGATGAATTTAATTTAAATTCCATCCCAAGGATGCGACGAGGAAGTGAGGTTTCAAGGTGAAAATGTTAAAACATTTTGAAAGATTTAAAAAAAAAATTAATTTAAAAATTATTCCAGTGATTAATAATGGAAAAAAGTAATATAATTTATCTAATATGACATTAGAAACCATATTAAAACAATTATAATGTTCATAAATATTTAAAATGAAATAAAATTCTAACTTAGATATTGTATTTTTCACTGTTCACTAAAAAATTTACATTTTCCCAAACATTATAAAAACTTCATCATCGTATAATCTCAACATTATGATATAAAAAATTATTCTTATTTTTTCATATTAATTTTATAAAAGTATCAATTTAAAGAAAAAAAATTGTACCCAAAAGGCGAACAAACATTTTTGCAGCAAAATACAATTTTATCTATAAAATATGAAAATCAATCTTAGGATTCTATTCGTAAATATATGATTTCTTAAATTTATTTCCCACTATATCAATTAGACATTCCCTAATACCAACTATAAATTCATGACCTCTAGTAACACGGTTCCAGTGGTTACATTATTACAATAGTAATTGGTAAAAGGTATGACATATCAAATGATTGAATAGTGTATTAGTCATTGTAAATTAATAAAATTCAAGAATTAAACATACTTTAGAAAAAAAATATATCATAGAACTTTCTTTGAGAAAACCATTATTACCATTATCTTATCCTCACATAAAAAACATAAATAGCATATTCATAACCTTGGGAAAAACAATTATAATAAAAACTGAGCTCAGATGCTCAGTAAGAGTGAGCATATACCAGAAGAAATAAGTGATCATATAAGAATAACATGACTATAGGGGTAAGATAACATGAGAATAACATTTTAAAATCAAACACTGTATATCAAATTTCTTAATATTGAGTCATGGAATAATGGTTTTCAGTTCAAAGAAAATTAATCATAATGGAATTAAAGTGTCTGATCTGTGAGAGTATAATATAGGAATAAGGCCTGATATTTGTGGAAAACATATAACCATAGAAAATTATTTCCAAAGTATTAAATTGTCCCATACAAGGATGTCATAGTTGAATGATTTCACTCCCCAAACTTTCATAATAGTCATAGTTTACTCAAAGAACATGATAGTCTACAATTACCCTAACTGAATCAGGTTCACTACCCAATCCAGTCAGGTCTACCTCATAATATATAAATATTAACACATTTTTTGGAGGGAGGAATAGGTCCCAACCATGATATAATGAAATCATACAGATGTGTTCAAAATGTTCAAAAAAAATTATTATATTATAACCCATAAAAAGAGATAGGTTTCATAAACATTTAATCGTAAAAAATATTAAGGAAAGGAAATATATTTTTGAAATATTTCATAATTTCATCATAACAAAACCCATAGAAAAGGATGTGGGGATAATAAGCATTTCACCAAGTTAATCTAGTGAAAATGAAGCATTCTTCGTGATAATTTAACCAAGGTAAAAAGAGTAGAAGAGAAACGGGATTCATAAAAATCATTCCAACTTAAATATAAACCATATACAGAAAACAAAATCGTATAATTATATAACTTTTCAAAGGTTTCCATCTTACATGGAAAATTATTATGAACTATAGAATAAAACTTTTCATTATAAAAAATTTCATTTTTATTTAAAAAAGTAATTTTTTAAAGACATTAAACATTTTCAAAATCCACTTATTTTAAAATTAAATTTAAAGATCATAAAAAACACATTTCTGGAGGAAAATGACCATTCTTTGACAAAACTAGTTTTCAACACAGAAAAAATCAAAATATTTTTCACTTGAATATTAATTTTAAAAAAAATTTAACAAATCCCATTATTTGAAAGTAATTTAAAAAAACATTACACGATATTTACTAAATCATTTAATTTGGAAAGGAAAAATTAATCCATATAGAGTAGGTTTTAATTAATGGAGTGTTCATGACACATAAAATATAATACATGAAGTATATAAAAAATTAATGACTAATTTGTGTAGTTGGTAGAAGTATAAATAACGTTTTTTAGTATATGAAAAGAATATTCCACTCTTAAACCCATTTGTTAAATAAGATTCATGGGTAAAAATTTATTTGATAAATTATAAAAGTATATTTTAATTTTTTTATCATTTGTAGAAAACATGTTGTTGGAAGATAACATATTTCTGAATAAAGTGGTAAATATAGTAATATTTCTTTAAAAAACATAATTATCATAAGTACCCAATATTTGAAAATCGATACTTTTCGTTGAAAATAAAATAATTAAATATTGGAGAATAAAATTTATTTCTTTTTTGAGAAATGGATAATAATATTTAACCATCGGTAACCTAATCTTAAAGAATCTTGATAAATGATTAGAACGTAACATAAAATCATAACCACATTGTAACATTGAATCATAAGAACCATGATGGAATAAAATGAAATGAAAATGTGATGGTTTTTTCTGAAGAAACTCATGAGAACGATCTATTATGTATTCTCTTTTGGATTCCACGATTAGAGACTGAACTAGAATAGTACAACAATATGTATCAATTCCAGGACTAGATGCACCACAATCTAAATGATCAACAAATCATCTAGATGGTTACCTTCTCAATATTTATTTATAGCTCCCTGATGGAGGCTGTAAAAACTCAAGATAGTTTAATTTTACTACAAAACATCAACAGGTCACATTATAACATCAGTAAGGATACAAATATCATCAAATAAACATAAAATACATGAACATAAATTCCCATAGATAGAAAATAAATTTTAGGATTTAAAAATATTAATATCATGTATTAGAAAATGATGGAACTATATCAAAAAAATATCTCAAAGTTATTTTAAAAAAAAAATCCAATGGGGTATTATAGTTTTCAATGATGTTTGTTGGTCACCCACACACACATGAACCACCTTATAAGTCTTGGAAAATCCAAACTCATATCATCTGGCATATCTGAGAATTAATATTGATATTAATGAATGACAATAAAACTCCTTGGATACAATATTTCCATGGGACAACCCAAACACCCAGGTACAATGATACCAATGATAGTTATAACTATATTGTAAGGGAATTCGGGATCCATACGAACTAACGACTAACACAAGGGTTTCATCAAACACATAGAGGAAAAATTTTGTACCCATAAAAAATCAAGTTATATATAACAAAAAAAGGTAAAATGTAGTAAAATAATACTAAAAGATACTCTTTAAGGAGAAATATGTACCTAAATCATTAAAATAAAAATAAAAAAGTAATACATCACCCAAATGATGAAACATCATATATCATGAGTATATATGAATCTACATGAAATGGTTAGATCACTACACCACTATTAAGCACCATACACAATGTTCCCATAATCCATCACATCTAGTACATCCATGTGGTAGTTCCCATTTTTTTGGAGCTGACGTAACATAATTTACAATATCCCAAAGGTAATGTTATGTTGTGAGATAAACTTCCAAGTATGATACACCAAATTTTCAATAATTATTTCTAATACAAACAAACCAATTATTCTTAAATTGAAACAAATTAAAAGGTATTGGTAATGATTTCACATTTTCAATCAAAATATTCTTTGAAAAAATATATATTTTTATCAATCAAAATAAAATTAAATGATAATTTTAAAAAATAAAAGTCATGAGTAAAACTCACTTCTAATTACTGAATATTAATAATTATTCCAAAAAAAAGAAACATGTTCA
Source organism: Viscum album (assembly GCA_963277665.1). Lineage (NCBI taxonomy): Eukaryota > Viridiplantae > Streptophyta > Magnoliopsida > Santalales > Viscaceae > Viscum > Viscum album. The sequence continues at coordinate 584,765,888 of OY728137.1, forward strand.
TAATCCATCAATTTCATTAGTTTATACCTCTAGGATCCTTGCACTACTTAGTATTTCATCACATCTAAATGTTTTTGTGCACGTCTCTATGACTCAGGAAATCTATATATTCATTCAACAACCCCATTGGAGAAATGATGCTAAATTTGGTTTATTAAATGTTTTTATTATCCCTACATTTCAAGGATATTAGAGCCTTAACATAATTGTCCCCATAAACCATTAATTTACAATGGTCACATGTTATTTCAATTAATCAAACAATCAATCCTCAAAATATCATTATGTTTAAATCAATACAGAGTTCAAATTTCCAATTCATGTAATAAAATTCCATTTCAATTTAAAAACCAAATCAAAGGGATTAATCAAGATCATTCCAATAAAAAAGAACATTCATTTAATCTTTTTCCCTTAAAGATCAACATCTAGTCAATTCAAATTTCATGAGATCTATATCAAATTCCACAAAATTTATAAATGAATTAGAAAATGTTTATTATTTAACCATATTACTAGATTATGATGTCAAAAACAACTCTATTCTATCTATGTGAATGAAATGAAAATAAAGATCAAAATATGTAAGAAAATCACAGAATCATGTGTGTTAAATGGACTTACCAAACCATCTACCTATATCTCTTAATCAATAAATCACACATAATGACAATTGATACAAAGCAATTGAAGGGAAACAATATCATAGTTGAATCCCTAGAATTAAAATATGTCATATCAATGTTTGAAAACACAAAATACCTGAGGATTCATCAATCACAATATATGATAGATGAGAAGAAAATATGATTCCCAGGTAAAGAGAGAACACTTATAGAAGTGAGAAAAATCTCATCCACTAACAGTTCAATCTGAGAAGGAAGGGGTTAGAGAAGACCAAATCCTCTATAGATAGCCTCAAAAAAAAGGTAGGGTTAAGATTGATTATGGGGTGTATAAAATTTATAACTGGGATTTTGGAACATTGATTAAAAATTTTGGCCGATTATTATCCCATTTTCGTGGTTTCCTTTGTTAGGTTTTATAGTTACAACTAACGGTGCACCCTTATTTGTCTTCTGAAGAGTGCCACCTGGTAAGGCCACATTGATAGAGAAATATTGTGGTCTGTCTCAGTTCACTATAAAATGTTTCATCATTTTAAAACCTCGTATTTCAAATATTTCACCAACTGCTCCATCCCCACTATCTGTAGAATCATAGTTTGTGGGGATTCTACATGGTTTGGGACCACCATGTTTCCACTTATAGAACCTCAAAACACGGAACATTGTTTCCTGGGAAAACATTCATATTTTCCTCCAATCAGGTCCCCAAAAACATAAAAAATTTTAAAAATAACACCAAAAAATAACCATGAATATGATTTAAAATATGGTTTGAAAAAAATTTCAGAAGTACCATAATTATGCTAATATAATGTTATAAAGACATAAAGCACTACTCTAGTAAAAATCTTAATTGGTAGAGGCCATGAAAGAACCGCCTCTAAGGGATAATACTAGATTAATCTCAATGACCATAGGGATATGAAAATAGAACATGGTATAAAGATAGGTAATCATAGAAGAGAGAGACTAGAAACTGGTGTATAACACTCCCAAAAAGAAATAAATAAAAGACTACATTTTACTACCCTTGTTGAATATGAAAACATATGTTTTTTAGAGACTACGTAATTACAACATCATTGTTAACCATGATTTGACTAATTTATTTTCAGTATGGGTAAACTCATGGGATGTTTCACATTATGTGTGTGACAGAGGATAAAGAACACTAAATGAATATGTGTTCTGTAGTGGAGAAAATCATTAGTCTAATAGGTGACCCAAATGGGTAATAAAATGTGATCGGATAGAGATGATACCATGGTAATATAAGAGACACATCCTGTTAGATGACCAAGATCTGGACTAGGGATGTTAGTTTGTTGAAAATAGTATCAGATCCAATACCCATCATGGAGTGCTATGACATTGCCAAGGATTGAGGTTTGGGGTCCACAATGAGGGCATTGCGATATATTATGGTGATATTGTAACACCCTTATAAAAGTGAGACCTAAAAGGATAAATGTTACTACCCATGCCTATAATTTCAACCATTCTTCTCAGGATCCTACCTGATTAGTAGTCCATAGTAATGTGTAGTAAGATTGTTGTTGTGTCGGAATAAGTGGCCACTAGTGATTTTTCCTAGGGTATGTGTGATTGATATAAAGTAGTACTGATTAAACCTGTTCAATCCCATAGTATTATTTGTTAGATTAATAATTGATCATGATTAATATTAAAATGTTTCGTTCTAGCAAAGTAAAAAAGGATTTACAGGTTTTCCATGGGATTATATGACAAAATTTACTCCCCATGGGTGTTGGGTCTTATATGGGGAACAAATGAACATTAATGAATAATATGATACGTAATTTTCTTGAGGAAGAAAATAGATATGGAACCATATCAATGTTTTATGGGAAACAAATCAGCATCTATGTAAGTGATGGAGGAAATACCCTAACCATAGAGAGGTAAGGATGAAATGAAGACGTAAGAGCATTGTTGTAAAGGAGAGACAAGAGGAAATCCAAGATCCCAAAGGGGTATTATTTTGAGAGAAAAAGAGGAACCTAATAAATTGATATAAATTAATGTTTCCAAAATATTTCAATCTACAATCTGAACAGAACCAAAACACAAATTAATTTTTTAGTAAAATTTTATATGTACTAATCATTTATTAAAAGGATGGGTTTTTATATAAAATATGGAAAAAATTGTGTTTTTTTTATAGTCAAGATAAAGCCAACCCAATTTGTTACATCCCCTAACATTAATATAGATTTGTTTTCTTAGAGGGTGGGTGTAGGATTGGGATGTTCAATATATATCATGTTGTAAGAATTTTTTATTTTTCTTAAGGTGTTTTTAAATTAAATTATGAATGGAATATTGATATTTCTTTTGGATGTTTGTAGTTAAAAATTATTAGTGGTGAATTTGTACAAGAGTGGGGGATGGTTGAAAGCCCAAAATGTAGAAATTTTATCTATTTTCTATTAAAAATTGAACACATAGATTAGATTAAACACCATTTTATTCATTTATTTGTGTTAATTTTGTGAAATTAGGAATTAATTTGTTGAATTTATTAAAAAAAGTGGTTTACATGATTTTTTAAATTTTAAAATTATTGTTAAATTTAAATGAGTTTGGAATTTAATTTTTTAAATAAAATATTTTTTTTTAAATTTCATAAATAATATATGGACTTGAAATGAGAATTTGATTAATGTATAATTATTCAGGTTTAATCAATTTTTTAAGTCCACATATTAATTAATATAAACATTGATATATTTCTTATAAAGGACATGTTTTTATCATGTTTTTTAAAAAATTTTCATGATTACAAAAAAATCTAACGTTGATATTATTTTCAATATTTCGTATTTGTGGATAATAAATTGAATGGTAATAGATTACTACAATACTCATCATTGCTAATTCTAACACATGAAGGAGGCCAGGATACTTCACTAACAATAATTAAAAATTTATAATGGAATTTATTTAGGACATCAACCTACAACATGATGATATTTTGATCACTTAACTAACAAAATAACTATCAACCCATTGTGTATATCAGCTGCCTTCATGAATCATTTTTGAACTGACTATAAGAACCATATCCAAGATACAAAAAAGCACCCTCCCTCAAATGAATACATGATGATTCGATCTCTCCTTCCATCAATTGACCACATAAGGCATAGATAACCCATTTAGCCTCTATGACCAACCTCACCTACCAAAAAGGAAAATCTTGATAAAACTCATACTACATAGTCACTCCACCTATCATGACAATTTTAATTGCTAAACCTAAATACCACAATATAGATATATAGTTCCTACAATGTGTTCCATTAACCTACGACCAATTTCTTGGCCACTACACCCTTCATACCTCTCTCATGATACTAAATGATAAAAAAATACCAACTACATGAATACTCTCAAGTGGTCGTTGATGATCATTCCAAAAGAGGATATCACCGACAATGGTTCCCACATACGCCAACTATAAAGGGAATCATCCATGATCAATCATACATTAAATTTTCTATGAGTTAGAACCATGAGGATACAATTAATAAATTATTCAGTCCCTCTCACATAATTTTATATTTCAAAAACTATTATTGAAACCCTATTCAATAGCACCACACCTAATTGTGTGAATCACACTGAATTGAAATACTCATTTCAGTACCATGCCTGAAAAATAATTTCACTATAAAAATGGTGAAATATAGGTCGTGTCTTCTGCGGTCACTACTATTGTTTGAGGAAAAATATCCTGAGGTTAGTGGTGTTTGAACCACAATAACAATATTTTGAAATTCTAGCTAGAGGAAGGGAGATATAAGTGGAAAGAAGTTATAATTATCATTGATAAGTATTGATACCTATGAGAATATTATAGTTTGAAGTTTTCCTATATGAGATAATAATTTCATTAAGAGTATGATCAAATGTTACTTGTCTTATATTTATTCCCAATTTATATCAAGATCTAAATGGTCCTAGGCACTCCCCAATAATAAAATTTCAAGCCTATTGGTTAGTATATGCTAGGTATTCTATAAAATGAATCAATGATTATTATCCTTGGAAACAGATCCACCACTCCGAAAATCAAAAAAAATGTATAGAGATGTTTTATTGTTTTTATATGGATGATTGAAGGTGAACATGCCCAAACCAGTAGAATGATTGAATTTGATGTGAATTCAAGGATGTTTGGGATTGAAGCCAGTGAAAATTAGACCAAGTGCAAGGCCATAACCATTATTATTGTACACTTCATTGGAAAATAAATTAAGAACAATTTTTCTAGAAGAATTCTATGATTCCATTATAAGTGGATAAAATGTTTCTTGATTCCATCAAGTCCTCTGTATAAACATTTCTAGAAGAACCATTGCACATCAAGAAAAATTATATGCTCCCAAATTAATTGATATATTGAAAATTAGAAAATAAATAAATATATGAAATACCTTAGGATTACTATTAAAATTGTTGTATAATTTTCAAGCTACATCTAGATTCAAAATTCCATATTACATTCCCATCCATCATTGAATATTCACACGTGAATAAAAACTAAAATCCTGAAAAAACAAATACATTGACCTAAAGTTCCCAACAAAACAATATCTGTGATAACTATTTTTTTAAATGAAAATATGTTGTGTTGATATCATGTTTTGGTTACTCAATATATGTAAAACACTAATTCAATTGAATCTTCCCAAGGGTTCAAGAATATCCTCACAATGTTTTATATCAAACCATTCATCAATTACATCATGTCTGAATTCTAGTCTATATGCACTCTGAGAATTTCCATCTCGCCATAATGAATACATGTGCAGTTTATCTCCACCATTAATATCTTGAATTCACTACACAATCCATGCCAACCATATACCACATATAAATTATTTATTAGAGCTGGAACTATTCATGGATATAGAGTGTTGTTTCCACTATTTCTTGATAAATTGTTTAAATATTATATTACTACATTCTTAATTCATTTTAATTTAACATCTCATGTGATGGGGTACTAGAAACTTCTTGGTTATGCGCAGAAAATTCATCTTTCCATTTTGGAACAATTCAACTCATAAATTATAATTATCTTCAATTCACATCTCAATAATTATTTAACGTCATTTATCCCAAGTTTTCATACACAAGTCACTTATAGTGTCTTCGCTGTTGGGATCGTAAGAAGTGTAATGAAGAATGAAGGATTATAGATATATGATTACTAGGTTATGTGAGAGTTGATATTTATATAATTATTTCATCCCTATAATTATGTCAAAATATTTATAGGAAAATTGTAAAATCTGGTCACATTTCACTAGAAATAGAATAGATGATATAAATGGATTAATGATTTAATGTGTAATGAGGGAGATATATTATTTTAATATACTTGAATAATAATTGGATTAAAAATGTATCCATTTAATTAATTTATTTAATATTATAAAACCTTTAAATAATAGAAGAAACATTGCAGAAACACCCTCCTCTCTAAAGAAATCCTCAGTCCATTATCACTGTATTTAACTGAAGTTTAAAAATTTATTTTTCAAGGGCCCCATGATAGGAAAATTATAGATATAACTATTTTGTTGTTGTTTTTAACTAGTTAAAACAAGTTATATATTTTAAATTAATGAAAACACACATCTTGTCATTATAAAAAATCATGATAAAAATTAACAAGTAGTTTATTCCAACATGACAGATATTAGATTGTGAGTTAGACTGACAGAAATCTATTTCTACATATAAAAAATTATATAACAGTCATTGCCTTATGATTTCTGGATAATATGATGTCATTGGATAGGTTTTTCCCATTTGATGCATGTTTTTAAATATTTTAAAATCATGTAAATTGTTCTTCTTCATTCCGACCACAAAAAATTTTGGTTTAGTCTATTTATACATGCCACAAATTAATCATTGATCATTCTTCTATAATTTCACACCAATCTAATGTATTTTTTTATTTTGGATTTTTTAAGACATGTTTTTTAACATTATAATACAAAAAAAGTTACTTTTTGAAATTTTGAGCAAACCACAAGTCATATTCATATATTGTGTATTTTTAAAAATTCAAAATTAAATGGTAGTTATTTAAAATATATTTAATGAAAATATGAATTTGTTTCTTTGTTTTGACTATATAACAGATTTTTTATCATTTAATATTATAAAACATCCTTTTCAATCATTTTGAAAACAGAGTACATCGAAATAGAATGAGGTATATACCTACATGTCATTAACTAAATGGTTACCATTTAGTTATGATTAAAAAAATATGTAAGGTTATTTTTTACCCTTTGAGGCATGTTTTCTAGGACTTTTGATCCATTAAAAGTCAGTTTTTTATTATAGTCATTCCACATGTCATATGGATGAGATGTTTGTTTTCATATGTGACAAATTATTTTCCCAATGTATTCATGTGATTTTATTATAATTTTAGGTGTTTTTTCACTTTGATGAAAAATTCTTTTGCAATTATATCGTTAAAAACAAAAAATTGGTTATTTTGAAAAAAGAAGAAGTCAAGTTAACATGGGAACCATTCAATGATATCAAACATTAAATTAATGTATTTCAGATGTGATATCATTAAAATTTGTGGTTGGTGTCAAGGTATTGACCGTTAGAATCATGTGTCTAATGAATTTTAAATCATAAAAATTTCACATAAAATTATTTTCATCTCATTCCCTACCATATTGACATGAGGTCTCTTATAACATATAAAAAATTATTCAAAATTCATTTTCCTATTATTTCATGATAACTTTATATTTTTCAATACTTTTTAACCCCCAAAGAGATATTTTTTTGGTTGAAAAATCAATAAAACCATACATATAGGAATTCAAAGATAACCACATTTAAGATAGATTTGAGTCCTATTAAAACATGTAAAAAAATAAATGGAGGCCATTATCTTGATATTTCATGACAAATTGATGTCATTTTCTAGGTTATGACACTTTAACACTTTTTAATGAATTATAATTCTAATGAAACTATTTTTTTTGTTATTTCAACAACATCACATGACAGATTTATGTATGGAATCTTCATAAATGTCATGAATTGACAATAAATCATTATCTAATGATATAATGAAAATCCTACTTCTCTTTCATGGAATTGGAAATTTGAAGAATTTTTTTTGACTTATATTAATCAATGGTTATCGTATGTTGGATTAATGGGACATCTATAAATTGTATTTTGTATCTTCTTTTTTATTGTGAATTTGGATCATTTTAAATTATTCTGTAATATATTTACTACAATATTCATTTTTTATTTCCTTTATTTTTAATTAATTGATTTTTAATTAATGAAAATTTTAGTTTTATTAACTTTTATTTTTCATGTTTTTATAAAATAAATTGGGATATTGGCGGGAACCATTGGAGACCTCCATTGGAACTCTCAAAAATTAAATATTATATATATAATATTGTAATATCCATATTTGTTTTCCAATGTTTTTTCCTCCCCATTTAATTATGGTCATTAGGTATTCATCTATACTATTTAATGGGTATGTTTAGGTCTTATCAAATGTCTATTTTATACATTAAGAAACTCAGATATTTAAACCCACTCCATAGAATTTGAAATAAAAACAAAAATATATTGTAAAAAAGATGTATAAGAATATATAATATATCATATGTTATTAAAATAATTTAATCCATCGTTTCCCTGAACATTTTAAATTTATTTAATAATATATTTATTAACATGATGAATTATATGAATGAATTGTAAGTAAAAATCCTATAAAATTTTATTTTATTTTCATAAACATTCAGAAATTAATAAATATCCTCAATGTGTTGGGATATATTGGTTTTTGGCCACAAAATTCAGTTTATAGAGGACACAATTTATGACTTAAGTTGCATATAGAGCTGGCAGATGATTACTTCAACCGACCATAAGTTCGTTTTAAAAATATAAAATTATTTAAAAACATGTGATAGTGGGATAAAACCTAGAAAAAAATATCAATTTTCTTTGAAATCCTATGATATTATTCTTCTATTAATGTGTGACATTTATCTATAAACAACAGATCAATTTCATGAATGGAATGGTCATTATAAAAATTTCTTTTGAAAATCATTTCAAAATAATGTAGTCTAAAATAGATAATGAAGAGTACATCAATGATTTATTATTATTTTTTAGTAAAAAATATATATTATATTATTTTTTTTCCATTTTTTCTTCCAAAATGAGTGTCTTCAATGAATGAAAAATATTGTATAGTGTATCTACATCAATCATTGTGTTTATTCGTTTGGTGAAACCAATGTTACTAATGAAAATGGACATATTGGGTTAAAAAAACAGGCCATTTCCATTTCATCAAATCACAAATTTTATAACATTGCATCATTAAATTATAATTTTTTTCAAATATTTCGCTGTGACATTCATAATTTTTCAAAGAAATAGGTTGTTTACATTATTCTATTTAATTTTTTTTCAACATTTTCAATATATTCTCCCTCGATATTGGTAGTATATGTATATAGAGAAACATATTATTCCATTTGATTTGAAGCCTCAACATTTGGATAGTAAATTATATAATGATGTTATTGGATATTTAATTTCGATCATATAAATGTAATTGTGAATACATAACACTATTAATAAAAACAATGTATAATAAAAAAAATTAACTTAATTATTGAAATATATTTTTCATTAATGGTATAGTGTATTTCATCTCTTTATCATATATCTAAAATCAATTCCTCTAGTATCATATGGTATTAAAAACTCCATCTATATCAGGACAACCGTAAAATGATTATTACAACCCAATTATAGGGTAACACTCAATTGAATTAATATCTAACCCTATAGATTTTTTATTGATAATTTATAATTTCCAGATTCTATTTATAGAATCTAAGACCTAAAATATTGGTACTACTAGAATTATAATATTCATAATTAATCTTTATTCTCTTGATCTAATCCACCTTCACAAATTCTTATTCGATGATTTTAACTGTACTCACATTATCAACCATTTTAAATTGAAAAATCAACCAATGGAATGTTTTAAAATCGAACTCTCATATTTTTTTTATGATTCCAAAGTATAACATATTTATTTGAATTGAATTTTTATCATTTTTACTAGTCACATGAATCCCCTACACTATATGTGATTCTAAAAAAATCATGTTTTTATTATCTTCATGATCCACCATATTAAACACATAACTTTTAATTACATAACTACTATAAGATAATAAATTTTAATTGGGTCCCCTAGACAGACATCAAAGTTATAATGAAATTGAATTTGTATTTTCATATAACTCTAGTTTTATATAGTCTTAAATCAATTCTATAAATATTAGGTTATGTGTATGTTACAACCATATTTTAGTATTTGATTGATTAAAACACCAAGGAATTAGTTTAGGAGTTTCATCAAATGGAAATCCAACTAATGTATTATGTATAATATTAGGTGTGCCTACACCTGATCTGTAATTGTCATTGTGACAAATATTTTATTTAAATTACACTACCCATATATTTTCCATTGTAGTGATATTTTCTGAAATAAATTTTGTCCACATCAGACAGGTGTTTGGTAATGAATTCAACAACTTATTTAAGAATATATCATTCCAAAATTCCACTATCTAGAGTAATTTTATTCATGATGAACCATATCGAAAAATTTATATTTTTTAATGGGTTAAATCCATATATAATGTACTGGATCAAAAATCCATATCTCTCTAAGATATTAAACAATATTGTGAACCATTATAAAAATGAATGATGATAAGAAGAACATATCCTATTCAATTAATATGGTAGTAATTTACTTTTCTAGATATAGAAACATTACTGGGTATATAACTTTATATTTCCTGGAAAATGAATCAAAACATGGTTATTTTTTGTCATACATTTTTTGGTAGAATGAAATTTAAAGACATAGAGAATCGATCTAGATTAATAATAATAAATTCTTGTTATTTTAGGCCCTTTAACATGAATGCAGTCACATACACAAAATTTTTAATATTGGATGGGCACCCCTTTTAAAACATCACATCATTGAGCATGTTGTGAAACTGATATCTCTATTTCATGGAAATATAATAAGTTGTGGGTTGATGAAAATTATATGCTTCACCCTATATTAGTGCTAACACATCCAAAATCCAAGTGTTAATCCTAGGTAACATATATTTAATCCCATATTTTTTTACGAATGTTACTAATATGCCAATGACATAATAAAAATATTTTTTTTCCACATCATTGACTTCAATAAATTGTCTATTTCAAAGATAATTACAGAATGATCATTAAAAACATTATCTATTTATTCCATATGGTTTATATAATTATTTTTGATAATATATTTCCAAAAATAGAAACCATATCTTTAACATTCTCAAACATTTGGTCACCTATTAGTGGAAATGATTTTGTACCATTTCCTGAAATCTTATCACATAATGTTTTAAAAGATTAGTATTTATATCATTAGGGTAAATATTGTGATTCCATAGAAAATTTTTCATTAGAGAATATTTCATCATAAATGATTTTGTACCATGTCAAAAAAATGGACACCCTAGAAATTATTTATTTCAATTTCAAAAAAATTATCATAAGTATGAATATAAATTAACATCTCAAAAAGCATGACTCTCATTTTTAAATCGTTTTATCTATTGGAATCATAAAACATAGCTTGTGAATCCCACATTAATTTCAGATCTTAAAACAATGGTGGAAAATAAATTTCAATATCATTACCTGGTTGTTTTAGTCTTGAAGTAATATGAGAAAATATATTGTATTTTTTCCTCATGCATAACCACAGTTGAAGGGGATATTTTACCAACATAATTTAACATGTATTGTGAGTATTACATTATAAACCAAAAGGATTCATTCCATCTATAGATATAGAATGAAATAGTTTGGTTGGCTTATTTCTAAATTCCGAATAAAACAGATTAAATTTCTTCCACCAAAGAGAGTCTACTAGGTGATGGAGTTTCTCATCTTGATTTCTATAATAGGAATTCCACAATATTTATTTTCCAATCTCTTCACTTACATATTGGCACAGAAACCATATAATTATTTAAAATTACCGTATAACTTTCTATGGCATAGATTCTACATTCTTCTACCAAAAATAACTATACATATCGTTTTTTACATGATTGGTGGTCATTATGAAATATTATAAATATATATTTGGATAAGAATTAATTTTTAGAGATCATACCCATTTAACACAATATTATTTATCATCATCTATGATTTAAGTAAACTCATTGTATTTCAATAGAATTTAATTCATGAGAAGATGTATTTCAATAAATCTTGTTTCACTACATCCATTATTGGCTTTAAATTAATATATGTTCACTATGGTAGATAACATTGTATATCTATTGTATCCAGTATACAATGGTTTCATTTCATTGCTCTTAAACATCTTAAACAGATTTGGAAAATCACAATGTTCTTCTTTAATTAACATTATAATTCCCTCAATACGATCTTCATCATTGTTTTCACATGTTTTAATATCCTTAAAACGATCTTTACCATCGTTCACAACTGTAGTAATATTTGACGATAAAAAAGAAATAATTTCATCACATTCACTAGTGACATTTAGTTATTCTGTGTTTTTACTAAAATATTTATTATTTTCATATATTCCATGATAAAATATGTGTTCTTACAACTCCTCTAAACTAAATAGACTTGAACAACAACATTGGAATAAAAAAAATGGATTTCATAATGTTCATAAGAAAGATCTATTATAACCATGATGAACTGTTTAAACCTATCATCATAATCATTTATTATAATAAGAATCCATCCATTCGAAATTAATATCCATCATATTTTATTCAATAATATTTATATTTAACAGTAAATAAATTAAGAGCAATACAACATGCATGTATTTTTGTAATAGGTTGTTCATTATACACACATGCATATTTCCAACATATTTGATTTAAATTATTATTACATCCTCAACATGTAATAATATATGATGATGAAGAATTATATAAATAAAAATTATAATAACATTAATTTTTTTATTTCAATAAAGTCTTATAATAATTAATTTTATTTTTTGGAATATATTCATCTAGGGAGATGTTTCACTCTCATACAATATCAATTTGTACAAGAATCCTATGATTTTTTATAATTGATTAAGTATTAGGGTAAATATAAAAATATTTCACTATCAAGTCGTATATCAATAAAAATTTTAATTTTATTCAATGTTACTATAGTGTAAAAAGCCATATGGTGTGATAAAACACTTTAATGATGACTTTTGAAATTATAAAGACATGTTACAATGATTGAATATGGTCTGACAAACAATTTATGATATTTAACTAATCATATATCAACATTTTCAAATTTTACTAGAAAATGAAAGATTATAAATATTCATAAAATTATGAAAACCAAAATAATTAAAAACTATTGTAAAATTTCATTAAATTCATCATGATTTCCAAAAATCAAGTCAATCTACCAACATGCAACCTCGCAAAGCTAAAAAAATAATGTTATACAATTGAAATCCAATAACAAAACTCTAAAAACAAGACTAGTGGGTTCTAAACCTAATTGTTAACATTTAATGACAAATATATTTTAAAAATCACATCATAGATTACCATATTCCATGAAAATCAATATATTCATCAAATTAAAATAATATCATGAATTTTTATTCAATAAAAATTTATTTTGAATCCAATGAATGGATGGAAACATGACCAATAAGAAAATACATTGACGTATTATAGGATAAGTTGTGGAAAATAGTTTATAATCACCACTATAATAATATAAAAAAATGAATCATTAACAATCTAAAATTGTAGTGCAATTACAAAATATTACTAGGTTTGTCCCCCATAACTCCTCAGAAATAATAAAAATATGTGATTTGTATGCCATGACTCATTTGAGACATGCACAAAATTAATATTCAAAATTACACATTTTATTTTGAGGGTTCGAATTTCTCCAAAATATCCCATGAGATCACATCAGTGATCATCATTTCTAGAAATAATGAATGAAAAAAGGAACATAGATCACTATTATTGTTATTTTAAATGAATGGAAAAAGGTTTTTTAATTCTATCAAGAAGTGCAGATGGATGAAATGTGGATCAGAAAAAAATATATTTTTATCAATGTTAATAAATAATGTAATAATCAGTGATATATTTAGTGTTGGAAAAGTTTATATTTAGAGTAAAAAATTATAGTTTAAAAAATTAAAAATATAATTTAATTATTTAATGAAATTCTAATTATATAATTTTAAATAATAAATATAAAAAATTTAATTTATAATATATAACTGTAAATAATGAAAAGTAATAATGATATGTGGTACAAGACCCACTAGGATGTGTCCTAGGATACTAGTACGATGTTCGTATATTGATCACCCTAATTGCCGTAGGAAAACCAGTGAATGTGGTGTGTGGATAGTGAAAAAAAAGAATGATGGGGGTTATGTTCAATGTTTATCCGAAAGAGAACTTGTCTTTATGAACTCTAGCCACGTGATTCCAAAAAGAATTACCAGACCTTTGATAAGTCAGGAATTAAGAAATAACACAATGTTTTCAATAAAAACTCAACATAATAACATTACCTAAATTCATTTTGTCCATATAGTACAAGGGGTGCTATTTATAGCCAAATAAAATTTAAATTCTAATCACACATGGGGTGGATAATTAAATTAGACTAATGGATTCTTTTGAAAACATTGTAAGTTGACAATATTAGGAGATATGTATCACACCGTTTTGGAAAAGTAAACAAAATTATACCCCCACCTATTGAATTTGAACATTCCATGGTCAGGTATGCATGATAATTTTTAACACCCCATGGGATAGATATTTATAAGATTTTTTTGGTCCATAATTAATGTAATTATAGGCACAAATGAATCCCTAAATAAAGGGTGTTTCCCCTCTACATGAAATTCCATTATTAACCCATTTAAGAACTCTTTCATTCTTTTGGTATGTCCCCTTGTCATTGGGCCACCAATTCTATGCAATGGGCCTTCTGAAATCATGTGCCTTCTACCGTCCTCATCTAGTCCACCTTCATCCCCTTGATGGCCATCCGTTACATGATCCAAATCATCTCCTACCTCATCAAAATTATTTTTCCTTGAATATGAAAATTTAGAGGGAGAATGATCAGCAACATTAAAGGAGATGCTAAAAATTCCATACCTGTTGGCAACTCAATATTGTAGGAATTATCATTGATATTCCTCTAAGGGTCAGGGATCAGATGGGAATTTAATGGTTGAAGGTGGTCTTGATGAGGAGAGAAGAAGACGGATGATTGTACATGACTTACTTTGAGGTATTTGAGGCCCAATGAAAAGGGAGTGGAACTAGAAAATGAAGGAGGCCTTAAATAGGTTAATTATGGAATTCCAAGAGGTGTCCCTACAACCATTTATGGGGAAGTATCTGAGACAATAATTACATTAATTGGAGCCCAAACATTATTTTAAAAATCCTTCTTATGCGGTGCTAAAAATTTTCAATCCCACCCCACCTTGGAATCTTAAAATTCAAAAGGTTATGGTCTACTTATCGTTACATTTCCAAAAGGGTGTGCTACATGTCTCCTAATGTCATGGTCAAGTTAAAAAGTTCATAGAATCATAATATACTCTTTCTAAATCTTAATTACTATGATTTTACTTATTTAATGATCAACACCATGGGTAATTTTAATTTCACGTTCCTATGTCTATAAATAGCCACCCTTTGTACTCTTGAGACATCATGAATGAAGGTAAAGTAATTATGGTGAGTTGTGCTTTCATACTTTGTGTTCATGATTAATTAATGACTTATCAAAGGATTAGTCATCTCTTATGGTGTCATATGGATAGATTTCTTAATGACAAGTTCTCTTTGGGTTCAACTTGGACAATTTCTCCCTTCCGTCTCATTTTCACTCTCCACACAACACATTCACTTATTTTGAAGTTGTGATCTAGGATATAAACACTCAAACATTGTGCAAGGTTCCTAGGATTCATCCTAGTGGGTATTTCATCCTGTATCATTTGGTATCATAGATTAGTTTCAATAAATCATGTTATTTATTTCTTAAACAATATTCCATATTCATTTATCTTGAATCGGTCCAACATAAATTCTTTTCCATTTTCATATTCACCTTCAAATGTGATTTCCTCATCATTTAAGATTTATAGAATGTTATTTTTGTAGTTTAGATTCTCATATTTCTTCTCCATCTTGGATCATCGAAATCAAAGTTATATATCATGAGATTTATTGGGTTCATATTTTGTGATGAGTTTAGAAATTTCAAAACCACACAACTCACACATTTATTCAATTTGGTGTTACAAATTATATCTTATCCTTCAATTACTTATTAAAAATTCAATTTTTTTTCTTCTACATTTATTAAAAAAATGTTCCCCAAAATCCAAAAAATTGTCAAAAAAATTAAAGGCCAAAAAATTGAAACATTTTAAATTCAATGTCCCATTTTCATTCTTCTTCATCCATTTTATCCCCCTTTTAGAATTTTTCATGTTGAATAAATTCTGAATATTATCTATTAATTATAATTTGGTATTTCCACCTTTCAATGATCCTTCAGATATGTTGATATTAGGGATGAATTCTATCGAAATATGTTGAGGGGTAAAAGAAAAGAGTGTTACATTTGGATAAAAGACGAAATTGAGTGAAACACAAGAGAACATATTATTATTGAGTTTAAACACTAGAGGTAGTGGTTGAGGTCCATTTTTCATTCACTTCATTATTTCTCATAGGATTTCTAATTGGTGGATTCGAGTAACACCAATGAAGTGAAAATTGAGTTTTTCATGAGTGTTGTACCAGAGAAATTACAAATATTGAATGCAATGATTGATGAACTACAATCCCCTTACAATTATAGAGAATTAGTAATGGGGTGGTCATTGATGAAGAGGAGGAGTTATCTGATTTTCCTAAGTCACCAATTTGCAGAAATCAACCATTATGGATGAAATCCAAAGATATTTGAAGATTAATGTTGATAATACCTTTATTCAAGGGTATGAATTGTCCATTAACATACAAGAAATGGGAACAATTTGTATAGCATTTTAGTGGTTTTCAAAACTATTCAGAGGAAAAGAAGGTGGATTTTGTGGTTGTGGAATTCACCATCTATGTGATTATTTTGGAGGGACCAACTACAAGTGAGTCAATGATGAAGTTGAGAAATAATAATCAACACTTAGGAGGAGATGAAAGTGGTAATGCGTAAGTGGTTCATTTGTGGCCACAATATTCATGATTTTTCCTCATGTTTAAGGGTTTGAAACAAGGGACCATGAGTTTTGAGGAGTGTCACAAAGAGATAGAGATCATCATTATTCGGTCGAATATTAATAAGATGCTAGAGGACACCATGAAAAGGATTTTGAATGGCCTCAACCATGACATTAGAGACATAGTAGACAAGCACCACTACATGGACATGGAGGATATACTTCACATCACTACCAATGTTGAGAGAGGCATGTAAAGGGAATAAGGATGCACCCTATATAATATGGTAAGAAGACTAAATATTCATTCATGTTTATGGATTACAATAAACAAGATCATGTATGGGAACACAAAAATGATTCAAAGGAGGTTCCAAAAATAAAACAATTCATTCCAAAATCCAAAGATAAAAATGATGGTAAGGTTGTTTCCAAATATCATGATATCAAATGTTTTAAATGTAAATTATTTGGAAATTTTTCCTCATAATACCCAAATAATCGGAGAATGAATATTTTGGATGATGGAGATGTTCATAGTGCTAGTTGAAGCGACGATGAAATTCCACCCCTTGATGATGATTTAGATGTTGAAGTAGAAAACCTCATACATGAAAAAATGCTTGAGGAAAGGTGTGCTTTGAGTGCTCAACATGAAGAAGAACAAGATCGATAGAAATTGGAGAAAATTTACTATACTAGATGCCTCATCAAAGATAACTTCTATATTATGATTATTTATGGGGGAAGTTGTAAAAATGTAGCAAGTGGTTTGATGGTAGATAAATTCAGATTAGCTACAACTAGACATCATAGCTGTTATAGACATCAATGGATAAATAATAGTTGGGATATCAAAGTGACTAAGATAGCACAAGGTCCATTTTCTATTGGTATGTATGAAGATAAGGTGTTATGTGATGTTTTTCCCATTCATGATAGTCTCATATTATTGTGAAGACCTTGGAAATTTCATAGGAGGGTGAAAGAATATTGATACACCAACCGTTATTATTTTGAGTACCAAGCATGACGGGTATTCTTACATCAGTAAGGCCTTTTAAATATTATGAAGACCATGTGAGGATTGAGAGAGATTATGAGAAGAGAGAAAAAGAAAAGAGGGAAAAAATATAGAGAACGAGAGGAGTGTAAAAATTATGTGTGAAAAAGGTGTATTGGGTCAAATAGAAAAAATAATGGATAAAAAAGAGTTGAAAAAAATAATTAAAATAAGAGTGAAAAAAAGTGTTGAGGGAAATGTAAGCTTATTTTCAAGAAAAAGGAAGATAGAGTGAGATTTAGATGGGGAGAAAACTCTCTTGCTTGTATGCATGGGAGAATATTTTACCACTAAGTCTCCAAACCATCAATTCCATATACAGTAATGACTCTTTTGTAGGAATTTAGGGAGGTGTTTCTTGAGGAAATTCCAGATGGCATACCTCTCTAGTGGGGTATCGAACACCACATCCACTTCCTCCTCGGAGAAATGATTCCAAATCACCCGATATATCGAACTCATATGGAAGAGACTCGAGAAATTCCATGACAAGTGGACGAATTTCAAAGGAAGGAATTTGATCAAGAGATATTTTGTCCATGTGATGTACTGGTAATTATTGTCCAAAAAAATATAGTAAGTGGAGAATGTGTGTTGATTGTCGAGCTATCAACAAAATCATGATAATGTATCTATATCACATACCTCATTTAGATGATATACTTGATGAACTCCATGTTTCATGATTGTTTTCTTAAATTGAACTAAGGATTGGATACCATCAAATTACTATTAAATAGGTAGATAAATGGAAAACATCATTTTATCATATATTTGGGTTATATGAATGGATTGTTATGCCTTTTTGACTAACTAATACACTGAGTAGATTCATGAACTTAATGAATCACATTTTCCATCCATTCATTTGGAAATCTCTTGTTGTTTATTTTGATGACATCCTTCTTTATTCTAAGAGCATGGATGATCATCGTGAACAATTGAAACATGTTTTCGAGACTCTTAGGAAAAGTAGGTTATTTGGAAACAATGGCAATGATGATTTTGTAAAAATTAGGTTGTTTTACTTAGTTTTCATGTTGAAGGTTATGACAGGGGTTTATTTAGAGAAGGTCATGGTGATATGGGACTGACCATCACAAAATAATGTCAACAACATGAGGAGCATCCATGGACGTTCAAGTTTCTTTTGAAGGTTCATGAGGGATTTTTCAACCATTGTATCACCATTGAATGAGTTGTTCAAGAATGGGGTGAGATTAATGTGGGGATGTCTCAAGAAGATCCCTTGTCCACACTTAAAGGTATGTAGACCAATTCACATATCTTTATTGTACCCAACATTTATAATGTTTTTTAGGTTGACTGTGATTCCTCTTGAATAGGAATTGGGGTTGTTTTAATGCATGGCTCAAAAACTATTACCTACATTAATGAGATGCATCATAGGGATACATTGAAATACTTTATCTATGATCACTAATTGTATACCGACAAACAAACCATTGAAAATTAGCTTCATTAATTGTGTCCAAGGTAATTTGGGATTCATTTGAATCATGAAAGCATAAAATTTCTTTAAGTAACAGTGAATGTAGAATAGGAGACATGAAATATGGATGGAATTTATTGAAACATTTTCTTACTTCATTAAGAACAAATAATGGAAATAAACTACTTTCACTGATTCTTTGTCTAGTAGACACACTCTTATCACCTCTATGCATGCTAAAATACCTGTTTTTGAAATATTGAAATTAAAGTGCGAGAATGATGCTGATTTTTTGGAAATTCGAATGTTGTGAGAAAATCATGGGAAAATGATTTTTTGAAAAAAATATGGATTTATTTTTCAGAAAAATAAATTGTGTGTTCTAACTTTTTCCTTGCGTGAATTGCATGTTAAAGAAATTCATGGTGGTTTAATAATGGGGCATTTCGGGGTTGAGAAATATTTTTCCTTATTGAGAGAACATTTTTATTGGCCTCACATGTGTTGGTATGTGGTTGGTATTTCTGAAAATTGTACTATGTGTAAACATGAAATATCAAATGTGGTTATAAGTGGCTTATAAAATACTTTATCTATTTTTCTCATCCTTGGGTTGACATTTTAATGGATTTTGTGGCTGTCGTTCCAAGATCACAATTAGGTAAGGAAAGAATCTTTGTGCTGGTGGCCAGGTTTAGGAAACTCGTACATTTTATTTCTTGTTATAAAACAGATGATGGAACTTATTTCTCTGAATTTTTTTCTTGAAATTTTTAGTTTTCATGAATTAACCAATAGAATTGTGACTTATAGTGATGTCAAATTTCATAGTCACTTCTGGAGGACATTGTGTAATAAACCTGGAACCAAACTACTATTACCCACCACAACACACCCACAATTATATGAAAAAACTGAGGTGGTCAATGGAACACAATACACATTGCTTAATTCCATTCATAGAAATAATTTTACACATTGGGAAAGATGCTTTCCTCACATTGATTTTTTTTATAATCGAGTGGTTCACTCCACTACTAAGGAATCACAATGTGATGTTGCGTATAGTTTTTACCCATTAACTCAACATCATTATTACCTTTACATGATAATAAATTTTATAATATTTAAATTGAAAAAATGAAATTTTTTGAAGGAGTTTCATGAAATGGTAATTTCAAATATTCCATGGAATAATGCACAAGTAGTAAAGTATGCCAATAAAGTTTGGTGAAAATGGTGTTTCTACCTAGAGATTGGGAGTCGGTACACATAAGGAAGAAGAGGTTACTATAGAAACTAAAATCAAACATCATACAAAATGATCTGTTCTTTTAAATGTCTTAGAGAGGATAAATGATAATGCCTACAAGATTGAGTTACCTGACAAGTACGAAAATGTTATTGCCACTTTAATGTTTCTGACCTTTCTGCCTTTGAATTTTCAGATTCAATGAAAAATCCTTTTGAGGAGGGAGGAGATAAATAAGATCATGTCACAAATAGGGATCAAGGGCTTGAAGGAAGTGTTGAGGAAGAGGGAATAAGGTACATGATTTTATATGACCCACAGGGATGAATTGGTGGCCTAATGACATAGGAACAAACCCAGAGAATGAAGGAGGCTTTAAATGGGTTAATCAGGGAATTCTAAGAGGAGGACCTACAATATCAATTGGGGAAGCATCCAGGCCTACAATTACATTAATTAAGGCCCAATAATTCTTTTAAAGTTCAAACCAACATTTTTAAACTAATTTTCAATCCCACCCCACCATGGAATCTTCAATGTCAAAACGATGTTGTATACTTGTCTTTACTTTTCCAAAAAGGTGTGTTACTTGTCTCCAAAAGTAATTTTCAAGTGCCAAACACTATACATGTTTCCTAGGAAACATCCTAGTAGGTCTTTCATAACATATAATAATATCTATGAAAAGTAAATCTCTATCTAATTGTGGATGATGTTATGATTTACATTGTTATGCGAACCACTACTTCCTCAAATGTACCCAACCCAATCTATAGGTTGAAACACCATTTTCTGCACCCCTTTTTGGAATGTTTCCCAAATTATTCATTCTTCTTCTCAATGTTCTTATTTACCTTTGAATGATACTCCTACACAAAATTTTACATTCCCTCATATTCAATATTAGAAAAGAAAAATTGTAGGCAATAGTAAAACATCATTTGGATTCAATGGGTTAAAACCATACACAACATCAAATAGTGAATCATTATTAGTAGAGTGAACCACTCAACTATAAGAAAAATAAATGTGAGGAAAAATTATTTCCCAATCATTAAATTTTTATCTATGTATGGAAGAAAACAATTTGGAATGTTCTATATGGACCACCTCAGTTTGAACATTTGATTATGGGTTTGCAGTGGTGGAGAAAGAAAGTTTGGTTCAATGTTTGTTCCACAATGTCCTCAAAATGTGTCTTTGGAATTTGACATCCCTATCACTCACAATTCTCATGGGTAATCCATAGAACCTAACAATTTACATAAAAATAAAATCATCTCCATGATTTTCATCATTGGTTTTAGAACAAGTAATAAAATTATATTTTTTACTAAACGTGTCCTCGGCCACAAAGTTGTTATCCTTACCGGATTGTGATCTTGTAATGTCGAACACTAAATCAATTGAAATTTCCACAAAAGGATGAGAAGAAACATTCAAATGGGTGTATAATATATGTGGAAGTTCATTCAACCTTGCATGTTTAAAAAAATTATAATTTTCATAAACACTAACCATATCCATATGCATGTGATGCCAATAAAAATGTTCAATCAACATGGAAACAGTTTTCCCAACCCAAAAAAACCCAATTTATCCACCACTACGAGTTTCTATAATATCAAATAAATGCGTAGAAAATCATTTTATAGACACTTCATTTCTCTAAAAAATAAATCTTTCATGTTTCTAAATATCAATTTTCCATGTTTTTCACACAAATTCCAAATTTCAGAATAATATGCATCATTCTTATATATGCTTTTCAACATTTAAAAACCATGTATTTTAGTATGCATAAAAGTGATAAAATATTATCTCCTAGACAAAGATTCGTGGAAAAAATTTTCATTTCCTTATTTATTCTTAATGATATAAGGAAATGATTCAATAAATTCATTCCATCTTTCATTCATCCTATTCATCTTTCATTGTGTCTTAATAAATTTTAGTCTTTCATGATCTGAATGAATTAGAAAATTGTTTGGAAAAAAGTAATGTTAAAAATTTTCAAAATATCTTTTGAGGGATTATAATTCATTGTCATAGTTAGAGTAGTTATATGTGGCCCTGTTAATCCTCTATCTAATGTAGTTTACAAAGCATAGAGTTTTTCATTAAAACAACCCAAATTCTAGTTCTAGTGGAATCACACTCAACGTCAAAAACAAATATGTAGGGTATAATTAAGAGAGGTGAATTGGTCCACATAACTTTTAGTGTGGAGAAGATTGCTTTTTGATCACTTGTACACTTGGAGATCACACATTTCGTGAAAAAAAACTTATTCAATGGTTTTACAAGGATTGAAAATTCCCCCATGAAATTTGGTAAAAACTCCCAAGTCCATGGAACCTCCTCACCCCATTGGAATTCATTCATGTTGGCCATTCCCAAATCACCTGAACCATATCTCCATGAACCCTCAAGAAATCATATAATACGAAAAAAGAAATGAAAATAAATAAATTAAAATATAATTTACTTTTTTCCTTGTTTGAAATCCATCTCTTTTTTCTAAGAGTCTAAAAACATCTTTCAAATGTTCATGATGTTAATTAAGGCTTTAGAATAAACTATGATGTCATCAAAATAAGAAACCAAAATTTTTCAAATGAATGGATGGAAAACATGATTAAATTTGTAAATGAAAGTACATGGGGTGTATGATTTAGCAAAATTCATAAGTATCCATTCATACAACCCAATCATAGTTTTAAATTCATTTTTCCATTCGTCACCACATTTCATTTAATTTGACGGTATCCACACCTTTGATCGATTATTGAGAAAATGCATGCACCATAGAGTTCATCAAGAATATCAACAAAATTAGTTATGGGATAGTGTGTTTTATGGTTATTTTTTTGTTCAATCGAAAATCAATGTAAAATCACAACATACCATCATTTTTTGGGATAATAATTACTATAACCACACGAGGACTCTGGATCTCTATAAAAACTGCATCCATAGAAATTATTCCACTTGTATTTGGATTTTTTGAGAATATTATTGGTTATCCAAATAACTTATTCGATTGGAAAATGTATATTCTATTATAAAGTCAATGTGGTGCTCGATACCTCACAAGGTAGGTAAGCCTTTAGGGATTTACTCAGGAAACAATACCCCAAATCCTAAAAAAATAAACAAAAACATAAAGTAAATGATTGATTAATAGAGTGAGTGGAAAAATTTACCCTTTTAATAGATGAAAGATTGCATTACCCCATCTAAATTCCTCTCTATCACTAATTTTCCTAAAAATCAACTCACTTTTCCCTCAAAATGCTTATTTTAACTCTTATTTTTACATTTGTTTTCAACTCTTTTCTTTCTATCATTTTTTTATTTTACTCCTCACTCCCTTTTCACTCTTGATTTTACACTCTTTTCATTCAATAAATTTTTCTCTCTCTTTTATTTCTCTCTCTTCTTATAATCTCTCTCAATCCTTACTTTGTCTTCATTATCTTGAAATTTCCTCAATGGTGTAATAATATCCATCATCCCATTATACTCAAAATAATATCGATTGGTGTATCCATATTGTGTTTCCCTCTATTTAAATTTTCATGGTCTTCCCCACATGATATAACTAGCATGCATTAGAACAAAATCACACATCATGTTGTCTTCATACTTACAAATATAAATTAAAACATGTGATTACTTAGTCACTTTAAATCCACAATATTATTGAACTATTATAGTCTATAATGCCTATTATTTCTAGTGGTAGAAAATACCAACACATCAACCATCATACCACATACTATGCTTTTACAACTACACCGCATCAATAATCATTATAAATACCTTATATATGAAAATTCATCTTGTACAAATAATATTATCCCTTTTCTCTTGATCTTGTTATTCTTTGGGATGAGCACTCAAAGCACACCTTCACACGAGCTTTTCTGCATGTATGAGGATTTATAATTACACATACAAGTCATCCTAAATTTGTGAAATTTCATCTTCACTTGAGCATAACTAAGAACATATCCATCAACCAAAATAATCATTTTCCTCATTTTTGGTCATTATGAGGAAAAATTTCCAAATACTTGACATTTAAAATATTTTATGTCACATGATTTGGAAAAAACATATCCTCCATTTTATTATTGGATTCTAGAAAGAATGATTTTGGTTTAGTCACCTATTTTTAATCCATTTTTTGTTACTATACATTACCTTGTGGTTAGGAATCCTTGAACAAGAATGAAGATTTTGAATATCTAACATATGATGTAGTGGCCATCCTTCTGGCCTTTACTTTCCACTAC
This sequence comes from Viscum album, assembly GCA_963277665.1. NCBI lineage: Eukaryota > Viridiplantae > Streptophyta > Magnoliopsida > Santalales > Viscaceae > Viscum > Viscum album. Next base: position 584,791,027 of record OY728137.1, read on the forward strand.
TATTTGGTATCCATGTGAAGTGGATCCTTCATGTCTAAGTAGTGTTGTGGGTCCACTGCATCTCAAATGTCATGGTTGAGGCCAGTGAAAATTCCTTCCATGGATTCCTCTCACTCCTCGTCAATATTTTCCTAAATCATGACAATATCCATATATTTTTGATACTCCTCAGCACTCAATGACCCTTGTTTCTAATCCTGAAACTTGAGGAAAAAATCCTGATAATAGTTGCTAGAAATGAACCAATTATGCATTTCCACGTTCATATCCTCCCACGTGTTGATGGGTATTTATCCACTTCGTTATCAAGTCACATTTATTTTTTCCCACGAAACACATGAATATTCAGTGAATTACATAGCCACAAACTTCACATTTTTTCTCTGAATATGTGTGAAAACCAAAAACATGTTCCACATTTCATTACCAATATAAATATGTTTTGGGTCCATTATTTCCTCTTTATTAATGAATCCTCAACTTTACTCCCCCACGATAACATGCTTTCTTCCATGGTGGATGATTTCTCCAAATTGGTGACTAATGAAAATTGGATAGCTCCTCCACTAATTCAATGACCAGCCTCCTTGGTGGTGGTACAGAATATGAAGGGTATTCCCATTCATCCATCCTCACATTCAAACATTTGAATTGTTCTTTAAAACCCTCGTGAGCAAACTAATGTCCACATCATAAGTGGTACTCACCTCCACCATTTTGGAATCCTATGTGAAAAAAAATCAAGAGAATGGAAAATGGACCTCAAACTCTCTCTCGCATGTTTACACTAAAAAAATAATTTTTTTCTATTACTTTATTGAAATTGCATTTTTAAAAAATTGTAACACTCATTCCTTTTACCACTATCATTTCTTCTTATAGCGTTCTTACCCTATTTAAAAAAATGAAAGGACCACTGAAATGTGGAAATTCTGACCAAGTATACAAAGATAAAACTAAAAATGTATTCATGATGAAAAAAGGGAAGAGGAAAAAAATGGATGAAGAAAAATGATAATGGATGTAGAATTAAAAATGTTGCATTTTTTAATCCTTAAATGTTTTTTTTGGATTTTTGGGATCTATTTTTGTATAAATTCAGTAGCAAGAAGATGATTTTTTCAATATTTTTATGTAGGGGAAGAAATAATTTGAATAGTAAAATGGAATAAGAGTGTGAGTTCTGTGGTTTAAAAATTGAAGAATTTGTCACAAAATATGAACCAGTCGTATCTCATATTTTATATATTGGATGTAAATTATTCCAAATGCAGAAGGATGATGTGATTATAAACTCTAAGATTGATATAATGTAAATCCAAAATAATGAAGAAAGGATGTCTGTAGGTGAAGACAAAAATAGAATAGAACTGATGTCAACCTAATTTTAAGATAAATGAAGATGGAATAAGGGGTAAAAATGAAGAAACATGATTTCATGAAAGTGGGATCTGGTACCAAATTATATGTGTTGAAAGAAAATCTAGGAAGTGTATTAGGAACCTAGCAAAAAATTTTATATTGAGAACCCTGATCTCCGCTAGAGAACATGTGGATGGGGTGTGCAGATAGTGAAAAAGAGAAGGAAGGGGGAAACTGTCATGGTAGAACTCAAAAAGAACTTGTCTCTATGAACTCTAGACAAAAGTTTTTATAAAGGATGGACAATCAATTTATAAGTAAATAATTATGCAATAACACAAAGGATTGAAGAAAAATGCACCAGAATAACATTACCTAAATTCCTAATTTCCAGAGAGTAAAAGGGGTTACTATTTATAGATAATGAAACTTGAAATTTGAATCACACATGGGGGAAAATTAAATTATTCTAATGAAAAGTTTTACATAATCAAAAAATTCCAATGGGTTCTTTCGAAATATTTGGCACTTTACCATGACTTTTTGAGACAAGTAGAACACACTTTTAGAAAAGTAAATACAAGTAACCCATCACCATTTAACATTGAAGATTCCATGGTGGGATGGGCTTCAAAATTTGTTGTACCACATGGGTTGTATTTTTAAAGCATTTTTGGGCCTTAATTAACGTAATTTTAGGCCCAAGAGCTTTCCCCCATGTAAGTTTGTTGGACATCATCTTGGAATTCCATGAATAACCTATTTTAGGCCTCTTTCATTCTCTTGGTCAGCTACCTTGTCATTAGGCCACCAATTCCTCAAAATGGGTCTTGTGAAATCATGCCCCTTTCCGCCTCAACACCATGTCCGCCTTCAACCCTTCGATGCCCATTTGTGCCAAGATTGTCATCAAATAAACTAAAAAAATATTACATTTTATTAATTTTAAAAAATAATAAATATGATTATGTAATATTAAATGTATAAATAATATTAATTTAATATATTTTTTTAAATAATGAATAAAATAAATTAATTATGTAAAATATAAATTTTTAAAAATGATAACATTTCAAATAAAAATGAAAAAATTATAGAAAATCATTCTAGTAAAAAACAATTATAATTAATTACTAATTAAGAATTATCTATTAATAACAAGAAAAATATTTAAATAAAGAAGAATAAAAATAATGATTAAAAATAAATTATATACATTATAAAAATGTTGAATATATTAAATATTTAAAAATATTTATTTTAAATAAATATTACAAATCAATAAATTATTTAAATAGTATACTAATATATATTAAAAATAAAAAAAATAAAAAATATATTAAATGGTAAGAAGTAATAAATTTTATAGATGATAAATAAATGATTAAATGTTAAATTCAATAGTGCATAGTAAAAAACAAATCCTTTAATTTCAAAAATATTAAAATAAATAATTAAAATTTTTATTTATATAATGGCTAAAATATTAATAATGAATAAACATTAAAACAATATTACAAATTACTTTTATGATATGTTATTTGTAATAAAGTACTAATTAATTATGAATGAATACTAATTTTATAAATATTTAAATAAAAAATTGTTATAATTAAAATATATAAGTATTAATTATATAAATTGTGTACATATTAATGTATGAAATATTGATATTTAAAATTATATAGATAACAACAATAAACAAAAACATTAAAAAATTAATTGAATGATATTTTATATTGAATAAATATAAAAAATCAATAAATTATATAATGTATTAAAAAGTGTAAATATTTCAAATAAATAAATAATATTATGTTAATAAAAATTACATTAAATTGTTTTTTGTTCTTAGTCACACACACTCTAGTAAACATTGAGGGAGGCCACCAATATCAACTACCGTAAGCTAGGAACACCTAACTATGGTGTTCTTGTTAAATGTGATCCCTAAAAGTATGGTGCGCCTTGTTGAGATTTTTAGTAACGTTTATCCTTTAACATTTTATTTTTTCGAAGGCTGTCACATTCTCCCCCTGTAATTATCGATTTCTTCATTGTAGACCCCACAACACATACCGTTGCAGTTCCAGTGCATTTTGTACATGTTATTGGATTTTAATCCATTTTCATAGACAAAACCTCTCTGGGCATTGAACCTAGTCATGGTATTCATCCCATCAGACTATAGGTTATTAGTCCCCATAAAAACTAACAAGACAATTGAATTCCCCCAATAGGGTTACACATTCTTGTTTAGTTCACTTTGTCCGCACTCACACAAACCATGAGAATCTTCCCAAGAGTTCAACGAACCAGATACCAATCAATTCTAGGAACTCTTTAACGTTCATTTATTATTAGGAAATCTTTCGAAATGGAAGGTTCCCCATGTTTACATGGTTAGTAACATGTCATCATTTATATTTCATTATTCAATATGTGTTACAATATTTTAAATATTTAATGTGAATATATTTTTATATATTCAAATATGATCCCTATTTTATGTATTTATATTATTTATTACATTCATGGAAATTATAAGAAAACGAAAAAACTAACACACCCCTAGGTTGTCAAGGACTGTTCTCAACCACCTCCAACAGATGAGTAACTCTATATACGACTCATTAAAATTTTATGGGATTAAGGAAATATTTCATGAAATCCATTACATGTCTTGAAGGACCTATCATCCAGATGTAATGGACACCTCCTGATGACTGGCACTACAGTAGCATGTGTCGGGGTCTGCACCCCTACTTGCGACATCATATACACCATTGTGTTTGTTAGTAGCTACATTAGTGGCCCTAGATATCATAAATCAAATTCTAAAATTTATTTAATATATTTAATAGTATTCATTTTTATAAATAATATTTTAATTAATCTATATATTTATTGTTATGTAAATCATGTATATATATGCGATGGGGGTTGGCTTGCTCGGGTTTTAGTCATGGGGAATGGTTTTTTGTCCTGTAAATTCCATGGTGGGGTGGGGGGTGCAAATATATTATGTTGTCTATCTTATAATATATATATATAATCTATTTTTTAAATATATATAACTATTTATATATATATTATTTAAAAATATATGAATATTTATATACAAAATAAAATAACCATTTTGTCATTTATAAATGTTAACTAAAATATAAACAAATAATTAGTTTATTATTGAAAAATAATATCTATTCAAGATGGTCTGTTATTAGTGATTTTTAGCACTAATAAAGGAAATGTTCATTAGTGATTTTAGCTAATAATGATAAATGATTATTCCCTATGAACATGTTTTTTACACTAAAAAAAGGATAGCAAGAAGTATTAACGATTATATAGTATTGATATAGAAGTGAATTTGTGGGGGTCCTCTTTTTCCTCATCCAATATTAATTAAAGAACATTACTAAAAAATAATAATTTACATTGATGTGGGGAAAAGAGGAAAAACATTTTGAAAACTAACAGGAAAACACATGTAGGAATATGTAATGAGGGATACTCAATATTGAATCCTCCCTAGGACCCTCATGGATGCAGTCTCCCATATACTCCATAGGGGAAGAAAATAATTAAAAAATAGATATAGAAACATGAAAAATTATGATGTGAATAATAATAATAATAATAATGAGGAATATTTTCATGTTTAATCTAAAAAAATTTCAATTTCATTAATATAAGTTTAAATTTAAATATCCAAAAATTAAAATAATCATCTATTTGAAAAATTTAATCATTAAATTAAAATCATGAAGGGTTTGTAGGGAAAATATTAGATAGGGAACACTTTGTAGGTAAAATATAGTTAAGAACACAATTTGATAACCCTGATTATTTATTTATACTTGATATTGTCTAAGCATGTATTACAACACTTATTTAATAGTGCACTATAAAAATGAATTATGAAATAAATTTCAAAAAATTATTTCTTTAGATATATTAATTAAAAAATATATTATTTATATTTTATTATTTATATTTTATTATTTATATACATATATCTGGATGTCATAATATCAATTTTAGATATTAATTCCATTGGATTTAAACCATTTCTAAAAACTTCTTGTATTGATAATCAATCATCATAACACTTATAAAAATTTAAATCAGTATGAATTGATCTTTAATGATGAAAATATCTATAAAGTGTGACCAGAATAATCCTAGAAAAAATAATTTCATGATACCAACACTAGGTATGTTTCCCTTATTACATAGGAAGAAAATGTAAAATGGAGAAATTAATTCCCTTTAATTTTTGTTATTTTCAATATATGTGTGCTACCCATGACTGGGGGTTTGTGGCACATTCCCTAGGGTCTGCCCGATATCTAATGAAAGCGAGTTTGAAACACAGTTTATAAATCATATATCAGTTATTAATACAAATTTCACCTATTCAATTTTATCATTACTTATCAAAGAAAACATTTATGAATACTAAATAAAAGTGATGATAAAACTTTCCTGTTATCAGTGCTAAAAAAGAGATGATAAAAGAATACATTTATCATTTAAAAATAGCTCTATAAAAAGGTATTATGAATACTTTAATTTTTTACATACTTCTACATCTATAAATGTGTGTTGTATAACGATCAACATATATCCATTAACTATACTAAATCAAATATTCTCTTATCCATGTGTCGTCACTGCCACTACTTTACTACCATGGCTTCCTCCCCACAATTCATGAAGATCATTCATTCCCCATCTCACTCCCTCCCCTCTCCATTTCCCATCTCCCTCCACCACCCCACCCCACCCCCACGAATAACCTCTTCTCCTCCGCTACGCCTTCGCCTTCCTCTAAACCATCCTGACCTCCCTCTCCTCCTTCAAATACGACTCCCCCGATTCCTACCGATGGTTCTAGGCTCATACATAGCATCACATCATTTCCAGCATCTAGGTTCATTGAATCTGATTCTTTCAACTCCTCTAGTTCCACGATGACCTTTCAGCAATGGCCGCTACTACCGACACTCCACTTATCATTGGGGAGGGTCTCACTGTTTTCTTGAATTCGACCCACCACAATGATTATAGTCCTCACTCTAACATTGATGGCTCATTTTGTATGTATTCGACCCTCAGTGGATGCCATCGACAAGATGGTCAACCCATCTATGGATTTGCAGAACCACATGAAAATTTTCCACCCAAATACATTTGTTTCATCTATATCTTCTCCCCACTTCTCCTTCCATTCTGCCTCCACCCTCAACCTTTTTTCTCTTCAATCCACCATTTTCATCCCCTCCTGCATGAGTTTTTTCTACCTCTACTATCCCCTTACTCTATTCATTGAAGTCTCTCATCTCTACTTCCAACCTAGATAATTTTCTCATAGCAATATCATTGTGTTTTTTTGATGATCTTGTTTCCTAACATCAACCTCCAATCTATCATGCCATGTATGCATTCATTGATTTCAAATACTTAACCTCCACATCTGATTTGCGACATGTATGGTTTCTTTATTTAGATTTATTATCATATTTCTCATATCATTTTTGTTTTTTAGGGTTTATGTTGTAACAAATACATGCCATGAAATATAATAATTTTTTTCATAAATTTTTGTTATTTATTCTCTTTTGGAGTTTAATTTTTTCATAATTATGGTTTGTATAGAGTATCCAGAATGATTGATACTTGTGTAATGTCTACACAATGGCTATACCTGGTGTTGTTAGCTACCTTGCTGTAATTTTAGGTAAAATATTAAATCAGGTGTTGTTGGCATTACTTTTTGAGTTTATGATTTCTATATTTATTTTATATATATATAGGAACCATCATGATTGATACTTGTGTAATGTGTATGCAGTGTCCATACTTGGTGTTGTTGGATTATCAGCTGAGATTTTACATAAAATATTATATATTTTTGTATCTTAGTGAGAAAGAAAATAAAAAAATAGTTGATTATTTTTATGATCGATTCTAATATGTTTTTTCATATGGTTTTTCTCTTTATATCTTACTTTTTGAAATTTGGAGTTAATGGTGATTTTATTATAGGATTGTGAGTCAAAAATATTAATCATTATTGTAAATTGAGTTAATAATCACAAGTATGTTAATCAAATGAGTCAATAATTGTAAGGATAAGGCATCCAACTCTACTTTATGAAATGTTGGATTATACTCACCTTATCATTGACATTTAAATTATGGTGTCATGATCTCCAAGTGTGAATGTTCTCATTCAGGCCCTAAATAAGTTTTTGCATGAGGGTGTGCAACCTCTGTAAAAAATGTATGATAATAAAAATTATTATATCTGCTAGCATGTATTTGTGACAACATGATTTAATTTATTATCTCACTTGAATATTGAAATATTGTAGGGAGACTCATTTATGGTAAATATAACCAGATGAGGAAAAGGCCCCATCAATTTGAAATCAATATTTTGATATTTCATTATCATGTTAACAAAAAAATGATTCTCGTATGCATAGCTAGGTCAAGAAAAGAGCTCCTCTAGTACGCACATTGGTTCGAACCACTATTGTATCCATTTTTGAATATAATGATGTTTTCTAATAAAAATATTCGATAGTTTTGTCATTTTTTTAATGACATTTAAAAAATATTTTCAGCAATTGTGTATCTACTTATTTAATATTATCTATTGCAGGATCAAATAAATTGTTAAGTGATTCCAATATACTTTATGTTCCAGAAAAATATTTTTGGAAAACATGTGTTGAGTTTACTGATTTTTGATGACTCTGGGTTATCTGTTTACTCATTAAATTCTCTTTATTCTTTTTTAATGGTTTTGAAATCTGAATTAATTGAGTAACCCCTTATTGATGGTTCTGGTATAGTGGTAGCGTGGCCATGGATGGAGCTTACATCCATTTCATTTTAACATTTCACACACTACTTCCCTAATTGTTTTTTGTGTGACATCTATTTCAAGGATATTATATGGTTATAAAATTTTATTAAATACAATTTCTCGCCTCTTCCTCCTAACAACAATTTTCATTTTATTAATATATATTTGTATTGATGTGGAATCTAAATAGTGGAAGATAAAGAATAACATCTTGGCTTTTGCCCAGCGATACCTTTATATAAATGTCTTTGGTTATAAATAAGTGATTTTTGATAATTTTGGGTGAGGAAATCTTCTACCTAATGACCTTCAAAATTTGTTTCCTATTATATATTAAATACACATTCCAAATTTTTTCAAAATTTCAATTTTTTCCTCATTTTTATCATAAAGATTGTAATTTCAATGTTTCTCCAAATATAATGGTTGGATCACATAGGATGCATGACATATTATGAAGTTATATATGTCAAATACATGTTCCATGTTTTTCATACAAATTTCAATTTTTTCGGCATTCTTATCCAATTACATCCTCTAATGTATACAATAATAATTAAATATATAATATGTTTTGAGATTTGTAGTACACTGCATGAAATATATAATCTAAAAGGACTATATGTAATAATATTATTAAATCCCTTAATTTCTAACTACATTGGTCCTAAATATTTTCTAGGAGTATTCCTATGATGGCTATTCTAGCAATAACAATCGATAAGTGGAACTCAAAAACAATTCATCATCAAATGGAACAATTATTGTAAAATATTCTATTTATATTATTCATTTTTAAAAATTATAATTATTTATTAACATTAACACTATGCAACATGAATGTATACTATGAAATATATAGTATGTTCATGTTGAAGATGCCTTTCATATATATACACTATGAGATATACTATTATTCACTACAACATAGAATATTATACTCTTCAATAATACACTTCAATGTGTACAAATTGCGATATGAAATATGTGATATTCATACAGTCCAATATGCGGCTATTAAAATTGAAAACACTACAACATTTATTCCCACAATGCAATATGCACACTATAAATGAAAACATTGCATACAATGCATACACTACAATATTCACACTGTAATATGCATACACTATCATATACACACTATAATAGGTGAATAAAGTTCATGCACTGCATACATTTAAATCTACACATTGCATACACAACAATATGTACTCTATAACTGAAAAAACTCCATACAGTGTATACATCACAATATGCACACAGTAAAAGCATACACTGCAATATTCACATTGTAAAAAGCATACACTGTAATATGCACCATGTAATAAGCATACACTGAAATATTCACACTATAATAGGTGCATACATTGCAATATACACATTTCATACACTGTAATATGCACACTGTAAATGAAAACATGACATACAGTGCATACACTGCAATATGCACTCTAAAAGCATGCAGTGTAATTTGTAATATTATTTAATTATCATACAATACAATGGAAAAAATATTAAATTTCTTAACTTAATTTGTTACACTGAAAGTTTATATGCATACAACACAAGAGTGTTTTTACACTACAATACATGTTTTTAACATATTAGAAATATTCAGCAATATGTTAAATACATAGGAATATAATGCAACATATATACATAAACATTAATATTTGATTTGCACATGCTTTCCCCTGATTATGATTTCTTCTTGAGTATATTGGGTCTCATATTTTTCTGTCAAAATTTATATAAAATATAGGATGCATATGTTTCATGTTCTAATATTACTTATAATTCAGTATCATGAACAACTTACTCAAGCACTATATCAATAATATCATTTTAGTCAATGCTAGGTGATGATTTATTTTTTTATCATTTAATTCAGGAAAAAAGGAATTCAAATAAATTTCTTTCACTTTGTATTTTTATATTTATGAGTGAATTCAATGAATTATAGTACAGTTAGTTAGTTCACATTTTTTTTGTTTAACTATGTGTGTATATGATTTAATATATAATAAATATTTGATTGAAACTACTCATAGAACAAAAAAAGAACACTTTTCAATTAGCATGAAAATGGATGTTTTTCCATAATGAAATTCACAATAAGTTTAAACCATGGAAATGAATTATGCATACATTTTAATTAGATAAAATGTGGGTATATTGTTTAAAATACACTGATGATTAGATTCATACTGCTCATAAAACAAAAAAATAACACCTTTAAATTAGAATGCTAATGGGTGTGTTTTCATAATGAACTATACAACTAGTTTAAACTGTGGAAATGAATTATGCATACATTTAAAATTGCATGAAATTTAATTTTCCATATGATTCATGCATAAAAAAACAGAATCATTGTATACCAAAAGTATTATGCATTGCCTATTCATATGAAGTACTATCTATTCTTATATAGAATCACAGTATTCCACAAATATTATGTAATACACAACCAGTTCCATAGATTGAAGGACAATATCATACTCATGTTCCTATTGTTTCACTTATTCAACAAGATATAACTTATCCAGAGTTTGAGAGTAATGATGAGGATTCAGTTCCAATTCAACTGGTATCGTTGCAGGATCTGGCAATGAATGATGGATTTTATTGTTGATGAATATGAGTAAGATGAAAACTTTATTAATGTTTTTTAGGAAATTCATGAAAAATTCCAATGTGAGTTGATGGTGATGATTTTTTATGTTGTTCGCAGCGATTGAAGTCACAAAAATTGAACCAATTGTAATAGAAGACTGATTGAGCTTGTATGATGGTTGAAGTTGTTCAATGAAGCATGAATGTCGACAAAGGGCGTAGATGAATTTATTAGATGCAACTAAATTGAATTTAAAATTGATATTTCATTGATGTATTAGATTTTGGTCTAATGAATAGATGGAAGAGATTCGAATGATGCTGATATGGATCTCTCAAATGGATGCACGTGAGTTGTTCGCTGAAATTGTTTAATGGAGATTTGATGATAGAAAATAGCATTAGAGTGGATTGATATGACTTTAAGGTAACAAGTTAAAGAGTATTCATGGATTCGAGTACATGGTAGAAATTTCTTATGTTAGTCGTGTACTTATGTCTTAGTCCATATTATCATCATTCATAATTTGTAGTTTGAAAGATTTTTCTATTTGAGTGACCTCATATTCTGATTTTCTTTATTTTTATCCTTCAATCTCATCCCTATGATAGTGGTTTTGAATTTTTCTGATAATTTTTTGTGTCCATTAGTAGGATCATTCTACCGGACAATGAATGGTGTTTCCTTTTTCAATGAAAGAATTAATTGAAACCCTAACTATCTAATATAGCTTAGTTTCATGTTTTTATTGCAACCTTTTGGGATTGTATTTATTAATGGTGATGGAAGTTATTTTTTGTAATCTTCACATCCATTGTTGTTGTTGTGATGTATTGTTTTGGGGATGTAGCTGATGCAGGTCTCTTTGAAAACAGTTTCTGATAGCCAGACCATAATTGTGGATGTCACATGCTCTGATGCCATTGAGAATGTTGTAGTCGATATTCAGGATAAGGCCGATGATGATGGTTGTAGCTCAGCAGATGGTGACATACAATAGAATCCTTCCTTCCTCCAGAATGGAGGAATATAGATATTTGCAAACACCCCTACAAGAAGGTGGTTCTGCTCCAGGTGGAGAGTTCAGATCATGTCCAGTGTGAAGGCCTTGCAACATACAAAAGGACTCCATCCTCTAGGTGATTCATCTAGTGAAGGTTGGAATGCTGATTTTTATGGACACCGCTTTGGGGACAACTATCTTGTTCTAGGTGGAGTGTTCCAACACCATAATGTACCTAATGATACAGTAATAAGTCGTGGAAGATATTCTCTTTTATAAACATAAACTTGTTTTTGATGGAGATTTTCTTTCAGATTTCGGTACTGTGGAAAAGTATGACATAAAAGAGAAATCGACAGTTGTAACCTCATCTGAGGGGTGGAATGCTAATTTTTGTGAAAACCCAACTTTGATTTTTTCCACAATACACTTTATTTTTTGTTCTTAAATCTCATATTATTATTTAATTTTAACATATTCTGATAATATAACATGAGGTATGGATTTTTATTATTTATTTTAGTGTTTCTTAGACAATATAACTTCATTTAAAGACTTAATTACAAATTTTGGGTTTTCAATTTATAGTTGACTAATGTAAAATTTTATTTTTTCTGGTTTACATTCATTAGTGAGAATTATTTGTCAAAATTGATTTATTTTTCCACGTTTATTTATTAAACGCATTTTATTCTAATTTTATCTCTTATCATATTACTAATTCTTTCTTCAGTTTTATTTTATCCCATTCTACTCATGATGATCACAATCTCTCTCATGAAACCATATTGCATTTTCTTCATCCAATATGAACTCTTTTAGTCATATCCTATATACCTCATCGTACATGGATTTATTCATGATAATACTTTATAGTTTATATATCCTTACATAATCCATGGAAACTAATGAAATTTGGGATTAATGATATTGAAACCATGTTGAGGGGTAAATGTTAAGAGTATTTCATTTGGTTAAAAGCCAAAATTGAGTGAAACAAGAGAGAACATATTTTTATTGTCTGTAAACATGCGAGTTAGAGTTTGAGGTCCATTTTTCGTTATCTTGATTATTTCTCATAGGATTCTTAAATGGCATATTTGAGTAACACCAATAATACAAAAATTTTGCTGTTCATGAGGGTTGTACAAGAGAAATTTCAAATGTTCAATGAAATGATGGATGAACTAAAATCCCCTTCCAATTATAGAGCATCACTAATGAGGTGGTCATTGGCTAAGATGAGTTGTTATCTGATTTTCGAGAGTCACCAATTCAGATAAATCCACCACTATGGAGGAAATCCAAGGATATTTGAAGATTAATGTTGAGAGTCCCTTTATTCCAGGGTAAGAATTATCCTTTAATATACATGGACTGGGAACAATCTCTAAAGAATTTTATTTGTTTTAACAACTATTCAAAGGAAAATAATGTGGATTTGTGGTTGTGGAATTCACCTACTATGTGAGTATTTGGTGGGACCAACTACAGGTGAGTAAATGATGAAGTAGAGAAAGACTCATATGCACTTTGGAGGAGATGAATGTGGTAATGCGTAAGAGGTTCATTTTTAGCCACAATATTCATGATTTGGTCCCCTTGTTTAAGGGTTTGAAATAAGGGACCATTAATGTTGAGGAGTATCACAAAATATGGAGATCATAATGATTCGGTCAGATATTAATGAGGAGCGAGAAGCCACCTTGACATGGTTTGTAAACGACCTCAACAATGACATTCGAGACATAGTAGACATGCACCACTACTTGGACATGGAATAAATACTTCACATGGAAACCAATATTGATAGACATGTAAAGGAAATAAGGATACACCCTACATCATATGGTAAGAACACTAAATATTCAATCATTTTTAAAGTTTCCTAGAAACAAGATCATGTAAGGGAACACAAAATGATTCAAAGGGGGTGCCAAAAACAAAAAATGTCATTCAAAAATAAAAATATTAAAATGAGGGTAAAGTTATCTCCAAATCTCATGATATAAAATGTTTTAAATGTCAAGGATTTAGAAATTTTTCCTCATAATACCCAAATAAGAGGACAATGATTATTTTTGATAATGGAGATGTTCATAGTGCTAGCTTAAGCGAAGATGAAATTCCACCCCTTGATGATGATTTAAATGTTGAATTAGAAAACCTCATACATGGAAAAATGATCATGGCAAGGCATGCTTTTATTTCTCAACTTGAAAGAGATCATGATTGACAGAAAATGGAGAACATTCCAAATACTAGATTCCTCATCAAATATAACTTTTTTATTATGATTGTTGATGGGGGAAGCTGTACAAATGTAGTAAGTGGTTTTATGGTTGATAAATTCTGATTAGCTACAACTAGACATACTACCTATTATAGAAATCAATGGATAAATAATAGTGCAGATGTAAAAGTGACTAATCTTACACAATTTCTATTTTTTATTGTGAAGTACGAAGATAAGGTGTTTTGTGATGATGTTCTCATTCATGCTAGTCACATATTATTGTGATGACCTTGGCAATTTCATAGGAGGGTCAAAGAATATGGATACACCAACCGCTATTCTTTTTACTACCAAGCATGACGGGTATTCTGACATCATTAAGGACTTTTCAAGATTATGAATACAATGTGAGGATTGAGAGATATTTTGAGAAGAGAGAAAAAGAATAGAGAGAAAAAATAGAGAGAATGAAAAAAGTGTAAAAATTAAGAGTGAAAAAAGTGTGTTGAGTCAAATAGAAAAAATAATGGATATAAAAGAGTTGAAAACAAGAATGAAAACAAAATTTAAAATGTTTTTTGAGGAAAATATATGCTTATTTTCAATAAAAAGAGAGATAGAGTGAGCTTTAGAGGGGGAGGAAACTCTCTTGCTTCTTTGCACGGGAGAATATTTTTCCACTATGTCTCCTAACCGTCGATTCAACCTACATGACAAATTCCCAAAACCAAATAAATATCAATTATTATCAACCCTTATGTTTCATTTTATTTTTATATTAAATTTGTTTAATGTTTTTAATAACTAAAAACTATGTTCATGTGTTTGTGAATTTTTAATTATAGTTATCAAACCTTGTAAATGAATGTGTTGTGTACTAGTTTTTATAAACACATTATGTGCCTGTATGTATATATATATATATTAATGTATAAATATTTATTATTACAATTTAAATGAATGGATAAATTTTATTAAATACATATTATAATTTATCTGGGATATAAAAATATTGGAAAATTAGATAAATAAAATGAATGGTGTCACCACACATATTTTAAATGGGTTGTGGTAGTGAATGAAACCTCATCCAATATCAAAAAGTATTTATATGAAATGCCTGATATACAATTCATGTTAATTTATATATATTAATTTCACTAATTAAATCATTGAGGAGGGGTCAACATCTGTGTGGGTGACGTTAACATCCTCAGAACAAGAGGGAAATCCATCGAGCAATATTTTTCATCTTTCTTTGTTGGGGACAGGCAACTATGTTGTGACCCACTTTTTCTTCAGGGTAGAAATGCTTTTTCATACACATATCTATTTATTTTAGATTCTTTATATATATTCAATAAATGGGCCTTGACCCAAAATCATATCAACTTATTAGTAATGTATATTTTATATATATTTTTCAAATATTTGTCCACTTAATTAAATAAAATTATTTTTAAATATTTTTAAAATAATTTAATAGTAAATAAAAAACCCTATTTTTATACATAATAAATAAAATAAAAATATCATTAATTAGTAATATAATAATTATTTATTTATTCATTTTAAGTAATTTTTATGTTTTTTGTAATTCATGTAATTAATGTTATGAATTCTATTTTTTTAAAAAGTATTTTTATTTGTTATAAAATTTTATTTATTCATTTTTATTATTCATTCATTTAATATTATTTATTCATTTTTCATATTTTTTAATTTTTAATATTTATTGAGTTTATTCAACATTTTTTATTTGTTCATATTTATTTGAAAAGGTCTAATATTTTCAATATCTTTTCATTTTGCATAATTAATAGTTTTTCTTATTTCTTTTTAATGTTTTGATATTTTTAATGTCATTGTAATTTAAATAATATATTTACATAAAATATTTTTTAATTTTATTATAATTTAATAAGTTAATTTAATTATTTATAATAATTTTATAATTAATATTATTAATATTATTTATGCATTCAATTTATTAATATTCAATGCAATTGAAATTCATGAAATTAATGTTATGAATTTAATTTTCTAAATATTTTTATAATTTATACAGTTTTGTTTCTTAATTTTTATGATACAATGATTTACAATTATTTATTTTTCTTAATAATTATTTATATTTATTGTTTTTTAATTTACCCCTTTTTTGTTATTTATTTACACATATTAATGTATTGCATTTAAATAATTTCAATATGACTCTAATTTATATGATAAATTTTTAATCTATTTTTAATTGTTAAATTTTAGTATTTTTAAAATGATTGTAATTTATATAATTATTTTATTTCATTTCATAATGAATACGACAATAATTTATATATTTAATAAAATTATTTTTCAATAACTGTTTAATTTAAATAATAAACATTAATTCTAAATTAATTTTTATTCATTTTCACATGTTAAATTTCTTTCATGTAATTAATGGTATGCATTCATTTTTTATGTTTTTATTCAATTAATTGTATTTTATTTATCAATTTATAATATTATTTCATTTAATGTCCATTAATTAGGTTTAATATTTTTGGAACATATTCATTTTTAATATTATATTTTATATATTTATATACTATTTTATAATATTTTCAAAATGTTTTTTATTTTTATGATTAATCTTTATTCATTTTTATTTGTTATGTTTTAATATTTTTAAAAGTTATTAGATTTATAAAATTCATTTATTTAATAACATTTTCTATTATTAATTTAATTTAAATAATTAAGATATTTTATTTTTAAAAGTTTTTTATTTATAAAATTTATATTATTTATTTATTCATTTTTATTAATTTTTAGTTGTTTGAATTTTATATAACTAATTTTGTGAAATCACATTTCATAAAATTTTTAAAATTTATTCAAATTAATTTATTAATTTTTATTATTCACGGAATCCATGTTATTTATTTATTTTTAAACAATTTGAAATTTATTCATATTTTCATAATTTATTTATTTATTTTTATACATTATATTAGAATATTATAAATATGTTTTTAATTTATATGATTTAGGTTTTTTTATTTTTATTAAATTTTAATATTCTTAATATATTTTTATCTTATATTATTAATTTATTTAAATTCAATTTTTTATATTTTTATAACTTAAATAGTTTTTATAATTCTATTCTATTAATTTTGTTGTTTATATAAATAATATTATTTATTATTCATTTTGGTTAATTTATTTTGTATCTTGTTAGCACTAGATAAAGCAATGATAAAAGTGTATTTTATTAGACCTAAAAATAGGTTTTGATAAATAACCCATGATTTAGAGAATTATTATTATAGATAAAGGTATTAGTTTATAAGAGCTAAAAAACCACTGCCAAGAACAGCTCATTATGTATGATGTTTGATTTTAGTTTCTACAGTAACCTCTCCTTCCTCATGTGTACTGACTCCCAATCTCTAGGTAGAAACACCATTTTCACCAAACTTTATTGGCATACTTTACTACTTGTGCATTATTCCATGGAATATTGGCATTTACCATTTCATGAAACTCCTTAAAAAAATTCATTTTTTCAATTTCAATATTATAAAATTGATTATCATGTAAAGGTAAGAATGAAGTGGAGTTAATGGGTAAAAACTATACGCAACTTCACACTATGATGCCTTAGTAGTGGAGTGAACCACTTGATTATAAAAAAAAATCAACGTGAGGAAAGCATCTTTCCCAATGTGTAATATTATTTCTATGAATGGAATTAAACAATGTGTAATGTATTCCATTTACCGCCTCAGTTTTTTCATATAATTGTGGGTGTGTAGTGGTGGGGAATAGTAGTTTGCTTCTAGGTTTATGCCACAATGTCCTCCAGAAGTGACTAAGAAATTTGACATCACCATAAGTCACAATTCTCTTGGTTAATTCATGAAAACTAAAAATTTCATGGAAAAAATCAGAGATATAAGTTCCATCATTTGTTTTATATCAAGAAATAAAATGCACCAGTTTACAAAACCTGGCCACCAGCACAAAGTTTCTATCCTTACCAAATTGTGATCTTGGAACGACAACTACAAAATACATTAAAATGTCAACCCAAGGATGAGAAAAAATAGAGAAAATATTTTATAATCCACGTATAACCACATTTGACATTTCATGTTTACACATAGTACAATTTTCAGAAATACTAACCACATACCAACACATGTGAGGCCAATAAAAATGTTCGCTCAATAAGGAAAAATATTTCTCAACCCCGAAATGCCCCATTATTAAACCACCATGAATTTATTTAACATGCAATTCGCGCAAGGAAAAAGTTGGAACACACAATTTATTTTTCTGAAAAATAAATCCATCTTGTTTTCAAAAAATCATTTTTCCCATTATTTTCTCAAAACATTCAAATTTCAAAAAAATCAGCATCATTCTCACACTTTAATTTCAAGATTTCAAAAACAATTATTTTAGCATGCATAGAGGTGATAAGAGTGTTTCTACTAGACAAAGAATCAGTGAAAGTATTTTATTTTCATTATTTATGCATAATGAAGTAAGAAAATGTTTCAATAAATTCCATCCATATTTCATGTCTCCTAATCAAATTTCACAGTTACTTAAAGAAATTTTATGCTTTCATGATTCAAATGAATCACAAATTACCTTGGACACAATTAATGAAGATAATTTTCAATGGTTTGTTTGTCAGTATACAATTAGTGGTCATAGGTAGAGTATTTCAATGTATCCCTATTAATCATCTCACTAATGTAGGTAATAGTTTTAGAGTCATGCATTAAAATAACCCAAATTCCTATTCTAGAGGAATCATAGTCAACCAAAAAAACATTAGAAATGTGGGGTAAAATTAAGAGATGTGAATTGGTCAACATAACTGTAAGTGTGGAAAGGGGATATTCTTGAGACATCCCCACTTGAATCTCACCCCATTCTTGAAAAACTCATTCAATGCTGATATAATGGTTCAAAAATCCCTCATGAACCTTCAAAAGAAACTTGAACGTCTATTGATGCTCCTCATATTTTGTTTATTTTGACGACATCCTTGTTTATTCTAAGAGCATGGATGAACATCGTGAACAATTCATGGGTAAGAAAATGCTTAGGGGTGAAAATTAGAAAATGAAAGGCACAAAAGAAAAAATAGATTCTCTAAAAAAAATTATTATTATGCCTAGTTTTATTGAAAAAAATATTCAATGGTGTAAAAGAAACCCAATAATAAAATATTATCCACTATATGAAAACTCATTTCCCTCAAGATTTGAGGCTAGTAATTCCCCTCAACTACTTTCCTTACCCACAAAAATTGATTTTTTCATAACTGTTTCTCCTAAATACGAATCAAACAACTACCAATAACTTCATTATGCTAAAATTTTATAGGGTGAATATGGTTGCAACTTGTATCGATCACCACCCAATCATCACCATATTATGACGGGTACCATGTAAAATTTTGATGGAGTTATGTTACACAATAAACACTCCACAAAAAAATATATGAGTGTGGGAATTCAATTATATCATAATTTGACAACCAAGTTGCATATTCACCTTGATGATCAGGTTGTTAGCACAGTTAAACTTGTTGTTGGAAATTGTCATTTCATTATCATTTAAAATTATAATGACTCATGAAGGCCATATAGTACCTGATTTTTTATCAAATTTTTAATTTTTTTAAATTGATCAAAAAATGTTTGAAATGAGGTATGTTAATAAAATAAACAAAAGAGAATGTGAAATAGATGCTCAAATCCAAATAATCATGTTTTCTAACTAGTAAGTCAAAAAAAATTCTGAGATTATATTTACCCCAATCGACTCTACTAAAGAATTTTCTATGATAATATGTTCCTATGGATGTATCATACTATTATGGAAATTTGGATTACATTGAATATAAAAAAAATATGTATTGACAGGTTATTAAAGACTTCTTTGTTCCTGAATTTATAGAATGAATTCCCAATAATGAATGGCTTGGAATTTTAGTATTGAATTTATACATGAAATACATTTTCATGATTTTTTAATAAAAAATTTTGTATCATATGGATTACAATTAATAATAATTTCTATTTTTTACATGAGTATACATCCCCACAATATAAATGTCAAACCATATGAATGAATTTTTTTAGTCACTAATTCATTACCAGTTTAAAGGAATGAACTACGTGATATATAAATGAAATTTTAAAAAATAGGTAAACTAGAAAATTTATTTGAATAAAACATGATAGACATTGGGCACTTCTCTATGTCTAGAATGAATGGTTATAAATCTACAATCAAATCATACCATATATATTTTCAATATTTTCATTACTTAATCGTTTTTATTTTTATGAAGCACGTGATGCTCGTAATAGACAATATAGATAATACATATTATTATTATTTAGATCCAAAGCATGGAGTTCGAACAAATAAAACATAAATTATGTCCATTACTAATTTTTAATTTACAACAATCAATATTTTAATGATAAAATTAAAATTATATTTTTTATATTAACTTTTAATGTGATTTTTTGATGATATGACAATATTTAGATATGGAAAAAATTAGTAAATGTTGTTAGTGGCTGAGTATAAGATCCTTGTGGATTTCTAAACAAGTATACATATTACAATATATATATTAGCATATCAATAAAAAATATATTCTAAAAAAATTAATTTTTTAATAGTTTTTTAGAATCGGAAAAAAATCATGATTATAGATATTATATTTTTGAATTTATGAAAATACCACATTACCTGAAGAAATTTTCATCCTTCAAGAGATAATTCAGAGGGTCATTAAAAATTCATATAAAATATTTTTTAATTTTTTGATTGTCAGTATTTTACAATACTAAAATGATTTTTACCTGTCTCTATATTCAAATAAAAATGTAGATTGTATAGAAATGAGTTGTAATTGAATATGATATCTATATATTTGAAGAAATAATTATGTGATTATTTCCAAGTAATGTTTTTAATTATTACTTTTTATTTATAATGGATCATTATGAGTTGGTCAACATTAAAAAATGTCTCATTTAACCACCACATTATTATCAAGTTCAAAATTCTCTTATAACGGGTCAAAATTAAAGAAATGAGTACTTATTATCATTGAAAAATTAGATAATGGAAATTTAGACATTTTTTATTTTTAGAAATTGAACACGAATAAATCCAATGATCGAATTTACCTATGTGATACAATGTACAATTTTCTCATTTTATTTTTTTAAAATGATGTATTCCCCATCAAGGGATCAAAACCATAAAAAAACCATATACTGACCAGAAAAATTTGGAAATGATCCTTGGAACATTTTTTATCTACAAGAATCAATTGAGTAATAATGTAATTTCTGAATGGCCAATTATGATGGAATTTTTTTAAGGATTATTTACACATATTTGGAAATTAAAATCAATAATTTATTGGTAAAAATAAATAAAAATCATTTAGATTGAAATAAAAAATTTATTCAATTACTTATGGTTATTTCATATAAATAGGAATCAAGTCCACATCAATTTAATAACTAAAATTCATGGTGTGATCAAAATTTTTTTTTGACCATCATATTATTTTTGAAGTGTAATGTCACCTAAAATTGATAAAAATTGAAAATAATTTCATATTTCAATAAAAACAAAGAAATAAAATCCTCAATTAATTTTTGATCAGAAAATATTTACCTCCCATCAGTATGATTCCAAAATTTATCTACATGTTTCAAAGTACCATTCCACCATTCTATTTTTACTAAATTTAAATATTACCCATCAATAAGTGAAAATTTAAAATAATAGTTCACATTGATTTTTAAATTTTTGAAATGATCATGTAATTATCTTTTATTAGTTTAAATTATCTATATATCAATAAGACACAAGGAAATGTGGTATTAGATTTTCATATTAAGGGGTTTTTTTATCACCTAAGTGTTCCAACTCTTATCAGAAAAAATTAAATATGGATGGAATCATGAAAAAAACATTAAAAATATCTATTCAAAACACCATGAAAATGAGAGTCCTTATTTATGATATGAAAAGGACATTTTATAAATTATTAAATTCTAAAATGAATGAAAATTTAATATTTAAGACAACTAAAATTTGAAAAAAATGGATATAGGGGTATAAAGTATCCAAAAAATATGATTACAATGCTTTAAATTCCATATTACTTTTATAATGACATAACATACATCCCATGAATGTATAGAAAAAATTTTATGTACATTGTATAGGGAATGATATACTATATTCTGATTCATAATGAAATTAAATGGTATAATGTAAAATTTAATTTTTAATTATGAAAACATTTTTTATAGTTCATTAATAATTTAATAATTTGAATGAAGAATGCCAAATACATAAAACTGAAAACATGATGGATGATATGATTCTATTAAAAACAATAGGAAGTAATAATTTCAAATAACAATAAAATTAAATGTATTTAACTATTATTGAAATTATAGATTATAGTAATTAAAAAATATATATAGTATTCCACCCTAGTGAAGGAATTCATTCAAAAGTTCCAATTTTGGAAAAAAGAGAAAAAAATGTGACAATGAAAGCACTTTGGGAATACACATCTATTAATGCACATATTCAATTATAGTTAATATATACTAGAAGTTTATGAGGATAAATGGAGAGGGTTGGGTTTATATGGGATGAAATAGATAATGTCGATGAGTAATATTGTAGGAAGTGAAGGAATCTAAAACTAATGGAGTATCAATATAGCTAAAATGAATGGGAGGTGATGTCGGATGGATAAATTTAATTAGATGGTATCATGTGAATGAGGAAATTATAATGTTTGATATAATTATAGATTGTGTATGTAATATGATAAGAATTAAAAAAATATAAATTTTTGAAAAAAACATGAAACATTTATTTAAAAAATATTGAATAAATTTGTTATTATAAATTCTATATCTACTAATACATGTTCTATCATTTCGTTCATATGTTGTATTCTTATGAAATTTTGAGTAAATAGTTTTTATGGACGAAATATTTATGATTAAACATATTCTAATAATAAGATATATGTTATGATTTGATTGTAATGCAATAGTAAATATATTTTATGATGAAATAAATTTTAATAATATAATATTCCTATTATAAAAATAAATTTACATAAGTAATAAAAATAATTAAATAGGTCTACAATAATTTCAATTTTAAATGACATATTCAAAATATATTGAAATTTTATAGAAACAATACCTTAATGGACTAGTAGGAAATTTTTGTTGCCATTGGATATTACATGTCAACCTAATGTTATCTACTTAGTATATGTTTGAATACATTATATAGAGTGATAAGAATCTAATTTAGAAGAAGATGTGTGTAATGATATGTTATAAATTACAATTTATTTCAAATGTATGTATATGTATTTTCGTAAAAATTAATGTTATTCTATACCTATTGAAATAAGAGAATTAAATTTATTAATAATATTTTTTACTCAACAATGTTTATGTAATATAAGTGACGGATGAAATAATATCAGCTATTATGGGAAGAAATCAATAATGACAACAATTTAAGGAATATACCCATTAATGAATATAATATTAGTTTCTTTGTTATTTTTAAATAGCATTTTCTTGTATCATGAATTACATGCGAGGAAACAGTTATGATTTGAATGAACTACCATTACATGAATGATTTTCAGTATGGGAATATCACATATTACAAAGTATGAATACAAACTAACATTGTAATATATATTGTTGTATATACATAATGGTTTTTAGAAACTAAATTTCAAGTTAAAAATTGGAAATGAATTTTTTATTTAAAGTGCATAAATATTGTGTCCAGGAAATATTAATGAATTATTAGAAAAAGTGATGATTATAATAGAATATTGTAGATTACTTTTTCTTATCATAAAGGATATAATAAAAAATTCTTCTCCTGATTTGTCATATCTTGACACACCATCATAGTCATGATCCTAGAAAAATGTTTTAAATAAAAAATATGAAATCATGCATGTCTAGTTTTTTAATAAGACTGTGTGACTATAATACTTGGGGTTTAGAAGATATTTTTTAATTATATGATTTGATCATCACTTTTTTAAATAAATATTAATTTTTAGTTGTTTTGATTCAATTACCAATGAAGAAAAATAGTTGATATCATTGACCACTATAACTAAAAGTATAGTATGATGTAAAGTAAACAAAATTTAAAATAATGTTGTCTATAAAATTGAATATAATTATAAAAAATATCAATTTATAATTATTTTTTATAGAAATAGAAGAAAATTGTATATGGTTTTGAATTATGATATGAAAATCAACTATATAGGTAGAAATATTGAGGGAAATTAATATCATGTAAATATTTTATAATATGTATTCATATAAAATATATTCAATTTTCATATACTAAATAAAAAGAGTCTGCATAAATGAAATGTATAATGTGCCTTAGGTATCTCAATGTACTGGTTTTCAAAGAAACAATATGGTATACTTGTATAAGTTAATAGTAACAAAACACACATATATATTGTAGTTTAAAATATTGTTGTAATTAATTTAAAAAATACCAAGGCATGTATACATTAACAATATTAAAGAAGTTGTTTTCCTAAAAGAAAAAAATTTATGCAACTATGAATATTGAACTGCATTATTTGTAGAATATAAATAATTTTCATGTTTGACAATGAGGGTTGTGGGTCTCACCAAAGAATGAAGTGAATCCCAATAATGAACATCCTAGATCTTTTGTTACATAAATCATGCAAGGATTGGAAAATTATATTAACATTTCGAAAAATTATGGCTACCAATTTCCTAAAAACATAACACAATGTAACCATAAAACTTTTTTTTGGTGAATCATGTTAGACAACATTATTTAGTAAAATACTTATGGGAATATATCATTATCATATATGTCCACCTGAAGATATAAAATTGTTTATTTTGAAGTCGAACCACCATTACTAGTCAGTTCATAGTGTGATGTGAGGAAATATATGGGTGATGTGAGAAACCCTCTGGGTCGAAATTATTGGTCTTAAAAGAGAACATTGATTTGATGGGAATGGGGACTAATACTGAAGAGAGGGAATTAGATTTTATTTTTAGTAGAAAGAAAATGGTTTTATTAGGTGGAATATGGGGAAGTATATTGGTATATATGATGATGGTAAAGGAGAGGTGAAGAAGGATTCATTAAGAAAAACTATAGAGTCGGTGTGGTAGCAAAAAAATTATGAATCTATAAATGAGAAGAGAGAAATTAAAATTAAGAGAAAGAAAAAATTCATGTAGTCGACACAAGTATGTAAAAATAATAATTTTTACTATTATAAATATAATAATTATTTTTTGGTGAACTATAATAGAAATCAAAACCACTTATGATTATTTCTTAATAATAAAGTGTTAAAAACTAAGACATTATTTTCTTGAAATCCAATTTAATCGGTATAAATTTCACTAAGTGTCTGTAGTGAACAATGACAATATTTAATAGTATAAATTATAAAATATATCATAAAACAATAAAAATTGTATGTTATATCAAATGAATAAATGAAAATCCATTTTTATAATAATATTTATGATAGATCTTTTAAACATAATACATCACCATTGAATAAAAGTATTTCTAAATATTCTCTTTAATTAAAATTTGAAAACGTTCATTTTGTAAAATTAAAATATAATAATAAACTTTTATCATAGCAATTCAAAACCAAAAAATTTAAATTATTATTTAATAAATGGAATGTTTGTGTCGGGACCATCCTTCTCATGTTTCTTACTACTAGGGTTTTAGCCTCTATATTCTCATATAGAGTTTATCCAAACTATAAAATAGATACTAGCCTACCAATAATTAAAACAACCATCATCCCCAATCAATCATTATCATAATTATTGATTTATTTCACTCTTCAACAATTCCACTCCCCCATTAGTGCTTTAGCATACATCATTTTTTCATTTCCATCTCCCCATCCATCCAACTTGGTGTCCCCCAATATCGGTATCTTTTTCTTGTAGAACATCCAAAATTCTATGTTCTCCATGAAAACAATTTAATAAACATTTCAGATGGAATACCATCATGTTAATATCATTCTATTCTCCAATACCTACATCAGACCCATAAGAAAGATATCTGGATTTATGAAATCATTGAAATAATCAATAAAATTTTAACCTATGTCCCAACCCTCTACAATATCTTCATTGTGATTATAGACAATGATGCCACTAACAAGTAAAATGATCCTTCCAAAAACACCCTTAATATTTCTACTGATCTCAGAAAGAAAATTTTCAGCCACCATAACAATAATTCTATGGTTATTATCAAAGATTACATATAAGAGGGTATTAATATCTTCTACTCATTTTTTTCATCTATCGATGTGTAGTAATGACAATCATACTAATAAAAATGTGTCTCGAGGAATAAAGAGTTTCATTACTATTAGGTATTGAATATAAAGCCTTTCTTATATTTATTTTGTTTAAATTTTTTTGATGTTGTGTAATTCATGCATTAATATTGATGAATTATTGAAGGAAATTTATTGTACAGAACAGATGTGTCCCTAGGAATTAATTATTTCATAAATATATCATGGAATCATGAATTATTAATATTTATTATTGTCTTTATGGTTCTTGAAATTTTATTTTTAGCTAGTTCTATGAGGAGGTTTGTGTCAATATTTTTATAGGTATATATTTTGAATTTCATCTATATTCATCTCAACTAATTGAATAGAATTTATTCCCCCCAAAAATGAATATCCAAATTGTTTTTTTACCTGATGTAAAAGATAATATAATCAGTTTGGTTATACATGTTCATTCATTCACAAAAAATATTATCTATTTTACTAGTAATACTTTTTGGGGGATTGGTATGTTATTTTTCAATACTAGATGATTCCAATGTAAAATCATTGAATTTTCATGAACGATATTTTCATTCTCATTTTTAGTCATTTATTTGGAATGGTAAATTGAGAAAAAATTTATAGAAACATGGAAATCAGCCCGCATGTTTTTTTGAAGTGTATCTCAAAAAAACCTCTCGAATCCATCATGATAATATTATTTATGTATACACCATGAATGGTTTCAGTTCACATTTTAACTATGGAGAAATTTTCATATTTTTTAAAATCATTTTTCATATTAATTTTTGTGTTAAAAATATCATCCAGTTGATTTGAAAATCTAAAAGGAATTTTTATAAATTTTTATCACTTAAAATATATTACATTATAATCTAGTTTCTACATATATAATTAACACACATTTTGTTTAATTAAATCAATTTAGGGACATAAATTTAGGTGAGGTTATTAATGAAAATGCGTTACTTCTAATTTCTACTATTTCAACATCATGAATCCCACACTTCGTGGAAGGATAAATGTTTTTGTTGAGCCGACCCATGTAGAAGAGTGAAGCATGGTATAATCCTTTTTTATCATTCATTTATTTTTACATTATTTTAGAAACCATAATTATTTCAATTACCAAAGTATTAAAATTGGAATAAATAATTTTAGTATGATTAAATTCTAATATCATTTATTTCTACATCCACAACATCAAATTTATTTTATGATCTATTTGAATAATAAAAAAAATAAATTATTACCATGACTGTTCTGTTAGTGTACCTTTTTTTATGTTGACAAACCATATTTTTTGATAAATTCTGAGTAATATTTTATTAGAACTGATGTTGTGATTTTAGACTTTTTTCTACTATGGTATTCAATGTTGAGTGTTTTTTATGATGAGGTTTTATTCAGTGTTTTAATATATTATTTCCATATTTTTCATCATTCTAAAAAAAATTGATAACAATATCTAATTGTACATTATTGTGGAAATATCCTATTGAATCGCTCTAAATTAATTTTGATTTCCATTTAACAATTAGATTTTTAATACTTAATTTATTTCTAGGAATAAAATTCACATATTTTTTATAATTTGGATTCATCACTAAAGTAATTAGCTAGATGAGTAACTTATGATAGGTGGATTCATGTCACATTGATATTTCTTCACTTGGTGTGTTAATTGAATTATTTTTTTCATGTTGTAAAATTTTGAAACATCAATATATTAAATAAAATGAAAGCTAATTCATCATTTATGAGGTATAGTTCATTTGATTTTATAACCTCTTATTTAATTACACATTATCATCGATAATACCAAAATACTGTATTATTATATTATTCTAGCTAAATGTTGAAATATCATAACAATACCCTCTAAAGTATTTTTATTGATTTTTTACCACATTTTCTATCAATCGTAATTTTTTAATGTTTATTATAATTGTCAGGTTTTTTCTCTTTATGTATTCATGATAAAATTAATTAGATGGGATAGTATATCATGTTCAATATATGGTCAAGTATAGGTTTAGAGTCAATGGTTAGGGTCGGTGTAGGTTTAGGGTTAGGGAGGTAGGTTCATGTAATGGGTTGGGTGTAGGTTTTTGGTTTGGGAAATAGATGGGGAGATGTAGTTAGTTTATGGAAAAATATATGGGTGTATGATTACGGAAGGGGGTTGGATTTAGGGCTAGGAGAATAAGGGTATGTATATGTCTGGGTTGGGGGAAGGTTTAGATCTAGGGTTAGGGTCGGTTCGGGGTTGTGGTGGAATCTTTTGGGGAAGGGGGAGGTGTCTAGGTGTTGGGTAGGGCTGCGGTTGTGGGGGTTGGCCTAGGTAAAGGGTCGTGGGTGGGTGCTGGGATAGATTCAGTGTTTGTTTTGAGAATAGGGAAATGTTTTGGTCTAGGTATAGGGCAATGTGGTTGATTTTGGGCTGGGATCAGGAGATTAGATTGGGGGGCTAGTGGCTAGGGGTTGGTTTTGTTCTAGTGTCAAGTTGGTGTTGGGGCATGTGGGAGGGGGTATGGCTAGGGGTGTTAAGGGTAGAGTGGTAGGTCTATAGTGAGGTATGGGAGTAGGTCTTTGTTTGGGGCTAGGATTGGTTGGGGTGGGTGTGTGTTATATTATGTATAGGGTTACAGTGGGGGTTGGTTTTTGTAATGGGTATGTTTTAGTGCTATGAATAGTTGGTAGGTGGGTAGGTTAAGGTGAGTTCGAGTGGGTAGGTGGGTTGGAGGGTAGGTTTATGTCTGGGAGGTGGGCGGTGGAATTTTTGGGCAAGATCTGGGTGGGGTTGGTGGGGGTTTTTGGTATGCATGGTGGTAATTTTCAGAGGGGTCCGTTTAGTACTTGGTGGGGGTAAGGGTTGTTTTATGGGTATAGGAGGATGGTGGGGGGAGTTAGGGTGTGTTTGATTTACGATTAGGACAAGGGGTTTGTGATTTGGTTTAACGATACTGTCTAGGGTATGTGGGAAGTTTTGGAGCTACAATGTAGGGCATAAGTTGTTGTGGGTGGGGGGTAGATGGGATGGTTTAGGAAAAGTCAAAGGGCGTAGTTGGGGTTGGGTGAGTAGGATTAGGACTATGAGGAGGGATTGGGGGTTTTTAGGGCCTGGGTCGACTGTTCAGTGGGTCGAATTAGGGCTAGGTTCAGGGGTGTATTGAGGGTGGGGGGGGGGGGTAAGTAGGGATATGTTTGGCTGTGTAGGTGGTTGTTGGATTGTTTAGGGCTAGAGGTCCGTGGGTGTTGGGGTCAACATTAGGTCAAGGGTTGGTTTAAATGATATGATCACGGATGGGGGTAGGTTTAGGAATATGGTCATGGGGGGTTTGTTGGCTACTGGATCTAGGCGTTGGTTTAGTGCTGAGGTTGGGGGGTTAGTTTAGGGTTTGGTATAGGTGGTAGGTTTAGGGCTTTGGACAGGTGTTTTGGTGGTGGGGGGGGGAAGAGTAGTTCCGAATTGGGGATGTGGGGCTTGTTGTAGGGGTGGAGGGACAGGGGTAGGATTAGAGAATACATT
Source organism: Viscum album (assembly GCA_963277665.1). Classification (NCBI taxonomy): domain Eukaryota; kingdom Viridiplantae; phylum Streptophyta; class Magnoliopsida; order Santalales; family Viscaceae; genus Viscum; species Viscum album. The sequence goes on from OY728137.1 coordinate 584,821,132, forward strand.
TATGATTGTTGGAGGTGGGTTTATGTCTATGGATGTGGTTACCATGGTTGGTTTAGGGATGGGGTTGGCAGTGAAAATGTGTGTGGGGTAGGATTAGAATATTGTGGGTGTGTTTAGGGATTGGGTTGGGTGTTAGGTGGGTAGGTTTATTTCTATTGTTGTAGGTATATGTAAGAAGGGGTGTTTTAAAAATCGATGGGTAATGTGTGTGTGTGGGGGATTAATGGATGTTTTTAAAGATAGGGGTATGTGTGGGGAGGAGGGTAGTTGGGAAAGATCATGGATAGGGTTGGTGGGTAGGTGGGCAAGTGGGTAGGGGTATGTTGTGAGGCATGTAGTGGAAAAGTTAGGGCTGTGAGGGGGGGTCTAGAAATTTGTTTAGGGTTGGGGGAAAGGCTTGGTTTAGGGTTGAGGGATGTGTAGGTTCGGGGAATAGGTAGGACATGCAGGGGGTTGGTTTTGGCCTATGTGAGCATGTTTTTGGCTAGGGTGAATGGTTTTGGGTTAGGTATAGCATTTAACTACGTGTTTGTTTGTGTTCAGGGGGTGGTTTGGGTTATGAGTTATTTGTGGGGGAGAGGTGTTTGGGGTAGGTTTAGGGATATGGGAACATGGGTAGAGGTGGATTTAGGGATGGATATGGGGGAATGTATTGGTTTAAGTCTAGGGTTGAGGGGTCGGTTTAGGGCTATGGGGTATCTCTGTTAAAGAGTCGGGGTAGGTTTAGAGATAGGGTGATGTTTAATGGGGTGGGAGTGTTTATGGGAAGTATAGGGCTTGGGATGTGGGATAGGAATTATAGGGGTATTTGGGATGGTTGGTGTAATGAATAGAACTATTATATATAAAATTTCCCAATATTTTAATGTTTTATTATGTAATACGGTTATAGAAAACCCATGAACTTTTTTGTTTTTATTATATCAAATTATATTAAAAAAGACATTAAGAAAATGAACTGTTGATAATATAACCATTAAACTGTGATGACATTATTAGTATAATTATTGGGAATTAATGAATCCAATTTACATAGACAATGGAGATGATGGCCTCATCCAGTATTATTGTACCCTTTGAAGCCAATTTTTCAGATCTTCTAAGAGAGATAAAATCAATGGGCTTTACCCTTGACCAATCCCAAGCTGATATCCAACAACAATAGCATGTGATAGTCTATTTAAGGGATAATTTTAAGGCTATTGATATACCAAACTAAACTGTGATCACCGAAAAACCCCATGAGAGTGGGCTTCTTGGGAGATGCCCAACCTAATGGGAGCATGAATTACACATATCATGACAATACACTCTCAGATTACTTAGGTTTTAAATAAAAACATGGATTATGTAGATCATCCAATCATCCCTAATAGAGAACAAGCAGAAATCAAGGGCACCATGCATCAATGTCCTATAACATTCAATGGGTCAACTGATCCCATAATTGGGGAATAGTTGATCAACTCCATTGAATTGATCTTCTCCCGCCATAAATATTCATAGCAATAGATGGTTTTTTAGGCTGGTTATTGTATGGAAGGTGAATCTATTCAGTGGGAGAAATTGATAAAAAATACAAATCATTGGGATGATATTGAAGCATTGGTGTGGAAGGATTTATAAAAAATGGTTTTCACTAAAAGATTTCTCAAACTATTTTTCATTAAATGGAAAAGGACTTTCATTCCCTCATGAAAAATTTTGAATAATTTATTAGGTTGTACAAGGAAAACATCACAAGAATTTCATGATACACCCCTAGATTTTTCATTTCCGGTGAGTGAATGTTAGAATACTTCTTTGCTAGGATAAAATATAACCTACAGGAAGACATAAAGATCCATAACATTGATAGTTATGAGGAAATTATCTAATATGAACTACAAGTTTAAATGGAGATCATAAAATCTCATATGTATCATGGGGATAAGAAGTAAAAAATTAGAGATCAATTATGGTGGTCTGATAGAGATATCTAATGGTGGAAATAAATATACACATCCCACATTCAAAAGGTGGGGAAGGAAGCTCCATGGAAATTTCATGAATGGGAAGGTGAAATTCATTGGGCATTGGAAGGAAAAGAACCAAGCATGAGATTACCACTATGAAAACAAGCTAATGTGGTTTAGGGAAGGAATTCTCTATTCAACCCTCATCGTTTTATTCATTGCTACATCTACATGGAACCATGCCACTTGGCAAACCAATGCACTAATTCACGGGTTTTTGGAGACAATAATCAACCTCAGTGGCCAAAAGGGATAGTTTTTTCCAACACTAAAATTAGTGTGAATACGGATAATGAAGTGGTATAGGTACAATAGTTATTCAATTAATAATAGATAATGTTCTTTTTAATTTTGGTCAATTCATTCCTTCATATAATGAATGCTTAATAGAACTATCCAAACAACACCACAAAGAATCTAATTAGAAAAGTTAGTGAAAATAGAAAATGGTGAAATTATTTCATCCCAAGTATATAACTCCTCCTATCTAAATATTTGGTAAGAACATCCCAGAGATCCCTTTCATACTCCTATTGGTGTAATTTGATGAAACATTGAGAAAGTATTGAAATTCCTTATATAGAGCCAATATAAATTTCTTTGATAAAGAAATCACTCTCTGTTTTGAGAATAGACCCCTGATTCTATATTAGTGAAAGAAGGTGTATGAGTCTTGTATTTCACCATCATATCAGCAATGGATTTTATTACAAAATTAGGTTGCATATCTAGCTCAAATAATTGAGTCTATTGAAATAATCATCCTTGAAGACATTCTCATTGTGAATGAATATGTCGATTTGTTTTCCAAGGAATTGCCTAGTCATCCGACCAGCTGAGAAGTGGATTGATCAATCGAGCTTATACTTTGGTTGTTTCCATGATTCAAGAATCCATATATAACGGTTCTGGTGAAAATTGAGGAGCATAAAAAATTTACAAGAGAAAATGGATAAAGCTTTCATATGCCCAAGTACATAACATTTGGGTAACCTGTCCTCTTAATCAAGAAGAATGATTGGTACATTCACCTTCGCATCAATTATCATGATCTCAACCATATCATGATAAATAAAATGATTCCTATACCTTAGATTGATGATTTTTCCATTCATTTGCATGTGGCACAATATCACTCTAATGTGCATCTTCTTTCAGGATATTACCATGTTGGGGTGACGAAGGAGGATATCACCCAGATTTCATTTCATACAAGGCACGAGCAATATGAGTTCATAGTGATTCCTTTCAGACAGACTAATTCTCCAGAAATCATCATGGACATGATGAATAGATTCTTTAGGGATTACCTCAAAAAAAAATTTGTAGTAATTATAAATTATATTCTAATACACTCCAAAAGAAAGGAGGAGCATGTGGTGCTTATGAACAATGTTATAAAGACTTACATATGAATATGATTTATGAAATGTACTTCAAATGTGTGTTCAAGTTAATGGAAATATCATTATTGGGGAATTTCATTGCATGAAATGGGATATAAATAGACCCTTGAAAGACTTATGTAATAAAAGTATGGGTGAGTCCCACATCTATATCAAAAAACTATAGTTTCCTTGGGTTAGATTGGTATTATCACAAATTTGTGAGTAAATTATCTTGATTGCCAAACCCTCTAACTAAGATAACTCGAAATGGAATATGGGTTAAATTGAATGATGAATGTGAAGAGATATTAATTGAGTTCAAAAAGAGGCTTATTAATGTGCATGGTCTCACACTACCAACAATTTGGGAGCGTTTTGTGGTATTAAGTGATGTTTTGAAGAATCAAATGTGTTGTGTGGTGATGAAAAATGACAAATTAATTGCCTATCCTTCAAGGCAGTTTAATGTTCATGAGTATAACTACCCAACACATGATCTGGAAAAGGATGTAGTTATTTTAACTTTAAATATTTTGGTTGAATTATCTCCTTGAGGAGAAGTGTGAAATTTTTATGGATCACACCAGCTTCATGATTATATTGACACAAAAATAAGTTGAATATGCACTATCACAGATGGTTAGACATGATGAAAAACTATCACTAATCAATCCACTACCACCCAAGTAATGAAAATAAAGTGGAAGATTCTCTATGAAGAAATGATATGGTATTTTTTTATTGATATGAATTAAGAGGGATCTGATCTTCCAAGATTAGGAAATTATGGAAATGTGAATCATAGAGGACATAAAATTCTCAATTCCATCAGAAATGATTTCTCTAGCATCACTTCTAGATTGTTTTCATGATGCTCAAAGATATGATTTCGAAATTCTAAAGAATGTGGAAGAAAAAAAGGAAATTGAATTCCATGGAGTTTAATGTTAATGATGAAGGTGATGTGATATTTGGGTCAAGATAATGTGTACCATGAAATCATGTGTTAAAGGATTATTGGATGATGTACATAGCTCAAACTTCTCCATCCACACAGGAATCATAATGATGTATCAAGATCTTTGAGAACATTATTAATGGGACAATAAGAAGAATGATTTCATAGAATATACATAAAGATGTCATGTATGTCATCAAGTTATATTGGAAAGGAAAAAATACAAGGGAATGATGTAACCATTACAATTACCTACATGGAAATGGGAAAACATCACAATGGAATTTTTCACTAATCTTATAAGGTCACTGAGAGATAATAATGCTATATGGGTTGTGTTGGATAGTCTTACAATGACTGATCATTTAACATTAATATGAGAGGAATTATCACCGGGTCTACATGCATCGATATACATCAAGGATGTGGTCAGACAACATGGATTCCCACTATTGATTTTATCATTTAAAGAACTAAGATTCACCTCTATGTTATAGTAGAGTATCCAGCACGCTATGAATACCGAGTGAAACATCATTTAGATTTATCACCCTCAAACTAATATCCAATCTATGTATACAATCCAAACACTAGAGGACATGTTCAGAGCACAATAAATGTACAATAAAGGAGTATGTGTCCAATATATTCCTCTAGTTGAGTTCTCTTGCAGCGATAGTTTCCACTTGAGCTTCCAAATGTCTCCCTACAAATCCCTTTATTGGAGGATATTTATAACACCATCAATCTATGATGATTTTTCGGAATGAAAATTCTAGGTCCTTAAATGGTCAAGGAAATGGTGGAAAATGTTAAGACCATTCATCTGCACATCATGTCTGCTCAGAGTAAAAAAGGAGCTATGTTAATCATTGTCGATGAATTGTATAGTTTGATGTTGGAGACATGGTATTCCTCCACAAATCAAGATGGAATAAATTCATGATATTTTGGAATAAGGGAAACCTTTTTCCAAGATATATCAGTCCCTTTGAGATCCAATATCTCATTGGAGTGGTAATGTAACACCCCGAGATTTTATGAAAAGTATTCTTTTAATTTCATTAATGTCTTGGGTTGTATGCTACACCAATATTACCTTGCACTATACGCATCACTGTATTAGCTTGCAGTATACACAACACTATTCTTGGATCATGTTACACACAATTTTGATAATAGTTATTCTATGAAACATTGAGTATATATATATATATATTCAATGTATAAATGAAATATGGTTTTATTATGTTATACGAAACAATGAAGTATTCTTGCACAACACGCAACCTTGACATGGCTTGCATTACACGCAATCGCGACCTTCCTCGATAGCGTGTGTTGTACGCAATACTGGGTTTTACTAAACAATGATATATTATTATAATATGATTATACTATTAACTAAATTTTTAATTTTATAACATTATTATTCATCTTACATATTTTAAAGTGGGTGTGCCATCAAAAGGCGGCAAAACTGCATTTTTTTAAAAACACTAATTTTACCCGAAAAATAAGTATCACGATAATGGAGGATATGATAGACAATGGAATTATTTTCTTCATGAGAAACCAAATGAAATAAGATCTGGATGTCCAAACATCATTATTATTCCTAATCAGTAATCTCATAATATGATCAATAATCTCAACATTGGTAAGTTTCCCAACTCAGATAATAAGAGAAAGATGGAGTTTCAGGATGATCATAGAGGAAAGAAAGTTCAATTTCCCTCATGTAAATCATGTGGGAAGAGGCATCAAGGAGATTTATTCAAAGGAACTGGAAGATGCTTTCGGTTTGGAAAAGAAGGACACAAAGCTAGTAAGTGCAAAGGAAAAGGTTCAGTTAACACCATGGACAAGGATAATGATTATGCTACGACATCAACAATGATTAGATGTTTTAAATGTGGAATGTACGGGAATTATGAAAACCAATTCCCTAATGGAAAATCTCATGAAGTGAATCAGCATGGTCATATGGGTAGTATTTATGTGGATGATGATGAGGAGACTACAAATGATATATGAGATGAAAGAAGAGTTGAAGCTCAGTCAGTTGTTTTTAAAGGTAGTGGAATGATTGTATGTTTATCGAGAGTTATGTTATATAGTTAATGGTACTATGGAATAAAGAATCATCTAAGAATTGTTACACTATTGTTTTTCCTAAAAGTTTTTGAAAGTATATGTTGGATGGTACCAGTATCCATGGAAGGTTATTCAGATAATTTTGTAAAGTAGATGATATGCCCATAATGAAAGAATAAGAGGATAATGATATGTTTGATTGTATTCATGAGCTCATGATTTATATATGGACTGAGTGATATCATGGTTTGAGTATATAGAATTTTGAGGATTTTGGTATGTGGGAAGTGTTAACTTTTAACTACATTCATGTTTTCACTAAGGTTCAATGGGTATTCATTTTTCAATAGAATACATGATTAAGCCCTTCGAATGTTTGTAATATGACCAACAAGACTTATCTTATGATATATGGGGATCAATGATGGTATTAAATCTTTGGTAATCGTTTTCACTACATTATGAGAGTGGAATGCAGTATTATGGATAAGCCTAAATAATGTAATGGATTATGTTGGAAATAAGTTAGTATTGTTTAAGGATAGTAGTTTTTTCGATATTATTGATGGAATGTTATATTAATATAGATTTAGAAAAAGGACAACCTGCAGGACGGGCGACAGCCCATCTCGTCGGACAAGGCTGTGGGAATCCAACCCACAACCGAAGTGCGACTGGCCTTTATCACATACCATTGGCATACAGGAAGTCCTTGGTTAGTAGAAAGTAGTTTTATTTTATTAAGCGGTATGATATATGAAGTATAAGTTCATTTTTGGAACCATATACGATTAATCTTACCATAAGATGGACTCATAACTTTTGATAACCTTTTGTTTGAAAGAGATGGAATGAACCATCATTCTATCACATGATCTGCTAACAAATCACGAATAACAAATTCAACTTCATTTCATTAAGGGATGAAGTGGAAATTGTTCAATTCACGAACAATAGTGAGATTGTACCAAAATCATGCAAGTATTTCGTTTAATTCATCAAATTTAGGGAAATGATCCTGAAAACCAAAAATGTTGTCCTAGTTCCCTTATATCCGATGAATCAGATGGTACCTTAGATCATCACAAATCTATAGCATTGTGATTTTTGGCTTTTTCATAGCCATGTTCTCTACCACTCTCTATCAGAACTTGATGGTTAGATTTTTATTCCATATCCATATTTTCACCTATGTTCTCCTATGTGGAAACCCAGTGAAGAGTTAATTTGGGTAACCATTACATTTCATAATTTAGTTTTTAAATCCATGTTTTGGTATTCCTTTTTACGATTTGGGTTTCTATTAAACAATCTTTCGAGTAGTAAACCATTTATAACCCCGACGAATTTCGAAGGAGAAATTCATTTTAAGGGGGTAGAATGTAACACCCCATGATTTTATGAAAAGTATTATTTTAATTTCATTAATTTCTTGTGTTGTATGCTACACCAATATTACCTTGCGCTATATGCAACACCGTATTAGCTTGCAGTATACGCAACACTATTCTTGGATCGTGTTACACACAATTTTGATAATAGTTATTCTACTCAACATTGAGTATATATATATATATATAAATTCAATGTATAAATGAAAAATGGTTGGATTCTGTTATATGAAACAACGAAGGATTCTTGAACAACACGCAACCTTGACTTGGATTGCATTACACGCAACCGCGACCTTCCTCGATGGCGTGTGTTGTATGCAATACCGGGTTTTACTAAACAATGGTATATTATTATAATATTATTAAAGAATTAACTAAATTTTGATTTTTATAACATTATTAAAAATCTTACCCATTTTCTAGAACATGGAATAAGAACAAAATAATTTTTTCGGGTCAAATAAGTATTTTTCAAAAAATGACGTTTTTTCACCTTTTGATGGCGCACCCACTTTAAATCTAGTTTTGACATGTTTATAAGTTCAATTTAAATAAATAAAATTCTTCTTTTTAATCAAGAAATAAAAATTTACTTTGGATAAATTTTTCATATTATTCTGGTAACTTTCATATTTTGATGAATAGTAAAAACACGCTATATTTTAATTAAAAATAACTTTTTTCATCGCAATAATTTATATGGTTAAATTATAATATTTAATGATTTTAAAGTATAAATAGAATATATTTTTACCATTTAATATAATGTATTTCATTATAATTGATTTTACATTAAATTCTTAGGTTAAATCAATTCAATCATTTGCAATGTTTTAAAGAAAACCCCGTTTTCTTTCGACAACTGGATTAATTTTAATTTAATTTCTGCAACATTTTTGTATTAAATTTGGAAAAATGGATTCCATATTTGGAATCAGTGGGTCCAAATTATGTTAATAAGCTACTTTTTATTTTTCGGAATTTTGAATAGTAACTACGGTAAATTTTATTTACCATAGTTAAAGGTAAATCGGGTAATAAAGGGTAAATATAATATTATAAAATTAACCTAACACATGCCAAAATTCAATTGGATGGATAAAGGTAGAGCCATATAACATGAGGGTCGGATTAGATTAATTTTATGGGCTTTTGACCATGAAAATAATTTAATTATTATTACAACCAAAGAAAGTGACAACATGTCACTCTCTTAAATCTTATAAGTATAATAATTTTTATTTATTTATAAACATCATAAAACTTCAATCCTGAATATTCTCCAGAAAGCTAATAAAATTATATACATTATGATAATTTATTTATAATTTTTAGGGATTAAATAATTGTCATTAATGGTGATACATTAATGATACCGAAATTATTTATTAAGTGAAAAATAAGTAATATAGTTTTTATTGAAATAATTATACCCATTAAATGGCCCACAAACCTGAGAAAAACTAATTTATAGTGTATATATACACCTTAAACATCCTATGACCTAATATATAACCGGTTGGAGCCTTATAATGGTGATTATGACACTTATATTATTTTATTTTAAATGATGCCAAAGTTGTCACCTTCATAATATAATAAATATAACAATTTCAATATTGTGATTTTAAGATGATAAATTCGAGTAAAAGTATTATTGAGAAAGGTAATAGATTTATATTCATCATAGGATTTTATTTTTAATTTTTATGCAACAAATCAGTATATAAAATAATTATAAAAAAATATTGTAGTAATTATTTTATTTAGAGATAAACAAAATAAATTGTTTTAAAAATAATAAAATAAATATTATATGAACTATTTAATGTTATCCACTAATTTTATAGATATATATGACCTTTTATGAATCTATTAAGGATTTTATTTCGATCATATACTGTGTATATATTTTATTTAATTTCAAATAAATGAATAGTGTCAAAATTGACACTATTGTTATTTTATAAAAATAACATATTATAAAATTGTTTAAAAATCAAAAAAATATTTAAAAATTATAAATTTAAATTTATATTGTCTATAATGTTATAAAGTAAAAAATTATGGAAAATTCACAACAAATTAGTAATTATTTGTTATAATTTATAATTTAGAATGTTATTACCACAAATAAACTTAAATAGATTAAATATGGATAAATCAAATTTATAAGGTTTAAAATAACATCCAAACATGTCCAAATTTAATTGTTTGATGAGATTACAACCCTATCTCATATAATATTCTAATATGAGTCATTTTCGGAGGTTTTTAATTGGGGATAGATTTATTATAAATTAATATTTTTAAGAATTCCAAAGGTGCCCCTCTCTTCCCTTATAAAAGGGCACCTCCTCCCTCTCTTCCTCACACCACTTTGAGCCTTCAAGCTGAGCCAAACCCTGCCAAATTCTCTTCTACACTTCTCCAGCAACTTACTAGAGGTCCTGGTCTTGTTGAAAGTCCAATTTTAGTACCCTAAGAGGAGGACTCAAAGAGACGCTTCAAATAAGAGGGGGTTTGGATACATACGAAAATATCAGACCTAAGGTAATGGATAATTTTTCAAATCTCATTTTTATACGAGATTGCTTATTCGTAAGTATTTACTGGGGTTATATTTATCATCCATGTCCAAATTTGGTAAAAATGTTTTCATGAATGTTTAAAGTCCTTTTTACCAATTTTTTACTTTTACTACATGGTATGTAAGGAATCATTCTTTTGTTTACATTACGAGGTACTTTTTGACTATTCCAGCAAAAGTATGAGAGGAATGTTTTTTTAACTTATATGGAATGAACAGATTATTACTGTTTTATAAAGACAGATTTTCATGAAGCTTCCTCTAAAAGATTTCATGACTATTTTCAACAAAATACTCTTCTTTTAAAATTGCATGACATTTTGTGAAAAGAAAATGATTTTGGAGAAAAAAGGATATTTTCCTCAAGAATTCATTTCAAGTGTTTTATCAAAACCATTTTCTATCTAAGATAACATTATTTTTATATGTGTATGTTTCCAGTATAATGTCTCTATGAGTTACATGGTTTCTCTTTTCTTATAATGAAATTATATCCATTTCTTTTATATGGATTATGTGATGATGTGATGATGTTTATGAAACGCATTTTATTTATTGTGTTTTTATGAATTATGTATGTTTATTTTGTGGCACAAGTAAGAATGATTTCATTATGAGATGGGTGGGGACTATATCTACTTCCAATGCATTGGGTAAAGATTTATATCTCATGAGATAGACCTAGCCGGAACGACAAGTTAAACCGGTTCAGTAATACAGGACTGAAACGAGGAGTGAACTCGATTTAGAAAGGGACTTTGTACACTAAGATGGTGTTGGCTGCAATGCCTTGGATACTATGGAAATCATATCATGTTCTTAATGGTTTCCACAATTAAATTTTTTATTCCAATTCTATTTTATCATTCTTAATGTTTTATTATGATCTATGGCATACACACTTCCATGTTTTATTTCATTGCTCAAGGTTTTGATGTTTAAACATTATGTTCATGTTTTTATGTTCAAATGTATATTGTATGTTTTATTTCATCCATTATTACCCTTACTGAGCATTTGATCTCACCCTTTTTATTTTTACATTTCCCCAGGAAATAAAGAAAGGTTTTAGGTAATAAAAAAAGGGGAAGATCTTTATGGGAGATGTTGAAGATCATTCACCACGATTAGAAGATTAAGTTCCAAGTTTCCAAAGACACTAAAATATTACGGTCCTTGTGTGTCTGTTATTATTATGTATTAATTATTTTGAAAAAGTAATGTAATATTCATGTACGTCAAGTTTCAGGTCTCTACTGGTTATCTATCGACTTGTACTCCCACATAACCTATATCGAGTTCATGATGTATTCCATGTATCACTATAGTGGAAGTACATACCTAACCCCCCAAATCTACACAATCCAGTGGTGGTACCATTGGATAATGATCCTTCCTTTGAGGAGAAGCTGGTGAAGATCTTATATAGTAGAGACAAAGTTCTATGAATGTAGACAATGCACCATTTCATACTGCAATAGAGAAAACAATAGTTTTAAGAATAAATGTGTCAACTACAGAATGTGATGAGAAATATTTACCCCCATCAATTTAAATATGCGGAAATAAAAATATTGATGGTGTAATTTATCAATGGTTGATGATTGTAATGACCCGAACTATTATAAATAAAATTCTCGTATGATTTAAGGGTTTACTATGCAATATTGTAATAGAAATCCCATGAATTTTTTTGGTTTCACTATATCAAAATGGATTCAAAAGACCATTTAGAATATTAAAAACGAATAATATAGATGTTAAATATTGAACACATGATTAGAATGAATACATGGCATTAACGAATCCAATTGACCCTGACAAATGATGTAATGGCAAAAAACAGTCAGATTTTATCCTATAAATCCCATTTATCAGCGCTTCTGAGGGAGATAACATCATTGGGAATTTCACTGCACCAATCCCATGCTAAGATCAAACAATATAAGCATGAGAGAACACATTTATGAAAGAAGTTGAAGCTAATCGAGATCACATCCCAAACCATGTTTGTCGGACAACCCCATGAAAGTATCACCATCTAGCATTGTACTTTTATAGTGTAAACCAATGTAATAAAGGGATATATATCAAGAACCTAATAATATGAATATTTATATTATATTGAATAATTGATTTATATTTTATTTTTACATTCAAAATGACTTATATTTTAGTTCAATATAACACATGTTCTATTTTGGGGTAATACTCAAATTCAATAATTGAATATATTTTAAAGAATTATTATATTTTTTTAAAATAATAGTATTATAATGAAATTTATTTATTAAATAAGGATTATTAATTATAAATATCTATATCATTTTTGTGAATTGAAATGTGCTTTTTTAAGGTATCAAAAATAGTTATTGTTAAAAACCAATCTTTTCTCAATAAATATAAAATATTATTTTAAATGTGATAATGGAAATTATTATAAAATAATTTATATAAAATGAATATTATTTTTGGAATCATAATGTCTAAATTTTCCAATGGTGTTTTTCATAATTTTCCTGGACATTAGAAATTTTGGGTAAAAATTAAAGAGCATAAAAATATATGGTGTGTCATCTGATAACATAGTGACACAAAAATGATGTAATAAATACTATAATCTGTATTTTAAAGCATATATATGGTTTACACATTCAACAGTGTGATTTTATTTATATTTTATAAATTTTATAATGCGTTTATGAAACCTTCAAAATATATAATATATTTTATGATTTTAAAATCGTTTCATTAAACGCATGACTCACCTCCACAAAAGAACGGTTAATATTTTAAAATATTCGTCCATTTACACAATAAAATAATTAAAAACAACATAAATTTGTAGAATAAATGTTTATAATACATGGTATGTTTTGTGGTTTTGGATATTTTCTTATATCCATTCGAAAACCTCTATTTATCAAATTTGAAAAAATTCCCATATCATTTCCAATATAAAACACCACAAACGTCCCTCTCCTATCTACTCAAAATCATTAGATAACATATTTTTTCTTCCCTCTCCTTTATTTAATCCTCTCAAGGCTCCCCATGTTATAAAAAAAATCATTTTCCTACTTTTGGATCCACACACTCATGTAAAGGTTCTTTCCATTCTCATCATTATCCAAGTTTCATTATTTTGTTATGCCCCTATATTCTAATTACAAATGATGGTGTAGGTTTTCATGACACCCATATACTACAATTATTATTTCTAAATGATGATATATCCCTTTCTCTCCTGTTAATTTCTCCCATGTACAACTGTTACCATGTTGAAATTTTATAAGAATCCTCTCCTTTTCATTTTATTCAAGCTAATTTTTTAAGTATTCCATCTTATTATAATTATATAGGTTTTTAAATGTACATCCATTCCCAAATAAGTTTAAATTTTCGGTAAAAATGATTAGATACCCATTTCACTAATATCAACTTAATTTTTTATTTTTTATGTGATTTCATTATGGTGCATAATTTTCACCGCAATTTTCCATGATAAACCAAGTATTTATTGAATTCCATTCCCATTTTTATCAATTTATTTCCCTTCAGAAACATATAACTTTTGATTTGGGACATACATATATATACTCCCCACTTCTTGATCATGTAATGAATTATGAAGATTAATGAATCCATGTTTTACGGTCTATGTGGCCCACTTAAGAATGAGAATCAATTGAAAATGAGGGGTGCACCTAGAATGATATAGAACCCCAATGCATTGGGTAATGTTAGTATCATAAAACATCATGTTGGATTTGGGTTTTAACTAATCACTTTAAAGTTATTTTTCCACCATGATTTCTGAGTGATTTACCCTTGACCTATGTTTATGATGTAGTGTTTTATTTTGTTTCCACATTTTCCATGTTATTATTATCATGCTATATAATGCATTATTATTAATATTCGTTTATTCCTCATTCATATTCCTTCCCTAACATGTATTATTACTTGCGTGTTATTCCATGATTATTCCCCAACTTGTATTTATGGAAAAACACATTCATAAGAATATCCCCAGGTAATAAAATGCAGTTTTAAGATTGAGAATGTTAAATAAGTTTTCAATAATGTTTTTTTATTTAATGTTTAATGTTTTAATTTTATATACCTAATTTCTGAAGACACTAAAATTCATGATATTTTAGGATTTATTATGTGTTTCTTTAGGTAATTAAATCATGTATTAATGTGTAATAAAGGTAAGGTTTGTTGTAGTTGGGGTTATGTTTAGGGTTGAGATCGAGGACTGGAGGGTCAGTTTAGCAATATTGTTTAGGGTTGGATTAGTGATAGGGGTCGGTTGGTTAACATTTTGGGTAGATTTAGGAATTGGATCATTGTTATATTAAGGGAATGAGCTAGCTTCCATGGGTACGACTAGGGATAATATTATAGGGTAGGGTTTGGGGGACGTGGTCTGGTGGGTAGGATTAGGTCTATAGTAGTTGATAAGTTTATGGATATGGAATATACAAGGGGTTTTATTGGGTTAATGGTTAATATGTCAATGTTTTGTGTTAGGGAAAAGGATTATGGGGATAGAGCCAAGGGTTGGTATGTGTCTTGGTCAAGGATTTTGGGGTAATGAATGGGGATATGTGTGGGGGTGGGGTCTGTGAGGTGGTGGTAGGTTTAACGGGGTGAGGTAGATTTAGGGATCAGTTTATTTGTTGGGGGATAAAATTAGGGATAGGACCAGGGTATCATGGGTGTTAGGGGTTAGGATGGGACCAACGTTGTTTTAAGTCTAAGGGGTCTGGTATTGTGGGTTTATATTCTTATGGAGGGGTGGGTTTAGTCATTATTGAAATATGAGGTAGGGGTGTAGTTTTGGGGGCTTATGATAGGGTACACTTAGGGGGTTTATAGAAAAGGGTTCAACATTTTGGGTTAAGTTGGATAGGGAAGGGTTAATGTTAATTGGGTTGGGGCTGGTTAAGGTTGAGGGGGTAGGATTTAGTAGGTTATAGTGTAAGTAATGGGGTCTGGACGTAGATTTATTTCATGAGCTATGTGTCGGGGGGGAGGTTTAGGGATAGGGGTGTGGGTGCTTCTGAGAGCCCTAGGGGGGTAGGCAGGATCTAATATGGGTTTACTGCTAAGGGGATAAGGGGTTGAGATTTATGAGGTCTAGTACATGGGAATATTTAGTGGGTTTATGGATAAGGGGATAGGGGAGTGATCATATGTGAGGGTTTGGGAAAGTGTGATTTTATGGTAGCCAGGGACAAGGTAGGTCTATGCGGGAAGTTTTTGGGGTGGTTTGGTGGTGGGGGTTTGGGATTGGGGGTCTGAGTGTAGGTATAAGAATGTTGGGATAGTGGTATCTATATGGGACATGGTTCAGGTGAAGAGTAAGTTTTTGTTTGGATTTAGGGTTTTGTTTATTTGATAGTGGGGGTGTGGAGGTTTAAGGATTTAGTTGGACTGTAGGTTGTGGGTTTGGGTCAGGGGGAGGATAAGTCTTGGGTTCTACTACAGGGTGGAAGTTTAGAAGTTTGTTTATGTGTATGTATAAATATTCTACTAGGTTTTGGGTTGGGGGAGGGTTGGTTCAGACCAAGGGACGTGGGGATCAGGCTGGGATGATGGGAGGGTTAAGACATAGGGGTATGGTTGTTTGATTATGGTGGATAATATCTCATGATAGGTTTATGGGGGATGGGACTGGCTAGGGACTGGGGAGTAGTCGTAGAGCATAGGGGTACTAGTGGTGGGTAGGATTAGGTTTAGGATTGGTGGTGTAGGGTTAGGGCAAGGGTTGGAGGGTAGATCTAGGGATGGGGCTATAGGTGGATGTCGAGGGGTGGGGATTAGGGGTAGTTTATGTCTAGGTGAAAGGGAAATTACTAGGTTGGGGCTAGGGTTAGGGAAGGGTTAGGCCATATGCTAGGTATAATGGTGGGGATTAGTATTGGGTAATGGTCAGTTGTGGGGGTTGGATAAGGGTTTCGGTCGATGGGATTAGGATAGGATCAATGTGTTTTGGCTAGGACATGGTGGGTTTAGTATAATGTTTGGGGGTGGGGTGTATGTTTTTGTGGAATAGGTTAGAGATATGTTTATGGGGATGTGGTTGGGTTGTTCTAGGATGGAGATTTAGGGTTTATTTAAGGACGGGGGATGTGTTATTCTGGGTGGGTAGGTTTGGGGCTAGGGGGGTAGGCTTAGGAATGGAGCTAGGAAAAGGATTAGGGTTTGTTATGGGGTTGGGGTGGTGGTAGGTTGTGGGGTTATTTATAGGGGATGATGGAGGGGAATGGAAAGGCATAGCATCTAGTCACCCATATACACTGGTTACTTTATTACACTGGCATTGGATATACGTTATCACATCCTGAAAGATAACATTGAATAGTAGACTTGGTAAAACAGATACATACATGAATTTCATATATATTATAAAATATAAAATAAAACATAAAATTTTATTTGAGGACACCCTTATTCCCTTTATCCCATCCCATCATATCCATCATTATGAAATTATTTCATTATTGGTGAAACATAGTAATTAAAAATGATGATGTCAGATGCCTAGTTTGGATATGCATACAGAAGAAGATACCTATGATCAAATAAGAATAACCTGAGAATAGTGGTATGAGAACGTGAGAATTACATTATAAAAAACATACATTACATATCACAGATCATAATTTAGAAACATTGAATAAGTATTGAATGTTCAAAAGACATGAATCATGAAGGAATCAATCATCATGATCCATGAGAGAATAATATTTGAATAAGACATGAAATTTCTACCAAACTCATAAGAATATAAAATTATTTTTTAATATTCTAGGATGTGATTCGATGATATCATAGTTGAATTAGTTGACTTCTCAAACCATCATAGTAGACATGGATCACTCCCAAGACCATCATAGGGGATGAAGTCCCATAATGAACTGGGTAAACTACATATTACACTACTATCTATATCATGAGATATAAATCATTACCTATTTTATTGTAGGGGGATATATGTCCCACACTTCGTATAATTAAATTCTATATATGCATGCCACATGATTATAAAACAGTCATCATATCATAACCTATAAAAATATATAGGTTTCATAAACCATTCTCCATAACATAACTTATGGAAATGAAATAGGTTTCATAAAAATTTAATAATTTAGTCATATCATAATCAATTAAAATGGAAGTGGGATTTATGATAATATAATATTGGTTTAATCTTTGAAAAAAGAATCATTTTTTGTAAGTATTTCATTTTGATATAACTCTTGGAAGTGATATAGTATTCAAAAATATCATTAGAAAAAAACAAAAACCCTTAGGAGAATGAATAATAATTAAATACTTGGATCATATGTCAATGTATGCAATTATATATATAAAATTATTTTAAATGATAATTGAAAATATGTATTATTTAAAATAGATTTATTACAAAGAATGGACACTTTCTAAACTGTAAAAAATTTCAAAATATTAATTTCTTAAAAAAATGATAAAAATCATTAAAAAACATTTCTTGAGTAAACTAATCTTTTCATGAAATTTTTATTTTTAAAATATAAAGCCTTTAGAAAATCAATTTCACATAAAAAACATTTCTCTAAAATAATTTTAAAATACCCTTCTTTAAATATCACATCAAAATAAAAAACATTCAAAAAAAATTAATGAAGTAATTTTCTTCTAAAAAACCAGTAAAATTATATTGGAATCTTCACAGACCACAAGATAATTCCATTTTATAACTATACTGTAAAAAGTAAAACATGGGTAAAAATATATTTTAATGATTATAGGATTATATTGCATCATTTTTTAATTTGTTTTAGAAAACATGTTTTTGGAATAATGCATTTTTTTATAGAAGAGGGAGATAGAGTTTTATTTTCATAAAATAATTTCATATTTATTTTTATTAGAAAATATAATAAAATGGATATATTAATTTAATATATCATGAATTAATATAATATAACAATATTCATGGATTTCATAATGATGGATCACAATATTTTATCATATGAAACATAATCAAAAATAGTCTCCATAAATGATTGTATTGTATCATAAAATCTCACGAATTAGGAAAAATGGATTCATAAATCCTTGAATGAATAACATTAAATGAAACCTAATATTTCATTATAATAAATAATTTTATTTTATTACATTTTAAATCACCTCAAGAATTAAGGGAGGCACATAACACAACATATTTCTCAAGGAAGAAAACTTGAGAAATAAATCCCTTATTACTTAAGTAACATTTGAATTTTAATCCTCATGAAAGTGAGATACTAAAATTTTTATTTAAATCAATATAATTTTATTTATAAAAATTATAAACTAAATCCATGAAATTTATATACACCATATCAAAGAAATAAATGGTTTAGATCTCCTGTGTCTCATAGAAAATAAAAGTGACACGAAGATCCATCACTTTGTGAGTGAATTTGGAATCATAATCCCCATGAAATAATTAAATCTGTTGAAACATTAAATATAATTAAATAATATGTATTCATTACATGAAATTCAATATTAGATGTATATATAGCTGAAAGAAGAAATGAGTGGTGAATACGGCCTATGTCTCATTGAAATAAATGTGAGACTAAAAATACCCTTACCTTATGTCTTCAATTTAATTGTATGATTTTAGAGAGACAATTTAATAAATATATATTTTTTATACATATATAAAATAATATTACCCATTTTTATAATGTAAAATTTAATCTTCTAATAATATTCAATACCATTTTGATAATAATTCCTTATTAAAATCCGTATTTTTGGGTGTAAATTGTTTTATATTTCATGATACATTTTGTTTGGTAGATCCAATCCTTATAATTTTATCATAATTTAATCATATATATTGGTTAAATAATATTATAAATATCATATATATTCATTATATAAAAAATTAGAGTCATCCAAAATAATAGGGATAACAAAATGAAATACACAGTTCTTGTAGACGGTAGGTTGTACGTACGCATGAATGGTGTTTCTATTTGTCAACTGATGGAATGAAAGAAAGGTAAATAATAATTATACATTATTGAAAAAAATTTATTTCATATATATTACATATATTTATTATATTTTATATTTATTTCCTTCCATGTGAAGAAAATGTGAAAAATGGATCACCTCTCTTTGTGAGATGGTAGTTCATCGTACACATGAATGATGTTATCATATCTCCAATCGAATGTAAATTAGAATTAATATCTGATATAATAATTATAGTATTATTATAATGTTAATAATATGTTATATATACCTTATATCCATCATCATAACCATCTGTGAAAGCTTTTCATGGAAAATGAGTCACACCAGTATCGTGAGGAAGTACTGTACTGTACACATGAATGATTTTATCGTATCCCATTTTTTGGAAGATTAGATTGATATATTTCATTCAATAACATAAATAAATATATTTATATTTTATATAATTATTATTATATATTTCTATGGTTATATAATAATTATAAAAATGGAGTAAGATATAAAATAAAAACGCTCATTGAAGAATGCTACCTTCCATTAGAATTTTTTTTTGGTTTTCACCATAATCCCTCATCAGATATATATATTAAAAATATCATGGATTTTATGATGAGGATATATAAGTTTTGATGTGATTTGGGAAGGTATTTTATAACACAAATGAATTTGATATTATTATGAGTGGATAAGAGGGGGTGGCCTTTTAAAAATGAGGTCAGTAGTACACTTGAAATATTTGAAAATATTGAATTATATAAAAGATTTAATCATATAGAAAAGACTCAAATAATATTAAATTATTTATAATATAAAGAATATGATCTATATATGGACATTCAATGAGTTTGGTGAATATTTATAGGTCATTTTTCCCTTATGTTTAAGAATTAATCTTCTGGTAAACTCATTTTCACCTTGATCATGGAAATTAAATTTTACTTTTTTGGTAATAATTATAGTAAATAATTAGGTATACAATCTAAAATAATTTAATTAATTATGTTTCTAAATATATATCCATTTTTTTAATTTCATTCATAGGAGTGGAAAATGTTTACATAAATTTAATCTCCTGAGCGCGATGAGAAAGCAGGTTTTCAAAGTGAAATTGTTATAACTTTTAATTTTTTTATATTGATATTAAAATTTAAAATTATAGAAATTATTAATAATATATTAATAGAAATATAATTGAACTATTATGACATTAAAACCACTCTAAAAATAGTTTTTTTAATATTTGAATTAATGATAACTCTTAATAAAAACAAGTATTTTCACTATTCACTAAACATTTAACCTTTTAAAATATTATAAGAAAATCATACCAGTAAAATCACAAAATTATTATTTAAAAAAATAATTTATTTCCATAAATTTATTTTCTAAAACTAATTTTTTTTAAATATAATTACCTAAAATGAAACAAAACGACTTTGTATAAAAATACATTTTTAAGCATACATTGAGATTTTTTATTATCTGATTCCTACTAGATGAATGTAGAATATTTTACTGAATATATAATAGATAAATTTCATTAGAATAATTTAATAAAATATATTACTTTAACTATATAAGATAAAAAATCTTTGTGGGAATGAAAATATTTTATTCAAAAAACAATTCTTTTATATTTAATTGGTTTTATGTTCATTTATAATTAGTCGAAAACCGATGAATTAATTTTTTTAATGTGAAAACCATATAGTCTAATAATTTAGATATTCCTATTCATTATAACCATTCAAATGGATATGTGTGTCATGACTCGACCCTACCCGGGCTCGAGCCGCAACTACCCCAAGACCGCCTCCATAGGCCAGGGGCAGGCGACCAGCACCGAAGGAACAATAACCCGGGGAGGCCTTTTCCTATGCACCTGTACACACACACACGTAGAAAACTCAATGCAATAGTACAGAGTAGAAGAAAAGACAATAAGAGTAAAAAGAAAGGGCAACTGCTATATAAATACCACAAATGTGCATTGACCTCTAAACAGTACAAGTGCTGAAAAGAAGAAAGGGGAAAAACACGCGCCCAACCAAAAAATTGCCACAACCCGGCAACAGGTAAACAAAAGGAACATCTAACGGGTCTCCCACCTGGAACCCGGCTACGACCACCGCACGCGGTCCAAGCTCCCAAGCTCCTACGCTCCACTGAAGTCACGCTCCACCTGTCCATCGTCTGCAAGGGCACACCAAGTGCGGGCAAAGCCCAAGAAAAGGTGAGTATAAAAATACTCAGTAGGATACCCTGAAGGCTCGATGAAGAAACACAAGGATGTACTGAAGGGTGATTAGTATAGCAAACATGGAGTAGAACAGATGTACAACGGAGTGCAGTAAAGAGTCCAGCTCAACCCAATAAGATAAAGGAAGTAGACTCATCTAGACACAAGGAGATGGAAACGGTGAGAAGATGAACTTCCCATTGAGTCTTCGCTGCCTATAGTAGGAGAGTAGACTCGTCCAACCATGAGAAGCTGGACACGGAAAAAACGGGGCATAACCCACGCGTCTTCGCCTCTCCTGGAAGGAGAGTAGCCAAACCCAAGAAGTGGGTTCCGGAAACAAGGTATATTCATATGTATGCTCTGTAAAGAAGCCCGAACAAACTCGTAAGGGGATATCCATCCTGTAGTTCTGCCCAAGAAAATGAGTCTCCTACAGTCCCAAAAGAAACACCATCGAGGCCCAGCATCCCGCACTTCTGCCCCCAACTGCAAGCCAAGGGGCTCAATCACCACACCTCGACACTATCCGATTTGGGTGGCACTGACTCACCCACATGGTTTTAGATCACGTCAAAAGAACGCGTCTCGGTGGGGGAAATTTCCCCTCGTACTTGAGAGTTCTAGGGAATGTCAAACCACACCACTTCACTACCTTACAGTCGAGAGGTCTCCTCAAAGTCAAGGTCTTCACAACACTGACCCGTAACTAGGGGTCCCGCTCTGGTAATCACGGAGGCAAGCCACAGAACAGCCTAGTCGAGAGGACAGAGTCTGGAATGCCAACTGGTGTCCCCACTGCCCAGCCCTGCAGGAGGGTGATTCGTAACCAGATATCAGGTGACCCACTGCCCAGCCCTGTTGGAGGGTAAACCCTAATACATCATCAGGCGACCCGCTGCCCAGCCCCGCTGAAGGGTAAACCATAATAAGATACTGGGTGACCCACTGCCCAGCCCTGCTAGAGGGTAAACCATACGACGTCATTAGGAGACCCACTGCCCAGCCCCACTGGAGGGTAGACCCTAACACATCATCATGCGACCCACTACCCCGCCCAGCTGGAGGGTAGACCTGGAATAGGTCGACAGGCGACCCACTGCCCAGCCGTGCTGGAGGGTAGACAAGGAACTAGACGAAGGGCGACCCACTACCCATCCCCACTGGAGGGTAGACCCTAAGAGGTCGTCGGGTGACCCACTTCCTAGTTTCTGCTAGAGGGTAGACCCTAAGTGCGTCGGGTGACCCACTGCTCAGTCTCTCCTAGAGGGTAGACCCTAAGAGCATCGGGTGACCCACTTCCTAGTCTCTACTGGAGGGTAGACCCAAAGAAGCCGATGAGTAACCCACTGCCCAGCCCCACTGGAGGGTAAAACTCAGAACTACACTGGCCATAACCACTGGAGGGTACAACACTGGCCAACCGAACATGATGTGGGTACCGTGCAACCTCCCAACTCCAGAACAACTCACCCAAAAGAGGTGCAGTGTATGCTCCATCACTGGGTGTCACTAGCACCGCTACTGGCCAATCTATCGAGAGCGAAACTAGTGGGAGCCCACTCAACCCTGCTAGTCAAACAAACGAGCACAAAGGGATCCTCTACGCAGCGAGAGGTCCAAGTACGCAAAGCAGAACATGGCACGCACGTGGGGCCCACACGATGTGTGGCACCAAGTCAACCCCAACCAAGCGCATGAACGTCTCAGGTACAAACCACACGTACCTCCAAGCGTTCTCGTATACTCCCATAGTACACCGCGTCTCCAGCCCTAAGGCTATCGTGCACACGGCACCCAACGTCAACGTGAAGGCATGACATAACAAATCTACATCAAAGGCCCATGCACGACCAACCACATCTCATGAACCATTTATACCACTCTCCCAAGAGTGATCGACCACATGCCAAGGGTACGCTACAAACAAGGTAGGGCGAACCACCACTAGAGCACCTTTTATGCTTCCACATTTAACAATATCGCACAAGAGGCTCCACACAACCAAACAGATCACACCGTTGTAATCCTATCGGAAAAACATGTGAGATAGACTACTCATTCGCCTCAAATGGATATCCGACGGAAAAGTCACCAACACCGTCTCATGCCCGAACGACGTACTGTGATCCCGAGCCTCAGCCCCGAAAACAGTCAGGCACATCACACCATTGCGATCCCCTCGGGAAATCACATCAAAAGCACTACACACAAGAGTTCATCGGATATCCAGAGAAAAAGATGCATTTCGGCACACCGCACACGAGCTGTTCCATGTGGGACCCACACCCCAGTCCTGAAACTCAATGAATGGATCACACTGTTTCAATCCTTTCGAAAAAGTACACGAAATGGACTATTCACTTGTCCAAAACGTACACCCGGTGATAAAGCTGAAAATCACCTTCAAATCCCGAAACGGCCCTCGCGGGCCCCTCACCATCGTGCCGAATTAGAGCGGGTGGATTGCACCATTGCAATACCCTCAGAAAAACATCCAACATAGACTTCTCGCACGCCCCGAACAGACGTCCGGTGAAAAAGGCGTGAAACGCTGCACGCAGCTCGAAAGACGTCCCATGGGGCCCACACCTCAAATCTAGTCCCAATGCCCGAAACTGCCCGAGAAACCATCGCCCCTATGCTAGGGTCCCAGCACAACTGACGGCACTCAAAGCAGACGTCGCATGCATCTGCGCCGTCCAAAACAAGAAACTCGGGGAAATACGCTCGTCCACGTAAGGGCACGTCGCGCCTCCGTGGCCCCTCGTTTCGGGAATTAAAAATTCCTGAAACTACCTCAAAACATTCCCCATGATGCAAGGTCCACGCTGCCGCTAACGGGGCACAAAACGGACGCCCGTAGCGAAAGCTACAGCGTCAGAAATTCAAATGGGCACTCCCTTGGGCTGGACCGGCCCGGACAGGTCGGTCCACCCACAGCCGGCCCACGGCCCGGCCGTGGGTCCGGTTTGAGCTGTCGCGGCCAGCTGGCCGTGGCCAACGCCACCGACCAGCTATCAAGGCCGGTCACCGCTTCTACCATAGCGACCTGCGACATGCGGGGCGCGGTCGCGCCACACGCGGGGTCGCGCACCACGCGTCCCTCCTCCATCGCGCTGCACCGGCACCACCACGCGGAAGCCCGAACGCCCGCCGTCTCAGCCAGGGAGCCCCGCCGTCAGCCGCCCCTGCCGATGAGCGCCGCCATGCCGCCACGCTGAATGGCACCACTGCCTGCCTCCACCGAAGCCCCTACCGCCGCGCCTCGGACCGCCGGAGCACCCAAACCGGCCAGAAACCGCCGGAACAACTAGAAATTCCCGCGAACTTCGGTGAACGATTTCGAACGCCTCTGAACTCCGTTTTCAAATCTGAAACAAGAATCAGAAAGAGAATAAAATCTACTTCGCATTCATGGGCTCAGATCGAAGATCGGGCAACAATTCAATGTACAAAATCGCGTTGGAATTTAAGTGCGGGAATAAAAAATGCAGAACGCAACATCCTAACTCGTGGGGCTTCGCCAAATGCTTCGCGACGATCCGCCAGCATCACCGCACCTCGCCGGAGTCACCTCACCGGACCGTCTCGTCGGAGATGAAGGAGGAGAGGGGAGGGGTTCCGCCAGGTGGTTCATGGGAGGACGGGAGGGGTGTTTAAATAAAATTAATTAACAATTTTAATTAATTTAAAACCCCCGAAAAGACACGCATCTGAAAATCCCGACGGGGTCAAGGATAATCCTCACCTAGGGTAAAAACCACCATCCGAGCACAACAGCGGACACATAATTTTAATAGAAGGCCCCATTCAAAGGTTATTAATCTTAGCGCCCCAGGCCACCAAATTACGAAAACGCCCCTAGGGACATTTTTCACAAACGGCTCGCGCCCACGAAACTTATACCCCTCCTAGGGTAAAAGGCATGCTCCGAACACAACAGTGCCCTTAGTTTTCAAATCCGAGGCACCGTTTAAAAGATACATGCATCTCAACATTAAAAGAATTAATTATTTAATTAAGTAATCCGTTTAACATTTCAAAAGCTGGCGAGGGGTCCAAACGCCCAGCGCTGACAAGTTTTATGCCATTCCTACGGTAAACACCACATTTCAGACCCATCCGTACACTCGGATCTCTTATCTGAATCCCCATTTATAATATATCTTGTTTATTTAGCATCTCCAGCGTGAACGCACTGAAAATTTAATTCCAGCCACTCCGGGGCTCGGAATCGCACACCGTGTGAAGGCACTGCCCTGGAATATTATCAAGAATATTACAAAGTCTTTCACAGAAAAAACTGGGTTCTTTCATCATTCCCTCCTTCAATATTTTCGTCCTCGAAAAGAAAAACTAGGGAAGAACACAGGGTACTAAGCCAACACCTGGCTTTCCCATACCCAGAAGAACCCATGCACAACTCTGTGTCACCACACATAGTCCAAAGAGTTGATCCGTTCATGCGAGGTCAGCCCTTGCCGACGTCCTGCATCCACTCCAGACGTTGGGGTTAGGGAAAGGCAGTGGGGTACCTTGCCATCCCATTGCATGGTCTTAAATGGCCCGAAGGCCCTCGAGGGTAGCTCACCTCCCCGGTAAAACCTCTACGTCGCACACCGCGACTGGAATCACCACCCGCACCTGGAACAAGGCCCGGTGATTCCCTCATTCAGAATATCCATATGGTGAAACACCCAAGGATATCTGATCATACAAGATTCCACAGTCGATACTCTCTTAGATGCTCAAATGGAAAAAGAGTCAACACCATCGACTAAAGGAAAAGGTCTCACGCCTTTTTCCTTACCAAGACAGGGTTACACCCGACCCCCTGCGTCACCCTGGTAACACCTCAAACAAGGAGTAGGGAGAAAAGCATTTCACACGCAGAGCCTAACAATTCTATTGAAAAAAGTAGAAGAGTCGCAAGGGGTACCTCTCATCATCCAATGCTCTGTAATATCGTAGACATCCAAAGCTCACGGCTGCCCGCGGTCCCAACCATCAGCACCCAGAGCCTGACTTAGACTGCCTAGTGGTGATGGGGAGATCTCGTAACATCGTCCCCCTCCTCCAGCTCCTGCCGCTCCTCTGCTAGCAGCACCTCTCTAGCCACTACTCCGATCACGGCGTTGCCTCTGCCGTGGTGGTGCGCCTGCTGCCTGCCCGAAGCTCTCAGTAACTCGGGTTGGGCAGTCTCATGCCTTGTGACCTCGCCCTTCAAAAGCATAGCACTGGCGCTCTATGGGTTGTACTGGTGCCCCCCAACGCCACTATGGTGTACGACTATGCCCTTGAGTCCGGTTGTCAGTAAGCCACCTGCATCGAGGTTCTGCTTGCCGACGCCCATTAGCCGCGGCAGACGTCGCGGCACCGACGTGCCTACTGCCACCACCAACACTAGAACATGACATGAATCCCTCTGTCAAAAGAGACTTCTCTAGCACACCGACATATGTGGAAATGCCCAAGGGTACTTTGATAGAACAAATCTCTCGGCGGAGACCCTACTCAAACTTCTGCGCTCAGAGGTTGTCGTCATGGACTAAGTCCGGGTAAAAGCGTGCACGGTCTGCAAAACTAGCCACGTACTCGGCCATCGTAATCCCTCTCTTCTGAAACTACAGGATCTCCTAAATCCGAACGGAGTGCAAGCAGGATGGAAAAAACTAATCACAAAACAACAACTGAATGTTGTCCCAAAAAAGTGACGACTCGTCAAGAAAATGAGTCACCAGACTCCACCAACGCCGAGCTGCTCCACGAAAAAGGGTGGCTGCCAAAGACATTATATGATCTGTCGGCATCTGTACAAGCCTGAAAAGGTGAACCACTGCCTCGAGCCAAACATCTGATGCCTGAGGGTCTAGCTCTCAACTGAACCTCAGCGATCTCTGCCGCTGGAACTTACGGAGCGCGCTCAACCTACGCTCAAGATCAGCCTGCTCTGCTAAAACTGTCTGCTGCTCAATAGGTGGGGGTGCATCTACCGGCCCACCTGGAGGAAGGGTCTTGCATGATGGGTCCTATACCATGACCTCGTAGGTCACAGGGTCATCGTCACGAACCAAAGCTGGTATCCTGGTTGGTTGTCCTCACGGAGACATCCTGAAAATTATCAAGGAGTGTCGTGGTCAGATGAGCATATATGTATAAGCCAATAGCAACGATGGGGAGCTGACTCAAAAAGGACAGTCAAGACTCAGTCCTATGTGATTCACAAACAAATTTTCCCTACAACAAGAGTCTCAACATGCCGAGTCGACAATCGGGTTATCAAGGTCCTGGTGAATGGATATGTCGGCCACTGCACCATCACTGGACTCCCTGGCCTGAGAGCCGCTCTCAAGACACATCAACAATGTTGCCCTATATCCCAAGCAATTCCTCCTTTAGGGATGTCCGCACGACATCCCAAGGAACAAACCACATCTGATACCACTTTGTCATGACCCGACCCTACCTGGGCTCGAGCCGCAACTACCCCAAGCCCACCTCCATAGGCCATGGACTGGCCACCAGCACCGAAGGCACAATAACTCGGGGAGGCCTTTACCTAAGCACCTGTACACACACTTGCAGCAAACTCAATGCAACAGTGCAGAGTAGAAGAAAAGACAAGAAGAGTAAAAAGAAAGGACAACTGCTATATAAATACCACAAATGTGCATCGACCTCTAAACAGTACAAGTAAAGTGCCGAAAAGGAGAAAGGGGCAAAACACGCTCCCAACCAGAAAAGTGCCACAACCCGGCAATAGGTAAATAAAAGAAAAATCTGACGGGTCTCCCACTTGGAACCCGGATACGACCACCGCACGCGGTCCAAGATCCCAAGCTCCTACGCTCCACTGAAGTCACGCTCCACCTGTCCGTCGTCTGCAAGGGCACACCAAGTGCGGGCAAAGCCCAAGCAGGGGTGAGTATAAAAATACTCAGTAGGATACCCCAAAGGCTCGAGGGAGAAAAAAAGGAGGTACCGAAGGGTGAGCAGTAGAGAAAATAGGGAGTAGAACAGAAGTACAACGGAGTGCAGTAAAGTGTCCAGCTCAACGCAACAAGTGAAAAGAAGTAGAATCATCCAGACACAAGGAGCTGGAAACGGTGAGAGGATGAACTTCCCGTCGAGTCTTCACTACCTATAGTAGGAGAATAGACTCGTCCAACCATGAGAATCTAGACATGGAAAGCACGTGGCATACCCCGCGCGTCTTCGCCTCTACTGGAAGGAGAGTAGCCAAACCCAAGAAGTGGGTTCCGGAAACAATGTATATACATATGTATGCTCTGTCAAGAAGCCCTAACAAACTCGTAAGGGTATCTCCATCCCGTAGTTCATCCCAAGAAAATGAGTCACCAACAGTTTCAAAAGAAACACCATTGATTCCCAGCATCATGCACGTCTTCCACGAACCGCAATCCACGGGGCTCAATCACCACACCTCAACACTATCCGCTTGGGGCGGCACTGACTCGCCCGCATGGTTTTAGATCGCGTCACAAGAACGCGTCTCGATGGGGAATGTGCCCCTCGTACTTGAGAGTTACGGGGAACGTCAAACAACACCTCATCACTGCCTTGCAGTCGAGAGGTATCCTCAAAGTCAAGCTCATCACAACACTGACTTCTAATCAGGGGTCCCGCTCTGGTAATCACGGAGGTAAGACACAGACTAGCCTAGTCGAGAGGACTGAGTCTGGAATGCCAACCGGTGTCCCCAATGCCTAGCCCTGCTGGAGGGTAATTTGTAACCATATATCGGGTGACCCACTACCCAGCCCTGCTGGAGGTTAAACCCTAATACATCATCAGGTGAACCACTGCCCAGCCCCACTAGAGGGTAGACCATAATAAGATACTGGGTGACCCACTTCCCATCCCTACTGGAGGGTAATCCATAAGACGTCATCGGGTGAACCACTGCCCAGCCCCACTGGATGGTAGACCATAACACATCATTAGGCGACCCACTACCCAGCCCCACTAGAGGGTAGACCTGGAATAGGTTGACAGGCGACCCACTGCCCAGCCGTGCTGGAGGGTAGACCTGGAATAGGTTGACAGGCGACCCACTGCCCAGCCGTGCTGGAGGGTAGACCTGAAACTAGACAACGGGTGACCCACTGCATAGCCCCACTGGAGGGTAGACCCTAAGAGGTCTTCGAGTGACCCACTGCCCAGTCTCTGATGGAGGGTAGACCCTAAGTGCGTCAGGTGACCCACTGCCCAGTTTCTCCTGGAGGGTAGACCCTAAGAGCGTCGGGTGACCCACTGCCCAGTATCTGCTGGAGGGTAGACCCTAAGAAGTCGATGAGTAACCCACTGCCCAGCCCCGCTGGAGGGTAAAACATAGAACTGCTCTAGCCATAACCACTGCAGGGTACAACACTAGCCAACCGAACACGAAGTGGGTACCGCGCAACCTCCCAACTCTAGAACAACTCACCGAAAAGAGGTGTAGTATCTGCTCCAGCACTGGGTGTCACTAGCACCGCTACTGGCCAATCTATCGAGAGCGAAACTAGGGGGAGGCCACTCAACCCTTATGGTCAAACAAAGGAGCACAAAGGGACCTTCTATGCCACGAGAGGTCCATGTATGAAAAGCAGTACATGGCACGTACGGGGGGCCCACACGATGTGTGGCCCCAAGTCAACCCCAAACAAGCGCACGGACGTCTCATGTACAAACCACACATACATCCAAGCGTTCTCGTATACTCCCAGAGTACAACGCATCTCCATCCCTAAGTCTATCATGCACACGACACCCAACGTCAACGCGAAGGCGTGACATAATAACTCCACCTCAAAGGCCCAGGCACGCCCAACCACATCTCGTGAACCATTTACATCACTCTCCCAAGAGTGATCGACCACATGCCAAGGGTCTGCTACAAACAGGGTAGGGAGAACGACCATTAGAGCACCTTCCATGCTTCCACATTTAACAATATCACGCAGCAGGCTCCGCAAAACCAAACGGATCGCACCGTTGTAATCCTCCTGGAAAAACATGTGAGATAGACTACTCATTCGACTCAAATGGATATCCGACAGAAAAGTCACCAACACCGTCTCACGCTCGAATGGCGTCTCGTGATCCCGAGCCTCGGCCCCGAAAACAGTCGGGTGCATCACACCATTGCGATCCCCTCAGGAAAACACATCAAAAGCACTACTCACATGAGGGCATCGGATATCCAGAGAAAAAGATGCATTCCGGCGCACCACACACGAGCGGTGCCATGTGGGACTCGCAACCTTGTCCTGAAACTCAATGAATGGATCACACCCTTACGATCCTCTCAAAAAAGTACACGAAATGGACTATTCACTTGTCCAAAACGGACACCCGGTGATAAAGCTGAAATCACCGTCAAATACCGAAACGGCCCTCACGGGCCACTCACCATTGTGCCGAATTAGAGCGGGCGGATTCCACCATTGCAATCCCCTCGAAAAAACATCCAACATCGACTGCTCGCATGCCCCGAACGGACGTCCGGAGAAAAAGAAGTGAAATGTTTCACGCAGCTCGAAAGATGGCCCGTGGGGCCCACGCCTCAAATCCAGTCCCAACACCCAAAACCTCCCTAGAAACCTTCTCCCCTGCGCTATGGTCCCAGTGCAACTGACAGAACTCAATGCGGATGTCACATGCGTCAGCGCCGTCCAAAACAAGGAACTTGTGGAAATACGCTCGTCCAATTAAGGGGAAGTCGCGCCTCCGCGGCCCCTCATTTCGGGAATTAAAAATTCCCAAAACTAGCTCTAAGCATTCCCCACAACTCAAGGTCTGCGCTGACATTGACGGTGCGCAAAACGGACGCCCGTAGCGAAATCTACGGCGTCAGAAATTCAAAGGGGCACTCCCTTGGGCCGGACCGGCCCGGACCAGCCAGTCCGCCCACAGCCGGCCCGCGACCCGGCCGCATGTCTGGTTCAAGCCGCCGCGGCCAGCTGGTTGTGACCAACGCCATCGACCGACCATCAAGGCCGGTCTCTTCTTCTCCTGCAGCGACCCGTGACATGCGGGTCCCGGTCGCGCCGCCCACGGGGTCGCACACACCGCGTCCCTCCTCTATCGCGCTGCGCCGACACCACCACGCGGAAGCCCAGCCGCCCGCCGTCTCAGCCAAGGAGCCCCACCGTCAGCCGCCTCCGCCGAAGAGCGCCGCCGCACTGCCGCTCTGAGGAGCGCCGCCGCCTGCCACTGCCGAAGCCCCCACCGCCGCGCCTCGGACCGCCGGAGCACCCAAACCGGCCGGAAACCGCCGGAACAACCTGAAATTCCTGCGATCTTCGGCGAACAATTTCGAACGCCTCCGTACTCCGATTTCAAATACAAAACAAGCATCGGAAAGAGAATAAAATATACTTCGCATTCATGGGATCAGATCGATGATCTGGTAGCAATTCAATGTACAAAATCGCATTGTAATTTAAGTGTGGGAATAAAAAATGCAGAACGCAACATCCTACCTCGTGGGGCTTCACCCAATGCTTCGCGACGATCCGCTGGCATCACCGCACCTCGCCGGAGTCGCCTAACCGGACTGTCTTGCCTATGATGAAGGAGGAGAGGGGAGGGGTTCCTCCAGGGGGATCAAGGGAGGAGGGGAGGGGTGTTTTAATAAAATTAATTAACAATTTTAATTAATTTAAAACTCCCGAAATGACCCGCCTCTGAAACACCTGACGGGGTCAAGGTTAAGCCTCCCCTAGGGTAAACACCACTATCCGAGGACAACAACATCCTCATAATTTTAATCCAGGCCCCCTTTCAAATGATATTAAACATAGCTCTAAAGGCCTCCAAATTACGAAAACGCCCCTGGGGCCATTTTTCACAAACAGCCGGCGCCCGCGAAACTTATACCCCTCTTAGGGTAAACAAAACGCTCCAAACTCAACGGTGCCCTCAGTTTTCCAATCCAAGCCACCGTTTAAGAGATACCTACGTCAAAAAATTAAACCAATTAATTAATTAATTAATTAATCTGTTTAACATTCTAGAAGCGGGTGAGGGGTCCAAACGCCCCATGCTGACAAGTTTTATGTCGTTCCTAGGGTAAACACCCCATTCCGGACCCATCTGTACACTCGTATCTCAGATCTGAATCGTCGTTTAGGAGTTATCCCGTTTATTTTTCATTTCCATTGTGAACGCACTGAAAATTTAATTCCGGCCACTCCGGGGCTCGGAATCGCACGCCGTCTAAAGGCACTGCCCTGGAATATTATCAAGAATATTCCAATGTCTTTCGTAGAAAAAACTGGGTTCTTACAATATGGTAACACTAATTATAATATTAAAAGTATATTGTTGATTTGAAAACCTCATCATTATTGTAAATGAAGCTATAGGTGAATACTGAAGTTGCATGTAACACAATCTAAACATAGTTATACGTATAATGAAATATTAATTTTTTTTTCTTATAACAAAAATTTTGAAATCAAATCTCTAGAAATATTGAGATGTTACATTCTACTCCCTTAAAAAATTTGCAATCAAATTTTTCTCAGTCGTCAATGGTTTAGCATTTGAGGAATCATTCATTGGAACACATGTTATAAAAATGAATAAAAAAACATATATAAAAGAGAATTGTGAAACCTAAATTTTAAAAAAATTAATGCATGTGTGAATATTCACATAGGTGCAACATTCATGGGAAATTAAAATATGGTTATGTAGGAAAAATTGTAATAATTTAGGAGATGATATGAATCATTGATCAAAAGATACTGGGTTACCTAGTGAAGGTTGGCAACAAAAATCTATAATACTATTATCATATAAGATTCTATTTATTGGTAAAAAATTAATATAAAAATATCACACTTTTATATCAATATCATTTTCTTAAGGTTTTTAATTTCTTTTACCACCTAGGATAATAACATATATAAATACACATATTTAGAAAGAATAATATCATCCTTTAATAATCATTCACCATAGTCTCATTTGTTTCTCCAAATGAGGAGTATTGATGATGTATTTTCTATGCCTAAAAAGATAAAATAAACTTTTAAAAATTACATGATCCTAAAAAGGATAATAAATTGATCAACAGATCATTAGACATTAACCAAATAGAGGATGGTTATCACATTGAATGATAATTCAAAAGACAATGTTCATCTTAAACAATTCCATAAATAGTTAACCATAAGGTTCGTTGAAAATATTGAATTCCAAAAAATATATATGAAACATCCATAAATTTCCAAAATCAATGTTCAAGAATCCTTTAATAAAAATGACGTTTCTCTAAATGTTATATACCAATATGTGAATACCATGATAATATATTCTCTTGAAAAATGTTAATATATTTAATTATGATAACATATTAATTAAAACATTCATTCTTTCAATATTAACTCTTTTCATATTGCTTAAATAAAATCAAATATTATGTAATATAATTCTTAAATACAAATAAATCTATATATTATTCTCATGATATAAACAACTTTTTCATCATGTCACTAATAAGATCTAAGATATTCCATACTATCCAATTTATGTTATCTGTATAAATCATCGCATAATAAAAATTTAATTCTCATAGTATTCTATACATGTAATGGTTTATAATTGAGTAAATCATGTTTTTCCATGAATATAACTTTTCCATTACATTAATTTCATAGTTCAAAGGAAACATTCCACATATTCTTACAAATCCATAATGAAAATATTATATAGAAAAATAATTATAGATTTCATAATTGATTAATCCAAATAAATAAACACTTTATTTATTCCACCTTATCCTTAATCCATTAATTTGGCCTCTCAACTTTGTTACATAATATTTCCTTCCATTCAAATATCATTTTTAGTCTCTCCATTATTAACAACAAAATCTTTACTCATAAAACCATATATATATTCTTCATAATGATTCCACCTAGTAAATTTATTTGTATAATGTTCATAAATACCAAATTTAAAACATTCATCCATTGATAATTACTTAGGAAGACCAATATCCATATCCATTTCATTAACCAAGCTTTTCATTTTTCCTTAGTTATCACTTAATATGTGGCCTTCTTCACCAGACATAAAAAATATTGTCAGCCCTCTATGATAATTCAATGATTGTTTTTACCCACATTCTCAACATATTGGAAACAAGATATTAGTTCCATTATGGTTTACACCACACACGATCCCCTTGAGTTTTATCCTTCTCTTAGTTGGTGAGTCTGAGAGATAGCTAAGATACTAGTTGTTAGTAATGTTTCATGAGGACTAATTATGAATAATAATTAGATCCTTCACCCCATTAATCATATAATTTTTTTTATCATCAACACATTTCTTATCACATTGATCATTAAACATCTTCTTTGTGTTTCCTGTCATAAAATGAGTCCCAATGACATATTACAAGAAACACAAATCAGACATGAAACCCACATAGTCTAAAAAACAATTATATATTGTCTAAATGATGAAAAATTATTTTCAATATATGAAACGTTAGGATTAACCTGGATAATCCATGATCATCATATTATAAAATACTATATAATGGTTCATAATGAAAATGTGGATTAAAAAAACAAATCCCCCATGATTTTCAAAACTGAATAACAGTGAGACCCACTGCCATTCATTAGTTTCGCGATTGAATCAAGCTCCATAGGATGTTTTTAGGATGTTAACTGAAGGTACATCTATTCCAATACACAATACACTTTTAGTATTAAAAAATAGATGTATTTATAGATTAAACACATAATATAATCCTTTCTATAAAATTTCGATGTTCATATCATCTTATCCTCAATGAAAATTGTAGGCTTCTGTTATTTAATGTTTGTTTTTTAAAATCAAGTTCCTATTTTTTATATTAGATATGATCTCATAACAACTATTATGGCCCAACCTATAGTAACTTCGTTCTAGTGGTCACATTTTAAAAATGACACTAAATAAATGTTAAGACATACCAAGGGATCAAATACATTATTAGTCTTTGAAAACTAGGCATATACTGGAATTTCACAATTATTAGAAAAAAATAAAACATATAAGTTTCCATGAGAACACAATTATTACCATTATAATATTCTTGTAAAATAATCATAAATGACATATTCTCTTCCTAGGGAAAATTAATTGTAATAAAATGTCAGATCAGATGCTCAGTAAGGGTATGAATAAAATGGAAGCAATGAATGATAAAAAAGAATAAAATATGTATAGGGGAATGAGATAATTAAAATAACATTTGAAATTAATACCATGTATATAAATGTTCATAATATTGAAAAAATTAGTAATGATTATAATTTTAAAAGAAATTAATATTATTGGAATCAAAGACCATGAGACAGGAGAGCATAATATTGGAATAATACCTTATATGTATAGAAAAAAATAAACATAGAATATTATTTACATAGTACTCAAGGGTAAACTCCATGGTCATAATAGTGAAATGAATTTACTCCCCAAATCATCATAGTGGTTTATAGTAATACCATCATAGTGGGCAATGTCACATGGTGGATCAAGTTCACTCCCCATTCAAATATTATTTATCTCATGAGATATAATTCTTTACTGATTATATGGTAGGGAGTTATAGGTCACACCCATGACATAATGAAATCATACATATTTTAGAAAGTATAACAAATCATTCATCATATCATAACTGATAAAAATATATACTGTTCATAAAAAATTCATCATAATAAAACGTATGGAATAGAATAATATTTTTGAAGCATTTCATCATCTCATCATAATGTAACATGTGGAAAAAGAAGTGGGATTTTTAAGAATTTCATCATGGTATAACCCTTTATTAGTGAATCAAGTTTCTTAATTATTCTACATGGTATAACTAGTTTAAGAGAAATAGTTTACTTAAGAATCATTCCAACTTAAATGTAAACCATTTAGAGAGATAATATGAATGGTTTTCTTTTATCATTTATTAATGGATTTTATTATTGAGGGAAAATTATTATGAAAGATATCTTAACAAATATATTTTCAGAATGTATAATTTTAATTTTAAATGAACACGTTTCAAAAAAACATTTTCTAAATCCATTTCTTAAAAAATATGCATTACTGATCAATATAAAACAATTCCTTGTGGAAAATATCCATTATTTGAAAAAAATACATTCCAAAAGATTAAAACTTTTCCAAACCATTTTCTCAATGAACAATACTTTTTTTAAAACATCTCAAAAATCCTCGTCATTGAAATTCATGTTAAAAAAAATAATTCCAAAATATTTAATAAATCATTGTCTTTTCAAATTACCATATATTACTTGTAAAGAGGGATTATATGAATTGAGTGTTCATAACATAAGATAATTTCATACATGATATATGTTTAAAAATAAGGATTCCTTTTTTGTAGTATATAGAAGTATAAAGATCATTGTTTAGATGATTAAGAGAAGAAACATCTTTTAAAACCATTTTTTAAATATAAAATCATATGGATAAATGTAATTTAAAAATTATAGGATTATATTAGATAAATTTTATAATTTTTTTTAGAAAACATGGTTTTTGATGAAAACATTTTTCTAACCAAAGAGGAGAATATAATTATATTTTCATAAACATTTTCATAATTATTATAATTATCAATAATTATTATAATTATCAATAATTATAAAATTGATAATATTTATTGAAAATATGATAAATAACTAGAAGAAAATAAAACTCAAGGATTTATTTAGATATGGGTCATATGATTTTACGGTCAGAATCTCACTCATAAAAAACCTCAATAAATGATGAGAATTTAACATAAAATAATTACCATGTGATAAAATTGAATCATAAACAGAATGAAGAAATAAAATAAAATTAAAATATTTTGGTTTTTTAAATGAAACATTGGAGAAAATATCTTGTGTCATCCCATTGAGATTTCGTCATTGGATCCTGAACAAGAACATGAATGAAAACCTTTCCCAATGTTAGGACCATATACACCAGAATCTCAATGAGTTTCTAACCAACATAAGGTTTCAGTTTTCATAAATTATATGTTGATCCATCACGAAGCCTCTTAAAACACATGATAGAGGAATGAAACTAAGAAACATCACCAGGTCACACAATAACATCAGCAAGGATACTAAGATCATTGAACAAATCAATTCATTCATGAAAATAAAATCTATAAGATAGAAACGACATTTATAGGATTTAAAAATACTATGATCATGTTTGTGAAAAGATTGGGACTAGATAAAAAATTTATGTATATGATTTTTTACAAACTACCACGGTGACTTATGGTTTTCTATGATGATTGTTAGACAATAACATATCTATAAACTACCCCTTATGTCATGAAAAATCATACCTCCAATCTTCTAGGATATCCTAGAATATATATTGATTTTATGAAAATATAATCAACTATATTTAATACAATATTTTCATGAGACAACCAGAATCACCTAACACATCCATACCAAATGTGGTTCTAAAAGGAAATGAAGGGTTTTCCAAATCCTCAAAGGATGATGACTATAACCAGGGCATCGTCAAACACTCAAGGGTAAAATATTATATCCATGAAAAAATAGCAAATATATAACCATATAAGATAAAATAGATTACAATTAGAATTAAAAACACTACTCAAGGAAGAAATTTCACCAGATGATGGTTGATAAATATACATAAGTAATACATCAACCAAAATATGACACACCATCCGTTAATTATAATTATTAATCTCCATGAAATTGGTGGATCACTGCACCACCATTCAACATGATCCCCCAATGTCCCTTAATCAAGAACATATAGTATATATAAGTGGAAATTACCCTTATATTAGTCTTGACATAACATAATTTAAAAATTCTAGAAGGTAATGTTAGGTAGGGAACTAAACAGACATGTATTTTACACAAATTGTTCCATAAGATGTTCTAATACAAACAAACCATTTATACTTAAATTTAAATTAATCTATGGCATGGTTAAATATTTACATTTGCAATAAAAGATTGATTTGAAAATTATATAGATAGTTGATCAATCAAAACATACATAAATGAATATTTTATGTAACAGACTCATGAGTAAAATAGATCTATAATCACTGAATTTTAATAATTACTCAAAAACCAAGAAACATGTTCATAATACATCTAGTTCATTAATTTCTATTTCTATGATCACTACACTACTATGTATTTCATTATAACACAATGTGTGATTTAAGATCCCTATGAATTAGGCCATCGAGATAATCATTTAACGCCCCATTAAGAAAATAATGCTGAATTTGTTTTGATTAATGTTTTCTTCATCATTAAATTTCTAGAGAGTCATAGTCTTAACCAAATTGTCCCAATAAACAATTAATTACCAAGGATCACATGTGATTATAATCATCCAAGTAATCAATCATGGGAAATTAATTAATTTTAAATCAATACATAGTTCAAATATCCAATTCATGTTTTAAATATCCATTCCAATTTCAAAACCAAGTCATAGGTTTTAACACGTTAATTCCTTTGAAAATTATCATTCATTTAATTATATTTCCTCAAAGATAAATATAAAATCAATTATCAGTTTAATACATCATTCTCATGTTCTACTAAATGTATTAAGGCATTTGAAAATGGGTTTTATTTAAAAAAATATATATAGCGGTGTTAATGTTACCATTAAATCCACTCAATCAAAAGAAATTAAATTATAATAAAAGTCAAAACTAGTAAAAAATAAAGGATTAATGTGTATAAAAGGTCCTTATTGATCATGATACCTAATATATCAGGATTATTCGACCACCCAAAATGACAACTGATAATGAAAATATGATGTAAAATAAGAGTTGAGTTGAATTACTAAAATTTAAATCGATCATATAAATGTTTGAAACCACAAAAATCCTAAGGATTAATCAGTCATAAATTATGAGAGATTTGAAGATAATATTATTCCATATTAAAGTGATTTTACTTACTGGAGAGAGAAAAATCACATCCACTAACACATTAATCTGAGAATAGAGGGGTTAGAGAAACTAAAATCCCCTTTAGAGAGCCTCCAAAAGAGAAATGTTTGGATTTTATTTAATTATGACGTGTTTTTGAATTTATAAATGGGGGTTTGGGATATTAAATACGATTTTCAAAGGATTATAAATCCATTTTAATGGTTTCCTAGGTTAGGGAACAAAGTTGGAGTTAAATTTGAACAATTACTAGGCTTCTGGAGAGATCTACATGGTTAGAAAAAATGTTAGAGAAACCATGTGGCACATCTTTGTCCACATGAAATGGTTTCAACGTATAGAAACACAGTTTTAAAAATCATCCATGAACTGTGCAATCCAATCAATCAATAAATGCACATTTTTTAGGAGGACACGTGGTTTGGGTAAACCATGTTCCCTCTTCTAGAACCTCTCAACATGGAACAATGTTTCCTAGGTTGACATGTATATTTTTAGAAAACTATTTTCCAACCCCACAAAAGCCCCCAAAAACATCCAAACAATTCAAAGAAATACCCAAAAATGTGCTCGAATGCGATCAAAAAATGATGGTCAAAACAAGAATATGAAGTACCTAAATGCTACAAATAGAATGTTATATGGAATTGAATCTCTACGTTGCTATAGATTCATACTTTACAGAGTCCATGGATGAACATCCTTTGTGGGCTAATACTATATAAACCCCAAGGATAATAGAGATGATAAAATAGTATAGGGCCTGAAGAGATGTAATCCAAGAGGATATATACTAGAATGTAGTGTGAATCACCGCAAAAAATGTGAGTAATATAAGACAATATGTTACTAACCTTGTTGAAAAGAAACACAAATCTTTATGGGATCCTACATATTTAGAGCACCATGGTTATGAATTTTTTTACTAATGTATTTTAATGATGGGTATCCTCCTGGGTAGTTTCACATTGTCCGTGTTAAAATGGACCAAGAACACTAAATGAATATGTGTTGTCTATTGGGAAAGATAATTGGACTGATAAATGATCCATGTGGGTAATAAAATTTGGATTGATGGAAGGGGAAGAATGGCATTATAGGAGGCACATTTTATTGATGACCTCGTTCATGGCCCAGGGATCTTAGGTCATGGAAAGGAGTATCAGAGCTAATACTCAGCCTGAAATGCAGTGGTAAAGCCTGAGTTTTGTTTTTGGGGTCCATAATGAGGGTGTTGAGGTTTATTATGTTGTATATTGTAACATTTATATAAAAGTGAGAAATAAAAGGTTATATTTTACTACATAGGCCTATCTTGTACCTCATTATTTTCAAGAAGCTACCAAATTAGTAGTTCATAGATATGTGTACGTAGATAGGTGTTGTGTCAGAATATGTGACATCCTATGAATTTTCCTAGGGTGTGTGTGAGTGAGATCAAGGTAAACATATTGAGCATGTGTTATCCCATTGTATTATTCAATATATTAATAATTGAAGATGATGGGTATTATCAAATATTGTTCTGGGAAGGAAACCAAGGTTTTATAAGATAACCATGGGGTCAGATTACCAAATTCGTGTACCGTGGAGGTTGTTTCGTTATAAGGGGAACACCTGATCATGAATACATAAGACGATACTGAATATTCATGAGGAATAAACTAGAGAAAAAACATATCGATGTTATAATGGAAACACATAAACCTTGATTGAAATGTATTAGGAACCCCATATCAACTATGATGTAGGGAGGACATGAAGACGTAGGGGCATTACTACAATGGAGAGATGATGGGAAATCTAGGATACCCATGGTCATCCATCAAGAGAGAAAAAGAGGACCCACATAAATCTATATAAAAAAATCTATCAAAAGTAGGTTAATCTGTAATCCAAACTGAACCAAAACAAAAATTAGTGGTTCAAAATTATTTTATATCAACCAATATTTTATTAATGAGATGGGTTTTTTATTAAAAAAATTATAACCAAAAATTGTTATTTATTTTGTTTTCAGTCAATATAAAACCAATCCAATTTGTACCCAACTCTAACAATATGATTGGTAGTTGATTTTTTGAGGTTGGGGTTGGGTGGTAATTTTAAAAAGATAACTTTCCAGTAGTAATTTCTAATTTTTTTTAAAGAGTTAAGTTTTAAAAAAAAAGTTCTGTTGATATTTCTTTTGGATGTTCATTGATAACATTTTTTATTATTGAAATTGTTCAAAAGCGGGGGAGTGATGAGAGCCCAATATGAAGAACTTTTATGTTGTTTTCAATGATAATTTACCACTTAAATTAGATTAAACACAAGGTTATATATTGATTTGTGTTAATTTTTTTATAATTGGAATTAATTTATTGAATTTATTAGAAATAGGTATTTACATGATTTGTTAAATTTTTTAATTATTTTGATATTTTTCAATGATTTATTAATTTAATTGATTCAATGATATAAACTTTTAATATTTAATTGCTTTAATCATAACTGAACTTATAATGTTAAATAGATTAATGTATAATTGTTCATGTTTATTAAAATTTTTAAAGCCATATATTAATTCATTTAATGCATGATATATTTTTGGTAAATGTATAATTTTTTTTATAAAATTTTTATTTCAAATTTTTACTAAATTTGAAAAAAAATTCAACGTTTATATTAATTTCACTATTGTGGATTTGAGGCTATGAAAATTGAAAAGGCATAACTTACCACAAGACTCATGGTATCTCATGCTAATTCATAAAGGAGGAATGGTTACACAAATAAAATTTAATGAAAAATTACAATGGACTGT
This sequence comes from Viscum album, assembly GCA_963277665.1. Lineage (NCBI taxonomy): Eukaryota > Viridiplantae > Streptophyta > Magnoliopsida > Santalales > Viscaceae > Viscum > Viscum album. Next base: position 584,863,668 of record OY728137.1, read on the forward strand.
ATATAGGACCTCAACTGATAACATGAAGATCTCATGATCCCTAAACTAACTATATAACCATCAATTGTTTATGCTGATCAATGTATTGCATGAAGAATTTTAACAAACCATGAGAATACAATCTATGATACCATAAACTCCCTCTTTTATATGAACAAATTTTGATTCGAGCTCTCATTCATTTAATTGACCAAACATGTGATAGATAACCCATCCAGCCACTATGAACAACCTAAACTACCTACCAAAGGTCTGAAATAGAACTACAAAATGGAAAATATTGATCCAACACTCATTATATAGTAACTCCACCTATAATTCCTCTATTACCAGCCACACCTACATACCATTTGATAGAAATATAGTTACTACAAATTAATCCACTAACCTACCACCCATTCCAATGTCACTAAACCCATAATACCTCACTCAAACTACCATAAGAAGATAAACAAGCTACTATAGGAATACTACCATGTGGTTGTGGGTGAAATTACCAAAATGGGTGCTCACTTACCATAACATCCATATCATAAACCCACCATGGTAATCATCCATGACATATCATGCAATAAATAATCACTTAGCTAGAAACATGAGATGATAATAATTCAAATTTCCATTCCATCTCCCATATTTTGATGTTTCACAGACAATTGTTGATTCCTTATTCAATAGAATCACACCTAATTTTGTTTATCAATTGAGACTAAAAGACCCATTTCAACAGCACACCTTAACCATAATTGAGCTATGATGATGAAGAAACTAAGGCCATATATCCTATGATCACCGCTACAAGTTGAAGAAGTGTATCATGAGTCTGGTTGTGTTTGATCCACAAAAACATGATTATGAAATTCCTGAGAGAGGAAGTGAGAGATACACTGACTAAAGATATAATTATCATTTAGAAGTATCCACACTTATGTGAATATGATGTTTTGAAGATGGCCTGACCATGATAGGATTTTCTATAAGATCCTCAATGAATATCATTTGTCTAGTATTTGTTCCATGTGTGGATCATTAACTAAATGGTCCAAGACACTCCCCCAACACCAAGGCTTTATGCTTTTTGACTGGTTCATACTAGGTGTTCGGAATAACAAATCAATGAAGGTTTAACTAAAAAAATGCTCCCCCACTCTAATAATACATACAATAATGGTATAAAGATTTTTTATAGTTTTTATGGCGGATTCAACGTAAAAATAACCAAAACCAGTTGAAGGATTGAATTAGATGTTAATTCAATGATGGTTTGGCCTGAATTCATCATCCACCAGACCTTGTTCAAGACCAGACCCATTATTATTTACCTCATGACAACCATATCCTTATAGGTTATGATTTTTTGAACCATTTCATTACTCCACTACATGAAGTTCCATTGATTTTTTATTACATCAATGTCTACTTATACAAAATTCTACCAGAACCGTTTGGCATCAATCCAAATTCCATGATACCCTTTGAAGTCTATTATTGAAAATAAAAACAAATTTTTTAATCTAAAAAAATCTATGGATAACATTTCAAATTGTTGTAAAATTTGCAAGCTAGAACTGGATTAAAAATTCTATATTCCATTCTCTTCCAACTTATATTATTCACACTCAAATCAAAACTATGTTACTACCCCAAAAATGACATTGAAAAATAGTTCCCATCTAAACCATTACTATGTCAGACCTATTTTGTTCATGACAATTTGTATTGTGGATATCAATTTGAGGTTCATCAGGAAAAGTGAAACTCCATGTACATTGAAGCTTCCTATGGGTTTGAGATGATCCTCAAAAAATGTATCTCAAACTAGTCCCCACTTCCATCATGTTTGATCTCATATATATATCCAGTACACCACCATAAAGACCAATTTAGGTTATCTCCACACTTAATGTATTGAATACACTACTCAATCCATGCCAACCAAAGACCCTATATCATTTTAATAGGGGAAACTATTCATGAATGTTGAGGTTCATTTCCAGTATATCATGATCATGAGTTAAGATATTTTTTTACAATTATTTATTACCTCCTCCTATAATATATCATGTGATGGAGTACTAGACATTGGGTGGTCAAGTTGAGTGAATTTATCTTTTCCTTTGATGAATAATTCAAAGCGAAAATGTTAAACGTCTCGTTAATTGATTAACATCCTTTGTCCCGTGTTTCATGCACAATACAATTATAATTTCTTTAATACAATGATCATAAGATGTGTGATGAACCTTGAATGGATAGATATATCTAACTACTAATATAGATGAGTTTTTTTAAATAATTATTTCAAACCTCTAAAAATGAGAAAAATATTTATGGGAAAGTATTCAGATGAAGTCTCATTTCACTAGAGAGAAAATATAGGTGATTATTGGTATAATGGTTTAATGTGTAATGAGGAGATATATGATTTTAATCCACTTTCTTAATAATTTAATAAAAAATATATCCATTTAAATTTTTTATTTTATATTCTACAGCCTTTGAACAAGATAAGAACACATCCAATACACGCCCCTATCAGAAGACACCATGATTCTATTATTATGATATTTAAATAAGGTTCAAAATTTTTATCTTTAATTTCACCATGATCGGAATTTCATTTTAATATGATGTATTTTCTATGTTTAACCCCATTAACACATGTTTTAAATTTCAATTAATAAAAACACACATCTAGACATTATGAATGAATCTTAAGTCAAATTAACAAGAATTTTATTCCTACATGTTTAAATTTGAATATTAAGTGAGACTAATAGTATTTCTATTTCAAAATTTAATAAATTAAATAGTTATCATTTTCATATGATTTCATGATAATCTGAGGTCATTGGGTATGTTTTGACAATTAGATGCAGGTTTTTAGTTATTATAAAATATAGTAAATTGTATTTTTGACATTTTGATCATACTACATTTATGTGTAGTCTAATAATACTTGTCAATAATTCATCATTGATCATTTTCCTATAATTTCATGCAAATCCAAGGTAATTTTCTGATTTTTGGATTTTTTTAACTCATGTTTTTTACTTTTAATAAATCAAAAGGGAATATTGGAAAATATGAGAAACCCACAAGTTGGAATGATGTATTTTATATTTATAAATTCTAAAAATTAAATGGTTGTTATATTCATGATATTTCACAATAATACAATTTTTTTCTAGGTTTTAATTGTATAACCTATTGATAATCATTTTTTAATATAAAACATGATTTTCAAAAATTCCATCCATTGAACATATTGAAATGAAATAAGATATATTCCTATATGTATTTAAAAATAATGTTGGACGTTTATTTGTGATTACATGAAAAACTCTGTTTGTTAATTATGTTTTGACGGTTTTTGGGATGTTTTTAAGGACATTTAATGATTCAAAACTCACTTTTTTTATTGAATTCATTCAACCTGTTGGATTGTTTAGATGCGATTTTCTATATATAAAAATTATTTTTCAAACGCTTTAATTTTATTCAGTGATATTTGACGTGGTTTTATAGGTTTTGACCCTTATACGCACACTTTTTTCTATTTAAATCTAAAAAACAAAAAACGTTTCATTTTTAGAAAACTACGTGTAAAATTAACATGACATCCATTCATAGTTATAAAAAATTATTTTTTAGTATTTTCCATGTGATATAAAGATAAAAAATCCATTATCATGGTACTAACCCTTTGAAAGAAGTGTCTAAATATTTTTATATCATAAACAACTCACATAACATTATTCCAAGATCATTTCTTTACACATCGATTTTTCGTCTCTTATAACATATCAAAAATTATTCAATAAATTTTTTTCCTATTATTTCATGATAATTTTATATTTTTTGATTGGTTTTGACTGTTTTAATGATATTTTTTTGGATGCAAAATCAATAAAACCATACATATGAGAATTCTATGAAAACCACTTTTTAGATAGATGTGCGGTTTATTCCAACATGGAAAAAATTAAATGTAATTCATTATATTAGTATTTCATGACAAAATGATGCCATTTCCTAGGTTTTGACACATTAAATCCAGCTTTTAATGACTTTTATCTTTTATGAAGCTATTTTTTATTCTGAACTCATCACATGATGGATTAATGTATGGTCTATTCACACAAGGAAAAAATTGACCATAAAACATTATCTTATTATTTAATTATAATAATATTTTAATTTCACCGCATTGATCATTTCACACAAGATTTTTAATTATGTTACGCGAAGGTAATAACATGTCGGACTAATGGATCACATATTATTTATATATTTCGTCTTATTTTTTATTGAAAATAAGGATTATTTTTAATTATTGTTTTATATATTGATTATAATATTTATTATTTGATGAATTTATGTATGATTTTATTGATTTTTAATTAATGATATTTAAAAAAACTTTAGTTTTAATTTTCATGTTTGTTTTCTAAATGAATTTGGACATCAGCGAACACAGCTGGAAGCCTCCATTGGTGTTCATCAATTCTAAAAATTATATATATATATATATAATAGTAAAAATCCATATTTTGTTTCCAAATGTTATTTTCTCCCAAAATAACTATGAATTATAGGATGTCCTTAATTCAATTTGGTTGTTAGTTTTAGTTGTTGCAACATATCAATTTTCATATTGATGAAACTCAAATATTCAGAACCACTCAATAGAATTTTAAATAGAAACAAAAAATACATTGTATAAAATGATATATAATAATATAGAATATATCATATGTTATTAAAATATTTTATTCTAACTATTAAAAGATCATTAATAATATACCTAGTATGAAATTTATTAAATTGATGATTTATATGAAATAATTGGTTGTAAAAATATTAGAAAATGAAATTTTATATCCATGACCATCAATATCATTATTAATATACTCAAAGAGTTGAGCTATCACAGTTTTTATCGACATATAGAGTCTTGTAGAGGAAACCAAGTATGAATTCAATGGCCTATAGAGCTACCCAATGTAAATTTCGACCAACCAAAAATGTGTTTTTAAAATATAAAATTCTTTAAAATCACGTGATAGTGGGTGAAAACCTAGTAAACAACCTAAAATTGTCATGAAATCCTAGAAAAATGATATTCTATTAATGTTTGACTTTTATTGATTAATAGAACATCTATTTCTGGTTTTTTGTGGTCATAATACAAATTTTATATGAATATCAACTGAAAAAAATGTAGTCTACAAGGGATAATGAAGTGTATATCGATGTTTTATTATTTTATTTTTTAGTAAAATAGATATAGTATATTCGATTATTACCCTAATATCTCCAAAAATTAGTGTCTTCATTGCATGACCAATATTGAATAGCATATCTATATCAATCATTATGTGAATTTGATGGGTGAATCCATTGTAACTAATGAAAATACACATTTTGGTGTCAGTAAACTAGTCATGACCATTCCATCAAATCTAAAAAATTTATTCCCTTGCATTATACCTTAATAATTTTATTAAATATATTTCACTATGACTTTGGTATTGTTTCTCTGTCATACGGTTTTTATATTCAACAATTACATTATCATCAAAATCGTCAATATATTGTTCATCGAGATTGGCAGCATCAATTTGTGTTGAAACATACTATTCCATTTGATTGGGAGCCTCACCAAGTAGAGAAGACATTATATACATATGTTGTGTGAAATTTAAGTTAGATTATATAAATTGAGTAGTGAATTCATATTATTATAATGTAAATCTAGATATACTAAAACAATTAACTTGATTGTTGAACTCTATTTTATTATTAAGGGATTAAGGGATTTTATCACACTATTGAGTATCGAAATTCACTCTTTCTAGTATAATATGGAATATGAAACCCAATATATATTGGGACAAAAATGATATGATTATGAATTTATAATGATTAGTCAATGATTAATTTAATTGATATCTTACCCAATAATGGATTTAATTGATAATAGAATAATTCCCACATTCTTCTTGTAGGATTTGAAATATAAAATATTGGTACTAAACGAAATATAATTTTAACTATTAATCTATATTCCATTCATTTTTGAAATAAAATTTCACAAATCACAGTTCCATAATATTAAATGTACTCAAATTATCAACCAATTTATAGTGAAAAATAAACACATGGAATGTTTTATAATCCAACACACATATTTTTTCGATGATGCCCATGAATAGAATATTCCTCTAAATTAGATTTATATCCTTTTTACATGTCATAATCATCCCTTGAACCATCAAGGAATCTCAATAAATTTTCCAGGTATTTTTTGCATCATGATACCTATTATAGAACATATAACCATTGATTACATTACCATTTTACGATAATACATTCCCACGTGGTCCCCTGGATGTCCGATGATGTCATTATAAAATTAAATTTGGATTTTCAGATGACTTCATTATAATATAGTCTCAATACCATTATATTAGCATTAGATAATGTGTATTTGATATCAATATTTTTATCACATGATTAATTAAAACAGCTAGGAATTACTTTTTGGGTTTTGATATATGAAATAACCTATAATATATTTTGTAGATTGTGATGGTCTATCTAAAACTAATCTGTAATGGTCATTATGATAACATATATTCTTGAAGTTACACAACCCACAAGTTCAACATTATGATGAGTTTTTTTTAAAATCAATTTTATCCACATCAAATAGGTATTTAGTAAATAATTCAATTAATTCCTTAACTATATATCACTCTAAAATACCACCACCTACATTATTTTCATTTTTGATGAACCGTATCAAACTATTAATATATATTTTAATGGGTTACTTCCATCTATAATGTACATGATACCAAATCTAGAACACTCTGTCCAATTAAACTATAAGGAAAACCATTATATCAATGAATAGTAGAAGGAATAAGTTCTGTAATTTACTTAATATGATAGTTATTTACTTTTATAGAGTTTGAAACTTCATTTAGTGTAAGACATTACTTTATATTTCTTTGAAAATGAAACAATGTTGGGTTATTGGATGTCAGAAATATTTAGGCAGAATGTAATGTAACGATATAGACATTATATCTTACTTTATAACAAGAATGTCATGTGATTTTAATCCCTTTATCTTTAATGCAATCATTTATAAAATTTTCTTGATATTTAATGATTAACCCTATTAAAAAATCATATTTTTGAGGATGTTTTAAAATGATATATGTTATTCTTAGAAATTTTTTATGTTATGTGTTGTGGAAAATTATTCCTTTCACCATGTATTAGTTCTAACACTTCCCATATCCCAATGATACTCATATATAACCAAGAATTAATTATATCATTTCTATTGATGATTGAATTTAATAATATTATAATGACACCATCAAATGATTTTTTCTCACATGAATGACTTCAATAAAATAAATATTGGAAATTCAATTCAAGATAAATAATGAAAAAGTGATCTCTTTTTTTCGTCTGGTTTATAAAAGGTTTTTTGAAAAAATATTAAAAAAATGGACATCTTATATTTACATTCCCAAACTGTTGATCACCTATTATTGAAAATGATGTTGTACATTATTATTTATTCGTATAGAATTATGTTTTCCTAGATCAGTAGTTATATGATATGGAAAAAATCTTGATGCCCTAGAAACATTGTCATCAAGGATCCTTTCAGCATAAAAGTGCATGTACATTGTTTAGAAATGGGATACCCTATAATTAATTTTTTTCTATATCCTAAAAAAATATATATGTCAGAAAGTCATTTATCCTCCCATATAACATTACTCTCAAACTGAAATCATCATTTATATAGGAAACATTGAACATTTTTCATGAGTCCAACAATAATTTAAGATCTTCAATCAATGGAGGAAAATTAAAATCAATATCATTAACTGGTTGTTTTAGTACAAATATAAGATGAGACAATATAATGAATTTTTTATTCACATATAACCAAAGTAGAATGTTCTAATTTACTAACCTAATTTACCCTATACTATGACTGTTACATTTTTGACCCATGTGACTCATTCCATCTTAACATAGAGAATAAATGATGTTTCTTGGCTTGTTTTCAATTTATGGATACTCTATATTAATTTTCATCTTCTATGGAGAGTATACCGAGTGATGAATTTTCACATCTTGATGTCATGTATATGCATGAAATGTTAATTATTTTTAAAACTCCTCACTTATATATAGGTTCAGAAGTCATAGAATGATGTAAAAGTACCATATAACATTCTATGGACATGATTAAACTATATTCAATTTAATGTCCTCATATATAAGGAGTTATTTACATGATCTATGGTTCTTATGAACAATTATATAGATATTATGATATGCTTAATTTATTTTTGAGATGATACCCATTGAACACAAAATTTGTTTAGCATCATCCACTCATCAGTATATCTCATTATCTTTTGATAGAATTTCATTCAATAGTGCATGAAGTTTAATAAAGATTGTGTAACTCTGTCAATTTTTTGCATTCAAATTATATATCTTTTCTGTTGATAATAATAGTATATATTTAGTGAATCCATTATACAATGGTATCTTATAATATCTCATTAACATATTAAACAACTTTGACAAATCATGAAGTTCATATTCAGTTGACATTTTAATTCCCTCCATACGATCTTCATCATTGTTTACACTTGTAATAACATCCTTGAAATGATATTTACCATCATTAAAATGTATAATCATATTTTATGGTAAATAAAAAACAATACGATCCCATTCAAAAGTGACATTCAGTTATTCCATGTGTCTAGTACAATATTTATAGTTTTTATCAATTCTATGATATAATAAGTGTTCTCACAACTCCTCTAAACAAATTTTTCCGAATAAAAAAATTAAATATTAACATGGGATTTCATAAGGGTCATATGTATGATATATTATAACCATGATGAACTCTTTAATCCTACCATCATAATAATTTTTTGATGATTTTAAAAAATCCATTTTTGATTCGTATCAATCATATTTGATTCAATAATATATATATTTAACATTAAATAAATAAATACACACATGGAATGAATTCAGTTTTATGAAAGTCTATTCATTATACACACATACATATTGCCATCATATTCAATATAAATTATTATTACATAAAAACATGTTAGAACATAATAAGATGAAAAATTATATGAATAAAATTTATCATAATAATTATATTTTATAATAAGACACATGTAATAATTTTTTTATGTTAGGAATGGATTAATTGTGGGAGATGATTCACTCTCAGACACTATAAAAGTACACAAGATACCTATGGATTTCTATAACCGGATATTATTTTCATAAAACTAATAATATTTTACTATCATAACATATATCAATATAAATTGTTAATTTTTCTCAATGATTCTATAGGGTAAAAAGGCATACGGTGTGAAAATTGTATTTAATGAAGACATTTGAAATTATAATAAAACATTACATTGAAGGAATATAGTCTAACAACAAATTTTAAGATCATTAATTAATCATATATCAACCATGTTAAAATTGCATAGACAATGTTAGATATTTAATATTAATAGAATTATGTAATGAAAAATGATAATAAACTAATGTAAAATTTCATTACATGCATCAGGATTTCCCAAAAATCAAGTCATACTACCAACATGAAACCATAGATAGCAATAAAATAATTTTATAGAAATTAATTCCAACAAAAAAACATCTCAAAATAACAAACGTGGGTTTTGAACCTAATTCTTAACATTTTAACTAAAATATATTTTAAACATCACATCATATATTACCTCATTCTTTAAAAATCACATATATTTATCAAATTACAACATAATCATGATTTTTAATTAAATAAACATATTCATAAAAACCAATGAAGGATTCGATATTATATGAATGAGACAAAACAAGGATGCAATAGATGACAAGGGAAAGAAAAAATATCATAATCACCCCCATAATAATATTAGAAGAAGTATCACAAATAGTGGAATATAGTGGTTTTTGTCCCAAAGATTACAAAGAGACACCCACAACTATTCATGAAGAATAAAAAACATGATGTATATGCACTAAATCATTTGAGACCAGAACAAAAAAATTATTCAAATATCATACAATTAGTTTTGAAGGTTTGGAATTTTCTAAAATGTCCCATGAGATCACAACAGATTTCACCTTTTCCTACAATCATTAATGAGACCAGGACCATATATCTCTATTCAGTTATATTCAAATGAATGGAATGAGGTTTTAAATTATTAAAAAATTGATGGATAATGATAATTAATCTGCACAAAAAATATATTTTTTCAATGTTAATAATAAATGCATTTAGCAATGTTATATTTAGTGATGATAATGTTTATATTTAGAGTGGATAAAAAATGATTATAAAATTTTAATTTAATTTTAAATGTTTTTAAAAGATATAAATTTATATAATCCTGAATAATAAATATCATAAAATAATTTATAATAAAATAGAGTTAATAGTCAAAATTAATAAATTATTAAAATAATAAATATGAACGTGTAATATTTAAGGAATAATTTTTTTAATTATAAATTTTTTAAAAAATTATAAAATATATTAATTATTTAATTTAGAAAAATATTAAAAATGAATAAATTCTATAAATATCATTATATTAAAAAAATCATTTATAATAAACTATAATTTATAATTATCAAGTAATAATGGTAAAAATATTTAAATTAATGAAATATAAATAATGTATTAATATTAATCTTTTAAATTATAATCATATTGTTAATATTAAAAAATAAAAAATTAATATTTAAAAATTAATATTTCAAATAAATAAATTTTGTAAATTTTAATAATATAAATATTAAAAATAAATAAATTTAACAAAAATATATAATGGGATAATGTATAAAATATATATATATATAATAAATTATTATATATTAAAATTAAATAAATTTTAGATATTAAAAAATCAACTAATTAGAGAAATATTAAAAAATATTAATATATTAAATCATATAAAATAATTTATTATTAAAAATGAAAAAAAAAATTAAAAACATTTTTTGTAATAAATTACATTTTAAAAAAGTATTTTATAAAAAATTACTATTTAATTTTGAATACAAATAAATTTTATAATCATTTGAATAATAATTTATTATAAAAATATTTTATAAGGGTTAATTATAGAAATTACATACATATTAATGTATTGAATATTAATATTTAAAAATGTACATATAACTAGATAAAATGGATACCTTACAAAATAATTAAATGAAAAATATTTTAATGTTGGTAAATATTTAAAATAAACTAATTATATAAAATATATAAAAATAATAAATATTTCAAATAATTAATTAATATTATGTGAATTAGAAGTCCATTCAATGTGCTTTGTTTTACGCACACAATCTCTCGTAATCTTCATGGGAGGTCACCCATCCTGAAACTACATTAAGCCAAGAACACTTAACTACTATTTTATATCAGATAGGATCCTAAAAATAATGGTGCTCCATATTGAGATGGGTAGTAAAAATTAGCTTTTAACGTTTTACTTTTTCGAAGTGCGCTACACTCTCCACCCCCATTAAATCTCAATGTCTATGTTATAGACTCCACACCATATGCCTTAGTAGTTCCTCTGCACTTTGGACTTGATATTGGATATAATACCATTTTTTGTACCCTAACTCACTAGGCTATGAACCTATTCATCCAACCCCATGAATTAACTATAATACAGTGGTTTATTTCTAAACACACCACATGTTATTAGTCACCAACGTCACGTACAAGACTAATGAATCCCCCGTAGGCCAAAACATTTTCATTCAGTTATATTTGTCCCAACTCACACACAACCTATGAATCTTCCCATCAGGTCACCAAAAATAATTCCACTACAAACCAAAAACACAAAAATGTGGAGTTATTATTAGGAATGATTTATAAAATAAATGGTTCCACTTATTGATATAGTTATTAAAATTTCATCTTTTATGTTTTACTTTTTCTATGAGTGTTACAATATTTTAAATATACCATGTGAATATAAATATTTAAATTTAATTATAAACTCTACTTTATATATTTATACATTTTATTACAATCTTGGAAATTAAAAATGAAATATAAAACACACACCCCATAGGCTAGAAATGTAATGTCACATCCCCTTCTACGGTATGACCCCCTTCATGTATGGATAATTAAATTTTTATGGAATAAAGGGTCTATAGCTTAAAATCCATTACATGGCCTAAAGGCCCCGCCATCCATCCTCGATGCCCCTACTTATGAGTATCAAGTTCTATGATCTACACCCCTACTTGTCAAATCACCTACATCATTACGTGATTCAGTAGATGCATCAATGGTCATAAATAGATTAAAAATAATTGTTAAATTAAAAAAATATAGTAAATGGATTTTATATTTATAAATAATATTTTTACAAATTTATGTACATATTGTTATGAAAATCAGACACACACACACACACACATATTTATTCTGTGGGTCTGCTCACCCTGGATCATGTCATGGGGAGTTTTTTTTATCGTGTAAGTTTCACGGGGGGTGGGGGGTGTATAACATATTATATTATATATTTTATAACATATATAATGTATCTATATAAATATATATACTTATTGATATATATAAATTATATTTAAAAATAAATTAATATGTATATATAAAACAATGTATTCATTTCTTTATTTATCAATGTAATCGAAAATGCGGATAGACAAGCCCCTTATCAGTGAAAAGGTATGTTCTAATCAATGAGGAATTTTATTCTTTCTTTTTATCACTGATAGATGATATATTAATCATTTTTTTCTAAAAGTGATTAAATTTTTTTCCTTATGAACATGATTTTCTCACTAAAAATGGTAGCATTTAATATTATCGATTATGTTGTTTTGAGATGGAAGAGAATGTGTGGGGGTCCTTCATTTAATTAGTTATGTTTAATTTAACCACATTAATAATAATGCTAAATTACATTTTTGTGGGAGAATGGTTAAATTTAATATGAAATTTTATAGGCAAACACATGTAGGAATAAGTGTTTGGGTAGACTCAAACATGAGACCTCCCTGAGACCCCACATGGATGCGACCATCCAATCATCACCCTAAGAGAAAATAATAATAATAACAAAATATAATACTAGAAAAACTATACTTATGGTTTGAATAATTATAATGATGAGGAATTGTTTTATTTTAATTATTCAATAAATACAGTCTTATTTATATCCCATTAAATTTAAATACCAAAAACGTAAATAATCATCCCTTTATAACATATAACTAATCCATTTAAATCATGTAGATTTCATAGGGAAAAGTATACATGTTTGAACACGTTTGGTATTAAACCTAGTGAAAACTATAATTTGATAACCATGATTATGGATTTCTACTTGATATTGGCTAACCAAGAGTTAAAGTATTTGATTTTTAGTTCATAGTAAAAATACTTAATCAATTAAATTTCAAAAAATTATTAGTTACCTCATATTAATTAAAAAATATTAATTATAATTTTATTATTTATTTATGGTATATCTAATTGTTACAATCTGAATTTAAGAGATAAATTCCAATAAATTTAAAATGCTTTTAAAAATACTTGTTTTGATTATCATTCATAGTAACACATTTAAAGATTTATATTAGTGTGAACTGATACATGCTAATGTAAGTCTCTATAACATCTAATCATAAGAATCCCAGAAAACATCACTTCCCCAAACCAACAGTAGGAATTTTTCACTTATAACAATGGAAACTATATTAAAATGGTGAAATCTTCCCTTGTCTATTTTTTTATTTTTCCTCATTTCTATGTTTCCCATGCCTAGGAGCTCATGGGGAATTCCATAGGGCCAGCCCTAAATCTAATCCAATCATGTTTATGAATAATTTAACACATCACTTGACAATCATTAATACTGATTCCACTTTATTGTGTAATGGATTTTATCAATTATAATAAATGCAAACATTTTTCAACGCTAACTAGAAGTGATGATAAAGATTTTTTATTAGTTGTAATAAAAATGTCGATAAAAGGATACATTTAACATTTTTAAAATAGTGTTGTTAAAGGGTATTGTGAATAATTAAATTTATTTATATATATTTATATATTTTTAAATGTGTGTTTTATAACAATAATTAATTATTTTAATAAATACATTTTTTTTATATATATAAACACTAATTTTTAAGTATTTATACTTATAAATACAATTAATGTATATATTAAATTTAATACATACTATAATTAATAGGGTTTATTAAAAAATGTACAATTAGATAATGTGAATGAATGGTGTCACCACTCATATATTAAATGGGTTGTTTTAGTCATTGATAACTCATCAAATCACACAATGTGTTAAAGGCAATGCCACCCGCCAAGGTTTCTCCACGCTTAAAGACAACGTCACCAGCGATGGAGATGCACCACCAATTCCGGGCAAAGGGAAGAGGCTAAAGCAAGAAGATTGCACAGCAAACTTCAAAATCCCGTCACATTCATGCATGCCCATTACAAAGGAGTGAAAATACAATATAAAGACAAAATAAATAAAGTAAAATGCTCCAATTCGAGTTACAAGACATGGGGAACCCAAAAGGCACATAAAAAGCATAAAATAACACTTTCTCATGCCATTTAATGACCCCACTAGCCAAAGTAGCGGGATTCCCTCTTAATGATGCTTTTCTCCACCTTCTCTCTCCTCATTAATGTGCAGCTACGAATTTCCACCATTTGCCATGTGGATAAATGATTTTGGGTCCCAAATAAGTGTGTTGTGGCCCACCATAGTGTTGGACATCAAGAAGTGTGGGCTGGTCCCATTCGAACAACAATTGGGCTTGGAATTTTTATCAAGCCCAAAATTATTCTCCTTGGGCTGAATCTGATCCATTTCATTCTCCCCCGGTTGAAGAGGATTTGCCCTCAAATCCATGACATCATCTTCTTCAATGTAAGTAGATAAGTCCCCAATGTTGAATGTTGCAGAAACGCTGCCAAAATCATCTGGTAAATCAATTTTGTAGGCATTGTTTCCCACTCGTTCAAGCACTTTGAATGGACCTTCAGCTCGTGGTGCCAGCTTGCTCTTCCTTTTGGATGGAAATCTCTTCTTGCGAAGGTGAATCCACACTTTGTCTCCAGGTTGGAAAATAGCCTGCTTCCGATGCTTGTTTGCTCGCCTCTTGTATGCCTCATTAGACTTCTCTATTTGAGCACGAATAGATTCATGGAGCTTCTTCATCTGCTTTGTCTTCTCCTCCGCATCAATATTTACCTGAAAATCAAGAGGCAAAGAGCACAATTCTATAGGAGTGATTGGATTGATTCCATAAACCACTTCGAATGGAGAATGTCGGGTGGTAGCACTGGGAGATCTATTGTATGCATATTCAGCTTGTGCAAGTTGCAAATCCCAATCTCTCATGCTCTTGTTCACCAATGTTCTCAGAATAGTGCCCAATGTACGATTGGTAACTTCTGTTTGCCCATCCGTTTGAGGGTGATGGGATGTGCTGAAAAGAAGTTTCGTACCGAATTTCCCCCATAATGTTCTCCAAAAATGGCTGAGAAATTTTGTGTCTCTATCTGAAACGATGCTGCGAGGAATTCCATGAAGGCGAACAATCTCTTTGAAAAACAATTCTGCCACTTTCACTGCATCTTCAGTCTTATGACAAGGTATGAAATGAGCCATCTTAGAAAATCGATCAACAACAACCATTATTGAATCTTTACCTCGCTGAGTCTTTGGTAAAGCCATAATGAAATCCATGCTGAGATCTTCCCATGGCTGCTCCGGAATAGGTAACGGAGTGTATAAACCAGGCTTGAAATGACTCTTTGCTCTTTGACATGTTCCGCATCTTGAAAGAATAGCTTGGACATTTGATTGCATCTTCGGCCAGTAGAAATGCTCTTTTAGTATCTCCAAGGTTTTATGGATGCCAAAATGACCAGCAAGTCCCCCTTCATGTGCTTCCCGAATAAGCAAGTCCCTATAATTACCCTTTGGAACACACAACTTGTTTCTCTTAAAGAGAAACCCATCATGTACAGAATAATCCTCCACAAATCCATCTTGACATTGGATTAAAATAGAATTAAACTCCATATCATGCTGATAATCTTCTCTCATAAGCTGAAATCCAAGAATTCGAGCATCAAGAATTGTAAGTAATGCATACCTCCGAGATAAAGCATCTACCACTAGATTATCTTGCCCCTTCTTGTATTTTGACACAAATGAGAATGATTGTAAGAATTCCACCCACTTTGCATGCCTCGAACTCAGCTTGTGTTGACCATTGATAAACCTCAAAGCCTGATGGTCAGAATGAAGAACAAACTGCTTCGGTCTCAAATAATGAGACCAATGATCTAGGGCTCTTATAACCGCATAAAATTCCATATCATAGGTGCTGTAATTCCTCCTTGAATCATTCAGTTTCTCGCTGAAATATGCAATAGGGCGCTTGCTTTGGATGAGAACAGCACCTATCCCAACTCCACTTGCATCACATTCCACTTCAAAGACTTGATCAAAATCAGGCAACGCCAAAACCGGTGCTTCACACAACTTTTTCTTAATGATTTCAAATGATTCATTTGCTGCCTTTGACCACTCAAATTTCCCCCTTTTCAAGCATTCAGTGATAGGTGCCATAATAGTGCTGAAATTGGAAACAAAGCGACGATAAAAAGATGCCAAACCGTGGAAACTTCTTACTTCGGTAATGGATTCTGGTTGTGGCCAGGACTTGATTGCTTCCACTTTTGATTCATCCACCATGATGCCTTCTTTGGTTACCACATATCCCAAAAACACCACTTCTGTTGAAAAGAACTCGCATTTTTCAAGCTTCCCATATAGCTTTTGTTTCCGTAGAACATCAAATACCCACCGAAGATGATCCACATGGCTCTCCACATCCTTGCTGTAAATCAAAATGTCATCCAAATAAACTACCACAAATTTACCAATAAATGGTTTCAGAACTTCATTCATGAGTCGCATGAATGTGCTAGGAGCATTTGAGAGGCCGAATGGCATGACCAGCCACTCAAACAATCCGCCTTTAGTTTTGAAGGCTGTTTTCCACTCATCCCCTTCCTTCATTCGAATCTGGTGGTATCCACTACGAAGATCAACCTTTGAAAAGATTGATGAACCATGCAATTCATCAAGCATATCATCGAGTCGTGGGATGGGATACCTGTATTTGATGGTAATATTATTGATAGCTCTACTATCAATGCACATGCGATACGTACCATCTTTCTTTGGCACCAATAATGCTGGAACAGAACACGGGCTCATGCTTGGCCTTATAATGCCTCGATCCATCAACTCATCTACTTGCTTCTGCAATTCCCTTGATTCTCCAGGATTACACCGATATGCTGGTTTATTTGGCAATTGTGCACCCGGAACGAGATCAATCTGGTGTTCAATGCCTCTAAATGGTGGTAATCCTGCTGGAAGATCATTAGGAAAAACATCATGATATTCCCCAATTAAGGAATGAGCTAAAGGATGTTGATGACTCCTCTCCTCATGGCATGACTTTTCCATCATCAATAATGCAAAAACTAGCTTTTGCTTATTTATGGCTTTCTCCACTTGAGCTTTGCTGATAAAGAGACTACCTTTGGGTACTTCCGGAACAGATTTTTCTTGAAGAGTTTGGGACGACTTCAAAGGAGCAAGTGTGATATTCTTTTCCCCAGATCGAAAAGAATAAGTGTTCTTCCTCCCATCATATTTCACTTCCCTGTCAAACTGCCAAGGCCTACCCAACAACAAGTGACAAGCATCCATAGGAATAACATCACACAGTACATCATCAGCATAGTTCTTACCAATGGAGAATGAAATTAGAACCTGTTTTTTGACTTGGAGTGTGCTCCCATTGTTCAACCATTGCAATTTATATGAGTGAGGATGATTCTGAGTTAAAAGCTTCAATTTCTCCACTAGTGTTGTTGAAGCCACATTTGTACAGCTCCCACTATCAATAATCACCATGCATACCCGCTGATTAATGGTGCAGCGAGTTTGGAACAAGTTTTCTCTTTGATCTTCTTCCGGGCAGATTTGAGCTTGCAAAACTCTTCGTAGCACCAGCATGTTTCCCACATCAGCTTCTTCCACAACATGTTCCTCATTTTCAGTTTCTTCACCATCATGTTCATCCTCTTTGATTGCCTCTTCAATTTCTTCAATCTCTTTAATAGTAATAATCCGGTTGTTAGGGAAATTGGCCTGAAAATGACCATACCCATGGCATTTGAAACACTTTCGATTCCCACGTTCAAAGGAGTTCGACTTCCCTTTTGTTTGTTCCATAGCCTTCTCTTTCCCTTTTTCCAGCATCTTGTTCCTTCCAAATTCCTTCTCAACAACACCAGATTTATTAGAAGAAATACCCTTATAAAAAGTTGTACCTCTATTGTAGTTTTTGAGCGCCGGTGCCCTTGAGGTCCGCTATTGCTTTTCCACCTTGATCGCCAGCTTGCAAACATCATCAAGTGAGCAGAATGATTGCAACTCCACTGAATGTGCAATTTCTTCATTTAATCCACCCAAAAACCTTGCAATTGTTTGCTCTTTATATTCTGGAACATCACTTCGCATCAATAAATGATCAAATTCCCGAATGTACTCTTCAACAGACTTATCTCCTTGTCGTAGGCTATGCATTCGAAAATAAAGATCTTGCTTATAATTCTCAGGCAGAAATCGTCTCCTCAAAATCTTTTTCAACTTCTCCCATGAGCGTATCTTGCCTTTATCATCACGTTCCCGCTGTTTCTTCAGATTTTCCCACCAAAGTGATGCATAATCTTTAAATTTCAGAATGGCTACCTTGCACTTCTTCTCGTCAGAACAATTCTTAAATTCGAAGAACCGTTCGATTTCCCGCATCCAATCCAGAAAATCATCCGGATTCATACTCCCATAAAAATCTGGAATGTCGATCCTCAACCCTCTTTCAATGTCTTCATCATCTCTTCTTCTTCGCATATCTACCTCTGAATCGCTGGAATCATCACCATTTGCATGATCTTCATAAAATGGTGCTGGATTGCGTCTATTATGTGGTGATGGACGTCGAGGATGTCGCTGCGGTGGAGGGGAGTCAGGTCGCCGTGCTCTCAAAAGTTGAGCAAGTTGCTCACCGATTTGAGTAATTTGTGATTGTAGCTGTGCATTAGCTATTTCCCATGGAGCAGGAGGAGTAGAAGATCCGCTCTTGCGAGACATGATGGAGAGTAATAAGAAGAATGTGATAGAACTTACTCGTTGGAACCGCGCCTCTGATACCAATTGATGCGTCGCCGGAAGCTCAAAACGAGTAAGTGAAGAGGAGCAGCGTAATGTAGCCGAATGACCGAGGCTTAAAGGCAATGCCACCCGCCAAGGTTTCTCCACGCTTAAAGACAACGTCACCAGCGATGGAGATGCACCACCAATTCTGGGCAAAGGGAAGAGGCTAAAGCAAGAAGATTGCACAGCAAACTTCAAAATCCCGTCACATTCATGCATGCCCATTACAAAGGAGTGAAAATACAATATAAAGACAAAATAAATAAAGTAAAATGCTCCAATTCGAGTTACAAGACATGGGGAACCCAAAAGGCACATAAAAGGCATAAAATAACACTTTCCCATGCCATTTAATGACCCCACTAGCCAATGTAGCGGGATTCCCTCTTAATGATGCTTTTCTCCACCTTCTCTCTCCTCATTAATGTGCAGTTACGAATTTCCACCATTTGCCATGTGGATAAATGATTTTGGGTCCCAAATAAGTGTGTTGTGGCCCACCATAGTGTTGGACATCAAGAAGTGTGGGCTGGTCCCATTCGAACAACAATTGGGCTTGGAATTTTTATCAAGCCCAAAATTATTTTCCTTGGGCTGAATCTGATCCATATCATTTGTTATTAGTTGTAATAAAAATGTCGATAAAAGGATACATTTAACATTTTTAAAATAGTGTTGTTAAAGGGTATTGTGAATAATTTAATTTATTTATATATATTTATATATTTTTAAATGTGTGTTTTATAACAATAATTAATTATTTTAATAAATACATTTTTTGTATATATATAAACACTAATTTTTAAGTATTTATACTTATAAATACAATTAATGTATATATTAAATTTAATACATACTATAATTAATAGGGTTTATTAAAAAATGTACAATTAGATAATGTGAATGAATGGTGTCACCACTCATATTTTAAATGGGTTGTTTTAGTCATTGATAACTCATCAAATCACACAATGTGTTAATATGATCCTCTTGATATTCCACTCATGTTAATATATAAATATATATA
This sequence comes from Viscum album, assembly GCA_963277665.1. Lineage (NCBI taxonomy): Eukaryota > Viridiplantae > Streptophyta > Magnoliopsida > Santalales > Viscaceae > Viscum > Viscum album. Next base: position 584,884,134 of record OY728137.1, read on the forward strand.
TATATATTAATTTCACTAATTCGGTCTTTGAGGAGAGGTCAACATATGTGTGGATGAGGTTAACATCCCTAGAACATGGGTGGCATAGGGAAATCTATAAAGCCATATTTTTCGTCATCATTTGTTGATGGAAGTCTTCTATAGTGTGACCCAATTTTGATTGAGGGAGGATATGAATTTCATACCCTAAAAACATTTTTTTATATTCTTTAACACTTTTTAAAAAAGGGGTATGGACCCAAACTCATTTAAACTAATTATTAATGTATATTTTAAATCTTTTTTGAAAATATTTGTCCACTTAATTATGTAATAATATTTTCAATTATTATTCAAAATTTTTATAGTAAATAATGAACACTACTTTGAATATACAACAAACAAAATATAAATATAAATAATTAGTAATAAAATTATTATTTATCTAATAATTTTTATTCATTTTATGCGTTTTTTTATTCGTATAATTAATGTTTAGAATTCAATTTCTAAAATTATTTTTGTTATTTATTCAATTTTATATAATCATTTAGAATATTAATTCATTTAATTTTATTTATTAATTTTTTATATTAATTAATTTTTATTATTTTTATAGTTTATTCCTTATTTTATGCTTGATGATATTTATTTAAAATGTTCCAATATTTTCAATTAATTTTTAATTTATATGATTAATATATATTTGTTTTTTACTTGTTCTATTTTATATTTTTTTTATATTTGGAATATATATAAATAATTTACATAAATATACTTTTTAATATCTTTTTAATTTAAAATTTTAATATAAACATTTAATATACTTTTATAATTTATATAATCAATATTATTTATTTATTCATTTTATCACTCAATAATGTTATTGTAATTAATTTAATTAATGTTATGAATTCACCATTTTAATTATACTTATAATCTATTCCATTATATTTCTTCACTTTTAATATAAATTCATTTAATATTATTTATTTTATTAAAATATTTATTAATATTTATTATTTTCGAAATTTATCAAATTTTTAATATTTATATTTAAATATTTATTTACTATGTTTCAGTTTTTTCAATATGATTATAATTTATATGATTACTTTTTTCTCATTTTTCATTTATCATATATTAAGATTTTTAAAAAATTTCTAATATTTAATAAATTTTAGTCCATTTATTTTTAAATATTATTTTAATTTATGTAAATAATATAATTTATTTCTAATAACTAGGTAATTTATACAAATGAAATTATTTATATATTCATTTTTATTCATTTTTTATATGTGTATGTATTTTATGAAATTATTTTTATGAAATTATTTTTATGAAATCACTTTTTATATTTTTATTTAATTTAATCGATTTTTTTTCGATTATGATATTCATTCATTTAATTTCCTTAATTTAGGTTTAAATTATGTGGAAGATATAAATTTTTAATATTTATTTTTATATATTTATTTACTATGTTTTATTATATTAAATAGAATTTTTATTTATATGGATAATATTTATTCATTTTTATTTATTAAGTACAAATATTTTTTAAATTTTTCAAATTTATAAAAATAATTTATTTAATGTCATTTTTTCTTATTTTGGTGTTTTAATATATAATATAATTGATATTTAATAATTGTGATTTTTATATAAATAATATTTTTTATTTATTCGTTTTACTAAATTTTATATGTTAATAATTTATGCAACTAATTATATGAAATCACATTTTGAAAATATTTTTTATTAAAATCCATTTATACATTTTTATTATGCATTAATTCTATTCTATTATTTACTTCTATAAATTTAACAATTTATTCATTTTTCGAGATTTTATAATATATATATATATATATTTATTATATTATTATATTTCCAATTTGATTGAAATTTATATGATAATGGTTTTTTAAAATTTTATTAAATATTAACTTTTTTTAATATTTTTAAACTTATATTATTAATTTAATTAAATTTCATTATTATATTCTTGTAATATAAATAGTTTTTATAATTCGATTTTAATAAATTTTTAATTAGTATAAATATTATTATTTATTTTTTCTTTTAAATTAATTTGGTTTATATTTTTGTTTTTTCTAGATTAATCCATAATATGACTATATTTTGTCATCCCTAAAAAATAATGTGTAATAAGTAAAAATTTTCCAGTGATTTTTTATCAATGAAAATGGTATTAGTTTATCAAAGCTAAAAAAGCACAAAAAAAAGTGGAATTTTATAGTGCTTCTATTTTAAGTGCTGACAAATTCATCTTTTATTCACATTTTTCAGCAAACACTAACATGACCCTACATACGTTATAAAGTAATCCCTAACATTTTCTTTCTCCTCCCACCATAATCATGCTCTCATTGAACTGAACCACTACAATTTTAAAAGTCAATTTTTTTTAAAAAAAACTCAAAATCGCATGTATGAAATTCTAAAATTGTGTTTATGTATTATCTCTAAAACATTCAAGTTTTTTCAAGTTTTTTTTGTTTTTCTTCAAATGTTCATTTGCAGTGAATGGACTCATTTATTTTGGACAAATCAACCCTTATTACTATTGGTATGATCTTTCGAAAAAAAATTAATGGATTTCCAGTTAATAATTCATGTGTTTTTCATGTCCTTTCAAGGTTATCATTCCATGCTTTTTGATATTTGTTATTCCATTTTGTGTATTTTGGTAATAATTTTTGTACATTTTATTTTTCCTATTTTTTAAAATGAACTATCCATTCCATGGTGCCTTCCATTTTGTATCATTTATGTTTCATTATCTTCTTGATATTTTGGTTATTCTTCGTCATGGTATATATATTAATATAGTATCAAAATTCGTTTTTCATTAGAGTTTTTTTCTCTCTAAAATGAAAGCATTCATCAAGGGTTTTCCTAGAGTTTATAACTTTTTGGTTGATTGTATAATTCCATTTCTAATTATGAATCTTTGTTTTTCTTTTCTTTTATATTTTTTGGTGTGGTTGACTGGTTTTCTTCTATATTACATGTTTACATTTTTTAGGACTGTCATGCTTATTTCATCAGTTTTTTTTGTGTAATCATCTACTTAAATTATTCTTTCATGTATATTTTGACTTCCCTTGAGTTATTCTTCATGGATTTTGGTTGGTTTGTTCCTTAACTTTTTCGATTCGGATTTGGATTTTGAGCATTCATGAGATTCAGATCCCACAACTTATCTTTCTTGATCCATCTTTATCTCATCTGATTTAGTAGTGGGGTTATTGGATTTGTAACACTTTTTGAATTGTAGTATATTTTCATCCAATTGGATAACAATCTTTATAAATTTTTGGTTTGGTGAGATCAGCCTCATCATATTGGCAGATATGTTTCATTTAGTGTATCAAATCTGTTTCATCTAGTTCTTCAAATATTTTTCATCAACCCATATGGCGTTTCATATATTTTTATCTTCTTTAATTGGACAATGTAAATGTTTCAACTCCGTCAATATGGAATCTATTTAGCTAGAAATATCACGGGCTTGGGAAGCCATGCACAATTAATTTATTCCATATTTTTGAGCTTAAAAAGCTTCCTTGGTTTGGTTGTTCCTCTTAAATACATGTTGGAATGTAATGATATTATTTTTTAGCTTCTAAAATGGTGTTTTATGGTATTTTATCTTGTTCGGATATGTGGTCATGTGGATGGTCTATAGATTCATTATAAAGATGAAAATTTTATTAAATTGGAATATTATTCTCAAAATCATATTGCAGATTTCATTTAGTAAAAAGGGAATATAGAATGGTACTTTTTGGGATTATATGGTTGGAACCATTAGAATGAAAAATAAAAATCTTGTTAGTTACTAATGTTTTTTAATAGTGGAATCTTTGTCCCCCTAATTTTTTTGTTGTGGGTTTGAAAAAAATTCTACTCTAGAAAAAAATGGAATAATTTTTCTATGGAATCCTTCTCTAATAGAGAATTTACAAGATTCATTGAGCTCTTTTGGTTTGATTGATTTGGTCAACATAAGAAATTCATTCACGAGGTTTTGGGACTATTCATATTCTACAAGTACAATAAATATATTTTTTGGGTATTGTAAATAGAAATTATTTTTTTCTAGCCCTCCAATCTCTAAACCATTTATTTAGAAAATATTAAAATTGTTCTCTATAAAAATATATTTTATTGGTTGTTTCATATTATAAATTTTTCTCAAATTTATAATTCTAAAGAAAAATGAGGAGGACTGTGGTTGCATGGATAGTTCAATTTTAGGTTTCTATAAAACTAATTTCTGTTATATTGTTGGAATGAAGGGTGCATTCATAAAACAACATAGAAACTCTATATTTTGTAATTTTGATAGCAAGATTAACTATACTGAGAATTATCTGAATGTTGCTTATTCTTATCCAAGATCAACTCCTATATAAACATGGATTTTAGATCTTGATAAAGAGTTTGAAACTATTCTTAGAAATAAAAAGAGTTTCAGGATTATACATGAAAGGGAATCACACATTATATAATGAGGAAAAAATATGTTGGACTTTCTTCAAAAGTCTTATACAAGGTTATGGATGATCATTATTTCAAATATGAAGACACAATAAGTAGGTGTTACAATTTGAGAGAGTGAAATCGGTGATATAATTAAGTGTTTCTTATGATATATATAATCATCATGGTAATATTTTATTTTATGATAGGTTAACCCCTTTATCTCTATGGTGGCAATAGATTCCATGATGATTCACATTCCAAAGAAATTAATAATCAAGAGGTCTCTTAGTTTCTTTTATAGTTCCATTACACTAATGTCCCAAACCTAAAAGATTCCATGATCTTTTAATCAAGTAATTGTGTCATATGATGGGGTATTGTATTATATGGCTCATGAAATATTTATTGAAAGGAAATAAAATTTTCAAATCAATTAATGAAACATTGAATATCAAGATTCCAAAAGATGAAAATTAGTTAACCAAAAGTAAGATCAGGCCGATAATAATTTTCAAGGAGATAGATAATATATTATTAAAAATTATTTTCCACCACATTAGAATATTATTTCATTAATTTTTTTGTAAATCAATGTTTTATTGTGCCCAAAAGAATCATCTCAATGAATTACACCATTTCACATGAGTTTTTTCATTCAATAAAGACTCAATATCACATTAAAAGTGTTTTGATATATTGGAAACTAGATATGACTAATGAATCTAATAGTGTCATATGTTCTTTTCTATTATTTGTGCATTTTAGGATGGGTTTTTATAACCCACGGGTGGATTCCATTATGTAGTGTGTTTCTTTAGATTCATATATGATCGGGGCAAATGAAACTCTTACATGAAGCATTATTGATTCTCGTGACATTCATTAGTGAGATATTCATTCCCAATAAATATTTATCATCATGAAATATATTATTTTATATCATAAAACAGATGAGAAAATGATGTACATGATACATGGTGCGTATTGATTCTGTCAATGTTCCCATATTTCTCATTTCTTTTGTGGATTTCATCGTATTATTCCCTCATGCATTTTTTTAACATCCCAGGTAAATAAAAAATAAAACATTTTCATATTTATTAATATTTGTGAATTAAATATTAATTTTACTTTAAAGGGGTTTATATGTTCGATAGCGTACCCGATACGCAACAAAGAGTTTCTTTGAAATCTTATGTTGCACACTAGTAATAAAATAATAATATTTTAAATGGTAGTTAACACGTAGCCGTTTTATTGGATAGAATGAATAGAAACAACTAAAATATGATTATATATGTTTGTTCAATGGTTTTACATTTGTCCAATAAAATATAAAGGCTTAAAATAAGAAAAGAAGTCAATTTTAGGCATAGATACTCTAATATTCACTAAAGGTCGACTTATCGCCTTTTCATGGGGAATCTTATTTAAATATAGTTTTGGTTACTCTTATAATTTATATTTTACCAAATAAATCTTTGCATTAGAATCGGGACATCAAAATTTACTTTCTGTAAATTTTTGTAATTTTTCCGATAAAGTTCATTTTTTTAATGAATAGTGAAAAATGTTGTATTTTAATTCAAATCCTATATTTAATCTAATTTATTTATATGGTTATATTATCATTTTATTTGGTTTTAGAGTTAAATTGGAATATATTTTCACCTTTTAATCAAATAGTGGTCATTGGAATTAATTTCACTTTGAAATTGGACTTAAACTAGTGTCAATCGTTTGATATATATTGTTTCATAAAAACACGCTATTTGTCCTGACAGCGGGAATTAATTATTAAATTAATTAATGTAACATATATGTTTTGAATTTTTTAAAATAGACATCATATTTGAATTCGTAATATAAAATATATCTTAGGGTGACGTTTTGGTATTTTTCTAAAAAACTTCAATTTTTATGAATAGTGAAACCACTAAGTGGTACTTAAAAAACTGATTTTTCATTTAAATTAAATAATACCACCATTGTGTTTTTAATTTAAAAATTCTGAAATACATGGTTTTCATTAGGAAGTAAAATTTGGTTCAATGGGATTAAAATAATTTTTTGGTGATTAGTAACTTTTATGTTTATTAATTACGATTAGTGGTAATTAGCGTAGTTTAAGGTAAAAATAATGTATTAATAATATAAATTGACCAAGACACATGTCCTACCCTTATTGGATGTGTAATGGCTGACCAAGACAATCCATGGGTCATCTTGGGGACCCCATGGAGCCACCTTGGTAGGAACATGACATTAATAACTTTTTATTTAATGTTAAAATAAAAATGTCACAAATATGAGATGTTTTACTAAAACAAATTTTAAATGGGGTTATATGATTCATAATTTTGACTATAAATATTAATTAGAAATATAAAAATATTTCCTACATCATGATAGTTTTTATAAAGTTTTTATATTTTATATAAATTAAATTATCTATGACACCATGATGATGCGGTGATTACATAATTATTTAACGATTTAAATAAAATGAGACGATAATGTAAAATCTAAGACCTACACATGTAAAAAACCTATTTAATGTGTGGATTTAGAACCCTTATTAAATTATAATCAAAATATATAATTGTGGGACCCTTTTTATCCGAAATTCATTTTATAATAAAGTATCTTTTCTTAACTTTCCAAGAGTGCCCCTCGTCTCCTCTTATAAAATCCCCCCAGCTCTACCTCCTTAACCACACCTCTCAAGCCTTTGGAATGAACAAAACCTGCACATTTTGACTCTACACATATTTCTATTACTCCTATAAGCCTCACTTTGGGAAGAAGTCTTCCCAAGGAAGCCTTTGAGCTCAAATCAAAAAGAGTTATCCGTTTTAAAGGTAGTGTTTTCTCTTGTGTTCTTATGTTTTATGTTTGCTTCTCCAACCCCCTAAACTCATCTTATTCTAAAATTTTGTAAAAACACCAGTTTATTAGATATACTAGGATTTTGTTATGTGAAGGATTCGATCTACAGTTACACACACATTCATCTATTGGATAAAGAGCATACTGTTTCCATGGATGGAGAATTTCTGCCTCACGAAACGATGATTGTTCAATATTCTTCTAACACCTTAAAATGTGGCCATTAAAATGTCACTATATTTATATATGATATATAATATGTCTATTGTTTACTTAAGCTTCTGTATTTTCCATTTATGTCCTACCTTTATGGTTTCCATTATGGGTAAATGCGATATCTTCATTTTAGGAAGTGCGGACAACCGCCCCCTCAAAGTGATTTGATTTTTTAATACCATATGTGGTATGTATAAAGGATATATTTAATGATATTATATATGAAATTATACTGGAAATATAATATACCTTTAATTCATTACGATTCCATTCCATAAAATACGAAATAGAAATGAAAGTAGCGTTCATGCGTACGTACGGGTTATCATCTCCATGATCGGTGCATTTCATTTCTTATCCCCAAATTTAATGTACTATTATAAGTACATATATATAATGGATATATATAATGTATGTTACATCTAAATGATGAATATAATTATGGAATTAAAATATACATATCTCTAATTTAGTTTTAATTCCATTAATAAGACATAGAAATGAAAGTAGTGTTCATGCGTACGTATGGCTTACAATCTCCATAAACGGTGCCTTTCATTTCTTACATCTAAATGATTATGTAATATTATAAATTCATGTATATACTGGATATATATCATATATATGATATATATATCATGAATATAATTCTTGATATAATGGATATTTTACCACATGAACAACTTGTAATTATAAAGTGTTTATTTTTGACTCAAGTAACAAGGATCGACAAAATGACCATTATTGTCTTAAATTATTACATAGTGTTCATAACATGGTAATAAGTGATATAAAAGGAATAATGAACTTGAAAAAGGTGCTTAAGAAAGTATAAATTAACTCAAGTTTATTATTCACGACGTTAAAGAACGATCGAGTCAAGTCAGACCCGAGGTAATGGACGTCATCTCAATCTCCTTTCATTGAGGAATATTTTGTTTTATACACAACGTTCTTTTATACGGTGTATAAACCCCTTTGGATTTTAATTTTATTCAAAAAGAATCTTTTTATATGAAGCGTTTTACCAAATGACAAAAAGGAATGTTTCTTTTAACGCACGCAGTGACAATGACCTTATTCACCGCCATGAGTATTATTTGGTCTTTGGATTACTCAACAAGCTGAATTGTTTTTAAAATGAAATAAATACCATATAATCTTGTATTTATTTTGGTATCGAAAATGATTTTTATAATGTATCTGTTATGTCAATATATTTAAGTGATATATTGTCATCAAAGTGTGGAAATGTTTTCATTCCATTATATTTGTTTTATGTCTTATGATTTAATAATGGTACTTGGACATTTGATGGGTGGTTACATGATAAACCATATGATGGGTGGTGCCGTGAATACCAGGACGAGTGGTTACATTATAACCTCCAATGCATTGGGTATGGATGTCGGCCGTATGGCTATTCCATTAAGTTATATGTGTGGAAGTCGACTGTATGGTTATTCCATTTAAGTATGTTTATGTATTGAGTTACCTTTATATGTTATGTGATCTTTATATGGGTTTTATAGTAATATTTTGGTTACAAAAGGGTAAGTAATGATCTTTTATTCAGTGAAGAGTTTTTACTTCTTCAAAAGGGTAACAGTATTACTTTGAAAAAGTATACATGGTTTACTTGTTTTTTTGAAAAAACTAACAGTTTTCATTCATTGTGTATCCCTTACTGAGCTTTTTATGCTCACCCCAAGTTTTTTTGAAATTTTTTTCACAGGACTTAATGTGGAATAGGGTCAAGGATGGGATCAAGGGAAATTTATGCTATCTAAAACATGGAACTAGACATGTTTCTTTTTAAGAGTTTTTATTTTATGGAAACTTAGTAGAAGTTTCTACTTTGTAATCTTTTGAGATGTAATAGTTATGTCCTAATTCTCTAAAACTATAAACCATGAAAAGATACTCAATGTGAATTATTCATTTAAATCAATATTAAGTAAGGTTTAAGGCTAGGTCCTTATAGTTGGTATCGAAGGTCGGTTTAGACAACTTTAGGAGTTAGAAAATTGTTAAATTATAAATTAATTTATTGTATGATTGAAATGATATAGCATTTAAATATTACCATGTTGATTTGCCTAAGATATTTCTATGTTAAGAATGGTTTTCAATAGGGGAAACAAAGAAGCTATGTTGGGACGACATTAGAAGGAAGAAAAACTTCCAAATCAGCAAACTGAGATGGTCGGAATCAGAACTGAATAGTTTGTTGCAGTGATGGAACAGTTGACTTAGGCTATAAATGGTGGCGGTATCCATGCATGAGATCATCCAGATCAACCGCAGAGGAACATGTCAGTGGTGGATAATTTCATGAGGCAACATCCCCCATCATTCAGAGGATCATCTGACCCTGTGCTAGCTGAAGGGTGGATTAAAGCACTGGAGAAGATTTTTTATGTCATGGGGTGTTCATAATATCAAAAGGTTAGTCGTTTTATTTACCATTTTGAAGGTGAAGCTGATTAGTGGTTGTCAATGGTGAAAAATATCAGGGATAGTGATGAGATTGATGATCTATACTAGGAAAAATTCAATGGTATACTTCTTGAGAAAAATTTTCCTAAGGTGGTTCATCTTAGGATGGAAAAACAATTCGTATATTTGAGGCAGGAGGATGATTTAGTGGTTTCTTATGAAGCAAAATTCACTCGACTGGCAAGGTATGCTCCAAACTTCATACGAGATCTTGATAGTAAAATAAACAGTTTTTACTCAGGGTTAATCCAAGGTATCAAAGGGATTTAGCTTCTCGTGAGTTCTAAATTTATGAAAAACTTGTTTGATGTGCGGAGAATGTGGAAATGGAGTTTCCCGATGATCAGGTGATCTTTGACAAACAACAGAATAAGAGGTCCAGTTTGGCAGTCAAAAGGGAAGAATTCATCAAATAAGCAAGGAGTAAGAAAACCAAATATCCATCCTGTGAGATGTGTGGTAAAATGAATCCTGGAAAATGTTTTTCCAAGTCTGGAAAGTGCTTTCAGTGTGGTAAGTCGGGTCATATTTCTTGTAACTGTATGGAAGATTATCTAGTAGGCAATGAAAATCCAGCGGTAAGATGTTTTCAGTGTAATGAAATGGGTCATTAAGCAAATGAGTGTCTAATGAAGAACTCAACTGAGGGAAACCAGCTAGAATACAAGCAGAAAGTGGTTGTGAAATCCTTTGCAACTACTTCAGCATATGTTAGGCCACCGAATGAAGTAGTATCAGGTACACTATTTGTTTGTTCAGATTATGCCAATGTTTTATTTGTTTTGTGGTCTACATATTATTTCATTTCTGAGTAGTTTTCTAGTAAATTGGAAATTCCATCTCAAGATATGAATCTTGAACTTATGGTAAAAACACCCGAAGGGAATGTTGAGACAAAAAAGAATTATAAGATCCTTCCTATCCTTGTGTGCAGAATGAATCTACCAGCAAACCTTATTGTTTTGCCTATAGTAGAGTTTGATGTTATTTTGGGCATGGATTTGATTTTTGTTTATCATGCTAATATTGACTTCAGAGCTAAAATGGTTTCTTTTCAGAATGATTTTCAGTTTGTGTACAAGAATGAACCCTTGATTTTGATAACATATCAGGAAGTTGAGAAACTAGTAAAAGATGGAAATGAATGTTACCTTGCACATATTGTTGAAAATAATGTAACTCTTCAGATTAATGATGTCCTAGTGGTAAATGAGTATCTTGATGTTTTTCCGGATGAGTTGTATGGTATTATTCATGATCGTGAAGTTGAATTTACTATTGACTTAGTTCCTGATTCTAAGCCAATTACAAAAACCCCTTTTCGAATGGCTCGAGATGAAATTGTAGAGTTAAGGAAGAAATTGCAGGATTTATTAGATAATGGTTTCCTTCAACCTAAAACATCACCATGCGGTGATCCTGTCTTGTTTGTTAAAAATAAATATCGCTCAATGAGACTTTGCATTGATTATAGAGCATTAAATAACATTACTGTTAAGAACATGTATCCTTTGCCTCATATCGATGATTTTTTTGTTGAGCTTCAGGGAGCTCAGTATTTTTCGAAGATTGACTTGAGGTCGGGGTACCATCAGTTGAAAGTAAAATAAGTAGATGTTCTGAAGACTGTGTTCTGCACTAGATATGTCCATTATCATTTTTTAGTTACGCCTTTTGGGTTAACCAATGCACTTGCTATATTCATGGACCTTATGAATAGAATTATCCATGACTTCTTGGATAAGTTTATGGTTGTTTTCATTGATGATATTTTGGTGTTTTCTAAAAGTAATGAGTAGCATGAAAGTCATTTAAGGGTTATCTTTAAAACCTTAAAAAAAACTGTATGGAAAATTCAGAAAGTGTGAGATTTGGTTACAAATTTTTTTTTTCCTTGGTCACATTGTTTCAAATAATGGCATAACTGTTGATCCTGCTATAAAAAAGTTGTTAATGAATGGCCATGACCCACAAATGTAACCGAGATCCATAGTTTCCATGGTTTGGTAGGTTACTACAGTAGGTTTGTTTAAAAATTTTTATGGTTATCTATTCCAATGACTAAGCTAACTCAGAAGGGTGTTAAGTTTATCTGGACAAAAGAATGTGATGATTGTTTTCATGAGTTGAAAATAAGATTAGTGAATGCTCCAGTTTTTGCACTTCCGTCCAGGAATGGTGAGTGTGTTATATACAGTGATGCTTCTTTGAAGGGACTTGGTTGTTTCCTTATGCAGAATGATCAGTTAATTGCATATGCTTCAAGTCAGTTGAAAACTAATGAGGTAAATTACCATACACATGATTTGGAATTATCTGTTGTTGTTTTCGCTTTATGAATTTGGAGGCACTATTTGTATGGAGTAAAGATTGAAATATATACTGTTCACAAAATTTTAAAGTATATATTCACTCAGAAAGAGTTGAACATGAGACAGAGGAGATGGATGGAATTAATCAAGGATTATGATTTTATAATTCATTACCATCCGGGAAAAGTAAATAAACTGGATGATGCTTTGAGTAGAAAAAGTAATGCTTCATTAACCATGATATGTTTGGAACAAGATCCTTTGGTTTTTTATTTGATGAAAATTGGCATGGATGTTGTTTGTGTAGGATGTCCTTATGTTTTGTTTCATGTATTAGTTAAATCTTCTCTATCAGAAATAATTATGCAGGCACAGAAGCAAGAAAGTGAGTTGTAGAAAAAGGTAGAGCTGGTTCAGAAGGGTAAGTTGCCTGAATTTATGATTGTGTTTTGAGGATGGGGAAGAGATTATGTGTGCCTAGTGATTCACAGTTGAAGAATGAGTTGTTATGTGAGGCTCATAGTTCCTCGTTTTCAGTTCATCCTGGCAGTACTAAGATGTACAGAGATCTGCGGGAGTATTACGGGTGGGATGGAATGAAAAGAGATACTGCTGATTTTACTATGAAGTGTTTGACTTGACAACAGGTTAAAGTAGAGAAACAGTTACCTAAAGGGATGCTTCAGCCATTACCAGTGCCAGAGTGGAAGTGGGAAAATATATCCATGGACTTTGTTGTGTGATTATCGAGGACACATCGAGGTAATAATTCAATCTAGGTTATTGTTGACCGATTGACTAAATCGTCTCATTTCCATCCTATTCGAGATACATTCTCTCTAGATCAACTTTCTCGATTGTATCTTAGAAAGATATTCAGGTTGCATGGAGTTCCCCTCTCCATTGTATCTGATCGTGATCCCTGGTTTACATAAAACATTTGGAATGGCCTTCAGAAGTCATTTGCACTAGTACAGAAAACGTTTTTTACGTCACCATTTTTTACGTCGGTTATATATAACTGATGTGATAATATATGAAACATGGTTTTTATGTCGATTATTTTATAACTGACGTAACAAATGTGGTGAGTATATTTTTATCATCGGTTATTTTAATAACCGACGTTACTAATCGTTTTTACATCGGTTATAAATTAACCGATGTTAAAACTCAAAGCGCGGGGGTTTTTTATGTCGGTTTTTTGATAATCAATGTAGAAAATGAGTTATCTACGAGGTTTTTAGGTCGGTTATTTTAAAACCGACGTAAAAAACCCCCCGCTCTTTGGTTTTTTACATCTGTTATAAAATAAATGACGTCAAAAACGCGTAGATATCTCAATTTTTACGTCGGTTATCAAATAAACGATGTAAAAAAACCCCCTGCGCTTTGGTTTTTTACGTCGGTTATAAAATAACCGACTTAAAAAACGAGATATGTAGGAGTTTTTTACGTCCTTTATGTTATAACCGACGTAAAAAACCACAGCGCAGGGTTTTTTTTACGTCGGTTATTTTATAACCGACGTAAAAAACTCTTAGCACCTTGGTTTTTTACTTTGCTTATTTTATAACTGACATAAAAAACTTGTAGATAACTCATTTTTTATGTCGGTTATAAAATAACCGACGTATAAAACCAAAGCGCGCGGGGGGGGGGGGGGGTTACGTCGGTTTTAAAATAACCGACATAAAAAATTTAAAAAATTGTTTATAACGTCGGTTATTATATAACCGATGTTATAAAACATTTAAAAAATTAATGCCATGTGGACTGTCATTTACGATTTTTCAATTGACAGTCCGCCTGCATGTCTCTCTCGCGCGGTAAACCCTAATCGGCTCGTCGATCGACCTGCGTTAAACTCATTTTGGCCTCATCGTTTATTTTCTTTACTCCTCTCAGATCTATCATCTCAACTCGCAACACTCAAGTAATCCTTCCACGAATTTATTTCGTTCATTTTTTTTCACGGAAATTCTATAATTATGTTTTTTAATTCTTTTCTTTAAACTAGGTTAGATTATTCTATTTGGAACCCTATTACATCATTTTCAATATCGTTGGATTTTTATTTCCTAACCATCCACTATGAATAAAATAATTTCTATGTATGAATTGTGAAATGTTATTTTCTATTATATGAGTGATCCATTACTGGATTTTTATTTCCTAACCATCCACTATGAATAAAAAACAAAATTATTCTTATTCCATTCATTTTTGAATACCATGTTTTCTATTCCTTTGATTGATGGGTGTTCAACAAGATATCATAGATAAAATGATTAATAAAATTACTGACTAAACTATATACTCATTATTTATATGGTTTAAATAACATATAATCATTGAATGGTATCTACCATGAAATTTATTTAGTATCATTTGGAACCCATTTATATTACATGGTATTATCATGTTTATTGATTGAATTATAAATTTTTTATTCATATGATTCCATTTTAAATCGATATTAAACCCATTTTTTCCATGTATTCTTTGTGATATAAAGATTATTGATTTTATATCTCACACATACATATGGATGTTGATGGGTGGGGTCATATATCATCATCCACTTCATTGATTTTGTTTTATATCTCATAAGATAGTAAGGTGTGGATATAATGAGTTTGTTCAAAATGGCATGGGAATAATATTTTTTCACACATGTTAATGTGTAGACATAATGTCTGGACATAATGAGTTTATTTGATGTAGGTTTTTCTTTTTCATGGATTACTTCAAAAAGTGGTCTCGGTTCATTTAATTTTGTGTTTCCTTTGACAGCATCCCCCCTTAATGACTATGATCTCTCATTGCCATGTTTTTCTCTAATTGTTCTCTCATACACCTTTTGGATTTGATGGTTGATTACAAACATATTTATTCAAATATTTAAGCTGGATTATTTGCATTTTTTAAGATTATATTTCTATTTTATGCCACTTTATTTACTATTCTATCCAATACTAAGACCCTTTATAGTAAGAAAAATTTCATAAAAAATATGATTGGACACTTCATCATATTTCATGAAACGTTTTAAAAAAAATATGTTATATCAAAGATGTGGAAACAGGTGGTGTATGGGGGGGGGGGGGTTGTCCAAGGGGGCGGTTTATATATATATATATTCATTTGAGGTTGCCTCTAGATAATTGACACAGAATATAGACACATGAACAAAAAATGGGAAACTACATCACTCGATGGAGTCTCCTTTGTAGAAGATGGTTGATCACGTGTATCCTGAATTCGTAAGTGTTCGGAGAAACATATTCCATATGATATCTTCATATGGAGTGAATATTTTTGGTGAATTAAATATTACTCAAATTAAATGGATAGTAATGTTTTTAAATTATAACATCACATCATGGTTTGTTATTAAATTAAAATGCATTATCTTGTATCTATTTATATATGGACTAAAAAAGGTTTTAACGTTGTTGATGTTTAATTGGGTCCATTAAATAACGATCTATAATTGATACAGAATACAAATTCTACAATGTATGATTCCTAAAGAAGTGAAGTGTTCAAATTTAAGGGCATGTCTCATGGTATGGTTATTATCTTTACGACTGTTGAGATTTTTTAATGATATAACATTAAAGGAATTTTTTAGTGTCCCATATTTGAAGAATGAATACACTCAATTAGGTTAAACCATTTTTCAAAGACATTCATTTTATAAAATCACAAATTTTTACATATAATATTTTAATAACATTCTAGGATTTCATAATTCATTGCGAATATAGAACAAGTTATAACACCACCCCATTCAATGGGCCTTAAATGGATTTATAAATTCATGGATATTGTACTTGTTTTCAGTAATCCTTCTTAAAAAACCTTATTCCATGAAGTTGGGAAATGTGATATGTTATAATTGATTTGTTTTAATTGAATTTTTTCTATGTCACAGAATTTACTGCTGTTATTATCATAGAAAAAAGGTTATCTTGAATGTTTTTTTTGAATGTTACTAAATGAACATGGTAAAGAAGGATAGAAATAATGCTATGATGTAATTGATTAACATCGGGATAAGTGGATGGTGGATTCAGTGAAGGGTGATAGAAGAAAATTTCTTCATTTAGTGGCCTACATTCATCCACTGAAAGAGATATATTAGTTTGAAAAATTATGAATAATTCAAAAGATCCATATGGGTATTAATAAAATATCAGAAAATATCATTTCAATGAATTATTTTGTGTTACAGACCTAATATCACTTAAATGATAATTTTTTAGGAAGGATATAATGCATGTAGATTTATGTTCCATTCCTCATAACTATATTTAACACACAACAACCATGATTTTTTTTATTTCTTAAATTTATATACAGTAAAGTTATTGACCTGAAAATGTTTCCAATTACAAAGGAGAAAATTACTATCATATTGAATTAATTGTAAATTCACTTATCGATGTCATTATTTGATATGATCGTTCACATAATCGTACACTTGGTTAGAGATATATGTTTATGTAGCTCTATTAATTATCAATAGATGTACCCAATTTAATGGTATGTGAATATTTTTAAAGGGCACTTTAAAAATATAATTCAATCTTGAAGTTGTATTATAGAGTGATATATTTTTGATGAAACTATTAAATTTTATCCCAAGTACACATTAGATAATGATTTCATTGGTGGCTTAAAATATCATCACAGTGGATGCCTTGTGGGTGAATGGATTTCTGAAATATATTTTTTCACAATTATTGTAGCTTGAACCCCTAAAAAAACACCTCAGTCTCAGAACACTATTAAACCTGAACCTAACACCTCAGTCTCAAAACACTCATAAAAAAACTATAGATTAAACCCCAAAAAAACCCAAACAATATGATCCAAAAAAACCTCATCCCCCACAACCAAAACCCTCAGTCCAAAAAAATTAACCCTCTGGACCAAAAAACAATAAACCCTAATATCTAAAAAACAACAAACCCTCTACCCCAAAAATCCCCAAACCATCAGCCTCAAAAAAGCCTAACACCTCATTCTCAAAACACTATAAAACATCAACCTGAGAAAACCCTAAACCTTAAACACCATAAAACTATAAATAATATGTCCTAGAATACCCTAAACCTTTCACCCTATAGATCCCTAAACCCACAGCACCAGAAAATCCAATCCCTCAACACTTAAAAACCCTAATACGTTATCCCTATAAATCCCTAAGCTCTGAACACAAGAAATATCCACCCCCCAATCCCAGAAAACACTAAACCATCAATATGAGATAACTATAAACCCACAACCCGAAAAATACCATTAAAAATATATTCAAAAAACAAATCACTCATCTACAATAATTCATATTCCTTAGAAAACCCTAATCCTTTATCCCAAGATATCCATAAACCAACTTCCCCAATAACCTAAAAACCACATAACCAGAAAACCCTATACAGTAATCTATAGATAAAATTAAACCCACATCCTTAAAAAACCCTAAACCCTTTTAACAAAAATCCCACAAACTCTCATACCAATAAAACACTAAACACACATTCCATGAAAACCCTTTACCTTCACCACCTAAAAATATTAAACACTCAAACCAATAAAATCCTACACACTTATTCCTATAAAATCCTAAACAATCATCCAAATAAAACCCTAAACCATCAACTCCTTAAATCCTTTAACCATCATCCAATAATAACCTTGAACCCTCATCCCTAATAACCCATAATACCACACTTCTACAAAACCATAAAATAAAAAAACACAAATGTTATATCCCCCACAAATTTTAAACCATTAGGCCAATCAATCCCTAAAACCACATCCCCAAAAAACCTAAACCCTTAGAAAAACAAATCCATTAATCCAACATCCCCAAAATTATTTATACCCTCCATCATAAAAACATCTAATAACTCATCACCAAAAACACATAATACTCAGCCTTAAAAAACACAACACTCATAGTTCAATAAAACCCATATCCTTTAGCCCCTAAAACCCTTAATCCCCCGTATTGAAAACACATAAACCACATCCCTATAAATGTTAATCACAAAACACTAGAAAACCCTAATCCATCATCCTAAAAATACCCAAAAACCTTAGCTCGTAAAAAAACTAAACCCAAATCCCATGAAAAAATTATAGAATCATCTCAAAATAACCCTAAACCATAAGAAAAAATATATATTCTAAACACATAGCACAAAAATCCCTAAACCATCAACTATAAAACCCCGAAAAACTCATAAAAAACTGTAGCTTGAACCCCTAAAAAACCTAAACCATAAGATCCAAAAAAAAACCTCATCCCCCACAACCAAAACCCTCAGTCCAAAAAAAAATAAACCATCATGACCAAAAAAACAATAAACCCTAAAACCTAAAAAACACCAAACCCTCTACCCCAAAAATCCCCAAACCATCAGCCTCAAAAAAACCTAACACCTCAGTCTCAAAACACTATAAATCATCAACCAGAGAAAACCTTAAACCATAAACCCAGGAAAACTATAAAAAATATGCCCTAGAATACCCTAAACCTTTCACCCTATAGATCCCTAAACCCACAGCCCCAGAAAATCCAATCCCTCAACACGTAAAAACCCTAAAACATTATACCTATAAATCCCTATGCACTGAACACAAGAAATCTCTACCCCTCAATCCCAAAGAACCCTAAACCATCAATATGAGATAACTGTTAACCCACAGCTCCAAAAATACCTTAACAAATATTTTCAAAAAACAAATCACTCATATAAAATAATTCATATTCCTTAGAAAACCCTAATCCTTTATCCCCAGATATCCATAAACCAACTTCCCCAAAAACCTAAAAACCACATAACCAGAAAACCCTATACCCTAATCAAATGAAAAATCTAAACCCACATCCTTAAAAAACCCTAAACCCTTTTCCCAAATAACCCACAAACTCTCATCCCAATAAAACCCTAAACACACATTCCATGAAAACCCTTAACCTTCACCACCTAAAAATATTAAACACTCAACCCTATAAAATCCTAAACCCTTATTCCTAGAAAATCCTAAACAATAATCCCAATAAAACCCTAAACCATTAACTCCTTCAATCCTTAAACCCTTATTTCTATAAAACCCTATTCCATTATCCCCAATAATACTTAAACCCTTATCCATAAAAAACACAATGCCCATGGACCCCAAATACCATAAATCATCTTCATCAGAAAACCCTAAACCCTTATCCCCAAAAATCCCAAAAAAGACAACCATAGAAAACCGTATACCCTAATCCATAACATGGTAAACCCTCAATACTAGAAAATCGAAAACCCTAATTCATTGAAAACAGTAATTCCCCAGCATTGGAAATCCCTAAAAACCCATCCCCAAAAAACACTAAACACTCATACCAAGAAAAATCAAAACAATGATCCCCATAAAACCTAAAACCCCTTCCCTAGAAGCCATTAACCCTCATTACCATAAAAAAACAAAAAAAATCATACCTAAAATAACCCTAAACCTATATCCCTAGAAAACCTGAAACCCTAATCCAAAGAAAACTATAAACCCTCATCCCAAGAAAACCATAATCCCTCTATCTAGAAAACAATAAACCAACGTCCATAGAAAACATAAATCGCACAAGCCTAGAAGTATTTAAACCCTCATCCCAGAAAATCCATAATCCCTCAGCCCAAAAAAACCCTAAACCCTAAACCCTAAATAACCCAAACCCTTATCTTTAGGAAATAATAAATCGTATTCCATATGAAAACCTAAATCGAAATCCATATAAAATACCAAACCCTTATCAAAATAAAAAAACTAAACTTTAAGAACTAAAAAACCTTAAACCCTTAGCATAAGAAAACCCAAAACTGTCATCCCTGGAACACTCTATACCCACATTCATTGAAAATACAAATCATTCATTTCCAAGAAACACTAAATCTCCAAACCCAGAAAACACATAAACACTATCCCCAAAATACCATAAACCCTCATTCGAATAAATCCCTAAAATTCTAGCTCTAGAAAACCATAAATCATTTGGACCAAAATACCCTATGTCCCAAACACCACGAAACACTAATCCCCCATCCCCAGAAAAACCTTAACCACTGGACCCTAAAAACTATAAACCCGCAAATAAAAATAATAATAAGACTTTATCCCCTAAAATTCTAATCCCTCAACAACGAAATACATGAAACCCATTGACATAAAAAACCTCATTCCTATATCCTCAGTATAACATAAATCCTCATCCCAAGATAATCCTAATCCTTCAACTCCAAAAAACCAGGAACCATCAATTCTAGAAAATCCAAAATCCTTAGACCCATAAAATCATAATCATACATCTCCATAAAACCCCAATCTTGTATCCACATAAAACCACAATCAATCACCATATAAAACCCTAAACCCTTGCATCCAAAAACACCAAAACCTCCACCCCTAGAAAACTATAATCACCCACCATATGAAAACTGTAAATACTCATCCACCAAAACCCTAAACCTGCAACCAATTAATAACCTAAACCCCCACCCACAAATAACACAAAACACTTTTTCCATGCATTACCTAAAGAATAATCTCCACAGAACCCTATACTCTCAACTGCAGAAAACCCTAAACATATAGACATGAAAAAAATAAATCTTCATCTACATAAAACACAAAACCTGAACCCCAGAAAACCATAAATCCTTATATATAGAAAACCCTAAACCCACAGCACCATAAAACCCTAAACCATCTCTCCCTGAGAACTCTAACCCATTATACATAGTTAAATGTAAACCCTTTTCCAATGATAAAAATTTACCCTAAACCCCATAAAACCCTATACCTCATCCCCATAAAACCCTAAACACTCAAACAAAGATTTAACCAATTCATCAGCCCCTGAAAATCCTAATCCCTTAACCCCGGAAACCCGAAAACAATTATTACTAGAAAACCCTAATCCATCATCCTTTAAAAATCCAAAACCAGTACCATATGAAAAAACTAATTTCTCATACATAAAAACCCATGAACACCCATCCGCTAAAACCCTAATCCCTTAGCTCAAGAAAACCCAAAATACGCATCCATAGATAACCCCAATCCACAAGAAATAAAATATCATTAGCCCCCTACCCGAGAAAATACTATTTCCTCATCCTTAGAAATTCCTAATCCCTCAACCGAAAAAGACCCTAAACCCTTAGCCACAAGTAACTGAAAACCCTTATCCATAAAAATACATAAACACAAAGTGCCAAAAAACCCTCAACCCTATGACCCATTAAACAAAAAATCATGATCCCTACAAAACCCTAAAACCACATCCCCAAAACCCTGAACCCCTAGCCATTCAAAACCCAAATAAATCGGCCCCGTAAAACCATATACCATCATCCTATGAAAAACAAAAACCCTCTTCCCTATAAAATCATAAAAACCTATCCCTAGAAAACTCTATACCCACAACCCCATCGAATACATAACCTCATATAGTAAAAAACTATTAAACCTTTAATCCATAAAACCCTGACCCCTTAACCTAGAAAACCACAAACCCCCTTTCCCGAAACCATTAACCCTCATCCCAAGAAAACCGAAAATATCAAACCTAATAAACATGAAATTCCCATCCCAATGAGACCCAAAACACATTTTTTTGTAAAAAACAATGTATGAAACCCTTGGAAGACACACACACTCTTACCTCTAAAAACCGAAATCATTATCATCAAAAATCCACAAAGTGTTATCCAAAAAAACATAAACTCCCACCCATAGGTAACCCTGAACCCTCATTCGTAAAGAACCCCAAACCCTCCACCCCAAAGAAATATAATCCTTAATACCCATAAAAACCCAAACCCTTATCCACATAATGCATCAAACCCTCACCGTTTGAAAAACCTAAACCCTTATCCCTATAAAACCTGAAACCTTTAACTCCATAAACCAAAAACACACATCAACCAAAAAAACAAAATGCTCATCCCCACAATTCCTAACACCTATAGCCAAAACAAAACCACAAAACATGTCCCAAATAAAACCAAAGGTCTTCATCCACAAAAATACCATGAAACCATAGCAAAAAAAAAACCCAAAACATTTACTCCACAAAACCCCAAAACATCAGAGTCATAAATCCCTATCCATCAACAATAGAAAAATCTAAAACCTCACCATAAAAATCCACAAACCATCAGACCCAAAAAAACCCAAAACCCACATCTCCAAAAAAACAAACCCTAAACACAGAAACCCCCCAACCTCATCCCAATTTAACCCCAAACCCTCATCCCCAAAATACCAATAACCCTCATCCATAGAAAAATCAATGCCCTTTAAACTATAAATTCCTAAAAACTCAAACCAATATCAACCATAACCCATAGGCCCAAAACATCCCCGAACAATCATCCGTAGAAAACCGCAAACGTTCTTCCACAAAAAAACCCAAAACCCTCATCCCCTAAATACCACAAAACATATATTCTATAAAACTACAATCCTTTAGTACTATAAAATTACATGCCTATAGATCAAACAACCCCAAACACATAGCCCTAAAAGACCAAAAGCACACATCCTTAGAACACTCCAAACCATCCTCCCAATATAACCCCAAATACTCGTTGCTAGAAAACCCCAAACCCACATCCCCAAAAAATCTCAATCCCACATCCCAAAAAAACCAGAAGCCCTTATCCACAAGAAACAAACAACCCTCAACTATATATAACTCCAAAAACACATTCCTAGAATACCTAAAACCATTATACCAAGTAAACTCTAACCCTCATCCCTGAAAATCCATAAACAATCATCCCCCAAAAACACCAAAACAACTACACTATAAATCACTAAAACATCATCATCAAAATTAACCAAATCCACATCCCTAGAAAACCTTAAACCGTCATCCATTGAAATCTCAAAACCCTCATCAATAGAAAACCCAATAACCTCATACCAAGAAAACCAAAAAATACTCATCCCAATAAAAACCAGATACTTCAACCATAGAAAAATGTAGGCCCTCAACCTTAGAAAACAACAAACCCCTATCCTCAAAAAACCCTAAAGACTAATCCTTATAAATTGCTAAACCCTTTTCACTAGAAAATAAATATCCATCTTCACTAAAATACCCAAAAGAATCCCCATGAAAACCCCATCACCCATCCCCAGAATAACCTAATCCCTCATCCCCATAAATCCCTAAACACTCATCATTATAAGAACCCATTCCCTCATCCCCCAAAAACACAAAACCCTTAGCCCTAGAAAGGCCTAAGATGACATCCCCAGAAAACCATAAATATTAACCCCAAAAACACTATACCCTCGACCCCATAAAATCCCAAACCATTTTATCAAGAAATCCCAAATCCAATATCCCCCTAAAACCTCAACAACTCATCCATGGAAAACCATAAAAACTCATCCCTTGAAAACCCAAATCAGTTAGCCTATAAAACCCTAAAAGCACAGTACACTAATACCCTAAACACTAAACTATAGAAAACAATAAACTATAAATCCTTTAAAAAAATAAACTCATATTCTTATGAAACCCTAAACCACTAATCAATGAAAACCCTTAACAATCATCCCAATAAAACCCAAAAACCAATAACCTAAAAATACTAAACACAAATAAATAGAATAACTGACATCCTTATCCCTAGAAAACTGTAAAACCTCAACTGTAAAAATCCCCAAGCCTCTATACCTAAAATGCATAAACCCCCAACCCAAAAAACCTTTAAAGACTTATCCCTATAAAATAAAAACCCTCATTCAAAAAAATCCCGTATCATTATCCCAGGAAGACCACAAAAACTATGCATCAGAATACTATAATCCCTTATCCCCAGAAGACCATAAACCCTCGTTCCTAGAAAATAGAAAATCCTCTACATCAAAAAGCCAATATTCACATCCTAAGAAAACCCATACTGTCAGCCCTATAAAATCATAATCTCTAACAACCAAAAAACACTATACCCTATACCCATTAAAAAACCCTTATCCCTAGTAAATAATAAACCCACCACCCTTGAAATCCATAAACCCTCACACACAAAAAAAACAAATCCCTTAAACATGAAAATTCTAAACTATTAGCCAAAAAAACTAGAAATGATCATTCTCATACAACCCAAACCATCATCACAATAAATCCCCAAATGCTTGTTCCATGAAAAACCTCAACCCACTACCCCATAAAACCACAAAACTCTTCCCCAAATATCACTAAACCATCATCTCTAGAAAACTATAATACTTTATCCATATAGAACCCTAAACCCTCATTCCCAGAAATCATTAAACCATCTACTTAAGAAAAAACTCAAACATGAGCCCCATAAAACCCAAAACCCTCATCTCTACTAAAACCTAAATCCTCACCACTAGAAAATAATAAACACTCAACACAGAAAACCCCAAACCAAAATCCATACCAAAACCTCGACCCTATACCCCAAAATAACCTTTATAACTAGCCTTATAAAACCTTAATACCCATGTCCTAGAAAGTGGCAACCCTAATCCCATAATACCCTAATACTTCAACAACACAATACCACAAACCCAATTTGATAGAGAACCAAAAAACCGCAAACCCATAAAAACAAAAATCCTCATCCTTAGAAAATCCTAATCGCATTATCCTTGAAAACTCCATTGTAATATTCTTATAAAACCTAAAATCATAATCCCCAAATAACCATAAACATTCATCCAATGAATATTGCAAACACACATCCCAAAAAAAACACTAAAATATCATCCCTAGATATCATTAAACCTTGTGTGCTAGTAATCTCAATACCCAGAGTCCAAGAAAACCCTAGAAACTAAGACCTAGAGTTTTTTAAAGCCCTATCCCTACAAAACCCCAATCCCCAATCCTAGAAAACCATAAACATTCATCCCTAAAAACACTAAACCCTCAATACAGGTTATCCTAATCCTTATTCCAAAAAAACCATAATCCCTTACCCCTGTAAAACCATAAATCATAATCACTAGAAAACCCAAAACCCTTATCCCTATAAAAACCTATACCCTCTAGCATATTAAACACTAAATCCTAGCCCCTAAAACCCCTTAAAACACATCACATGATAACCAGACAATCTTATCCCCAGAAAACCCCAAACCCACAGCCCCATAAAAACCAAAACCCATATACCATGAAGATCATAAACTATATAAAACATTAAATCATTAACCCCTAAACACCCTTACCTCTATAACCTAAAACCCAAAAAACTATGCCATAAAAAATCCTAAAACCTCGGTCCTAGAAATTCCCACACCATCATCCTTAGAAAACCCTAAACCAACAGCCCCTTAATCTCAACAAATAATCATCCCCAGAATACCAAAATTCATTAGTAATAGGAAATTCTAATCCATCATCCCAAAAAATACCAAAAAATGTAGCCATTGAAAACCTCAATCCCTCAACCCCAAAAAACAAAATACCTAATCTCGAACAAAACCCTAAATCCTCAAACACTTAAATCCATAATCCCAAATCCATAGATAAATATAAACACTCATCTTGAGATAACCCTAAACACTTCTTCCTAGAAAATCACAAAACATCATCTAATGAATAACCCAAACCATAAGCCTAAAAAAAAATTCCCTTGTCCATATAAAACTCTAATACATTGACACCTAAAAACCTTAAACCCCAATCCCTAGAAAAAATAATACAATAACTACTATAAAACCATAGGCTCTCATCCCCTGAAGATCCCAAACCCTCAGCTATAAAAAAATCCAAATACTTAGGAACATAAAACCCATAACCCTCATGCTCATAAAACCACAAACCCACATCCCTGGAAAATCCAAATTCTTCATCACTAGAAATCATGAAACTCTCACCATTAGAATACCATAAACCCTTTCCCCAAAAATACCCTAAACCTTAAATCCAAAGGAATCCTTAATACCTTATTCCAATTAATACCTAACCCCTTGGCCTCAAAAAACCCTAAACCCACTACCATAAGATATATTAAAAACTCATCCAAAATATAACATAATCCATTTTCTCCAGTCAAACCCAAACTATCATCCCCAGAAAACCCTAGGTCACCAACCATAGAATCATAAAACCCATAATTCTAAAAAAATAATTAACCATCTTCCCATGAAAACATAACCCTTATCCATATTAAATAATTCTCACTCTACCCCATAAACCCCTAAACCCCAATCCCAGGAAATCCCAAGGGCCTTATCCCTAGAAAAATTTAATCCCTCATTCAAAGAAAACCCAAAACCCTATTACCTAAAAAATAGTAAACCATAATCCCTTGAAAACCGAAAAACCCTCATCCCTTGAAAACACTAAACTCTCAGCACCATAAAACCCTCTACACTCATCCATATAAAAATATAAACCATCACCTCAAGAAAACACTTAACTAATATCACTATAAAACCAAAAACCCTTAGTCCTAGAAAACAACAAACCATCATTCCTATAATACCAAAAACCCTCCTCCCTATAAAAACATAAACCCAGAGTCTTGTAAAAATATAATACCTCAACCGCAGAAAACGCTAAAGCCTCATCCTAATAACCTCAAACCCTTATCTCCAAAAACCTCCAAATACTCGACCATATTAATCACAGAACCATGCACCCTAGATAAACCAAAATCATTGCACCATAACATAAACAATCAGACCCAATATACCTCAAACTATAATACCTTGAAAACCCAAAAACCTCATCCCCATAAAATCTAAACCCTAATCTCTTGAAGATCACAAACCCTGACGCCCCAAATATCCCCAAAGAAATATCCACATAAAACTTTGAATCAAAATCCCTAGAAAACCCTAATGCCTCATCCCCATAAAACCATAAAATCACATTCATAAAAAATATCCCAATAACCAATCTTGTAAAAACCCCATACCAAAACACAAAAAAAACCCATACCCTCATCCCCAAAAAACTCAAAAACCTTATCCTTAGAATATAGAAAACCAAAAGACTCAAATAAACTTGAAAAATAAGTCGCATAAAACCCTATTACATTATACCTTATTAACCCCAAACATCTCTACTAGAAAATCACAAGCCGTCATCTACACCAAACCCCAAACACACATCCCCATAAAACCCAAATAAATTAAACTATCAAATCCCCAAACCATTAGTCCCAGAAAACCCAAACCCTAATCATAAGAAAACCACAAACCATCATCCCTAGAAAACCCTAAATCCAGTTCCTTAGGATAAAATTAACCATATTCCCTAGAAAAACCTAATCCATTATCCCAAAAAAACACTAAACACATAGAAAATGTTGTACCTTAACCTAAACTACTAAAAACCCAAATCCCTTGTCCATTAAAAATCGTAAACCCCATACCATTGAATGTCCAACTCCCAAATCCCTAGAAAACCCAAAAATCTAATCCCTGGAAAACCACAAACCCTCAGTCCTAGAGAATAGTAAAATCCTATCCCAAAAAAGATATAAAACCCAATGAAAAATAAAAACTAAAACTCAAACCCTATAATATCATTATCCCCACATCCAAAAAATTCATATTATCTTCCATATAAAACTCTAAAATCTCTACACCATAAAAACCCTATATCTTCATCCCTATAATATCATAAACACTCATTGCAAGAAAAATATAAATATAAAGTCCTATATGACCCTAAACCATCATTCCCAGAAAAAATTAATTCCTAATCCCTAATAACCATAACGCCCCTACCACAGAAAACCCTAAATTTTCATCTCAAAAAAACCTATAGTTTCAGCCTCAAAAAACCCCACACCCATTGCCTCATAAAACTAATATGGAACAAACTCATGAAATAACTAAACCATATGCCCCAAAATAACCATAACCCCTTCCCCCCCCAAAAAAAAAACTAATTGATAAACCCCAGATATCCCTTAACTCTCTTCAAATGAATTCCTTACGCCATCACAAAGAAATCTCTATAACCTCAGCCGTAGAAATCACTAAACCCTCACCCACATGAAAAACTATACTTTCATAACTCAAATACCAAAAACCTATATCTCTCTATATTTCTAATACCTCACCCATATAATTCACTAAACACTATTCCTCTTAAAACCCAAAACACTCAACCCTAGAAAACCCATAGCCCTCAACACTAGAAAACTATAAACACCTATCTCAGATAACCCAAATCCCCCATATATAGATAATACAAATCCATAATCCCATGAAAAACATAAACCCTAAATCCATGAAAATACAAAATCCTTTACCATAATAAAAATAAAAAGTTAGACCCAAAATAAACTAAACCCATAGCCACAAATAAAATATAATCCGCCATCCCCATAAATTCCAAACCACTAAATCATAGAAAATCAAAGACCCATATCCCTATAAAAATACAAACCCTAAACATTATAAATACATATACCCTATGACCCAGAAACACTAACCCCTAGTCCCAAAAACCCCAAATCCTTGAACATTTAAAACCATAAAACCATATCCCTAGAAATTCTGAAACCCCGATACAAGAAAACCCTAAACAATTAGAACAAAAAACTCATAGCCCCTCAGTCTTGAAAAATCCAGAACACTGATTCCCACTAATCCTTAACATTCATCCCATATAACTCTAGACACGTATTCCCAAAAAACCCTAAACCTCATATCCAAAAAAAGCTAAATAATCACCCCCACAAAAACCTAATTACTCACCCCCGAAAAACCTAAACCCTCATAACTAAAATCCCTATACCCTCAAACCAAAAAATACTTAAATTTAAACCCCCCAAAAAAATCCTAAACCTACAGTCTAAGAAACCATCATACCTCTTCCACAATATACCCGAATCCACCAATTCCAAAAAACCATTAACCGCCACCCACATAAACCCATAATCCCTCAAACCCAAAAACCATAAAACCTCATCCCCAAAAATTCATAGAGCATATCCCCTAAAATCCAAAAACCATCAAAAAATTAAATCCTCAAACCGTCAGAAATAGAATTACAAAAACCCTCATCCCCAAAAAAATGGTTAAACCCTTAGCAGCAAATATCATAAACTCTCATCCATAAAAAACACAAATTCCTCACACCAAAAAACAGTAATCCCTATGCTCTAGAAAAAACCAAACCCTCAACCACTAAAAAATCATAAACCCTCATCCCTAGAAAACCCTAAAACATTAGCTTCAGAATAACCAATACCCTCATCCATATAAAAACCAACACACATGGACCTTTGTTATCCCAAACCATCATCCCCATAAAAACCCATTAACGTTCTCCCTAAAAAACCCTAAACACTCATCCCAAGAAAACCCTAAACATTCATCCAATAAAACATCCAATTCTTTATTCCCATAAAATAATAAACCCTATTCTCTAGAGGAGAATAAACTCATAGCCGAAAAAATATGTAAATCATACACTCCAAAAAACCTTAAACCCTCATCCCTTGAGAACCCTAAACCCGAAGCCCGGAAAAAAAACCCAAACCATTAACAACAAAAATCCCTAAACCATCATCCCTAGAAAATCATATTCCTCATGTCCTAGAAAAACCTAAACACTTATCCAGAAAACAAAATATAAACCCACATTTTTAGAAAAACATAGAACCTAATCCCTAGAGGACCTAAATAGGTTTCCCCATAAAACCCTAAAACGACAATCCCAAAAAATAGTAAACCCCCATCCCGAGAAATAAATAAAACCTCCGCCCTAGAAAACCCAATAACCATAACCCAAGAAAACACAAAACCATGAGCCCCAAAAAAACCTAAACCCTCATACCCCAAAAACCCAAAACACTAATTTATATAAAAACCAAAAATCCTCTCCCTAGAAAAATCTATTCCACCATCATAAGAATGACCAAAACCTCAACCCCAGATAATCCCAATCCCATAGCTCAGGACAACCCCAAACCCTCAAAACAAGAAAACCCCATACCCTCATCCCAAGAAAACCCCAAACCCGCAAACCGAAAAAACCATAAATTATTCTCCCTATAATTCAAAAATCTCTCACCACAGAAAATCCTAAACCCTCTACCCTGTAATATCATGAACCCACCACTTGGAAAGACCATAAAACCATCTCCCTAGGGAACCTAAAACCAAAATTCAAAAAAAAACCCAAATGCACATCCTCATAAATCTATAAACCCTCATCCCTAGATAATCGTAAACCCTCAGCCCGTGAAAAAAAACCCCTAATCTCTATTAATCACTAAACCCTAACATCCAAAAAATACTAAACCCTCACTGCCAGAAAACCCAAATATTCTATCACATAAATCCCCAATCCCCCATCCATAGAAAAACCAAAAACAATATGACCTTGAAATGTCAAATCCCTCATCTAAAAAAACCCCAAACCAACAACCCCAGAAAACCAAAAGCCATATACCAAAGAAAACAGTAAAAATTTATCCCCATTACAACCTAAATACTCATCTACAAAAACACTATACCCACACCCCCAAAAACCTAAACCCTCACCCACACAAAACCCTAATTAAATATCCCCACAAAAACCTAAAACATTATCCATAGAAAACAGTAATCCCTTCAGCCTAGAAGAACAAAAAACCTTATCCTTATAAAAGCCTAAACACTTAGCATCAAATAACCTAATTTGTCATACCCAAAAATATATAAAACCTCAAAAACATATAACCCTAATACATTTTCCCTAGAAATAAAAACACCTCATCCTCAAAAAACCCCAGACCACCATCCTTTGAAAACCCCAAACAATTATCCCCAGAAAACCCTAAACACTCATCCCAAGTAAACCTTAAACCCTAAACCCTATAAAACCTAACCCCACAGCCACATAAAACTCTTAACACTCACCCCAAAACACTCTAAAAACACAATCCAGAAAAAAATAACCCATCAATCTTTGTAAAAGTAAACCCTCATCCATAGAAGAAAATCTCATCCTTTGAAATCCCCAAACCCACACCCCCAAAATTACATTAATATTCCGAAACAAATCATAATCCCTCATACCCAAAAATTCATAAACAACCAAAAATAAAAACAATAAAACATAATCCCTAAAGAACTGAACTCTCTAGTCCCTATAAACCCCAATAACCACAACCTATAAAACCCTAATCCCGGAGACCTAAAAAATATATATTCATCCCTAAAACCATAATCCATCTACCCCAAAAAACACTAATCTCATTCCCCAAAAAACTAAACCCATAGGCTCAAAAAGATCATTCCATTAACACTAGAGAACCACCAATCCCTCATATAGGAGGAACTCCAAACCCTCATCTTTAAAAGACAACACACCATCATTCCCCAAAAAACCCCCAAACCATTACCCCCAAAAAATCCCGATTCCTCATCAACAAAAAAAACTAATCCCTCACCCCTAGAAATCACTAATCCCTCATCCGTAGAAAACCCATCAACACTTTGCCTTAGAAAACCCTAAATCCAATGCCCTTATATACAATACACCATCATCCCAAAAATTAATAAACCCTATTCCCAAAAAAACATCAACCCTAATAATCCATAAACCGTCATCCCCCAAAAATCCCTAAAGCATTACCCACATAAAACATTAATCCATCAAAACACAAAAACTATTATCACAAAGTACAGAAAAACTAGAAATCGTCATCCCAAAAAATAACTAGATCTTAAACCATAAAAAATAATATATACTAAACCCCATAAAAACCAAAACCATTATCCCAAAAAAACCTAAATCCACAGCACCCAAAAAACCATCATCCCCAAAAAAAACGTAATCTATCATCCCTAAAAAATAATAAACCATAACCCCTAACCCATGATCCAAAAAAACTCACCCATAAAAACCATAAACCCTCTGCCACCAAAACCCCTAACCCCTTAAGCAACAAAAAACCCAAAAAACAATTACTCAAAAAACCTAAATTCTCATCCTCAGGAAACCTATAATCACAACCCCAAATAACTCTAAACCCTCGTCACATAAAAACCCAAAACCCTTATCCCAAAAAACATGTAATAATAAACCCATAAAATCCCCAATCCATCATCCCAAAAAAACAAAATACCTATATCCATAAAATTTTTGAAACCCTCAGCAAAAAACAAACAAGCCCTATGTCCCAAGACCCCAGAAATCCTCATCCAAAAAAAACTAAAAACCCTAATACTAGGAATTACCAAACCATCATGTGCAATAATCCCAAACCACTCCACCAAAGAATACCCCAATACCTCAACCTCATAAAACTTCAAACCCTCAACACCAAAACCACAAATTCATAATCCATAAAAAACCCAAAACATTCACAAAAAAACCCAACCCCTATACCCAAGAATACTTAAAACACTCTCCCCCTCAACACCCCAAATACTCATCCATCAAAAAATGAAAAATCCTCAATCATAAAATAAAAAAAACCATCATCCCCAAATAAATATAAATATTGTTCCCCAAAAACCATAATCCTTCATCCCCAAAAAACATAAACCCTCAATACTAAAAATATCCCAAACCCTTATCCTTAATAAAATCAATTCCTCAAACCCAATAACACCCTAAACCCTAATCCCCAAAATTATTTTAAACACTCAACCCAAAAAATAACCCAAAAAATTTTCCTTATGAAAATTTATAACCTCAATCTTAATGAAACACAGTCCCTCATCCCAAAAAACAAACCAATACTGTCAATCGTATTCATCCCTAAACCATCGACCCCAAAAAATCCCATACCCAAAGCCCCAAAAAAACCTTAATCCCACTACAAAAAAATCTCTAAAACTAATTCAACAAAAATCCCAAAAACAAAATTCCCTAATAAACTATAAACCGTCATCTCTAAAAAACCCTAAACCACCCTCCCCCAAAAAACTCCCTACCACAAAAAACCCCTTTTCCCAAAAAATCCATAACCCTATTCTCGAAAAATCCATAACCATATACTCAATAGATTCCCTAACCCCACATGTCCAAATAAATAAATTAATCACCCCAAAAAACTACAAACATTAATCCTGAAAAAACTGTAAAAAATCATCCCAAAAATCCCTAAATCATCATCTATAATAAATCAGTAAACCCTCATCCCAAAAAATAGAAACTGCTCAGAACCACAAAAAATATCTTAACTAGAATCCCTCAAAAAATTAAAACTCAACCCCAAAATTCATAAACCCTCAACCTCAAAAACAAAATACTATCATCCCCAAAATAACAATAAAACCATATCTGCAAATAAACCTAAATAATTTAACTCCACAAAATATTGAACACTCTTAAAAAAACTAAAACTCATAGCCCTAAAAAACCCTAAACCTGCATCCATAATATAACTACTACAGAGAACCCAATATCCATAACCTAAAAAAATCATGAAACATCATCCCCATGGAAAATATTAAACCTCATCCGCCAAAAACCCACAATCATCAACACCAAAAAACCATAAACTTGATGCCCAAACAAACCCAAAACCATATGCACCAACACTGCTAAACCCCATCCCCAAAAAATCATAATCCCATATCCTCAAAACAAAATAAACAATCCACCCAATAACCATAATTCTATGTCACAATAACTCTCTA
Source organism: Viscum album (assembly GCA_963277665.1). Classification (NCBI taxonomy): domain Eukaryota; kingdom Viridiplantae; phylum Streptophyta; class Magnoliopsida; order Santalales; family Viscaceae; genus Viscum; species Viscum album. The sequence goes on from OY728137.1 coordinate 584,918,198, forward strand.
ATCACTCAACCCCCCATAACCAAAAACTATCATCCCTAAAAACCCCTAAACATTCACCCCAAAGAAAACACCAAACACACTTCTAAAAAAACCCAAAATCCTTAAACAAAAAAAAAATCACAAACCCTCATTCTTAAGAACCACCCAAACCCTCATCACCATAAAACTTATAAACTCCCCCCCCCCCCAAAACATGTAATTCCACATCCCCAGATATAATATACCCACTTCCCGAAAAACTCTAAACCCAATAACCAAAAAACCCCAAAACATTAAAAAAAAACCCAAAAACCCATAAATACCTACAACTTCATCCCTAGATAACATAAACCACAAACACCAAAAAACCCTAAACCCTCATCCCAAAACACCCTAAACCCTCTTCCTTAGAAAATCCTAAATTCTAAGCTCTGAAAAAAACCTAAATCCCACTTCCCAAAAAATAGAAAACCATCAGCCCCTAAAATCACTGAATATTCATCCCCCATAAATTTAAAACCCTTAGCCCCAAAAAACTAATCTCTATTCCTAGAATACACTAAAATATAATCCCCAAAAAAAATCCTTTATCAATCAACCCCCAAATAAATAAACATGCCTCCATAAAATCTATACACCCTAAGCCCACTCCCAAAAAACCCTCTACACCAAGCCCCAAATAACAATAAACCCACCACCCAAGAACAAACTAAACCCTCATCTCCAAAATTCATGATATCTAATCCTAAATAAACATAAACCATCATCTCCAAAATGACTAAATAAATAGCCTGAAAAAAATGGAAGAACATTATCCCATAATACCATACAACTTTCACCCCAAAAAACACGAAACCCTCAGCTGAAAAAAACATAAAACCTATTCTATAAAAACCAATACACCCTGATACAGAAAAAAAAAACCTGAGCCCAAAAATCCTAAACCACTACCTCAAGAAAACCTAAATCCTAAACCTTACAAAAACATAAAACCTCTACCCTAAAACCCATAAACCCTCTATACAAAAAAAAAACCCTAAACCCTTTTCCCTAAAACACCCAAAACCCTAATCCCCAATTAAATCATAAACATTAATCCCCAACAATATCCTAAAACCTCAGTTCAAAAAAATACTTAACACTAGACCTCAATAAATAAATAACCCTCAAGACCAAAAATACTTTAAACCCACATCCATAAAAAACGTAAACACTCATACCCAAAATCACATAAAACCCCATCTCCAAAAAACACTAAACCCTATTATTGAAAAGATAATTAATCCAACATCCCCTAAAATTACTAAACCCACATCACAAATAAAAACAAAACCTCATCCCCAAAATCATAATCCCACAACACCAAAAAAGACCAAAACCCTAATCTCCAAAAAAAACCTAAAACACTCAACACCAAAATATCCAAACCCTTATCCCCATGAAACCCCCAAACACTCAACCCAAAAAAAATCTATAACTTCAGCCAAAAAACACCCTATACCCCAATCCCCAAAATAAACTAAAATCACATTTCTAGAAAATTCTAACCCCTTAGTACCAAAATTACATGAACCTTCAATCCTAAAAAACCAAAAACAATCTTACCTAAAATCCATAATCCCTAATCCCAATATAAAAACCTCAAAAATAAAAACCAAAAATGGTCCAGCCCAAATAACCAAAATCTCTCAACCAAAAAAACCCCAAACCAAATTAAATAAAAAACCAAAAACCCTAAACCCCAAAAACTCACAAATACATGTCTCTGAAAACCCTATTATCTCACCCTAAAAAATACTAAACCCTATTCCCCAAAAAAATAATCCATCATCCATAAAAAATATAATTTCCCATACCTAAAAAACTCTGCACCCTCATTCCCAAAAAATCCCAAATACTCACTCCCAAAAACCTCAAACCATTATCCCATATAACCCTAATTCTTCCGCACCAAAAGAGACTAATAATTTTTCCAAATAAAACCCTAAAACATCATATAAAAACCCTAATACCTTATCCCCAAAACACTAATCATTTAGTCCCAAAAAAACCTAATCCTTAGACCCCCAAAACCCTTAGTCGTTATCCCTATTAACCCTAATCCCCAGTCCCAAAAAAACAACTATCCATAATCCCCCAAAATAATTAACCCTCATCACTAAAATTACCTATAACCTCATAAAAATAAACACCAATTTCACAACCCCAAAAAAACAAATACCCTCAACCACAAAAAAACCAAACACACATCCCCAAAAAACCATAAACCAAATTATTTTGTAAACCCAAAACCCCCTTCCCTATATAACTCAAAACCCATATACCTAGAAAACTATAGACCCTCCACATCCTAAAACCGAATACCATCATCCAAAAAACTAGTAAACTTCATCCCTTGAGAACACTAAACCATCATTTCAAAACATCCCTAAACTCTTAGTCCAAAAACACTCATAATCCCACATCCCCACACACCCATTGACGGTTATCCTTAGAAAACCTAAACCCTTATCATCAGAAAACCATATACCCACAAACCTAGAAAAAATGAAACCCTCATCCCCAAAAAACCCTAAACCCCCTTCCCTAGAAAAGTCAATAACATATCCCCAAAAAATATTAAAACCTCACCATTAGAAAAAACTAAATTCACATCTGCAAGAAACTGTATACCCTCATCGATAAGAATCCCTATGCCCTCTGCCACCAAAAACCATAATACCCCATCCCTATGAAACCATAGTCCCACATCACTTGAAATCCAATCCCCATCACATAGAATTTCTAAACACTTAGTCCTAGGAACCCCCAATCACTAAGCCAAATGAATCCCAAAATTCTAATCAATATGAATTTATAACACCTCACTCACATGAAACCCTAAAATTTCATCCCCAATAAACCCTATACCCTCAGTATAATGAAATACTAAACCCATAGATCTAGGAAAACCTAAATACTCATCCCCAAAAATCTGTAAACCCTCAGCCTTTGGAATCCCTAAACCTTCATCCCTTGTAAACCATAATCCTTGATCCCTATGAAATAAATACACAACCCCCCTGAGACACAAAACCCATATCCCCATGAAACACTAAACACTCACCCCACAAAACCCTAAACCCTCAACTGCAAGAAACCCTAAATCCCAGTCTCAAGAATATCCTAAACCCTCAACCATAAATAACAAAACATCATAATGCCTAGAACACCCAAACCCCTTATCCCTTATATTACATAAACCCTCATCCCCAGAGAAGCTTATACACTCATACCAATAAATCATTAAACCTATAGACATAGAAAACCGTAAACCATATTCCCCATAAAACCCCTGACCCTCAGACCCAGAAAATCATAAATCCTCATCCCCAGGATACCCTAAAATCTCATCCTAGAAATCCTCAAACCATAATCCCCGCAAAACCACAAATCCACATTCCAAAAAAAACCATTAACACAAATGTATGCTAAAAATTGTTCTAAAAAAATGTAAACTCTAAACACTAAAATATCATAAACCCTCATACCTAGAAAATCTAAAAAATAAACCCGAAAAAACCCCAAATCATGAAAACCATAAATAAAAAAACATCATCCTAAAAAAACTAAACACTGAGCCCTCAAAACCATTAAATCATTCCCCAAAAAAAAACCGTAAAACATCAACCCACAAAATTCTAAAAACGAAGTCCTTAAATTCTGAAAACACTAATTCCCAATAAACAAAAACGATATGCTAGGGAAAACACTGAACCCTCAACACAAAAAATACTAAATTTCAGCCCCAAAAATTCATAAACACACAACCCCTATACTCTCAACCCCAAAAAATCCATAACCCATAGCCCAAAAAACCATAAACTCTCAGCCCCAAATATCCATAAAACATTATCCAAATAATAGTCTTAAAACCTCAACCTGAAAACCACTAAAACCTCATCCTCAAAATCCCATAATCCCTAGGCCCTAAAAAATCATAAACCATCATCCCAAAAAAATATCCTCCCAGGCCAAAAAATACCAAAATCCTTATCAACCAAAAATATGAGGCCATCAACTCCAAAAAACCCTAATCCCACATAACAAAAAAATCATAAACCCTCATACCCCCAAAATTCTAAACCCTTATCCAAAAAAATAAAAGTGAAAATCCCTAGAAAAACCTAAAACCTCATCCAATAATATCCTTAACCCCTTAACATAAAAAAATACAAAACCCATAGCACCAAAGAGCCTCGAGTCCTTGACCCCAAAAAATTAGAATCCTTCTTCCCCAAAAAATCGCTAAACCCTTTTCCCTAAAAAACACTAAACCCATAAACCTAGAAAAACCATAAACCCTCATCCCCAAAAAATACTAAAACCTATGCCAAAAAAATCATAATCATTCATCCCCCAAATAACATCAACCCTCATATGAAACGTAAATTCAACCATCTACCATAAAAAGAACAAAACCCTCTACCTCAAACATCACTAAACACTCATCCCTAAAAACCCCTTTAAACTGTACCCAAGAAACCTAAACCATAATCTTTAAAAACCCATCAAAACTATTCAACAAAAAACCCTAAACCCATTTCCCCAAACAATCATAAACCCTCATATCCATAAAACCCCCAACCCTACACAAATAAGATTCTTAAAAATGTCATCCCCAAAAATCTACAAACCCTTATCCCCAAAAATCATTCTTCCTCATCCCTAAAAACCCAAAACCCTCATCCCAAATAAACACTAATCCATCATATAAATAATACCCAAAACTATAATCCATGAATAAATGTTAATCATATACCCTAAAAACCCTTATCCACAATGAAGATTGAACCCTCTTCCCCAAATAAACATTTCACCCTCAACCCCATAAAACCTTAAACCTTCATCCCTAAAACAAACTCTAATGCCTTATCTCTAAAAAACCCTAATCCAACAGGCTTAGAAAAGCACAAATCATCATCCATAAAAAACACCAAACAATAATCCCTATTGAACCCTAAACCCTCAGACATAGAAAAATATAAACCCCAATCCCCATAAAATAAGAAAATAATCACCCAAAAAATCATTAACCCTCACCCCTAAAAAATCGTAAAGACTCATCCCATGAAAACCTGAAAGCCCTAGCACCATAAAACCCTAAAACCTCATAACCCAAATATCCTAATCACATTGTACATGAAAATTATAAGCCCTTAGATTCAGAAAACCATACACCCATACACCCATAGACCAATATAACCCAAAAAATAAATTAAAGAGAGCCCTAAACCCACAATTCAAGAAAATACTAAATTATCATACCCAGAAAAATATCAACCCAAAACCCTAGAAAACCATAAATCCTCATCCTTAAATACCTTAAACCAATATACCTAGACATCACTAAGACCTATGAAACAAAAAAATCGAAACCATATGCCATAGAAAACCGTAAACCATCATCCCTTGAAATCTTAAACCCTCATTCATAAAAAACACTAAATCATTAGACCTAGAAATCTTTTAAAATCATACCCCCAAATCAATATAACCTCATGACTAGAAAAATATAAACCATCATGATTGTAAAGCTCTAAATCCCAAGGCTTTGGAAACCCTAAACCGTATACCATAGAAAATCATAAGCCCTCACCCATAAGCACCCCTTATCTGACATCCTAGTATAATCGTAAACACTCACCCCTAGAAAACCATGAACACACATCCTTATAAAACCCTAAACCCTCATCCCTAGAAAATCCTAAACCCTCTTCCCTAAAAAACCTAAAACATGTGCCCAAGAAATCCTAAAACTATCAGCACTACAAAATAGTAAACCCAAAACCAGATATAAAAAGACCATTAGAACCATAAAACACTAGAACCAGATCCCTAAAAAAATTCTGACACCATCGTCCCATGAAAACACAAATGCTTTATCGAAGAAAACCCTAAAATCCCTTTCCTGTAAAACACTAGACACTCATACCTAGAAAATTATAAACCCTCAGCAATAGAAAACCGTAAAACCTCATCCCTATAAAACTTAAACACCCAATCCGTGAAAACATTAAACCCTCATTCTACATCATCATAATCCTACAGCCCCAAAAAACCGTAAACCCTTTCCCCCCAAATAGTAAACCCTTACCCCTAAAAAAACAAAACACTCATACATAAAAAATCCTAAACCATATCCCTCAAAACCCTATACCATCATCTCAAGAATACCCTAAAACATTAACCCTAGAAAACCCTATATCCCATCCCCAGAAAACCCTAAACCTTTATCCTTGGAAAACCAAAAACCTATAGACGAAGAAAACAGTAAACCTTTCTCCAAAGAAAAACATCACCCATAAATTCCTAAACCCTAAACTCGCATCCATAGAAAACCCTAATCATGCATCCCTAGAAAACTCAAAACCATCATCCACAAAAATACTAAGCCCTACGACCTCTAAAAATTTAATTCTTCACCTCCTGAAAAAAAATAAACGCTTAGCATCTGTAAACTGTAAAACCTCATCCCAGAAAACCATAAACCTTCATTCCCAGAAAATACTAAACCCTCAACCTCAGAAATCACTAGATCCACTACACCAAACCCTAATGCTCCTAAAAACCAATAAACTCACCCCCCCAAAAACCATAAACCCTTATCCCCCAAAAACCTAAACTCTCATCCAATGAAAATAATAAACCATCTGCATCAGAAAACCATACACCACAATCCCCATGAAACACAAAAAATAATCACTATAAATCATGAAAACCTCATCCCAAAAAACCCTAAAACCAAATCCATATAAACCACTTACTCCTCAGACAAAGAGAACCTTAAACCCTCTCTCCAGAAAACCATAATCCAATTTCCTATGAAAAGCATAATCCCTAATCCCTCGTAAACCTGAAATCCCCATTTCTGGAAAACCCAAAACACTCATCCTCAAAAACCCATAAACTACAAACTGGAAAAAACAATAAACACTCATCCCCAAAAAACCCAAAATGCTCAGCCTCAAAAAACCCAAAACCCTTGATAGTTAGAGACCTAAATCCTCACCCTATAAAACACTAAAACCACACACTCAGAAATATCTTAACCCTCATCCTTAGTTATACCAGCCGCCACAACTTTAGAAAACACAAAACTCCCAACACCCAAAAAAACTAAACTCTAAACCTTGGAATACACTAAATCCCCTGCCCAAGAAAACACTAAACCCATAGTCCAAAAACTCCCTAATCCCTTATCCCAAGAAAATGTTTATCCCTCATCCCGAGAAACCCCTTTTCCCTCATCCAAACATAAAAATGAACTCTTAGCCCTATAAAAAACTAAACCATTAGTTATAGAAAAAAATAAACCCTCTCGCTCAGAAAACCCAAAACACTCATACATATAAAAACATAATCCCAAATGATAGAAAATTCTAAACCCTTATCTCTAGATATCCCTAATCCATCATCCCATGAATTCTATAGACCCTTGTCCCCATAAAACTGTAAAATTTTATCCTCATAAAACCCAATACAATCAGCCTTAGTAATACTAAACCATCCACCTCAAAAAATAGTAAAACATCATCCAAATACAACTATAGTATCATGGCCTTAGAAAACCCTAAACCCTCATTCCCATAAATCACTAGACCTTTTTCCCATGTAGAACCTAAACTATCATACCTAGAATCCCTTAAACTGTTACCCCAAAAACCCAAAACCATTATCCATAGAGAAACATAAATACTCATCCCAAGATAACCAAATAGTCTTATCCCCAAAGAACCCTAAACACCCATTCCAAGAATAGTCTAAACTCTCATCACCAGAAAATGGTAAACACTCAGCCCCAATAAAACAATACCTCCATCCCTAAAAAACCACAATCTATCAAACCCATGAAACCCTAAACCCTTAGACCCCAAAAAACCTAAACCCTCATCCCTTGAAAACCCTAAACCGTCATCCCCTAAAATACATAAACACTTATCCCCAAAAAATTATAATCTAGCAGGCCCAAAGAACACCCAACCACAGAGCCAGAGAAAACACTACACCCTTGTCCCAAGAAAATTGTAAACCCTCAGTCCATAAATCCCTAAACCCACAGACATCGAAAATATTGAATTCAAATTCATAAAAATACATAAACACTCATCAATATATAATATTAAACCCAAATACCCAAAAAAACTATGAAGTTTTTCCTAGAAAAAATAAAACATCATTAACAGAAAACCCCATACACCGAGAAAACCATAAACCTTCATTCCCTTATTACAATAGACCCCCATCCCTAAATAAAATATACCATAATCCCCATAAAACCCTAATCCCTCATCCCTATAAAATATTTATCAATCATCAATATGTAATCTCAAGCCCTCATCCCCTATAACCCTAAATACTAAGCCTCATGAAAACCTAAACCCCCCAAAAAATAGCAAACCCTCAATCCCAAAACATTCTAATCTCTCAAAACTAGAAAAATCTACACCTTCATACCAAAATAACAACAAACCCTCATCCCCATAAAACCATAAACTCTTATCCCAATAAAACCCAACAGCTACAGTTATAGAGGAACCTAAACACCCAACCCACCAAATATATAATCCCTCATCACAAAAGGTCCATACAAACACTAAACCCCCAACTTAGATAACCCTAAACCCCTATCCCTGTATAAAACTATTTGATCACCCTCATAATAACCTAAACCCTCCTTCTATAAAACCATAAACATGTTACCATGAAATATCAAAAAACCAATCCCTAATAAAACTAAAAAAACTAAATGAAGAAAACAATAATCCATCAACCCCAAAAAATAGTTAATTCTCAACACCAAAAAACAATAAACCCTCAACCAAGAAATTCTAAACCATCATTCAAAAAGAGTCCTAAACCCTCTTCCCTTGAAAAATATAAACCCTAAATCATTGAAATCCTTACACCCTCAGCCCTAGAAAACCCCAAAATTGTATCCCTAGAAAATCCTATACACTCATCCATAGAGATCATTAAACATCCATCCCTAGAATACCCAAAATGCCAACCCCAAAAAAACCTAAATCCTCATCCCTAAGAAAATACTAAATCATCCACCCCCAAAACATTAATCCCTCATACCCTAAAAACCTGAAACCCTCATTGTTAGAATATCCTAAACCATATTCACCAAAAAATTTGAAACCCACATCCCAAAAATACCTTATAACATAAGACAGAGAAAACCCTAAACCCTTATCCGTAGAAAACCCTAAACAGATAACCCCAAAAACCGTAAACACTCATCTTATGATAACCCTAAACCCTAAACCATAGTATAACCAAAACACGTATCCCCCCAAAATACATAATCCTCATCCCAAAAACCATAATAACTCAACCCTAAAATACTTGAAACCATCTGCCCAAGAAAATATTAATCCCTCAGAACTAGAAAAACCTACACCATCACCCTATATAACACTATCCCCTTAGGCTTAGAAAATCTTGGACCCTCATCCCCAAAAAAATTTGAACCTATGCCCCATAAAATAACATACCCACTTCCCTAGAAAGCCCCAGATGTTGAGTCATATAAACCATAGTCCCTTTCCCTAGAAAAACCTAGACATTTATCACAAACAAAACGTATACCAATGTCACCATAAAAACTATAACTGCAACCCCATAAATACCAAGAACACCCAACCTAGAAAACACAAAAATATCAACTGTAGGAATCCATAAATCAAAGGAAGAATGAAACCTTTATCCCCCATCCCCAGCAAACTAATAAATACCAACCAAAGGAAGAAGAAAACCCTCAGCCCTATGAAATATAAAACACTTATGCCAATGAGATGCTTAACCCACCTCCTAAGGAAACTATATACCCTTATCCCAAGAACACCATAAAGCATCATTCCTAGAATCCAAAAAACCCTTGCCCCCAGAAAACTCAATAAGCTAAAACCAAAAAACCCATATACCATCATCCCTCAAATCCCCTAAAACCCCATCCTCAGAAAATAGTAGAGCCATAATCTTATAAAATATATGTCTCTCATCCCTAGAATATTATATACCCTTAACACCATAAAACCCTTAGTCCCTCGGCACTATAAAACCCCATATCCTCATCCTAGAAAGTCGTTGACCCTTAGCTCCTAAAAACCCTTGACAATTGTCCCTAGATAACCATAGAAATTAATCCCCATAAAAATACATAAAACCCCTAGAAATACTTAAAACATTAGCCCATGAAAACCATAGAACCCCAACCATAAAAAATCCTAGATATGAAGCCCTATAACACCCTTATCAACAGAAAACCCAACACCCTCATCCTTATAAAACCCTTTACACACATCACTAGAAAACCGTAAACTCTATGCCATAGAAATCACTAATATATCATCCTAAAAAATCTAATCCCTCATCCCTAGAAACCCCTAAACCCTCATCCTTAGAAATCACTAAATGCTCATCCTTATAAAACCATAAAACCTCAACCACAAAAATCCCTAATCCATTATCATGAGAATACACTACACCATCACCCCAATAAAACACTAAACACTCATGCAATGAAATACTAATCCAAAAACCCCATAAAAAACACTCAGAACTATAAAATTTAAGACCCCAACCCCATAAAATACTAAAACATCATCCCAAGAAAAACCTAAATCCTTTTTTCCCATAAAACCCAAAACATTATACCCTAGAAAACCCTACACCCTATTCCCCAAAAAAACCAGAACAACCAGCCCTATTAAATACTAAAACCATATAACCAAAAAACCCCTAAATCCTAAGCATTAGAAAACTGTAAACCCCCCACCCCAAAAAACCATAAACACTCAATTCTAAAAAACTATAGACATTCATCCATGAAAACCTAAAACTCTCATCCCTAGAAAACCATATAACATCATCCCTAGAAAATGCTAAACCCTTTTCCCATGAAAAACCTAAACCCCACCGTAGAAACCCCTAAGCCCTCATCCCCAGAAAACACTAAACAATCTTCATAACAAAATCCTAATCCTATATCCCAGAAAAACCTAAAAAATCAGAACAAGAAAACCCTAAACCTTTGTCCCAAGAAAACTATAAAAATTTATCCCCATAAAACACCAAATGCTCATCCATGGAAACCATATACCATAATCCATAGAAAAATATATACCCTCATCCCCAAAAAACCATAAACCCGACTATCTAGAAAATAATAATCCCTCAACCCCAAATTACTATAAACCATCTTCCCTAGAGGCCCAAAAACTCTCAGACATAGAAAATAGTAAACCCTAAAACCATGAAAATCATAAAACTTAAACCCAGAAAACCCAATAAAACCTTCCATGAAAATCATAAACTATCAGGCCCAAAAAATCCTAAACCCACATCCTCATAAAACACTATACCTTCATCCCCAAAGAAACATGTAACCATAAACAAGAGTAATCCAAAAAAACCCTACCTAGAAATCCATACATACCCATCCCCAAAAAACCCTAAATTTTGATCCCCCCAAACCCTAAACCGTCATCCCTAGAAGAAATAAAACCCTTATCCCCAATAAACTATAAAGGCACAAAATTATACAACCATAAACCATAATAATTAGAAACAGACAATACAATAATCCCAAGAGAATTATAAACCCTCTTCCATAGATAAACCTAAACTGTCATCCCCAAAAAAATCCTAGACCCATATCCCGGGAATAACCTAATCCCATATTCCCATGTAAATGTAGACCGCTAGAACATGAAAATCCAAAACCATCTTCCATATAAAACCCTAAACACCCATCCCAATAACACCCAATACACTCTACTCTATAAAAAAATAAGAATTCAACCATAGAAAAACCTAGTAACTCTTATGTAGAAAACTATATACCCTCATCTATAGATACACCTATACCCTATGCCCCATAAAACACTAAACCCTCATCCCCATAAAACCAATGAACCACTTACCCATAAAACCCTCAACCCTTATCGTAAAAAAACCCTAAAAACTCATCTCATGAAACCCCTATACCCTCATCCCCAAAAAACCCTAGACCATCATCCTATGACACCCAAAACACTCATTCTGAAAAAATCTTTACACTAAAAAATCCAGAATAACCAAGACCCTCATCCCCATGAAAACATGGACCCTCAGTCCTAAGGAACCATAAACACTGAGTCCAAGAAAACCTTGGACCCTGATCAAGAAAAAAACATAAACCCTAATCACCATAAATCCTTTAATCATATACCCCATAAAACCTGATACCCTCATCCCCTAAAAACCCCTAATACATCACCCCTAGAAAACCCAAAACCCACAGCCCCGTAAAACCATAATCCTTCAGCCCCATAAAACTGTAAACCATATTCCCCAAAAAATCATTATCCATATATCCTAGAAAATCCTAAACTCTACTGTAGAATACCTTAAACGAGTAGTCCCAAAGAACTCCAAACACTTGACCCTAGAAAACCCTAAACTGTCAGCCCCGAAAAACCCAAAACCATCATCCCTAGAAAACACAAAACCCTCATCCCTTGAAAATATAAAACCATCAACAATAAAAATCAATAAATCATCATCCCTAAAAAACCCTAAAACCTCAACCATATAAAAACATAATCCCTCATCTCTATAAAAACCCAAACCCTCATCCTCAAAAATTAATAAACCATCCATCCGAAATAAACCCTATGACCTCAACCATATAAGTCCAAAAAACCCACATTCCTAGAAAAATATAAACCCTTTGCCTAAGAAAAATCTAAATTTTTATCCCTTAAAGACCATAATAACTCATCCCAAAAAACCCTAAAATGTCATACCCAGAAACCACTAAACCCTTATCCACAAAAAACCCTAAAAATAAACCCTAGAAAACCCTATACCCTTATCCCCATAAAACAAGAAACCATCAGTCCTAGAAAATCATTAACCACCATCCCTTGAATTCCAATTAAACATTGTGAAATTCAATAAAAAACCTCATCCTATGAACACAATAATCCCACATCCCTAGAAAACCATAAAGCCGCATCCCCAAAAAACCTTATACCCTCATCCATAGAAAATCCCAAACCTTATTCAATAGAAATCCGAAAACCCTTAGCCAAAGAAAACCCAAAACCATAGCACCCAAAAACCCTAAACCCTAAACCCTAGAAAAACCTATTTCTTCTCCCTATAAAACCCCAAACCTTCCACCCCAAAAAACCATAAACCCTCATCCTAAGAAAATTCTAAACACATATCCCAAGATATCTCTAAAACCACATCCCCAAGGACCAAAAACCCACATCCTCATAAAATCATAGACCCCTTAACTCCATAAAACCCTAAACCCTCAAACCAATAAAACACTATCCCATCATCCATAGAAAAACAAAAATTATATACCCTCATCCACTGGAATCCCAAACCGGCCGTTCCCAAAAATCCCCAAACCCTCAATAATATATAATTTTATACCCTTAACCCTAAAAATACATAGAACCTAACACCTAAAAACCTCAACACTCATCCCCAAAAAACCAAAAACCCTCATCCCCAGAAATCAAAAACCCTCATCCAAAGAAAATTCTAAAAGATCATCCACAAAAAACCACATATCCTCATCCCCAAAAAACACTTTTCTCTAATCTAAAAGAAATAGTATAACCCCATACTATATAAACGGTGACCCTCAACCAATGAAAACCTCCGAACATCTTCTTAGAAAATAGTAGACCATCATCCCCATAATCCCCTAGGACCTCATTTTTAGAAATATCTTGAATATTAACCCCAAAACCCTTACAATATTAGCCTTGAAAACCCTAATACTTTAGACCTAGGAAACACCTAGAACATAGAATACATTATACCTTCAACCCCAAAAGCCTAAACACTTAGACCCAAAAACTGCTATTCCATCAGCTCGATTTAACTCTACACAATGAGCCCCAGAAAACCCAAAAACCACATCCTATGTAAATCCTAAACCCTCATCTTCATTATACCCTAAAAAATAATCCAATAAAAATATTAAACCCATAACCTCTAACAATAGTAAACCATATTCCCCAAAAAATTGTCTTTTTTCATTACTAGATAACTATAAATCATTATCCCGAGAAAACCATAAGCCCTAATCCCCATAAATAACTACATCCTCACCCATTGAAACCCTCAATCCTCATACCTAGAAAAAACAAATACATCTGACCCATAAAACCATAAACCCTTGAAAACCCTAAACCCTTATCACTACAAAAACATACAACCAAATCTAAAAAAACTCTAAACCCTCTTCCCTAGAAAACACAAAATCATTCATCCCCAAAATAGTTGAAACGCTCATCCCCATAAAATACAAAACCCAAAATCAAGATAACTCAAAACCATCATCCATAGTAAACCATTAACCCTCATTCCAAAAAAAAACCCAAGACCCTATTTCCAAGAAAAATATAAACCATCATCCCTAGAAAACTCTAACCACGTATGTTGTAAAATCAGAACACTAAGCCCTACAATCCTCTAAACTACAATAACTAGGAAACACTCAATACTCAACCCCATAAAACCGAAAAATCCACACCCTGTAAAAACTACTCCCTAATCCAAGAATATCCTAATACATCATCCATATAAATCCTTACACCCTACGCACCAGAAAACCCTCAACACTCAGCCCCACAACACACAAGATACTTAGGCCTAGAAAACCCTAAACCCATATCTCTTATAACAAAAAAAACCCTTTAATATAAGAAAACCAAAATAATAAATCCTAATAAAACCATAAACCATGAGCTCTGGAAAACCATAAACATTCATCCACATAAAATCCAATACCTTATCCCAAAAAACACTAAAACATAAGCCCCCAAAACCCCTAAACCATCATCCCCAAATTACCAAAATCCTTTCTATAAAAAACCCTAATCCTTCAGCACTAAAAACCCAAAATCCAAATCCCCCCCTAACCCAAGACCTTCAATAACCAAAAAACCAATAACTCATCCCTATAAAACATTAAACCGCAAACCCCAAAATACCCTAAACCTCAATCCCAATGAAACCATTAAATACTAGGAACATATCACCAAAAAAACCCTATACCATTATCCTAAAGAAACCCTTTACCCACATCCCCAAAAAACCCATGGTCATCAGCCCGAAAAAACCATAGTCACTCATCATAACAAAAAATAGAACCACATCCCCAATAAATCCTAAACTCCCATCCCCAAATATAAGCATTCCGCCATCCCCAAAATCCCTAAACAATTATCCCCAAAAATCCTATAACATAATCTGCCAAGGAATCTAAATCCTCGGTCCAAAAAAAACATAAACAATCAACCCCTAAAATACTATAGACCCCCATGCCAAAAAACCTAAAACCTCATCCCCCAAAACTCTAATCCATTACCCCTATAAAACCCTAAACACTTGAGTATAAAAAATACTAAACATTCAGCCATAAAAATCACTCAAAATTGAGCCCCATAATAACCTAAAAACTTTTTCAAAAAATGCTAAAACCTCAAACCCCATAAAAATAAATCTGTATTAGAAAAAATCAATAAACCCTCTACATACAAATTCAAAACCCTTATCAAGAAAAAAACCCTAATCCCTTATCATAGAAAAACACAAAACCCTTCAGCCTAAAAGAACCCCAGTTCTTCAGCACCAAAAAATCAAATATTCATAGACCCAGAAAACCCTAAGCCATATTCCACAAAAACCAAAATCCCTTAGCCCAAAAAAATAAAAACACGCTACTGTAAAACCCATAAACCCTCAACCACAAAATCCATAACCCCAATCCCCTAAAAAATATATTACCTCAGCCTCAGAAAACAAAAAACACCTCATCCTCAAAAAACCCTAATCCCTCATCCCCAAAAAAGTTTAATCCCTCATCCCCAAAAAACTATAAACCCTAATCCCTAAAAAATCATAAATTCTCAGTCCCAACAAATCCTAAACCTACTACTACATTTCTAGGAGCATGAGATGAGTAAGTGAAGATAGAATAATGATATGTGGAATAATTACTAAGGCATAAAGAAAATCCCTTTTTCAATGGTCTCCCAAATCACTAATACTATGTCACCATTAAAGGAGATGCACCTCAAATTTCGTACCATGTGAAGAGGATAAAGCAAGAAAGCTACAAATCACATGTGAAAATTCATAATATTATCTTTTGACCATTAAAGGGTCGTGAAAATATGTTAGAAAAAAATTAATGTTAGAGTAATGACACACATGTAATTACATGGCATAGTGGATCTCATAGGACACATAAATACCATAAAAACAACACTTAAATGATAATTAATGACCTCTTTAACTAAATTATTCATATTCCTTGTTAATATTTTCCCACTTTTTCAATAACCTATTTAATTTTATTTCATGAACTTCATTCAGTTTTCATTTTTATATGATATTTTGGGCCCCAAATATGTATGATTTAGTCCATAATTTAGTCGGTGCTAAAAAGTGTCGGCTAGTCCAATTCAAATAACCAAAGGGGTTAAAATTATTACTAATATGAATGGTACACTACTCATATTGAATCCATTCAATATCACTCCCTCTATGTTGGAGTGTATATTCCATCAAATACATGGAATTTTCATCTTTTAGGTATTGAAAAAAATACACAATGTTGATTGTTTCTGAAATATCCCCAAAATCATAAGGTAATTCCTTCATGTTAGATTTTTTTATGAACATTAATGTTCTTGAGTGGACCTCAATATCATGGTACACGAATTACTTTTCATTTGTATGGATATTTCCCCTTGCAATGGTGAATCAAAACATTGTTACTAGTTTGAAAAAACTGGCTTACTTATGATGCTTGTAATATATCCTCTAATATTCAATATTAGAATTCTCTATTTAATCATGAATATATTGATAGAGCATCATCAGATGTTTTAAATTTTAATCTATATTAATATTCCCCAAAAATAAAGGGGGAATGAAAATAATTGTATAGGAGTGATCCGATTGAATCTATTAACAACATCAAATTGAGAACGACGACTGTTAGCACATTGAGATCTGTTGTATGAATTTTTTCCTGGAAAATATATAAAACCAAATATATAATATTATAGTTCACCAATTTTCTTAGATAAAATCAGAAACAAGGATTGGTAATTTTTTTCGTAGATGTTTGAGGTTGATTTGTAGTTCGGAAAAAAAATCATTTTCAAGAATTTTCCCAATAATACCCTCAAAAAATGGAAAGAAATTAGTGTCTCTAACTGAAAAAATGTATAAAGGAACAAAATGATGGTGAAAAATCTCTTTGAACAGTAATTATTTCTATGACTATGGTAAATTAATAATGAAATACATAATGAGATCTTTTTATGGATGCTCTGGAATATGTAATATAGTGTGCAAACTAGACATCAAATTACTATTTTCTATTTGACATATACTGAATCTCAATAGATTTATCTAGACATATAATTTTATAATTATCCAATAGAAATGATCCATTAGTATCTCAATGGTTTTATTTTTTTTGAATTGAATAGATATTCATCAATAATGAGTATCCCAGATGAGAAAGTCATTGTATTTACCCTTTAGAAAATGAAACTTATTACTCTTTATGAACAATCCATAATTCAATGATAATCCTTCAAAAATACAATTTTACACTTGATTAAAATATAATTTACCTCTATATCATGATGATAATCATCATTCATAACATGAAATCTATGAATATATGCATATAGAATGATAAGTTAAGAATAAAATCAAGATAAAGATTCTAAAACAAGGCCATCTTAACCCTTTTTGTATTTTGCCCCAAATGAGAACGACTACATGAATTCCACCCAAATTACATGCCTTATACTCAACTAATTTTGGAAATTGAAAAATATCATTGTAGGATGGTCATAATGAAGAGAAAATATTTGGTCAAAATTATTGAGAAAAATTATCATGGGAACATATAATTACATTAAATTTCTTATCAAATGGGTTATAATTCAACTTTGAATCATTCCAAATCTCACTAAAATATTCATCTGGATGAATTATATGTATGAGAATAATGAAAATAATGACTCCTCATCCATCACATTCTACAAAAAATACTAAATCAAATATATTAATTTCAATATCAGGTGCTTCACATAACCATTTCTTAAGGATTTTAAATTATAATTTTCGTTCCATGGACTAATTTAATTTCCCAACCTTTCAGTATTTAAATATGGTTTCCATGATAGTGAAAAAATATTAAACAAGACAATGATAAAAATATATTAATCCATTAAAACACCATTATTATATGATGGAATTAAATGGTGTACATGGAATTATTTCTTTTACCATGGATTGAACCAACATTATTCTTTATTTAGATACCACTTATCCTACAAAAACCACTAATTTTGAAAAGGACTCACACATTTCTATATTTCCATATAGCTTTTTTTACCAACGAATTCCAAAAACCGTTCATAGATGATTCACCTGGCCCTCTATGTCATTACTATAAATTAATATATCATCTAGATAATCAAATAAATTACTATATTAATGGTTTTAGATAATCAGTCATGAGTCCTATAAATGTACTAGAAGAATTTGGTAGCACTAAAAGAATGATTTACCACTTAAACAATCCACCATTGGTTTTTAATTCTATTTTCTACATATCCCCTTCCATCATTTAATTATGGTGGAAAAACTTTCAAATATCAACCTTAAAAAATATTGATGGACCATGAAATTCATCAATCATATCATAGAGTAATGTAATGGGATAATTATATTTTATGGTGGTATTATTGATACCTCTACTATCAATACATATTCGATATGTACCATCTTTAATCAGAATCAATAATGTTGGACTAGATCATGGATTCACTGTTTCCGTTTTAAAACATCGATCAAACAAATCAAATACTTACTACTAAAATTAATTTTATTCTTGATTATGAAATTACATTTATTCTTATTTATTACATAAAGATGTAGGATTTGTACCAAATTTCACAACTAGAACATGATAAATATTGGGTCCATTGGCTCTAAATGTTGATAATTCACCTGGAAGTTAATAAGGAAAAACATCATGATATTCTGCAACCAAAGAACATGTTAATTTATTGTTACAACTATTCTATTAGTGGCATGACGTATACATTATTAATAAATTAAAAATATGATTTTATGTATGGAATAAATTATCCCCTGGTGCTTTAATGATAAATAGGATACCATATTTATAATCTAGAAATCATTATCTGGATGAATCTAGGATGGATTCAAAGAGAATGTGTGATATTATTTTCCAATATATGAAATAATATTTTTTCTTACTACCATCACAGTTCAGTGCCCTATCAAATGACCAATTCCATCCCCAAAAAATGTAACACGCATTCGTCGGAATAACATCATAGATTTCATAATAAAAATGTTTTTTTTCTAATGGAAGATTAAATCAAAAATAAATTGTTGATGGGGATTGTTCTCTCATTGTTCAGCCATTTCAATTTGTATGACTGAGGATGAATTTTAGTTGTAGGAGTCAATTTCTCCTCTACTATTTTTGAAGAAATATCTATATAACTACCATAATAAAAAATATCCATGAATACATGATTATTTATGGTTTGAGGCCTTTGAATAATTTATTATCATGAGGTTCATGTGTGTATATTTGAGATTGAAAAACACTTTATTGAACATGCATGTTTCCTACATTACGTACTTCCACAAGATGATCATCATTTTCTAAATCTGTAACACCTTGTTCATCCAATTTTATTTCACATTCAAAATTATTGATCTCATTTATTGAGATTATTATATTTTTATTGAAAATAGCCTTAAATTAACAATACACAAGGAATATGAACAACATTCAATTCCCATGTACAATGGAGTTGGATTTTCCTTCGGGTTGTTCCACAACATTCTCTATCCCATAATCCATCATCTTGTTCTATAAAAATTCCATATCACAATTACTATATTTCTTATAGTAAATATATTTATAAAATTATATATATCAATTTTATCACATGTTCACAAATTAATTTGATGACTGGGTAAATTTCCCCCCATCATTGCAAGATTGAAAACATCATCAAGGGAAAATAATGGTTGTTAGTCCACTTATGTGAATCTCCTTCATTTAATCAACCAAAAACCTATGGAATGTTTTTATTCCTATATTCTAGATTTTCATATTGAAATAATAAATTCCAGATCTCCCAAATGTACTCATTAAGAATTTGTCCTCATTATCTCAAGAAATGATTTCCTAAATAATTTTCGTTCTTATAATTCCCAATAATAAATTATCTTCTCATAAGAATTTTGAACTTCTCTAATGCGATTATTTTTCCTTGACTATAAAATTCATTCTATTTCTTTATATTTTTTCACAAATTTTTTTATTAATCCATAAATTTCATAATTTAAATATTACAAATCTTCTCATTAGAACAATAATTAAATTCAATGAACTATTCAATTTCATTCTTCCAATGTAACGAATCACCATTATTCATACTCCCATCAATATATGGAATTCCATTGTTCAATCCACGTTGAATATCTACAATATATCCTATTATTAAATAATCCTAATTTGAATAAATGGAATCATCACCATTTATACAATCATCAAAAAAGTATCCATTTTGGGATTATTATGTGGAGATGAATGTTAGGGAGGCTGTTGTAGTGGAGTATAATCACGCCATCAGTATCTTGATAATTTAAAATTTTTTTAATGAATTTTTGTAATTTTTAATAGTATCTATTCATTTTTTATTTTTTATATAGTAGGAGGAGTATAATATACTATTTTATGAAATAAGGTGGGGATTTTTTATGGATATTAATATAAATAATGTGGACAAACATACTCATTGGAACCATAGATATTATACAAAAATAATATGGTTCATGAAGATTTAAATAAGTAAGTGAAGTTAGAACAACACAATATTTCTGATTTACTATGTCTTAATGGATTCATCACTAATTATTATATCTCCATGTTTAAATATAATGTCACCAACAATAGAAATTTACACTCAATTTTGAGAAACGGGTGGTGTCTAATATCAAAAAGTTTCACAAGAAGCTTTAAAATTCATAGGATTCAAGTGTAACCATTATAATTGAGTGAGAAATAATTATACAATGACAATAATATGAGAGTAATTACCCAAATCAAATTACATGACATAACGTGAACTCGATGGTTACATAAAAACTAAAAAAACTAAATTCCTATTCTAATTAATGACCCAACTATCTAATGTTGAAATATTTATTCCTAATTATGACTTTATGTGAATTATATCACCTATTTAATGTTATTATAAAAATTTACATCTATTTCAATGTGGATGGGTCATTTTGGGACCATATAAGTTGGTTTTGACCCACCATTTTTTTGGATTACAATAATTTCAGGCTAGTACAATTCGAAACACAATTGGGCATAAATATTATAGAAATTATAGAAGTAATATTCTTTGGTTGAATATAGTCTATATCACACTCATCACATAAAAATATAAAACTTCATCCCTAAAAAATACAAAATTCCCAGCCCTAAAAACCCTAAAGCCTCAGTAAAAATACCAAACCCCTAAAGCCTAAACAAGGAGCCCAAAAAAATTGTATACCCTAAGCCCCAAAAATCAGAAATCCTCATCCAAAAAATAAAAAACCCTCTACGCCATAAAATCCATAAACCATTATCAATAAAAAACATAAACTCTAACCCCCAAAAAATCCCAAACAATCATCCAAAAAAATATCCCCAAACTCTACGCCCTGAAAAACACTAAACCCTCATACAAAAAACACTCTAAAGCCACATACCCCAAATAACCCTAAACACTTATCTCCGAAAACCCCAAACCATCATCCTAGATAACCAAAAAATTACAGAAAAAACAATAAAATCATATCCTTAAACCCCTCTACACCCTCTACAAAAAATCCCAAAAAATGTTAGTCGATGATAACCCTCATTCGTTGAAACTCTAATCCCATAGCCCCTGAAAAACCAAAATGATCTGCCTAAAAAAACCAGAATACCTTATCCCAAAAATATTCTATAACCTCATTCCAAATAAACCCTAAACCCTCAGACAAAAAATTCATAAACCATCATCCCCCCAAAATAAATATCTTAGCCCCAAATAACCCCACAACCTCAGCCTCAATTTATATTAAACCATAATCCTCACAACCCTAAGCAGATATCCCCCCAAAAAACTGAAATCCTCATCCCCAATCTACCCAAAATAATCAACCCCAATTAACCCTACATTGTATACCATAAAATATATAACTCATCATCCTAAAAAAGATGAACCCCCAACATTAAAAATCAAATAACCCAAAACTACAAATAAACCTAATCATTTAGCATTAAAAAAGACTAAATCATTAACCCCAAACCCTTAAACATTAATCCCCAAAACCCCCTAAACCTCCATCCCCAAAAATCCTTAAACAATTATACCAGAAAAATCCAAAAACCCTATTCCCTAAAAATACATAAACCCTTACCCCCTAAAATCCCTAATCTCAATTCCCAAAAAACCATAAACCCACAACTGTAAACAACACTAAACTCTTATTCCAAAAAAACTATAAACCATCAACCACCAAAATTCAGAAATCCTCATCAAATTTAATCCATAAAGACTCATCCCCAAAATCCCTAAATCCTCAACATGAAATACCCATCAATCCCTAACCGCAAAAAACACTAAACCCTCATACCCAAACCCATAAAACCCTCACCTCCAAATATCAATGAACCATCTACCCTAATAACCCCTAATCTACTATCCCCCCAAACCCCCTATACCCTCAACCCCAAACATCGTAAATCCTCATCCCAAATCCCCACAAAACCCTTTTTTCTACAAATTCTTATACCCTCTTCCCCAAAAAACATAAAACGTCAAAAAAACCATAAAACTTAAACCCTAAAAATACTAAAACCTTTAAAAAATATAAATCCTTCATGGAATAAAATCTCAAACAATAATAAGAATCCTTAAACCCTTATACTGAAAAAATCCAAAAACCATAGCACCAAAAAGCTGATAACCATCATCATCAATAGACCCTCAACCCATAGACTGAAATAAATCTCAACCATCATCCCTAAAAAACGATCACCCCCAACCCCAAAAAAACTTCAATAATTGGAACCAAAAAACCATAAACCCACATCCCAAAAAATCCACCAACCCTTACCCCTATGCACGTCTAAATGCATAACCACCAAAAAAACATCAACCCTTTCCCTTATGAAAACATCTGACCTCATCCCAAAAAAATCATAAACCAACAACCCCATAGTAATATCTAACATAATAATCAAAAAACCCTCATCCCTCATCCCTAAAAATACAAAAACCATACTCCCACAAAATTCCTAAACCATTCACCCCTAAAACACCTAGAGGATCATCCACAAAGTCCCTTAATTCCCCATCCCCAAAGGACCATAAACCCCCATCCAAATCCCCAAATAAAAACAGACCAAAATAACCCTAAACCCTATTCACAATAACACCTTAAACCCTAAACCAAAAATCAACAATACCATTATCCCCCATACACCTAATCCCTCAATCAAAAACAACCTAAACACTGATCCTCCAAAACTCATGAACCCTATTCAACCAAAAATTATGAACACCCATCCATATGAAATTAATAACAATAATCCATATAAAACCCAAAAACCTTAATCAAAAAAATAAACAACTATCATTTTTAGAAACCCATATAACCGCTTCTAAAAAATATACACTCATCACCAAAACCCTCTAAAGATAGATCCCCCAAAACACAAAATTCATAGATACAAAAAAAACATAAAACCCGATTTCCAAAAATTGAAAAACCGTTGTCCTAATAATCTATAGATCATCATCCGAAAAAAATAAAAATAGTCTTCCCAAAAATAACCGAGAACCCTTAACCAAATAAAAATGTAATCCCTTATCAACCAAAAATACCCTAAATTATCAACACTTAAAACCCCTAGATTCTCAAACCAAAAAACCTAAACCCTCATGACTAAAACAACATAAATCCTCATCCTCGAAAATCAAAGAAAAATTATCACCAGAAACTATAAACACGCAGCCCCAATAAATTTATAAACCCTCATAACTCAAAATACATAAACCCTTAGCCCTATAAACTCTAATCCATCAGTCACAAAAAAACCATAAAATAGTAGCACCAAAAAAACCTAAATTATCACCCATATAAGACCATAACCCTCATAACCCATATCCCAAAAAACAAATACCCAAGAAAAAAATAGACCATATGCCCCAAAAATCCTAAATCCTCAACTGAAAAAATATTAATCTTTTGTTTTAAATATTCCCAAACCCTCATGAAAAAAATAACATATATCATTATCCTAAAAGAACCATGAACACATACAACAAAACCTCAAACCCATATCCAAAATACCCCATAAACCCTAATCCCTAGAAAAACCTACACCCACAACCACAAAAAAACACAAAACCACAGCCCCAAATATCTCTAAACCATCAGTCCTAAAAACCCCTAATCTCTCTAATGCAAAAATTCCTAAACGGTTAGGCCCAAACAAACATAAACCAACTTACCCAAAAAATTTGTAAACCCTCACTCCCAAAAAACCCTAAAACATGTACCATAAAACCCCTTAATTTACAACCAAAAAATACACTAAACACTCATACACAAAAAACCATACACACAGATCCCTATAAATCAATAAACCCTCATCAAAAAATCCACAAGACCCTCAAAATTGAAAAAATCTAATCCCCCTTAACCAAACACCCAAAACCTCCAACCCCAAAATAAAAAAAATTCTCAGGACATAAAACCCCAAAATCCTCATCCCAAAACAAAATGATAAAAAATAATCACTGCACCCCGAAAAAATATAAACCCCCAACCCTAAAAACCCTAAACCATCGATACAAAAAACCCTAAACACTATTTCCCCAAAACACCTAAGCCACCAATCCAAAAACTCCCTAAAACCTCATCCTAATAAATCATAATGCCTCATTCTAAAAAACATAAACCCCAATTCCAAAAACCAGTAAACCATCATTACAACAAATCCTGAACCCCTCTACCCTAAAAAAACTAATCAATCATCCCAAACATACCCTATAACCTCATCCTCAAAAACAAAAAAACCTTTATCACCCCAAAAAAATATTCCCACAACCCCAAAACCCTAAATCATATTTCTAAAAAATCATAAACCATGTACCCCAAAAACCATAATTCCTAATCCCCTAAAACCCTAAACCCTCTACACCAATAATTACTATAGAAGCCACCACCAAAAACCCTACACCCTCTCCCAAAAAACCCAAACCCATCAACCCAAAAACACATGAACCCTCTATTCCTTAATAGCCAATACCATCATCTCGAGAAACCCCCTAAACTCTCCACTCTCTAACCCTAAATCCTCAGACCTAAAACCCCCTAAACCATCATCTCTCAATAAAACTATAATCCCTCATCCCCAAAACATCCTATGATGTAATACCACTAAACCCAAAACCCCTCATCCACAAAAATCCCTAATATCTCATCCCAAATATAGCATAAAAACTGATACCCAAAATCCAAAAACCCACTGCCCCCACCCCATAAATTCATAGATGAATATTTCCTAAACCCCAGCCCCCAAACCCCCAAAACCCTATGTGCAAAAAAACACTACACCCACGACCCCATAATCCCTAAAATATTATTCCTAGAAATTCATAAACCCTAATCCTCATAACACTCTACACCATAAACCCTATGAAACACAAATCCTTAGCACCATAAGCCTTAAATCATCATCCTGAATCCCTCTAAACTCTCTACCCCAGAAACCCATAAACCAGTCGTTTCAAAAAAACCATAAACCAACTATTTCCAAAAAACCATAAAACATATCCACATAGATCCTAAATACCTCATCCAAACAAACCCTAAAACATGTGCCCCATTAATTCTCAAAACCTAAGCACCAAAAACAATAAGTCATCCTCCCCAATATACCTTAATCCATATAGAATAAAAATAAATAAACCCTCAGTAATAGAAATATTTAAAACCACAAAAGCAAAAATCCAATAACCCAGGCTCTAAAAAACGCCAAACAATCAACCACCAAATATATTAAAACCTCAACACTAATAACATTGCACTCCTTTCCCCAAAAATACCTAACCCTCTTAATTAAACACCACAAACAATAATATCCAAGAATCCCTAAACCATCTACCAAAATATAACCTAAAACATTGGTTCCAAAAAAACCATAAACCCAAATTCTCAATAAACATCAAGCACAAATCCCTAGATATCCCTAAACAAAGATCTCTAAAAATCCCTAAAACCTCAACACAAAAAAACGTAAAACCATCATCCAAAAAAATCCCTAAACCATCACCCCAAAAAAGCTTAAACACATAGCCTATAAAAAACTTAATCCCTCATCCCATAAAAATATAAACCATGATGCCCAAAAACATCATACCCAAAAAATCGAAAACACTATACCATCATCCCTAAAAACGTCTAAACCCTCATTCCCAGAAAACACTCTTCCCTCATCCCCAAGAAATCATAAACCATCATCGCCAAAAAAATTATTATCCATTGTACTAAAAAACCATAATGTCTCGCCCAAAAAATACTAAACCCTCAACCCCAAAAAACCATAAACCCATTTCCATAAAAAACTCTAAACCCTTACATCTAAAATAGACCATAAACCCTTACGAAAAAAAGCTAAAAACCTCAATCTTAAAAAACCCTATAAACTTATCCCCATGAAACTCTAAACACTAATCCAGAAAATACTATTAACTATCAGCCCAAAACACCAAAATACACTTCAACAAATAATCCTGATACCTGCATCCCTAATAAATTAGTAAAACATCTGCCACAAAAAATCCTAAACCATCATCCCCAAAAAACCATAAACCCTCATCCCCCAACTACTATAAACCTATAGCACAAATAAAATGATACCCAATGGCCTATAAACCATAAATCCTAAACCAAAAATACTCTAATCCACATCCCCCAAATAACCTAAACCATGAGACCCAAAAAACTATACTCTAATACCCTAAAAATCCAAAACCCTAGGCCCTAAAAAACCCTAAAACCTCCACCAAAAAACAACAACAAAAACTAAACCCCAAAAATCATAATTTCCAAATAAACATAAACCTTCATCCTAAAAAATACTAAAACCACATCTTGAAAAAAAATAAAACCCTATTCCCAAATCCCCTAGACCCTCGTCCCCATAAAACCCAAGAACCTCATCTCCATAAAACCCTAGACCCTAATCCTGAAAAAACACTAGACCCTAATAATAATAAAAAATTAAACCTTCAGCCTTCAAAAACACAAGAATCTGACGCCTAGAAACACTTGACCCACAGTCCCAAAAAATCCCTAGATACTCATCCAAAAAAACTACAGGCCATTAATGTTAAAAACCATTTTCCCCTAAGAAAAAAAATCACTAGGACCTCATCCCCAAAATAACCATAGTCGCTCATTCCCATAATAACCTCACATCTATGTCCAACAATGCCTAAAACATAACCCCCCCCCCCAATATCATACAAAAATCACTAGATCCTCTTTCTATAAAATCCCTAAACCCTCATCCCCAAAAAACCCGAAACCCATATTCCCCAAAAAAAAAACATCCCAGAAATACCATTAACCACCATCCCCATGAAACACCACGACATAGCCTTAAAAACCCAAAATGTTCTGTCCCAACATATCCAAATCCATGAGTTGCATTAAATCATAATCCCTCATACCCCCAAATATCCACAACCAAATCTTCAAATAATAATAAAACCTCAGTCTTAAAAAACCCTAAACTCCCATCCACCAAAACAAACTGATCCTTTAGCCCCAAAAAAACCTGAACCCTCTACCCCAGAAAACATAATCCTTAACCTCAAAAAAACCCTCAACCCTCCACCCCCAAAATATTCCACCATAGGCTCTAATAAATACTCAATCCGCCTTCCCAAAGAAATCTTTGACATTCATCCCCTTAAAAACTCTACCCCAAAATTCCTAAAACCTCACCACCAAACAATTCCTAAACCCCCAGCCCCAACAAACCATAATGCTCATTCATAAAAAATGGCCTTCATTCCAAAAAAAACATTACCATAAGACATAAAAAAACGTAAAAACTCTCCAAAGAAATAATAATAAACCTTCAACCCCAAAAATCAAAAACCCACATCCCCAAAAAACTAAAGATTCATCCTTAAAACCCCCCAAAACTACAGCAGCAAAAAATAGTAAACCCTTGCATCTTAAATAAATAAACTCTCAACCCAATAAATCCTTAAACTCTCTTCCCCAAAACACCCAATCCCTTAAACCCAAAAAAATCATAATCCCTCATTTCCAAAACCCCCATAACCCACATCCCCAAAACCTCGTAATCTCTCAATGCCAAAAACACCCTCAACACTCATCCCTAAAAAACAACAACCCCTATCATTAGAAAAACCCTCAGCATCAATTCCATAGAGACCCATCTACCCTTATCCCCATAATATATTAAACCCACAACCCCAAACGACCCTAGACATTCATCCCCAACATCCCTAAACCCTCATTCCCAAAAATCCTTAAACCCTCATCCCAAAAAAACTATTAACCCTTATATAAAAAAACCATAAACCAATATCCCAAATAAACTAATATCAAAATACCAAAAAACAATAAAACCACTAAAAATATTAAATAACCCAAATAAAAAAAAATAAATTAAATTACCCAAATCCACAAAAAAACTATAAATCAACAAACTGCAATATTATTCACCCCTCTTCCATAAAAATCCAAGAACACTGAGTCCCAAAAAATGTGAATCTTGAACCCCCATAAAAAAATCAACCCATAGCACCAAAAATATCTAACCCACTTCCCAAATATCCAAAACCCTCTTCCATAATGAACTGTAATCCATTCTCTATAAAACCCTTAATCCCTTATCCCCATGGAGATATAAACCCTCAACCTCAAAAATACCTCAACCCTTAGCCCCAAAAAACACCTACTGCAAAAAAACTATAAATCTCAACCACCAAAACGCCTTAACCCTCAACAAAAAGAAAACATAAACCTCATCAATAAAAACCCAAAATCATATTTCCCTTAAATAACAAAACACTCATCTCCAAAACCCTTCACCCTTTAGCCCTTGAAAAAACTGATCTGTCAGTCCCATAAAATCACCGGTCCTTGGTCCAAAAAAAAACAGATCTTTAAACCCTAAAAAAATGAAAAACCTCACCAACAATAAGACTTAAACCCCCATATAAAAAAAAATAAACCCTATTTCTAAACAACATAGAACACTCATCTAAAAAACATGAATCCCAATCCCGCAAATATACTAAGCCATCTACCTCAAAAAACCATAACAATTAGCACCAAAAAAAACTATGAACACTCAGTCAAAATAAACCATGGAGCCTCACCCCAAAAAATCCACAAAACCCCCAACCCCAAAAAATAGTCAAACCTCATCCTAAAAAAACTAAACCAGAATCCCATAAAATTTGTGACCCTTATACCCCAAAACCCTAAACCATAAGCCCAAATAAACCATCAACCATTAGCCACAAAAAAACCATGAACACTCAACCCCAAAAAAAAAAACCAAAACCCTCACCACAATAAAATACTTATCCTACAACCCTAAAAACCATAAACCCCCAGCCCCATTAAACCCTAATCCATCTACCTAGAAAAACCCCAAAACATCAGCTCTAAAAAACCCTAAACCCCAATCCAAGAAATGCTAAATGATATACCCAAAAAACCCAAAACAAAATTCCTTAAAATCTTTTAATACTCATCCTAAAAAACAGGAATCCCTAATCTACAAAAACCCTAAATACAGAGAATAAAATCCCGAAACCCATAAACCAAATAATAATCCTTCATCCCCAAAAACCTTGAAACCTCATACCCAAAAACCCAAAACAAGTATTTCTAAAAAAAAAGTACGACCCAAAACCCTAAATAAATACTAAACCCTCATTCCCCCCAAAAAACCTTCTATGATAACCCCTTAAAAACCATGAGATACCACCCCTAAAAATATAAAACCCTCAGCCATAGAAAAACCATGAACCCTATCCCCCAAAAAACATTGATCCCTCAACACCAAAATCACTCAATACACTACCCCAACAAAACGATGAATGATCAACCTAGAAATACCTAGAAACCAAATACACAAAAAATAAACATCATCCTTAGAAAACCCTCAACACTGAATCCCATGAAACCCAAAACCATCAACGCCAAAAAAACCCGAACCCTCATCCACAAAAAAAATAGATACCACAACTTGAGTAAACCCTCAAGCCTCATCTTAAAAAAAACACGAACAATTAGCCCCAAAAAACTCTGAACCCTCTGCCAGATAAAACTAAAACCCTATAACCTAAATAACCCTACACCTTCAGGCCTAAAAAACACAAAAATACTCAAACCCAAGAATCCCTAAACACTAATCCCAAAATAAAAATATATCCCCATGCAAAAAGAAACCCTCCCCATAAAAACGTAAATCCCCATACCCAAAAACACAAAACATTCAAAAAAAACCATAAAACCTTAGCCCCAAAACTCGCAAACCCCCACCCCAAAACATCTTGAACTGTTGGCCCAAAAAGAACCCTAAACACTCATCCCAATAATACCCTAAACCTTAAGTCCCAAAACACTCCAAATCCCTCATCCCTAAAATTCCCAAAACTCTCATCCCCAAAAACCCTAAACCCTCATTCCTAAAAAATTTAAAGTCGATATCCTTAAAAAGACAATACCATGACCCTTAATAAACATGAAAACATTCATCCCCAAGAATTTTATTCCATAATATTTACAAAACCATAAACCCTCATACCAAAAAACATAAACCCATATCTCCAAAAACCATAATCCTTCATCTAAAAAACCCTATACCCTTATCCCAAAAAATGATAAACTATTACCACAAAAAACCCCAAATCAACAAAAAATCCCCACAACCCTTAGACAAAAAAACCTAAATCGGAAACCTTAAAAATCATAAATATATATCCCAAAAAACCATAAATTTTCAGCCCCAAAAATCCCACACCCTCATCTGAAATAACCCCCAAAACCTCATCCCTCAAAAATAATTAAAAAATCATCCCAAAAAACACATAAAACCAAACTCTAAAAAACAAGAACCCTCATCTCAAAAACCCCATAAACCCTCACCCTTAGAACCCCAAAAACTCTACCCAAAAAAACCCAAAACCATTATCCAAAAAAAGTCAATATGATCATCCCCAAAAGTCAAGAACCCTCACCCACAAAAAATACTAAACCATAAACCTAAATAACACTAACACCAAATCCCCAAACACCATTAAACCATCCACCGCAAAATAACCATAAACTAGTTTCCCCAAAAACCCAAAACTCTCATAATAAAACCTAATCTATTTGAAAAAATAAAGAGAACCCCTCACAAACAAAAATCCAATAAACCTCAGACAAAAAAATTCCTAAATTAAAATCCCCAAAAAATCCTAAAACCTCATTTCATGAAAAACAGTAAACCCTCAACCCAGAAATACACAAAACACACAACCTAATAAAATCTATATACCATCATTCTAGGAGTCCATAAACAATATTAGAAGAAAAAGTAACCCATTATAAAAAAGGAACACTAAATAATCACCCAAAAAACAACTAAACACTCAACCCCAAAAATCCATAAACCATCAGTCCCCAAAAAACCTAATCCCTCAGCTCGACAAAACCATAAACATTCAACCCCAAAAAAACCCAAACCCTCAGCCCCAACCAAACCACAAAACATGAACCCCCAAAAACACTAATCCCCCATCCAAAACAACCCCACAGACTCAGCTCCAATAAACCATAGTCCTTGAGCTGCAAAACCCTTAAACCCTCAACCCCACGAATCTATAAACAGCTACCACAAAAAACCTAAATCCTCAGTCACAAAAAATTCCTAAATTATTAGCACCAAAAAAACATAAGCCCTGATTCAAAAAACCCCTAAACCCTAATCCCTAAAAAACCAAAACCCTTAGACCGAGTAACCCCAAAACCCACAACTCTAAAAAAAATAACATATAATCCCCTGAACACTAATCCCTGAACCCCCAAAACCCAAAACCCTCATCACCAAAAACACTTAGAACCTAATCTAAAAACACCTAAATCCCAATCACCAAAAAACACTAAACCCAAATCTATGATAAAATCTAAATCCTCATCCGTAAGAAACCCCTAAAACCATACCCCATAAAAACCTAAACACCCATCATCAAAAAATTATCATAGTCCCTCATCCCAAAAAAATTCCAAACCCACAAAAGCTAAATAACATAAACTATCAGCATCAAAATACACAAAAATCTTACCCATGAATATCCATAAACTCCCAACCATGAAAAATAGTTATCCCACATACCTAAAAATACCTCACACCATAGACCAAGGAACCCTTGAACCCTCATCCCCTAAAATTCCTAAATAGATAGCAAAAAAAATTACTTAATCATAATTATTTTATATCCCTAAACCCTAAACCCTAAAAACCCCTAAACAATTATCCCCAAAAAAATCTAAACCCACAACCCAAAAAAACCCAAAATAAAAAACCCTAAAACCCACAAAAAAAACCAAATATAGTCCCTAACCACAAGTCCATGAATCCTTTAAACTCTTATCCCATAAATAACCCAAACCCTTAGCCCCTATAAACCCTAAACCCTCAGCCCCAAAAAACATGAAACCATCATCATCCAAAAACACTAAACACTAAGCCAAAAAAATCTCTAAACCCTTAGCCCCAAAAAACCCGAAATAGTATTCCCCAAAAACACTAAACACTGAGCCCTAAATATCCCTAAACCTTCTTCCCCAAAACCCTTGTACACTCATCCCGCCCAAATAACAAGAAACCCCAATCCCCGATCAATTGGAAACAGATTTCCCCAAAAGCCCCAAAAAACCTCTACAACAAAAAACCTAAACCCGCATCCACAGAACATTATAAAATCTCAGACCTATAAAACCATATACCATTAGACTAAAAAACCCTAAATCCTCTACACACAAAATATGAAATCCCTAACCACCAAAAATCACAAAACCAACATTCTCAAAAAACTGTATTCTTTCTTCCTTAAAATATTCTTAACCCTCAACCCTAAAAAAGAATTGATACTCATCCCCTAGAAACATTAAACCCTTAACCCAATAAAATTTGACGTCTTAGCAACAAAAAACCACAACCCATATACCACAATAAGCATTAAAACGACATTTCTAAAAAAAACTATGTCACATTAACCTCAAAAAATACCATAAATCCCTAAAAATTGTAAGTTGTCATACCCATGAAACCCTAAACACCTATCCCATTAAAATCATAAAACCATCATCTCACTAAACCCTCATCCCTAAAACCCCCAAAATATTTTTCCCCCAAAACTCTAAACCCTCATCCTAAAAAACTGTAAGCACACATCCCTAAAAAACCCTAAACACTCTACCCCCAGAAACTATAAACACTACTTCAGTAAAAAAATTAAAACACCCCATCCCAAAGAACCATAAAACCTAATGCCCAGGAAACCTAAAATGATCAACTCAAAAAAAAATACCAAACCCTCCCCACCGAAAACCCCAAAACCAAGATCCCCATATAACCCTATCCAATAATCCTGGAAATGCCGAAATCCATTATCCCAAATTACCCCCGAACCCTAATCACTAGAAAATGAAGAATCATAATCCCTCAATGAACCCAAATCCCTCACCAAAATTAATACTGAATCACTAAACCCAAATAATCCTAAATCCTTACTCCCAAAAAACTATAAACACTCATCCCAAAACAACCCTACCCCCTCATCCCAAAAAACCTTACATCCTCTACCCAAAAAACCCAAACCATTAGCTCAACATCAATAAACCCTTATCCCCAACAACCCCAAAACCTCATCCTCAAAATACCCAAAACCCACATCCTCGAAAAACCCTTTACCCATAACCTGAAAAACCACTAATCCCTCAGCTGAAAAAACCCTAAACTCAAATATATAAAAAAGGGAAAAACTCAATCCCCAAAAACCATAATGCATTTTTCCTAAAAACCCCAAAACACCCATCTGCAATATAACTTAAATGCACACCCTCCAAAACCCCTAAACCATCATCCCAAAAAATAACATAGACCATCAACCCAAAGAACCACAAACCCAATAGACCCAATTAACTTTAAACCATCAACAATAGAAACCATAAACACTCATCCATAAAAAACCCAAAACACACTACCTCAAGAAACACTAAACCCTCACCTTCAAAAACCCTAAAACATCAGCACCAAAAAATAGTAAATCATGTATATAAAAAATCCATAAACACTCATTCCCAAAAACAAATTAACCCTTATCCCAAAAACCTCTTACCATTAGCCCCAATAAACCACAAAACCCCCATTATCCAAAAAACCTGACCAGTCATCCCTAAAACACCCAGACCCACAGCCACAAAAAATATTAAATCCTTGGCCCTATAAAACATGAAACCATTAACTCAGAATAACCCAAAACCCATTAAATTAAACCCATAAACACATAGCCCCAGATAACCCAAAATCCCATCTCTAAAAAAATAACACATATTCCACAAACAAACCCTATTCTAACTACCCCAATAAAACCTTAAACTATCATCCATAAAACCCCCTCAAATACAGTCCTCAATAACCTATAAACCCTCATCCCTAAAATTAACTAAACTCTTGAGCCCAATAATCCATAAACCCCCAGCCCCCAAAACCCTCATCTCAAAAATAACCACATCCAAATTCATTAAATAACTTACACTCTTACCCACAAAAACCTAAAAACCCTAAAATACTTCAACCATAAACCCGCAAAACCATTAAACCCTTATCCAAAAAACAATGAAACACTCATCCGGAAAAAACCATACACCCTTATCCCCAAAACATGATAAATCCTTGTACCTAATAACTCCTAAACCCCTTCCAAAAAAACATAATCCCTTATCCTCAAAACCCTATAAACCCTCATCCCCTAGAAACCCCAAACTATCCTCCCTAAAATCCACTAAACACTCAACCCACAAATGAAATACCTAAACATTGATCCCCAAAAAATAATGAACAATGTGAAATAAAAACTCATAAACCGTAATACTTAGAAAGAACTACACCCTTACCCAAAAAATAACCTTAAATCACCATACCCCAATAATCATAAGACTTCCTCCCAAAATAACATAAACCCTCATCCTAAAAACCCCCAAAAACCTCATCTTGAAAAAACACTAAACTATGACTCCATAGAAAACTCTAAATCGTCATCCCCAAAAAAAGATATAATTTCATCCCCCAAATCATCTAAATTACCATTTCCCAAAATTATATACCATTATGTCCAAAAAAACTCCTAAATCCACATCCCCAAAAAATGCAAAATCCTCATCCTAAAAAAATCCCAAAACCTTCAGCCCCAAAAAACATAAATCCTTCATCCCTAATAACCCTAAAATATTATCCCCCCAAATCCCTAAACCCTCATCCCCTAAAACAAAAAATCACTCAACCCTAAAAGACAATAAAAACTCATCTCTAAACAATCTAATACCCTCAACCCCAAAAACCCTAAACACTCCAACTTGAAAACACCTGAACCCTCAATAAAAAAACCTTTAATCATCATCCCCCAAACCCCTATATTCTAAGACACAAAAAACCCTAAAAACATAGTTCCAAGTAGTGCTAAATATTTAGTCTCTATAAACACTATTCTTTTGGCCCCAAAAACCCTGAACACTCATTTATAGAAAACCCTAATCTCTGAGCCCCAAAAAACAAAAAACCATGATCCACAAAAAACCAAAGACTGTTAGCTTGATATGTCCTTATACCCTCACCACCAAAAATCCTAAACACAGAGCCCAATTAAATACTAAACACTCATCACCCAGTTACCCAAAACCCTTGGTCTCAATAATCCATAAAAACATAGACAAATAAAAAACCTAAACTGTGATCCCCATTAAACGCTAAACTATCAGTCACCAAAAAAACTAAACCCAAACCCTCATCCCGAAAAATCCCTAAACCCTAACCCTAAAAATTCACTAAACGCCTAGCACCAAAAAGCGCTAAACCCTCACCCATAAAAAAATATAAACCCTAACCCTCAAAAAACCCTAAAACATCATCCCCAAAAATCAATAAATCTGTATCCCTAAAAACCCTAAAATATCATCCAAAACACCCAAACCCCCCCCCCCTCCAAAATATAACCACATTCACCAAAAAACAATAAACCCTTAGCCACAATATATCCTTAAACCACTAGCCCACCAAAATAACCTTATCCATCATACCCTAAAACCATAAATATTCTGTGAAATAATATAAAAAACTCAAGAACTAAAAAAACCTAAACATACATCCCCCAAATGCCCTCAAAACGGCACCTAGAAAAACATTAATCATCATTGACAAAAAACCCTAAACCATCATCCTAAAAAACCCCAAAAACCACTGCCATAAAACCTTAAAACCCTAAACCACCAAAATCCCAAAACCCTTATCCCCAAAAATCCTTATATACTCATTCCAAAAAACCATAAATCTGAAGCCCCAAAAATTCCTAATCCCTCATACCAAAAAAATACTAAACCCTCATCCTTAATAAAATAAAAATAATCATCCCCAAAAAACAAATTACAATCAATCCTCAAAACACCCAAAACACAATCCCCATAAAACATAAACTCTGGGCCCCGAAAAACATAAACCCTTTCCCCCCAAAACCCAAGACCCCCATCCCCAAAAAACACCAATCTTTTTTCCCCAAAGGATCATAAAACCACTGCCTTAAAATTTCTAATCCAACATCCCCCAAACACCCTAAACTGTCATACCCAAAAATAATTAAACCATCATCGACAAAAATATATAAACACACAGCCCCCAAAAAAACTAAACCCTCATCCCAAAAAAACCATAAATCCTCACACCCAAAAAACACAAGACCCTCTCCCCCAAAATCCTAGACTATCAAACCCATATCTGATAATGTCTCATTCCCAAAATATATAAAATGTCATCCCAAAAAATCCTTAAACCCTCACAATTGTAACTCCTAAACCCCAATCCCACAATACCCCTAAACATCATGACCCCAAAAACCAAAAACCCTCAGCCCCCAAACCCAGTAAACCCTCATCCCCAACACCACTAAACCATCTCCCCGAAAAACCCTTAAAAACCCATCTTGAAGAAGAACGCCAAAAAATCCAAAACCATTAACCCAAAATATCCTAAAATAGATATAAAAAAGCCTCAAATCATCTTGAAGTATAATTCTAAAACCATCAACCTTGAAATTCCCTATGACCTTGTCCTTTGAATATACTATACCTTTGTTGAAAAAACCATAAACACTAATCGACAAAACACTATAAACTATCATCCTAAAAAAAAATAAAACCTATACCTGTAATAAATCCTAAACCCACATCACCAAAAAACCATAATCCTTCTACATAAAAAACCCTAGACCCTTATCCCTAATATCCAAAAAAATTCGACCCCTATCCCCTTAAACCTCAACACCAAAACCACATTTACTTCCATACCAATAAACCCATAAACCCTCCACCCCCTAAAATTATAATCACTTATCCCCAAATACCCCTATACATACAGGACCAAAAATTCCAAATCCCCCCACAAAAAAATCAATTAACTCACTACCCCAAAACCCAAAAAACTATCATCAACATAACCCAAAAACCCTTATCCCCAAAACACTAAAAAACTATACTCAAAAACCATGAAATATTCAGGGCTATGAAACTAAAACCCTCACATCTAAAAAGCAAAAATACTTCATCCGAAAAAACCCGAAACCCTCATCCCATAAAAATCTCCATCTCCCAGTCCCATGAAAACCCAAAATCCTCATAACCAAAACCCACAAAACCCTCATACCCAAATACACCTAAAACCATATCTACATGAAAAGACTATTCATAATCCATGAAATATTTTAACTCCTATCCCCCCATACCCAAAAACATTCATGCCATAAAAAATAAATAATCATCCCCATAAAAAGCATAAACCCTTATATAGAGAAAACCATAAACCCACAACCAGAAAAATACAAAAACATGCATCCGGAAAAAATATAAACCCTTATAAATAAAACTAATCCCTAGAAAACACTAAAACCTCATTCATAAAAACCAATAAATCATTTTCCCTTAAAATCAAAAACCCCCGGCCAAAAACCCCTAAAACCTCATCCTGAAAAAACCTAAAACCCTCATCACTATAAACCAAAAACCTAAGACTGAAAAAACACTAAAACCTCATCCTTGATGACCTATAAACAACCAACCAAAAAAACAATAAAACCAAATTACTAACAAAACCTAGAAACTCTTCCCAAAATACCCATATACCCTCATCCCCTAGAACCCTAAATCTATAATCCCCAAAAACATTTAATCCCACATCCCTAAAAATCAGAAATAATCAAACCCGAAATATCCTATAATCTCATCTCCAATAAACCCTAAACCCTGATCCAAAAAAACCTTAAACTCTAAGCCTAAAAAACCCTAAACCCTTAGCCCAAATAAATTCTAAACCCTTATCCACAAAATACAATAAACCATCCATCCAAAATAACCCTATGCTCACATCCGTAAAACCCAAAAAACCCTCATTCCAAAATATCAAAAACACTGGACCAAATAAACAAAAACCCAAATCCCTAAAAT
Source organism: Viscum album (assembly GCA_963277665.1). Lineage (NCBI taxonomy): Eukaryota > Viridiplantae > Streptophyta > Magnoliopsida > Santalales > Viscaceae > Viscum > Viscum album. The sequence goes on from OY728137.1 coordinate 584,957,180, forward strand.
CCCATTAACACTCATCCAAAAAATACTCCTAACCCATCAAGACTAAAAATTCATAAATGACGACCAAAAAATTATTCACCTTCATCCCTAGAAAACTATTAATGCACATCCCTAAAAAACCATAATCCCTTTGCAAGAAAAGAAACCTAAATCCTCATCCAAAAAACCATAAATGATGAAAATTAAAAAACAATCAGCCCTTAAAAAAATCATAGGCCGTCAACCCCAAAAAATCATATTCCTTAATCCATAAAATTTCATACCCCATGAACCATAAAAAAACTGTAAACCCTCATAAATAAATATAAATCGTTATCCCTAAAAACCACAATCCCTCAGCAACAAATTTTTTTTAAAAACATATACCATCAGCAATAAAAAACTATAAACCCTCTATCCCAAAAAACATCAAACAGTGATCTCCGGAAAATAAAAAACACACATTCCGATTAAATATTTAAAATGTAGTCTGAATAAAACATAAATCCTCATGGACAACCCACATAATAATAAAAACCAAATCCCCTAAACTATCATTACCAAAAAATCCAAATAATCCACCCCAAAATAATATAATCCCTCATCAGAAAAAATTATACCTCACAAATTACCCCCTACCATCATCCAAAAAATACTAAAAACTCTCAACCCCAAAAAATAACCAAAACCCTCTTCCCCAAAAGAACCATAAACACTAGGCGAAATAAAACATTAAAAAATCTACTCATAAAAACCTTAAAACCAAATAGAATGAAAACATAAACAATCATCCCCCAAAACATTAACCCTCAGAACATAAGAACCCAAATCAATTAGATAAATTCTCATAAACCCTCATCTATAAAAAACCCTAAACCCTAAAGAAAAAAACCTTATCAATCACCCTTAAAACTCCAAACCCCTCATCCACAAAAGAAATACACCCACAGCCCCTAGAACACTGAAACATACAATCTAAAAAACCATAAACCCTAAACCTCATAAACCCTTAAAATCATCCCCAAAAATCTAAAACCTCAAGCTCAAAAAACCCTAAACCTTTATCCCCAATATTCCCTAAACCATTATCTCCATAAACCCTAAACCTCCAACCTTAAAATTCCCTAAAACCTCTTCCCAAAAAATCATGTAACCTAATCAGTAAAAAACCGCATACCAACATACCAAAATAATCCCTAAACACATAGACCAAAAAAATAGTAAAACCTGCACAATATTAAAACCCTTAGCCTTGAGCAACCAAAAACCCGAAATCATCAGCCCCAAAAAACCATAGATCCTCAGCCCGCCCAAAACCCTAATCCCTAAGAACCAATGACCCATAAACCCTCATCCTAGAAAAACCACTATCACACAATCCCAAAAAACAAAAAACCCTCATCCAAAAAAGGCCATAAAATCACAACCCCAACAAACTCTAAAACACTCATCGCAAAAACATCTAAACACACATTCCCAAATAATGCTTAACCATCATCCGTATAAAATCAATAAATACATTCCCATAACACATGTAAACCATAAACCTTGAAAAATAATAAACCATCATTCCTAATAACCCAAAACCCAGATCTTGAAAAAACATTAAACTCTCAGGCCAAATAAACCCTAAACCCTCAACCCCAAAAAATAGTAAACCGTCATCCCAAAAACCTGTAATCCATCGGCCCTAAAACCTCAAAACACATATCCCTAAAATACCAAATACCTCAACTAAAAATACTAAACCATCATCTCCATAAAACCCTAGACCTATATCTAGAAATAAAAACCCTCAACCCTCAACCACAATATATCCTAAACCCTCAGCCCCCAAATACCATGAACCCTTCTACCAAAAAAACCTAAAACACGCATCCCTATAAAACCATTCCTGTCAAATCCTAAACTCTTAGACACAAACAATACCTTAAACCATATGTAGTAAAAAATCCTAAACACTCTAGCAACAAAATAGAAAATCAAAAGGCCCAAAAATTACTAAACCACCATCTCAAAAACGTTGTATAATACAACACCAAATAAATCTCTAAGATGTTATCCGCAATAAAACTATATAACTGATGTTCTAAAAACCCAATTCTGAAAACCCCAAAAATAATTCAACCATCATTTCAAAAAAATATTTAACCCTTATCCCTATATTACCCCCATTCATCAATTCTAAAAAACACCAAACAATTATCCAAACAAAAACTAGTTCCCCATCACCAAAAAAAACCTGAAACCTCATCCCAAAATGCCTTGAACTTTCATCCCCAGAAAAAAATTGACCCTTCTCCCAAAAAAACATTTAATCGACAACCCCCCCCCCCCAAAAGAACACTTAGCCCAAAAATTCTGTAAAACCCTAGCACCAAAAAACCCTAAACCCTTAGAACCATATAAATCAGAACCCACATTCCCAATGAACAGTAAACCATAATAAAAAAAACAACCATCGACATTATTCCCATAAAAATAATGCACCCTCATCCCTTAAAATTCTCAACACTCTCCACCAGAAAACCCAGAACCTTTTGCTATAAAAAACCTAAACCACTGGGCCCAATAAACAATGAACCCTAACACTACAAAAAATTCAACATATAAAGATGGTAATTTTTATATTTTGAGGTTGTTTAAGCCACATCCCTGTGATTCTTTGATTATTTAAAAAACCTTTCTATAATGTCGGAGTCGTCATTCAACTCACATTGGTTTTCTCCATTTAGTGGAGGTATCTAGGAAATATCACAGAACATTGTTTAGGGGTGTTTTTTTGGTTTTTGTGGCGGTTTCACATCAAAAAAAATTTCTAATAGATAATTGCGATTTTAATGGCAACTATGTCGCAATCATTTTTTGGGAGGTGAAACTGCCACTAAAACCAAAAAAACCACTGCTACATAAAAAATAGACCACAAATAGTAGCTATTTAAACAACTTCTAAACAATAATTTTTCATATATGGTGATGGTTTAAAACACTACTATATATTGATTAAGGGAAGTGAAATAATAGAATTTGTGGACCCAATATATCCAAATATAAAAGGATATCTAACTATAACACATCAAGATATAAATAATAACTAGAATTTACACAAACTCAATGAGTTTTTTATGTACCAAATTGGTAAAAAATATGTATCTAAATTATTTCATGACATCTAGTGAAAAAGACCCTAATGAATATATCCCACAACTGAAAATTTATATGAAACAATAAAAATTAACATTGATTGGTGTTCAAAATTTCTTACACTATGTACCATCCCAATGAACTCTTCTCAACACCCTCCCCATCTCTGTCTCCACTTCTGGCTATCGGCACCTGCTTGAAAATTATGGTTAAAATTATACAATGTTTTATATTTAAATTTAAACTTAAAAGCAATAAAATTTTGTGTACTGAATTAATTTGAAGTCATGTGATTTACTTGTTCACTATCATCCATTAGTGAAATATCACAAGGGGAACATTCATCTAACTTATGTTATAATTCTATCAAAACATTCTATATAGTGATGACCGTTGTATCTTGAAATTTTTTTATGAGTTCCATGTTCCTGAATTGTGAATTAAATTGCAAAAAGATCTCTATCCACTATTTTAAAATTTAATTACATCTATACAAATAGATTATTTTTTAAAATATTATAATTTATACAAAATTACATTCAATTACACCATAACGTTTGAATATTAACTTTTTCAACAAATCAAAGCCATTATTTCTAAAATATTGAGTAACATGCATCTAATCAATATAGGTAATTGGAAGGGTAGCTGGCTCCACCACCTCCTGGTATAGAATGTGGAAAAAAACATATGGAATCATCTTTTGGGACCCTATATCAATAATATGGGACTACTATATTCAATAATATTATGTTATAGACAAATAAATTGTTCATATTTCTCTCTATAGTAAAATTTATTATTTCTATTATTAATAATAGTTAGTCATTTAAAAAAATTTAATAAATTTATTCCCATTAAACTTTTTACATATAAATATAACCGTTTAATATTCTAGCGATGAAATGAGAGTGACGAATTGCTCCCTCACTACTAAATAGGGAGGAATTATCTCAGATGTTGAGAGTAAATCATGATCAGTGAAATGATTCCTCTTGGACATTTCTATCATTTAATAAAAAGAAATTAAATTCACGTCATATCTATAAAAAAACCGATCATAAATATATAAATTATAAATGATGAAATGTATTTAAAAAAATGTACATTGTTATGTTAATGAGTTGATACACATATAACATAGGGTGTTGATAAATTATTGGGTTACTACATATACAATTATTTTTTCCATCAATCATGTTGTTGTCATGATCCATCATTACTTAATCTACATCATCATCCCTTAAAATAGTAATAGTTTTCAATATAAGGAATGAAAAATAAGTTCCTTTCTTGTGTTTATAGAATTAAATGCCTGAGGTCCAATATTCCAAGTTGTCACCCATATCATATAAGTCTCTATGATTCTCTTGAAAACTACCATCCACTCTATATCGAAGACATTTTCAATATAACATACCATTTTCAAAAGTGATTATATAATTTTCAGATCAAATAATTCATGTCCAATGGCATCGAACATGTGAGAGAATTTCATATAAGTAAATTCCATTGAATAAATTTTGATACCCTGAGTAATATCATTTCACTTTTATTTCAATAAAACAAAAGAAAAATTAATGTGGTATTTTAATTCGATAATATCAGTCAACACACCATAGTATCCCAAATTCAAAAATCGAAAATAAATCAATATTCCCAATTTTTAAACCCTCTTCGCGATTTACTATACAAAATTTAAAGCCCCTCACATTGTATACATCAAAACATTCTAACTTTTTTTTATCACCTAAACCCATAAACCTAAAATATTCTAACAAAGTAGCCTAATTATAAGTATTCACTATCTAAAAAAAGTAATAGTCATTATTATATTAAAAAAATATATGTTTCAACCAAAAATCCATATAAGTTACAATTTTTATGAACTTACACTATGTAAAAACCATTTTACAAGAACTTTATTTATAGACATTAATATATATTTTTCGTTTCATGATTGACATTTCATTCTTCAGTTTGATTGTATCTTGAGAACATTAATAAATAGATATTCAATTTCAATATTTAGCATCACATATCTTTGTTCATATAATAATTCCATGTATATCATTGTAACATTTGAACTCTTCCCAACTGACTGACCAATGGCGGGAATGGTATTTGTTTTCTCATGTAGTTGATATTGATTCATTGTGGCATCAACATGTCCAACTCTATTGAAGCATGTATCAATATTGTCCATGTATCGAGAACAAAATGTAATAAATTAATATTCTGAATATCCTTTAGAAATAGTACCATCGGGTTGAGCTTTATTTTTCACGTATGATTTCAAATGAACAAGATATCTATGAAATAAATTAAATAAAACAGAATTCTGTATTTAATGATTTTCCATGTATTTTTTAAATAATATATAACACAAATAAATAATGTTCCTATCAATTTGATACATCAATCAATAATGTATAGGTCCTCCTAATATAGTTTCTCAACCAAATGCGTATCTAAATGTTCCCTGACTGTAAAAAACAAAGAAGGAAATATTATCTTCATTGACTAAAGTGTCAAAAAAAATATCTCCTGGTAGTTGTAATGTTCGAATGGTTGCATATTTTTCTCACATAATTGTCGGAATAATGTGACAAATTTGAGTACAACATTAGTATACTTTTTATGTTATAATTTATGCAATGCCAATAGTAGTAACTATTGTAAAAAATATGTGAATCATGAAATTTAAATACATGTATCCTAGGATTCATTATGTAAACACACCATGAGAATTTACTTGAATAATCATCATTTACCTTCACATGTTTTAAATTTGATAGGATGCATCTTTATTCCATATTTTCATTCAAAAAATTTCTAAATCAAACCACCGATTCATATCTAGCTCGAGATCACGCTTTATGTTCATTGTTTATAATCCCTTCTGAGCAAGGAGGTGGTCCTTCAATTTTCCATGATCATTTATAAATATGATTATCAAATTTTCACAAAAGTTATTCTCAATATGAATAACATCAATATTATTCCAAATAAAATTAAATTCCCAATATGGATGTTTGAAGAATATAATTTCTGCTTCCATTGTGGCATTATAATTTCACTTGATGATGAACTTAGAACTTGATTCCCACTTTCATTGATTTATTCACATTATCAAATTATGTTTCAACATTTCTCTATTGTTTTAATATTTCAGACCACGTCAACTACATTTCACGTGGTATCTGATCAATAGAACCATTGAATTTTGACTTAATCAACCGAAATCAATGATATTCATTTAGAATTGTTCAATAAAATATCAAGAACTATTTTTAAATTTATGGTATCCATTAAGGCTCAAAATCAATGTTACAAATATGGAAATCCAAACCGATGCATGTTATCTAACTAGATATGTTCCCATGTATTGGTATGTCACTAACGGTCCACTTTAGAGAAATATGCATTTTAAATATTGCTCGAGAAGATGCATCATCAGTCTGAACTCCATTCCGCCATATCACTACAAGAAATTGAACCTATAACCATTGATCTATAGATGAATTTTTATAGATCCATCTCTATAGTGTCTTTATATACATGGTTTAATTATCTAAGCATGGAAATTATTTTTTTTGCGTATGTGTCGGGCTCCTCGTCCCCGGATACGCGACCCCTCCACCATCGACCTCCCAGAGCCCTCCTCCTCCCCCGATCTTCTCCCCGCCAAACTCCACCGTGACCTCCACCATTGAGCTATCACAACCTTCTCCATGCCTAACGCCACAGCTCCTCCCCCGATCTGCGAACCTCTTCCTCAATCTACCTCTATGCGCCCTACTCCTACTTCGACGTCTCTGTGCCCTCCTCCCTATTGAACGATGCCACTATCGGTGGCCCCAAAATGTCCAATCATGGAATGAATCACCTTTTTTATTCCTCTAAGTTCAGATTCTTTAGTATTATCATTATTTTCAAAAATCAATCAGTTCATAATCTTTATGCTGAAATTCTTAGAATTTTTTTTGCATCAATTAGAAAATTATTGAAGGGAAGCGTCTTATTTAGGATCATTTGTATATATAGTTAAACATATCTAGGAAGTATTAAGAGTTTATTTATTTATCTATCACAGATGAGTTAAATGTTATGAAACCTATTATCTATGAAACTGAAGTGGATTATTGTTCATCATGTTTTATTTAAGGCAGTTCTTTACTAAATTATTAGAGGGAGTCTTAGTCAATGGGTAAGCTCAAGTATTTGGTTATCACAAAAATTTGTGGATGTATAAATGTTTTCGTTTAATTTTTCAGGTGATAAAATACATATCAAGATACCTATGTCATACACAAGGGATGTTATCTAGATCTAGTGATGATCTTCCAATGACAAAGACCATGTATCATGGTAAGGTAGAATTCCATGATTGTATTGGAGAAATTAATTTGAAATCTGATCACGAATAATATTTTCATGATTCATCTAACAATTATTATGAAGAGGTATGAGTGTGTTCTGCTTCGTTTACTAGTGAGGCATTGGTGGACATATAATGAGTGGCATATGCCGAGGTGGTCAGCCAAAATAAGGAATCATCATATGTGAATCCTGAATCCTATGAGGACAATTAGGCCACATTGGTCATGGTTCTCTTAATGGAATCATCCTAGGATAGTTTTGGAGTAGGTTGAATATAATAGGATTAGATAGAGTCCCTATTATTATAAGTTTCTCTTTATCATATGTAGACCTCATCTCAAAGGAGTTCACCTAATTTTTTTCTTGAAACTAATTTGGTAAGAAAAAATAAGGAAGAAAGGTCTTTAAAAATTTGTGGCTCAAGTAAAAATACAAAGGGTAAACTCAAGGATATGAAAGGATGATCCATAGAGAATATGGCGAGTCCCATGATGATATAGGGGGGTGGGGCTGAGGGCTAGGTGGAGGGTTTGGGGAAAAGTGGTGCAGGGGGTGTGGGGGGGGGACAGGGTGAAGTGTGTAGGGGATGGGTGGAGGGAGTGGGGTGCTGGGGGTGGGTGTTGGGGGGTGCTGGGGGCAACTTCATGAGTGGGAAAACTATTTTAAAACCAAGTCCTTTGATTCCGAAACCATTAGAGTCTTCAAAATCATAGGAAAAACTGAATAACCAACATTAGTAACTGAAAAATAAGAGATGGATAATGAGTGAATTGGTTAGGGAATGTTAAAACTCAACCAGAGGAACATGGGGAAAATTTTGATGGGTGTTAAAATCTAGAGAAATGTTATTTTCTATATTTAAAAGAGAGAAATTTGACATCTGGAAAATATTTTTATAAATATTAATATATTATTTGCGGGAGAGTGTCAAGAAAATATTAGATATTCAAGAGTTTAGATAAAGACATAACAACCATCAAAGATAGACACATTTAACCCATCCAATGAATAATAAGATTGATCTTTCTTATCAACATTGAAATTGTAGGTGGAAGATGGACATGATGTGGCCATTAAATAAATAACCTCATTACCACATATAAATAGATTGATCTCAAACAAAATTATAATGTGTCATAATGGTTTTTTATTAGTTAATTATTTTATATGGTGACGGTGTTTAGACTACTATTGTGTGGTTGAGGAGACATTCCCCCCATCAAAATCCAGGTATTTAAATGAATTTGTATTTTCATTTCTATAGTGATATTATCATGAAATCAGGTTGCTTCCATATGAGTAGTAGATTATTATCCATTCACCCATAAATTTTATCATGGTTTTATCTATTAATTTGGTTTACACATTATACTACCACAATTTTCAGTCAATTATAATATGATTTAGGGGAGTGAGGAATGATAAAGGATTCATTAAGCATTCTATATTACAATTTTTTGGTGAAAGTATAGTATCGAAAATCCTTTTTTTCACTACCTAACATAACACAATAAAGAGAGTGTTAATGGATTGAGATCATGTATCATTTCAGGGTATTATTTTGGGGTTGAATTTATTTTATAAAATATTATTATATAATTAATTAGAGAATTATATAAGGGAATCCTTCATTATATTCATCATTTTTTGCTGTTATTTTAATTCTTCCATGCACTTGTTTTTACACACCTTAATTATTTATTAAATTGAAAACTAATAGTGTTATATTAGTGTAGGCGTGAGAATAATGAATAATTATATCCTTACAAGAACTTGTGGTTCTTTGTCTTTTTCCACCATAAAATGTAGTATTTTTAATTTTTTATTGTATTGCATTTCTATATTGGAGTTGCAAATTAGTGGTCATCTTATTTTATGGTCTTAATCAGATCTACCCATTGAATTTGAAATCACTGGTTTTTTTCATGATTCACTTTGATCATCTTTTTAGAATAATGATTTTGTTTAAGGATATACTTATTGATGACTATCTGTTAATGCATATCTGATAGAATGATTTAAATTTCTTTTTCGTATCATAATGCTCAGTTGAATCTGCATTTTCTTAACATGGACATAGGTTAGAATTGTACATATTTAATTGTTTGTTAGGTTGGTCGAAGAGGAATATGAATACTTTTTATTGATGAAGTGAAACACTTATAATTATGAAAGAGCAGAAAAAGTGGATGTTGCTACATTATTTTTCTGTATGTAGTTTTTCTGCGCTTTTTGGCTCATACGGTGAGACCTTTTACTCTATACGTGATTTTTTATTATAAGTCATCTTTAAATCATCTTTTAGTTACTTGATAATTCATTCTCATTGCACCTCTGGTTTTCACTGTATCTTGATCCATCAATTTAGTTCACGGGGTATAGGTTGGGACACAAACATTTTTATTTTTTCAATGTTGTACTTCATTAATTTTGCATTTAATATTTTCCTATTACAAATAGTGAGCTGAAAATGGGTGTTGTGCAGCCTGTGGTCTAGGGTTTTGATTACTGGCTTCAAAAGGGGAATTTTGAATTATGATGGTCTGCCTAGACAAGTTCAAATTTTTAATTGATAACATTACTATATAATCATATCTTATAATTGCTATTGTATCTAATTGAAGATTTAAAAGATCACGATTTATTGCAAGAACAATATTTCAAGGAGGGGTGGGGCTTTGTAGATGGAGGGGTGCCCATGAGGGGGTGTCTAGGGGGTGGTAGTGGTGTACATGATGATGGGGGTGTGGGTGTCCCGGGGAGTTTCCTAAAGAGGGGGGGGGGGGTTGTCCAGTGTGTGTTTGGGTTCCTTATATTTTTATAGTGCCTTTTGGATTTCGTTGAGGTGGATTCGAGTCGTAGCTGACAAAGGCTTACATGTGTAGGCATAGGAAGAAATATACACACATAATTTCCTACGTTATATATATTTACTCAAGACAGTCTGAGTATATATATTGGGGCTTTGTGTGCTTATATGAAGATATAAAAAATGCATACATCTGTAAGTGTAAAGAGGTATATGCAAATATAATCATATATCTAAGGACCCCCTTGTTCATATTTTCCCATGAATGTATATAGATAAGAGCTAGGTGTCCTTATATATATTTGAAGTTGCATATGCATGAAATAAAAAAAAGGAATATTCAAGTTGTCATAAAAAAAATAACCTTGAGGTTGAGGTATGTTCCCTCTACCTAAATCATTAATTTGATTTCCATAATTACCTGATTCATTTGAAAACATGTTTCCATAATTAAATCATTGTTTTAGAAAAGGGCTATCTAATAACCTCTAGCTTTGGCATGGAATAACATGAATGTAGAACTTTAACATATTTAGAGACATTGTTTTTTCAGTGAATTAAGTGTTTAATTCAAATAACAAAAATGATGGTATCATCAGTGAACATCAGTTGAGATTTTCACGGTACATGATTTTGGATCCGAAATGAAGCGATATTTCCTTCACGAATGTTCTTATTAATATTTCTATAATGGATATCATGAGATTGTATGAGTAAGTGTATGGATAGGGTATCTCCTTTCCTTTTCCCCAAACATATTTGAAAAATATGATGTTATTCCCCAAGAAATAAATGGACATCCATGGTAAACTATATCACCTAAAAAGAGTTTCCATAAATCCACTAAAAAAACCCATACATGATAACACCTAGTCGATGAAAGACCATTCTACCCGATCATAGACTTTTTATATGTACAACATAATTGAAATATATGATCCACTCTCCCTTTGTTTCAAATCACCAATCATCTCTTCTGCAAACCGATTGCACCTTGGATTGCACTTCCATTCACAAACCCATGTTGTTCATATAAAAACCATTGAGGTAGAAGCTGGGATAAATGCATGTTAACCACACTAGCCAATACATTATATGAAATGATACAAAGGCTGGTATGTCTCTATTGACTCTTTGAAGAAATATCTATATGTTTAGGAATATGAACCAGGGAGGCGGATCTTTCCATGCGCATGATTCTTCCACCCAATAAAATGGCATGCACCACTGACACTAGATATTTATTAACTAGTTACCGTGAGTCACCATAGAATAATTCATGATAACATTTAGAATATGGTGATTTTTAATGTTAATGATAAAGCACTAACTCATGTATCTCATGCTCCTCCAAAAATAAAACCAAGATGAAATTATCACTAATAGTCACTACTCTGGGTAAGGCTTCAAAGAGCTCTTCCTGACAACACATATAGCCACTAAGTAGGAATGCTCCTTGTAATAGGAGACTAAAATTCTCATCATCCATACCTATTATTTCTTCATGACCAATATAGAATGAACTATCCTCCCATAGAATATTGGGTGTGGTAATTCTCTACTTTTCATTGAGGAGATCATGAAAAATGTGGTGCTTTTTCTCCTTTTTCATGCTAGGTAACCCATTGCTTTTGAGTTGGGAATTTATGATCCAGGAGCCTTTCCACCAAAATAAATTCTTATTGGGAACCAGGTCATCAAAAAAAACATCATTCCATCCTTTCATGGTAGGGGGCAAGTAGGGGGAGGGAAAACTGGTAAAGTGGTGGTCTTTAGGGCAGGGGGAGGGAGAGGGTGGAGGGGGTAAAGGGAAGGGGTAATGGGGAGGTCTACAGAGTATGGGCGAGGGGTAGGGAAGATGGGTTTCATGGGGAAGGGGGGAAAGTAGTATGTGGAGTGGGGGTGGGGGCCTGCAGGGGGTCTGCAGGGCATGGGGTGGGGGAGGTGCAAGGGGCTGGGGCAGGGGTGCAAGGATGTGGGGATGGGGTTCAAGGGGGTGGGGTAGAGGGTGTAGTTAATATCTATACGTTACATTAATCATAGATAAGGTTTAATAAATAGTAAAATCCAACTCTAACTCCATCATTTCGTCGTGATTAGGAATCTTCAAATATAACCTCTTATTTAAAACAGATTTCTTTCACTAAATCATGGCTTGATATCACCTACAAAAACTCAGATTTTTTATGATACCACTAGTTTTTATTGGTGTGGATATAACACCTTTCTATTAAAAATCAAGGCCCTTACTTCCACATTTTTTCATTATAGCTTCTAAAGATAGATTTGGATCCTGCAGTCTGTCCTCCTATTGGTGAGATAATTCCACTACCAAATTGCAATGTGTCCAAGAGGGGGTGTCCAGGGGGTGCATGGTGGATCTGTTTGTGAGGGGGATAGGTTTCATGGGTGGTGGGGGAAGGGGTTGGGTGGTTTCCACTATACAAGAATGGGAGGTGGTGCAAGGGGGGAGGGTCGGGGGGAAGGATGGGTGGAGAAGGGTGGTCTGTCCAGGGTAGGTGGGGGCTGTCCAGGAAGGGGGTGGTGCAAGGGAGTTTGTAGGGAGGAGGGTAAAGGGGTGTCCAAGAGGGATGTGGGGTGTCTGGGGGGGGGGCAGGTTAATAATACACTAGATCATTGTGGGAAGTTTAGTTAATTCTAAATGGGGATTAAAAGATCATTTGAAAAATAAAGGACCCAGGGAAAATCTGTAAATCACTATTATTAGTTATTCATATTGGGGTGAAATGTTAGGACACAATAAAATGAAGAGGGTGAACCAAATGTTTATGAAAAATAACCTATTGAAAAACATGTATCACAATTTCTTGGGGTGAAATGTTAGGACATTTGGAATGGCAGAGGGTGAGCCAACAGTTTATGGAAACATCCCTACTAAAAAACATGCCTCACAATTTCCTAGAATGGGCCACATGATATTGGAAAAACACACTCAAACCTTGTAAAGCATCTGGAAAACTACCAATATAATATAATAGTTTCCTTCGTGAGAAATATTGATTGAAAAATATTGATAAAACCATGAAAAAAACCTTGGAGCCTCATAGTGAAATACAAAATAGTTACTATATTGTTATTAAAATCGTCAAAACATTCTATTTTCATGAACTGTTTCTCCCAAAAATTCAAGATTTTGTACCACATTTCAATAAAACCTATAGAATTATCCTATGGATCAACCAATATAAAACTAATATTTAACCTTTTCCTTAATGAAATAATATACATCACATCCAAAAAAATTTATATCCCTAGAATGCACTCAGTATTGTATAGTCACAATTAGAGAAGACCACTACATCCTCATCAGTGATTCACACTCCCACATCCCATGGATATCCCATTTTCACTTCAACAATAAATAAATGGGAATTGTTTTTCCATGTTGTACCATTTCATGGATATCCATAATATAAACTCATCCAGTAATATTGGTGTTGGGGCGGGGGGTATCTCGGGGGGTCTGGGGGGGGGGGGTCCAGGGGCGATGTCCTGTGGGGGGGTTGCCAGTGTGGTGTCGAAGGGGGGTGTCCTTGGGTGTGTGTCAAGGGGGGTAGTCCAGGGGGGTTCGTGGGGGTGGCTATCCAGAGGGGTCCAAGGGGAGGTGTCCAGTGGGGGTTGTCCAGGTGGGTGTCCAGTGGGGATGTCTAGGGGGGAGGGGTGTCCAGGGGGTGTCCACTTGTGTGTGTGGGGGGGGGGGGGTCATGTGGGGTGTCCCGGGGGTGGCTAGAGGGTCCAAGGGGTGTATTAGGTCTATTGTTTCTGTAAAAAATTATAAACATAATTCTATTCCCCTTTGATTCATTCATGATTTGTTGATGAATGCCAAAGCAATATTTCTTGAATCTGTATGCACTTATGTGTTTGTATATTCTATAGGCACTTATTCATTATACTACTTTGAATTTATGTCGAATAGTGATATTCACTCATGCCATATCAAGATTAAATATTTCTTCATCTAATTTTTTGATTCAATTTCATGTTAGCAGGTCTTTTGAAGTAGTTGAAGGCTCTTCTCACCCTTGATTGGTCTCTTTTCATGTGATCTTTAAAATCCACAACCCAAGAATCATGACATTGACTTAAGAAGGCATACATTAGGATGATGGATAAATGATGATGCATACTAATTCTATGGAGGAGGCTTAGGATACTGTATCTTTAATGAATGTTATACTCCATCATTGATGTAACTCTAGTTTCCATTATATATTTCATGACATTTGTTCTTAGATGAGAACTCTAAATATCCTTTTTAACTACCTTCATGAGTTCATGTTGATGTTATTGGAAATAAAATGGAATATATGTATATATATATATATGGTTTTAATGAATAGATAATATGGGAATATTTTTTTGATTTCAAATAAAAGTTAACAGTCCCATGGATTTGAATGGGTGAAGTACTAGTTTGATTTATTTTCAAAAAATTTAAGACATTTTGACATCTAGGGTCACCCAATCTCTTAATGATTATTTATAGACATTGGTCATTGGGATCTTGTTATCCAACCATAAAAATAGAGTTATATACTCTCATGTAGAAATTAGGAATTTATTGATAGATCATCTTATCATTTAATTCTATTGATATAGCAGTCTTCATTTATAGAGGGGGTGTCTGTCCAGGGGGGGCTGCTATTTAGGGGGGTGTCTATCCGAGTTGGTGGGGGGGGGGTTGTTGTTTAGTGGGGTGGGGGGGCTACTGTAAAGGGGGGGGGGGTCTAGGAGGGGGCTGTGGAGGGGGGGGGGGGTCCAACAGGGGGTGCTGTTGTCTATGGGGTCCAGTCGGGGGGGGGGGTGTCCAGGGGGTCTAGCAGGGGGGCTGTCCAGGGGGTCTAGCTGGGGGGATGCTCTCTAGGGGGTCCAGTAGGGGGGATGTTGTCCAGTAGGGGGGGCAGTTTAGGGGGGAAAATAGGGGGCTGCTGTCCAGGGTGTCCAGTAGGGGGCTGTTGTCCATGGGGTCCAGCAGGGGGTGTCCGGTAGGGGTGGTGCAAGGGGGTCCAGTAGCGGGGAAGGTGTGTGCAAGGGGACCAGGGGTGTAAGAGATGTATAGGGGGTTGATGTCCAGGGGTCCAGTAGAGTGTGGGGATATTGTCCAGGGGTCCATCTAGGTGAGGGGGGGGGGGTGTTGTCTAGGGGGGTCCAGTAGGGGGGCTACTGTATAGGGGGGTCCAGCAGGGGGGCTATTGTCCAGGGGGGTCCATCAGGGGGGGTGTCTAGCAGGGGTGGTGCAAAGGGGGTCCAGTAGTGGGGCATGTGGGGAGTGCAAGGGGACCTAGGGGTGCAAAGGATGTTGGGGGCGGAGATGTTGTCTAGGGGGACGTAAGGGGGAGTCCAGCAGAAAGAATATGTGTTGTAAAGGGGGTCCAGCAGGGGGGATTACTGTCTAGGGGGTGCAGGGGGGTCCAACAGGGGTGGTGTAAGGGGGTCCAGCCGGGGGGAAAGGGGTGTGCAAGGGGACCTGGGGGTGAAAGGGATGTGCAAGGGGGTCTGTCCATGGGTGTAAGGGGCTTTGTATGGGGGTGGGGCTTTCCAGGGGTGCAAGGGGTTCTATCCAGGGTTTCAAGTGGGTTATGCAGTGGTTCAGGGGGGTCTGTCCATGGGTGCATGGTGGATTTGCAGAGGTGTAGGGGGTCTGTCAACGGGTCCACACGTTGGGGGGGGGGCTATTTTTTATGAAATGGGAAAGGATATATCCATGGTTTCAAACCATGGCTAAATCCTTATAGCCACAGTTTTAGGTATTATGTCCAGCGTTCCAAACCATGGAAAAAGCCTAAATTTCTAGTGGTGTATCTCATGCAATTATTCTTTTAGAAGCTGGGAGTTTACATCAATATTATTTAAAAGAATTTTTTTCAAGGAATAATCATTTAAATGATAAAATATGTTTTTCTTTCAAACGAATCCACAGAGGTAGATTGTAATGGATTGAAACAACTATTCAAAATCAATAATTGGTGCTCAATGTCCCAATGGGTTGAATCCATCTAGATCCAATCCCAATTCCACATTCTCGGATCAAATAAAAATTCTACGTGTAATAAATCAAATGTACTCAGCTATTGTGAATCTCTTGGATTTCACATAAACCCATCATCCATATTTTCAATAGATCGAACATCAAGTGGTCTTCAGTTTTCGATGAAATGAATAAAATTTTCAATTATGAATTTAAAGATAAGAAACACAAAACATCTTCCAGTGTGTTATTTTTCATCTTCATCATTGTAGAATGTCGATTTAGACACCCAAAATCACCAACTGAATTCCTTTAAGAAGGAACATTTTTTTCAATCTTGTTTTCTTGAATCATCTCACAAATAAATTACACAATCATTGGTAGAAGCATGTGTTTTTTCATATTTTATACCAACAATCATAACATGTTTTTTCATATGATAAATAGTCTCAAGGATCACATAATTAAGAAATGAAACATCCAATAATTCCAATATCATGTACATTTCATAATTTTCAATTCTATACATGAATTTGATTTGATTATCTTTTATAGAACAAAATATTTTAATTATTTCAATGAACCACCATACATATCTTGATTCCCATCGCCAACTAATCCATGAAACACATTTTCCTACTCAATAAATTTCTCTCTTCCATTAGTCTCTACAGAATCATGTGGTGGATCTATTGATATGTTTCAATTTTGATCTGGTTTTCCTATAGTCTAAAACACGTCACTTGTGAAAATAATATTTATAGCACCCTAAACTAGTTGTTGTGATTTATTTTGATGTATATAATTTCGTCTTTCATTTCTGAAGGCATCATTTATAAGGTTTATAATTTCATTTTCCTTTATCAATGAGTAGGCAGCTCATTTTTTAAATGAAATATATTCTCAAACATTCTATAACATTCGATTCCCCAATTCAAATATATTGAAAATATTTTGAAGTAAATTTAATCCATATGAAGAGTTAATAAAAATCATCTATCTATCACCATCATTTAAAATTACAATTAGGGCATGGAAATCATATTGTCCCAACAATATATCAATTGGAAATCGATAAATATACAAACACTACCAAACCCTTTTCATAATGAGGTGTGTTCCTCAGAAATGTTATAAAACATGAAACCATTTATATCACAATGTTACTACACATTACAATGTGAATCAAATCAATCAAATAATAAAAATATAACAATTTAAAATTAGTGTATAAATTTTTTGAAAATATAAGTTATGAAATATCATCACTAGATATATCAAAACGAATTGATATACTATCCATAAAAATCAACATTATACCATCAATCACAATCCCTTCCATTAAAAAACATGTCTTACAATAAATTATATTCAGATAAACAATAAATATATTACTCTCCATAAATCACATATATATTATTAATATGAACAGAAAAAGAAAATTAACTAACATTAAACACATTAGTGTATTAGTAACTATTAAACAACATCAAGAAACATCAAGCAGAAAAATATAAACATTATACATTCCTACTAGCCAGAAACATATCCTTTGACCTAGGTAGATAATCTTAAGAAGGAAACACCTCACAAATTGTCTATAGTTAATAATAATTAATAGAAACGAAATTTAAAGTTAAAACCTAAATTTCTGTGAACTTTAGGGAAACATTATCAATATTACACTAGAAGAACAATTGATAATTCACCATAAGTACCATTATAAATTACCAAAAATTATACATAACCCATCATACATCAGTATTATATGGTCCTAATTTAGAACACCCATGATTATTTCATACACTTTAAATCCTTTAACATCATCCCATTATCATTATTACATCATATCTACTATCATACAATTCATGTCACCACATTCCTTCTAGAACATCATTATTTACTATAGCTTTACATAGTATTCAAACAATATTCCCATCCTTGTTATGACATATCATCATATAAAAACCTCATTCATCTTGTATAATGGACTGTGTAATGTATATTATATATCATAAAAATATATGAAAAAATAACATTTCAAATTAGGAACTATCCTATATAAAAATTGATAAACGCAAAGATATTTTGAATTTTCACACGTCTTGAGAATGGTTTTTCATGAATCTAGGGAAAAATTTCACTACACAGTGTAGGATCCTGTGTAAGTACTAAAAATGTTTTAGTCAACTTCTAAAAACTTTGAACATCACCAGTGTTGTTTTAACACATCATCATGTTGTTTTAGGACACCTCCACGAACCCTAGGCAAGTTATATCTGTAAAATTATTTGATGATATTAGATTTATATATAGATAAAATAAAATGTTTCCAACATAACTAGAAAATTTGATAATAAAAATAATAAACCATGGAATTAAAAAAATTATATTATTTTAATTTCATTTAATATCATATATTCATTCACTAAAATTATGATTTTATTAAACCGTTATATGTTATTAATAGTCGGTTATGGATTGAAAACATTTTTTAAATTTTTATCATATAATTTTATTTACATAACACATCATGAAAAGAAAACATATCATTAATTTCCTCCCTTATAGGAAAAAAATTAATTATAGACAAAAATATCTTCAATGTTGAATTGTATTCATGATGTTATTAAATAACCCATAAGGATATATAAAATTTAGATTATAAAACAATAATGATTTTCAATTCTACAGGAGACAACATCGAAATTAAGAAGACTATAATGATAATAGAAAACATTATGAAAAAACATCTACAAATGACCACTACCTCATGTATACAATAACCCAATCCAAACATCACATAATATTGTTTTAATTGTAAAAATTTATAGTGAATATATATATAAATTACATTGAACAAATAAAGACTACATTTATACAGAGAGGACAAGATCGAGGGTAAGTGTGCTAGAAATGGTGGGCCTCAAGAACTAGAAAGGGAAAGGTGATGATGGTTTGTGAGTGTGATGCTTCGGTGGGCTCGAGAACTAAATATCATGTGGTGATCAACCTCCAGAGAGGGTGAGGGTGCCCAGATCTCGAGCTTGTGGAGGGAGGGTTGCTCGTGGGAAATTAGAGCACCATCGAGGGTGGTGGGGGAAAACAGACTGTTGATGAGGGGGGCATTGGTAAGGGTTGAAGGTATGGGGTTATCAGGGGTGAAGCGGGGGGGGGGGGGGGGAGAAAACATTATTTTTTATATATTCATAATATTTAGCGGTTGTTTTTAATAAACAATCACTAAATTCATGACATTGTTTTTAGTTTCTATTTGGTAAATTGAATCTAAAAAATAGCCACTAAAAATGATATTATTGTAGTGTAAGCTTCGAAAACCATGAACACTTATCCCTAAAAATTCATTAAAACATAAACCCAAAAAATATGATCCCTTAGTGAAAAAAACATTGAAACCAATTCCAAAAAAGAATTGCCACCCATGGACCCAAAAAGACCCTAAACCCTCATCCCTTGAAAACATTAAACCCTCCACCCCAAAAAATGACGAACCAACATCCCTACAAAAACCTAAATAAACATCCATGAAAAAAGTTATTCCCTCATCCCCAAAATCACCAGACCCCAAAAACCTTGAACACTATGCACCAAAAAACCCTAAACCTTCATCCAAAAAAATACCACAACCATCTACCCCAAGACTTCCTAATCCATTAGCGTTAAAAAAATATAATACCTAATTCTAGTCAAAACCCAAAACCCCCATCCCAAATTAACCAAAAACACTAAAACCCAAAAAAATCCTAATCTCATATCACAAAAAACCTGAAACCCTCATTCCCGAAAACCCTAAAAAACAAAAATCCATCACCGAAAAAAAATCCTAAACCCCCATACCAAAGAATCCTGAAACTCACAGGTCCAAAATACCCTAACCCCAGATCCAAAAAACACAATACCCTCATACCATAAAATTCTTTAATCCCTCCAAACCAAAAACCCTAAATCGTCAGCCTAAAAAACTGGATGCCCTCTTCCCCAGAAAAATACTAAACCTTGAGCTCAAAAAAAAAACTAAACCCTCATCCCAAAAAAACTCACACACTCATCCCAAAGAAGCCTCAAATCCTCATCCCCAAAAATTACCTATCCCCATATAATAAAAAACCATTAACCAACATCACAAAAAAATCTAAACCCCCAGCCTACAAAATCAAGAAAATATCTACTAAAAATAACAATTATTATTCAGCAACAAAAATCCATGAACAGATATCCCTAAAAACCATTATCATATGCCCCCTAGAAACACATAACCCTCATCCCAAACATTACATAAAACCTTCTCCCAATAAAACATGAAATACTCGGCAAAAAATACTAGATCCTAAGCCCCAAGAAACCCAGAACCCTCATCCCTAAAAAAAACATCAGCACCAATAAACCCTAAACCTTCCATGATAAAAACCCTAAAACCTTGGCCCCCTAGAAACCTTAACCCTTTACCCCCCCCCAAAAAAATCTCAAACCCTATTCCATTAACAACCCGGATCTAGCAGCCTAAAAATTACATCATCCTTAAAAAACCTAAATTCTATTAAACAAAAAACACTAAACCCCCACTCCAAAAAATACTATTAAACCCCACCCTTGAAAACCCATATAACCTAACAACTTAATAACTATGAACACTCATCCTCAAAAAACCTTCAACACATTCCCCCCAAAACCCTAATCCATCATCCCAAAAAAATTCCTTAAACCAGTATCCCCAAAAATGCTAAACCCTCATACCCAAAAATCAAGCAACCCTCATTCTCAAAAATCCCCTAAACACCCAAACCAAAAACAAACCTAAACCAAGATCCCCAAAAAAATCCATTATCGTTAACCTTGAAAAACACAGATTCCTTAAACCTAATACTCGATGAAACCTCATTTCTAAAACACCCTACACCCACATCCCTAAAAAACACTCATCCCTCAACCATAAAAATTCCTAAACACTCATTACCAAAATAATGAGGACCATTAACCTCGAAAAATCCAATACCTTAATCAACATAAATGCCTAAACCATCCTCCCAAATAAAACATTGTCCCCAAGCCCCCAAAGAAACCTAAACCCCTAAACCTATAGGCCTAATAACCCTCAGCCCTCATTCCCAAAAACAATAAACCCTTAAATAAAAAAAACACTAAATCTTAATAAAATCATGGAGACCTCATAACAAAAAACCATAACCTGGAGAACTAAAAACCCTAAACCCTTAGCCCATAATAACCTTTAACACTCATCCCCAAAAACCAAAAAACCTATTCCCCAAAAAACCCTAATCTCTCATCCCCAAATAACCTAAAAACCCACATTCATCCACAAAAAAACTTTAATCATCAACCCCATTACACCATAATTTCATTACACCAAAAAAGCCTCAACCCTCATCCCCAAAGAAATATAGAAACTCATCCCTAAAAACCCAACACACTCTTCCATATAAAACCCTACACCATTAACCCATAATAATCCTTAACACTCTTCAAAAAAATTATAAACCAATATTGGGAAAAAACCTAAACCCTCATCACTAGAATACTATAAACACTAATCCCCAAAAACACTACACCATCTTCTCAAAAAAATATAACCCCTTAACTATAATATAACATTAACATTTATCCCCAAAAAAATCCCAATCATTAACCCCCAAAAAACCCAAAACCATAAAGACCAAAAATCCAAAACCCTCTCCCAAAAAACCTTATACAATCTTTCCAAAAAAACCTCTAAATACACAACCCAAAAAATCACAATCCCATCATCCCAAAAAAATTGTAATCCCTTAGAAATACAAACCTTGAATCCCTGTAATAAAGAAATAAACTATACGATATATCCCAAAAAACAAAAATAATAATCCTAAAAAATCAATCTACACTCATCCCTAGAAACCTAAAAACCAACCTTAAAAATCCCCAACCCAAAACAACCCTAACCCATTAGACAAAAATAAAACCCAAAACACTCATCTTAAGAAAAAATGATCCTGGATCCACATTAATTCCATTACCTTTATCCAAAAAAAATGATAAATCCTTTGCCCCAAAAATCCAATAACCATTATCCAAAAAAACACTTGAAACTCATCCACAAAAATACATTTAACACTCTTCTAAAAAATAACTAGAACCCTATTCCCAAAAAATCATTAACTCGCCCCTATTAATAACAAAGAACACTCATCGACAAAAAACAATAAAACTTTTTCACCAAAAACCCAGAAACCAATAGACCGAAAAAAATCCTGCACGAAAAACCCAAAAAACCATGAAACTCTATCACAAAAAAAAATTTAACTCTCATCCCTAGAAAACCAACCACCATCAACCCCAAAAAACCATGATCCTCCTACCCTAAAAAACCCTTATCCCTCAGACCCAATAAACCATGAACCGTCATCCCCAAAAAAACCATGAACGCATATCCATTAAAAAATGAAGCACTCTTCCTACAATAATAGTAAACCCATATTCCCAATATAAATAGATCCCTAATCTATAGAAAACCTTGAACCATCCTCCTCCAGAAACACTAAACCATTATCCCTAAATGTCTCTAAAACATGGCCCAATAAACTATAAAGTGCTTAACTCTAGTAACAATGGTCTAATGGTTACTTTGTTAAAATAGTTTAATATACATGAATTTTCTTCCCATAGGGATGAATTGTTTAGTATTCTTGATAGACAAGACACATACATGAATCTGTTTTTAATTTCAAAACATAAAATACCACATTGTATTTTAGTTTAGAACACCTATATTCCATCTATCATATCCCATAATATCAATCATAAATCACTTCATGGAATCCTTTGGAGAGAGAACATAATAATGGGTGATCTCAGATAATTATTTAGGGTTCTAATACAGTGTAATATATAAATGATAAGAGAAAAATAACCTTTGTTTGAGGTTATGAAAACATGATATTATCATTTTATAACTATACCATTTATATAAATTATCATTATCACAAGTCCTATAATAAATACTGATTGTTAATAAGAAATAAATCATAAAGTAATTTATAAAAATGATCCATGAGAACATAAAATTTGTATATGATATAGATTTGCGGATATATCGGAATCATATAAATCATTATGTCAAGGAAATAGACAAATACATTAATATCATGTTAGTCTTTGGCTATCCACCCATGTGCCTTCTCTGAGATTGGGATAACAACATCTGTACCATCTTGTTTGGGATATGGATAACCTCTATTATACCATATTGTTTCAGTATTATGATAACCTCTAGTGTACACTCTTGTTTCGGGCATACGATAATCTTCCATGTACCCTTTTGTTAATGGGTTTGGGAATACCTACCTCATAGCCTCTTGTTTTGGGGCATGTGATAATCTCCCATTTATAATTTTGATTTGATCAGGGGATAACCTCCCATGTATCCTTTTAGATCATAAATTATTAATGATTACCCAATGAATTGGAAAGAGGTATGGGTCACACCCATCGTAAAATGAAAATTAAGCTTAAGTGATCAAAAAGATTATAAATCAATAATCCTATAAAAACCCATGAAATGAGATGTGTTTTATAAAAATATCATTTTATCATTACAAATTAATAAGTTAAAGTCTTCATAATCATTTTATCATTTCATCATAGCGAAACACATGGAAAAGAATATGTTTTCTTATGTATTTCACCATGGTATAAGTTATGAAATATAAAAGGGTCTTAAAAAACCATAATGAACATTCACCATTTAGAGAAATAATATTAATGGTATCTATTGATCACATCCCTAGTAATTATTTATTAACAAGAAATGTTATTAACTTAATTATAAAATGATATTGAAATATCACTTAAAAAAAATTGGAGGGAAAAGTCATTTCCATTTTGAAAAAAAAAATTACAAATCATTTTCGAAAATCGATATATTTGAAAATAAATTTTAAATCCAAATATTTATGTTATATTAAATAAAACATTTCCATTGAAAATTAACATGGGAAATGTAATGTAATTTTAAAATCATTATTTGGTTATGACAGGGGGAAATACTTTTGTTGCCGTGAATTTTTAAAACAAGGATTATAGCGGTGCTGTTTTATATTGTGGATGGGCGGAATATGGTGGGAATATGTTAGGTTCACACTTACCCTAAAAGTGTCATTAGAAAATAAAAAAATATGGATTGTGGAAATTAATATTTCAATAGAACATGTTATAAAAGTTAAAATAATAAAAATTACACCATAAAATTAAAATGTTTATTTTATTTTTGAAACATTTTTTAATACATGGGGTTTTATGAAAATAGATTTCTGACAGAATTTGGAAATAACATCGTATTTTCTTAAAAACATTTCTCAAATATTTAAATTATTCAATAGTGAAAGATTTGTTATATTACATGATATGTATATGAAAAAATAGTTGAGAATATAATTCAAGTTTATACTCGTGTTATGGATCATATGATTTCATATTTCGAAGAATAATCATGAACAATCATGTTGAACAATATAATTGTAACATAAATTCCTTAACACTTTTGTAACATTGAATCAGAAGATCCATTAAATAATATTGTTAAATAAAGATAAAAATATAACTATAATAAGTAAATTTGTGATATTACATGTCAATTAGGGTTTATATAAAACTCTTAAATGATGATAAGTGTATAACATAACATAAGTCTCAATGAAGTAAAATTGAGAAAAAAATCATCCACCGCTTTTGTGACTTTTGATCTATAAACCGCTTTGAATAAAGAACCTCAAATAGATATTTTCAATCCCAATAATTTTTAGTATAATCATCATAAAACTCATTCATGGTTATTATATGATTTAATTTTCATAAATTTTGAAACCACATCAAAATTTCAATTTTGACAATATGGATAGAAGGTACTCTAAAAGACATCATCCACATATAACACAAGGATTTTTATAAATTAAGAGGGAAATATATATCACCATGAGTATCAGTTTGTTGAATAGTTTGACCAAAAACAATATCTACTATTGTTTGAAACTATGGTGGATTTAGGACAAAATTAATAATATCTTATTTGGAACTATGTTCAATATGGTCATACCAAGTCAACTCACCACCTACAACCTGAGGTATTTAGGATATATCATCAGGCACATCTCCATGTAGTACAACCTCTTGGAGTTCACAAAAGATGTCATTGTAATTACCATTTTCCATCGTAAACATGAAAATAATATTGTATAAAAATAATTGAATTTAATATTATATATATATTTCTACTATAACCAAAAACTAATTATTTCACTAATAATCGTAATCCTCATCATTGAATAAAATAGTGTCAATATATTCATCTTCCTCCTTCATATCATCAATTTCTAATGGATTTTCAGCTTCACCATCACAAGTTAATTCAAATTATTTTATTTCATCAATTGAATCATCATCCCCATCAACCCATATCTATGGGGTATCATCATCATTATTCATGTATATTTATTAAAAAATTGTATTTACAGATGTCTCTTGAAAAATTGCAATTCCATGTACTTCAAAAGAGCAACATTCACATTTCATAAACAGATATTGATATCAAATTATTTAATAATTCTGCACCAATATATTAACTCTCCTGAAGAAGCACATTAATATGAACATTTTAATTGGTGTGCTTGATGAACCTATAAAAATGGTTTATTTACATCATAAATTTTTTTATAATTGTTTTCAATGATTCCTTTTCACAAATGAACCTAAAATCCTCTATTAGTATAAAACCATTGTCCTTCAAACATCAATATGTAATACATCCTTAGAAATAACAGTTCAATTATTTCATCAAACATGTGGAAAATTTCAATTTCTATTTTTTAATGATGATATGCTCTTATGGAAACACCTATATTCATTGTTTTTTTTTCACAATATGTAGATGTATGAAATTGGAAGCCACTATAACGATAGAATTATTTGATTTGAAAAATTTGGATGGTTGATAAATCATTACTAACAATGGAATATTAATTTTATTAAAACATTGTGATACCTATAAAATTGAAAAAAATGTTAGAAATATATCAAATAATAAATTTATTTCATTTGTTAAATAATAAACAATTTAATTTACTAGTATTTTAAACTAGTAGGAAAAATTGTGTAACTGACGATCATCAAGCGATGCATTTGCAATGAGTGGAAACTATTTATTTATATGTTCATTATATAATAAAAAATATACAATATGACTTTTAAATCAGATGAAAATATTATAATTTGTGATAGTATATCTTAATGTAAAAATCATTTCATTCATTCATAGTTGAGAAGAACATATGTATGATGCATTTGATGTTCATCATATAAAATATATTGTTAATTAACACCACCAAAACCATGTTTAGGACCATTTAATATTGATAATAGAACTTATAATATTTCATCAATGTTTCCCTCATTATGTCCCAATAAATTATCTTGTGAAAGATATTTAGGTATCAAATAACGGGAGTAGGAAAAGTGAAATTTCGTCCTATAAATAATATTTTTCAATTGACCCTTCAACTAATGAATTTTAACATACATGTTTATTCAATTTCTGCTAGTATTTATCTTATGGGTACGTCTCTCATCATTGTACCACCCCTATACATTAATCTTTATACAGAAAATTTAAAATCAAATGTTATATATAATAAAATAAATCTGATCGAAAAAATATTTAGGACTTACATAAAAATAAAAAAAACATTTTTACAGTCTAAAATTATTTTCCTTCTAAGCTGTCATCGCACAGATGACTCGGATGGTATAAAATATTTCAATTAGAGAAGCCAAATTTTAAGAATTATGAAAACCTCTAAATCCTATCAGTATAATCCTTTCCAATATATCATGTTAATAACCCATAAGGTTATATAAAATTTACATTATAAAACAATAATGATTTTCAATTCTATAGGAGACAACATCAAAATTAAGAACACTATAATGATAATAGAAAACATTACGAAAAAACATCTGGAAATGACCACTACCTCATGTATACAATAACCCAATCCAAACATCGCATAATATTGTTGTAATTGTAAAAATTTATAGTGAAAATATATATAAATTACACTGCACAAATAAAAACTTCATTTATACAGTGAGGACAAGATCGAGGGTAAGTGTGCTAGAAATAGTGGGCCTCAAGCACTAGAAAGGGAAAGGGGCTGATGTTTTGTGAGTGTGATGGTTCGGTGGGCTCATGAACTAAATATCGTGTGGTGATCAACCACCAGTGAGGGTGAGGGCGCCCATATCTCGAGCATGTGGAGGGAGGGTTCCTCATGGGAAATTAGAGAACCATTGAGGGTGGTGGGGGAAAACAGACCGTTGATGAGGGGGCATTGGTAAGGGTTGAAGGTATGGGGTTATCAGGGGTGAAGCAGGGGGGGAGAAAACATTATTTTTTGTATATTGATAATATTTAGCGAATGTTTTTAATAAACCATCACTAAATTCATGACATTGTTTTTTGTTTCTATTTGGTAATTTGAATCTAAAAAATAGCCACTAAAAATGATATTGTTGTAGTGTAAGCTTCGAAATCCATGAACACTTATCCCTAAAAATCCATTAAAACATAAACCCAAAAAATATGAACCCTTAGTGAAAAAAACATTGAAACCAATTCCAAAAAATAATTTCCACCCATGGCCCCAAAAAGACCCTAAACCCTCATCCCTTGAAAACATTAAACCCTCCACCCCAAAAACTTATGAACCAACATCCCTACAAAAACCTAAATCAACATCATGAAAAAAGTTATTCCATCATCCCCAAAATCACCAGACCCCAAAAACCTTGAACCCTATGCGCCAAAAAACCCTAAACCTTCATCCAAAAAATACCACAACCATCTACCCCCAGACTTCATAATCCATTAGCATTAAAATAATATAAAACATAATTCTAGTCAAAACCCAAAACCCCCATCCAAAATTAACCAAAAACACTAAAACCCAAAAAAAACCTAATCCCATATCACAAAAAAACATGAAACCCTCATTCCTGAAAACCCTAAAAAACAAAAATCCATCACAGAAAAAAAATCCTAAACCCCCATACCAAAGAATCCTGAAACTCATAGGTCCAAAATACCCTAACCCAAGATCCAAAAAACACAATACCCTCATACCATAAAATTCATTAATCCCTCCAAACCGAAAACCCTAAATCGTCACCCTAAAAAAACCGGATTCCCTCAACCCCATAAAACTACTAAACCTCGAGCTCAAAAATAAAACTAAACCCTCATCCCAAAAAAACTCATACACTCATCCCAAAGAAGCCTTAAATCCACATCCCCAATAATTACCTATCCCCATACAATAAAAAACCTTTAAACAACATCACAAAAAAATCTAAACCCCCAACCTACAAAATCAAGAAAATATCTAATAAAAATAATTATTATTATTCAGCAACAAAAAACCATGAACAGATATCCCTAAAAACCATTATCATAAGCCCCCCCTAGAAACACATAACCCTCATCCCAAACATTCCATAAAACCTTCTCCCAATAAAACATGAAATACTCGGCAAAAATACTAGATCCTAATCCCCATGAAACCCGGAACCCTCATCCCAAAAAAACCCTCAGCACCAATAAAACCTAAACCTTCCATGCTAAAAA
Source organism: Viscum album (assembly GCA_963277665.1). Taxonomy (NCBI): domain Eukaryota; kingdom Viridiplantae; phylum Streptophyta; class Magnoliopsida; order Santalales; family Viscaceae; genus Viscum; species Viscum album. The sequence goes on from OY728137.1 coordinate 584,986,175, forward strand.
CCCTAAAACCTTGGCCCCCTAGAAACCCTAACCCTTTACCCCCCAAAAAATCTAAAACCCTATTCCATTAACAACCCTGATCTAGCAACATAAAAAACCATCATCCTTAAAAAACCTAAATTCTATTAAACAAAAAACACTAATCCCCCATTCAAAAAAATACTATTAACCCCCACCCTTGAAAACCCATAAAACCTAATAGATTAATAACTATGAACACTAGTCCTCAAAAAACCTTCAACACATTCCCCCCAAAACCCTAATCCATCATCCCAAAAAAATTCCTTAAACCCGTATCCCCAAAAATGATAAACCCTCATACCCAAAAATCAAGCAACCCTCATTCTCAAAAATACCCTAAACACCCAAAACAAAAAATAAACCTAAACCCTGATCCCAAAAAAAATCCATTATCGTTAACCTTGAAAAACCCAGATTCCTTAAACCTAATACTCGACGAAACCTCATTTCTAAAACATCCTACACCCTCATCCCTAAAAAACACTCAACCCTCAACCATAAAAATTCCTAAACCCTCATTTCCAAAATAATGAGGACCATCAACCCCGAAAAATCCAATACCCTAATCAACATAAATCACTAAACCATCCTCCCAAATAAAACATTGTCCCCAAGCCCACAAAAAAACCTAAAACCCTAAACCTATAAGCCAAATAACCCTCATCCCTCATTCCAAAAAACAATAAACCCTTAAATCAAAAAAAACACTAAAACTTAATAAAAATCATGGAGACCTCATCCCAAAAAACCATAACCTGGAGAACTAAAAATCCCTCAACCCTTAGCCCATAATAACCTTGAACACTCATCCCCCAAAAACCAAAAAACCTATTCCCCAAAAAACCCTAATCTCTCATCCCCAAATAACCCAAAAACCCACATTCATCCTCAAAAAAACTTTAGTCATAAACCACATTACACCATAATTTCATTACACCAAAAAATCCACAACCCTCATCCCCCAAGAAATATAGAAACTCATCCTTAAAAACCCAACACACTCTTCCATAGAAAACCCTACACCATTAACCCATAAAAATCCTTAACCCTCTTCAAAAAAATTATAAACCAATATTGGGAAAAAAATTTAAACCCTCGTCACTAAAATACTATAAACACTCATCCCCAAAAACACTACACCAACTTCTCAAAAAAATATAATCCCTTAACTATAAAATAACCTTAACATTTTGCCACAAAAAAATCCCATTCATTAACCCCCAAAAAAACCCAAAACCATAAAGACCAAAAAAATCCAAAACCCTATACCAAAAAACCTTATACACTCTTCCAAAAAAACCACTAAATACACAACCCAAAAAAACAGAAGCCCATCATCCCAAAAAATTTTAATCCCTTAGACATACAAAACCCGAATCCCTGTTATAAATAAATAATCTATAAAATATATCCCAAAAAACAAAAAATAATAATCCTAAAAAATCAATCTACACTCATCCATAGAAACCTAAAGACCAACCTTAAAAATCCCCAACCCAAAACAACCCAAACCCATTAGACAAAAATAAAACCCAAAACACTCATCTTAAGAAAAAATGAACCTGGATCCACATTAATTCTATTAACTTTATCCAAAAAAATGATAAACCCTTTTCCCCAAAAATCCATTAACCATTTTCCAAAAAAAAACACTTGAAACTCATCCACAAAAAGACATTTAACACTCTTCTCAAAAATAACTAGAACCCTCTTCCCAAAAAATCATCAACTCACCCCTATTAATAACAAAGAACACTCATCGACATAAAACAATAAAACATTTTACCAAAAACCCAGAAACCAATAGACCCAAAAAAATCCTGCACGAAAAACCCAAAAAAACCATGAAACTCTATCACAAAAAGGAATTTAACATGCAGCCCTAGAAAACCATCCACCATCAACCCCAAAAAACCATGATCCTCCTACCCTAAAAACCCCTTATCCCTCAGACCCAATAAACCATGAACCGTCATCCCCAAAAAAACCAAGAACCCATATCCATTAAAAAATGAAACACTCTTCCTATAATTATAGTAAACCCATAGACCCAATAAAAATAGATCCCTAATCTATAGAAAACCTTAAACTGTCCTCCTCCAAAAACAGTAAACCATTATCCCTAAAAGTCTCTAAATCATGGCCCAATAAACTATAAAGTTCTTAACTCTAGTAACAATGATCTAATGGTTACTTTGTTACAATAGTTTAATATACATGTATTTTCATCCCATAGGGACGCATTGTTTAGTATTCTTGATAGACATGACACATACATGAATCTGTTTTTAATTTCAAAACATAAAATACCACATTTTATTTTAGTTTAGAACACTTATATTCCATCTATCATATCCCATAATATCAATCATAAATCACTTCATGGAATCCTTGGGAGAGAGAACATAAAAATGGGTGATCTCAGATAATTATTTAGGGTTCTAATACAGTGTAATCTATCAATGATAAGATAAAAATAACCTTTGTTTGAGGTTATGAAAACATGATATTATCATTTTATAACTATACCAGTTATATAAATGATCATTATCACGAGTCCTATAATAAAAACTGATTGTTAATAAGAAATAAATCATAAATTAATTAATGAAAATGATCCATGAGAACATAAAATTTGTATATGATATAGATTTGCGGATATATCAGAATCATATAAAACATTATGTCAAGGAAATAGACAAATACATTCATATCAAGTTAGTCTTTGGCTATCCACTCATGTGCCTTCTCTGAGATTGGGATAACAACATCTGTACCATCTTGTTTGGGATATGGATAACCTCTATTATACCATATTGTTTTGGTATTAGGATAATATCTAGTGTACACTCATGTTTCGTTCTTACGATAATCTTCCATGTACCCTTTTGTTAACGGGTTTGGGAATACCTACCTCATAGCCTCTTGTTTTGGGGAATTTGATAATCTCCCATTTATAATTATGATTTGATCAGGGGATAACCTCTCATGTACCCTTTTAGATCATAAATTATTAATCGTTACCCAATGAATTGGATTGAGGTATGGATCCCACCCATCGTAAAATGAAAATTAAACTTAAGTGATAAAAATGATTATAAATCAATAATCCTATCAAAACCCGTGAAATGTGATGTCTTTTATAAAAACATCATTTTATCATTACAAATTAAAAAGTTAAAGTCTTCATAATCATTTTATCATTTCATCATAGCGAAACACATGGAAAAGAATAAGTTTTCTTATGTATTTCACCATGGAATAAGTTATGAAATATAAAAGGGTCTTAAAAACCCATATTGAACATTCACCATTTAGAGAAATAATATTAATGGTATCTGTCGATCACATACTTAGTAATTATTTATTAACGAGAAATTTTATTACCTTAATTATAAAATGATATTGAAATATCACTTAAAAAAATTTGGAGGAAAAAGAACGTTCCATTTTGAAAAAAATTACAAATCATTTTCGAAATCAATATATTTGAAAATAAATTTCAAATCCAAATATTTATGTTATATAAAATAAAACCTTTCCATTGAAAATTAACATGGGAAATGTAATGTAATTTTAAAATCATTATTTGGTTATGATAGGGGGAAATACTTTTGTTTCCGTGAATTTTTAAAACAAGGATTATAGCGGTGCTATTTTATATTGTGGATGGGCGGAATGTGGTGGGAATATGTTAGGTTCACACTTACCCTAAAAGTGTCATTAGAAAATAAAAAAAATATGGATTGTGGAAATTAATATTTCAATAGAACACATTTTAAAAGTTAAAATAATAAAAATTACACCAAAAAATCAAAATGTTTATTTTATTTTTGAAACTGTTTTTAATACATGGGGTTTTATGAAAATAGATTTCTGACATAATTTATAAATAACATCGTATTTTCTTAAAAACATTTATCAAATATTTAAATTATTCAATATTGAAAGATTTGTAATATTACATGATATGTATATTAAAAAATAGTTTAGAATATGATTTAAGTTTATTCTTGTGTTATGGATCATATGATTTCATATTTCGAAGAATAATCATGAACAATCATGTTGAACAATATAATTGTAACATAAATTCCTTAACACTTTTGTAACATTGAATCAGAAGATCCATTAAATAAAATTGTTAAATAAAGATTATAATATAACTATAATAAGTAAATTTGTGATATTACATGACAATTAGGGTTTATATAAAACTCTTAAATGTTGATAAGTGCATAACATAACATAAGTCTCAATGATGTAAAATTGAGAAAAAAACCATCCACCGATTTTGTGACTTTGGACTATAAACCGCTTTGAAGAAAGAGCCTCAAATGGATATTTTCAATCCCAATATTTATTAGGAGAATCATCATAACACTCATTCATTGTTATTATATGATTTAATTTTCATAAATTTTGAAACCACATCAAAATTTCAATTTTGACAATATGGATAGAAGGTACACTAAAAGACATCATCCACAGATAACACGGGGATTTTTCTAAATTAAGAGGGAAATATATATCATCATGAGTATCAGTTTGTTGAAAAGTTTGACCAAAAACAATATCTACTATTGTTTGAAACTATGGTGGATTTAGGAAAAAATTAATAATATCTTATTTGGAACTATGTTCACTGTGGTCATACCAAGTCAACTCACCACCTACAACCTGAGGTTTTTAGGATATATCATCAGGCACATCTCCTTGTAGTACAACCTCTTTGAGTTCACAAAATATATCATTGTAATTAGCATTTTCCATCGTAAACATGAAAATAATATTGTATAAAAATAATTGAATTTGAGTATTATATATATATTTCTACTATAACCAAAAACTAATTATTTCACTAATAATCGTAATCCTCATCTTTGAATAAAATAGTGTCAATATATTCATCTTCCTCCTTCATATCATCAATTTCTAATGGATTTTCAGCTTCTTCGTCACAAGTTAATTCTAATTATTTTATTTCATCAATTGAATAATCATTCCCATCAACCCATATCTATGGGGTATCATCATCATTAATCATGTATATTTATTAAAAAATTGTATTTATAGATGTCTCTTGAAAAATTACAATTCCATGTACTTCAAAAGAGAAACAATCACATTTCATAAACAGATATTGATGTCAAATTATTTAATAATGTCGCACCAATATATTAATTATCTTGAAGAAGAAAATTAATATGAACATTTTAATTGGTGTCCTTGATGAACCTATAAAAATGGTTCATTTACATCATAAATTAGTTTATAATTTTTTTCAATGATTCCTTTGCACAAATGAACAGAAATCCTATATCAGTATAAAACCATTGTCCTTCAAACATAATTACATAATCCATACTTAGAAATAACAGTTCAATTATTTCATCAAACATGTGGAAAATTTCATCTTCTATTTTTTTATGATGATATGCTCTTATGGAAACACCTATATTCATTGTTTTTTTCACAATATGCAGATGTATGAAATTAGAATCCACTAAAAACAATAGAATTATTTGATTTGAAAATTTTGGATGGTTGATAAATCATTACTAACAATGAAATATTAATTTTATTAAAACATTGTGATACCTATAAAATTGAAAACAATGTTAGAAATATATCAAATAATAAATTGATTTCATTTGTTAAATAATAAACAATTTAATTTACTAGTATTTTAAACTAGTAGGAAAAATTGTGTAACTAACGATCATCAAGCGATACTTTTACAATGAGTGTAATCTATTTATTTATATGATCATTATATAATAAAAAAATATTCAATATGACTTGTAAATCAGATGAAAATATTAGAATTTGTGATAGTATATCTTATTGTAAAAATCATGTCATTCATTCATAGTTGAGAAGAACATATGTATGATGCATGTGATGTTCATCATCTAAAATATATTGTTAATTAACTCCACCAAAACCATGTTTATGAACATTTAATATTGATAATAGAACTTATAATGTTTCATCAACATTTCCCTCATTATGTCTTAATCAATTATCTTGTGAAAGATATTTAGGTAGTAAATAACGGGAGTAGAAAAGTGAACGTTCATCCTATAAATAATATTTTTCAATTGACCCTTCAACTAATTAATTTTAACAAACAAGTTTCTTCAATTTCTGCTAGTATTTATCTTATGGGTATGTCTCTCATCATTGTACCACCCCTCTACTTTAATCTTTATGCCGAAAATTTAACATCAAATGTTATATATAATAAAATAAATATGATGGAAAAAAATATTTAGGAATTACATAAAAATAAAAAAACATTTTTACAGTGTAATATTATTTTCCTTGTAAGTTGTCGTTGTACAGATGACTCGGATGGAATAAAATATTTCAATTAGAGAAGCCAAATTTTAAGAATTCTGAAAACCTATAAATCTAATTAGTATAAGCCTTTCCAATGTAATATGATAATCCTGACTTTTGAATATTGTAATATGATTTATTTTGATGCATCTATTCAAATTAGAAACATAACCATATATTGGTTTTGAATTGGAAATTCATTATCTTTCCATTTTTTTAAATCGTTAAATAATGAGGTAATCACTGCATCATCATGGTGTCATAAATAATTTAATTTATATATTGTCTAAAAATTATAAAAAATACTATGATTTAGGAAATCTTTTTTCCTTTCCAATGAATATTTATTGTCAATTATCTGATTTGTATAACCCCATGTAAAAATTGTTTTAGTAAAATAACTCATTTTTGTGTCATTTTTATTTTAACTTTAAATAAAAAGTTATTAATGTCATTTTCCAACCAAAGTGGCTTCATTGGGTCCCCAAGTTGACCCAGGGATTGTCATTGTAGGCCATGACACATACAATGAGTTTAGTAAATGTGTCAAGATCATTTCATATTATTACAACATTATTTTTACCTTAAATTACACTAATTACCTCTAATCGCAATTAAAAACTTAATAAGTTACTATTCACCAAAAAATTATTTTAATCCAATTGAACCACATTTTACTTCTTAATGAAAAAAATGTATGTTGGAGTTTTGAAATTCAAAACACAAAGTTGGTAAAATTTCATTTAAACGAAAAATCAGTTTTTTAAGTACCACTTAGTGGTTTCACTATTCATCAAAAATTGATGTTTTTCAGAAAAATACCAAAAATTCACCCTAAGCTATATTTGATATTCCGAATTAAAAAATGAAGTCCATTTTACAAAATTCATAACATATAAGTTGCATTAATTATTTTAATAATTAATTCCCACTGTCAGAGCAAATATGGTGTTTTTATGAAACAATAAGTATCAAAAGATTGACACTAGTTTAAGTCCGATTTCAAAGTGAAATTAATTCCAATGACCACTATTGGATTTAATGGTAAAAATATATTCTAATTTCTATATAAAACCAATTCAAAAGATAGTCTAATCATATAAATAAATTAGATTAAAAAGTGGGTTTGAATTGAAATACAACATTTGACACTATTCATTTAAAAATGAACTTTATCGGAAAAATACCAAAAATTTATACAAAGTAAATTTTGATGTCCCAATTATAAAGAAGAGTTTTATTTGGTCCAATATAATGTATAAGAGTGAAAAAAAACTATATTTAATGGTAGTTTTCCATCAAAAGGCGATAAGTTAACCTTAGTGAAAACTAGGGCATATACGCCTAAAATTTAATTGTTTCCGTATTTTAAGCCTTTATCTTTTACCAGATAAAAGAAAAAACATTTAAAAAACCTATATAATCATATTTTAGTTATTTATATCCATTCCTGCAATTACAACGACTATGTGTTAACTACCATTTAAAATAATATTATTTTATTACTAGTGTGCAACGAAAGATTTCAATGAAACACTTTGTTCCGTATCGGATATGCTATCGAACATAGCAACCCTTTTAAAGTAAAATTAATATTTAATTCGTAAATATTAATAAATATTAAAATGTTTTATTCATTATTTACCTGGGATGTTACAATAACTAAGATCTATTAATTACTAGTATGTTCTCATAATTTTCACTCATTATTGTTAATTTTAACTAATTCTCATATGTTACTATTAATTAATTCTAATTACCATTTTTATACTAATTATTGTTTATTTCTAATAATTAATGATAAATTCTGATAATTGATATTAATTACTAATAATTACAATTAATTAAGGAAAATTACAACAACATAATAAATATTAAAACTAATTAAAACTGAACACTTCAAATTACATATAATTATTAATAATAAAAAAATAAATACTTCTAAGTAAAAATAATAATTATTACATAATAAAAAATACTACAATATAAAAATAATTAATTCTTATAAAAAATAATTACACTTAATTAATAATAATTATTACTAATATTATATAAAGTTTAATAATTAAAAATTTGAAACCATAAGTAAATACCTTAAAATTGAATCATTTATCAGATGTAAAGCTGAAAATATTCTTCTTTGTAATATATAATACTTTAAAAAGTTTATAAAAAATAATAGGACATTAGAGGGAGAGTGGAGAGTTTAAGGGTAATGAGAATGGTAAAAATTTTGGAGGTGGGGGTATATATAGGTTATAAAATTTGCAATGGGACTAATTGTGATTGTAACCCCATCAAAATCAAATTTTTGTGATGAGTCTTGTTGCAAATGGTCCCCACCATTAATAATTTCATTTGATATAAAAAGGTATTTGCATGGGGTGCCATCAAAAAATACTCTTATTTTAAATTTTATGGTCTACGAGAATTAATTCCCATTATAAATAACAATAATGATGGATAGTATTTACAACTAAAATGTAATTCATTCGCAGATATCATTCCCGTAGGTTGGGGGGCATGCAGCGCCAAAGTTATTTGTATCGAGAAGAGTTTCCCAGCAGAAATAATTTCTTATTGAGGACTATTTTCAAGGGTAAATTTTTTTCTATTTTAAATAATCCATTGGAAATAACTATTTTTGACAAGCAATGACCCATCAGAAGTAGCATGTCACAAATGTTCCTTTTTTCATAGTGTTCATAGTGTGACTAAATTAATAAAACATATTTTAAATACTTGAAACATTATATTTATCCGAAGTAATCGTTGATCATAATCTAACAATATCCTTCATAATGATATGTATGTAAATTGTTAATTAAGAAAAAAAAATTCCCTGGGAGTGTCCAACATGTTGGGTTGTATAGCACATTATCATATACCAAGTAACACTCAAGTCATGCCCGACGTTCCTTTTTCAGATTAATTGCCCCTGGGCATATCTTTTCCTTATCCATGTCCACCTGTACTATCCAAACATGGATTTTTTTTAAAAACACGTAATATCTGACCTAAATAAATTGGAAGTTCATCTTTGCATATCCTCAATGTAAATCATTAGCTTATGTTCTCTAATCTTTGTTTTGATAAATCTAGTTCTCAAGTATTCTTTTAAACATTCATATGATACAAACTCTAAAGGCCTCGACACAATTATCCCAGATTCAGTTGTTACAAAATGGCATTAGTTCTAGATATAAGAATTCACATCACAAAGGATGTAGAAGATTAGTTGACCTAGTAATGTAAATGCGTACTTAAATCTTTATATCATTTGAAAATATAAAATAAAATATATATTTTTCTTTGACAAAACCATTATTCCCCCAATCATATCCTAGAATATCAATAAAAAATCATGTATTGGCACTATGGGGAAAGGGAACATAATAAAGTGTATACTCAGATTCTTCTTAAGTATATACATACAATAGAATCTTTAAGTGATCATAAAATTGTAACATTGGTATAAGTGTATGAGGACATGAACATAATATCAGAAAACTATACCATACATATCAAAGATCATAATGTTGATACGTTCCATAAATCAAGGTTTTCGGTAAGATTTAAATTTTAAGGGAATTAAGTGAACTAGATCCATGAGAAAAAACATTGTCAAAAGAAATCGATATGTGGAAAACACCGAATTATAGATAACCTTATGTCAAGGTTACACAATAATATATTAATTACATGTTAGGCTTGGGTTAGAAACATATTTTCCAACTTCAGTATTGGTTTAACTACCAATGTACACTCTTTTCATGGTTTTGGACAACCTATTATGTACTACTTGTTTTGGTCTTGGGATAATCTACCATGTATTCTGTTGTTTCTGGATTTAGATAAATTACCGTGTACCCTATAATTTTTAGATGGGTAGAATATCCCATTCAATCTCTTTTTTGGAATGGAATAAACTCTAATGTACCATTTGATCTCATAAAACATTAATTTGTACATATTACATTTTATGAAGATATAGGTCCTACTAGTCACTTACTTAAAATCATATATATGTGGGATACATAATCTTAAAAAATAATAAAATCAGGTCCTCAGAGAAGATATGTGTTTCCTAATAATTAAATTATATCATATACTATGAAAAATAGACACATAAACAAATAATTTCATCCACTAATCATAGAATAACCAATGGAAAAGTTATTGGGTTTCCCAAGAATTTCAACATGGTATAATCCATGGAATATTAATAAGATTCATCAATATATTTTCCTTAGAATTATAAACCATTTAGAGATTTCATAAGAATTTTATCCTCGGATCATATACATATTAAATCATGATAAACATCATAGTATTAAATATTAATTAGATATTTATCAGAAAATATAATGCAAAAAAATTTCATTAAGAAACTAACTTTTCCATTTTTAAAAGACATTTTAAAATCATCTATGAAATCATCTTCTTTAAAAGAAAATTTAAAATAAAAATATTCCAAAAATAATAATGAAACTATTTTATTTGAAATTTTCTTAGAATACATGAAATGAAATCTTGAAATCACTTACTAGTCAAGAAAAAAATATATACTATTCATGTCGTGTATGATAGAAATGAGGATTATTTTCACATTTCCTCTCAAAGACAACCATATAATCTGTTGATGGAGACCTGATGATTCCATTGATTTTTTGTGTAAATATAAAAATGAATAAAAATGAATAGAAATGACTCTAATAAATCATTTTATAATGGTTTAAATCACTATTTGAAACATTTTTTATTACTTGGTCTTTGATGCAAATGGGGTTCGGAAAAAAAAGTGAAATAAAGTTGGATTTTCATAAAAACATACTATCAAATATTTAATGTAAAAAATAGAGGAATAATACTAATATTAAAAAAATTCATGTATTGGAAAATAAATATAAAATCTATGATAATTCATGTGAAATGAAATGTAATATTTCTTCATAGGAAGCATAGACATGAACTATCTTTTCTAAGGCTTAGTTTGTAAAATGAAATAATCTACACATTGGTCACATTGAATCATTATCCCCACAAAAAATAACATTAAACTAATAATATAACAAAAGGAGACTTAATAAATTTATTATATTTTATGTAAAACTATATATTTATAAACCTCATAAAATATTATAGGTGCATAACATAATATTTTCCTTAAAAATGGAAAATTGGAAAAAAACCATACCAACTTTGTAACATTCAAACTGTAAACCCATGAAAGTGAGATCATAAATTTGATATTTAAATAAAATATATTTTATTTACAATCATAATAATATACATTAATTGGTATTATATAACTCACATGAGAAAATAGTTGGTGAATATGGAATGTGTCTCCCAAAATATCCTTAGATAAAAATCCCATGATGCTTGAGTAACTTTTGAATCATGAGACTTGTGAAATATTGAAATAAATAGACAAATTAAAAATAACTAAATAAATAATATTAATTATATATTATTTTATAGGGGAATTATATATAAAACAGAAAATAAATGAGTGTTAAATTTGGAATAAGTCTCCCAGAAATAAATGTGAGACCTCAAATCAGACTCTTTAATTCTTGACATCATTCATACATGTATAAAACATCTCTATAACAAATATATGTTAGTTATTAATTTATTTTGGAACCTTACTCATTCGTATCATACCATATATTAATTACATATGAACTTTAATTACCCATTCATTATCTTTTCCCTGTTAGTGTAATGTTTCAAGTAATAATTGTTTCATTTTTCAGGTATGTTTTGGTTTGGTATTCTTTATTTATTTACATGGATCATTTTTCCCAAATATAAAAAATTTAATCCATGTATAAAATAACATATATATTTATTATATGTTTATTTATAGTAATCCATTAATGTTTATTGTATAAAATCAACTACCCCATTTAGAGAGACCGTATGTTATATGTAGGCATCAAAGTTATTTACATTATCTCAACTAATGAAATGTAAGAAAATTAAATAATATATCACCTTCCATAATAATTATTATTTAATATATATATATATATATATATATATATATTAAATATACCATATATATTCATTTAATATATCTTTATTACCATCTATGTAAAATAGAAATGAAAGCCACATCACATCGGTTCATAAGGCATTAGTCTGTTGTACACATGAGCAATGTTATGGTTTTCCATAAGGTTGGATTGTATAGAGCTATATTTTTTTTATTATTTCCATATTTATGGTTCCAGTCATATATATATATATCATATATTTATTAACTTTATCATTTTTATTTCTAATATAAAGCGTATGTGAATAACGAATCCCATCGATTCCCAAGGCAGTAGTCTGCCATACTGAAGAGCGATGTTATCATATAACAAATAGAATATAGAGTAAAAAGGTATATGTCATATTATAATTAAATAATTATAAATATTATATTTATATATATATATAAACATTAAATTCACCAATATAACAATCACTGAGAAGTAGTGATGGAAATCGAAATACATCGATTCGTGAAGCAGTAGTCTATCGTACACATGATCGATGGTTTCATTTCCCATATGATTAAAGATGAAATTGATTTAGGTAGTTTAATTAAAAATAAAATCATGTAATTAAATATGTGATACTTATGTTATATATGACCATGTATATATAATAACTGAATGAGGTGGAGGAAAAAATAAAATAAAGATGGTCATTGATGAACGTTTCCTTTCATCTAAAAATATCTTTTTGATAGAAAAAAAATCCATCATTGGATAGAATAAAAACCAAAAAATAATCTACGTTTATTTTAGATAATTAAAAATGTGTTTTGTATTTTTATTATCCAAACCAAATTGTTTTTATGGTTTGAATAGGAGAGGAGAGTAGCGGGTCGTGTATAAGTTGTGAGTGGCACAATTGTATTTTTGAAAAAAATGATTTCAAAAAAATGATTTCTAAATTTAAAAGTCAACAATAATGGAAAATAATATTAAATATAAAGGTTAATATTGATATATGTCCAGTAAATGGGTGTTGGAATATTTTTTATTTTAATTTTCTTCTTATCTTTAATGATTAATCTCTTAGTAAACTCTTTTTTACCTTAATCAAGGTGATTTATTTTCACTGATTTCACTAATAAAAATTGTAAAAAAATTATGTTCAAAATATTAGATATTATAAATTACTCTTATTGAAAACACAGAATCCATTTATCAAAATTCTATTCATTTATGTAGAAGAATTTAATTTAATATTAATCCCACAGGCACAATGATAATGTGTGTTTTTATATAGAATATGATTAAAAGATTAAAAGGATTTTTAATCATAATTATGAAATAAAATGATTCAAATGACATATATTTGATTAATATATTTGTAATTTTAATTATTTTACTTGTAAAACCATATTAAAATAATTTTTAGTCAGTTAAAATCCATAAATGAAATGATAATTCCAAATAAAAACCAATGTTTTTACTATTTCGTTAAAAATATTATCTTATAGAATGTTCTTAAAAAATAAGAATATGATAATATAGAAAATATAATATTAAAATTTTGGTTTATTTTCTTAAATTCATATTCAAAAAGTTAGAAATTTTTTAAATAAGTATGTAGTATAATAAACACTGCTTTTTTCAAAAACAAATTTTTAAGGGAAGAATTGGATTTGTTCTTATATTACGTAAATAAAACCAATTAAATTATTTTTAACATTTATATTGAATATATAAAAATTATATATCCTTGAAAATATTCAGTAACATAAATGATATTAATTTATTATGAAAAAAACTGATTTGGTCTAATATAAATAGGTTTTGATAAAAACATTATTTTATAATCAAATGGTTTTTATTTTACATTTGTAATTAATGAAGAACCAATGAAATAATTTTCTAAAGGTCTAATAAATAAATTTTCATAAGTTGTTTAATAATATTCATACCCTTGAATCCATTGTCTAGGTGATATCTATCAAAATAAATAAAAATATTAACAGTTAAGTGTTGTTCAGTAAATCTCTATCATCCATGTAACATAATATGAATTCAGGGTTGGGTGTATTTCATGGTATTAAGTAATTTGATGAAAATATTACCTAAAATCTATGGATTTTCAAGTAATTATTAATCCTTATCAACTAAAAACCCTAAACCATCATCCCAAAAAACCAAAATTCCATAGCTCTAGAAAACCCTAAACCATAATCCATAATACCCCTAATCCACCTTTCCAAAATGACCATAAATCCTTAGACATTAATAAAATAAGCACACTAAGCCCCAAACAAACTGAACCATTGGCGCAAGAAAATCATGAACCATAATACCAAAAAAAAACATTGAACCATCAACCCAATAAATCCTTGAAACATCATTGCCAAAAAACCTGAAACCCTCATCCGAAAAAAACCTTGACCCCCCTTCCTAATATAATCCTAAACCCTTAGCCACAATAAACACCAAACCCTTGGAATCAAATAAAACTAGACCCATATAAACTATAAACCCTAAACCCTCCTCCCATAAAAACCAATAACCACAATCCCTAAAAAATCATGAGCCCTCATCCTCACAAAACTATGAAACCATAGACTAAAAAAACAAAAAACCCTCATCCCCAAAAAAATAGAACCCACAACTGAAATAAAACACTGATCTCCCAACCCCAAAATTTTATGAGCCTTTATTTATAAAAAAACCATGATACCCATTAACAAAAAACCCATGAACCCTCATCCCTGAAAAACATTGAACCATTATCCCAAAAAAACCTAAATTATCAACCCATAAATCCATTAACACTATACCCCAAAAAAACTAGTACCCTGATATCAAAAAAACATAAACCACTAAAACCCAAAAACATTGAACATTCAGCCCTGAAAAACCATAAACACACAGCCCGAAAAAATCATAAACATCGAACCCCAATAAACCCTAAAAACTTATCCCTAAAAGTCCAAAATTCCTTATCCCCCCAATACCCTGAACCCTAACCCCCAAAATCATAGAACTAATAGCCCAAATAAACCCCAAACCCTTACCCAAAAAAACAAAAACTAATTAACAACAAACACTGAACCAATATCACAAAAACACCAGGAACCCTCATCCCCAAAAAAACTTTGAATGGTCATCCCCAAAAAAACCATGTTCCCACATCCACTAAAACTCATGTTCCCTTAGCCTCAAGAAACCAATTAACCTCATACCTAAAAAACGCAGAACTCTCAGCCCAAAAAATCATTGAACATTATCCCAAAAAATACCTTAACACATAGCCCCAAAAAACCATGAACCTTATTCCCTAAAAAACAATTAATACACTTCCATACAAAAAAAATATACCCAAATCACCAAATACCATGAACCCAGAGTTACAAAAAACAAAAAACCCTTATCCTCAATAAAACACTAATTCTCCTACCAAAAAAGACCTTAAACCCACCAAAAAATCACTAATCCACAATAATAAAAGACATTTAAATCCAACCCTAACAAACTCGAAACACACATCCCCAAAAAAACCTAAACCACCATAACAATAAACACGTTAACCCCCAACCTTGAAAACCCACAAACCCCCAGCCCCAGTTTCTTATAGAACCCTAGCAATAAAAAACCCTAATCTAATAGCCCAAATAACCCTAAACCCCATCCCAGAAACCCTTTGTCCAAAACCGGAAAAAACCTCAATCTTCAACCTCAGAAGGCCAAAATCACCATCCATAGAAAACCCAAAATATCTAGATCTAAAAAATATCCAACCCTCAACCCTACAAAATATAATCCCAAAAAATCATCTGTCGTTGTAAACAAAAAACCTTCACCCTCATCCCCAAACAAAGTCAAAACTCAGCCCCATAATACTCTCATCCATTGGCAAAAAAACTAGCAACTCCATCAATCAAAAAACCTCATTCATCAACCCCAAAATTACTTCATTACCTATGAAAAAATACATCAACCCAAAGCCATGAAAAAACCATAATTCATAGCCATAAAAATCCCTTCAACCACATCCCCATAAAACCATCAAAAATTAGCCACAAAACCCCTCAAACATGATCCACCCAAAAAATCAACCATCATCCCCCAAAAACCATCACACCTCATAAAAAACCATCATCTCCATTCCAAAAAAAACCCATATACCATATCTTGAAAAAACATAAACCCATTTCCAAAAAACCCTTCACCACCACAAATACCATTGAACGTTTTACAAAATCCCTTCAACCCTTTGACCCAAAAAACACTCACCCATAATCCCTAAATACATTCAAACCTCAACTCCAAAATTCCCTCAACCCTTCTTACTATGAAGTATTAAACCCTATACAAAAATACCCTCAACCCTCAGTCCAAAAAAACCCACAATAGTCACCACCAAAAAAACATGATCCCTTGGTAAAAAAACCAAAACCCTCATCCCAATAAAAACACAAACCACATCCTATTCTGCCAACCTCATCCTCAAAAGACACTAAAACATCATCCTATAAAGACCCTAAATCCTTAGGTAAAAAAACTAAAAAACATTCCAACAAATATACCCTAACACATCAGCCCCATACACCCCAAACACATATCCCCACTTATCGATACAACATATTTCCTAAAACCCCAATTATCTCTACCCCAAAAAACCCTAACACGTAGAACCATAAAACCTTAAACCATCACCCCCCAAAACCCGAAATCGATCATCCCCAAAAAACCATAATACCTCAGCCCCAAAAATATTCATTCATTGGCACTATATAACAATAACCCCTCAACCAAGAAAAACCATTGTCCCCAATAAACCCTAAACCCTCATCCCTAATAAATATTAAACCATTGGCCTCAAAAATACATTCACCCTTGGAACCATAGTATTATAAACTCCTCCCCCAAATTCACTAATCAATCACCCCCAAAAATCAAATTCCTTCACCTAAAAAACCATAAACCCTTAGTCCCAAAACCATAAACCCCCAAAAAAGTACCCTAAAAAGTCACCCCTAAAAAAACTCTAAACTCTCTACCACAAGAAAACCCAAAATAAATAGCTTCGAAAAACCTAAACCTAATATCCCAAATAATCCAAAATACCCAGCACCAAGAAACCTTATGCCCAGATCCTAAAATAATACCAATACATTACCCCTTAAAAAACCAAAATCCTATTCCACTGAAAAAACCTATCCCTCACCTATTAAAAATGATAAACCATCATCCAAAATAACTCTAAACCCCCATCACCAAAAAACCCAATTCCCAATGCCCCCGAAAAAAATAAACCCCCCTCCCCCAAAATCACTAAATTTCCATATCTTATAAACCTTCATCCCCAAAAAACATTAAACACACTGCCCAAAAAATAACCATTAATCCTCAACCATAAGAATTTTGGAACCTAATCCTTGAGGAATTAGAAACCCTCATCCCAAAGATCATCTCAAACCAAAACATGAAAAACCATAAACAATGAAATCCAAAAAACCTTAACCCCTAAACCCATAGCCACAAAACCACTTAAACATTATCACAAAAAACCCTCATACCTTAGCATCAAAAACCCTAAAAATAATACCCCAAAAGTTACATCAACCCTCATCCCCAAAGAAATTATCAACCCACATCCCATTAAAAAACTCCACCCTCACCCCCAAAAGTATATCATCCATCAACCCTAAAAAATAATCAACCATCAACCCCCCAAAACGCTTAATCCTCATCCATAAAAATCCATGAACCCACACCCCCAAAACCCCTCAATCCCCATCCCCTAGTGATCTTAAAACCTCGTCCTTGAAAACCATTAAACCTCAGCCACCAAAACCATCAACCATCACCCCCCAAAACCATCCACCATTATCCCCAAATAATCCACAATCATAAGACCCAAAAAATTAACCATCATCCCCAAAAAATGTGCAACCATGTTCCCCTAAAAAACTATACCAACGGCCCAAAAAAACCCATAACCCTGATCTGCAAAATACATTATCCCTAAATGAAACTCAACCCTCATCGCAGAAAAAGTCACAAACTACAACCGTACAAAACCCTTAGCCTTCATCCAATGTAAATATTCAGCCCCCATCCCCCAAAAAACCTCAAAACTCATCTTCAAAAAACAATCAACATGTATCCTCAAAAAATAGTCAACCTTTGGCCCCATAAAATCCTCAACACATAGCCCTAGAGAACCATCACCCTATACTAAAAAAACCATCAATTATCAGCACCAAAAAACCCGAAACCCAAATCCCTAAATAACCATAAACCATCGGACAAAAAAACACTAATCCTTTAGCCTCAAAAAACCCAAAACACCTAAGGCCAAGATACCCTCAACCCCCATGACCAAAAAACCCACAAACCTAAGACCCAAAAAATATACCCCCAGCCAAAGAAAACCTAATCGCCCATTAAAAAACCCCTAAACCCGTAGTCCCAAAAAACCTTAACACATAATATATAAAATCTATTATCCTTTACGTCCAAAATAACACAAATCCTCTACCCATGAAACCCAAGATGATCAGCCCCCAGATATCTCTAAACCCTCATCCCCAAAAAACCATCAAACCACACCCAATAAAATCCCTCAACCCTTAACCCCAGTAGTTCCTAAACCATTGGCTCCCATAAAATCCTAAATCCATATCCCTAAAATAACATAAACAATCCAATCATAAAATACATATAAATTCATCCACAAAAATAAATAAAACCCCATCCCCCAAAACCCTTAACAATCATCCTTAAAATCCCTATATCCTCAGAACCAAAAACCACATAACCGTAAGCACAAAAAATGCATAAAACCTCATCCCCAAATAAACCGCAACACTTATACCCAAAAAAAACAACTAACTACCAAAAAATTCGAAATAAACACAACCCCATGAAACTCTAAACAAACATCCCCAAAAATAATCTTAACAATGATCCTACAAAATTTCTTAACCCTCATTACCAGAAAACCTCAAAACTCATCTTCATAAAACCATAAACCATCAACACCAAAAAAACCCAACCATCAACACAAAAACGCTCAAAATTATCACAAAAAACCGTCAACCATCACCCACAAAAAACAACAAACCTCATCCTTGAAAAACCAAAACCTTTATGAAAAAAAATCATTAAACATCAACCAAAAAAACTCAACCCTTTTCAAAAAAAAACATTGAATCCTCATCCACAAAGAAACATCATACTTCATTATAAAAATCCCTAAAACATCATACTTAAAGATTCCTATACCCTCGGCCCTAGAAAACAATCATCCCTACATTCTAAAAACCCAAAAATATTTTCCCTAAAATCCTAAACCCTTCTTCCTCGATTCCAAAAAATCTTCAGTCCCAAAAACCCTAAACCCTCCTCCTTAGGGGACCCTAATCCCATATCCCAACAATACCCTAAACCCTCATCCCCAAAAAACAAAAAACACAACTCCCAAACAACCCTAACTATCATCCTCAAAAAATGACATTCTATCAGCCACAAAAAATTATAAACCCTTAGGCCCCTAAAATAAAAAACCCCAACCCAAAAAAAACACTAAAAAACTCAACCCTAAAAAAATATTAAACAATCACCACCTAGAAATAGTAAAATTTCAGTCTAAATGAAACTAAACACTATGATTAAGACAATCCCTAAACCCACATAAAAAAACTAAACCCTAAAACTGAAAAAACACTGAACCTTAATCCATAAAGAACAAGAACCCTCTTCCCCAGAAAAATAAAATAACCTTATCCACAAAAAACCCAATCCCACTAACATAAAAAACCAGAAACCTCTGCCCAAATAAACATTAAACCCTCAACTGTAAAAAAACCAAAACCACAAACCTCAAAAACCTAAACACTCAACCTCCAAAAACTCTAAACCCTAATACCTAACATGTCTAAAACCATTAACAAAAAATCCCTATAACCTCATCCCTAATAAAAACCGAAACTCATAGTCCCAAAAAACCTACATGGTCAGACACAAAATAAAATCTCTAAAACCACATACCCCCAAATCTAAAAAGCACACATCACAGAAATATCCTAATCCCATTATTCTAAAATACCAAAAACCATCAGACTCCAAAAACTCAAAACCGCAAGGCCTAAAAACCCCCCCAACAGTCAACCCTAGAAACCCAGAACCCTCATCCCAAAAAACACTTAAACCTCATTCCAACAACATGTGAAAACCTAAAACATAAAAAACCATCATAAATTTGCTCAACCCCAATAAATCATGATTGCTTATATAAAAAAAACCCTCAACCCAGAAAACACAAACCCTTATCCAAAAAAACCCAAAACATCATCCAAAAAGACACTCAAAAATAATACCCAAAACCCCCAAAACTCATCCCAAAAACAACCAACATCCCAGATCCCAAAAAACCACTCAACCAAAAAAACCACTCCACCCTCTACCAAAAATAAGCATCAATCAACAGCGAAAAATATCCTCAAACCACATCCCAAAAAACACTCATTCCTGAACCCCAAAAACCCATCAACCCTCAACCCATAGCCCTAAAACCTTAAACCCAAACCCCCGAAAAATAATCAACCACAACCCTATAAAACCTTCAATCCTCATCCACATAGAACCCTAAACCAGTAGACTTAAAACAATCTAAACCCTAAGCCCCAAAAAAATTCAATTTCCTCAACCCTAAGGACCGTTATTGGATTAATAGATGAATAATTTATCAAATTTTAATTTTTAAAACACATTGATTTTTTTCCTATTTTTTATATCATTAAATTAAAATAAATATCGCCATAAAACCTATTATTCTTTTTATTATTTGAATAAAAATATTTTCATAAAATATTCAGAAATTTGGCCTAGGATAATTTCAATATTTTTATTTAAAAATATATTTTAAAATATTTGAATTAATTTTATAAAATATATAATAATTAATTTTGAAATTATTTTACACTATTTAAAAATATAATTTTTAGGGAAAAACAAAATAAGAACATACAATGTGATTTTATCTTATCTTATTCCCATAAAATGTATTGGATAAATGTTAAAACATTTGATTAAATATAAAAAATATATATTTCATTTGAATCATTCAATGATAGTGATTAATTTAATTTGTTTATATTAGATTCATATGTGTCTATAATAATATTTTTTCATAAAAAACATTTCCTTCCTTTTCAATTGGTTTTTATTTTCCAATAATAACGAATTAAAAACCAATTAATGAATTTTATAACTGTTTAAAACAAATATTTTTATAAGATATCTAATCTTATTCATACTCAACATTCCATCAGAATGACTATAACGTTCATATTAAATAATATTATTTATATTATATTATTTTTTGGTAAAAGATGGTATTACATGTAATCCATGCTGAAAATGGTGTTTTGTGTTTTTCATTATATCGAAAATTTTTATAAAACTATTTAATAGAATCCTAGGATGGTAAAAAACACTGAATTATTATCCCCAGAAAATCCTAAATACAATTCATCAAATAAAACTAAACCCTTAGCTCCAGAAAATGCTGAACCCCAACCTGAAACAACCCTAAACCACAAATAAAAAAACATTCAAACCAAAAACCCTAAAAATACCCTGAACACTCATCCCCAAGAATCCATGAATATTTATTCCCAAAATACCATGAATAATAACATCTAATAAATTCTAAACAATTGGCCACCAAAAACCTAGATCCTTCATTAGCAAAAAACCCTAAATCCTCATCCACAAAAAACCATAAACCATATGCCCCAATTTATTCAATACACTCAACCCATAAAAACCATGAAACCTTAACACAAAATAATACCAAACCCTCATAACCAAAAAAACCATAAACCCACATCCCAAAAAACCACCAACCATAAAATCTTAAAAACCAAATCAATATTCCCAAAAAACAATAATTCCTTAGTAAAAAAATCCTTGAATACTCACCCCCAAATAAAAACTCACCCCAAAAAAAACCATTAACCCATAGATCGGAAATATCTTAAATCCTCAACAAAAACAATACATGGACCTGATCCCAAAAAAACCATGTACCCTTATCCGCAAAAACAGAGAACCAAAAACAAAAAACAATGAAAACCTCAACCAAAAAAATATAAAACCTCAAATCAAAAACAAAACCAGAGCCCTCATTCCAAAAGAACACTAACCCCCCCCCCCCAAAACACCATGAACACTCATCCATAAATATGTATAAAAACTGACCCCCAAAACCCCATCAACCACAGCCCCAAAAAATGATTCCATTGCCCCAAATGAATAGAAACCCTCACCCTCAAAAAATACTTAACCCTCATCCTCAAACAAATCGGATTCTGATTCCCAAAAAAGCTATGAACCATTAGGCCCAAAAAGTTGTAAATCATTAGTACAAAAAAACGATGGAACATAATCCCTAAATTAACCCGAATTGACTTCCCAAAAAACACTTAATTCTCAGACCAAAAAAAACATTGATCCCCCTGTCCCAAAAATACCATTATCTTGGATCCCAAAAAAACCTAGAAGGATATGCCATTAAAAATCATTGAAACCCCCTCCCCATCACAAATAAAACCCCAAACTCACAATCCCCAAAAAAACCCTTATCCTCAATACTAAAAATAACTAAACCTCCTTACCCAAAAAATACTTAAAACCCATCCTCTAGAAACTCTAAACCCCCGGACAAAGATACCATAAACCTCCTAACCAAGAAATCCCATTATTTAAAACCCTATAAAATACTAAACCCCCATCCCAGAAGACACCAAAACTATATCACTAATAACACCTAAACACATAGACCAAAAAACATAAACCCCATCCCACAAATACCCTTTACTCCATTCTATATGAAAACCTCAACCTCTAGCCGTAAAAAAAATCTCAACCACTAGACCCAAAAAAATATAAACACCCATCCCCAAAATAAATCCTCAACCCTTATCATCCAAAAAACGCCCAATAAACCCTAAACCTCATCCTTAATAATCCTTCAACCATTAGCCCTAAATAATAAGCAATAGTCAACCCAAAAAAACACTAAACCCTCAGCCCATAAAAACATAATAATCCCTAAAAATCCTCAAAACCTTCCCATGAAAACCCTCAACCCTCAAACCCAAATAACCTTAAACCCACAGCCCCCAAAAACCATAATCCCACAGCCCATAAATACCCTCGACCTCCATACCCAAAAAAATTCAACAACTATTTTCCAAAATGTCACTATCCACCCTATTCCACATAATCCATCAATCCTCCACCCAAAAAACCCTCAACACTGAACCCCAAATAACCATCAACCCCTAGTCCTAAAAACTTCTCATCCCATAGCACAAAAAATCTCAAACTATAAGCTCTAACAAAACCACAACTATGACCCAAGAAAATCAATCAACCATTTTCCACAAAAACGCTCAATCCTTATCTCTAAAAAACCCCTCAAACCTAATCCACAAACAATCATCGAACCTTAGCAAAGAAAAAACCATCCACCCACATGATTAATAAACCCTAACCCCACATTCCAAAAACAAACATGAACCCCCACCAAAAATAAATACTCAACCCTCATCCCTAAAAAAAGTACCCTCGGCCGCAAATAATTTTAAACCCTCGACCCCAAATAATCCTAAAACTTCATCACCAAAAAACCATCAACCCTCATCCACCAATAATTATAAACCCTTATCCTCAAAAGACATGAAATCCTCATCACCCAAAAACCCTAAATCAATAGTAAAAAAATTCAATAAACACTATAACCCAAATAACCATGAACCATCACCCTATAACACCCTAAACCACCAACCCCAAGAATCCACTACACCCTCAAGAATAAAAAATACTAATCCCTCTAAAAAAACATGTGATCCCAAAAACACTCAACACTTGGCACCAAAAAAATGAAACTATCATCCCAAAAAAACACACCTCCCACTTCCCATAAATTATCTAAAACCTCATCCACATAAAACCCTAAACACTCAGCACCCAAAACCCTAAAATCAAAACTCCCAAAGACCCCAAACCTCCAGTACAAAAAACACCTAAACACTATATCCCAAAAAACCCTTATCCATTGATCCAAAAATATACTAAATCATAAGCCCTAAAACCTAAAAACTCAACCCCAAATAACCCTAAACCATTGGAAACAAAAAAAACATAAAATGTTTATCCCAAAAAAACTAACTGTCAACCCCAATAAAACCCTATAACCTCGGTTGAAAAAAAACCTAAATCCTCAGTCATAGAAAAAGATAAACCCTCTTCCCATGAAAACCCTAAATAGTCTACCACAAAAAAATCTTTAAAACCTCGGAAAAAAAACATAACAATCATTCCACAGAATTTCCAAAACTATCTACCTGAATACCACTAAACCCTCAACATAGAACTCCCAATCCATAATAGATAAAACATAACAACTAAATCCCAAAAAACCCAAAACTATCATCTCAATAAACTCAAAACCCTTAGCCTCAAGAATCCGTAAACACTCATACCCAAAAAACACTAATCCGTCTAGCCAAATAAACCCTAAAACCTCATTCACTAAAAACATAAACCCCCAACCCAAAAAATCCAAACCATCATAAAAAATAACAATCAACCCTCTTCCCCATAAATTCTGAAAAAAACTTCCCGAAAAAACAATACTATTTACCGCAAAAAACCATATACCCTAATTCCCAAAAAATTCATAAACCCTCATCCCTAAAAAACCCACATACCTCAATCACAAAAAATAAACTATAAACCCTTATCCCTAAAAAAATCTACACCCTAATCCCCAAATAACCATTATTTTTCATCCCTAAAAAACTATCAATCATTCTTTAGAAAAACCATTAATCCTCAACCCAAAAATGATCTCAATCTTGAAGACCATGAAGCCCCTCAAACCATAGCCCCTTAAAAACCCTTATCCCTAATCCCCAAAATTCTCTCAACCATCAGTCATAAAAAACATTGAACGCTCCATCCCCAAAAACCCTCAACCCAAATCCCTATGAAAATCATTATCCCACATCCCCAAAATATGTTCCAACCCTCACCCCAACAAACCCTTTCTCCCAATGCCAAAAAATGCATGAATCCAACCCTAAATAACCACAAAACCATTTCCCAAAAAAATCCCTAATCTATTTTCCATAAAAATAACTCAACCATTAGTCCCAAAAAACCCCTCAACCCCGAACCCCAAAAATATCTCAAACCACAGCCCCAAATAACCCTCAACGTTCAAGACCATAAAACTATACAAACAAATAAATAAAAAGCTCTAAACCATAAACCCCTAAAACCACTAAACCATTATTCAATAAAAACCCAATACACTCAACCTTCAAAAAACATAAACCGTAATCTTCAAAAACCCCTAATGAATAATCCCCAAAACCCCAAAACCCTAATCCCTAAAAACACTAAACCCTCATTTAAATAAAACATAAACACTTATCACCCCAAATATCTAAACATATAGCCCCAGAAAATCCTTACCCTCATCCCGAAAAATCCATAATCCCTCAACCCCAAATAATACATTGTACCTCATCTTGAAAAATATTTCATCTCATAGCCTCAAAAAAACTAAACAATCAGTACATAAATAATTTTAAAACATATACAATAAAAAAATTCCTTAACATACATCCCAAAAAACCCCTAACCCCATATCACTAACAAACCATCAACCCTAATCCCCCTAAAATATTCATCCATCAACTCCAAAAATACCTGCAATACTAAACCCAAACAAATATTCAATCCCTACCCCCAAAAATTCTCGATCATCATCCCTCAAAACCCAAAAAATATTATTTCCAAAATCCCCTAAAACTATATCCCAAAAAAACACTAAACCCTATTCCCCTAAAAACACTACCCTTAGACCTAACAACCCTAAATACTCATCAACAAAAATTCAACCCTCATTCCCAAAAAACCTTTAACCCTTTACCCAAACACAATCCCCACTATCATTCAAAAAAATATTCAACCCCATCGATTAAATACCCTCAACCATGATCTCTAAAGAAACCCTAAAAACCCATCAAAAAATGACTTATATCCCCCTCCCCAAATAAATCATCATTTCTCAACCCAAAATAATAAGAAATCGTATTCCCGCAATAACCCTAATCCCTTGGACCCAGAATCCCCTCATCTTTGATCCCCAAATAAATAAAAACTCTGATCCCTAAATAAATCCTAAACACATATACGAAAAAATACTTAACCACTCAGGCCATAAAACCCTAAACCCAAGGTCACAAAAACCACAAACCCTTGGTCGCAAAAAACCCTATAACCTCAGACCCAAAAAACCCTATACCCTCAGACCCAAAAAACCCTATACCCTCAGACCCAAAAAACCCTTAGCCATAAAAACCCATAAAACCATTTTGTCAATAACCATAGACCATAATAAAAAAACCCAAAACAAACAGCCTCAAAAAACGCTAAACGATCAACCTGAAAAACCCCATAACCCTCAGGCCCCCAAAAAACAATTCCTTATCACCAAACAACCCAAATCCTATAGAAATAAAAAATAGTAAAACCTCTTCCATAAAAAATCCAAAACCCTTATCCCAAAAAACCCTAAACCATTAGAACGAAAAAATAGTAAAGCCTCATCCCCAAAAAAATTAATCCATCAGCCCCAAAAAACCCTATACACATATCCAAAAAAATATCTACACACTTGGCAACCAAAAAACACTAAACATGCAACCACCAAAAACCTTATACATTTGCATTGAAACACCCATCAGTCTGAGATAGAAAAACCCTAAAATCTTATCCCTAAAAAACTATCGACTAAAAACCTATAAAAAACCTAAATCCTTAGTGAAAAAATCTATAACATTTAGCCTCAAAAAACCATCAACCAATAGCCACAAATAACCATCATCCCATAACCATAAATAACCCTTTACCATTTCCCACCAAAAGAACTCTACCCTTATCCCACAAAAATACTCATCCCTCATACCCAAAAAAACTCCACCGTCATCCTCAAAATACCCAGAAACATTAGTCCAAAAAAAAACCCTCTACCCTTATCCCAAAAAAAATCAACACTTAGCCCTAAAAAATATGTTAACCACAACTCCAAAGAATCTCCAACCCTCATACCCAAATAATCGGAATCCCTCATTCCCAAAAAACACTCAACCCAAACCCCAAAAACCCTTAAACCCTTATACAAAAAAAAAACATCAACCATAACCACAAAAAACACCTAAAACAAGCCCCAAAAAAACTCAACCCCACCCCCAACCTAAAAACCACTAAACCCTAAGCACCCAAAAAATTGTAAATCGTCAGCCCCAAAAATCCTTGAACTCTCTTCCCTAAAAACACTCAACCATTTTCCCCAAATAAACCAAAAAATCAACCCCAAAACCCTATTCTTTCATTCGAAAAAACACTCAAAAATAAACAATCATCAAAAAAATACCCTAAATGATCAGCCCAAAAAAATCATCCATCATCCCCACGCAATACACAACTGTCATCCTCAATAAACAAGAACCCCCTACCCTGAGCCCTAAATATCCCTAAACATTCATCAAAACAAATCCTAAACCAAAATCTCATATAGAATATCAAAAATAAGCCAAAATAATCCCTCAACACTCATCCCCATAGAAAATCTGTAACTTTCATCCCCAAAAAAACCCTCCGCCCTTAGTTCTAAAAAACAATTAACACTCATCCCTAACAAACAGTAGACCCTAATCTCAAGAATAACTAAAACCCGAAACCCTGATAACCCAAAAAAAACTTTAATAACAAACCTTCAACCCTCACCCATAAAAAACACTCAAACCACAAACAAAGAATACCCTCAACACTCAACCCCCAAAAATGAGAAACACTTATCCCTAGGAGACTAATAGCTTCCATCCCTAAAACATTAACCCTCCCCCCTCACACACACACAAACCTAATCCCTAAACCAAAAAAAAACCCTAAAACCATATTTCCTTAAAATAAAAAGCCCTCAATCATAGAAAAACGTAAATGTTCACCCCTAAAACCCTAAACAATATGCACTACCAAACCCATTTACATAAATAACTAAACCCCCATTTCCACAAATCCCTCATCCTTAATCCCAAAAAAAATCATACACCTTCATCCCTAATAAAACCATAAGCATTTATCCCAAAAAAACCCTAAATACGGAACTTCTAAAAAACCAAGACCCTAAAACCCAAAAAAACCCAAAAAACTCATCCACAAAAAATCCTCAAATATCATCACAAAAAATAAAATAAACTAATCGATAAAAAACACTTATCACTAATCTGAAAAAAACCATGAACCCAAATCCCCAAAAAAACATCAACCCTAAGACCCCAAAAATTTCAACACTCATCCAAAATAAAAACCTAAAACCCACCCCTGAAGACCCATATAATCATAGCCTAAAAAATTCTCAACCATAATCCCCAAAATATTCTCAACCCTCATATATAATAATCATTCAACACTAATCTCAATGAATCCCTTGACCTCAAGAAAACCTCAACCATCAGCCTAAAAAATTCCTCAACCATCATCCTCTAAAAACCATTATGAATCTTCCATAAAAACCCTCACCATTCAACCTCAAAAAATCCTCAACCCTCATCCTTACAAAAACTACACCTGTATTACCAATAAAACCATAATACCTTAGTCTAAAAAACAATAATCCCCCAACCCCAAAAAACCATAAACCGTGATCCATTACAAACCCCTCATCATAAGCCATAAAAATCCCACATCCAAAAAAAATCCCACAACCCCAAAAAAGGATCTACCCTAAACCCCAAAAAACCACAAAATAAATCCCAGAAAGCATTCAAATATTAGCTCATTCCAAAAATACGATGAACCATCATACTTGAATGACACCCTAAACCCACATAGAATCATGAACCCTTATCCATAAAAAAATCGTGAACCCTCATATCTATAAATCCAACAACAACCAGTCCCAAAAATACTCAACCCTTAGTCTAAAATAAACCCTATACCCTATACCAAAAAATAACCTCAACCCTCATCCCCTAATAATATTCAACCCACAACCACAAAATCCATAAAACCTCATCCAAAAAAAATCCACAATCCACATCCCTAAAAAACCCTCAACCCATAGTCCAGAAATCCTCAACACATATACCCCAAAACCTCTATACCCCCAAACCCAACAAACAAAAAATCTATAATCCCCCTAAAGCCCTCATTCCCCATTCATAATAAAACCTTGAACCCTTATCCCCCAAAATCCTTAAACCCTTATAAAATAAAATAAATTCATAGTATAAGAAAACCCTACATGCTCACCCACCAAAATCATAAAACCCACAACATTGAAAGACCATAAATCCTCATCCCCAAAAAAAACTCATAACTATATATCACTCTAACATCAACTAAAAAAACCCATCAACCATGATATCCAAAAAACCAACATCCCTATACCCCAAAAAAACCTTCAACCCTTACCTAAAGAAAACCATAAACCCTTATCCCAAAAATACACTCAACCATTATCCCAAAAAAATCATCAACCCTCCCCCTAAATTCCCCACATCCCTCCTCCACAAGAAATAATCTACCCATGACCCAAAAAACTCTCAACAATTATCCTAGAAAAACACTGAACACATAGAAAAATACAACTCCTAAACCCATAGCCACAAAACCTAGATCCCCTATCCGCAAATATTCTAAAAACCTCAGTCCAAAAAATTTCTAAAACTACGTCCCCAAAAAACCCTAAACACCTTGCCCCAGAAAATCTTGAACCCCCATCCCATAAAACCATGTACCCTTAGACACATTTAACCCTCATCAATGAAAAACAATGAACCCTCAGAAAAAGTAAAATATAACCCTCATCCATAGAAAACCCTAATCCCTTTTAAGCAAAAAACCATGAACCCACAAACCCAAAAATTCATATAACCTCTACCCCAAGAAACACTGAAACTTTATGTCAAAAAATACCCTGAACCCATCTCTATAAAAAAACATGAAACTCATCCAAAAAAACATAAACCTAAACCCCAATAAGTCATAAACCCTTGATCCCAAAATAAAATGAATGCACAACTAAAAAAACTCTAGACCTTTCCCCCAAGAAAAAATTCCACCCATATCCACAAATACCCATAATCGATTTTTACCAAAAAAACACTAAATCCTTAGGGTGAAAACCACTAAACCCACCCCAACAAAACACTCAACCGTCATAACTAAAACACCCTCAATCCTAAAAACCAAAACAACCCTCAACAACCAGCCCCAGAAAACCCAAAACCCAAAATACCATGTAAACTGTCAACCCGTTGTAATAAAAAAAACCCAACCCATATATAAACAACAAAAACCCCAAAAAACTCATCCCTAAAAATCTCATAAACATTGACCCTATAAAACCTGTGACCCTTAGTCCCAAAACACATTAAACCTTACTTTAAATATTCCCTGGAACCTCATCCCTCCAAAACCCTCATCCCTCATCCCAAAGTCCACTTAACTATCATCCATAAAAAATCCCCAATTATTAGCCCCAACAAAATGATCAACCCTCGTCCCCCAAAATACCATCAAACCATATCCCAAATAAGGCCTCAACCAAATAAAACAAAAATAACCATGAAAAATCAACCCCAAAATAATCTAAACTCTTGGCCCCAAAAAATCTCAACCCACAACCACAAAAATTGTCAACTATCAGCCACATAAATCCACAAACACATAGACCTGAAAAGCCATACACTCTCATCCCCCAAAAAAACTGACACACTCAACCACATGAATCCCTAAACCCAAAACCCAAAACCCAAAACCATCACCACTAAAATATAGTCAACCCTAGTCCCAAAAACACTAGCACCTTATCAATAAAGAATCTCATCCCACATTCCAAAAAAACCCCTCAAAAACAATCCTCAAAATTCCATAAATCCTCAACCCCCAAAAAACATCAACCAAATGCCCCGATAAATTTTCATCCCCCATCACTAAAAAACCCTCAACCCTTATCTCATCCCCAAAAATACCTTAATCCTCATCCCCAAAAAATGATGAACCGACGTCCTTAAATAAACACTAAACCCTAAACACCAAAAACCCCTAGACAAACAACCCCAAATTATCATCAACCCTTAGACCTAGAAAACCCTCATGAATTAAAATAAAAAACCTCAATCCTTATCCTTAAAAAAACTCAACCCATAGCCTCAAAAGAACCTAAACCCTCATCCCAAAAAAACACTCAACCATCATCCACAAAAAAATCCTATATCACTAACAAAAAACCCTAATCCCTAAACCTAAAAAAACCCTCAATGCTAAAAATAACTAAAATATAATCCCAAAAAACCATGAACCATCCACCCACAAAACCCTTAACACTCGACTAATAAAACTATAAAACCATACCTTGAATATTCATTAAACAAAGATCCCACAAACAACATAAACTATCGTCCTCAAAAAACTGAAAAACTCATCCCCAAAAAACCCTCAACCCTCATCCCCCAAAAAACCCTCAATCCTCAACCCAAAAATAACCTCAACACTCATCCTAAATAACCCATAAACCCACATCCACAAAAAAACCCCCACACTCATACCATGAAAACCATAAACCCATTAACCAAAAAATACATTATACATAACAAAAAAATGAAAAATTCTCATCCCCAAAATACCATAAAATCTCAACCCCCACCCCCCCTAAAAAACCCTATAACATCATATTGAATAATATTTAATTCTTCAGTGCCCAAAAAAACCATAAAACCTCAACCCCAAAAATAAAAAAACAATGCATCCATAATATTACAAATGTCCTCATCCCCAAATGACCAATAACCCTCAGACACAAAAAAATTCATATACCTTCAACTCTAACATTCCATAAACACAAATCCAAAAAAAATATAATTCCTCACCCGTAAAATCCCTAATCCCCCATCCACAAAATAACCAAAACCACCACCCCAAAAATCCTATACCCTCAACCCAATAAAACCAAAGACCCAATTCTTCAAAATACATAGAACATCTTTCCAAATAAACTAAACATTACATCTCAAAAACCATAATCCTTTCTCCCACGAATACCATGAACCCTATTCACCAATCAATACTTAACCCTTATCACAAAGAAACCATGATCCATCAGATGAAAAAAATCCATTCACCCTTAGCCCCAAAAAATCCTAATCCCTGATCCCAAAAAACACTACATCCAAATCCTAAAAAAAACCCTATAACTTAATAGGAAATTTTTTTTAACACTCATCCCCAAAAAATTATAACAACTTATTACCAAAAAATAATAAACCATCAACCGTAAAAAACTAAATACCTCATCCATAAAATACATTGAACATAAACACTAAAAACTCTCAACCTGATTCCTTAAAAAACTATAAACCCCCTTACCCAATATAACCTAATCACTCATCCCCAAATAAGCCTAAACCCTAATCCCCATAAAACACTCAACTCATAGTCTAAAAACCCTCAACCATTTAACACAAAAAACCCTCAACCCTCAACCCTCCAAACACTCAACCCACAACCACCAATAACCCACAAACCTTGTCACGAAAAACCATCATCCATCATCTTAGCCACAAAATACTCTAAACCATCATCCCAAAAAATTCACGAACCTTATGAACCCCCCCCCCCCAAAACCTCATCCCCAAAAAATCATGAAATGTTAGCTCCAAAAAATACTCAACCATCATCTGCAAAAAACACTCAACACATAGATTAAAAATTAATTATCTTTCATCCCCAGAAAACAATACTCAATAAGCCTAAACAACCTTAAACCCTTAGACCCAAATACTCTCAACACACATCCCCAATAAACACACAAACTATATCCTCTATAAAACAACAACCTATAGCCAAAAAAACATTAAATAATAAACCCAATTAATCCTAAACCCTCGACCACCAAAAGAATGCAAATATCATCCCCAAAAAACCGTTAACCATCAACTACAAAATAATATAAACCATAAACCCCATGAAACCCTAATAACACATCACTAAAACTCTGAACCCTAATCCCTAAAAAACCGCTAACTCAAAAAACCATGATCTCATATTCTAAAAAAAACACCCACCACTAAGAAACCATCAACCATCTGCCCCAAAAACAAATTTAACCATTATTCACAATGAACCATTATCCTAAATCAACAAGAAACCTAAAACCATATCCCAAAAAAGCCTCAACCAGTACCTAATCCCCAAAAATACCGTTAAATACAACCACAAAAATATGTGATCCCTAATATCTTGAAAACATTTTACCCTATTCCCTAAAAAACCCCCAAACACATACCCATAAATTCTCTGAACTGTTATCACCAAAAGCCAACAAAATAATAAAAATCTACCATAATCCATAAAAACACTCAACCCTGATTTCCCAAAAAACCTTAATCCCTATTCCCTAAAAAAACCATCATACACAAAAAACCTCAACCCATTACCCTATTAAACCCTTAACCCTTAACCACAAAAAACCCTCAAACATAAACATAGAAAACCCGAAACCCATTCCATAAAACCTTCATACCATCACCCAAAAAATATATTATCCATCAGCCACAAAATCCCAAAATTCATTTCTTGAAAAACATAAAACCTACAGCTCCAAAAACCCTATACACTCATCCACCCAAAACTATAAAACATCATCCCCCAAAACACCCAATACTCAACTCCAATAAACAGTGATCCCCCATCCCCAAAAACCCTTAAACCATATACCAGAAACCCATCAGAACTATTCCTAATAAATCCATAATGCCTCTTCCATAGGAAACAAACAACATTTATCCAAAAAAAATACAATTCCCTTAAATACCAAAAAAACCATAACACTCATAAAAAACCTTAAACGCTCATCCCTAAAATACCCAAAAATCTTATACACAAAAAATGAAAAATTGTCATACAAAAAAACTAAAATCCATCAGCTGTAAACATCCCTAAACCCTAAACCCCTCAAACAATAATCATCCCTACAAACTCACGAACCATCTCTCAAAAAAACCCTTAACCCTCCAAATCAACAAACTGTATACCCTCAACCCTGAAAAACCCTAAACACCCGACATAGGAAAACATAAACCCTAATCCCTAGAATCACATAGTCCCTCATTCCCAAAATATCTTAAACTACTATAAAAAATAAAATCCTTATCACTAAAATCATTGAACCCCCACCCCCAAAAAACCCATGTTCGGCCTTAAAAACCATAAACAATTGAGCGAAAAAAAACATATACTCTTATCCCCACAAACCCCTAAACCCTTGGAACCAGAAAACCCAAAACTCTCACCCTCACAAACAATAAACCCATATCCCCAAAAAACCGAAGACCCTCATCCCAAAAAATCTCTAAACCTTCAGCACTAAAAAAACCCAAACTCTAAACCCTATGAAACCCTAATACCATAGTTCCATAAATACCCACACCATTTTTGAAAAACATATACCCTCATCTCTAAAACACTAAACCCTCATCCCTAAAAAATTCTCAACCCTCTAACCCTAAAATTTCCCAAACCTCATCCCTAGAAAACACATAAACCTCAGCCCAAAAATACTACCAAACCTCACCACCAAAAACACCCTAAATGTCAGGATTATGAAAACCTAAATCCTTATCCTAAACAAACCCTAAACCCTTATACCAAAAAACCATCAATCCAAAACCCCCAAAAAACCCAATACCCTATTCCAAAATAAACCATGATCCCTCATCCCCAAACAAATTATGAAACCTCGCCCCAAAAAACCCCAAATCCTCACCCCATTAAAAACCCTAAACCCTAAACCCTAAAAAACTAGGAAACATAAAATATAAGAAACATAAACCCATATCCCAAAATACCCAGAAATATCTTTCCAAAAAATCAATGAACCCTCAACCCCAAAAAACCATGAAACCTAATCTCAGTAAACCATGAACCCTTAGCCACAAATAAACTCTACTCCCTCATTAGAAAAAATCGTAAAACATCACAATTAAATTCCCTAAACCATAATACATAAAAAATATTAAAACATAGATAATAAAATCCATAAACCCACAACCCCAAAAAACCATAAACCCAAATCCTATAATTTCTGATCACTCAGCCAAAAAAAGTACATTTCTGATACCCTAACAAACCATGAACCTTGTACCCCATAAATCATAGAACCCTCAGCCTCAAAAAACCATGAACCATCATCCCCATAAAACATGAATACTCATCCCCAAAAATCCTTGAACCCTCTAAACCAAAAAACATGAACCCTATGCCCCAAAAATACATAATCCCTAAACCCCATTAAAATATAAACTGGCATCCACATGAAACCATAATAAATCATCCCCAAAATACAATAACCCCAGCCCCAGAAACCCTAAACCATCAAATCTCAAAAACCATTTACCCCAAAACACAAAAAGACTAAACCATGATCGATAATGAACCATCAACCCCCATCCCTAAAAACCCTCAAGGTTAAGAAAGAACCCACATACCAAAACAAAAATAATCACCTGACCATCATCCCCCCCAAAAAACACAAAACCATCAACCCACAAAATGATCAACTCCCATCCCAAAAAACCCTCTAATAATAGAAATAAACATCGCTCACCTCTCTGACCATAAAAAAATTTAACCATAAACCCAAAAAACCACATAAAACTGAACCGAAAATCCTCCTCTATTATCCTTAAAAACTATCAAACCTCATACCCAAAAAAACCCTTAACAACCAGACCCAAAATTCCATAATCCCCAATCCAAAAACACCATATTCCTCAACCAAAAAAATACTTCAACCCTAATCTCAAACAAAACTAAACCCTATACAACAATAAAAAACACAATCCACTACCCTTAAAAACCCAAAATCCTTATCACCCCAAATCCAAAAAACCTCCTACCTAATGAACCAAAAACCCTTACCACCCAAAACCATAAACTCAAATACTCATAAAACACTAACAAATCAACAAAAAAATTCAAAATAACCCTCATTATAAAATAAATTATAAACCCTCAACCCAAAACATTTTAT
Organism: Viscum album; assembly: GCA_963277665.1. Classification (NCBI taxonomy): domain Eukaryota; kingdom Viridiplantae; phylum Streptophyta; class Magnoliopsida; order Santalales; family Viscaceae; genus Viscum; species Viscum album. The sequence goes on from OY728137.1 coordinate 585,022,700, forward strand.
CTCTTCCTCAATAAACCATAAACTGTAATCAAAAAGAAAAACCTAAACCCTCATCCCCAAAGAATCCTAAAACCTCATCCCAAAAAAACCTAAAAAATAATCCACTAATAATCATAAACCCTTAACCCAAAAACCATGAACCAAATATATAAAATCCTTAAACCCTCATCATATAAAAACCCTAAACCCCCTTCCTCAGAAAACCTTAAATCTCACCCCAAAAAAACTAGAAACTCCCTTCCCCCAAAAACTCAAAACCCACTTCCCTAAAAAAACTCTATACCCCTATTCTAAAATCCTCTAAATTCGTGACTGAAAACAACCTTAAACCCTATTTCCAAAAAAAACTCTGAACCCTCAACCTAAAAAACTCAAAGAACTAAAACCTTAGCTATAAATATAACTGAACTATTAGACCCAAAATCTGTAAACCCTCATTACATAAAACACAAAAACCCAAATCCCTATATACTCAAAAACCATCATCCTAAAAAATCCTATACTGACTTTCCCAAAAAAAACCCCAGACACTCATTCCAAAAAATCTAAATCACTCATACCCAAAAAACCCATACCCCATATCCCTAAAAATACTAAAACTCGTCCAAAAAAACCTTGAACACTTTTACAAAAAACCCCGAATCACTCATACACAAAAATATCCTATTAATCCCGGACAAATCATCTTCCTTAAGCCAAAAAAATTCCCCCAAACACTAGAACATAAAAAAACTAAACCCTCATACCCAATAAAACCATAACCCCTAGCCACAGATGGCCCATTACCCAAAGTCCAAATAATTCCTCAAACATCACTCCTAAAAATCATGCATCCATTATCTCCCCAAAAACCCTCAAACCCCAGCCCAAAATTACCATAAACTATTATCCCCATAAAAACCTTATACTAAAATTCCAAAAAATAACTCAAACCTTGTCACCCAAAATCATTCTGCCTCATCCACAAAAATCATCAACCTTCAATTCCAAAAAACCCCTCAACACTCAGACCTAGAAAACTCTCAAACCTCATTCATAGAAAACCCTAAAGCCCAGTCCACAATACCCTCAACCCTCAGCATTATAAAAAATAAACTCCCATTCACACATGAAACCCACAACCCTCATCCACGAAGAAAAACTCAACTCACAACCTAAAACACCCTCAATCCTCAGTGCCAAAAAATAGTCAAACCTCATCTATAAATGAACCACAAACTTGATCCAAAAAAATCATCAATGAAAAATAAAAACTCATAAACCCTAATCCCTAAAAAACCCCAAACAACAGCTACTAAAACACATAATCCCTCAGTCCTAAAAAATTCCCAACACTAATCCCAGAAAACCTTAACCCTCTACCAAAAGAAAAATTAGCATCTACTCCACAATAAAAAGTAATCCATCATCCATAAAAAAACCTAAACCATCATCCAAAAAACATTCTCTACCCTCATCCCAAAAAAAACAATAAACCCTGATTCCCAAGGAATCCCAAAACTCTTAACCCCAATAAACACTAAACCCTTATTGGAAAAAAAGCATAAAAATTTATCCCCTTGAAATGATAAAAATCATCCCCAAAAAACCCTAGAAGAAGATCCCAAGATACCCTTAACCCTTTATCCCAAAAAATTCCCAACCCATACCCTAAAAAACCCTTTACACTCATACAAAAAACCCATTAACCCTCAACCATTGAAAACACTCAATCCTCATCCCCAAAAAACCCTCAAACATAAAAAAAACATCACACTTCAGCCTTATAAATACCTTAACTCTAATACCAAAAATACCATCAACCCTCATCCTAAAAAATCATAAACTCTTATGAAACAAAACCCCAAATCTTAACAAAAATACCCTAAACGCTCAGACCACTAAAATATAAACCCTCCTCCCATAAAAATATACGAATGATCTCCCGAAAAAAATAATAACCCCTCATCCAAAACAACCTAGAACCCCAACCCCTAAAAAACAAAACCACATCCCCAGAAAACCATGAACTACCATCCTGAAAAAAACAAAGAATCCTTAGTTCGTCAAAACAATGAACCCTAAAACAAAAAGAAACCCTAAACCCTTAGACCTAAGAAACCTTAAACCCTATAACATAATAAAACCTGAAACAATCATCCCCAAAAAACCATGTACCCTGAACTTCAAGAGAAACTTGAACCCTCAAACTCAAAAAATCCTGGACAGTCAATCCCGAAAAAACCTAAACCTGCAGCCCCAAATAAACCCCAAAGGCATATCTTTAAAAACTCTGGTCATACATCCCAGAGAAACCATGAAAACTAAAACTCAAAAAACCGAAAAACATGACCCCTAAAACACCTTGAACCCTTATCCCCAAAAAACCCTAAACACTCTACCCAGAAAAAACTAAACCATAAGCCCAAACAATCCGTGAACCCAAAATCGAAAAAATTCTTAATCAGAAAACAACATAAAACCATAAACCCCTAGCACTAGGAAACCCTAATACATTATCCCTAATAAAACACTAAAACCCTATTCCCAAATTACCCAAAAAAACATATCTGCTAAAACTCAGAAATCCCCATCATTCAATATATATAAACTATCATTCCCCAAAAAACCTCAACCTACATCCCAAAATAACCGACAACCCTTATCCCCTAAAATACCCTCAACTCACTGCCACCAAAACCCTAAAAAATATACCCCCCAAAACACTCAACCATCTTCCCAAAAAAACCACAACAATGTTACAAAAAAAAAATATCAACCCTCGGCCCTAGAAAACACTCCACCCAAATCCACAAAAAACCCTCATCCCCCAAATACAAAAAAAATCAACCCTCAGTCCAAAAATCCCTTCAATCCTCATTCCCTAAAAACCCTCCACCTTTACCCACAAAAAAACTTTAAAACACTACCATGAAATCCCTCAACCCAAATACCCAAAAATCTATAAATATTTCCCAAAAAACCCTAAACCATCATTTAGAAAATCCCCTCCACACAGAACACCCGAAAAACACTAAACAATCTTCCACAAAAAATTCTCAACCCACTACCCCAAAAAACTGATAACATTAGCACTAAAAAACCCAAGAACCCCATCCCATCCAACCATAAACCAACATCTGAAAACAAAATAATTTCTTATCCCTATAAAATAGTGAACCATAAGCCCAAAAACACTAAAATCTCACCCGAAAAATTTGAAAACTCCATAAACCCACAAAAAAACTTGAACCATAATTCCAAAAAAATACATAAACCCTCATCCTCAAAAAAAATTAAACCATTATCCAAAAAATTTCTAAAAACAAATACTGAAAATATCCAAGTCCCCCATCCTGGAAACTCCTAGAGACTCCTCCTCAAAAAATATTAAACCGTCATCCACAAAAATCCCTAAACCATCATCCGAAAAAACCCTAAATTCCATTTCCCAAACAATTATATACATTAACACCCAAAACACAATAAACCATTAATCCCAAATAAATCCCCAAACTATCATCCCCAAAATACACTAAAGTCATTTCCCAAAAAACTCTAAACCATGAGCCTTGGAAATACCGTAACCATCGACTACAAAAAACACCCAACCCTCACCCTGAAAAAATACTAAACCATCTTCCTTAATCAACCCTAAACCCTCATCCCCAAAAAACCCCTAAATCCTTAGCCACAGTCAACTAAAAACAACCAACCCCAAAGAACCCTAATCACCCAGCTCTATAAAATCATAATTCCCCAACGCCAAAAACCTAAACCCACAATGCAAATAAAACAAATCCATGATACCCAACATCCCCTAAACCCTCATCCATATGATAAACATAAACCCACAACACTAAAAACCCATAAAACCTCAACTACATAAATATCTAAACATTCAACCCTGGAAAACAATAAACCCAAATCCCCAAAAAACCATAGACCAAAGCCAAAAAACCATGATCCCTCAACATAAAAAACATTAAACCACCTATACCCAAAAAAATATCATCCAAAATGATGCTGAAAACCTCTTCCCCAAAACGTCCACAACACTCACCCCCAAAACACCTTCAACCCTCATCCTTGAAACACCCTCAATCCTCATCTCTAAATAAACCTCATCACCCAGCCCCAAAAACCCTGAAACCTCATCCAAAAAACACCCTCAACCCTCATCCCCAAAATACCCTCAACCCTCATCCCTAAAAATCACAAAAAAAATTGGTCCAAAAAATCCTAAACCATCATCCCAAAAAAACTCAACCATTTGACCCAAAAAACCATCAAACCATAGCACAAAAAAAACCCTCAAACCACAACACCCCCAAAACCCACACCCTCATCCCCAAAAAAAATCCAAAACCATAAACACCATAAAAACCTCAAGCAATGGACCAATAATAACATTAATCCATGGTTATAAAAACCCTCAACCCACAACGACCAAAAAAACACACAAATTTCATCCCTAGAAACCCCTAAATCCTCTTCCCCACAAAAAAACTCAACCCTCAGCCCCAAAAACTCTACAACCATCATCCCCCAAACCCATAAACCATCAACCCCCAAAAAACCTTAACCCTAAACTCTAAAAATACATCCCTAATTCCCAAATGAACATCAATACTCCTTCAAAAAAAATCTCAACCTTCTGCACTAGAAAAACATGAACCCTTAGCATTAGATTCCCTCCAACCACTGCCCCAAAAATTATTCAACCCTAAACCACAAAAAATGTCAATCCCTCAACCCCATTCAACAATAAACCCTATGGGCCTAGATAACCCTTATCCCTCATCCCTATGAAACTCTAATTTCTCAGACCCAAAAAACCATCAACCAATATCCTTGAAAAATCCTCAATCCTCATCCCCAAAAAATCCTCGTCACACATATCCCAAAAAACCCCACAACACATATCCCCAAAAACCCTCAACCATAATCCATAAAAATTCTCAATACATAGACCACAAATACCCTCAAACATTATATATATAAAAAATCAACAATCTTCCACAATTAACCATATACCCTCATCCTTACAAAACCCACAACCTTCATTCCCAAGAGACCCTTAATTCCAAACACCAAAAAACTATTACCCACACAAAATATCAAACCCTAGGCCTGAAAAACACAAATACCTCAACCAAAAAAAACCCTTAATCCTTAAGACATGAAAAACAAATGCCCTTAGAATGAAAAATACATCAACACTAATCTTGAAAAAATAATCAACCCTGTTCAATAAAATCCTCAACACAGAACCCCATGACATCCAAAGCACTCAATAAAAAAAACCTAAAAAATAAAAACACAAACACCCTCAATCCCTAGACCCAAAAAACAACAACACTCATCCCCATAAAACCATCATCCCTAATCCCCAAAATACCCTCAACCCTCAACTCAAAAACAAATTAAACACTCAAGAAAAAATAACACTCAACTAGTATCCATAATATACATCAACCCTCAACCATAAAAAACCCTCAATCCTCATACCAAAATAACCACAAACCATCAGCACAAAAAAACCCTCAAAACTCAACCCAAAAAATACTCCTCAACAATAACTCTCATCTCCCATCCATAAAATCCCTTAACCCTCATCCCCAAAATAACCTCAATTCTCAGCCTCAATAAAACCAAAAAATGAATCCTGAAAAAACCATGAACCATATGCCCAAATGAACTTTCCTCCCTCATCCCCAAATACACCCTCAACCGTCATCCCCCAAAAACCCTCAACCCACATTACCTTAAAAATAGCATCCCTCAAACTCAAAATATTCTCAACCCTTAGTAACAAGAAACCCTAAAACCTTATGCCTAAAATCTCCCTTAACCCAAATCCATAAATAAACCGTCAAGCATCATTTCCAAAAAAACACTCATCCATCCACCCAAAAATACCTCAACCATCAACCCAAAAAACCCATAAAACCTAAATAATAAAAATCCTAAAACATCATACCTAAAATACCCTCAACCCATATCCCCAAAAAACCCACATCCCACGGTCGCATATATCACTCAACCCTCATCCTGAAAAACCCACCAATCCTCAACCACAAAAAACCATCATCCCTCAGCTCCGAAAATCCTCAAACTCACATCCCCAAAAAGATGACAACACTCATATCTAGGAACCTTCAAACCTAATCCCTAGAATACCTTCAACCTTTATCTAACAAAACCCTCAAAGTGAGCCTCGAATAAATGTAAACCCTCAGCCACAAAAAACCCAAAACCACCACTCCAGTGAATCCTCAACCCTCATCCCCCAAAAATAGTTAAGCCTCACCCCCAAAAAAACACTAGACCTACATCCCCAAAAATACCCTCTTCACTTAGGTCCCCAAAACACATGTACCCTTTTCCCCATACAAACCCATAACCCTATTCCATGTAAAACCATCAACCCCCATCCCAAAAAAACCTATATACATTTACCCCAAAAATACTCAACCCCAAAACAGCCACAGAACTCATCCCTAAAAAACCATAAAATCCTGTCCCTAAAAAAACCCCATCCCAAAAAAACCCTAGACCCCATCATAAAAACACCACCAACCCTTAGTCCAAAAATCACCTAAACTCTCATACCTATTAAATCCTAATCCATTACCTCCCAAAAAAACCTAACTCATCTTCACATAAAACCCCCATTTCATCTCCGAAAAACCCTCAATAGATAGACCAATAAATCCCATATCCATCGTGATCTATGAAATCTAGAACCCTCAGAACCTAAAATCCTAAAACCCTGAACCCAAAATAAAACTGAACTCCCATCACAATAATTACCTAAACCCTTTATCACATAAACCAATAAACAACTAATCACAAAATGTCATAGACCAAAATCCACCAAAACCCAATACCCTTACCACCAAAATAATAAAAACCTTCATCCCATTAAATCATTAAGAACTCTTACCCAAATTAACATAAACACCAAAACCTATGACACCCTAATCCATCATCCCCAAAAAACCCTAAACCGTCATCCGAAAGAAATCTTAAATCCTTATCCCCTAAAATATTAACTTTTGTCCCCAAAAAAACCCTCATCCATGAAAATCCCCAAATCCACAGAACCAAAAAACTATAAACCCTAATAACAATATAACACTGAACCCTCGACCGAAAAAAATCATTACACCAAAACCCTAAACACCCCTAAACACTAACCCTTAAAATACCCAAAAAACTTCATCCCTAAAAAATCACTAAACCCTCTATCCTAAAAAACCTAAAACATTATACCTAATAAACCATAACCCTCAACACCAAAGATTCCTAAACCATAATCCCCCAAAACCCTAAACTTTTAGCCCCCAAAAACCCTACCCCATCAAAACCACAAAACTATTAAATCTATTCCCCAAATAACAATAAACCATCAACCCAAAAAATCCCCTAATGTATCATTACTAGAAAATATTAATCCCATGAAACTAGAAAAAAATATAACCTCTTCCAATGTAAACCCTAATCCTTCAGCCCTAGAAAGCACTAAACCCTCATCCATAGAAAATCTTCAAAACATATCCCCATAAAACAAGATACTCTCATCCCCAAATTAACGTAAAATATTTTTCCACAAAAAAAAACCCATAATCCATAGAAAATGATATACACTCATCCAGAGAAAACCCTAATCCCTCTGCCCTAAGAAGCCCTAAACCATCATCTCTAAATAAACCAAAGACATCATCCCCAAAAAACAAACGCAACCCCCATAAAAACCTAAAACATAATCCCCCAAATACCAAAAGTAATAATCATTAGAAAACCTGAACTCACATCCCTAGAAATCCCTAATCCCTAATCCTCATGAAAACCATAAACCCTCATCCTCAATAAACCTATACCCTCAGAACCTGAAATCCCTAAACAAAGATAAATAAAGAATCATAATCCATAAACCCTACAAAAATAAAAATCCCTACCACCAGAAAACCCAGAACACTTATTCTTAAAAAATATCTTTCCAAGAAAACACTAAACCCATTTCCCTAGAAAACCCTAAACACATATACTTTAAAACCCTAAAACCTACACCTCTGAACACACCATACCCATATGTCTATAAAATCCTAAACAATCATATTGAGATAATCCTCATACATGAGCCCTAGAAAAACCAAGACCCTTATCCCCAGTAAATAACAGACTCTTAAATGTTAGCCTAATAAAACCTTAATCCCAAGTCCACTGAAAAACTTATACCATCATCCCTGGAAAACACTAACCTTCATCCCCATTAAACCCTAAATAAAATATCACCAAAAAAAACCCATAACCATTATACCTATAATTCCCTAAACCATCATCCCTAGAAAATACTAAACCCCCATCCCTAGAAAACCCTAAAACCATGGATCGAAAAAGACAAAAAAATCCCCAAATGAAGAAATTCATAAACCATCATCCTTATAAGACTCTAAACCCTCTTCCACAAAAAAACTAAACCCTATTCCCCATAAAACACTAATGTATCATCCCATGATAAAAATAAACATACATCCCCAGAAAACCATACCCACTTTGCTTCTAAAAACCGTAAATTATCATACCTAGATAATACTTAACCAAAATCCCCAAAATACCTAAAACCGCATCCCTAAAAAATACTATACCCATATCCCAAAAAAACTATATGCACATATCCCCATAAAACCCTAAACCCTTATCATCAAAATACCATAGACCCTCAAATCCATAATACCCTAAACCGTCTGATCTAAATAAATGTATAACATTAGCCACCAAAAACCATAAACAATTGGCCACGGAATACCTAAACCCTTATCCCCAGATATCACTAAAGCCTTATCCACAAAAAAAAATTAAATTTATATCCCTAGAAAACCATAAATTTTAATCTATAGAAAACCCTAATCACTGAATCCTAGAAAACCTTAATCCCTAAGGACCAGAAAACCCATAAATCCTTAGGCCTAGAAAGTCTAAAATTTTCATCACAAAAAAATCTATGCACTTATCCCATGAAAACCCAAAACCCATATACCTAAGAATCCATAAACCAACCACTCTATAATATCAAAAACACTAATCCTAGAAAATCCAAAACCCTTATATCTAGAAAACCCTAATCTCTCATCGAAAAATTACCATAAACCAAAAGCACCTAAAATGTGTAAACCCCCATCACTAGAAAACTGAAAACCCTCATCCTCATAAAATACTATATACAATCCCTAAAATATTAAACAATGTACCCTAGAAAAAAAATAATCCTACAGACCTAAAATCACGTAAACCCTCATCCCCATAAGACTGTAAAAAATCTGTACCAGAAATACATAAACCATCAATCAGAAATACCATAAACCCCCATCCCTAGAAAACAATAAAACAACATCAATAGAAAACGTTGAACACCCATTCATAGAAAACCATAATCCATCATTCATCTAAAAACATAAAAATTAAACCATAGAAAAACCAAAATCCCCATCCCCATTAAACCCTAATACCCCATCCCCAGAACACTCTTAACCATCATCCCTTGAAATCCCTATATCCATAGACCATGAAACCCCTAAACTATAAGACCTAGAAAATCATAAACCCTCATCCTTAGAAAACCGTAAATTCTCATCCCTAGAAAACCATAAACCCTCAACCCCATAATAAAATAATCCCTCATCCCCATATCATCAGAATACATCAGCTACATGGAGCACAAAATTGTTTTCCCTATAAAACATTAAACAATAACAACAACAAACTTGTACCCTCATTCACAGAAAATCTAACCCCTCGATAATTGAAATAACAAAAATCAAAACCATTAAAATGCATTTATATTTATCCCATAAATCCTTAATATCTCATCCCTAGAAAATAGTGAACCGCCGTCTCCATAAAACCCTAAACCCTTAGCCCCAAAAAACCCAGACCTATAGTCCTAAAAACCCATAAACCCTCATCGCATGAATACCCTAATCAACCCTACCTATAAAAATATAATTTTAAATCCATAGAAATCCATAAACACTCATCACTTGAAAAACCTAAACTCTCACCAATAGAAAATCCTAAACCCTTATCCCCAAAAAACCTAAACCCTCATTCTCAAAAAACCATAAAACACAATCCATAGAAAACCCTCAACATAGAAACAATAAAATCCCTTATCCTGAAAAAACCATAAACCCTTATCAGCTAAAACCCTAAACCATCACCCATAAAAAACACAAAATTAGTATAATAAAAAACCAAAACCCTCATCCCCCCAAAACCATAAGCCCACTTCCCAAATAAAACCTTTAACCTCAACCATATAAAATCGAAAAACCTCATCCCCATTAAAACCCTAAACCCATATCATTAATAGATACTAATCTCGAGGGTTATTGGTTTTGGGGGGGTGAGGGTTATGTTTTTTCTAGGGATTGAGGTTTATGGCTTTCTATAGCTAAGTGTTTATGGTTTTTTGGGATAAAGGGTTTAGGGTTTTTGGGGACTTCGGGATTAGGGATTTTGGTGATATTGGATTATATTTTCCCAGTACATGGGGATTAGGGTTCTGAGAGGATGATGATCTAAGGTTTTATGGGGATTATTATTAAGGTTGATTTGGGAATAAGGGTGTCGGTTTTTGGGGGATTGGGGTTTAAGGTTTTCTAGGGATATGTGTTTAGGGTTTTATGGGGAAGATGATTTATGGATTTATATGGCTAAGTGTTTAGCGTATTTTGGGGCTATGATTTTAGGGTTTTTAGGGAATAGGGATTTACAGTTTTCTAGGTATGAGTATTTGGTATTATATGTGTCTGATGGTTTAGGGTTCTATAATTCTATGGGTTTATATTTTTCTTGGGATGATGGTTTAGGGTTTTCTTTGGTTGTGGGTTTGTGTTTTATATGGTCAAGTGTTTTGGGTTTCTCTTTGGGTTGTTTAGGGTTTTATTAGGTTTTGGGTTTAGGGTTTCTTATGGTCATGAGTTTAGGGTTTTGAGGGGATAAGGGTTTAAGGTTTTTTGGGGTAGAGGTATTAGGATTTCTTGGGGATGGCCATTTATGAATTTATGGGGATGATGATTTATGGTTTTCTAAGGCCAAGTGTTTAGTATATTCTTTGGTTGAGGGTATAGAGTTTTATAGGGCTTAGGATTTAAGGGTTTATAGGGCCAAGGGTTTAGGGTTTTTTTGGCTGAGGGATTACAGTTTTATAGGGATTAGGGTTTAAGGGTTTCTGTGGATCTCTGAGGGTTTAGGCTATTATGGAGATGATGGTTTAGTGTTTTTTTGGGCTGAGGGTTTAGTTTTTTTATGTCCAGAATGTTTGGTATTATTTGTGGTGGAGGATTTATGTTTTATTGGTGTAGAAGGAATATGGTTTTTTAGGCGATGATATTTCATTTTTTTAGGGAAATAGGGTTTATCATTTTTTCATTAGATGGGATTTGGATTTTTGGGGATGTAGGATTAGGTTTTTTTTAGAGATGTGGGATTAAATATTTTATGAGCTATCATATTTAGGTGATTTGTGGGTGGGGGTTTGGGGTTATTCTTGGATGTGGGTTTAGAGTTTTTTTTTGGATACGTGGATTTGGGTTTTTGTGGGGCTAAAGGATTGGAATATTTCGTTTCTGTGGTTTTAAGGGTTTATTGTTTTGAGGGTTTTGTGTTTTTTTGGGCTATGGGTTTAGTTGTTTTTGGGCTGAGGGTTTAGTGTTTTGGGGGATAAGTGTATATGGTAATTTGGTGTAATGGTATTAGGGTTATTTGGGATTTAGTTTTAGGGATTTTTTGGGTTCAGAGTTAAATTTTCTTAAAGATGATGGTATAATGTTTTTTGGGTCTCATGGTTCAAGGTATTTGGGGCCATTGTTTTTTGGTTTTTTTTTTGGGTTTATGGTTTAGGGTTATTTGGGATGAGGGTTTCTATTTTTTTAATCTTATTATTTAGGCATGTATGGGAATGAGTGTTTAATGTATTTTAGGGGTAGTCGGCTTTGTTATTTTGTGGATTAGGGTTACAGATTTTCATATAAGAGTTCATTATTTTTTGGGGCTCTGGATTAATGGGTTTTTTTATGCTTGGGGTTCAGTGTTTTTGGGGGTGAGTGTCTAGGTTATATTGGGTCTGTACATTCAAGGTTTTTTAGGGATGAGGGTTCAGTTTTTTTCTAGGATGATGGCTCAAGGATTTTATCGTTCTATGTTTCATGGGTTTGGGGTGAGGGTTTATGATTTTTTGGGATGATGGCTAAGGGTTTTGGGTTATTTTGTGGTGAGGTTTTATGTTTTTGGGGGATCAGTTTTGAGTATTATCATGGTTTGTGGGATCAAGGTTTTTGGTGGCTAAGTATACAATTTTTTTGGGGCTGAGTGTTTATTGTTTATTTTGTATTGAGGGATTATTGTTTTTTTGGGGCTGAGGGTTCAGGGTTTTTGGGGGCTGATCATTTAGTATTTTTTGTGGATGAGGGTCGACTATGTCTTTCGTTATAAATGTTCATGTATTTTTTGGGATAATGGTTTGGTTTTGTGAGTATGGGGGGTTCAGTTATTTTTAAATTGGATTAGGGTGTTTTAGGTTTAGGGTTTAGGGTCTTTTAACTAGAAATTTAGGGGTTTTGGTTTATGTTTTATGGTTTTTTGGTTTCTAGTGTTTAGGGTTTTCTATGAATAATGATTTAGTGTTTTCTATGAATGAGGGTTTAGGGTTCTGAAGGAATGAAGATTTTGAGCTTTTTGGGGATTATGGTTTCCAATATTTTCCTGATGATTGTTTACTATTTTCTTGGATTGGGGGGATTAGGGGTTTTTTTGGGTATTATGGATTATGGTTTTTTGGGGTTTAGGGTTTAGGTATTTTTAGGGATGGGTTCATGATTATTTAGAGATATTTTTTGAGGTTTTTTGTGGGATGGGGGATTGAGGGTCTTTTGGGACTGTGGGATGTGGGATGTGGGTTTTTTGGGGATGAGGGTTTGGGGTTTTTCTGGGAGGATGGATGAGTGTTTCGTGTGATGATGGATTAAGGATTTAGGGTGATTAGGGTATTTTGAGAATTTTTTAGTTGAGGGTTGAAGTTTTTTTGGGGCATATGATTGAGTTTTTTGGGGGATAAGAGTTTATCATTTTTTGGGCATAGTGTTGACGTTTTTTGGGGAAGAATGTTTATAGACTTTTTTGGAAATGTTTGGGTTTGTTTCTATTGCAGTTGGACTATTTTTGAGGGTTGAGGGTTAAAAGGTTTTTGGGGCTTGGAATTTAGGATTTATTAGTGCCTGCTATTGAATTTAATTTTGGGGATTAGGGTTGAGGGTTATGGGGGATTAGAGTAATGTTATTTTGGGGGACGAGGGGTGATGGTTTTTATGGGTTGAGGGTTTCTAAGGGATGATTGTTTAGGGTTTTTTTACTGTTATGGGTTTATGGTTTTTTAGGAATATTGGTTCAGAGACTTTTGGGGATGAGGGTAATGTATTTTTTTTGGGATGAGGTTTTCGGGTTATCTAGGCAGAATTTGTATGGTTTCTTGAGTATTTGGGTAGAGGTACTTTCAGAAAAGGTATTGAGGGTTCATTGGCGATGATGGTAGAGTTTCATTTTTAGTAGAGGGTTGAGATTTTTTTTGTTCGAGGGATTAGGGACATTTTGGTCGAGGTTTCCCAGTATTTGTGGGTGAGGGATCATGCTTTTTTAGGGATGAATGTTCGGTATTTTTTATGGATGATGGTTAAAGGATTTTGGGTATAAGGGTTTAGTGTTTTCAATGTCTATTGGTTTAGTTGTTTTTTCGGCTAAAGGATTAGTGTTTTTTAGGTAAGATGGTTCCGGGATTTTTTTGGAGGAGTGTTCATGGTTATTTTCAATAGAGGGATAAGGGTTTTTTTGGGATGTGAAATTTGGTAATTTTTGGGATGAGGTTTTAAGGTTATTATGATAGTTCTTTTATAGTTAATTGGGACTAAGGGTATATAATTTTTTTCTAAAGAGGTTATTGGGTTTCTGGGGATGATTTTTTAGGGGATTCATGGGTATTTTGAGTTAGGTTTTTTTATGAGGATTGATGGGTTATTGAGAATGAGGGAAGAGGGTTTTTGGGGGTGAGGTATTTAGGGATTTTTGGTGATGTGGATTGACTAATTTATTTGTTGATGGTTTAGAGTTTTTTGGGGATGAGGGTTGAGGTGTGTTTGGGGATTAGGGTATAGGCTTTTGGGGGACTTAGTGTTTAGGGTTGTCAGGCATTGGTGGTTAGGGTGTTTTCGGGATGAGGTTTTTTGGGTTTTTTGTGGATGAGGGATAATGGTTTTTGGGGGATGAGGGTTTAGGAATGTTTGGGTCAGAGAGTTAAGGGTTTAATTTGGATGAGTGTTGAGGGTTTTTTTGGGTGAAGGGGTGGGGGGTTTTCTCAGATAAGGGTTTATAGGTCTTTAAGCTGAGGGTTTTGTGTTTTTTTGGGACTAAGATTTTAATGTTTTATATTATTGAGGGTTCGGGGTATTTCTTATCTTATGGTTTTTGTTATTTTGGGGCTTATGTTTTTGTTATTTTTGTGCTTAGAGTTTATGGTTTTTTGGGTGGAGGGTTTATGGTTTATTTTGGGTTGTATGTTTTGGGGTTTCTTGGGAATGAGGATTTAGGGTTTTTTCAGATAACCATTTGTGGAATATTTTTGTTGAGGTTTGAGAGATTTTTTCAACTAAAGGTTTTGGTTTTTTTATGCTGCGGGTTTTTGTTTTTTGGTGATGATGCTATTGGGATTTTTAGGGTCCAGGTTTTATAGTTTTTTGGCCATTGAGGGATTATGGTTTTTAGCGGTGAAGGTTTCATGTTATTTTCAGGTGACTGTTTTATTTTTTATAGATATGGGGGTTTATCTATTTTGGGTGGTAATAATTTTTCTATTTTTCGGGATGAGGGGGAAGGGTTTTTTTTGGGTGAAGGTTTTTGGTTTTTCCGGCTAGGGGTTTAGGGGTTTTTTTGATGCAGATGGGTTAGGTTTTTTTCAGGGCAAAGTATAATGTTTTATTTGACGATGATGTTTATAGTTTTTTGGGGTAGAAGGTATAGAGTGTTTTGGTGAATATGATTGAGGGGTTTTTTTGTAAATGGGTTGTCGATTATTTTTGGATAATAGTTGATGTTTTATTAGGGTTGATGATTGAGGATTTTTTTGCGACTGACTATGATTGGGTTTATGGGTCTGATAGTTTAGGGATTCTATGGAATTTGGGATCCGGATTTTTTTTTGCTAAGGTTTTTTTTGAAGAGGAGGGTTTGTTGTTTTCTGGGATGTGGGATAACGAAATTTTGTGGTAGATGGTTTAGTGTTTTTTGTGTATGGGATTTTAGGTTTTTTTGGGGGCTAAGGGTTTAGGATTTTTTGCTATTTGGATTTATTATTTTTTGGATATGAGTTTTTTGGTTTTTTGGGGATGGGGGTTAATGGTTTTTATAGGATTGTGGGTTAGGGAGTTCATGGGTGGAGGGTTCATATTTTTTTACTGCAAAGGCTTACTTATTTTGTGTGGCTAAGGGTATAGGGTTTTTTAGGCTAACAGTTTTAGAATTTATGTGATGAGGGATTAGGGTTTTTTTGGGAATGAGGGGTTCGGGTTTTTGGGGGGCAAAGGGTTTAGTGGTTTTTGGGTTATTTATTTATTTATTTTTAGGTATAATGGTTTAGGATCTTTTAGGGATTATGGTTTAGGGGAATTTTTGTGGTCGAGTGGTTTTTTTTAGAGGGGATGAGTGTTTTGGCTTTTGGGGGTCATGGTTTAGGGTTATTTTGGGGAACATGGTTTATGGTTTTTTAGGTATGAGAGTTTATAATGGTGATGGATTAGGGTTTATGGTTTTTTATGATATAGTGTTGTGGTTTTTTTAGGGGTTGATGGTTTATGGTACTTTCAGGTTTAGGGTTTTTGGTTTTTTTTTTTGGATTAGTTTTTTGGGGTTTTTTTGGGCGGAGGAATTTGGGTTTTTTGGATGATTGTTTCGAAATTTTTATGGATTAAAATTTAGGTTTTTGGGGGATATGGGTTTCGGGTTTGGGGGGATGAGGGTTTATGTTTTTATGGAGCTGTGGGGTTACAGTTTTTTGCGGCTGAGGGTTTATGGTTTTTTTGGTTGAGGGTTTATGGTTTTTTGGGGATGAGGTTTTTGGATTTCATGGGGCTGAGTGTTTAGGTTTATTTTGTGTAGCGAATATATATTTTCTTTAATTTAGGTTTTAGGGTTATTTGGGGATAAGGGTTTATGGTACTTTGCGGTGGAGGGTATTGAGTTATTTTGAGCTAAGGGTTTAACATTTTAATATATGTGGTTTTTTGGTTATTTGGAGTTGAGGGTAAGTGTTTTTTTGGATGAATGTATAATTTTTTTTGTTCTGAGGGTCTAGGTTTTTTGGGTCTATGTTATTATGGATTTGTAGGTTTGATTGTTTCAGAATATTTTTGGGTTATGGGTTTAGGGTAATTGGAGCCTAAGGGTTTAGTGTTTTTTGGGATTATTGTTTTATGTTTCTCATGGATGAGTGTTTAGGGACCTTTGTGGATTTTTGTTTAATATTCTTTTAGAATGAGGGTATAGGGTTTTGGTGGGATGAGGGTTTATGGTTTTCTGGGATTGAGGGTTTTGGTTATTGGGGGATATGGGATTAGGGATTTTAGGGTTGATAGTTAAGTGTGTTTTCAACCAAAGGTTATAGGGTTTTTTTGTGATTGATGGTGTATAATTTTTTTGGGTTTGTGGTATTAAGGAATTTTGGGGAAGAGTGTTTAGTTTGTTTGTGGTTGTGTGTTTAGTGATTTTTGGAATTAGTGTCTCAGGTTTTTTTCTGGCTGATGGTTTAAAAATTATTGTGGATCAGGGTTCAAGGTTATTTTGTGGATGTGGGTTTAGAGTTATTTGTTTCTAAAAATTCAGTGATTTTGAGGAAAATGATTTAGGGTTTTATGTGGCTAATGGTTTTGGATTTTTAGGGGCTAAGGGTTATCCATTTTTGGGTTTTAGGGTCTAGAGATTTTATGGGGTATGTGTTTATGGTTTTTAATCAATGTGTGTATAGATTGTTTTGGGGATAAAGGACTAGATTCATTTTATGGATGCATGTTATGGGTTTGTAGGGACTGTGGGATTTGGGTTTTTCAGTGTTGGTTTTTAGGCTTTATTAGGATAGTGATTTTAGGGGTTTTAGGGGATAAGGTTTTATAGTTTTTTGGTGTTAAGGTTGTACTGTTTTTTTATGATAAAGGTTTAGGGTTTTATAGGGATGACAGTTTAGTCTTTCTTAAGGATTATGGATTTTAGGGTTTAGTTTTTTTGGGGGGCTGTGTTTTCTGGGTTCTTTTTATCTAAGGGTTTTGGGTTTTTTAGTGGTGAGGGTTTAAGTTTATTTACGGATGATGGTTTAGGGTAAATTTGGATTAGGGTTTTGGGTTTTTGTTCTGATGGTTTAATATATTTTCGGATGGTGGGTTTTGGGATTTGGGGGGATGAGGGTTTAGAGTTTTCTATTGTTTAGGTTTTAGGGTTTTTTGGGGGCAAAGAATTTAGGGTTTTTTAGGGCTACAAATTTTATGTTTAATTGAGTGTGGGATTAGTGGTTTGGGAGTTGAGGTTTTAGGGATAATTTGGTCTATGTGTTTAGAGTCTTTTGGGGATGAGGGTTTAGGGTTTTTTGGTCTATTGATATGTCATTTTTTGTTACATAGGGATTAGGGTTTTTTGGGGATGAGAGTTTTGTGTATTTTGGGGATGAGGGTCTAGGGTTTTATGTGGCATATGGATAAGGTTATATTTCCAATGAGTTTTTAGTGGTATCAAGGGTTGAGGGTATATGGTTTAATGGGGATTAGGTTTTATCATTTTTTTACGCTATGGGATTAGTGTTTTATTTAGGATGAGGGTTCTTGCTTATTTTAATTTAAGGGTTCATGGATTTTTCTGGCTCAGGGATGAGGTTAATTCGGTGATGGTGTTTTGGGTTTTTTTTGCAGATGATGGTATAAGTGTTTTTGGAACTGAGTGTCTATTACTTTCCATTGCCGAGGGTTTAGGGTTTTCTAGTGCAGAGGGTATAGGGTTTTGGAGGCTGAGGGTTAAGGGTGTATCATGATGGGGTTTTAATATTATTTTGGGATGAGGGTTTGGGTGGTTTGGGGATGAAGATTTCATGTTT
This sequence comes from Viscum album, assembly GCA_963277665.1. Classification (NCBI taxonomy): domain Eukaryota; kingdom Viridiplantae; phylum Streptophyta; class Magnoliopsida; order Santalales; family Viscaceae; genus Viscum; species Viscum album. Next base: position 585,040,866 of record OY728137.1, read on the forward strand.
TTTGGGATATGGGTTTAGGTATTTTGGGGGATCAAAATTTATTATTTTATTGGGAATGATTATATTGTATTTCTTGGGCCAACATTTGAGGGGTTTTGGGGGATAATATTTGATGTTTTTTCTTGTCAATGTATGAAGGTTTTTTGGGGCTGAGGGCTGAACTAGGGATGATGTTTTAGGGATTTTGGGGCTATGTTTTTATGGTTTTTTGGGCCTAATTTCATAGAGTTTTATAAGGATTAATGTTTATGGATTTTAGGGATACAGTTTATCATTTTTTGGTTCAAAGGGTTTATGTTTTTTGGGGATAATGTTTTATGATTTTTTGGGCTATAGGATTATGTTTTTAAGGTTGAGGATTACTGTTTATTTGGACTCAAGGTATAGTTTTATAAGGGGATGATAATTTTGGGTATTTTTAGGCAGAGGTTTTAGGGGTTTTTGTGTAAGGGTGTGAGGTTTTCTGAGGATTGTGGGTTTAGAAATTAGGGAGTTAAGGGTTTAGGGGTTTTTAGTTATGAGTGTTTGTTTTTTTTTGGCTGAGAGATTAGGGTTAGATTGGGATAATGGTTTAAGGTTTTTGTGGATATTGGTTTTAGGTATTTTGGGTCTGAGTGTTTAGTGTTATTTAGGGTTGAGGGTTTACAATTTTTTGGGTATAAGGGTATACAGTTATTTTGGGATGAGGGGTAAGGGTTTATCTAGGATAAGGGTTTAGGGTTTATTGGGGTTGATAGTTTTGGTGTTTTTTTAGTTTGAGGGATTTGGGTTTTTTAGGGAAAAGGGATAACTTTTTTGGGGCAACAAGGGATTAATGTATTTTTTGTGCTGCGAGTTTATGGTTTTTTGGGACATATTTTTAGGGTTTTTTTGTGGATTTGTGTTTTGGGCTTTTTATAGACTGTGGGTTCATGGTTTTTTGGGTGTCAGAGTTTTGTGTTTTATTGATTAATAGTGTTTAGGGTTTTTTGTGGATGAGGATTTAATGTTTTTTGATGCTGAGGGTTTTTTATTTCTTGGGGCTAAGGGTATAGATTTTTTGGGGGATGAGGGTTAATGGTTTTTGTGTCGTTGGTATATGGTTTTTTAGGATCAAGTGATTCCAATTTTTTAGGGTTGAGTAATTAGGGTTTTTTGGGGTTGAGTGTTTAGTGTTATTGGTGATGGGGTTTTAGGTTTTCTTGGTTTGAATGTTTAGGATTTTTTTGTTGGTGGTTTTATGGTTTTTTGTAACTAAGGTATTAGAATATTTTCGGGCTGATGGTGTAGGGTTTGGGGGGGCTTATGGTTTAGGGGTTTTATGAGATGTTGGTTAATGTTTTTTTGGGGATAAGTGTTTAGATTTTTTGAGTATGAGGTTTTAGGGTGTATTGGGTTTTAGATTATAATGTTTATTGGGGATGTGGGTTTAGGTTTTTTTGGGTATATGGTTCAGAATATTTTGTTTTGTGGTTTTATGGATTTTTTGGCTAAGGATTTATGTTTTTTTGGGTTAGATGTTTTTAGGTTTTTTGAGGAATTGGGATTTTTTTAATTTGGTGTACAATGATTAGTGTTATTTTGAGTTTAGGATTTAAGGTTATTGGGGTTTAGGGTTTAAGGTTTTATGGGATTAGGATGTTTCTTTTTTTGGGTCTGACGCATTTGGGTTTTTCAGGATGTTGGTTTCCGATTTTTTTGGGATGAGGGTTTATTTTATTGAGATGGAGGGTTTTGGGTTTTTTGTGGCTGAAAAAATTCGGTTTTTTTTGTAGAGGTTTTATGTTCTTTTGTTACTAATGGGTTGTGGATTTATGGCTTAGAGGATTTTAGTTTTCAATTTTTATGGGGGTTTAATGGTTTTTATGGCTATGTGTTTAGGTTTATTTGGAATGGGGTTTAAGATTTTGTGGAGATAAGGGTTCAAGGTTATTAGAGGTTGAGTGTTTTGGGATTATTAGGGTTGATGGTTATTTTATTTTTGTAGTTTAATTTTTAGATTATGTTGTGAATAGTGGTTGAATAATTTTGTGGTGAAGGGTTTAGGAGTTTTTGTGGATAATGTTTCAGGGTTTTTTAGGGGTGAGGATTTCAGGTTTTTTGGGAACATATTTATAGTTTTTTGGGAAAAGGGGGTTTAGGGTTTTTTTAGGGTTGAGCTCTTAGGATTTTGTTTTTGCCGATGGATTTGGGTATAGGGTTTTGGGGGTATGAAGATTTATGGTGTTTTAGAGCAGTGTGTTTTGTATTTTTTGGGAAGAAGGTTTTGGGATTTTTTATGGATGAGGGATTAGGGTTTTTGGGGATGAGGGATTATATTTTTTTCCTCGTAGGGTTTATGTTTTTTACGGATATGGTTTTAGGGTATTTTGGAATTTAGGGGTTTTAGTTTTTTGGGAAAGAGGATTTAGTTTTTCTAGGGTTAAGGGATTTTGGGGAAGATGTTTTTATGTTTTTTTGGCTGGGGATTATTTTTTTGGGGGAATGTGGTTCAAAATGTTATTTGGGATGAGCTTTTGTTGTATTGGGGGGCTAAGGTTATACTTTTTTTTGGTGCTAAGAATTTTTGGGTAGTGGGTTTAGGATTTTTTTGGAGGTGTGGGTTTACGGGTTTTTGGGGAATATGGTTTTGGGGGTTTGTGGCTCTAGGTATAGGTATTTTTAGATATAAGGGGTTGTGGTTTTTTTGGAATATTTTTTAGAGAATATTAGGGTCGAGTGTTTAGTGTTTTTCGAGATGAGGGATTATGGTTTTTAAGGATGAGGGTTTTGTGGTTTTCTATGTATGAGGGTTTTTGGTTTTTTGTAATAGAGGATTTAGGTGTTTTGTACGCTATGGGTTTGGGTATTTTTTGGGATCATCATTTATGGTGTTTTAGGGTAGAATATTTAGTTTTTTCATGGTGCTTTGGATTTTTAGTTTTTTTTGGATTAGGGTATTGTGGTTTTTTGGGATGATAATTTATTTTCTTTTTAGTGTGAGGGTTTAGGGTGTTATGGGCTGAGTGTTTAGGTTTTTGGTGGATGATGATTCAATGTTTCATGGGGTTGAGGAATAACTGTTTTTTGAGGTATTAGTATTTTTGGGGGTGAGGGTTTAGTGATATTTGAGGAAGAGGTTTTATGATTTTTTGTGGGTGATTGTTTAGGGTTTGTTGCTGTTGGGGATTTGGTTTTTTTGGGTTATGCATGTTTGGGACTTTTAGGGACCTTTGATTTATATATTTTTCACGATTAGGGTTTTGATTATTTTGTGGCATAGAAATTACGGTTTTCTGTGTAGAGATTTTATGTATTTTTGGGGATTCTAGATTAGGGTTTCTTTGGGGGGGAGTTTCATGTATTTTAGGGGTGAGAGCATAGGGTGTTGGGGTTGAGGTTTTTGAGAATTTTGGGGAAACTGGTTTAGGTATTTTCAGGGCTAAGTGTTTATATTTTTTCAGGGAAGGGGGTTTAATTTGTTTTGGTTATGAGGTTTTCGTTTTTTTTGGATGAGGGAGTAGGTATTTTCAAGGATGAGGGTTTAGGTTTTTTTGTGGCAGAGAGTTTAAGGTTTTTTGGGGATGAGGATTTAGGGTTTTTTGGGGAGGATAGTTTAATGTTTTTCAAGAATGTGAGAACTTTTTTCTGGCATTAGGGTATATGTTTTTTCTAGTCTAAGGGAATAGTTCACCTTAGGTATAAGGGTTTATGGTTTTTTGATGTGGTGGGTTTATCATTTTTTAGTACACTGGTTTTAGTGTTCATTAGGAGTGAGGGTTTATTGTTTTTCATGGTTGAGTTTTTTTCTCAGGACAGAGGGTTTTGAGTTTTTTAGTGATTGGATTAATGATTTTTGGGGCTATGTGAATAGGTTTTTTTCTGCAGGAGGGTTTTTTATTTTTGTTTTTGTGAGTGCTTAGGTATATTTGGGGTTGAGTGTTTTGGGTTTTTAAAATATGAGGATTTAGTTTTTTTTTATGAGGTTTTAGGGTATTAGGGTGCTGAGGGTTTTAATTTTTCAATGGTCAAGGGTTTAGGTTTTTCATAGGACTAGGTTTTAGGTTTGCCTTGGGCTAAGGGATTAGGAATATATCAGGCTGAGGGTGTAGGGTTTTCTAGGGATGATTGTATAGGGTTTTATGAGGAAGTGGGTTTAGTGTTTTTTTGGGTTGATGGTTTATCATTTATTTGGGGTTGATGGTTGATGGATTATTGGTTTCTAGGGATGAGGGTTTAGGGTTTCTTGGGGATGAGGTTTTAGATTTTATAGGGAAATGGGTTTATCGATTTATAGGGACGAAGGATTAGGGTTTTCTAGGGATGAGGGATTAGGGTTTTCTCATACGGAGGGTTTTTTATTTTCTTAGGATATGGGGATTGGGTCTCCTAGGGATTACATATTATGATTTTCTTGGGCTGAGGTACTAGGGTTTCACGGGGTTAAGGGTTTGAATCTTCTTTGTGGCTAAGGATTTAGGGTTTTCTTGGGATGATGGTTTAGGATTTTTGGGTATGAGGGTTTTGGGTATTTTTGTGGTGAGGATTTAGTGTTTTTTGGGTTAAGGGATTTGGGATTTTAGGGGGAAATTATTTACGATTTTTTGGTATGAGGTTTTTGGGATTTTTTGGGAATGATGGTTTTTGGTTTTTTGGGATGAGGTTTTAGTGTTATTTAGAGATTAGAGTTTTTGATTATTTTTTCTGACTGAGGTTTTAGAGTTTTTTATGTAATGAGGTTTAAGGTATTATTATAAATGAGGTTTTATGTTTTTTTATGAGGGTTTTGAGTATTGGATGGATGCGGATTTTGGGTTATTAGGGGATGAAGTTTTAGGGTTTTTTGTGGTATAGGGTTTAGGAATTTTCTGGGTTTTGGGTATTGGGTTTTTTTGGATGTGGGTTTATATTTGGTGATGTGGGTTCTGGGTTTTTAGGATGATTGGTTTTAGTTAATTGGGGTTGACAGTTTAAGGTTTTGTGGGGGTGGGGATTAAGGTTTTCTTTGGGTGATGGATTAAGTTTTATTATGTTTTAGGGTTTAGGGTTTTGTGGGGCTAGGGATTTAGGGTTTTTTTATTCTAAGGGTTTATGTATTTCCAATGATGAAGATATTGGGATTTTTTGGAATGAGAGTATAGGTTTTTTGGGGATGAATGTTGATGGATTGTGGGGATAATGGGTTAGGGTTTTGGGGGGGAAATGGTTTATGTTATTGAGGTGATGAGGTTTTATGAATTTCTGTGGATGTGGGTGTCTTGGTTTTTTATGGTGGGGTTTATGGATTTTTTGGTGATGAGGATTTATTGTTTTTTTGACTTCATTTTTATGGTTTTATATGCCTGATGTTTTTTGATATTTAGGGCGACGTGTTTAGGGAATTTTGGAGGTGAGGGTTTAGTGGTTTTCGAGAAAGTGTTTATGGTTTTTCCAAGATAAGGGTTTATGTTTTATTTCAGTTTAGGGTTTAGGGTTTCTTGGGGATTATAGTTTAGGGATTTTTTGGTATGAGGGTTTACGATTTTTTTGGTGATAATTGTTTCTTGTATTTCATGATTGTGACATTACAATTTTATGGGGAAGATGTTTATGGTTTTGGGGATGATGGTTTTGGGTCTGTTTTGGGGATGAGGGTTTATGTTTTTTGGGGGAGGAGGGTTTAGGGTTATGGTGTGCTGTGTGATTTGGGATTTTTAGGGATGTGGGTTTAGGATTTTTGGGGGGATTAGGGTTTTGGTGTTTTTTCTTGAGGGATTATTGTAACTTTTTCCAAAAATGTTGGAGTATTCTAGGGTAGAGGGATTTGGGTTTTTTTGGTTGATGGTATAGTTTTTTGGGTGTTTAGAATTTAATGATTTCTAGGAAAAATGGAATAGGTATTTTGGTGGATCAATATTTATCAATTTTTTGAGCTAAGGGTTTAGGGTTTTAATTCTATTAGGGAATAGGGTCTTCTAGTGATGAGGGTTTAGGTTTCTCTTTGGACTAAATTTTAGTTTCATATGGGAAATAGGGTATAGAGTTTTCTAGGGGCGAGGTTTTTGAATTATATATTTTTTATCATTTGAGGTCTTGTATGGGGAAGGGCGTATGATATTCTAGGGATGAAAAATTAGGGTTTTTGGATGTTTAGGGTTTTTTGGGTATGTGGGTTTATGGTTATATGGGTTTGTGGGTTTAGTGTTTTCATGGGATGATGGTTTTTTGTTTTTTGGGGATGAGGGTTTTGTATTTCTTAGGGATTAGGGTTTATGGTTTGGGGTGATGAGGTTATAGGGGTTTTGAGGCTGTGGATATAGGGTTTTCTCATGTTGAGGGTTTAGGGTTTTCTTGGTCCAATGGTTCTAGGCTTTCAATGCCTGAATGGTTTATCAATTTATGTGTGTAATAGTTTTGGGTTCTCAGGGATGAGTGTTTTTATTTTTATAAGGATGGGGGTTTTGGGTTTTATTAGGATAATGGTTTAGGGTTATCTGGAAAGGTTGTTTTAGGATTTTATGGTGCTGAAATTTTATGTTTTTTGGGGGGTGGGGGTTTTGGGTTTTCTCATCCTCATGGATAAGTGTTTTTATAAATGAACATTTAGGGATTATAGGGATGAGAGTTTTGGGTTTTCATGGGCCAAGTGTTTAAATTTTTTTGGGGATGCGGAATTGTGGATTTTTAGTGCTCAGGCTTAAGATTTTTTGGAGGTTGAGGGTTTAAGGTTCTGAAGTATTCATGGTTTAGTGTTTTTTGGGGATGACTCTTTATGGTTTACTAGGGTGGAGGGAATAGGGTTATTAGGGTGAATATTTTATCATTTTCTATGGATTAGGATTTAAGGTTTTCAAGGGCATTGGGTTTAGGGTTTTTTGGGGATACGTTATTAGGTTTTTCTAGGACCGAGGGTTAGGGTTTTCTAGGGTAGAGATTATAAGGATTTCAAGGGCTGTGGGTTTAGTTTTTGCTGGTGAAGAGGGTTTATGGTTTTCTAGGGTTGATGGTTTAGTGTTTTCTAGGGCTATGGGTTTAGGATTTTTTGGGTTGAGGGTATCAGGTTTCCTGGTGCTGAGGGTTTCCGATTTTAAATGGCTACGGTTTTTTGGTATTCTAATACAGAGGCTTTAGTTTTTTCAAAGGCTATGAGTTTGGTGTTTCTTGGAGATGTGGTTTTGAGTTTATGGGGGAATATGGTATAGGGATTTATGAGGATGAGGATTTTTTGTTTTTTTTGGTTTGATGGGTTTGTGTTTTTATGGGATGAGGGTTTTGGGTTTACTACGGCTCAAGATTTAGATTTTTTTGGGGATGTGTGTTTAGGGTGTTTTGGGGATTTGAGATTTTTATGGATGAGGGTTTAGGGGTTTCTGTGTTTTTGGGATTAGGATTCTCTTTGGTGGGGGTTTTAGGTTTACTAGGGAGGAAGGTTTAGATTTTTCTAGGTCCGAGGGGTTAGGGTTTTATGGGGATAAATTTCTCAAATTCACATTAATGAGGTTTTATTATATTCTTAGTATGTTGGTTTAGTTTTATCTAGGGATAAGGGTATTTTATTTTCTAGAGAATTGATGTTAAGGTTTTCTAAGGTTGACAATTTACCTTTTTTTTGGGCTGAGAGTTTTTTATTTTTTGGGGATATGGGTTTGAGATTCCTACTACTATAGGTTTTTTATTTTTAAGGGATATGGGTTTAGGGTTTTCAGGGTTCATGGTATGATGTTTTTTTCCAAGGATATCGGATTTTTATTCTACCTTAGTAGTTACTATTTTCTAGGTATTATGGTTTATAATTTTTCTGGTTTAATAATTTTTACATTTTAGGGTTTATGGTTTATAGATTTTTTGGGATGATATTTTGTTATTTTTGGGGGCTTAGTATATATGTTTTTCAATTGAGAATTTTTTAGGGTTTCCTTGGGGATGTTGGATTATGTTTTTTAAGGATGTTCTTTTAGGTTATTTTCCATTGAGGGTTTAGTGTTTTCTTGGATTGTGGGTCTTTAGTTTTTTTTGGGATGAGGGTTTTAGGTTTTTCTGGCTGAGGTTATTTGGATTAATAGGGATTAGGGTTTATAATTTTTTGGTAATTAGGTTTTAGGATGTAATATAGCTAAGGATTATGGTTTTTCTGTATCTGAATGTTTATCATTTTATGGGGTGAGTTTTTAGGGTTTCCTAGGGTAGTGGGTTTTTTGTTTTATATGGATTAGGGTTTAAGGTTTTATAGAGCTATGGTTTTAGGTTTTCCATAAGTGTAGGATTTATATTTTTTGGGGTTCAAGGATTATAGTTTTTTGGGATTGAGGGTATAACAATTTTTTGGATGTTATTTTATGGTTTTTTTGGCCTGAGGGTTTAGGGTTTTTTGGGTTGAGAGTATGGTTTTTGTTTGATGAGTGTTTTGCATTTTTTTTGGCTCTGGGGTTAGGGATTTTGGGGCCAAGGGGTTATGTTTTTCTAGGGTATGAGGGCTTATTATTGATTTGAATTGAGGATTTTAGGTTTTTTATAGCTATGGGTTTAGGGTTTTAGGGGTTGAGGGATTTAGGTTTAATGGGGATGAGAAATTAGGGGTTTCTAGGGTTATGGTTTTTTGGTTACCTTGGGCTCAGGATTTATGGGGTTTTTATGAATATGGGTTTAGTTTTTTGGTGGGATGATGGATTTCTATTTTTTGAGAATAATGATTTAGGTTTTTGGCGGGACTAGTATTTAGTGTTTTCATGGAAAGACGGTTTAGGTTTTATTGGGCTTATTGTTTAGAATTTTTTCTGATTGGGTTTTTGTGGTGTTCTGGGGAAGTGGGTATAGGTTTTTCTAGGGTTTATGGTTTTTGGGGATTAGGGTTTGGGGATTTATAGGGTTGAGGGATAAGGGTTTTCTAGGGATGAGGGTTTTGGGTTTTCTAAAGCTGAGGGTTTTGTGTTTTCTGTGACTAAGGGTAAATGGGTTTCTGAGGATGAGGGTTTAGGTTTTTCTATGGATAGAGTTTTTATGATTTATCAGGCAATGGGGTTAGGATATTATCAGGTTGACTGTTTAGGTTTTTATGTTGGTGAGGGATTGGGGTTTTCTATAGCTGGTGGTATATGGTTTTTTATAGATAAGGGTTTAGGGTTTTCTCTGGGGCTGTGGGTTTTGGGGTATAGTATTTAGCTTTCTCTATAGATGAGGGTTTAGTTTTTTTATTAATTAGTGTTTAGGGTCTTATAATGCTGAGTGTGGAGTGCTTTCTGGGTATGAGTGTTTAGGGTTTTCTAGGACTATGGAATAATGTTTTTCTAGAGATGAGGTTTTATGGTTTCTAGGGAAAAGGGTTTTGGGTTATATGGGATTTAAGGTTTTGAGTTTCCTAGTAATGAGGTTTTTTTGATTTTTGGGGCTTTTGTTTTATGATTTTTGGGGGCTATGGGTTTAGGGTTCTCTATTGATGAGGGTTTAGGATTGTTTTTGGGCACAGGGTTTTTTGGGTTTGATGGTTTAGGGTTATCTGGGGATGATATTTTAGGTATTATTATGGCTGAAAGATTAGGTTTTCCTTGAGAATAGGGTTTAGTGTTTTTTGGGGATGTGGTTGAAGGGTTTGGGGTGAGGGATTACAGTTTTCTAGGATTGATGGTTTTCAATTTTCTAGGGCTAAGGGTTTGTGGTATTTTGTGGCAGAGGGATTATGTTTTCATGGGACATACGTTTTTGGGTTTTCTTGGGAAAAGGGTTATGATTTCTCTAAGGTTGAGTGTATTCAGTTTTCTTGTCCTAAGGGATTCATTTTTCCTATGTATAAGGGTTTCAGGTTTTCAATGATATGGGTTTTCGTGTTTTTTGGGGATTAGGGTTTGGGGTTTTATAGAATTAAGGGTTTATGGTTTTTGAGGGATTAGGGTTTAGTTATTTGTTAGGGTGAGGGTTTAATATGTTATTGATTTATGGTTTAGATTTTTTTAGGAATATATTGTATGTATTTCTATAGCTGATGGTTAAGGGATTTCAAGGGTTTTTGGTTTTATATTTTCTAGTGATGAGATTTTAGGGTTTTATTGGGATGAGGGTTCAAGTTTATCTTTGGATATGGGGAGAGGTTGGTGAAATTTTTGGTCTATCTATTTATGGTTTTATAGGGAGTGTGGTATAGGTTTTTTGGGGATGGTGGTTTAGGGTATTTGATGATCAACATTGGGGATTTTAGGGCAGTGTTTTTAAGGTTTTTTGGGCTGAGGATTGGCTGATTTTCATGGTTTAGCGTTTAATGTTTTTAGGGATGAGTGTTTTGGTTTTTTTTGGAAAAAATGATTACAATTTTTTTGTTAGGGGGGTTATAGGAATTTTGGCGATGAGGGTTTTTTTGGGGGGGGTGAGGTTTTTGGGTTTTTTCATGCTAAGGGTTGGGGTGTTTTGGAGATGTTTGTTGGGAGATACAAAATGACGGTTTGGGTTTTGGGGCTAAGGGTTGGTGAATTTTTGGGTCTAGGGTTTGAGGATTTTTTAGGAGTTCATTTTGGGGGGTTTTTTGGCTATGGGTTTGGGGTTTTTTAGGGATGATGGATGATGGTTTTTTGAGATGAGGGTGGGGGTTTATTTGGGTGGAGGGTTGGTGGTTTCTCCAGCATGACTGTTGGGAGCTATTCCAAGTACATGGTTTTTGGTTTTTGGGGGATGAGGTTGTAGGGTTTTGGGGGGATGATGGTTTATGGTTTTTTTATTTGAGGGTTCTGGTTTTTAGGGAATAATAGTTTATGGTGTTTTGGGGATGAGTATTTTTATGGTTCCAAGAATATTGAAAGCATGTGGATGGAAGTGATATATTAAAATTTCTCTTAATAATCATTTCATTAATCCATTTGTAAGGACATCGCACATAAAAATTATAATTAATTTAATATATATTTCATGAAATAAATACCAGGGCTTAGGAACATTCTTCACAAGTTAATATTGATCTTCTAAAAACCTCTTTCAGAATACCTTCATTGTGCTGTGAGGATCTAAGGATAAAATCCCTCAAGTGGTGATCCACATGTGCCCCTATGATCATCGAGAAACACCATTCGATCTCAAGGTTCTAACATGACATGTTGAACACCATACACTATTCATTAATGATCTCTCATTCATTGGACTTGATGAAATTTATATTCCACTTATGATTCTTGAGAGGGATTGAGAAGGAGGAGTTGAGAATGAATTCATTATGCACATAAATTATCTATTCTTAATTTTTGGATTCTCTATAAAATAGACATAGCCTTATATTTATAGTGTTTGGATTTAAGATAAAATAATATATCATTACATTTCATACATTAAATATAATTAATTAATTTTAATAAACCACATGCCACATAATAATAATATTATTATTATTATTTTAAATCACCCACCTTCTTGTGACATAAAACATATTATGTAATTGTTTTGTTAATTAATATTTCTCACCGGACATGGCCTTGGTGCATTAGAACTCACCTAATTTTTTTTAAAAAATCAAATAAATATTTTACTCATAAATAAATATTTTATTTAGAATATAGTTAATAAATATTTTTCAAAATATTCACAAAATGAAATAAATATTTTATTCACAGGCTGGAGAATAAATGATCTTTTAATTTATGTGATCAATATAACATTAATAAAATTATTCTTCAGACATGAGAATAATATTTATTCCAATAATTAGAATAAAATAATGAATATTCAAGATTAAGAGATGCACTTAGTGTGTGACCATTTGGGTTTCTATATCGACAGTGCTAGGCGTTCTTGCCTATTGTTCATTATTATTGTCTAGGAATGGGTAAAGGACACGAATAGAAATAATTTAATGTCACTACCTCGAAAACCGAATACAAATTATCATTTTTTAATATAATCCCATTTTGACAGTATCTCATCATGTATGTTTTACATCCATGCCACCATCCAATATGCCTAATATGTATTTTATAGACTATCTGAAGTAACTGCGTCGTTATACCATGGCCATGGAATTTAATGTGATGGTTTTATTCCACTGAAAGGGATGAGATATTAGATTCAATAATTGTATATGGGACAAATCCTTCCTTGACCTATTCATTAATGATATGTCACTCATGATGCACCCAACATATTCAACTTCACCATAAAATTTTATCATCATTGTTTGTTTAATAAACCAATTCACGCATGTTTTAAAATACATTAATAATAATTTTAATATATAATGACCATCACACACAATCATAGAGAAAAATTTCTGATGACACAAAAATATACAAAATTCATACTAGCATGTCTATTCTTATAATCTCCCATCATGGAGATTACTAAGAGGAAACATCATGAGATGAAACCTCATCATCATATGAGTACTCACACCTGATAGTCCATGTATATCATGTCCCATCATAGTACATTCCCCAAATATAGAACATTATTTAATAATCACATCATTAAAAATCAAGGTTCTCATCATAGCAGTATATGGTATGACATATCAGTGCGACCTATATTATATAACATTATTACAATAGATTCATACAAAAAAACATACATTAGGTACTCATAAATTTTATTAATATTCAATACATCGAATATACATATAATAAATGAAAAATCATTGTTCCTTGGACACCAAATCCAACAAAATCTCACATAGACTAGGCCCATATACCAATGACCATAAATATTTTAGATGTCAGATAATAATCATGATTATGCTGAGTCTAGGATTTAGATAATGGGGTTTACGATGTTGTCTTTTTTGGAAATATTTCTCACTAAAACATCCCATCTCTGAATGAAATACATCAAGAGATGATAATTCTAATTTATGTTTTCTATCCATTGATTTTTTTCATGAATCTTTTACAAGATCAAACACTACAGTATTATCACAATAGTGTGTGATATTATCATTACTAATATATAAGACATCATTCTCTTGGATGAAGTTTCAAATCCATACGGGTTATTTAGCTACCTCAGAAGCCATAATCTACAAAGACTCCACTATAGAATGTTCAACAATAGCATTATTTGATCTCTTCTATCTCACATCACCTACATTCAATGTGAATAAGTTTCTCATTTATGCCTTCATATCATCTTGACCAGTTTCAAAAGTGGCATATGCATATCCTCTAATGACTATTTCCCCACCTCCTCCACAAACAAGGAACATATCCATAGTATAGATAATATATATAAGGATATAATTGACTTTTATCCATTGATAGTCATGTAGATCATCTAGATATATTATTTCCACACTGAATTCACAGGAGACATATAACATACTACATATCATATAATACATGACTGACCCAATAATTTATGAATATAAAATCATTTTCATTTTATATAATTCCTAATCTATCTGAGGATAAATTTTACTAGTACAATGAATGTTGTGTGACAATGGATACATTCCCCACAATGATTTTTCCAAACATAATCACATTAGTATCTTGTTAATATATGTAATTTGAAATAGGACAAGAAACATCATGGATCTATAATGGTGGATATTGATCACGTGAATATCTTTTTCCTCATTCATGTCAATTATAGATAATAATTTATTCAACCTTGCCATAATAGACTATAATACTGTTATTTAATTTTAATGATTAATATGTCATCAACATATAATATTAAGAAAATGACTGCACTCCCACTAAACTGTTTATAAACACACATCTCACGTTCATTATTTATGAAATAAAATAATATTTTGGCATCATAAAAATGAATTTCCCATCAATTGGAATATTTATTTAATCCTTAAATGGATCTATGAAACTTTTGTTTCTTGTTGGAATCCATTGGAGTCAAAAACCCTTTGATAAGTTTCATATTTAAATCATCATGAATGATCTTGTTAAAAAATTATGTTTGTATATCCATTTTTCAAATATCATAATCATCAAAATATTCAATTTGATGTATAATTATGATGGATTTTATTATTGCAACTGGTGAATATGCTTCATCATAGTAAATGGACTGGTTCTATTTAAGCCTTTTTGCAACTGTTCATTCCTTATAAGAACTGAATTTTCCGACCACATCAAGTTTCTTCTTGTATACCCTTTTAAAATCAATAGGATTTACATCTACTAGAGGTTATACCAAAATCCATACTTTCTCTTGGTGCATGGAATACATTTTAGAATTCAAGGCTTTTAATATCATGGAAACATCTATGCTACTTACTGGCTCCTTATAGGTTAGAGTATCATTATTATTAACCAATAATAAGCCACCATCCTTGGTGACTATATACCATATTGTTCTAGTAGTCTAGACTCTCTAGTAATCCGTAGTAATTGTTACTCTGGAACAATTTCTTCTTCCTTTTGGATTTGTGGAATTGGTTCATGTGCCAAATCTAGTTTATCATGAGCCTAGACTTTAACAAAATCTATATCGATCCCATTATCTATTGTAGAGATAAGATATTCCTCAAGAAATTTGGACTTTTTGAAACCAAAAATATTTTACTATAATGAATTTTGGAGGTAGTATTCCTTTCTATCATTGAGATATCCTGTAATGAAACACTTTGTGACTTAAGGTGAAATCTTGTTACCTAAAAATGAATTATCAAATCCTTGCAACCCAACACATGTATGTAAGACAACACAAGTTTCTTCACATTCCATAATTGGTATGTTATACCATATTTTTTTATATTTAACATGGGATATTAAGAAAACAAGTATTTGCAACACGTATCCCAAAAAGGAAAATGGAAAACTATCATGACCCCTCATTGATCTCACAATGTCCAACAAGGTGTAGTTCCTCCTTTCACTTACACCATTCCACTGAGGCTTATAAAAATTATTTAGTTGAAATAAAATCCCAAAATCCAATAATTAATCAATAATATCTTAATTAATATATTATCTAACATGTTCTGAGTGATGTTTCTTAATTTCATATCAATCTAGTTCACAAAATCATTCTTGGGTTCCTTTAATTTACCAAATGAATCAAACTTAAACCTCATTACATAGTCATATTTATAACTACTAAATTCATTAGTAAATTATATAATGTGTGAGTACCAACACCTTGAATTAATAGGAAATGGTATAAACAAATTGGTATGAACTAATTCAATAATCCCTTTATCCCATTCACATTTCCCACTAAATGGGTCTTTGGTAATTTTTCCTTGTAAAAATTTATGTCATACTCCAGGGGTTTATAGTTAAAAAGAATCTAAAAATAAATCTTGGTGAAATTTAGTCATTAATGATTCCTTTACATATGAACTGGATAATGATACCAATGTTGGGTGTGGTATAAATCATGTTACTTAACATTGTAATCGACTTCCTCTGTTATGTTTGTGTAATCAAACTCATTAAGGCCATTATTTAAATGTGACATACCATAAAAATTCTATCTATATAAAGGAAACAAAATTTGTTCCAAAATTTGAAAATAAATCCATTCATATCAATTCTAGATATAGAAAAAATATTTATAGTAACTGAAGTCACATAATTACAACCATATTAAAACAAGACCATTCCAGTTGGTGAAGTGAGGTGGTAGTCCTCAATAAATACAACCACAAGTTTAACTCTATTAAATGCTCAAAGACCTACCTCTCATACTTAAATATTTCTTAATCTACTTTGTTCCTATATTTGAATATATATGTTTGAACGACAAGCAATATCTAATACCCAATAGGTATAAACAGATATGTTTCACTCAATAAAAAAATCACATAGCGCTTCCACTTTCATGTTTGGCTAGGATATGTTTTTATTCCAGAGCCCCTTCGTGCCACATGTGAAATAGATATCATCATGTTCTCTATCTTCCCCCTAATATTCATCTACTTGGAAGGGTGTCAACATTATTTATTATTTATTCCCTTTGTTTTCCCTTTCCATATTTTCACCATAAATATAATGTTTTTACACATCGTATCCTTATCCATAATATGATGAAGAGTATGAAGATATAGCACAATCATATTAATTATTTTCATTCTAAAATTCACAAAACAAATGGAGAAGTAATATGGGGGTGATTCTATAATGTATTATTTACCATGATTATCATAAAGTACAAACCCGAGAATATCTATGTTCTCAACATAGCCAATGAGCATGATTACACGAGGCCATGTCCGAGAAACCTCTCCATGATTTCTCTGTAATAGTTTCTTGGAAATATCAAATCGCTCATGTCTATCTCTCAGTTAGTAAAGAACATTGATTTTTTAAAGCTTGGGATACACACCCATTTTTTAGTGAGTCTTCATTAGTTCACTAGAAATTGAAGAAAGAATCACACATTTTACATTGTCAACATTGATCAAATCTTTTTCATAGATAAGAAATTGTTTAGTACATGACTCTTTAGTAAGCAGATTACGAATTGAGGACTCTAGTATGTAATATTTCTATTCAAGGAATAACACATCCCAAAGGAATATAAACCACTCCTATAATTTACATTAAATTAGATGGTTATCTTTATCCAATTTTTATCATTAGGATAGTCTTTATGATGATCTTGTAATTTTTTATAAAATTAAAACTAACAGATTATTAAAAAAAAATTTAAAAAAATGTGATATATAATAAATTAAATGATTTTATTAAATATCACACTATTTTATCAATTCTCAACAAACAGGTCCATTGAAAACAGAATGTCTAGTTACATTAACATTCTAATGTAAAGGATCCTCATTACTTTTCTTAATGATCTATAAATTGGCAATCAAAACCACAATAAATTAATTAGGTATATAGTCCTTCCAACTGACGACATGAATCTACTTAATCATTTGAGTGGATTCCCAGATCCTAAAATTATCCAATATATTTCTTCAAAACAGTCCTTCATATTTTTATCAATGATATTTTAGATATTAAACTCAAATTTGTTTTTGGTAAGTCAACCGAAAACACTCGTGATATCTCACTTATTAAAGTATCTGTCTAAACATTGTCCATGTATTACACATAGTTATATGGTTTCTTTTCCCAATTATGTAATGGAAGGAGTAGTTAGACATGAAATTTTATAAAGAATTTTTTATTTATTATGCATAGTTTTAAATTTTCATATCTTTTATACATCGTACAAATATTTAGTGGATGTTACATAATTATTAAAACATGTTTGATAAATCATTTTTTTGTATAATTCATTTACATTATTTCTATATTTTAACATTAAATCGTTTATTTATTTGATCACTTCATTATATCCAACAAATTAATAATTGCATAGAATGAAATAATTAATTAATTAATTAACCCATTAATGAGATTTATCTAATATTTGATTCAAAGAGAATACATTAAATAAAAATATACATAGGGGAAATAACCCATATTATTAGTCTTGGACATGATAATTAATGGTAATACATGTAATGAATATAAAATATTAAATGGGTATCATTCATTCCATTATTTATTATTTTATCATTTCTGATTAACTCACATGTATTAATTAATTTATTAATAAACTAATTTCCTTTCATCTTTATGATAATGTAATCTTATTTGGAGATATTATTAATTAATGAAATTAATGGAAAATAAATGGTGAGTCCATTAAATATATATTATTTACAATAATTTAATTAAGAGTTTAAATTTATTAAAAACCTCTATTAAATTTTCAAAAACACCACGGTGTGACAATCAGTAAAATAAAGTTTTAATGCTAAAATTTTCAAATTTAATGTAATTATAATTTTTTCCATTAATTGGATAATACATATGGTGTACATCTAGATACACACTATGAAACTTAGTTTCTATATTTCAAATTCGCATTATTACGGATTCAACATGTTTACTATACCGAACTACATGGCATGTAAATTCTGACTACACACCCAATATCCGCTTCTTGTGTGCCAACATGGCCCGGTCAACACTTGATGTGACAAATAAAAGTGTTGAGTGTAATTTTTTTATGTATCAAGATAGAATATTTATAGGTATAAATCCTATGCTTCGAATTCACACCTAGAAACTCAGTTTTAGAAGTCAAAAATTTGGTACTTTCTTATGGATCCTCCAGTCATTCACTATTTTTCTTAAACATTAAAGAAAATTAAACTCTAAATAAACATGATTAATATGTAAAAAACAAGATAATTAATTTTTTTTAAATTATGAATTACATGAATTGAATATATAACCACAATTTAACATAGATCAACAATCAAATTAATAATTATAATTCTAATCATGACTTCTCTGATACCCCTTGTTGGTTCTAGGGGTAACAGATATATTTATTTTTATTAATAACCATTGTTCGAAACCAAGATTAAGGATATTTCATGAAAATTTTAAAATTAATTTATTTAATATTTTAACAATGATGATCATAGGATACAATCTATCTACTAGGGATCCAAACATACTCCTATGAACACTATGAAGCACCACTCGATCTTCGGGTGAAAGAGAGTAGAGTTGAAAGTGAAGCATTGTTTATTCTTGATCTGTCATTCATCGATAATGAAGAAATATCTCTTGACCTTCTTGTTCATGGGAGGGAGAGGGAAGGAGGATTTTAGAGAGTATTAGTTGTGTGAAACAATTCCCTATTCTTAATTTTTTTATGCTCTATAAAATAGACATAGCTGTCTATTTACAAGGTTATGATTTAGGTTAAAATTTTATTTAATTTTATACTGAAAATTAAATAACATTCAATAAATTTAATAGACACCATTAAAATAATAATAATTACATTTATTTTTTTTTCATGTACCATCTTTTGGAATAAAATATACTAGGTAATGGTCATGTTAATAAAATTTTTTTCAACAAAATCGTCCTCAGTCTGTTTTAACACATCTTGAATTTATTGAAAAACATAACAAATACATTATTAAAAAATTAATATTTCCAATTAAATCTATATATAAATATTTTATAAAATGGTCAATTAATAAAATAAATATTTTACTCACAAGCTAGTGAATAAATATTAATTTAATTTATTTGATCAATATAAACTAAAAAAAATTATTATTCGGAAAGGAGGATAATATTTATTCCATTAATTAAGCACAAATATAATTTAATCATGACCAATAGAAAAACATAATGTGTGACCCTATATGATCATTTATCATTATCATTTGGTGAGTTTTCCAAAAGATTATGATTACCATCTAGGAATGTGTTAAGACACCCTAGATAATGATAGTAATTTCACAACATCAACAAAAACATATGAACACTCACTAGGTAATATAATACAACATTCAAAATATCTTATCAAGAAGGATACATATTCATTTCACCGAACTATATACTTGATATGTTGTTCAATAACTATCTAATATAAACATGTTATTACATTATGGCCATCAAATGAATTTCAATAGTTATATTTCAATCAAAGGTCCAAGATATCAGATTCCATAAATATTTAAGCTACAAATCCTTCAATAACTTATTCATTAATGACATGCCACTCATGAAACACCAGAAATATCCATATTTTCCATGAAATGTTATCTTCATATTTTATGAAATATATCTAAGTATAGGAGTTGTAACGTTCATTAATAATAATATTAATGTCTAAGTACAACCACAAATGCACGTAGATTGGTATATTTGATGACACCAAAACATGTGTAATTTTATCATGTGAGTCTATTCTCATAATATAAAATAATCACGATTTTAATGTTCAAAATTCATGATATGAAGCCTCATCTAATTACAAGTACCTGCAATGGAAAATCTATGTATTATGTTTCCAATCATAGTATGTTATCTGACCACGTGACATTATTTAAGAATATCATCATAGAAAATCATGGTTCTCATCATAATAAGGAATTAATATGATCCAATGTGACATATAATCTAGTTCATTATTTTATTAAATTCATGAAGAAAAAAAACAATATGTAATAAGACGATTTTTATAATATTAAGTTAATCTAATATTCATGAAATCAATGTCCTGATAGTTTGTCCTAGTATATCAACTACAATAGATTTACTATTTTCGGGTTGGAGGGTTTAGTCCATTTATTTGAGGTAGGGGTTTTTGGATTTTTTTGGAATATGATTTTATGTTTATACATATATTAGTCTATCTTCATTGGGGTGTTGAAGCTCTAGTTTATTTTGGGGATTAGCATTTAGAGATTTTTTATATGGTAGTTTAGGGATTATCTTTTAGGGATTTTTTCTGCTGAAGATATTGAGATTATTTAGGATAATTATTAATTCATTTCTATGGAATAAGATTTTTGTTTATTTGGTTAGACGGTTTAGGTTTTTTGGGATGAGTGTTTAAGATTTTGGGGGGATGATGGTTTCGGGTCCTGTGGGTTGGGGTTTATAGTTTTGTGGGGATGTGGGTTTAGGAGTTTTTTTGTATGAGTGTATTGGGATTTGAGTGTATAGGGATTAGGGTATTTTGGGACAAAAAATCATAGTTTTTATGGAAATTGTTCTAGTATTTTGTGGGGATGACGGCATAGGGTTTTCAAGGGAGTAGTGTTTTCAGTTTTTTGGGATGAGGGTTTAGGTAATTGTGATGTTTGGGTTTAGGGTTTTGTGGGGATGATGTTTTAGGATTTTATGGGATGATGTTTTAGGGATTTATAGGACTAAGAGTATAGGGATTAATGGGGATGATGGTTTAAGGTTTTCCGAAGATGGGTTTTTTTTGGTTTTCATTGCATTAGGGTTTTGAGTTTTCCTGGAATGAGGGTTCAATATGTTTTAGGGCTAAAGGATTAGGTGAATTTTTTAGGGTTTTGGGTTTTCTGGTGTTGTGGGATTATCAATTTTTTTTGTGGATAATGTTTTAATGTTTTCTAAGGTTGTGGACCTAGTGTTTTCTGTGGATGGGGGTTTATGGTCATCTAACACTATGGTTTATGTGTTTTTTGAGGGATAGGGTCTAGGGTTTTATGGGGATTTGGGTTTTCTTTTTTTCAAGGGTTAGGTTTTAATGTTTTCTAGGGTTGATGGTTTAGGTTATACGGGGTTAAGGGTTTATGGTTTTTTGGGATAGAAGGTTTAGGGTTTTCAAATGATGGATGACTATGGTTTTATTGTACTAAGGGTTTAGGGTTTTCTAGGGCTGTTGGTTTGGGGTTTTGTGGGGTTAAGGGTTTAGAGTATAAGGGGTCTTTGGGTTTCATTTTTTTTGGGTCAAAGGCCTCATTGTTTTTAGTGAAAAATATGTAGTGTTATTTGGTTCTTCGGTTATAGGTTATTCAACGCATGATGGGATAGTTTTTTCTAGGGATAAGGGATTAGGTTTCTCTGGGCAAGATGGTTTAGGAATTTCTATGGCTGAGAATTTATGATTTTATAGGGATGAGGTATTAGAGGTTTCTAGGCTCTGGTTTCTGTTTTTCAACATTTTTTATTTAGTTTATTTTTTGATGTGGTATTTAGTTTTTATGTGGATTAGGGTTTAGGGTTTTATATCTCATTGCGTTTTGAGTTTTATAGGGATTAGTGTTTAGGGTTTTTTGGGAAGAGGGTTTAGGGTTTTCTAGGGAATAAGGATTATTGTTTTCGTGGGATGATGGTGTAAAGTATGTGGGAATGATGGTTTTGGGTGTTCTAGGGCTAACGGTTTAGGGTTCTCTCAAGAATAGTGTTTATGGTTTTTTGTGGTTGGGGGTTTTGGGTTTTCTATGGCTATTTAGTTAGTGTTTAATTGGGATTAGGGTTTTTGGTTTTCTTTTGATAAGACTTTAGTGTTTTATAGGGCTGTGGTTTTTTTAGGAGGAGGGTTTAGGGTTTTATTGGGTCAAGGGTTTATCATTTTCTTATATAACAACCCTGATATTTATTAAACACTTAAAAATGATATATTACATAAAATATTCACTTGGTAAAACATAAATTATCGAGAGTTATAGTGTCTTTGTGGATTTAGAACATTACCTAACGACTTAAAACACGAAACACAAAATCTTTATTTAAAACATCCTTTACATGACCACTACATTCCTTCATACTTAGCATTGCATGGGGTAACCTGAGGAAAAGCATACGAAAAGGGTGTTCTATAAATCCCATTAAGGGAGTAAAAAAATAATAACAAAAACAATAACATGAATTTTAGGTATTAAACATATCAATGGAACATAAAATAAACATTAACATAAAGGCGTGATATAGCATGATTATCATAGCATGGAAATGTGGCAACTACAGTTTACACGGTTTTTGCATGAGCCATGACACATTGAACATGGAGCATGAGTAAAACCTCATTACACCTGAATTATCATGAGTAAACCCTCATTTCACTTGCATAACCTGATATTGATCTTTACCCAAAGCATTGGATCACTATCAGGGTGCACACTTCTTAAACATTTCATTTGATGCATAAGTGTGCAACATAGATCAAACAACATGGAATCATTCAACATATTAATTTATTCCACAATAAAGTAATTTGGAATAAATACATGTACTAAATAATAAATAATTAAATTTTCAAAAAGTTGAATGCCCTTGATAGAGAAATGGGCATTTTATTCAATGCACAATGACTTTGGCATGGAAAATCACGGTGCAATTTCGGCAACATAACGACGTGACCTAAGAATTCAAAAAAATGGTTGATAAGAGATAAAGGGGTGTATCATTATATGAACATGAAATGGACAGTAATTGTTTCAAATATAAACATGTCACAACATTTGAAATGGTGTTTAGATTCATAAACCAAAATAATTACTTGAATATAAATGATGAGTGAGAAATTCATTACGGAATTTCGATATGGTAATAGTTGTACATGGGAGGAATTACTAAGAGAAAGAGGTCTTTAATCATTCAAACATAAATATAAAAGTATGGAGGGGTGATAAATCATTACCCCACATTTATAATTGATATTAAAAGGGAATAACAACATTAAAAAACATGGATAAAATGATGAAGGAACTGCATATAGAAATTGGGCATGATAACATGTGTACTTGGGAGGTATTAATGAGAGATAAAGTGGAATTTCATCATTAAAACATAATGAGGGAAGTATGGGGACGTGATAAATCATACCAAAATATTTTTAATTGAAAATAAAAGTGAATAACAATATAAGGAAACATGGATATAAATAATGAAAGCGAGAACCACTTACTTAGATGGATGACCCCGAAGGATTGGGAGAGGATGGAGAGAGGGTTTTTGAAATCATGGGTAACCTTGGGAGGATTATATAGAGAATCGATCATGGGCTAGTAGAGCTCCAAATTCAATGATTGAAGTGTAAGTGGGATCTTGGTTGGGTTTATAAAGGAAAATAGAGGGAATTCTTTATTATTTAGGTTTAGGATACCATACATTAAACTAATAAGAACCACAAACCATCCCTTGGTTTTTTTTCATGTTTTTTTTCCAAAGTGGGGTGGAAAATAATATTTTATAATTACATTGACCTAAATTCTTAAAATAATAGGGTTGCATAGATGGAGGTGTGTCACACTCTTAAGGAAATCAATTTAAAAAGATAAAATATTTTATAGGTCTTGGAGGGTCCACTAAGGCACCATAAAATTATTCGAAGAAAACTAAAATAAAATTATTTTAATTTTAAAACATATATTGTCCGAAAATACAATTTATATTATTTTATTATATCACTATTGGGTCATTATGATGTCATAAAACACATTATTAAATTAAACAGTATTTAATTTTTACCCAAAAATTCGACTATCTCAAAAAATAATGACAAATTCCCTGTTGGATAATTTCAATTTCCTAAGTCCAAAAATAAAATTTATTTTATATAAATAATTTTCTAAATAAGTGAATTTTTACTTTGAAAATAAAAAACTGACATTTATTGAAAATTCATTGGTTTTGAGAAAAATAGCTTTCAAACCTACATCCAAATCACAATTGTAATTTTAAAAATTATATGATCATTTATAAAAAGTAATTTAATAATAATAATATTTTATTGAAATATTATTTAAATAAAAAATCCATTAATTCATCAAAATATATTTCTTTGTTGACTATTTACTAAATAGACTATTTGTGCTTGACAAACTATTTACTAGGAAACAATAATAAAATGAATGTATATTATTTATAAAAATAATAATTTACATAGTAATAGTGCTAGGTTATTGTTACATAACCCCTTAAAACACCCACATAAAACCTATGGGTAAGGTGTGCGATGGTGATAGACTTTTCGGGTGGCTCGGATAACATAGCTCGGGTGGTAATCTCTATCAACTTCCACTTCTCTCATTGGTGGTTCTGCAGAATCATAACATGTTAAAGCTCTGTTTAGGATTCATCAAGAGTGAAACCCAATGACTCCACCTAATTTATGAGCTTTGACAAATGGAAATTGTATAGATAAATTCTACTAGATGATGCCATCATTTCCTTTTTCTAAGTAAATTGGATTTTTTAAATCCCTATATTTATAATAATCATGTGATCACTTATTAACAACAATATTAGAAAAAGTCACAATTATAAATTGTATTTTGAAATCCAAAAACATAAAACCAAAGAACTGCATATTTCATATATGAATTTTACATAATAAGAAATTTATTTAGATCAAGGGGAATTTTCATTATTGAATGTTTGGGTCGTTACAATATCCCCCCTTAAAATTTTTTTCCCTAAATATTTTCCTTTACCGCACTATAATAGATATGGGTAAATCTACCTCATTACATCCTCTGGTTCACATGTTTCTTCTTCAAACTTGTGGATTCCCCAAAACAACTTGATGAGCATCATTTTCTTATTTCGTATAACTTCCTCTCTATGATCTAATATCTTCACCGACTTCTCTTCATATGAGAGGTGTTTCTCCAGTGGTACCACATTGGGGTTGAGTACATGTGATGGGTCCAGAATGTACTTTTCAAGAGTGATACAAGGAATACATCATCCCAAAATTATCCTATCATTTCTATTTTCTTCACCTATTCTCATACTGGGCTTCATAAGGATCCATTTTGATGCTCAAGTGGAAAATTTTGTTATTAGAGATCCTAAGCAGAATAATATATTAATCCCATATTCTTTTGAAGTCCATTGAGAAATATCTCAACATGTCCTCAAGTGTTTTGATAGTCCACTCATATTGGTCATCAGTTTGAGGATGATAAGACGTTATTGAGTTCACCTCAAAATCCAGATCATGTTAATGTCTCTTCAAAAATGTAGAGGTGAATCTTCGATGTCAATCAGATAGAATCGATAGTGGTACTCCATGCATCCTTACCACATCTTCGATGTATATCTGTTCCAGATGATCAAATGAGAAATCAGATCAAATCACAATGAAATGTGCAATCATTATATGAAGATCCACAACAACCTAGATAACATTATTTCCTTTGGATGTCTTTGAATGTCTGGTTACAAAGTCCATGGTGATGTACTCCCTTTTCCATGTTGGTAGGGGTAATGGTTTTATCATCCGATTAGACTTACGTCTCTCAAAATTCACTTTATGTCATACTAGGCACATTGATGTATATTCATATCTCTCAATATTATTGTTATCCCACCAATAATGCTCTCAAATATATCGATACATCTTTGTGTTTCCTGGGTGGATGGAGAAATTTGAACTATGTGAATCCTCTAAAAGAACATTCTTTAGCTCCACACATTAAGTGACAGATACTATTTTCCAAAATATCACAATTCTTTCTTTATGGACTTTGAACTCCAAGGATTTTCCTTTTCTGATAGTTTCCTCCATCTTCTGAATTCCAATATCATCCTTTTATGAATCCGTTAACCATACCAAAAGAGATGGTTGGTCAATAATTTGTGAAAGGATTTATGTTGTTCCATTATTTAGGATTCCCATGTCAATATTCATCAAATATAAAGATGATTGGTTCCTTTTTAATTCACATTATTGATATAATTTCTAGATCCTTTTTACTTAGATCATCCTCCACCTTATTCTCTTTCCCATGGTGGTAATGGATTGAGCAGTCATAGTCTTTGATAAGCTCTATCCATCTTTGTTGGCGCATATTCAACTCTTTCTGTTTTAATATATACATGGGTCTTTTTTGGTCTATATATATTTCACACTTCTTCCCAAAGGGATGATGCCAACAAATTTTCAAACCAAATATCATTATAGCCTAGTCCAGGTCATGTTTTGGACAGTTCTTCTCATGAAATTTCAATATCCATGAATCATAAGAAATGATTGACATTTTTCATCAACACACATCATGTTCCCTTCATGGAAGAATCACTAAATACCACAAAAGGTTCTTCACATGTGGGTAGTGTGAGTACGGTTGTAGTGATAACCATCCTTTTCAACTCCATGATGATCTCATCACATTCATCACTCCAAGAGAACTTTACCACCTTCTAATTTCTCTATGTAAGAGGGATGTAAAATCATGAAAATTTTCTCACAAATCAGTGATAATAACCAGATAAACCTAAGAAGCAACAGATATCTATTATAGATATTGGCCTCGACCATCCCTCTATTGTAATTTCAATTCAGGGATCCACAGATATCCCAAAGCTTGTGTTGATATGACCCAAGAATTAGACATCCTTCAACCAAAACACATATATGTTGTGCTTTGCATAGTGCTTCTCCTTTCACATGGTCTCCAATACAGTTCATAGATTCTCCTCATGCTCCTCTTTGGTTTTGGAGTATATTAGAATATCATCTATATATTCAACCACATTTTTTTCGAGGATATCTATAAATAATATATTCATCAAGTCCATTAAGACTAGTAGATCATTAGTGAGTCTGAAAGGCATTACTATGAATTCATATTTCTCCTACCTTGAACGAAAAGAAGGCTTGGGGATATCCTCCTTATTCACCATTACTTGGTAATATCCCGACCGCCAATCCACCTTGGAGAAGTATTTTTCTCCACGTAGCTGATCAAACAAGTCATAAATTCGAGATAGGGGATAATTGTTCTTTATCATGATTTTTTTGAGCCCACGGTAATCAATAAAAAGATGCAATAACCTATCCTTCTTTTTGGAGAATAGGACTGGTGCACCCCCTGGTGAAGCACTTAGGAGTATAAAACCATTATCCAGATTCTCATGTATTTATTTCTTCAGCTCCACAATCTCCCCAACATCTATTCTATATAGAGTATTTTATATTGTCAACTCCCCATGTATATGATCAATTCAGAATTCAACATCTCTTCTAGGAGGAAGACAAGACGATTCTTCCCGAAACACTTCAGCGAATTCTCTCATAATAGGCATGTCATCTAGGATGGTTGATTTTATTGAATCAATTATGTGATCTAGATACGCGTGATCATAGGGAAATAAAATCCATGCTTGAGATTATAGTTATAATGAATATTCATCATCCTCCTTACACTTCTATATAATCGGGGGTAGATTCACCATGTGGAATGTAATTTCCCTCTCAAGGAGATTTATGTTGGATCTATATATGGAAAGCCAATCCATGCCAAGAATTGCATGAAATTCTTCTAGAGAGAGTATGATGAGGTATTCTAGAAAGATAAATCCACAAATTGTGATCAAAGGGGAGTTATATTAATGGGATGCAATGTTTTCCGGATTGTCCACACTCACTGACATCATTAAATCCATGATTTTTTGTGGTGTTGGGACTATTATACTAAACATTCAGGATATATTATAATGTCTAGAACAAAAATCAAAATGTATGTTCAAAATTTTTTGATGAATAAATAGATTACCAATCACCACTTCATTGTCAGGGTTCAATTCAATGGTAGTGATTCCAAAAGCTCTTCCTTGCTTCCTTGGATGTTGTTGGTTGCCTCCCAAAACCCTTGGCATATGGAACTAATTTATAAGGTGCCCTGATTCTTTTAAGTTGAAGTAATGAAAATTTTTTTGTGAGTCGAACAGAGTGTTTCTCTCATCTGTCGCAGTCACAGTTTTTTCTTATCGGTAGTTAATGTCTTGGTTCCCTTCTCTTCCCCTCCTAAAGCATTTCCTCATCCCCTTCAAGAATTTTTTGGGGGTGGTTCTTTCAACATCTTTTGCAAGAGGGGTTCAATATTTTCTGAGCACTGTTGAATTTATCCATAAGTCCTCCATATTTGAAATCCACCTTATGCTTCTAATCCCCATGATACCCATGAGATTTTTCAATCTCTATTTTGACATTGAGGGGACATCGGTCAATTTCTTCATAGCAATCTAAGTCATGATTAACCAGGTCTTTCCATAGGCTATGTTTTATCCCACTATAGATGTAGCCAACCTTGAATTCAAGGTTATCAAAAATGAAAAAGGAATATTGTTCCATCCTTGTAAAGGATTCCTCATAATCTACGATAGATTCGTCACCTTTTTTCGTGAGAGACAGGAAGTCCCTTTCCATAAAAAGTTAGAGGGTGCGCAAAAAATATTTATCGAAAAAAATCATTTGGAAATCCTTCCATTACAATGCCTCGATATCCTCCTCATGATTTGTATTTTTGATTAATTTCTACCATTGAACATCTTCATCCTCCATACGATAAGTATCTAGGAGAACCATCTAGTGTTCATAACATTGAAAGATGGAGAATGTCTTTTCAATGGAGTTGATCCATTGTTCAGAAATTGAGGGATTGGATGATCCATTAAAAGTAGGGTGTCATTGTCTCATGAAGCTCTCGATAGCGACTTATTCATTTTTATAGGGGTTTGAGTTTTTCCCTTTACCCCAAAATTATATTAAAAACATGAGTTAACTGAGAGAGTATCATGAAAATGTTCATGATATTTGCTCCCTTCAGATTGGGCATCTCATTAAAACAGTCTTCACATTTATCTTCACATTGATTGTTACCCCAAGTCCTCCTATTACCAGCCATTGGATGGAATAAAAGGGAGGTTAGGTCTAACACATAATGGGTAATCTATAGTCAAAAACATATGACATATAAATTACTTTTATTTCGTTAACTTATGAATCTATAGGCTTCAATCTATGTTATCCATGATCTACTTCCCAAAATATATTCTTAGGGGATTTTTTTATTCCCTTTATAATAGTTCATACTATGCTTGTGATTTTATCAAATAATATCCCATAGGAGTGTCGTTACCAAGAGTTCCACAGGGCATGTTGTTGTGTACCAGGATACCATGGGTCAAGCACAAAACTCCTAGTCGAATTTTTCACTCCAATATACATCTATGCGAGAGCTGCCTCTACCTACTAAAATCTTTAAAGGGATGTATTTTATTGATAAACCACATACTGAATACTCAAAAAATTTAGGTATGTTTTTATTATACTTGATCTTATCCCTAAGGCCTTCACTACGGTTTTCTAATCTTATTCCAGAAAATAACTAAACCTATCAACAGATACCAACAATAACTACATAGATCTTTATTACACACTTAAACATGATTTATTACAGTAAATCATCACTTGATAAAAAATAGAATATCGAGAGGTATAGTGTCTTTTGGGATTAGGAACATTTTATAATGACATAAAACATGAAACATGGAATCTTTAATGAAAACGTCTTTTACATGACCACTACATTCCCCCGCACATCGCATTGCATGGTGTAACCTGAGGACATGTATAAGAAAAGGGTTATCTATAAAGACCCGTAATGGAGTGAACATGGCTTAACAAGAATAATACAATACATTTTAGGCAATATATTTATCAATATAGCATAAAAAAATATGAACCTAAAGGCATGATATAGCATGATTATCATAGGATGGAAATGTGGAAAACACACATAACATTGTTTTAGCATGACCCAAGGCTCATTACCCATGGATCATTAGTAAAATCTAATTTCACATGAATTATCTAGAGTAAACCATCATTTTAATTGATTTTTCATGATAATAATCTTTACCTAATGCATTGGAGCACTATTAGGGCACACCCTTCTTAAACATTTCATTTCTAGCGTAAGTGTGCCACATAGATCATACAACGAGGAATTATTACACATCATCATTTATTCCATGAAAAAGGTGTCTGGAATACAAAAATGAAACTCTTTAATCAATATGTAAATGTAAATATAGTTGAATAGAACCTGGGAATGGTATTCACTACACAATGACTTTGTCTTGGAAAATCGTGTTCCAATTTCGGCAGCATAATGGCGTGACATAAGAATTCATAAAAAACATTTATGAGAGAGAAAGGGGTGTCTCATAAAATCTAAATGAAATTGATAGTGATGGGGAAATATATATACATTTCCCAAAATTTTTAATCGAATTTATATTCATAAAACAAAATAATTTCTAAAATTTAAATAAGGAGAGAAAAATTATTTATGGAATTTTGGCATGGTAACGGGTGTACGTGGGAGGGATTAAATAGAGTGAAAGGGGTATCTCATCATTCAAACATAAAAAGGTCAGTGTGGGGGAGATGAAAAATATTACCACAACATTAATATATGAAATTAATAGGTATAACAATATTAATAAACATGGATAAAATGAGGAAGTAAGGAATCCCTTATGTAAACTCGGCATGGTAATGAGTGTACCTGGGATGTATTAATGAGAGAGAAAGGGGTATCTCATAATTAAAACATAAGTATGGAAGTATGGTGGAGGTGTGAAATAATAACCCCTCTATTATAAATTGAAAATAAAAGGGCATAACAATATAAGTAAACTTGGATATAAATAAGGAAAGTGAGAATCCCTTACTTGGAAGTGTGATCCCAAAGGCTTCGGAGAGGCTTTAGAGAGACATATTGAAAGCTTGGGGAACATTTGGAGGATTATAGAGAAGAGAGGGAAGGGGTTGGTCGATCTCTAAATGCTTTGACTGAATATTAATTGGGAACATGGATGAGTTTATGTAAGAAATGAGAGAGAAATTTTTATTATTTAGCTTTTGGACACGACACATTAAAATAATCAAAATGACAAACCATCCCATGTGTTTTGCCCATCGTTTTTTAAAATTGAGAGTGAAAAAAACATTATAATTCCAATTTCTTAAATTCTTAATATTGTAGGGTTTCTTATGTGGAGGTGATTCAAACCTTCAAAGAAATCTATTTGAAAATATAAAATGATTTATAAGTCTTGGAGGGTCAACTAAGGCACCATAAAATTAATCAAACAAAACTAAAATAACATTATTTTAATGTTAGATCATATATTTGGCGAATATACCTTTCATATTATTTTATTACATCACTATTGGGTCATTATGATGTCATAGAAAACATCATATAATTAAATGATATTTAATTTTTACCCAAAAATTCGACTATCTCAGAAAAATATGAAAAATTCACCATAGGATAATTTCAACATCATTGTTCCATAAAATAATATTAATTTTATCTAAATAATTTTCTAAATATGTGAATTATTACTTTCAACATAAAAATCGACATTTATAAAAAATTCCATGTTTTTGACAAAAATAGCTTTCAAACTTGAATAAAAATCACAATTGTAATAATAAAAGATATACTATCAATAATAAAAAATAATTTAATAAAAATATTATTTAATTAAAAAATACATTAATTAATCAAAATAGATGTCTTAGCTGAATATTATCTAAAAATACTATTTGTGATTTACACACTATTTACAATGTACTAATAATAAAATAAATGTATATTCATTATACAAAAATAATGTACATAGTCATATATCATGGGTATTGTTACATAACCTTTTAAAACACTCGCATACGACCTATGGGTAAGGTGAACAAGGGCAATAGACTCATGGGGTGACATGGATAAAATCGCTCGGTTAGTAATCTCTATTAACATCCACTTCTCCTGTAGGTGTTTCTGCTCAAGCTTAACGTTTTCAATCTTGGATTCGTATTGGTCAAGAGCGAAGCCCAGTAACATCACCTCCTTTCTGAACTCTGAAAAATGGGATTTTTAAGGATAAATTCTATTGGATGAGTTTATCACTTTTTCGGCATAAATTGGCGTTGTTAAAGCCCAATTTTTTTACAAATCATGTGATCACTGTCCAACAGCTATATTAGCAACAATCACAATTCAAAATGAAATTTAAAAATCCCAAAACATAAAACCAAATAAGTTCATTTTTTATATATCCATTTTACATAATAAGACATTTAATTAGATCATGGGGAATTTTCAATAATGAATATTTTGGTATTTACATCATGGGTTGAGGGTTTTGGTTTTTTGAAGCTATTGATTTAGAGTTTTTTGGGGATGAGTTTTCTTGGACCTCATTGGATCTGGATTTAGGGATTTGGGATGGAGATTTATGTTTTTTGGGAATGGGGTTTTTAGATTTAGAGGGATGTGGGTTTTGGGTTCTCTGAGATATATGATTTAGGGGTTTATAGGGATGATGGTTTATTGTTTTCTGGGGAAGATGGTTTCGGGTTTTCAAAGGAATATGGTTTATTGGATTCTTGGAGTGAGGATTGAGGATATTTTACTGATGAGGTTTTGTTTTTCTAGGGTTGATGGTTTAGGGTTTTACCGTGATGAGGGGAAGGGTTTCGCAGGTCTAGGGGTAAAGGGTATTATAGGGATGAGTGTTAATGTTTTTTGGGGAATAGAGATGAGGGTTTTCCTAGGATGACAGTTTATGATTTTCTGGGGTGACGATTTTAGGTTTTTAGGGGATGTGGGTTTAGCGTTTTCTAGGCATGATGCATTAGGGTTTTCTAGGTTTATGTTTTATGGATTTTTGGGGATGAGGGATTATTTTTTTAGGGGGTTGAGGGATTTGGTTTTTATATGGATTAGGGATTAGGATTTTCTAGAGATTCGGATTTAATGATTTCTGGGAATTATAGTTTTGGGTTTCTTGGGGAAAAGGCTTTGTGGTTTTTTAGTGTAAGTGTTTAGGGATTTCGAGGGCTAAGGGTTAATTATTTTCATTGGGATGGGGGTTTAGGATTTCCATGGGATGAGAGTTTAGGGTTTCCCAGGGTAGAGGCTTTAGTGTTTTGTAGGGTTGAGGGATTATAGTTTCATGGGAATGAGGATTTTGGGTTTACTTGGTCCAGGGGTTACGATTTTTCTAAGGATTAGGGTTTCAGGTTTTGGGTTTTTTGTAGAAGAGTGTTTTGGGTTTTCTAGTGTTAAATGATTTGGTTTTTCATTGGATGAGGGTTTAGTATTTTCTAACCTATGTGTTTAGGGTTTTTTGGGGATGAGTGATTTGAATTTTTTATGTTAAGGGTTTAGGGTATTCTACAAATGAGGGTTTAATATTTTATTTGGATGAGAGTTTAGGATTTTTGGGGCTGACTGAATATGGTTTTTCGGACTATGGGTTTTGGTTTTTATGGAATGAGGGATTATTTTTATCATTTTCTGAGGATTTAGGGATTTTTGGGGTACTGGGTAATGTTTTTATGGGTTTGAGGTTTTATATTTCTATATGGTATAGTGTTTATTGTTTTTGAAGGTTGATATTTCTGGTTTTCTAGGGTTTAGGGATTTGTGTTTTTCGGGGTTGAGGTTTTAGTTTTTTTATGTTTGTGGTATTATGATTTTCTAGGGATGATATTTTAGGGTATATTGGGGAATAGGTTTTTGGTTTTTCCAGTGTTGAGGGTTTAGGGTTTAAAGATTTTTTGTTTTTAGGGGCCGATGATTTTATTGTGGGGAACTTAGGTTTTATAGTTAATTCAGCTCGATTGTCTAGTTGATTTTTTTGCTGACCATTTGGGGTATTGTGGGCTTAGTGTTTGGATTTTTTTTGGAAGTGAGAGTATGTGGTTTTTTGGGTATGGGTGTATATCTTATTTGTGGGGATCGGGGTTGAGGGTTTTAAGGGGCATACAGTTTATTATTATTTGGTTCAGAGTGTTAGGGTTTTTTTGAGACTAAGGGTCTAGTTTTTCATGGGGATGACGGTTTATGATTTTTTGGGTGAGTGTTTGGTATTTTTGGGATTATTTTTTAGTGTTTTTTTGGATATGAGGGTTATTGTTTTTTTGGGGCTGGTGGTTTAGGGTATTTTGGTTACATGATTTTATTGTGTTTTTTGGGAAAAGGGTTTATGGTTTTTTGGGGATGAGGGTTTATGGGTACTATGGGGATGAAAGTTTAGAGTATTAAAAGGATTATGGTGTATGGTTTTTTAGGGAATGAGTTTAGGGTTTTTTTGGGATAAGGTTTTTTGTTTATTTGGGCAGGAGGGTTTTCTATTTTTTAGGGATGTGTGTTTAGGGTGTTTTGGGGATGACATATTAGTGTTCTTTGGGGAAGAGGGTTTATGTTTTTTTTGGGTTGAGGGTGTTTGGATTTTTAGGATATTGGGTTTAAGGATTTTGGGATAACTCTTTCGGGTTATTGGGTGTAGAGGGTTTAGGGTTTTTTTGGGTTGTTGAAATTGGGTTTAGGGTTTATTTGGGGATGTGAGTTTATTCGTTTTTGGGGGAAAACAACCTTTTATTTTTTGGTAGGGTAGGATTATGATTTTATGTTCTTTAACACTCTGTGTTTTTTAGGTATATGGTATTAGGAGTTTTGGGGTCATAGGGTTTAGGGTTTATTTGGATGAGGGTTTAGGGTTTTTAGGGGATGCGGTTTTATCATTTTTTAGCGATGAGGGATGATTGTTTTTTGGGGATAAGGGTTTATTATTTTTGGGTTTTGGTTTTATGGTATCTTATAGAATGAGGGTTTAGGGTTTTTGGGGTTCAGTTTTCAATGCATATTGGGTTAGTGGTTTCAGGTTTTTTTTGGGCTGAGTGTTTGGGGTTTTTAGGCCTTGAGGATTTATGGTTTTTTAGGGGATGAATGTTTATTGTGATTTGGTGTTTAGGGTTTATTGTACTTTGTGGATTAGTGTCAAGTAGTTTTTGGAGATAACATATTATGGTTTTTTGGTGTTTATGGTTTATTGTTTCTTGGGAATGAGTGATTAGTGATATTTTGGGTTGATTGTATTAGTTTTTTTATGGATGAGGGATTAAGGGTTTTGTGCTGAGGGTTTTGGGGTTCATGGAAATTTGGGTTTTCAGTTTTTAGGTGTGATGGTTTTTTTATTCTAGGGTTGAGTGTTTGTGTTTTCATGGATGATAGTTTGATGTTTTTTCAGCTGAGGGTTTAGGGGTTTTTGTGAATGAGGGATTGGGTTTTTTTTGGAGATGTGTGTTTGAGTAATTTTTTGGGCTATGGGTTTGGAGTTTTTTTGTACTTAGGGTTAGAGGTATTTTGGGGATGATTGTTAAGGGTTTGGGGAGGATAATGGTTTCGGGGGTTACTAGGGCTGAGGGTGAGATTTCCCAGCCATGATCAATGTATAACTGAGAGGGGGAGGATTGAATCATTGTTATATTTTTATTTTATGTTTTTTTCACATGATACAAAATTCCGCTCATGTTAAAGATCTATAACTTTTCTAAATTAAAAACAAACACACATCCATAGGAACATAATAATATAGATGGTTCACTACTCAATAAGAGTCGTTGTGTCCTTGGTATGGTTGGGAAACAATCAAATGCCATAAAATCTAATAGAAACCTTCCTTTTGTCTGTATAAAAAATGTTCTATATATCCTTAAACTTGTTTAGAAATATGTTTAATACAAAAATGCGTGATATTCAAGTAGCTTGAAATGATGTAGTACAATTTTGTGTAAAAAGTTATGAAAATTTCACTAGATGCTTAAAACCCTATTACTGTGCTAAATTTTCAACATTCACAAATATTATCATGAAAATAATTATTCAAATTCATAACCAGTAGCAGGTATGATCTTATATGGAATTCATAATAATAATCAATA
This sequence comes from Viscum album, assembly GCA_963277665.1. Lineage (NCBI taxonomy): Eukaryota > Viridiplantae > Streptophyta > Magnoliopsida > Santalales > Viscaceae > Viscum > Viscum album. The sequence continues at coordinate 585,076,563 of OY728137.1, forward strand.
GGATATCCTTTTCCAATTCAATAGGCTGATCACTCGGTATGATAATATAACTCTTCCCAAATGCCACTGAAACTATTATGAATTGCTTCTATATCAGTGCGGAATTTCCTATCCAATTTCTCCATCTGATCTGGAATCTCTGAATATGATCATCCTATTTTTCATTAATCTAGAAAACTTCCTTAGGAAAAAAAAGGATCCAAAAACATCGTCTCTCTAGAAAAATTCAGTATACCTCCTTATCTCCTCTCAAGTACAAGTGTCAGAAAATTACAATGTAATTCCACTATTAATATGTGCCATGTAAATGCTTTAGGTAGGATTCTGTAATTTTCACACAATTACACTAATATCTAAAAACATCAATTAACCATTAATTTTATATACATATTTTATTTCTTGAATACTTCTCTCGTTTTTTCAAAACATCTTCAATCATCTAAAAAATTTAGTTGGATTCAAACATTCGTAGTTTCTACATTTGGTTCCAGTTTTTATGCTAAAATTCTCATTATGATTGCAACATATGTGAAATAGAATATTATTTATTCCATTTCTCCACACCTATTTAAAAACATTCGAACATATGTTAATAATTGTCTTCCCATTATGTTTCTCAGATCCAATTTAAACAATAGTACCCATTACGATTCTTTGTACAAACTGATAAATATAACACATCAAATCCATTATTCCATAAACATTTTTGTAAGAAAGTTAGACCTTAGTCCCATTTTTTCATAAACAAATTTGAATATTCTAAAGATATGAACACTTCTTCAGTAACACATCACCTCCAGCTTCAAACATCAACAAAAACATTTTCTTTATTCAAGTCAATATTTGAGTAAATCTTAAAAATCATTTGTAACCACATTATGATGTACACATTTTCTTATTTTCCTCAATATAATAATCATGTTTCCCATGAAGATATCTGTTTTAGCCTGGTTCTAATGAATTAGAGTCTTCATTACACTGATAATCAGTGTTAGCATCAATCAGATAGTTTTGATGTAATAGAAAAAATATCAGAATAACGTCTTTTTTCTGAATATTTGTATCGTAGGTCATATTGGTTGGACAAAAACTAGAATCTGATTCTTCTCTTTTTTCAAAGATATATACCTTATAATTTAATCAATTTTTCATCGGGTGATATCGCACCGATGAACTAACACAAGAAATCATCATCTTTAGAAACATCCTTATTTCACAACCTTCTTCATATATAATTAATTCCTCATGATTTTGGGATCATTTAAGATCATCATATCATCATCTATATTATAATGGAAGGTATTAAAAAAACATATCCATCCAGCAACTTATTTCCTTCCAACCAGAAATTAATATGATTAGAATCACCTATTCTCCCCCATTATATCATAAGGAATACATCATATGTTCTTCATAAAACCTATAAAAAAAAGAATCATCAAATTCCCATAATAGTCATTTAAAATCATATACTTCTCATTATGATTAAAACATTCATTTGAGTATAATGGTGTGACTGATGATCCTTTTCTCCCAGAAAACAACTTCTCAAACTGATGTACTTTCTTATGATTTTTGATTATATACTCTTGAATATAATTTTCAGTCTAATTTCCCAAAAATGATAAATGAATTGATTTATTTTCATAATTGAAAACAGAATATAATACATTAATCAAAGTCATCTTCTTTAATCAAAAAACAAAATTCTCTCCTACTTTGTCCCAGCAATATCCCCCTTTGGATTTTTTGTCAACCAATGTTCATAAATCACTAAACTTTTTACGTCCTGCAATGGATTACAAATCTACAATCTAAGACTACATGATCAAACTCACCGTAGGAAACAAAAATCATTGACAACAAAATCACACTGTCCAAAATTAGCAAATCATGAAACATCTAAATGTTTTCTTCAAAACATCTTCAAATTTTTAATAATTTTTTTCCTACTACCACTCAGACAAACTGTTATAATATTTCATCATTTAACATGATGAAATAACATCTAACCCAAAACACACCATACTAACAACCTTCCTTAAATTGTTTAGGACCTACCAATGGATTGATTTATGAATCAATTCTCCCCCTTAACAACACTATCTAAAGACAATGCCCCACTAGACCCCCTAGAGGCCCCCCCCCCCCCATCACCCGCCACTGAACACCCCCAGACCCCTACCCCCTCAGACACCCCACTAGACTCCCCCCAAATGGATGACACTTGGACCCCCCCTAGACACTAAATATTAGTGGTCTATTGAACAACAATATAAGGTTTATGATCCTAACTGCTCAAATAACCTTACTCGAAGAGATTCATATACATGAAAAACACATTACTAAATCATGAAACTTGACCCATAAATATATTTAATACATCCTCAACTATATAACTCAAATCACTACATGTTGGAAATAAACAAAATACTCTAAATAACATACTTTATAATGTACTATACTCGACTGGGTAATATCTTTACTCAAATTCTAATGGCAATACCAAAAATGATATTATGGGATACAATTATCATATAGTGTAATTGGATGATGTGTTTCCCACCATTGGAAGAATCATCAAGTTTACCTCCTAGAATTATCAATTTTATTCTGTATTATCACTGGATACCCTTATAATGAGTGTTATTTCATACCTATTAATTACATAGAAGAAGACCACGGTTCTCCCTAAAGAAAGATCTCACATGAACCATTACAAATACAAACTTTTATACATTTGATACATCATCAACACAGGTATGATAAAATTAACATTCCATGAGTAGTTAGATAAAATTTTATATTCCTTTTATCCACTCATCATAGATTGGGGTATCTCTCACTACTACACGAACAAAACTCAAATTCACATCACAATTCAGTCAGAAGGTATTCAATCTTTATTAATGGTTATAACACTGGGTCCCATTACCCTGGAATGTGAATACCATAGAATGATATCATCCTTTATCATGATAAAACTCACTTCATCTGTATCTATTACCTCTTGAATTTTATAATCACATCAATCTCGGTTTCACATCATGGAAGAAAATCAATTGAATTGACATTTTTTTGTTGCTTGTTCATTGTATATCATGCATCCCAATACTACATACCAATAAAAGTTATCAAAATCATCATATGATTGAAAAGAAAAATACATCAGGAAGGAAAAAAATAGGGAAATTACATTGAAATTATTGTTTGAATTGATTAAGCATTCTGCAACCAGGGAGAGAACTTTTTCATATGACACCTCCACCATGTCAGAGTTCAAATTCAAGTTGTTTCTTAGTAGTAGAACATTGCCGATCACAAGTCACAAGTGATTGAAATGAAAAAATAGTAACATTTTTACCGTATGCAAGACCCGAACAACTCGATAGTGATATAATCATTTTCATATTTCTTGAGATTAAAATAATATGATTCATAAGATTCATATTAAAGAATATAATCAAGGTTTGTCCGGTAGAATACTACCGTATCTGATGGAAGGAAAATATAATGTCAAAAATAAATAATTCATGAAATTAAGAAGATATTGAAAATTAGAATAGAAATCAAGATCTATGGAAATGGATAAAGTGGGAGAGGTGGGGTTTATAGATGGCGCAGATTCCCCCCTAGACACCTACTGGACCCCCTCCCCCTGGACCCCCCAGATAGCCCCCTCCCCCTGCACCCCACACCCCCTACCCCACTCCCTACACCCCTCACCCCGATTGGACATCCCCCCTCTCCGAGTACCCCACACAACCTGCCCCCTCCCTCAGCACCCCCTACACTCTGCCCCTATTCTCCTTTACCCCTCAACCCTGCAGACCCCCCTGGAACCCCTCTTGACCCCCCCCCCCCCCCCCCCGCACACCAAGACACCCTGACACCTACAAAACCCCATACCCCCATACAGAGCCCATTGTACCCCCAAATAGTGCCCCTCCCTCATGGAAAACACCCCCTCCCTCCTAGACAACCCCCTTCTAGACATCCCCCTAGACCCCCCTAAATGCCAAAATATCCTCTAAACCAGAAGAGAATAAAAAGATGAAGAAAAAAACAACATGGTAATAAGATGGTTGAAAATATTATCATTCCACTAAAAAGTAATAATATTCATCCCTTTTGAAAGAACATTCAGTTTCGAGTCAAACACACAAAACCACATGTAAAGCAACTCTATTCAGCAGCATTTGAGACAAATACAGTGAAAATTTAACATTAAAATCACCATGAAAACTGTTTTTATATTACCACATTACCCACATTAATTAATATTTAACATATTTTCATGAAACCAATCATGAAATATAAATTTTACATTAAAAATCTTCATACATTAACACTCAACACTCAACATGTATTACCATAAGCAAGAATGTTTTCAATAACCATCAAAAACATATTCAGGTCAATAACATTAGCATGAAAAGCATGCAACAGTTTTAGCACGAACACTCAATAATCATAACATCCTAAAATCATGAATTTCAAAAGATTTCGATTAATTAGAAGCATGAATGAATTGTTCTAAACAAGTTAAAACAAAATTAAGTACTCCCTTTTAATGATATGATGTACTTTTCTTCATTTTAATGAGCCAGTCCTCCTGTAATTTTTTTCACTCAACCTGGATATTCTCATTAAAGTGCCTATAAAGAAATAAAATCAACTTTAGATTCGATCATTTATGTTGATCAAAAATAAAACATGGTCTATGGTGTGAAAGGAGCGACCACGTTGCTCCAATTCAAAGGAGTTTGTTGAAGTGCACTATGTGAGAAAAGAGTGGCCATGAAAAACAATATTTCCATTGAATCATTCCAACTAATTTAAATTTTGAATTATTATGGTTTATCCATAGTTACTTTTTTTGGTTTAAAATTCAATTATGTAAATGGAAGGCCACTTATGGAAACATATAAAATGTATGACAAAGCATGTCATGAAATAATATCATAAAATATTCATTAAATGTCTAAGTTAACTAAATTGTATGACATAGCATGTTATGACAGTTTTTGGGTTATTTTGGGGTGAGGGTTTTATTTTTTTGGGCTGAGGATTTATCAATTTTTAGGGATTATGGTTTTATGTTTTATTGGGGACAACGGTTTAGTTTTTTTGGGAATGAGGGATTTGGGATTATTTCGGATTAGTATTTAGGGTCTTTTAGGGATAATTTTTTTGATCATTGGGGCTGAGGGTTACATGTTTTTTAGGGTTGATCATTTGGGGTTTTTTGGGCTAAGGGTATATGGTTTTTTGGGGGGAGTATTTGAGGTTTTTAGGGATGATGTTTTAGGTATTATTGGGATTGAAGGTTTAGTATTTTTTGTAATGATGGTTTGGGGTTTTTTAAGGAAAACATAAGGGATTTATGAATGTATCAAAATTTAAGGTTTATACATTAGATGAAATAATAGCTTCTTTTCTTCAGTATGATTTATAGTTAAAAAGTATTATATATAAGGAGAAAAAATGAGGAAAGGTGTATTTTTTATGTATACTATTAATGAAATATCTGAAACCTATGATTCTGAGTTATATTAATCTGACAAAGAGATGGATTAATTTATAATGTATCTTTTCAAAGTTATGAAAAATAATTGTCTATCATGGTAGTTTAGAAGGAATAATGAAAAATAATAGAAGAATGGAAATCCAAGAAATAATAATGATGTTTCAGAATAAAAATGTTATGAGTACAATAAGAAAGGTGAAATTTGGACTGATTCCCCAAAACTCAATCATTCAATGATTTACAATGATAATTGAATAAAAAAAATAATATTTTTTTGATGTTCGGAAACATCAGAGAGTTCAGATTCAAGAAGTATCTTATGAGGTGAAAGGGAAATAGGTAAACTTACTCTGATGGGTGTAAAATATGAGGTAACTTATTCATTTTCTACTCAATTAATTTATCATCATAATTTTTATCATAATGCAATTTTTGAAGATGAAAAAGAAACTAATATATTTTTTCTATTTCATATTTTGATTCTATTATCTATAAAATCACAAAACTATAGAATGAAAATAACTAATTGATGAATGATAGAATCTAGATTATTTAGAAATATACTAAAATAAAAATTATGAATAAAAATATGATGAATGAAAAAAAATAAAAGGAATGTGATCATCTTAATATGTATGTTTCTAAGAATGATAAATAAAAATTTACTATAGCTTCTGAGATTCTAAAATTAAATAACAAAAATGATAAAATTAAAAAAAAATTGGTAGTAAAAGATAATAATTTGGAAAGAAGATTTAATTCAGTTTTTTGAATATATAGCTAAATTTGAAAATGAATATATGAATCGTACAAAAGAAAACAAAAAAACTAAGAAATATAGCTTCTGGTTCTAATGAAAATGTTTATAATGATTTAGAAGTAATTCAAAAATGGGATAAGGGTTTGAAAAATGATGTTATTAATATAAAAAAATATGTAAATTTATTTAAGGAAATGAGAAATATGATAAATCTAAGACAACAAGGTTGCTTAAGAGATGTTACTAATATCATATTGTACATTATATGGTAATCATTCCCAGGTAAGTATACTTGTTCTTCTAGTATGCACAATAACTAAAATTATATAAACTGTAATGTTAAAATTAAAATTATCAAATATAATTTTAATGTAATTAAATTTTCTATATTTTTTTGGAATTTATATATTAATTTATATAATATTATGTATGGTAACAAAAATGTGACTTATTTAATTAATAAGTTTAGTTTCTTCTATGTTGATTATATGTGAACATTTTCATTAAAATTTTCCTAAATTTTTATATCTTTATATTACAATGAATTATGGGGGTGTTGACCCTATTTTTTAAATGAATTATCATAATATTATGTAAGATTTAAATTATTTTTCTAATAGTTATTTTATGAAAAAATTATTTGTTATTATTTTGTTTGAAATAGTATTCATTAACTATTTTATGTTTTATGAAAAAAAAATATTCAGTTTCATAACATAACATTTTGTAACCTGGTATTATAAAATAGTTGTGGAAATTTTCTATTTTGGCTGTTAGATTTTTTGTCCATCTATTTCTCTAAACAATTTTACTCTTAGAGTTTTTTCAATACAGTTGGGAACACATTGGATCTAGTTTTTTTTCTATGATCTGATAAATATCATATGAATTACAATTTAGTTTTATATGTCTTTAATTGTTTAAAATTCCACATCATGTTCACATTGTTGTATTATAATGTCTTATTTTATGTAACTGAAATTAAGATAAATTTCATGGATTATTTCAAAATTTTAAAATTGATTAAATTTTATTTATTATTTAATGTGTTTTTCACAACAAAAAGCATTTTATAAAAGATGAAAATATGGCCTCAAAACCATGGGCTAAAGAGGAGCACAAAAATTACAGGGGATTGTAGTAATGAAGATCCAAGTAATCATTAAATAAAATAGAACCATCTAAAAAAGGATAACTTATAAGAGAAAGTTGAAACTAAGTAAGATGGTGGATCCAGAGATGCTAGAAAATCAGCCACTTTGTTACCCTCCCTCCCATTGTGAATGATGATCATCCCTTCATTAATTAAATATTATCATCTATGAACATGATAAATGATTGAAAAGAGAGTTGATAAATGAACATGAAAAGAGTTAAAAATGAACATGGAATCTGTCTCAAAAGCATAAGGCCTAATACTCATCTCCTTTAAAATCTCAAGCTCAGTCACCATCACATTGGCTTATGATATAAGAGACTCACCATAGACAAAAGATGTTGAGAAATTGGTAATGACTGATCCTTTTTCATCTTGCACAAGACCTCCACCACACATCACACACAAAATACAAAATCCATCCTCCAAGATTTTCAATCCCAAATCTTATGGAATCCAATGTATCCATTGTATAGGGAGGTATCAGGGCGAGATGCTAAGAGTACCAAGAAACCCTAGATATTAGAGAGAGGGAGAGGAATCCTAGTTCATTATATGATAGATTAGGTCGTCATTAAAAATTTTCATTCTGTATGCAATTGTCATTAGAGGGATATTAATTCTTTTGAACCAGGTCTTATTCCTTACACACTAGACACACCAATAGCCATTAAAAAACTGAATCCCCAAGTTTTCATCTCATAGAGATTATCCCCAATTCCATGGATCCAGATATAATAGAAGTTTCTCTTTTTAAAATCCCGTTAAACCACACTATTGAAGATTCCCTAATGAATCGACATCCATTTGTCCCACTGAACTCAAAAAAAATAAGTTTCACATTTTCCTCAAAATATGTACTGTAATAAGGCCATCTCAAAGAAAGATGGAAACCTGTACATTGGACGTTAAAATCTATGGGAATGGAATTTTCTTGATACACCATACAATAAATTTTAGTTTATATGGCATATTATTACACCCAAACTTCACCCACCACATATCCCATTCCATTAGTGAGTGAAGAATCATTTGATACTCCTTAATAAAGAAGATTCCGGATATCGTATCATGAATCATACAAGTATCTGGGTCTACCGAAGGCCCAATATAATAAAAAAAATCTCATTGGTTAGTTTTTAGAACACCTTTAATGAAATTATGGTGCTAGCGGCCTTTTCCAAATGATATGATCGATGTGGGACAACTAGGGAATATGTGTTTCTTTTAACTCCAATTATGAAACATGAAGTTAATATCACACAACCCAACAGTCTATATCTCCTTGTTTTCCAGTTCTAGAATGCTAGATCTCACCTAATATTAGATAATATATTTCAATGGGGAGTTTTTATAAAAACCCTTAAATAGTATGGCTTTATTATTTTTTGGAAACAATTATATTGTTTTTTATCTTTTCATGGAAAGTATTATCAGGTATTAAATTATATTAAATTATTTACTTAAACTACATACTATTTTAAAAAACATCTTACATATATACTATTATTAAATGTTATTTTTTTGGAAAATTCTCCACCTTTTTAGGACTAGGGATTAAATATTACTTTTTAGGGAGAATAATTTATCAAAAAATATTTTTTTCACCTTTTTTATAAACTGTATGGGGGTTTTGGGTATTCAAATCATTGTTTTGTTTTTTATTTTATTAAAATCGGGAGATTATAATTATAGATATTTTTATTAGTATTTTATTTATTTTGAAAAACTGTTCATTACATTTATTTAAAACCCATTAATTAAATATTCTTAAAAATTTATTTTATTTAAAAAAGTGTATTTAAACTCTTTTATTTTAAATTATTTATATTTATTAGAATATTTATTTCTAGAGTTAATTATTAATCGCATTAAATTCAAATTGTTTACATTTAAATTCTTTTTATATTTAAAATGATATATGTGTATTTTCATACACAATGAAATCATTTATTTCATTTCATGCTTTAATTTTTGAAATGTTTTAAAAATACTTTATTACAATTCTTTATGATTATAACATTATTATTCACAAGCATTAAATTTTATACATTACACAAGTTTCGACCTCTTACATGAAAGTGATGTGATCCCATTATTAGAAGATGAGCATCATTGTATCCTATATGAAAGCATTAATGAAATCTAAAATTTATCCTAACTCTACAGTGTCCCATAATTCATACAACCTTTCTCACACAAGGGGAAGTGTCTTCTCTCCCTTGTCTAATTCATCTTTGGCATACCCAGTCAACATGTTCGGCAACACTCCCTCAGCACTATAGTTTTGTGCGACACCAGTGTCAATACCATGAACATTAGATTCAGTGACTCATCAGCCATATGCTCAACCTAGAGCGATAGCTACTTCAGCATCACCAATTATCAACACTCCTCTTCTTGACCGCAACACTACAATAGGATTGTCTTGTTCATGACCAAGAATTATCACCTCATCCAGTGACAACCACCATTGTGAAATAAACTTATTCAGTGATGTTAAATGATTCTACCATAGATGATGGTATCCCACCTCATCCACTCAGGATAAAATTTTGATACCGTTCAACTATAGATTCATCTACTATCCAAAATTGCAGCTCCTGCCTTTGATCGTGTGATACGATGGTAGAAACTTCTACCATTCCACTTCACTCACTACTTTTTAAGAATCAACAACATGATTTCCTATAACAATGGTGGTATCACCACCCAAGCCACATCAGTATCTCACCACATATCCTTCGAATGTTTCAGTGAGACACGATGGTAGCTTCCTTAATGGAAGCACCACCAAACTAGTTCCATTGTATCAGTAGTAAAATTACCTACCATGTGCACTTGTAGAATATCTACCATTTGAAAATAGTTGTAGATTCATGTACAGTAGATGCATTATCCTCTACCATCCTCAATTATTCCTAGAAGGATCGATTATAGCACCCCTACTCTCTCATGATAATTTATATGATAACATTTAATCACATCTATAGTTCCGTTTCAAAGAGGGTAGCACTGCTAGACCCTACAGTATATGGTAGCAATAAAATAACAATTTTAGCACATATAATTTTGTTTTATAGTAGCATGTCACTAGAAAAAAAAACTTACTACCACAAGTTATTTTATTTTTACCTATGATCAGTTGAAAATAATCTTCTAAAAATATAATTTTTGTTATTTTGATTGATGTAATTAAATTATATTTTCATTAATTACTGATTTTTCAGTTTTTTCTAAAAAAAATTTAATTATATCTTTTTTAATAATTATTTTGAAAAATTTAATGTATATTATACACTTGTAGTAAATTAGACACATGCAGTATACAAAACTATGTTTTTATTTATTTTAAGTAATTTATAATAATAAATTTTATTTATATATTATTAATTTAATTATAAATGTGAAATATACACATTTTCACAAATGATCACACTATAATCTTTATGTTGTTTTCTTATTATGATTTAATGTGTATATACATTCTCTGTTGTTCAGTGCATTATTTCAAATTATAGGTAAGTAAATTATTTTGAATTTTGTTATTCACTAACATGTGAAAAAGTATGCTTTGATAATTATATGTTACTTCAATATGTTGGATTCAACGATGATCCAAGATTAGTCTGTTGGAATGTGATCAAGGGATTAAACAAACATCATATTGTTTATTCGAAGCACAATGTGTGTCGCACAATTCTGTTACACATATAATCAAGAACTCTTGTGACTTCTCACTCATTTCTTTGATCACATAACATCTCCAATGATCATCTTTCTTCCATTAACGTGGTCAATGATCATCAATATTCATCATATTCCACTACTATTATTTATCTTCTAGATTTCATTGTATTATGGATTTCTTCTCTTTATATTTTCTTCATATGTATGTATTCATTATAGTCTCTTTATGATTTTACTAATCAAGAGATTCCATATTTATATGTCATTACACCACCCAAAATGATATTGTGGGTCATGAATCATGACCAAATGTCTATTCATGAATTGGTTAAGGGTCTTGTAAAAAATATGGATTATGCCTCTAGGTATTATAATGGAAGTGTCTGTAACATGTAATCACATCTCTAAAAGTTGGTTCATAGTGGGTACCAATCTTCTCAGGGAGTAGATAAGGTTATTATGTGGAATATATTATTGGGTTTCATAACATATATAAATTACAGTGATAATTTTTTTTATTTCATCTACACTTCATATATTCAACAAAGAACTCACTATAAATTATTTAGTTAGTAAACTATGATTTATTTTTTATAAATAATTTAAATGAAAAATCACCCCCGTCTAACTATTTTTTTCCAATCATGTTTTATCAAATAAGGGTTAGTGTTTTTTGGGTATAGGGGTGAATGGTTAGGTTTTTTTTGTGATGAGAGTTTTTGGTTTTTTAGGAACATGGATTCATGATTTTTGGTTATGAGGGTTTGGGGTTTTTTAGGCTGAGGATTTTGGTTTATTTAGGTACCAAGGTTTGGATTTTTTGCGGAGTAGGGTATGGGGTTTATTGAGAAATGGTATTGGAGTAATCATAGGGAAAAGGGATATGAGTTTATTAGGGATGATAGTTTTTGTCTTATTGGAGCATTGGGTTTGGGTTTTTTTGGGTTTGAGTGCTTAGGGTTTTTTTGGATGAGGGAATGTGTCTTTTTGGGAGTGAGGGTTTGTGTATTTTTGTGGATCAGGTTTTGGATATTTTTGGGGCTCATATTATAGAGTAGATCGAATCAAGATATTTAAGGATATTTTGGATGAGGGTATTTCCTATTTTTAGGATGAGGGTTTAGGGTGGTTTATGGGAGTTTAGGGTTTTTTGTGGATGAGTATTTCGTGTTTTTGGGTCCTATGAGTTTTTTTGGGTAGATTGTATATGATTTTTTCGGACTAAGGGGTTATAATTTTAAGGCTATGCGGATTTAGGGTTTTTTTGAGATGAGATTTTTGGGATTTTTAGTCCTGTGGTTTCATTTTTTAGGGATGAGCGGTTATGGTTTTTTGTGGCTGAGGAATATGGGGTTTTTTGGATTGGTGGTTTATGAATTTTTGGGACTGAGGGCTTAGGTTTTTTGGGGGTTAATGGTTTTTTGGTGATGAAATTTTAGAGTATTTTTTGGCTGAGGGTTTTAGGTATATTATGGTTGAGGGTTTTAGGTATTTTGGATCTAAGGGTTTTTTTGTTTCTTGGATGAGGGATTATAGTTTTCATGGGCCATGGGTTTTGTGTTTTTTGGTGTTTAAGGATTTTTTTCGCTGAATATTTATGTTTTTTGGGTGTATAAATTTTAGGGTATTTTGGGGCAGAGTATTTTTGGTTTTTTTGGATAGAGGTTTTACGATTTTTTAAGATATGAGTTTAATGTTTCTTAGGGTGGGGTTTTGTTGGAATGGTCTTTTAGGTTTTTCTAGGATGACGGTTTAGGGTTTTTTGTAGCAAATAATATAATGTTTTTTTTGGGGGCTGAGGGTTTAGGGTTTTTTTGGGTTTGATTCAATAGGGATTTTAGGGATGATGATTTTTTGTTTTTATTTCAATGAGGGATCAGTTTTTTTTTGAAGATGATGGTTTAAGATTTATTAATATTTAGGGTTTATGATATATTGTGCTTGAGAGTTTAATTATTTTAAGGCTTGGGGGTTTTTGGTTTTTTGGAATGATGGTTTTGGGTTTTTTGGGGGATCATGTTTAGGGTTTTTTGGAAGAGGGTTTACGGGTCTTCGGGGCTTAGTGTTTGGGGGTTTTTTGGGTGACTCAGGATTGGTGTTTTTTGGGGCTGGGGGTTAATAGTTTTTTGGGAGTAAGGGTTTTGGGTAGTTTTTTGGCTGACTGTTTAGTGTGTTTTGGGGGTGAGTGTTTGTGGTTTTGGTGGGATGAGGATTTAGGTTTTAAGGGTTTGAGTGCTTAGGGTATTTTGGGGTTGAGGTTTTTGGGTTTTCCTCTGTTAAGTTCTTCTGCCTTCATTGTGTTGATGTTTTAGGACTGGTAGTTGTTGAGTGTTTAACGATATATTTGACTAAGTTTTTAAGGTTTTCTATGGTTGTGGGTTTACGTTTTTTTATGGGTCTGAGGGATTAGAGATTTTTTGGGCTGAGAATTCAGGGTCAAATGTGGTTGAGGATTTTTTGGGGATAAGAGTTTCAATTTTTTTATGCTCGAGTGTTGAGGTTTTATGGGGATGAGGGGTTTCGGTTTTTTGAGGCTGAGAGAAAGGTTTTTCTAAATCTGGGGGTGTATGTATTTTTGGGGATGCTTTATTTGGGTTTCTAAGGTACAGGTTTAGTGTTTTGGGGGGCCAAGGGTTTAGGGGATTCTTATAACATAGGATTTAGTGTATTTTTGGGCTAGGTGTTCTAGGGTTTTGAGGCTGAGTGTTTAGGTTTTTTGGGGATGAGTATTTATAATTTTATGGAGATGAGGGTATAATGTTTTCTAGGGCTGTGGGTTTTGTTCTTTCTAGGATGAGAGTTAACGGTTTATTATGGTCGATGGTTAATGTTTTCTATTGGATTCATATTTATTGTTTACTAGGGAAGACTGTTAGGGTATTCATGGAATGAGGTTTGTGGGTTTTCTAGAGAAGAGGGTTTATGGTTTTTTTGGGGATGATGGGTCATAGTTTTTTGGGACTGACGGTTTTGTTTTTTCTAGGGATGTGGGTTTAATGTTTTATTGGGTTGAGGGTTTAGAATTTTATGTGGACGAGGGTCTAGTTTTTTATAGGGAAGAGGGTTTTGTTTTTTATATGGATGCGGGCTCAGTGATTTCTAGGGATGATAGTTTAACATTTTCTAGGATTATAGAATTTGGGTATTTGGGGTATGAGGGTTTAGGGATTTTGGGTGAGAAGGGTTCCGGGTTTTATGGGGATAAGGGTGATAGGATTTCAGGAGTTCTTTTTATTTTGTTATTTTCGAATGAGGGTTTAGTGTTTTCTGAGGATGAGGGGGTAGGTTTTTATGGGGATGGGTTTTTATGGGTTTCTTCAGCTCAGGTTTTAAGGATGTATGTGGAAAGGGGTTGAGGGTTTTCAATGGATTATGTTTCAGGGTTTTCAAGGGATGAGGGTTTTATGGGGATGAGGGTTCAGTATTTTCTAGGGATAAAGGTTCAAGGTTTTCTAGGATTGAATGTTTTGGGTTTTCTAAGGATGTGGGTTCATTTAAGTACTAGGATATGGGTAAATGGTTTTATGAGACTGATGGTTCATGGTTTTATTGGAATGAAGGTACAATATTTTATAGGTCTCAATGCCCATTATTTTATTGGAATTAGGGTTTTATTTTTTCTAGAGATAGGCTTTTAGGGTTTTTGGGGCTGTGTATTCATGGTTTAATGGGGATGGGGGTTGTATGATATTTTAGGGATGATGGTTCACGATTTTTTCTAGGATGGGGGTTTTAAGTTTTCCATGGATCAGAGTTCATGTTTTTTCTAGGTAGAGGGTTTAAGGTTCTCTAGGGATGAGGGTTCAGGGGTTTTTAGGGTTCCTGTTTTATTTGGTTTTAGGGGCTAAGGGTTCATGGTTTTCTATGGATAAGGCTTCAAGGTAACATGGTGATTAGGGTTAAGGGTTTTCTATGGCTAATGGTTTTGGGATTTCTGGGGTGGACGGTTCAGGGAATTCTATGGAAGAGGGATCATTGTTTTTTGCGGATGAGTTATTAGGGTTTTTATGGTTTATGGGTTTAATGTCTTATATGGATCATATTTTAGGGCTTTATTAGTCTAATGCTTGAGGTTTTTCTTGGGATCAGTGTTCAGGTTCTTATGGTGATGAGGGTTTAGGGATTTCTATGGAAATCTTTTTGGGGTTTTCTAGGGATAAGGGGTTAGGGTAATATGGAAGTGAGAGTTTAGGGCTTTTATAGATAGTCATTCATCGATTTATATTCTTCAGGGTTCATTGTTTTACGGGGTTCATAGTTCAGAGTCTACCGAGGATGATTGTACAATGTTATCTAGGTCCAGGGGTTCAATGTTTTATGGGGATAAAGGTTCGTTGTTTTACGGAGATGAGGGTTCAGGGTCTTCTAAGAATAAGGTTTTATGGTTATTTGAGGGTATAGATTTAGTGATTTATAGTGCTTAAGGTTCTGATTTTATAGGGATGAGAGTTTAGGGTTTTCTGGGGATTAGGGTTCAGGGTTTCTTGGGAAAAATTTTCAGGGTTTTTGAGGATGGGGATTTATGGTTTTATTTGGATGAGGGTTTATAATTTCCTAGTGATGATGGTTTTGGGTTTTCTTGGTCTAAGTGTTATGGGTTTCTTAGGGAAGTAGGCTTATGTTCTTTGGGTATGTGGGTCACAGTATTTTTGGGGATTATGGTTTATGGTTTATTGGGGGATGAGGGTTTCAGGTTAATTTGATTTGAGGGTTTTGGGTATTCTGGGGATGTGTGTTTTGGGTTTTCTGGGGTTGAGGGTTTATGGTTTTTCAAATATATGGTTTAAGGATATAGGGATGTGGGTCTAGGATTTTCTATTTCTAATCCTTTATGGTTTTATGGGGATAAGGTTTTAGAGTTTTTTGGGGCATAGAGTATATTAATTTTAAGGGATTAGGGTTAATGGTTTTTCTAAATGAGGGTCTATAAATTTTTTGGGTAGATCTTATAGGATTTTTAGGTATGGGGGTGGAGGGTTATTTGGGAATAAGGGATTTTGGGTTTTTGGGGATGAGGGTTCATGGATTTTACGGTATGAGAGTATGCTGGTTTTTTAGGTTGAGGGTTCATGGGTTTTTTGGTGCTGAGAGTTTACGGATTTTGGCAGTAAGAGAGTAATGTTTTTTGTGGTGGGGGAATAGGGTTCATGTTTTTATATAGTTGAGGGTTCATGTTTTTTTGCAGATGAGTGTTTAGGTTTTTTGTGGGTGATGTTTTATGGATTTTAAATGATGAGTTTTCATGTTTTATAGGGGATAAGGAATAAGGTTTTGGTGGGTGAGGGTTTAGGGTGTTTTTGGAGATGTAGGGTTTGGATTGTTTTGGACTGATGGTTTTGTATTTTTTTAATGTGGGTTTTGGTTTTTTTGGGATTAGGGTTTAGCATTTTTTTTTGGATGAGGTATAGGGTTTAATGGGAATGAGAATTCATAGTTTTTTTTACTTGAGGATCAATTTTATTTTGGGGCTAAGGGATCAGTGGTTTTTTAACATAGGGTTTGGGGTTAATTTATGGCTTGGGTTTCATTTTGTTTGGGTTAGGGTTTCATGTTTATTAGGGATTATTATTTTAGGTTACTTATTTACGAGGAGTGAGACTTTTGGGGATTTGGTTTTACTTTTTGGGGGATGAGGGTTTAGGGTTTTTCTGTGGAAGAGGGTTGAAGGTTTCTTTTTCGGATGATAGTTTAGGTGTTTTAGAGTATTATGGTTTTTTTATATGAGGACCTAGGGTTCTTTTAGGATGAGGGTTTAGGGTTTTTTGGTTTTGAGGGATGAGGGTTTTTGGTTGATGATCATTGGCTATTTGGGGTTGATAGTTGTGGATTTTTTGGATTGAGCATTGAAGGATAGTTGGGGAAATGTGTTGAGGGTTTTTTTGGTGGTAAGGGACTACGATTTTTGGGTTTGGGGGTACATGGTATATTAGGGAAGAGGGTTCGTGGTTTTTTCGGGCTAAGTGTTTAGTATTTTTTGGGAAGATGGTTTATGTATTTTGTGGTTGAGGGTTGAGTGTTTTTGGGGTCAGGGTGTTTAGGGTTTTTTGAAGATTAATATTTGTGGTTTTATGGGGATGGGGGTTGATTTTTTTTTGGATGAAGGGTTGAAGGTTATTTAAGGCTGAGGGTTGAGGATTTTGGGGGGAAGTGGTTTGATGTTAATTTCATGTTGAGGGTTTAGGGTTTTTTGGGGGATGAGGGTTGAAGGTGTTTTACGTTTTTGGGGATGAGCGTTGTGGATTGTATGGGGTGAGGGTTGAGGGTTTTTAGGGATGGGGTTTTCGGATTTTTTGGGGATAAGGGTGAAGGGCTTTTTGGGGATAAGGGTTGATTATTTTTTAGGTTTTATGGGGATTAGGGTTGATTGTTTTTTTGGGGCTGAGTGTTAGGGTTTTTTTGGAATAATTGTTGAGTATTTTTTAGGGATGAGTGTTTAGGGTTTTTTGAGGATGAGGAATGGGGTTTTTCAGGGTTGAGTTTATTTCAGTGTTGATGGTTGATGGTTTTTTTGGGATGAGGGATGAGGGATTTTTGTATAAGAGTTAATTATTTTCTAACTCTGGGTTTATGGATTTTTAGAGCTATGGGTTTAGGGTTTTTTCAGCAGAGGGTTGGGTTTTTTTCGTTGTAGAGGGATATGGGTCTTTTGTAGCTAAGGGAAGCATGTTTTTTCAAGATAGGTTTCATTCTTTTTCAGTGTGTTGGGTTGGGTTTTTAGGGGGATTTGGATTTAGTGTAATTTTGGGTTGAGGATTCAGGGTTTTTTGGAGTTATGGGAAGAGGGCTCTTTGGGGTTGAGTGTTGTGAGTTTTTGGTGCTAAGGGTTGAAGGTTTTTTAGGGCTACAGATTTAGGGTATTTACATGTTTCATGTTTTTTGGGGTTGTTGGTTGAGTTTTTTGGAGGCATGAGGTTTAAGTTTTATTTTGGATGTTGTTTTATGGTTTTTTCGGTCTGTGGGTTTTTTAGGGTAAGGGATTATGGTTTTTTTGGGTAGGGGTTTTAGTGTTTTTTGATGCTAGGGGTTGAAGGTTATTTGGGTTCAAAGGGTTGTGGGTTTTCTGGTTCTATTAGTTTAGTGTTTTTTTTGTTGATGAAGTTTGATTTTTTATGTGCATTAGGGTCTAGGTTTTTTGGGGGATGACGGTTTAGGGATTCTTAGGGATCATAATTGAGGGAATTTTGGGTCGTAGTGTTGAGGGTTGATGTTTTTTCAAGGGTGAAGGATTAGGGTCTTTTTATAGGATGAGGGTATATAAATTCTTATTTATGAGAGTGTAGGTATTATTTTTTCTTATGTTTTAGGGTTTTCTGGGGCTACCAGATTAGTTTTATTTGGGGCCGAGTGTTGTGGTTTTTTTGGGCTAAGGGTTTTGAGTTTTCTAGGGTAGTGGCTTATTGGTTTTTTGGTTATTAGGGTTTTGGTTTTATTGGGGTAATGGATAACATTTGGGGGGGGTGGAATTTAGGTTTTTTGGGGGTCTGGTTTTAATGTTTTGGGATTGTGGATTAAGGGGTTTTTTGGGATAAGGGTTTTGGGTTGAGTGCTTTTAGGTGCCCAGGATTTAGGGATTTTTTTGGGGCCATGGTTTGATCATTTTTTATGGCTGGGTATTGAGGGGTTTGGGGTATAAGATTTTATGGTTTTTGAGGGATTATGGTTTCTATTTTATTAGAGGGTAATGTTATAGGGTTTTTTAGTGAGGTATTAGTGTTTTTTAATAGGTTTTACCATTTTATAGTAGTAAGTGTATGTTTTTTGTATGAAAGTTTTGGGTTTTTCTAGGAGGGTTGTTTTGAATTTTTTTGACTTCATTGTTTATGGAATTACTGTGGTTGATGGTTTATGTTATTTTGGGTTTGATATTTTTATTTTTTTTAATCGTGGAGAGATTAGAGTTTTTTAGGTATGCGGGATCATGGTTTTAGGGATGTGTGTTTATGTTCCATTAGAGGGATGTGGAATTAGGGTTTTCTGGGGCTACAGGTTTTGTGTTTCTAGGGGTGGGGGAGGATATTTTGGAATTAGGGTTTTGGGAATTAAGGGATGATATTTTAGTGTTTTTGTGGGGTTTTGGGTTTAGGTTTTGTTAAGGGAAGTCATTTTATGGACTTTTATGATGATGGTTTAGTGGTTCTTAAACATAAGGGTTTATGGTTTTTTGGTGATTATGGTTTAGGGTTTCATAGTCCTGAGGGTTTCTTTTTTGTGGCTAATGGATTATGGTTTTCCAAGGATGAGGTTTTAGTGTTTTTAGAGGACGATGGTATGGGGTTTTATATGGATGAGGGATTATAGTTTTCTTATGATCAGTGTTTTGTATTTTTTAGGGATAAGGATTTTGGTTTTTTTGGTAATCGCGCTTTAGGGTTTTCATGGGTTGAGGGTTTAGGGTTTTTTGGGGATGAGGTTTTATGGTTTTTTTTGGGTTTAGGGTTTAGTATATTTCGGGGATTATGGTTCACGGTTTTTTGGGATGAGGGTTCATGGATTTGGGGATTAGGTATTAGTGTTTTGGGGGTTGAAGGATGGGTTTTATGGCTGAGGGGTTAGGGTGTTTTTTGGATGTGGGTTTAGGGTTTTTGGGGTTGTGAATTCAGGTATTTATTGAACTGACGGTTGAATTTTTTGTGATGGGGGTGGATGTTTATTTGATTTTTAGGGTTTTTTGTTTTAGGGGATGTGGGTTCTGGGGTTTTTTATGAGGAATTAGGGTTTTTTGGGACTTTGGTATTTTGGATTTTTTAGAAGTGGGTACAGGGTTTTTGGGGATTTGTTCAGAATTTTTTTAAGCTCAGGATTTAGGGTTTATTAGGGATGAGGGATCAGAGTTTTTGGGGGTGAATGTTTATGGTTTCTTGGCCATTGGGTTTAGGGGTTTTAGGAATAATGTTTATATGAGTAGCTGATGGTTGAAGTATTTTCTAGGATGAGAGTTCAATGTTTTTTGGGGATGAATGTTGAGGGTTATTTGGGGTGTTTGTTTTGGGTTTTTTGGGGGATGAGGATACAAGGTTCTTTGGGGCTGTGGTTTTAGAGTATTATTAGGATGGGTTTTTTTGAGGCTGAGGGTTCAGGCTTTCTTGGGGATGAGGGTCATGGTTTTTTGGGGCTAAGGGTTTAGGGTTTTTGGGGCAGTGTGTTTAGTGATTTTTAGGGATGACGACTCATTTATTATCTAGATGAGTATTCAGAGATATATGGGGATAATGTTTCTTTGTTTTTTGGGATGGGTTCTCCATTTATGGGGTTCATGATTCATGGTTTTTTGGGAATGAGGGTTCACATCTTTTTTGGATGATAGTACAACAATTTTCACCAATGAGGATTTGAGATTTTTTATGGCTAAGTGTTGTGGTATTTTACAGGGTGAGTGTTAAGGTATTTTTGGGGAAAATGGTTCCCAATTTTTAGGGAAGAGGTTTTGGGTGATCTGGGGATGAGTGATCTGGGTTTTTTATAGTTTAAAGTAATGGATTTTTTGGGGTTTTGGATTCTGTGTTTGTTTGGATGAGGGTTGAATATTTTTCTTGTGATGAGGGACAAGTGTTTTGGGGGTTGTGAAAATTTGGATTCTTGGGGATAAGGGTTTAGGATTTTGGGGGGTTAGTGGTTATGGTTTTTTTAGATTTTTAGTTTAGTGATTTATTTTTCTATGGGTTGAGGGTTTTTTAGTGTATGGGTTGATGGTTCTTTATGGATGAGGGATGTGGTTATTTTATGAATTTTGTTTTCATATTTTTTGTGGTTGAGGGTAGAGTGTTTTTATGGATGATTGTTTAGGGTTTATTTGGGATGAGTGTTTTTTACGTTTTTGGGATTGCATTTCATTGTTTTTATGAATGATTTTTAATGGTGTTTTGGGATTTAAGTACAAGGTTTTTTCGGTTTCAGGGAGTTGGGTATTTTGGGTGTAAGTGAATATGGTTTTTTGGGGTGGATTTTTAGGATTTTTTGGGGTTGTGGGTTTTATTTGGGATAATATTTATTTTTTTTGAGGATGTGGGTTTAGTTTTTTTGGTGGCTTTAGGATTTGGGTTTTTTCGGGCTAAGTGATTAGGGTGTTTTTGGATAAGCATTGCGGGTTTTGGGGGAATAGTGTTTTGGTTTTTTGGGGGTGGAGGATTAAGGGTTATTGGGGACGAGGGATGATATTTTTTGGGTATATGTTTTAGGGTATTTTTGTGTCTAAGGATTGAGAGATTTTTGTGTTTTTGGGTTGAGGGTTTTTAGGGTTAGGGGTGAGGGTTTATTTTGGCTAAGGGTCAATGGTTTTTTGGGGCTATGGGTTGAGGGTAACATTGGAGATGTTGGTCCAGGGTTTTTTGTTGGTCGGGGTTGAGGTTTTTTGGGTCATCTAGTAGAGAGTTTTTTGGTGATGAGGGTTGTGGATTTTAAGGGATGTGGGTTGATAGTTTTTTAGGGCATCAGGTTGATGGGTTTTGGGGGATGAGGATTGAGGTTTATTTTGTGATGACTGTATTGGGTTTTTTTGGAAGATCATTATGGGGTTTTGGGGGATAGTGTATGAGTGTTATTTGGGGAAAATGTTTCATATTTTTTTGGGTCTATGAGATTAGGGATTTTGGTGGTCCAATTGAGATTTTTTTGGTAATCGGTTCTGGTATTTTTGGACAATTTTTTTAGGATTTCGTAGGATGATGATTGAGTTTTTTAGTGATGAGGGATATATATTTATTGAAGCTAGATGTTGAGGGGGTTTGGCGGGCTAAGGGTTGGGGGTTGGGCGTTTTTTAGGATGAAGGGTTGAGGAATTTATATCGAAGTGGGTTGAGAGTTTTTTTGAGATAAGGGTTTTGGGTTTTTTGGAGCTGGGGATTTAGGGTTTTTTTGGGCTAATGGAATTTATTTTTTTTAGTTAATATGTTTTATGGTTTATTAGGTCTAGTGGTTAAGGTTTTTTTGGGGTTGAGGGTTGATAATTTATTGGGGATAAGGGTTGAGGGGTTTTTGGGCCTAAGGGTTGAGTGTTTGTTGGGGTTGAGGGTAGAGAGATTTTTAGGGATAAGGGTTGAGTGATTATCGAGGTTGGGGAATGAGGAAATTTTGGGGCTAAGGGATTAGTATTTTTTAGGGTTGAGGGATGACTATTTTTTATGGTCAAGGGATCAAGGTGTTTTGGGGATGATGGTTGAGGAATTTTTGGGGTTGAAAATTTATAGTTGTTGGGTCTGAGGGTTGATAGTTTTTTGAGGCTAAGGGTTGAGGGGTTATTTGGGATGAGGGTTTAAGGAATTTGGGGCTGAAGATGTGTTTTTCATGGGGATGAGTTGTAAGGGTTTTGGGGCTGACTGTAACATCCCATCCCAATCCACCTGGTCTATGATGGAATGCTGCATAACCTCTTGTATGCCTCCTCATATGCAAGAGGATTCAAACTACCAACAAGGGTATAAGTCCATAATTCATGAGATTATACCCTTAGTATCATGTCATAGGATGAATAATAAATAAATACAATATAATAAATAACATGTGTAATCTAGAACAATGTAAATGAAATACATTTCATGCAAATAAATGTGACTCCCAAAGTGAAAGCTCTGCCCAGAATGAATTTATCAAGAGATAAATAAATGAACTACATAATCCACAAATGTCTATCCTGGTATGTCCCAAATCCATGCTCTACATGCTTAGACTTCCACCAAAGGGCCCTTTTCCTTTACTGGGTCTCTAGTGAAATCATAAAGCTTCTCGAAATGCCCACGTAGGGTGTGAGTACAAGATTCATTTTGACACCACCAACACGTCCTTAACCAGTTGTGCTCAGGTATACAATTGTGTGCCATGATAAAAATAAATGAAATAATATAATATAAAAATAATCAAAATTTGAGTGGTAGTTCACTAACCAAGCAGCCACAACCCCTGATAGTTCATGCTTCAACTCCATTTTTGAACATATTTGAATGAGTTTGAAGAAATAAACCATCACATAAATGACATATTTATTGTGTTGTGGAGGTGATTCCAAACGTCATCTATCCCTTATGTAAACCTTGTCTTGTGGATCCTATAGACAAGAAACACTAGTACTCAAAACAACTAGGATATCTCATGGTGAATGGAACATAGCATCAAGGCATCCTCAAGAACACACTCAACATGAATCCATGGAATCCTCGTACCTCCACCCTATGCTCAAGTCTCTCATTCCTTTCAGCACAATCATGGATTCTACCCCACTAGGGAATATATATGTCATGATGGTCCACCTACCTCAAATACCAAAAATATCTTACAAGGCATGGTAATACGTATATGAGGAAATCACACAAGTAGATATAATAGATCAAAATAATTATATAGCACCATACCCCAAAACATTTGAACAAAATAAAATTTTTATAAATTCTACACTTATATCACTCATGGAGTCACAACAGTTTTTATGGGCTACACACACTCACATGAGGGTACAATCAAGAACAATCATTTTGAATTCCAAAAAATATAATCATCAAAGAATCAACTGTAGACATGAGCCCAAGAAGATAAGGAACTTCCCACCTAAAAATTCAGGAAGACCGATTCACAATTTTATTATCATCAAAGGAAACACATCAATGTGTTGAGTTGTCATCATGTCAATGATAAAGGTATATAAAGGTTTTCCAAGAACCAAAACATCTATTATATTTCAAAATGAAATAATATATTATATGTGACAATACCTTCTCTATTCATGAAAATATTTGAAATAACCATTAAAATATCACATTTGATGATATGTTCTCTCTCCTGAATAATTCTAAAATTATAATTTTGATTTTAACATGTCTTGATAACTTTCCTTCCAATTTAATAGTAAAATTACCCATTTAAATTATAGTATTGGATGATAAATTCTATTTTCTAAATAATTTTAAAATTGTCTTTCTAAATTTTCATTGAAAAAATCATGTGTATGAAATTATCTGCCAACAATATCACTATTGTAATTTCACAAAAATTGTCGATTAAATTTTTTAGTAGATTTCCAAAATAATTCAATATTTTATCTCTTTAATAATTCCTGATAAATTATTCATCAATAAAAATTGTAATTGTCATTTATTTTTTTCTCATTATTATCCATTCATAATTTGGTTTAACACTTTTTGATAACTTACATAAAAAATATATTTTGATAATATAAATAAAATTATCTTTTATTAATTTTATTTGTTATCTATTTTATTCGAAATCAAACATTTATTTTTTGATATTTATTTTATTTTATTTCATTTTTATTTCATTTTTTTCTAGAATAATGAACAAGATAATGAAATAAATAAATAAAACTTAAAAATCATATGGCACCATTGTGGCGGGGGAGGAAATTGTCATGCATCGAACGAAGAACAGAGGATGAACCCAAAACATATTCACAAGAGTCCAAGGTCCATTAGATATTACGAAATCGACCACTAGAATCCAGATCTTTAGGTTATCTAAATCCTCAAAAAACCACCATGTTTTTTCAGTCCTAAAAAATAAAACTACATATTGATCCATCAGTTTACCTACCTTTTACACTTATTTTGAACATGGAGTGATTAATATCGTCTCATTAATTCACATATTACTTTAAATAATAAAAATGGATTTCAATGCATTCATTTTCAACTGTTTACATCAATGGACATTTCATGTTCACTTTGGAGAAGATGAAGTGAATAGGTGGGGGACTTAATTTATTTAATTAATTACATAACAATAATTAAATAAATATTAAAAAATTATTATTGTGTGTTACATGGCCAAAAGGTTTTTGATCATGAAATTTATTCCCCAACTAGGGTAAACTCCCCATTCCAAATACAACGATGGTCTCATATTTTTTATTTGATGAAAATTTTGAGATATATTAATTATTTATAAATAGAAAACCTGAATAAAAAATTATCTGAAAAAAAAAATAATCATGAGTGTGGTGTCCAATCATCCAACACCTAAAAATATTATACCCCATCTATGGTAAAAACCACATCCCAAACCTAAAAGTGGCCTCTTATTTCCCATACGATGCACCATTTTAGAGATATTAAATTATTTCAAAATAATTGTAATTAAATTTATTAAAAAAAGTATCTTCTTCAGTAAGGCATCTCAACATCTGACAATTACAATAATTGTTCCCCTCCTAGGGTAAACATCACATAGCGGGCATATCGACAGTCTAAGATTTCTCATTCGATGCACCATTTTAGAGTTATTCAGTAATATTTAATAAAGTGGAGTTACATAATATAATATATTTAATAATTATATTTTTCCATCAACAGGGATTAACAAGCCTCAAAATCACTCACAAACATAGCATATGACTCAAAAAATAATCTCTGAAATATTCTACGGTGTTAATTGGGTTTTAAACCCTTTAACTGTTTAATTATGTTATTTCTCTAATAAATCATTTTCTCCTACAAATGATATTAATAATTAATCACAAAGAGTTTTATACAATCATTTAAAAAATATAAATATTTCAATTCTCCCCCTATATCAGTTTATTAACCTCAAGAAGTAACTCTAGCAATCTTTCTCGCATAACACATTCCACTGAGCTCGACTATTATTCTCTTGCTCCCATGCCTCTTTCAGGATTTTTCCATGCTTGAACTAAATTTGGGCTGTACATATCATATTTCCTTGTAACACCTTATCACTTTGATCTATGATCCACACCAAAAACTTCTCATAATGATTAACTATATCCATCTCAACTTCCACGCAATCAATAACATGCACAGGGTTGAGTATGTGCCTCTAAAGTTGTGACACATGGAAAAGATTGTACATACATTGACAGTGAGAGAAAGGTCTAGACAATATGACCCACCCTTATACACTAATTAATATCAATGGGTCTAAGATAATATGATTCTAACCTATTGTTCATCCCCATAAATTTGTTCCAAAACTGGGGAGTCACCCACAAGAAAACATGATCTTCTATAGAAAACTCCAAGGGTCTCCTCTTATGGTTGACATATGATCTATGTCTACACTGAGTTTTGATCAATCACTTTTGTATCTGATGCAATCTCTCAGAGGTATCATGAACCATATTTTGGACAAAAACTACTACCTAACTTTCCTCATGCCTATAGAGTGGTGAGAGACATGACCTCCATTAAGACCTAAAAATGATCCATTTAAATAGAAGCCTGAAAATTGTTATTGTATGAAAACTCAACCAAGGCTTGATGGTCATCCAATGCGCTTAAAAAATCAATAATGAAATATTGAAACATATCCTATAATATGTATTTAGTCCACTAATACTATCTATCGGTCAGAGGATGATACGTCATGAGCAATCTCAACTATATCCCTAGGGATTTATGCAATCCATACCTAAAGCATGGGGTAAAACGTGAATCACTATATGAAACAATTCTAAATGGAACTCCCTAAAGAAAAATGATCTCTCAGAATAGAGCATTCCCATATCCTCCATAGAGTGAGTCCCTCTAATTTGTGAGAAGTGAGCAGACATATTTAACCAATCTACAATCACCTAGACTACATCATGACTCATCGGGAACCTCTGTAACAATGTCCAAAAGTCCATCGTGATGTCTACCCACTTCAAAAAATGGTATTTAGAGTGGTTTGAAAAACCAACAAGGATTCGGGTGCCCAATATTTGACACACTATATGTAAGGCATTAAAATAAAAAACTAGAAGAGTTTTAATGGGATCAAGTTCATTGATTATGGTGTTTCTACTTCCAATGTTTCAACACGAGTACTTACATGGAGGACACCCATCATTTTACTACTCTCACACAAGCACTCTTAACTACAATGTTCTAATCACTTCTCAAAAACTGAAGATCTACAGATACTCAACCTAGTTCCACTGCATCTGATTCAGGTCCCATTATGTGAAGATATATCGAATGCTCTTGTGTTCTATGAAAATAATCAATCTCTCAACAAAGTGATAGTGTCTCCAAAAATTCGGATAACGATCCATTGATACCAGCTCGATGTCATGTGTAGGTTAGTTCATTTCAAAGGGATATAGATGATAAAACCCATAATATACTACATACCCACTTTTCATCAATACCATTACTAGACCAATGCATGATGTATTAAATTACACTATATAACCAATCCCAGGAACATAGAGTGTTAGTACTAGAGATGTCATCAACCATATCTTTATCTCAAGGATAACCTCATCACACCGATCTGACCATTGTAAAATTATTCAATTCTATGTTAGTGTGTTCATGGGTGTAGATAGTTGAGAGAAGTCCTGAATAAGCCATCAGTAATATCTTTATAAACATTGAAATCTCATGATCTCAAACATGTTTTGGGGACTTTTCTAGTACATGACTACTGCAACCATCACATGGTTTACTTATATACCAATACTAAACACCACATGTCATAGAAATTATACCTCTTTAATCCAAAAGTCACACTTAAATAGCTTGAGGTAAATCTTGTGTTCTCTAAGCATACATGGAACTATCTCCAGTGGCCTAGCATGTTTCCTTATTGTCATATAGTAGATAAGGATATCATCAATGAATTATATTATGAATGAGTCCATGTATTGATGAATTATCTTGTTCATTATGTCCATGAACACTACTGGTATATTTATTTCCAAAAAAAAACATCAAAAATTACTCATATAATAACAATATACTCTGAAACAACATCATCAGAATGTTGTCCTCTCTACCTTGCAACTAGTGGTTTCCCGATCGAAGTTCAATCATGGGAGAAATTGAGATCCTTGTAACTGATCGAAAATAACATCGCCCCTAGGAAATGGACATCAGTTTTTCACCCTCACCTGGTTTAGCTTCTAGTAATAAATACATAGTCGAAGACTATGATCCACCTTCTTGGAAAACAATATATGTTAACCCCATGGCAAAGTACTTGTATTTTTTAATCACTTTATCTCCGTGTCATCCATTTGAACATTGAAATCCTTCAACTTGGTTAGAACCATGAGATACATGTATTGAAAATTATGTGATCCCAACATTATATCAATATCAACTTAACTTGTTAGTCCTTTAAAGCCTCTACGTGATCGAAGATTTCTACGAAATATCATAACATTTTATTCATCATCGTGAGAGCCTCTAACTCTCTAGAAGGATGAAGATTGATGGATCCAAAAATAATGACATATTCAACCATAGTTATAAAATCATATTCCTAGGATATACACAATTTAATGACTTCCAAATCATGTTTCCCTACTGCGTATACCATAAAACTAATTTGAGAGATGGCTCAACATTTTTCTAATACATGTCCTGTGGTAATTCTGAAACCCCTGACTTTGTTGAAATATTTTTTCTTATTTCATTTATAGTTACATGAACTATGTCATGTAGACATCTCATGTAACGTGATGTAATAACAGTGTAATGAAACAAAGTCATTATTATATTCCCTAATTAGTATAAGGGTTTACACAAAGTTTTTCCAATTATTCTTCCATCATCCCAAGGTATCACTATCCAAGAACTAACCCTTGCCTATGTATCTTCATGTTGGTCACATTAATCTTATAAATATTAGGAAAAGTACATTCTATATTAATCTAATTAATTCAAATAAAAAAATATCACACAATATATCAACATAGATATATATTTCAAGACAAAATATCACAGATAGATTGAAAAAATCAAGTAATTTAATTAATAAACTACTATGCAGTATAAGAAAATGTATATATATGATATGTGAACCTACATGCCTATTCATGATGGATGATCATATGTAAAATATCATAAATGACATGTATTCATCATGTGGATCACCCAAGGTGAGTTTAATTAATAGTAACAAGAAAAAATATGTTCCCCATGTTATGGAACCTCGATGTTCCACTATACTGTGCTTTCTCGACACTGACATAGTTCCCGTACCCGAGTCCCAACCATCCTAACTTTATTCTACCCTAGCCAAAACCAGGATAAGATATTATGTATGTTAGTGATTCCATACCTCTGATATCATTTTGTAACTTCCCAACCTGAACCATCAGATCCATGTAGGAATCACCATAACCGCATGTGTGCATCCATGTATGAAATAATCTATCGAATGGTAGTGAGGGTATATGTCTATTACTAGGGACATTATACCATCAATATCGAATCATGTGATTAATAATAAATAAATATAATTTAATAATAACAATAATAATCATGTGAAAAGTAAATGATAACCAAGTCATTCAAAAAAGATACTCTCAATGTGTCAAGACTATCATGAATGAATAATACATATGAAAAATAAAAGAACTATAGGGTCCTATATTGTCTGTCCAGATCTGTGTCAGCTCTATACTCCACCTGCTCAGCAATCCACCAAAGGGCCATTTTCCTTCAATGGGTCTCTTATAGAATCTATAGGAACATCTAAATGCATGAGTTATGTGATGGTAAAATACACTTTTGGAAACCACTAACGCATACTTAACATGATTTTTCTCATGTATAAAAGTGTGCACCATGATAATAATAAATGCATGAAGCACATAAACATACAGTCCAGAACTGAGCGATGGTGCACTAAACAAAATGAAACAACCATCGATCATACCTACTTTGGATCCATGCTATAAGATATATGAATGAGTTGGAAGAAACAAACCAGCCCCTATAGATTACCCTCATGGTGTTGTGGAGGTTGTACCCAAAATAATTTATCCCTCAA
Source organism: Viscum album (assembly GCA_963277665.1). Classification (NCBI taxonomy): domain Eukaryota; kingdom Viridiplantae; phylum Streptophyta; class Magnoliopsida; order Santalales; family Viscaceae; genus Viscum; species Viscum album. The sequence continues at coordinate 585,106,419 of OY728137.1, forward strand.
CTGGACCATGTCTCCTAGATTTTCTAAATTAAAATAACTAGTACTCACATCGACTTAGCTAAGTCATGGGCAATGGATTCTTTCATCGAGGGATCCTTGAAAACACCATCAAAATGATGACATGGAATCCTTATACCTCCATCATATTATCATGTCCCTCATTGTTATCATCACAATCATGCATTCTCCCACACTAGGGAATAAATATGAAATATGGTCCACAAATCTCAAATACCACTAAAAACAAACATTTAATCATAATAAATATATAGGTAAATCACACATGTATTCATCATATATCAACATGATTATATAGCAGCATACACATCAACAATTGATCATAATAAAATTTTTATTAAACCTACACTTATACTACTCATGGGGTCACATCAATTTTTATTGGCTACACACCCACACACTCACATGAGATCACAATCAAGCATGATTTATTTAAATTCCAACAAATATAGTCATCAAAGAAATAAGTGTATACGTGAGCCTAATAAGGTAAGAAACTTCCTAACTCAAAATTCAGTAAGTCCTCTTTACAGTTCTATAATTGTCAAAGGTGAAACATCAAAGTGTCGAGTTTCCAAAATGTCAGTGATCAAGGTATATCAAGGGATTACAAGAACTAAAACATTTATTTTTTTTCCAAAAGACATAAAATATTATATTCAATGATACCTTCTTTTTCATGGATAATTTTTGAATTATTCATTAAAATATCACATGCGATGATATTCTCTCTCTCTGGAATAATTCTCACATAATCTTTTATATTAGCACATGCGATGATAATTATCCATCATGTATAATTTTAAAATTATCATTTAAAATTGTCACATGTGATGATAATTTATATTTTCTGGATAATTTTAAAAATACCATTATAAATTTTCCTTTAATAATAGAGTATGTGTTTGGAATTATCCTTCAATAATTTCACTATTTTAATTTCACAAAAATTATCAAATAATTTGTTTCATAAAATTTACAATTAATTATACTTTTTATCCCTTTAATAAATCTTGATAAATTAATCACCAATAAACATTTCATCTATCATTTAAATATTTTTATAAAATATTATTCATTGATAATATTTTTTAACATCTTTTTATATCCTATATAAAATTATATTTTGATAGTCTAAATAAAAATATAATTTAATAATAAAAAACTGTGTTATGATTTTTATTTCAGATCAACTTTATATAAATTTTATATATAATATATTTCATTTTATTTTTATTTCCCGTTTTCTAGAATCATGATCAAGTGTATGAAATAAATTTAATAATAATAAAACCAAAACAACGCAATACCTGCCACTCCTGTTGCACCAAAGTGGTTGGGGAGGAAGTTGTTGTTCAATGACAAGAGAACTGAGCAACAACCCCAAATGAACCTAGGGAGTCTGAGGACCTCTATATATGATAGGATCGACCACTATAATGTAGATCTTAAGGTTATTTGAATCCCCCAAAACCAATTTGTTTCTATATTCTGTAAAAATAAATCCCCATATTAAACCATCGATTTAACTTGAGAGTTAACCAGATTTTGAATACATAGTGATAAATTTCATCTCATTAATGAAGATATAACTTTAAATCATAAAAAATGGATGATTTCAATGATTTACTATTTCAACCATGTGCATCAATGGCCATTTCATTTTTGGCATGGGAGAAGATGAAGTGAAGAGAGTGGAAAAACTGAATCTATTTAATTAATTCCGTAATAATAATTTAATAAATATTGTTAAGTTACTATTGAATAAGAATTCACCAAATGTCTATTGATCATGAAATTCATGCCCTGAATAAGGTAAATACCCCATTCTGGGCTGAAGGGTGGTCTCATATTATTCATAAAGTACAATTTTTGAGAGATATTAATTATTTATTAATTAAAAATCATAATAAATAATTACACAAAAATAAAAAGTTTTTTATATCGAGTGATCCATACATATGTCCAATTATTACAATTGTTATACCCATATAGGGTCAACACAGTACCCCGGACATATCAGTGGTCTCATATTTATCAATTGGAAAATCATTTTAGAGATATATAATTATTTAGAATAAATTGTGGTTTCTTAATATAATATATTTATTTATTTTATTCTCTCTTCTCTAATTCTTAACAGGCCTCATAATCATTTACAAACATAGCATCTGAATTTGAAAATATTAACTGGGGTATTCAATAGTGTTAACTGGGTTTATAGGCCTTTAATAGATTTATTAAGTTATTTTAATGATAAAATATTTTTCCCTCTTAATATATACATAATTTATCAAATTTTTTTATTTATAATTCCTAAAAAATGATAACATTGAAGGTTTAGGTGTTTTTGGAGACGAGGGATCTTTGGTCTCTATGTTGAGTGTTATTTTGGGATGAAGATTCATGTTTTTTTGGAGATGAGGGTATAATAATTTTTAGGGAAAATGTTTGAGGGTTTTGGTGATGTGGGTTTAGGGTTATTGGGGGCTTAGGGTTTATGGTTTTTTGGGTAGAGTGATGAGGGTGTTTTGGGGATGGGGTCATATTGTAATTTTGTGTCTTATGGTTGAGGGTTTTTTTCAGCTGACTATTGGGAGTTTTTTGGTGAGAAGGGTTGATGGTTTTTTGTGGTCGAGGGTTTGGGTTCTCTTTTCTCTACCTGTTGATAGGTTTTTAGGCGCAAACGATTGAGGGTTTTTTCTGGCTGAGAGATTATCATAATTTGGTGATTAGGGTTTATTGCTTGTGGGGGCCAATTGTTGAGGGTATTTTGAGGCTACGGGATTAGGGATTTTTTGGGATAAGGGATTGTATTTTTTTATAGATGTGGGTTGAGAGTAATTTGTGACTGAGGGTTGGAGGTTGATGATTTTTTGGTGTTGATGGTTGAAAGTTATTTATGGTACAGTTATTAGAATTCTTGGGTGTAATGATTGATTTTTTTTGGGGGGATGAGCATTTTGGGGATTTTAGGATTATAGATTTTGGATTTTTTGACGATGAGGGATGAGGGTTTAGAGTTTTTTTGAGGTAAGGTTTTGAGGAATTTTGGGGGGCTATGTGTTGAGGTTTTTTCTTCTGTTGGGGGATGATGTTTTTTGAGGTTGACTATTTAGGGTTTTGGGGGGATAATAGTTAATGGTATTTTAATAGTGGTGTTTAGGTTTTCATGGGGATGTGAACTGGTTTAATTTTTTTTTTGGATGTGGGTTGAGTGTCTTTTAGAGTTGAGTGTGGAATTGTTTTTTGGATATGAGGGTTGATGCGTGTTGTGGATAATGGTTTAGTGTGTTTTAGGGATGAGTGTATAAGGGTTTTTGGGGCAGAGCGATTAGGGTATATTTTGGGATTAGGGTTTCTCTTTTTTTTGGTATGAGGGTTTATGGTTTTTTCGCTATTGTTTTTGGGTTTTTTAAGGATGAGTTTTTTTGGTATTTTTGGGTTGATTTATTAAGGAGTTTAGGTTTTATGGTTTAGGGTTTCATGGGAGTGATATTTTAGGGTTTTTTGTGGTTGTCGGTTTTGTGTAAAAGCGTCTAAGTGTTTAGTGGTTTAGGAATTTTGGGGCGAGGGTTTATAATTTTTTTACTGTGGTCATACGGAATTTTGGGGATGATAGTTTTGTTTTTTCTAGGGATAAGGTTTTAGTGTTTTGGGTGGAAGAGGGTTTAGTGTTTTTTGAGTTTGTGGTTTTTAGGTTTTTATGGATGAGTGTTTAATGTTTTTTGGGGTTTAGGTTTTTGGATTTTTTTGGATGATTTTTTGAGTATTTTTGGGGAAAAGTGTTTATGGTTTCTTGGGATAAGTGTTTATGGTTTTTGGAGTAGAGGGATGAAGTTATTTTTTTCAATTAAGGGTTTATTGTTTTTTGGGGATGAGGGTTTAGGGATTTTTGGGAATGAGGATTTCGGGTTTTTATGGCTGAGATTTTTGGGTTTTTTGATGTTGTTGGTTAAGGGATTTTTGGGGATGAGGGTTTAGGGTTTTTTTAGGGATGTGGGTTTAGTGTTTTTGGGGTTGAGCATTTACAGATTTTTGGGGGAGAGGGTTTAATGTTTTTTGTGGGTTAGGGTTTAGTTTTTTTGTGTTTGAGCTAAGGGTTTATGATTTTTTAGGGCTGAGGGTTTAGGTTTTAGTAATTTTTTTCGGTATATTTATTTGGAATTTTTGGGGCTGATGGTATTGAGTTTTTTAGGGGTGATCACTATTTATCTTTTGTGGTCAAGAGTTTTTGGTTCATTGGGTATAAGTGTTAAGGGTTTTTTACAAAAGGGTTTATATTTTTATTTGGTATAGGGAGGGGGTTTTTTCAGGGTAGAGGTTTTAGTGGTTTTTTGGGGGTTGAGTGTTTAGTGTTTTTTAGGGTAGAAGGTTTATGGAATATTGGGGATGAGGGATTAGGGTTTTGTGGGTTTAGGAATTAGTGTTTTTTAGGATGAGGGATTCTGATTTTTTAAGGGTTTTAGTTTTGAATTATTTTTGGGGATTAGTGTTTTGGGTTTCATGGGAGAGAGGGTTTAGAATTTTTTGGTGTGGGTATAGGGATTTGGTGTGGAAATGGTTATAGCTTATCTTTTCTATTAGTGTTTAGGATTTTAGGGGAAAATATTTTTCGTGGTTTTTATGGTGGAGTGTTTAGAGTTATTTTGTGGATAAGGGTGTTGGGTTTTTTGGGGGATGAGTGCATAGGGTTTTTTGGGGATGAGGGTATTGGGGTTCGAGAAAGTTGGTCTACGATATTTTGGTGAATAGGGATTACGATGTATTTGGATGAGGTGGAATTTTTTGAGATGAGGGTTTAGGATTTTTTGGGTTTAAGGTTTGTTATTTTTTGGGGGCAAGGATTTAAGGGTTTTTAGAGATAAGTATATTTGGAATTTTGGGGCTGAGTGTTTATGGTTTTTTGGGAGTGAGTGTAGAATTTTTTTTATAACGTTTTAGGGTTATTGGGTATGATGTTCTAGTGTTTTTAGGTGAGAGTTTATAGGGATTTTGGGGTTAATGTATTCAGGTTATTTGGGGATGAGGAGTTTGGTTTTTTGGGTCTGAGGGTTAATGTTTTTATTTTGGGTTTAAGGAATAGAATTAGTGTAAGTGAGGGTTTCGGGTTATTGGGGATGAGGGTTTAGGGTTTTTATTTGATGGGATTTTCTGTGGATGGGGGTTTAGGTTTTTTTGGTGATGTTGTTTTTTGGATTTTTGGGTTTGAGTGTTTAGTTTTATTTTGGGGTGAGGGTTTAGGCTTTATGGAGGCTGAGGGTTTATAATTTTTTGTGTATAATGGTTCAGAATTTTTTGGGATGATTATTGTTGTTTTTTTTTTCTAGATAAGTTTAAGGTTTTTTCAAGCTAATGATTTAAGTGTTTTTAGGGATAATATTTGACTATTTTAGGGATAAGTGTTTATTATTTATTAGGCCAGGGGGTTTATGGTTTTTTGGGTTTATAGTTTTAGGTTTTTTAGTGGATGATGGTTGTGGGTTTTGGGGCATAGTGTTGAGGGTTTTTTAGGCTGAGGGCTGAGGATTTTTTTGGGAATATGGGTTTAGTGTTTTTTTTGGGATGTGGGTTTGGATTTTTTGTGGCAGAGGGTTTATGGTTTTTTTTGCAGAGTATGTGGGGTTTTTTGGGTAGAGGTTTATGGGTTTTTAGGGATGAGGGTTTAGGGTTTCTTAGGAATTAGTGTGTATAGTTTTTTGGACTGAGGGTTTAGAAGTTTTTTCACAATAAATATTTTTAGTTTTATGGGTCTAAGGATTTAGGGTTTATTGGGGATGAGGGTTTAGGGTTTTTTTAGGCTACGGTTTGTGGGTTTTTAGTGATGGAGGATTAGTTTTTTTTGCGTTAAATTATAGTGTGTATTTGGGGATGATTGTTTTGGGGTATTTGTGGATGAGGGTTTAATTTATTATGAGGTTTATGTTTGAGTGTTTTTTTATGAGTGTATATAGATTTATAGGGATGAGGGATTATGGATTTTTGGGGTTGAGGGTTTTTTGGGATTGAAGAATCTGGTTTTTAAGGCTAAGGGATTATGGTTATTTGGGTTTATTGTATTGGTTTTTTAGGGTTTAAGGGGTTTGAGTTTTTCGAGGATCATTGTTTTGGTTTTTTTATGGATGGGGGGTATAGGGTTATTCACGGGTGGGGTTTAGGATTTTATGAGGTCTGAGAGATTAGGTAATTATGGGGATGTGGGTTTTTGGGATGAGGGTTAAGTGTTTTTTTGGGTAGAGGGATGATGTTTTATTGTATATGAGGGTGTAGGGTTTTTTGAGGATGATTGTTTAGGGTTTTTTGGGCTGAGTGTATAGGTTTTTTTGGAAATAGTTTTTATTGTTATTGAGGCTGAATGATTATGATTTTTGTTCATAAGGGTTAAGGAATTTTTAGAGATGTGAGTTTTGGGTTTTTTGGGGATGAGATTTTAGTGTTTTTTTGCTACATAGGGTTTCTTATGGATTAGGTTCTAGTGTTTTTTTAGGTTGTGAGTTTATGGTTTATGGGGTTGTGGGTTAGTGTTGTTTTGGGGCTATGGTTTGAGGGCTTTTTTGGGATTATAGTTGAGGGTATTTTGGGTGAAGGGTTTTGGCTTTTTTGGGGCCAGAGGATTTGGGTTTTTTGTTAATGAGGGTATATTTTTATTAGGATTGAGGGTTTAGAGTTTTTTTGGTTCTAAGAGTTTTATGTTTTTTAGGGATAAGAGTTGATCGAATTTTGGGGCTGATGGATGAGGAATTTTTCGTGGCTGATTATTGATGGTTTCTTTAGGTAGTCAGTATATGGTTCATTTTCTATGAGTATTGATGGGTTTTTTGTGGATTAGGGTTTATGTTCGTTTTATGGATGTGGGATGAGGGTTTTTTTGGTAATGATGGTATATTTTTTAGGCTATGTGTATATGGTTTTTTTGGGCATGAGGGTTTAGGTTATTTCACAATTAGAAAATATGGTTTTAGGGTGTAGGGTTTTGGTTTTTCATTGAGTGGGGGATGTGGTTTTAGAGTTTTATTGGGATGTTGGTGTATGGATTGGGGCTGAAGAATTTTGGGTTTTTGGGAATGGGGGATTAAGGTTTTTGGGATGAGGATTTAGGGATTAATTTGTTATATCTAATTATGGTTTTTTCTAGTAGATATTAGATGATATTATTCATATGATGGTTTATAGTTTATTTGAATGATGGTTGAGGGTTTTATGTGGATAATGGTTCATAGTTTTTTGGGTATTAGTTTTTAGGGACTCTGGGGGATGATGGTCTAGGGGTTTTTTGTGATGGAGGATTTTGAGTTTTTTTTGGTCTGAGGGTTTTGGGTTTATTGTGGCTGGGAATTTATGGTTTATAAGGGATGATAGTTTAGGGTTTTTAGTGGATGAGGTATTAGAGGTTTTTAGTTTTTAGGGTTTATGAAATTTTAGGGATGATGTATTAGGGTATTATGGGGATGTTGGTTTAGTGTTTTTTGGGGATGAGGGTTTAGGGATTTTTGGTGATGAGGGTCTAGGGTTTGTTGGGACATGGGTTTGGTTTTTTTTCAGGACTGAGGGATGAGGGTTTTTAGGGGGTGAGGGTTTTGGGTTTTTTATGGTAGAGGGTTGAGGATTTATTGGGGCCAGGGTAGAGGGATATTTAGGGCTGAAGATTTAGGTTATTTTGGGGATACGAGATTAGGTTTTTTTGTGGTGAGGGTTTAGGGTTTTTTGGATTTGAGGAATTAGGGTTATTGGTGGATGATAGTTTAAGTTATTGGGGTGAGTGGTTCAGGGTTTTTTTAGTGAAATTTGTTGATAGTTTATGGACTTGTGGGTTTTTGTTTTTGGGGGATAAGAGTTTTCGGGGTTTTGGGTTGAGGATTGATGGTTTTTAGTAATAATGGTTGAGGGTTTTTTGGGGCTATGCGATTATGGTCTTTTGGGGATGATTATTTTGTATTTTTTTTGTTGAGGGTTTAGGGTTTTTTGGTGATGAGGTTTTAGGGTATTTTTGGGTGAGGGTTGAGGGTTTATTAGGGTAGTGGGTTTCAGGTTCTTCTAGTATTAGGAATTTAGGTATTTTTGTGTTGAGTGTTTATGGTTTTTTAGGGATGAGGGTTAAGTGTTTCTTTGGGTTGAGGGATGACGGTTTTTTATGATTCAGAGCGGAGGGTTGATGATTTTTTGGGGACTAAGTGTTGATTTTTTTTCATGATGGATTAATGATGGGTATTTGGGGTTTGAAGGATAGGGGTATTTTCTAATGAGGGTTGAGGGATTTTTCCATGGTCATACAGTTTTTTGGAGCAATGTGGTGAAGGGTGTTTTGGGTACTATTGTTTATGTATTTTTAGGGCAAAGACATTAGGGTTTTGTGGGGTAGAGGGTTGAGTGTTTTTGGGGATGAGGGAAGATGGTTTTTACTGATTTATGGTTAAATATTTTTTGGGTAATAGGGTCAGGGTGTATTAGGGATGAGGGTTGTAATTTTTTTGCACTTAAGGGTAATGTTTTATTTTGGATTTCGATTTAGGGGTTTTTGGTGATGAGGTTTGAGGGATATTTGGTCCAGTGGTTGAGGTTTTTTATTGGTGAGAGTTTTTTTGGGTTGTAGTTGATTTTTTAGAGAAAATGTTTTTGGATTATTGGGACTAAGTGTTGATCGTTTTTTGGGGTTGAGGGTTAAGTGTTTGGGGCAGTTTTTTGAGGGATGTTTGGGGCTAAGGGGTGAGGGATAATTTAGTATAAGGGTTTAGGGTTTATTGAGCTGACGGTGGAGGGTTTGTTGGGGCTGAGGGATTGTATTTTGGGTGTTTAAGGTTTAGGGTTTTATAGAGCACAACAATGAGTGTTTTTTGGGCTATGGTTTGAGTATATTTGGGGATGTGTGTTTGGGTGTTTTTAAAGCTGAGTGATTATGGTTTTTAGGGACATAGGGGTTATGGTTTTTTTATGGTCAATGGTAGAAGGGTTAATATGAAAAAGGGATTAGGGTTTTTTGGGACTCATGGTTTATGGTTTTTAATGGCTAGGGGTTTTGAATTTTTTTCGTGATGAGGTATTAGGGTTATTTTGGGACTGAGGGTTTATGATTTCTAGGGATAAGGGTTTTGAGTATTTTGTGATCGAGGTTTAGGGTTTTTGATTTTGGGTCCTAGTTTAGTTGCGGTTGAGGTTTTCATGGGGATGGGGTTGGGGGTTTTTTTCTGATGAGAGTTTATATTTTTTGGGGGTTTAGGTTTTAGGGTTTTTTAGGTTAAGGGTTATGGTTTTTTTGTAAAGGTTTAGTTCTTTTTGGGGTGAGGGTTTAATGTTTTTTGGGATGGAGGTTTACGGTTATTTATGAATGAGGGTTTATGTTATTTGGGTGTAAGGGTTTAGAGTTTCAGGGGAACAATGGTTTTATATCAATGGGGGTTTAGGGTTTTTTGGGGATGAGGATTTACAGCTTTGTCGGATAGGGTTTTTTGTGTTGTTTGGGTTGATGGTTGATGGTCATTTTCAGTTATATGGTTAAGTATTTTTTTGGAATGTGGGTTTATGTTTTTTCCCATCAGATTTTTGAATATTTACAGTGGATGAGGCTGTAATGTTTACCCGGATTGAGGGTTTAGGGTTTTTTAGGGATGTGAGTTTCAGGATTTTCAGGTCCAAGGGTTTATGGAATTTTGGGGCTGTGGATTTTTTTGAGCTAGACATTATAGATATTTTTTTCAGTTAGAGTGTTTTGGGTTTTCTAGATTTGATTTTTTTTGGGTTATTTGGGGGTGATGTTTTAAGGGTTATATGGGAGTGATAGTTCTTTGTTTTTATGTTATGAGGGTATTGGGTCTCATGGGGCTATGGGGTTAGGGTTTTTTTTTGGGCTAAGGGATTATGGATTCTGGGGATTTGTGTTTATGGTTCTTTTGGCCTACGGGATTATGGTTTTTTAGGGTGATGGTATAAGAATATTTGAGGATGAGGGTTTATGATTTATTTGGAGCTAAGGATTTTTGGATTTTTGGGGAATAATAATATCGGGTATTAAGGTTTGGATGGTTTAGGGTTTTAAGGGTTGATTTTTTAGGATTTTATAATGGTTTGTTCTTTTAGGGGACAAGAGATTAGGGTTTTATAGAGATGAAAGTTTATGGATTTTGGGGGATGTGGATTTAAGATATTTTGGTTATGATGGTTTATGGTTTTGGGGGATGGAGGGTTTTGGGGGATGGAGGGTTTTTGGGACTTTTTGGCATGTGGGTTGAGTTTCATATGTATGAGATTTTATGGATTCATGGGGATTAGTGTTTGGTTTTTATTTTTTGAACATTGAAGGTTTTTTGGGTTGGGTGTTGAGAGTTTTTTGGGCCCAGTGTTTGGGTTGTTTTGGTAATGATGTTTTATGGTTCTATAGGGCTGGGGAATAAGGATTTTTTGGGGATAACAGTTTATTGTTATTGGGTTGAGGGTTCTTGGTTTTTTTGTGAATTCTGGTTTAGTGTTATTTTGGTGTTCTAGGTACATGTATTTTATAGGGATGAGGGTTTAAGGAATTTGGGGTTGATGGATAGTAGTTTTTTAGTGATAAGAGATGTTGTTTTTTAGGAATGTGGGATTTGAGTTTGTTGGGGATAAGGGTTTCAGATTTTTTTTGGGGATAAGGGTTTAGTGTTTTTTGGGGGTTAGGGTTGTGTGATTTTTGGGGTTTAGGGTTTAGGGTTTTCTAGGATAAGGGTTTTAATGTTTTTCATGTCTCAGGATTTCAATTATTTTAGGTCTGAGTGTGTATGGTTTTTTGAAATGAGGGTTAATGGTTTTTTTTTCAGGATTGAGGTTTTGTTAGGGTTGAGGGTTGAAATTTTTTTGGGCCTAAGGGTTAATGTTATTTTGGGTTTAGATTTTTTTTTTGTGTTTGAGTGTGGAGGTCACTTGGGATGATGTCAAGTATTTTTTGGGGGATATGGTTTGAGGGTTTTTTGGTACATAGGGTATAGTTTTTTTTCATAGAGTGCTGAGTGTTTTTTGGGGAGGAGGGTTGAGTGTTTTTTTACGGATGATGGTATAAGGTTTTTTTTGTGCATAGGAAATATGTTTTTTTTTGCGATGATCATTAAGGTTCTTATGGGGATATGTGTATAGGGTTTTTTTGGATGATGGTTTGGGATTTGGGGGGGATTAGGGTTTAGTTTTTTGGGGAAGAATGTTTAGGGTTTTTTGGGTTGATTGTTTATGGTTTTTGTGGGATAAATGCTTAGGTTTTCTTGGGAAGAGGGTCTACAATTTTTTTGATATGAGGGTTGATGGATTTATGGGGATTAAGGGTTATGTATTTTTTGGATTGAGGATTATTATTTTTTTACGGATGTGGGTTCAGTAGTTTATAAGATTTCATCATTATTTCCTTTTTGGGGTTGAGGGTTTAGGTTTTTCAGGGTTTAGGGTTTAGGGTCTTTATGGGATAAGGGTATAGGGTTTTTAGGGGGTTAGGGTTTAGGAATATTTAAGTATGAGGGTTTCTGTCTTTTTTTGGGATAATTGGATATGGTTTTATAGGGACGAGGGTTTAGGGCTTATATAGGATTGGGGGTTTAGTATTGTTCATTGATTATGGATTAGGGCTTTTCATGGCTAATGGTTTAGTGTTTCGTAGTGCTAAGGGTTTACTGTATTTTGGGGTTTAGGGTTTAGGGTTTCTTGGGGATGATTGTTTTGGGTTTTTGTTGTTGATTCTGGATTTATTTTTGGGTTTAATGGTTTAAGGTTTTTTGGGGTATCAGGATTTGAGTTTTTTTTGCTTGAGGGTTTATGTTTTTTTTGGTAAAGAGTGTATATCATTTTCAGGGTGAGGGATTAGGGTTTATTGGGGATGAGTGTATAGGGTTTTGGGGGGTGGGGTTTAGCGTTTTTTTGGACCGATGGATTCATGTTTTTTTTCGTTTTATATTTTAGGGTATTTTTGGTATGGGGTTTTATATGAATGTAGGATTAGGGTTTTTATTATGAGGGTTTATAGTAATTTTGGGGATGAGGGTTTAAGGTATTTTGGTACTGAGGGTTGACGGTTTTTTGAGGCATAATATTGAGGGGGTTTTTTTGGGTATGAGGGTTGAGGGTTTTTCGAGGCTGATGGTTGATGATTTTATGGGGATCAGGGTTGTCTATTTAATATGGCTATGAGTTTCGAGTTTTTCGTGGCTATGAGTCTTGGTTATTTTAGAGTAGAGGGTTTATGGCCTTTGGTCATGAGGGTTGAGTGGTTTTTTAGAGGTTGAGGGTTGAGGGTTTTTATTCTGAGGTTATAAGGTTTTATAGTGGGGTGAAATTGAGTGTTTTTTTGGGATTAGGGTGTAGGGTTTTTTTTAGTTTAGGGTTCAGAGTATTTTTTGAATTAAATTGAGTTTTTTTGGTGGAGAGGGTCTAGGGTTATTTGGGGATGAGGGATTAGTTTTTTTATGAAGATTTAGATATTTTTAGGGTCATTAGTGATGAGTGTATATGGTTTTTTGGGTGAAATTGTTTATGTATTTTTGGGGAAGAGGGTTTTTCATTTTATAGGGATGTGGGTTTTGGAATTTTTGGTGATAAGGGTTTACCAGTTTTGGGGGATGAGGGTTTGGGGTTTTTGGGGATGTGGGTTCAGTGTTTCTCTGGACTAAGGATTATATTTTTTTGGATATGAGGGATTAGGATACATAGAGGATGAGGGGTTATGGTTTATGGGGATCTATGTTTGGGTATTTTTTTTGGAATATGGTTTTAGTGTATTGGGGGATGAGTGTTTTGGTTTTTTTTGTATTGCGGATTTATTGTTTTAAAGGGATTACAGTTGAGGGTTTTTTGGTCCGGAGTGATAATGGTTTTAGGTGTGAATGCTTTAGTTTTTTTAGGGGATGAGGGTTTAGGGTATTTTAGAGTTTAGTGTTTAGTGTTTTTTTCTGAAAAGGGATTAAGGATTTATGGGGCTGATGTTGTAGGGTTTTTTATAGAAGAAGGTTTAGTATTGTATAGTGATGATGGTTTATGTTTTTTTTATTATGGTTGAGGATTTTTTAGGGCTGATGTGTTATGTTATTTTAGTGAAAAATGTTTTTGGAATATTTAGTTGAGGGGTGAAGGTTTTTTGGATATTAAGGTTTTTTAGGTATGGTGGTCTATTTTTTTAGGGGCTCATGTTTTTGTGTTTTTTGAGTATTATAATTCTGGGTTTCCTTGAGGATGAGGTTTATAGTAATTGGGGATGAAGATTGATGTTTTTTAGGGAATTTGGGTAGATAATTTTTTGATGTCTTTAGTTTTTGGGTTTTTTGGGTATGATGATTAAGGGTTTTTGTGTTCGAGTGTTGACTAGTTTTTCTGGATGAGGGTTGATTGTTTTTTGGGGAAAAGTGATTAATCATCTTTTTGGGACAAGAATATGGGATTTTTGGGGGTAGAGAGTTTTTTGTATTTTGGGGATGAGGGTTTTGGGTTTTTTGGGGATGAATATTCATGATTTTTTTGGGGTTTAGGGTTTTGAATTTTGTAGGGATGAGGGTTTAGGTTTTTTAATTGATGATTATGGTTTTTTCGGACTATGGGTCAAGGGTTTTCTAATGATGAGGATTGAAGGTTTTTTGGAGATGGGGGTATTTGGGTTTTTATAGCATAGGGTTGAGGGGTTTTTGCGGCAGAGGGTTGAGGAGTTTATGGGGTTGATTGTTCCAGTTTATTGGGGGCCGAGAGTTAGTGGTTTATTGGGTGTTAGGGATGAGGCTTTATGTGGCAATATGGATTAGGGTTTTTTGGGGTTGATGTTTGAATTAATTATGGGGATGATAATTTTGGGTTTTTTGGGGATGATAATTTTTTATGGGATGAGAATTGAGTGTTGGGGGAATTTTTTTATTTAGGGTTGATGAGTTTTTGGTTATATGGATTTAGAGTGACTTGTTGATGAGGGTTGGGTGTATTTTGGGGTTTAATGTTGATAATTTTTCGGGTTGAGGATTGGTGTTTGTTGGTGATAAGGGATGACGGTTTTTTGGGGGTGAGTGTTGAGGTTTTTTTAGGAATGAGGGTTGAGGGTTTTTTTGGTGTTGTGGGATGATGTTTTTTGGGGGATAAGTGGTTAGGGTTTTTTCATCATGGGATGAGTTTCTTTTGGGGATGATGGTTTTGGGTCATTTGTGCTAGAGAGTTGAGGGTTTTTTGGGGTGGATAGATGATTGTTAATTGTGGTTATGATTTTGAGGATTATTGGGGTTATGTTTTTTTGTGGGGTAGGGTTAACGGTTATTTGTGGTTGTAGTTTTTGGTTTCCTAGGGCTTTGGTTTGAATGTTTTTTGGGTCTGTCTGTTAGGATTTTATTAGGAATGAGGGTTTAGGGTTTTATGGTCATGGGGATTTTGGAGTGCAGTGGATAAGGGCTTATATTTAATTATTTTTTATGGGCCTAGGGGATTTTGGTAATTAGGATTTGGGTTTTTTGGGAATAAGGGTTCATGGTGTTTTGGGATATGGGTTTCTTATTTTTTGGGGAGGATGGTTTAGGGTTTCTTGGGGCTGAGGGTTTAGGGGTTTTGTGGCTATTGGTAAATGTGTTTTTGTGTATAAAGGTTTTGATGTTTTCGGGATGAGGTTTTAGGGGGTTTAGGTTTTTGGGATGTAGTGTTTTTTGGGGCTTACTGTTTTTGGTTTTTTAAGGATGATGTTTTAATAGTTTTTTGGTGGAGGGTTTATGGGATTTTTTAGCTGAGGGTTTAGTGGATCTTTATTATTATGATTTTTGTTTTTTTTAGGATGTGGTTTTTGGGTTTTAGGGGGATAAAGGGTCTAGGGGTTTTTTGGACTTATATTATATGTGATTTGGCATAGAGGGTTTAAGTGTTTTTGGGTCTGAGGGTTTTGAGTTTTTTATAGCAGATGGATTCGGTTTTTTTGTGATAAGGTTTTAGGGGAATTTATGGGGTGATGTATTATGTGTTTTTTTGGGATGTGGGTTCTGCTATTTTCGAGGATGAGTCTTTAATGTGTTTTGGGGATAAGAAATCATGTGTTTTTAGGGTTTTGGTATTTTGGTTTTCTGAAGATAAGGGCATAGAGTTTCATTTTTAATTGATTGTTTAGGGTTATTTAGGGTGATTGTTTAGGGTTCTTTCGGGATGAAGATTTATGGTTTTTTGGGGGATATGGGTTATGGGATTTGTGGATGAATATTTTGAGTTTTTAGGGGATGGGGGATTTGTGATTTTTGGGGATATGTCTTTACGGGGTTTTGGGGATGAGGGTTCTGGTTATTTTGGGATAAGGGTTTATGGTTTTCACAGGATGAGGTTTTAGGGGTTTTTTAGGGATGAGGATTTTGGTTATTATGGGGATAAGGGTTGATCTTTTTTGGGGAAGGGATTTTTGTAGTTTTGGGGGAGAACGTTTTTGACTTTTGGGGTTTGAGGGTTTTTGGTTTTTCAAGTTGACAGTTTAGGGATTTTGGGGTTTGGGGTTTAAAGGTTTTTAAGGATTATTTTTTAGTGTTTTTTAACGCTTGAGGAAAAGTGTTTTTTCAGATCTCTGGGATTTTGGTTTTTTGTGGAGGAGGGTTTAATTGTTTTGGGGATAATGGTTTAGTGTTTTTAATGTGAATGGGTGTTTATGATTTTCTTGGGATGAGGGTTTAGTCATTATTTGGATTGGGGGTTTAGGGACATTTTGGATTGGGGGATTATGGTTTTCGTGGATAAGGGATTATGGATTTTTGGGGTAAGGTTATATAGTTTTTTTTGGATGAGGGTTTATGCATTTTTTTTGTTAAGGGTTTTAGGTTTTCAGTGGCCGTAGGTTTAGGTTTTTTTTGTAGATGGGGGATTAGGGTTTTTTCTGTATGATTTATTAGGGTTTTTTGGGATTATGGTTTTATGTTTTTTGATGGTTGAGGGTCTATGGTATTTTTTTATGAGGTTTTTGGGTTATTATGGATGAGATTTTGGGCGTTTGTGGGGGGGATTATGGTTTTTACTGCCACGTTTTTACTATTTTTTGGGGTTCAGATTTAGGTTTATATTTGGATTGAGGGTTTACAGAGTTTTGGGGATGAAGATTTATTATTTTAGGGACTAAGGGTTTAGATTTTTGAGGGATTTGGTTTTATAAATTTCAGAGATGAGTGTTTAGTGTTTTCTGGGGATGAGGATTTTTGGTTTTTTGGGGATGAAGGATTAGGGGTGTGGAGGATGAGGGTGTAGGATTTATTGGGGAAAAGGGGTTTGTTTTTTTGGGTACTAACGGATTCTGTTTTTTTGGTCTGAGGGTTTTTTGGGATTCTATGAATGAATTTTTTAGTGTTTTTATGGATTAGGTTTACGATTTTATAGGATGAGGGCTTAGTATTTTTTGGGCTCAGATTTTAGGGTATTTTGGAGATGAGGTTTTAGGGTTTTTGGGGATAAATTATTATTTTTTTCATCAGTATGTGTTTATGGTTTTTTTGGGATAAGTGTTTATGGTTTTTTGGGGCTGAGATTTTATGATTTTTTGGTGTTGAGGGTGTACGGTTTTTTGGGATGAGGGTTTTGGGATTTTTCACCTTTCAGTTTACGGTTTTTTTAATGACAGTTTATAGTTATTTGGGTTTGAGAGTTTCGGTGTTTTTGGTTCTTATGCCTTAGTGAGTTTTGGGGCTCTGGGATTGGGGTTTTATTGGTGGTGGATTTTGAGATATTTTGGGCTAAGGGTATAGGGTTTTTTGGGGATGTGGGTTTAGGGTTTTGGTGGGAAGCAGGTTTATGGTTTATTGGGCCATGGGGTTTATGATTTTTAGGTTCTATGGTTATAGGGATGTTTGTGGATTAGGGTTTAAGATTTTATAGGGTATAAGGGTTTATGGATTATTTGGGATGATGATTTAGGGTTTTCTGGGGATAAGTGTTTAAGGATTTTTGGGTCTTTGGGTTTTGGGTTTTTTGGGGTTGAAGGCTTATGTTTTTTTGGGATGTGTATTTAGTGTTTTTTAGGAAATGGGTTTAGGATTACTAGAATGGTAGTTTATAATTTTTTTCTCCGGAGGGATTAGGGTATTTTTGGGATTTGTGTTTATTTGTTTTTTGGGAAAGAGGGTTTAGTGTTTTTTGGACAATGGATTTAGGGTTCTTTTAGGGAATATGGTTTCTGGATTATTCGATAGATGGTTTCGTGATTTTTGTTGATGAGGGTTTAGGTTTCATGTGGATAAGGTTATAGGGGTCTTAGGGATAATGGTTTATAGTTTTTTGGGTGATGATAGTTTAGGGTTTCTTAGAGATGAGGGTTTTGTGTTTTGGGATAAGTGTCAAGGGGTGTTTGGGGATGATGGGTTAGGTTTTTTGGGGATAAATATTTTGGATTTTTTAGGGTTGTGTGTTTTGAGTTTTTTTAGATAAGGATTTATGAATTTTTAGAGTTGTTGTTTTAGGTTTTTTAGAGGCAGAGAGTTTAGGGGTGTGTGCGGATGAGGCTTTAGGGTTATTTATGTCTATGTATTTTAGAATTTTTTGGGATGAGGGTTTAGTGTTTTTTGGGGCTAAGTGTTTTTTGAAATATTGGGGCTAACAGTTTAGTGTTTTTTGAGGTTGAGTTTATTGGGGTTTTTGGGAAGTGGTTTTATGGATTTGTGGGATGGGGGGTATTGGAATTTTTGGGTATAGGGATTAGGGGTTTTTTGGGTTTTGGATTTGGTGTTTTGAGGATATTGATTTAAAGTATTTTGGGGATGAGGGTTAAATGTTTTTAGGTTGAGGAATTAGGGTTTTTGGGGGATAGAGTTTTTGTGGTGTATTGGGGCTGGGGCTTTAGGTTATTTTGGTGCTAAGAGTTTAGGGTCTTTTGGGGGCTGACGGTTCATGGTTTTTTGGGGATGTGGGTTTAAGGTTTCATTAGAGATGAAGTGTTTGGTGTTTTTTTAGTGTTTAGAGTTTAGAGTTTTTTTTATGAGGTTTTACTGTCTTTTTAGAGACAAGGGTTTAGGGTTTTGGGTATAAGAGATTATGGGTTTTTGGGTGTGATGGTTTATGATTGTTTGGGATATGAATCTAGGTACTTTGGGGCTAAGGGTTTAGGTTTTTTGGTCATGGGGGTTTTGGATTTCATAGTGTAGAGGTTTTTGGGTTTTTTAGGGACTAGGGTTTTGGGTTTTTCGGGGTAGAGGGATTTAGGGTTTTTTGGATGATGTATTATATTTTTTGGGGCTTAGGGAATATTATTTTTGGGTATGAGGGTGATATAGAACAGATTAGATCCATGAAGTGTACATTTTGATTTCCAGGAAAATTATTCCCAATTTTTATTCCTTACTATTTGGTATCCAAAACAATGGAGCTCCAAATCACACTTATTTCATGCCCAAAATGACATATCCCCATAGAAAAGGAAGTAAATTCATAGAAGATCATTTATGTGGAGAGATAACATAGAGACATGAATAATTAAAAATCAATTTTACTACTTTAGTTGGTGAAGTCATTAATTATGATTTTAAAGTGGATATTTTCATATTTTGTCACCGTTGAGTTCCACCATTCCTCGTAATTCAAATTTTCTCAATTCCATAACATTACTTTTTTTAAAACAATCTACCCTTTGTAATGGTTACACTTCATTCATAAAATTTTTTACGTTTTTGGTGAAACATTATAAATATATAGGTGTCATTGCCTTTTATCCTTTCTCATTTGGCAGGATTTCATAGTCCAATCATGTCATACTTGTTCTGTGCTTCTAGAAACAAATCACTTTCTTATCACAGGTGTGTTAATGAAGAGTAAGTTCTACCACATTCCTCTTATTAAACTCTAGAAAAATAACTTCTTCACCATGTCTCACAATATAAGACCATCTAATAATCTTAATATAGTTGAAATATCCAACATGAAGCTATAGTTAAAAATTAAACAAATTTGTGAGAAAACAATTCCACTGTACGGAGCATGATGAGATGATTCCCCTCCACAACTATATCATTCGAAATGTCTATCTCTACATTATAGGTGTCATCCAAAAATGTATTTTTGGATTTTAAAAATGGACATGATTCCATAAATTCCCCGATGAATATGAGAACAATTAGATATGATGAAGATATGCATTGTGTATTGATGTCAACAAATCTAGATACTGATGGGATTATTAATCTATAGGATTTTTTAGATTGGTTGTGGGAAATTGAAAGAATAATTCAATTGGATAATTTTATAGAAGAGAATATATAAAATATAAAAATTCATAGACATTAATGTTATGTTTCTCATTAGTTTGAAACAATTAATAAATATTGGGAAACTTATGGGAAATAAATAATATGATAATGAGTGTAGATGAAAAATAATTTTAAATATGATTTTTACACGATAATTATAAGATAGTTCTTTATTTCAAAACACATAAATTGTGACATAGAGATAAATCTATTTATGAGTACATTAGGAAGTTTGATTGTTTATTGATATAATGTTATGTTCCAGATAATAAGGAGAATACTATTGATCTACTTTTGGGGATATTAAATGAATAATTTGTAAAATTAATGTAGTTATATCCATTCTATTCACTTGATGATGTCTTCAAGATGGAACCCATGGTGGAAAAAAGTGGACATTAATAGAACTGAAACACATGAGATAAAATAAAGGTATGAATATATATAAAGTAATTTTTTCTATGAAATATGGTATTTTTTATATGTAATTATCAAGGAAAAAGACACTAGGAAATGTGAAAGAGAAGGATATGGAGTTGAATAAATGAAAATACAACACATTTGAATTTGTGAACAAAACATGATTAAAATATTGTGGGGACTGTAATTTTGAAGAAAATTTCAATAAAAATTAAATTATTACAATAAAAGATATCAATGAGATTGGAAAGTTAATTGAATGGATGAACATGGGGGGGATGAATCTAAAAATTAAGATCTTGTTGTGGAAGATGTTGATTCAGGTAAAATGGGCTATGTAGAGTTTTATAATCTCAAATAATCAATAAATAAGATATATTAGAAAAAATATTCCATAATTGTTACAAAGTAAATAAATGATTGTGCAAGGTGATTATTGATAGTGGGAGTTTTAGAAATGTTTCTTCAACACCAAAAGTGGTGAAATTTAAGCTTCCATGTTGGAATCATCATCAATTATAAAAACATCAATGGATGTATAGTAGGGAACAAATCAAGTTAAGAAACATGTAATGATTTTAATTTCCTTGGGAATGAAAATGGTTGATGAGGTATTGTGATATTATATTTTTCGGTATTCTTGTCACATTTTGTTCAGAAGGCCTCGGTAGTTTCATAGGGAAGTTAAATATTATGTGAGGAGGAAAAAAATATTTATTTCATTTTGTGGAAAATAATATTACACATTCTCCTTTTAATATATCATAGATTCGTCAATAAAAATTTGTTCTAGAATACCTAAAAGGATTTATTTTTATCAATAAATCTCTAGTGGAGAATTTTTTTACAAAAATATCTAGTTTATTACATTATTGATGATTTATAAGTCAACCCATGGGGATAAGAGTTATCATTATCCATTACCTCATTCATTGATTGAGGGATTCATGACCCATTTTCTGGTTAACATCTTGTAACTTTCCACCCATTAGATGCATTGAAATGTTTAATGATATTATACCTAGTTCAACTTCTTAATAAACCATCTTATCAGTATAATACCATGTAATAAAAGGAATTTCATAAGAAATTGGATGAAATGAAGAAATTGAGACATTATAAGACCAATCATGAGCCCTTTTTTTATTCTGGTATTATTGGTGAAAGTGAGTGATGGTACTTAATGAATTTCTAATGATATAATAGGTATCAATAATATTTCCATAAGATATAAGAATCTCATTCCACTACTCGTTGATATGCTCATTGAATTACATGGATTATTAATATTTTTTATGATTTATCTTGGCATTGAATACCACCAGATTTAAATGAAAGAAGGGAATGATTGAAAAATGTTAATAAAAAAAGTAGGTTGGTTGATTTATTGGTAAGCCACACTATTCAACCTCTCAAATTATCCAAGTACATTTATGAGAATGTTGAATGTTGTTTTGAATAAATTTATCATTAATTTTTGTTGTATTTTGTCTTGCTGACATTTTTATTTTCAATATGGACGTGGGGAGAAATGTGGATCATCGTTGGATGGTATTTGGAAATATATGTTTACAAAATATATGAGGAAAACTAGAAAACTGTGAGTTAATTTCAATGAATGTTTTTTTTGGGATACATGGTATCAAAATAAGGAATAATGGTGGATCAATCAAAGGTGGAAGCAATGTTGTCCTAGAAACCCTTTTAATCCATCATAGTACAAATAATTTTTCTTGGATTGGATTTTTTTATCATTTCATTGTTTTTTATTTTAGTGTGATCAAGGCATCCATCATTAAATGATAGACAAATGAGACATTTTAGAGGTCCGAGGTAGTAAATGAAGTGTTCTAAATCATTAAGAAAAGGTTTTTTAAATTACCCATTTTGGTATTCATTTTTTTGATTATGTCTTTGATGTGGAGAGTAATGTATGTGGAGTTATGGTCATTATTTTTCTCATCCAATTTAAGAATTTAATTACATATTTTAGTGAGAATATGAATGATTAAATGTGGAATTAAATATGTAATGATAATGAATTTTATGTGATTGTGATGTCCCTAGATCATTGGTTCCATTATTTAAGAAAAAAATACTTTTCTTTATTTTGATCATCAGGCATTGAGATTTATCGATATACCAAAAATATTTATTTTGTAGAATGCGACATGGGTGGAATTATTTCATTCATTCTAATTTATTTCCAAAAAATAAAGGGAAATATAACCTAGTGCTGCTTTATCTCGATGGTATGAAATACTTACCATTCCGGAATGCCCAAATTCATGTATTTAGGATTATGATACATGATTAATTTCATGATATGGAGTAAAATTAATTTATAATCCAATTCCAAAATTTATTTTTAGTGGATTATTCCATGCATGACGAGTTTCTGTCAAAATAAAAAAGGTGTGTGTTCCAATGGTTAATTACAAGTACTTTCCCATTCGAGGGAATTATGAAGGATGACATGGTAGTCATTTTGAAATTCACCAAACCATTGATATACTAATGGATAATTTCTAATATTAAATTTTGAAATAATATTTCCAAGAAAATATTTCTGAAATGCAGGAAATGTCAAGGATAAAAGTGTCATTTCAACCTCAGTTTATAAACTCTATTACCTATTCTATTGTATCCATGGGATGATCTCAACATGGATTTAATTATATATTATCCAAAGAGTCGGTGAGAATTTTTATTCAAAGGTATTTTTCCTCTTCCTTTCATTCCTTATAGCAGTATTTTAGATATACACTTTATTTCACTATTATTTTTGGAGGTCATTATAGAGGAAATTAGATACAAATATTTTATGTTGCACTTCCTATCACTATCAAAGTTATTGAAAAATAAAAGATAGCAATCATAATTTTTGAATTGTTTTGATAACAATGATGGAGAAGAATATAAGATATTGGGATTTATAGTTCGTTAAATTGAAATTTGTATTCAATTGATCTCCATGTTCAACAACTCAACATTCAACAATTTATGTGGTTTATGGTATCAATCCAACCACTCTTATAGAGTTTTTTTCGTTGAATATTAATTTACACGATAATATTGATGGTGAGTAGATGTAAAAGAAGATGAATTATATTCATGAATCTATTAAATCTCAAAAAGATGTCTAATGATGCATATGAGAGATGAGATATCAATCATCAGAAGAAAAACATTTTCCAAACCAATATAAAATGCTGGGATTCACCTTGATTGGAGATATTTATATCCAAAAGGAAGATAAATATTTCACCAGGAGAAAAATTCCCCATCATGGTACTTGAACAAGGAGGAATCAATCCCTACAATATTTTGAAACTAAATGATTTTTTGTGGTGTTTATCTCGAATTAAAAAATAAGAATTCATAACCATAAATTAAATAATAATATTACATGAATATGAGGGAAATTACACTCATCCTCAAAGGGAATTATATGGAGCATATCCAAACCAAAGATAATACATTTGGTCTGGACAAGAATTTTATGCATTATTTTTTTCAAATTGGACCAGCCTAAACTTTTTAGTATCAAACACAATGATGTTCCAAAAAACACTAATTTTTCCCCAAAATGACTGTTCCAAATTGAAAATTAATGAAATTCATAGAATCATATTAATTATTGGGAGAAATTTCTGAAATATTCATTAAGAAAAAATCCCACTACTTCAGTTATTGAGGTCCCAAATTTGCATGTGAAAGTTGTTTTCGTGATTTTTATATTAACTTTTAGTGCCCCTATGCCTTGTAATTTTATTTTTGTCACTGAAACAAATTTATTTATCCTTTATAATTTATTTTAACTCCCTTATAATTTTTACACATGAATACTATTAATTTTTATTATTTGTGTGAAACTCTCTTCCATTAAGAACTTCTATTTTCCAGAAAATGGAAGTGTATCTACTGTTGGTGGTGAGTTAGTCTTTGTGATTGGAGAAACATTGGAAGGTGGTGCTTCCATTAATCCTTTTACATTATACTATCTTTTTTGATTCCATCATCAAATACTCATTTCCATACTTTCAGTGAAACAAAAAAGGGTTTAAGGATTTTTAGTAAAAAGGGTTTATGGTTTTTCTGGTCCCATGATTTACACTATTTTGGGGCTGATAGTTTGTGGGTTTTCAGAAAATACGGTTTTGGATTTTTTGGGTGGATCACTTAGTTTTTTAGAGATGAAGTTTTAGGGTTATTTGGGCTAAGTGTTTATGGGTTTTTTGGGATGAGGGTTTGGGGGCTGTACAATTATTTTTTTTGGGGGGTTACAGTTTATGGTTTTTTTGGGATGAGGGTTTAGGGGTTTTTCATTGATAAGGATTTAGATTTTTTAAGGTGGGTGTTTATGGTTTTTTGGGGTTGAGGGTTGGGGGGTCTTAGAGCTGCAGTCTATAGATTTTTGGGGATTCATGACTATGGGTTTTTATGGATTAGTCTGTAGGGACTTTTGGGGTTGAGGGTTTTGGTTTTTTATGGATTAGGGTCTAGGTTTTTTGTTGGGTTATGGTTTATGGTTTATTAGTTATGGATGAGTGTTTAGTGTATTTTGGGGTGAGGTTTGGGGTTTTTTATGGCCTAATGATTTGGTTTGTTTGGTGATGATGATGTAGGGTTTTTTTGGGGATGGGTGTTTGAGTTTTTTTTTGGATGAGGGTTTATGGTTTTTTTACATAGAGGGGTTTCAGCTTTTTGATGTTGGGGCATTTGATTTTTTTAGGGTATATGGTTTTGATTGTTTTGGGATGAGGGAATATTGTTTTCTGAGAAAATTTTTTAGGGTTTTTTTAGGGTTTAGGATTTAGGGATTCATGGTTATGATGGTATAGAGTTTTCTTTTATCTAGAGGTTTACAGATATTTGGGGTTGGTGGATTCATGTTTCTTGGGTTAATGTTTTTTGGGTTTTTGAGGCCACATTTTTTGGTATTTTTAGGGATGACGGTTTAGTATTTTATTTGGGATTTGTGTTTGTCATTTTTTGGGGTTGAGGATTTTGGGTTTTTTGGGTATGATGGGTTTATTTTTATTTGGGAATGATCTTTTAGTTTTTTTAATGTACAAGGATTAAAAGGTTTTTGGTGTTGGGGGATTCATATTTATTTAGGTTAGGGTTTAGTGATTTTTTAAGGTCGACGGTTATGAGATTTTTAGTATAGAGTGTTTAGGGATTTGTTGGTTTGATGGGTTTAATTTTCTTTGTCTCAAAGATTGGAGTTTATTTGGATAAGTATTTAGGGTTTCATAAGGATAAGGGTTTTTTTTTCATTTGGGGCTATGGGGTCTGAGGAGTCATGGTGTTGATGGAATTTTTTTAGGGCTAAGAGTTAGGAGTTTCTTGTGGAAGAGGGTTTGGGGTTTTTTTGGTGTGGGTATTGTGTTTTCTGGGGATGATGGTTTGGGATTACTTGAGGCTATGGGATTAGTGTTTTTAGGGTTGTGAGTCTATGTAGTTTAAGGGAATAGGTTCTAGGACGTTTTTGTGCACAATGTATATGGTTTTTTGGGGCTATGTGTAGATTTTTTTTTGTCTGAGTGTCAAGAGTTTTATGGGGTTGAGGGTCCATTATTTTTTTCGACTGAGGATCTAGGGTATGGGGAGATTAGGGTATAGGTTTTCTTGGGGATGAGGGTTTAGGGTTTATTGGGGATTAGACTCTTTATCATTTTTTGGGGATGGGGTCTAGGGTTTTTAATGGGTGAGGGTATAGGGATATTTGTGCCTGAGGGTTTAATATTTTTTGGGGCTCAGGGCCTGGAGTTTTTTGGACTGAGGGTCTAGGGTTTTTTTGGTTGAGGGTATAGGTTTTGGTGGTTGAGGTTTTAGGTTTTCTAGGGCAAAGGGTCTTGTTTTTTGCGGGTAGAGTGGCTAGGGTTCATTATGACTGAGTGTCTATGATTTTTTTGGGATGAAAGTCATGTGTTTTTTTGGGATATGGGTTTAGTGTTCTTTGGTTTATGTGTTGGTGTGTTTTTTGTTTCTTAGGGTCTTGGATTTTTTAGGGTTGATGGTCTAGGTTTTGTTAGGGCTGACGGTCTATGTTTATATTGGGTTGATGGTCTAGGATATTTTTGAGCAGAGGGTATATGTTTTTTGGGGGATTAGGGTCTTATGTTTATTGGGTTTGAGGGTATAAAGATATTTATGTAATGTTGTATAATGGTTTTTTTGGATGACGGTCTTGGTTTTTTGGGGTCTGAGGTTGTGTGATTTTTAAGGGATGAGGTTCTGGGTTTATTTGGGGTTGTGTGTCTAGGATTATATAGCGATGTGGGTCTATTGTATTTTGGTGATGAGGTTCAATGTTTTTTTAGGGTCGAGGGTCTTGAATTTTTGTTGTCTAAGGGTCTATGTTTTTTGGAATTGTGGGACTAGGGGTATGTGGGGTTGAGGATCTCGAATGTTTTGGTGCTATTGTTCTACAATTTTTTGGGGATGAATATCTAGGTTTTTTAGGATGAGGTTCTATTTTTTATTGCAGATATGTTCTAGTGATTTTCAGGGTTGTTGTTGTAATTTTTTTAGGATCAAGGTGAATGGTTTTTTAGTCCTTAAGGACTAGGGTTTTATGAGAGGTCTGTCAAAAGATTTTTTTAGTTTGTGAATCAATGGTATTTATGGATATGCATAAAGGGTTTTTTTGTGGCGATGAGGAGGTTGGGGGGATAGGGATTTAGTGTTTTTTGGGGCTTATTGTTTAGGATTTTTAGGGATAAGTGTTATGGTTTTTTTCCTATTGGATTAGGGGTTTTTTGGGTATGGGGTTTACGGTTATTCGAGGATGAGGGGTTATGGTTTTTGAGGTCTATGTTTTTATGTTTTTTAGTCTTGAGAGTTTATAGTTTTTTGGGGGTTTTCAAATTGTTATGAAATGAGGTTTTAGGGATGTTTTTCGGGAGTGTTTTTATTTTTTAGGGGATGAGGGTTTGTGGTTTTTTATGATTGAGGGTTTATGATATTTTGGGCCCTAGGGTTTTGGTTTTTGTGGTTGAAGTATTAGGGTATTTTGGGATGACTTATTAGGATTTTATGGGTCGAGGGTTTATTTTTTTCTGACGATTGGGGTTTTTTGGGGATGTTGGTGGGCATTTTGTAGGGGTAAGTGTTGGGGTTTCTTTGGATGTTTTTTGTGGGTGGCCCGAGGATAGGGGTTTTGGGTTTTTTTGTAGGGATTTTTGTGAGTATAGTAACAAAAGAATGGGGTTATTTTATAGATGTGGTTTGGGGGATTTTTTGGGATGAGGTTTGGGGGACTTTTCTGGCTATGTATTAGGTGTTTTTTGGGTGTAAGGGTTGGGGGATTTATGGGGATGATGGTTGGGGTTTTTCTTCGTATGAGTGTTGAGGATTATGGAGACTAAGGTTTTAGGATTTTTTTAGGATAATTGTTAAGGGATTTTTAGGGATAAGGTTTGATTTTTCCATGAGAATGAGAGGTGATGAGTTTTTTAGGGAAGCTAAATTGTGGTTTTTTGTGATGAGGGTAATAGTAGTTTTGGATCAGATGGTTTGGTGTGTTTTGGTGTGACTGATCGGATTTTTTGGTGGTGATGATTATGGTTTTTTGGGTTGATGGTAGTGGATTTTGGGTGCCAAGGATTTGGGGTTATTGGGATGAGAATTGCTTATTTTTGTGAATGATTTTTTAATTTTTGTGATGAGTGTATAGGGTTTTTTGTGGATGAGTATTTGGGTTTGTTTGGGTTTGTGGAGTTATTTTTATTTCGGAATATGAGTTGAGTATTTTTTGGTGAAGAGGGATAAGGTATGGGGTTGAGAGTTGAGGTTTTTTTTGGTAGAGTGTGAATTGTTTTTTAGGATTGAGGGTGATGTCTTTTTTCAGGATGAGTGTTTACAATTATTTGTGGTTTGAGGGTGTAGATGTTTTTCAGGGTTAGGGTTTTGGGATTATTTGGGATAAGGGAAAATGGTTTTTTTGGATGATGGTTATGGTTTTTAGGGGTTGATAGTTGGGGCTGGGTGTTTTTAGGGTTGGGGGATATTTCAAGATGAATGTTGTGGGATTTTTTGGGAAGATAGATGGAGGGTATAGGGGATGATGGAATAGGGTTATTATTATTTTTATGGACTATGGTTATCTATAGATGATGGTATAGGGTTTTTGTGGGTTAGTGTTTAGTGTTTTTCATAGAGATGGTTTATGTGTCATTGGTATTAAAGTGTGTTGTCTTTGGGGGCTATGTGTTGGGGGTTGTTTGTTGATGGTTAGGGGTTTTTTGGGGAATAGTGTATGGGTGTTTATTTTGCTAAGGGATGTAGGTTTTTTGGGTATAAGAATTGGGAATTTTTTGTGGCTGACTATTGGGGGGTTTTTTGGGACTAAGGGTTGGGGGTTTTGGGGTGTTTAGGGTTAAGGGTTTTTTGGAACAGGTTTTCTGGGTGTTCTGGGGTTGGATGTTGGAGTTTTTTGGGGATAATGATTTCAGTACTTTTTTTCTAATGGATTATTGTTTTTGGGTCTGTCGGTTTATGTTTCTTTGAGTTTATGGTTTAGGTATTTTGGTTATGAGGGTTTATGGTTTTGTTGGGATGACATTTGAGGGTATTTGGGGTTAAAATGTTGGGGGATTATGAGTGATGAGGGTTGGGGTTATTTAGGGATGATTATTTTGGGTTTTTTGGGTGAGGGTGGGTGTTTTTTGTGAATGAGATTATGGGGTTTTTTGGATTCGGTTTTGGGGTGTTTTGGGATGATAATGAGGTGTTTTTTCAGGATGATGGTTTGGGATTATTGGGGCAGAGGGTTAGTGGTTTTGTGGGGTTAGGGTCAGTGATTATTAAGGGATACCGTTTTGGGGATTGCTGGGGATGTGGGTTTAGGGTTGAGGGATGAGTTTTTAGGTATCATTAGGGTAGAGTGTTATGATATTTTCCAAAGATGATTTTTGAGTGTTTTTTAGGGATGACAATGTTTTTGGAGATGAGGATTGGGAGTTCTCGAGGGATCAAGCTTTAGAGTTTTTTGGAGCTGAGGCATTAAGGTTTTTTGGGTTTTAGGGTTTAGGGTTATTTATAAGACCATTTTTTGGTTTTTAGGGAAGGGTAATTACGGATTTTGTGGCTGTGGGTTGAGGGTTAATTGGCCTATAACAGTGACAATTATTTGGACTATGGGTTGAAGGATTTTTGGGCTATGGGTTTTGGGATTTTTGAAGATATAGGATTATTGTTTTCTGTGGATGAGGGATTAGGGTATTTTTTAGATGAGAGTTTTTGGATTTTGGGTTTGCGGGTTTAGGTATTTTGGGGATGATGTTTTAGTGCTTTTTAGGTTGTGGGCTTTGGGTTTTTTGGGACTACGAGTTTATGGTTTATCAGGCTAAGGGTTTACGGTGTTCTGGTAACTAGCATTTTTTTTGGATTATTGTTTAGGGTTTTCTTGGTATTTTATGGTGATTGAATATTTTTTAGTGATGTTCATTGAGTGGTTTCTATGGATAAGGGTTTAGGTTATGGGGGTTTTAGGATTTAGGGATTTTTTGTATAAGGGTGTAGAGTTTTTTTGGATGAGAGTTTCTATTTTTTGCGGGGGATGAGGGTTTGGTTATTTTTTGGTGTAGAGGGTTTAGGGTTTATTTTTGGTTGAGGTTTAGGGTTTTTGTGGGATGAGGGTTCATTGGTATTTTTGGATGAGGAATGTGTTTTTTTTAAGATAATGGATTCTAGGATCTGGGGTAGAGGGTATAGGGTTATTTAGGGATGAGGGATTAGGTTTTTTTGTGGATGAGGTTTTCTGGTTACTCGGAGCTGATGGATTTATGTATTCTAGGGATGGGTGTTTTGGGTTATGTGGGGTTGATGAACTTGGGTTTTCATGAGAAATTAATTATGGGATTTTACGGTTGAGGGTAATATTTTTCATTGGGTAAGGGTTTAACTATTTTTGGGGAGGAGGGTTTGGGATATACTGGATCAATGAATTTAGGGTTTAATGGGTATTAGGGTTTGGGGTTTTTTGGGGAAAATGGTTTATTGTTTTTTGGTGAAATTTTTTTTTTGTATTCTTGGGAGAAGGTTTTAGGGTTTGATTGGGTTGAGTGTATTTGTTTTTATTGGGTGGTGGGATGAATATTTTATGGGTCTGATGGTTGAGTTTTTTTTTGTGGATGATGGTTTAGTGTTTTTTTGAGTGTAGGTTTTTTTTGGATCAGGTTATAGTTATTCGTGGTGGTGGGGTTATGGGGTTTCATAGGGATGGGGGTATTGGGTATTCATGGGCCATGGTTTTAGAGTGGTGTATGTTTGGGGGGTTTGGGTTTCTCTAGTGATGGGGTTTGAGTGTTTGTTTTGTGACATGGGTTGAGCGATTTTTGGTGATGAGGTTTCAATGTTTCCTCAGGCTGAGTAATTAGGGTTGTATGGGGTAAGGGTTTATTTTTTTTAAGGATGCGCGTTAAGTATTTTAGGGGTTGAGATTTTAGGGTTTTATAGGTCACGAGGTTGTGGGTTTTTTTATGGATGAAGGTGGAGGGTTTAAGTGGATGATGTTTCAGGGTTTTATCAGGGGATGAGGGTTAATTATTTTTACTGATGAGTGTTTAGAGGGTTTTTTTGGGATAAGGTATCAAAGGTTTTGGAGGATGGGGATTCAGTGGGTTTTGGTGATAAGGGGTTGGGTTTATTTGGGGCATAAGGTTAAGGGTTTTTTGTGGCTGGGGATTCATTGTTTTCTGGGGATTGGTGTTTATAGTGTTTTTACGATAGATTATGGCTTTTTTGGGATGACGGTTTAGTTTTTTTTTGGTACTACAGAAGAATGGGTTTTTTAGGGTTCTAAGGATTTTTTTTCTAGAGGATTTGGGGATTTTTTGGATGAAGGTTTAGTTTTTTCTTGATTTGGGATTAAGGATTTTGGGGGATGATAGATTATGGTTATTTTGGGATAAGGTTTTAGGGGGGTTTTAGGGTTAATTAATTTGAATTTTTTTGGGGATCAGTTTTTGATTTTTATTGGGGATGAGGGTTTTGTGATTCTTTTCTAAGGGTTTATGAATATTTGGGCCAGATGATTCATGTTTTTTGGGATAAGTGTTTAAGTTTTTTTGGCTCTGTATTTAGGGGTTTTTTTGGTCTTTGGGTTATGTGTTTTTTATGTATGAGGGTTTAGGATCTATTGAGGGTGAGGGGTTAGTGGTTTTTTGTGTATGAGTGAATAGATATTTCTTGGGGGCCGATGGTTTAGGAATATTTTCATGGTGAGATTTTAGGGTTTGTTATGGAAGGGGGTTTGAGATAATTTGAAGAAAAGAGTTTATGATATTTTGGGGATAAGGTTTTAGTTTATTATTTGAAAAGATATTGGTGTTTTTTTAGTAAACGTCTAGGGTTTTAGGGTGTTTAGGGTTTAGGATTATCATGAAAAAAGCGGTTATATTTTTTTGGTGAGGTGTCATATAAATTTCTAGCTGTAATGGTTTAGGGTTTTCCCGAGATGGTTTTTTGGGTTTTTTTTTAATGATGGTTTAGGGATTTTTGGGATTGATGGTTGTTGGTTTTCTAGGGAGGAGTGTTTTAAATTTTCTAAGGATGGGTGTTTTGGGTTTTCATGGAATAAGGTTATAGGGTTGTCTGGAAAAAAACGGTTTGGGGTTTTCATAGTTATAGGATTTCAGGTTTTTTACATCATAGGGTTTCTCTTTTTTTGGGGCACATGGTTTAGGTTTTTTTAGGGTGAGGGATTAGGGTTTTCTAGGGATGTTGGTTTAGTGTTTTATGTTGATGATAGTTTTGGGTTTATTATGCATAAGGATTATGGGTTGATTTGGTATATTGGTTTAAGGTTTTATAATACAGAGTGTTTATGTTTTTTCGAGGTTGGTGGATTAGGGTTTTCTAGGGGTGAGGGATTAGCGTGTTTTGGGGAATAGGTTTTTTCATTTTATTGGGATAAGGGTTTTGGATTTTATAGGGATGAGGGTTTAGGATTTTTTAGGGGAAAGGGTTTAGGGTTTTATAAAGATGATTGCTTAGGGTTTTCTAATGCTGAGGGTTTAGTGTATTCTAGGGATAATATTATTATGTTTTCTATGAATTATGGTTTTGGGTCTCATTGGTTTTAGGGACTACAATATTCTAGGGATAAGGGTTTATGGTTTTTTTGAATGAGGGTTTATGGTTTCTAGGTATAGAGGTTTTAGGGTTTTCTAGGGATAAGGGGATATGGTTTTTAATTGTTGAGGGTTTAGGGATTTTTTTGGTTGAGGCTTTATGGTTTTTAGGGTGAGGGTTTTGGATTTCGTTGTGTTAATGGTTTAGGGTTTATTTTGGATGAGAATTTATGGTTTTATAGGGATAATAATCTAGAATTTTTATAGGATTATGGTTTAGGGTTCTCTAGGGATGAGGGTTTAGGGATTTCTTAGGATAAGTGTTTAGGTATTTCTATGGATGATGGTAAATGGATTACATGGGCTTATTGTTTATGGATTTTTGTGTATGAGTGTTTAGTTTTTTCTTTGGATGAGGTTTTTGGGTTTTTTTATCCCATGGATTATGGTTTTCTTGGGATACTTGTTTATGTTTTTCTAGGTATGAGGGTTTATGTATTTTTATTTCTAAGGGTTTTGGGTTTTCTATGGTTGAGGATTTAGGTTTTTTTATTGAGTTTTTAGGGTTTTCTAGGGCTTAGAGTTCGTGGGTTTCTAGGACAGAGTGTCTTGATTTTCTGGGGATGTGGTTTTAGGGTTTATTGTGGTTAAGAGTTCATGATTTTTTATGGATACGGGTTTCTGTGTTATAGAGGGTGAGGGTTGAGGTTTTTTTTGGGGATTTGGGTTTATGATTTTTGATGATGAAGGAGTAGGGTTTTGTTGGGGTTAATGGTTTTGGTATTTGGGGGCTTATGATATATGTTTTTTATATGATCGTTAATTGATTTTTTGCGGAAGATGGTTTAGGGTTTCTTGGGGAATAATGGTTAGGGTTTTTTGGGGTGAGTGATTAGTGTTTTTTTCTTTGGTTTAATGGTTTTTTGGGGATTACTGTTTAGGTTTTTTGGATTTGAGGGTTTATGGTTTATTTGGGCTAAGGGTTTAGGTTTTTTTTGGGATTTGGTTTCAGAATTATTTGGAAAATTGGGTTTAGTTTTTTGGGGGGATGATAGTTCAGAGTTTGTTTAGGTTTCAGGGTTTAGGGATTTATTAGGATGAGAGTTTAGGTTCTTCTAGGGCTAAGGGTATATGATTTTATGGGTATTAGGCTTGGAGATTTTTAGAGATGAGGGTTTATGTTTTCCAAAATGAACTTTTAGTTTTTCCTAGGGATGAGGGTTCAGGGATTCCTGGGATTGATGTTTTAGTGTTTCCTCATTATGAGGGTTTATTGATTCCAAGGCATGTGGGTTTAGGGTTTCCTATGGTATAGGTTTTAAGGATTCCAATTGTAGATATTTTATGGTTTTTGAGGAAGGTGGTTTTAGTTTTTCCTAGGGCCGAGGGTTTATGGATTACAGGGGTTGTGGGTTTAGGGATTCCTAGGGATGAGGGTTCAGGGTTTTTATGGTTTATGGGTTTTGTTTTTCTGTGAAAATGGAATATTTTTTTTGGGATTATTGTTTAGGTATTTCAATGATTAAGTATTTAGGGTTGTTTGGGGATGATGGCTTAGTTTATTTCGGGTTAGGTTTTTTGTTTTTTTGGGGCTGTGGTTTTATGATTC
The DNA here is from genome assembly GCA_963277665.1 of Viscum album. NCBI lineage: Eukaryota > Viridiplantae > Streptophyta > Magnoliopsida > Santalales > Viscaceae > Viscum > Viscum album. The sequence continues at coordinate 585,139,709 of OY728137.1, forward strand.
TTTGGGGATGAGGGCTTATGGGATGAGTTTTTAGTTTTTTTTTTGTGGATTTCAGTTTTGTTTTTTAATTTTTGAGAATTTATTGTGTTTTCGAGTCGATTTTTTTGGGATCTCTATGGATTATGGTTTAGGGTTTTAAGGGTGTAAGTTTTGGGGATTTTATGGTTGATTCATTAGTGTTATTTGGCTGAAAGAATATGTTTTTTGTTGATGAGTGTTTAAGGTGTGTATGGACTTATAATTTAAGGTTTTCTATGGATCAGAGTTTAGAAAATTTTTGGGGATGAGTGATTTTGGGTTTCTAGGGATGATGGGTAAAGAGTTTCTTGGAATGAGGGATTATGGTTATTCTAGGGTTGCAGGATTATTATTTTGTGGGGGAAGGGGGTTTAGGGTTTTTTTAGGATTAAGGGTTTAGGGTTTTATAGGGATAAGAGTTCAGTATTTTTTGGATGAGCATATATTGTTTCATAGGGAATAAGGTTTATTGTTTTTTTGGATGAGTGTTTATGTTTTTATAGGGATGCATGTTTATGGTTTTCAAGAGCTATGTTCCAGTGGTTTCTTAGGGCCTTGGGTTTTGGGTATTTTGAGACTATGAGTTTAGGATTTGATGAGGATTAGATGTTGGGGTTTTCTAGGGATGAGGGTTTATTGTTTTATGTGGATAAGGGTTTTGTATTATATAGGTTTTAGGGTTTATGTTTTTTTAGGTATGTAGTTTTAGGGTTTTCTGTGTATGTGAATTAGAGTTATCATGGGTTTTTGGTTTTGGGGATTTATAGGGATTGTGGTTTTGGGTTTTTTGGGGCTGAGGGTTTGGAGTAGTTTGGGGATAATTGTTTTGGGGTTATATGTGGCCAAGGAATTAGGTTTATAATGGGATTAGGTTTATGGCACATCTAGGACTGATGGGTTTTTGTTTTGTGGGATATGGGTAGAGTGTTTTCTTAGGATGAGGGTGTAGGTTTTTCTAGGGATATGGGTTTACAGTTTTTTTGGGTTGATGGTTTAGGATTTTAAATTTTTGAGGTATTAGAATTTTATGCGATGAGGATTTAGGGTTTTCTAGGGATGTTCTAGAGCTATGTGTTTAGTGTTTTGGGGTAGTGATTTATGATTTTATATGGATTAGTGTTATTAGTTTTTTGGGAGGATGGTTCAGGGTATTCTTTGGATGAAGTTTTATTGCTTTCTATGGATAAGGGTTCATTTTTTTCTGTGGTTGAGAGTTCATCATTTTTTGGGATTATCATTCAAGGTTTTCTATAACTGAGGTTTAAGGGTTCTATATTATTGAGTGATAAAGGTTTTCTAGGAATGAGGGTTCATGGTTATTAAGGTATGAGTGTTTAGGGTTTTCTTGGGATGAGGGTATTCTAGTGTTGTGGGTTAAGAGGATTCTATGGATTAGGGCACAGTGTTTTTTCGGGATAGTGGATCATATTTTTGTTATGGAAATAGGTTTATGGTTTATTTGAGATGAGGTTTAAGTGTTCTATATGTATATGTGATGAGGGTTTTCAGGGGAAAAGGTTTATTGGATTTCATGGTCCATGGGTTATGAGTTTTATGGGAATAAGGTTTTAGGGTTTTGTAGGTCTGAGGGTTGAGGGTTTTATAGGGATGAGGGATTATGATTGTTTTAGGATGAGGGTTATGGGTTAATTTGGGATAAGGGTTTAGGGTTTTTTGTGTTTTATGTTTTGGGTTTTTTTGGTTATAAGTGATATAGGATTTCTAAGGATGATGGATTATGGTTTTTTGGGGTTGAGGGTAGGGGTTTTGGTGGGTTGAGGATATAATTTTAATAGGTTCTTAGAGTTAAGGGATTTCTATAGATGGGGGTTTAGGGTTTTTTGGGCTAAGGGATTAGGGTTTTTTGGGTTTGGGTTTTAGGCTTTTTTGGGGCTAAGGGTTTTGGGTTTTATGGTGTTGAGTGTTTAGGGTTTTCTATGGATGAGGTTTTAGGGTTTTCTATGGAATATGGTTTTGTATTTTTAGTGTTTGGGTTTTAGGGTTTTATGAGGTTGACTATTTACGGTTATGATTGTGGTGAGGGTATAGTGTACTCTAGGTATAAATGTCTATGGTTTGTTACGAATTAGGATTCAGGGATTTCTAGGGCTAAGGGGTTGGGGTTTTTTATTGTTGAGATGTATATGTTTTTTTGGTATGGGTGTTTAGGGTTTCATAGGACTATGAATTTAGGGTATTTTGGGGTTTTGTGTTATGTTCTTGGGTTCTATGGGTTTACGTTTTCTATGGGTGGGGGTTTTTCTGTTTTTAGGGATGTGTGTTTTGGGTAATCTAGGGGAAACTATTTAGGATTTTTCGAAGTCTAGAGATTTTTAGTTTTAAAGGGATATGTGTTTAGTGGTTTCTAGGGATAATGTTTTAGGGATTTCTGAGGATGGGTGATTAGGGTTTTTTAGGGCTAGTGGTTTTTGGATTTTTTTTTTGGAAATTGGTTTTCAGTTCTATTAGGCTGGGGGATTAGTTTTTCTTGTGGATGGGGATTTACATTCTTCTGGGGGTAGTGGGTTGGGGTTTTCTAGGGTAGGGGTTTAGGTTTTTCTCAAAATGGGGTTTTATGGTTTTTTAGAGATGAGGGTTTAGGATTTTCTAGGAATTATTTTTAATGTATTTCATGTAAAGTTGGTTTATATTTTTCATGGTATTAGGGTTTAGGGTTTCTAGGGGTGAGGGTTTTGGTTTTTTGGGATTAAGGGTTTAGGGTTTTTAAGGATAAGTGTTTAGGGTTTGCAAGGGATCAGGACATAGGGTTTTTTGGGCATGAGGGTTTAGGATTTTATGCGGATAAATGAATATATTTTTCAAGTAATAAGGATATATAGATTTTATGGATGAGGTGTTGTGGGTCTCTAGGGTTGTAGTTTTATAATTTTATATAGGTGAGGGGTTAGTGTTTTCTAGGGTGGCGGGTTTATGGTTTTTTTGTGGATGGGGGTTTTGGTTTTTCTGGATGTGGGTTTATGGTTTTCTTTGGCTACGTGTTTTGGTTTTTCTTAGGCTTATTGTTTGGGGAATTCTTGGGATGAGTTTTTAGTGTATTTTGGGGATGATTGTTTATTGTTTTTTGAGGCAAAGAGATTACTGTTTTCTAAGGATTATTTTTAAGGTATTACAATGAATGAATTTCTATGAAATTCTTTGGTTGAGGGTTTATAGTTTCTTGGGGATGATGGTTTAGAAGATTCTAGGGAAAATGGAGTGTTATTTCTGGGTGTTGTTGTTTTAGGGTTTGTTACATATGCAAATTTATAGTTTTCTGGGTCATAGAGTTTAGGGTACTCTTGGGATGAGGGTTTAATGTTTTCAAGTGAGAAAGGTTTAGGGTTTTTTATGGATTAGGGTTTCTGGGTTTCATGGGATGAGGTTTTATGTATTTTTGGAACTGAGGGTTTATGGTTTCAAGGGAGTGTTGATTTAGGGTTTTTAAGGATGAGGGTTTTAAAGGGATAATAGTTTAGGGATTTCAAGGGATGGGTTTTTCGTATTTTATGGATCTTAGAGTTTTGGGATTTCTAGGGATGATTGTTTATGGTTTTTTTGTGGACAGGGGTTTTGCGATATCATGGTTGGAGGGTTTAGTATTTTATAGGGCAATGGGTTAGGGTTTTCTGGTGATGAGGGTTCTGAGTGTTATGGGGATGAATTTTTTATGTTTTTTTTGGAAACGGGATTATGGTTTTACATGGATAATAGATTATAGTTTTCTATGGTTTATTTAGGCAAAGGGTTCATGTTTTCTGAGAGTGGCGATATAGGGTTTTCTAGGGTTGATGGTTCTGAGTTTTATGAGGCTGAGGGTTTAGGGTTTCTGTGGGATAATGGTTTAGAAATTTTGGGGGATGAATGTTTATGTTTTTCATGGGATGATGGTTCCTTTTTTTCTACGGATATGTTTTTAGGGTTTTCTAGGTCATAGGATCCTGGTTTTCCTATGTGTGTGGTTTTAGGTTTTATAGGTACGAGGGATTATTGTTTTCTAGTGTTGAGGGTTTAGTGTTTTTTATGGCTATGTGTTTAGGAATTTCTGTTGCTAAGGGATTATGGATATTAGAGGCTTTGGGTTTAGGTTTATATTGGATTGATTTTTATGTGTTGATAGATCTAATCATTTTGGGTTTTTTGAGATCAATGTTTTTTAGGTATACATGAATGGGGGTTTATGGTTTTTAGGGTTTAGTGTTTTGAATTTTCATATAATGTGTGTGTTTCATTTTTAGGGAATGAGGGTTTAAGGATATTTAGGGTTATGGTAGTTGGGTTATCTAGGGCTGGTGGTTCTTTGTTTTCTAGGGAAATAGGGTTAGGGTTTTTTTTGTGATGATGGATTAGGGTTTCGTGGGGCTGGGGGTTTAGGGTAATATGGAGATTAGGTTTCAGGGTTTTTTGTTGTAGTGGTCTAAGGAATTTTGTGGCTGAGTGTTTAGAGTTTTATGGGGAAAATGGACTAGGATTTTCTAAGGATGATGTCTTATTTTTTAGGGGGTTGAGGGTTTCAGGTTTTATAGGGGTGAGGGTTTTCAGTATTCTAGGACTGAGGGTTTATGATTTTATATGAATTAATGTGTATGTTTTGGGGGGCGTGGTGTTAAGGCTTTTCTATGAATGAGGGTTTTTTAAGGCTATGGTTTTTTCATTTTTCTGGGGCATAGGGTTTAATTATTTATGTGGATGTGGGTTGAATCATTTTTGGGGATGGTGTTTTAGGGGTTTCTATCTTTATGTTTGTCTAGGGATGTGAATATAAGGTTTGGTCAGGTACAGGGTTTATGGTTTTTTATAATGGTTTAGTGTATTATGGGGATTAGAGATCGTATTTTATAGGTCTGAGGGTTTAGGCTTTTGTAGTGGTAATTGATTAGTGTTGTTTTCTGTAGGAGGATTTAGAGTTTTTTAGGATGAGGTTTTATGAACTTTTTAAGAAGATTATTTATTTTTTCTAAATATGAGTGTTTATGGTTTTCTAGGGTTAATGGTTTAGTGTTCTATGAATGAGGGGTAAGGGATTTTTTGGGAATAATAGTTTAGGGGTTTTCTGGGGATAAAGGATTAGTGTTTTGGGGGTATGGGAATTTAGGGTTTTAAATGGATGATTGATATGGTTTTTCTAGGGATGTTTGATAAGAATTTTCTATTTCATAGGGTTATCGGTTTTCTTTGGGGTGTGGATTTAAGTGATTTTAGGGTTGGTAGTTTAGGGGTTGTTAGTCTTGTGGGTATAAGTTTTTCTTGTTCTCAAGGTTTATGTTTTTCTACTATTGATGGTTTAGGGTTTCTTGGTGAGGGGATTTAGTGTATGATAGGGATGGTAGGATATGTTTTTTCTAAGGATGAGGTTTTAGGAAATATCATGGGAAACGTTTGAGGTTTCTATGGGGATAAGGGTATAGTTTTCTATAGGGGACGAGGATCTAAATGATTATGGGTATGAATGTTTTCGTATTTATAGGGTTCTGGGTTTAGGGTATTATGGGGTGGAGTGTTTAGGGTTGTCTAATTCTAAGGGTTTAGGGGTATTGTGGTTGATGGTTTTTGGTTTTTTGGGTTTGGGGATTTACTGTATTGTGGGGCTATGGTTTTAGGGATTTATAATACTAATGATTAAGGGATTTTTATTAATAAGTGTTTATGTATTTTAGGAATTTGGTATATTATTATATATGGATGAGGATCTAGGTTTTTATGGGTCTGAATTTTTACTGATTTCTATGGGTTAGTGTTTTGGTTTTCCATAGGCTAAGGGTTTAGGGTTTTTAGGAGACGTCTTATTTGGTTTTTATGGTCCTAAGAGTTTATTGTTTTATTGTGAATAGGGTTTAGGGTTTTCTCAGGAATAAGGTTTAGGGTATCCTAATGCCAAGGGTGATGAGTTTTCTAGGGTTGAATGTCATGGTATTTATAGGTATGAGGTTAATGTAATATTTGCAAATGTAGGCCTTGGATTTTCGAGGGTTGTGTTTCATGGGATTTTTCGGGATGAGGGTCTGTGGTTTTTTGGGGATGAGGCTGAATTTTTTTCTAAAGCAATGGTTTTAAGGTTTTGTAGGGACAAGGGTATATATTTTTCTTGGGCTTAAGGTATATAGTTTTTTTGGGCATAGGATATTTTTTAGGTATGGTAGTGTAGTGTTTTCTTTCGATAATGGTATGAGATTTTTGGGGTCTAAGGGTATATGGATTTATGGGGTTGAGGGTCCATGGTTTTTTGGGGTTGAGGGACCTGGTTTTTTTTAGCTGTGGTTCTAATTTTTATGGGTAAAGCAGTGTAAGGTTTTCTGTGGTAATGTCTCTATGTTTTTCTCAAGCTATAGATATAGGGGTTTCGAGGACAGAGTGTTCACTATTTTCTGGGTATAAGTGTTATGGGTTTTATGGGATTATGGATTATGTATTTTATTAGAATATAGATTTTATGGTTATATGGGTATGAGTTTTTATGTGGCTTGGGGTATAATTTATTTTTGGTGTGACGGTTTAGCGATTTTTTAGGATAATTGTTTAGGCTTTTCTAGGTATGAGGGTATTGGTTTTTCTACAGACAATGGTATAGGGTATTCTGGGGATGATGTTTTATGACTATATGTGGATGAGGGTTAGGGTTTTTTGGTGTGCTGGTGGTGTAGGGTATTTTGGGGTTGAGGTGATACTATTTTTTGAGGATGGGGACAAAGGGTTTTGTAGGGACGATGATTTTTGTTTTTCTTGGGACAAGCGTCTATGTTTTTCTAAAGATAAATTTTTAGGTATTTCTGGTGCTTAGGGTTTAGTGTTTTCTGGGTTCGATGGGTTAGGCCTTTCTGTGCATTATGGTTTATTTCTTGTTAGGGATTATGGTTTATGTTTTTATGAACTAATGATTTGTGATTGTCTATGGATGAGGGTTTAGGGTTTTCTCTAGATGAGGGTTTAGTGTTTTTTGGGGCTGGGGGTTTAGGTTTTCTTGGGTTGAGGGTTCAAGGTTTTCTAGAGAATATGGTTTTGGATTTTATAGGGATGAGGGTTTAGGTTATTCTGTTGATGAGCACTTATATATTTCTAGGGAAAATGTTTTACATTTTTTGGGATGACGGTTTATGGTTCTTTGGGGATGAGTGTTTAGGGTTTCCATGGACTGAGGGTTTAGGGTACACTAGTGAGGAGGCTATATGTTTTTCTATGTCTATGGGTTTTTGGGTTTTTTGGGGATAATGTTTTAGGTTTATCTACGGATAATGATTTAGTGCTTTTTTGTGATAATTTTTGAGGGTTTTCTAGGGGATATGTTTTGTCATTTTCTTGGGAGGAGGGTTTAGGATTTTCATGGGATGTCACTATAGATTTTTTTTGTGATGAGGGTTTAGGGTTCCCTGTTGATGAAGGTTTGGGGTTTTTTTTAGGTGAGGCTTTTGTGTTTTCTGGGGCAGATGTTATATATTTTTCAAGGTTTGAGGGTATAATGTTTTATAAGGCTGGGTGTTTAGGGTTCTCTAAGGCCATGGGATCTGGTTTTTTGGGGTCCAAGGGTTTAGGGTTTATGGTTTTCATGGGATGACAGTTTAGGGTTTTCTAGGGATGAAGGATTATGGTTTTTTTGGGAATATTGTTAAGGGTTTCTGTAGAATTTGGGTTACTGTTATCTAGGACTAAGGTTTTTGGTTTTAATAAGCATGGGGATTTAGGGTCTTCTAAGGATGAGGTATGAGTATTATTTGGGGCCTTGTAATATGGGTTTTCATTGGATGATGGTCTAATAGTTTCTGGTGGTGACAATTTAGGTTTTTCTGGGATGGAGGGGTTAGGTTTTTGTTGGGCTGAGGGTTTATGGTTTTTTATGGCTGTGGGTTTAGGGATTTATGGATTAGAGGTTTAGTGTTTTCTAGGGTTGAGTGTAGGGGGGGGGGGGGGGGTTGGACTCAAGGTTGAAGAATTATTATTATTATTTTTTGATCTTTTGGGAGAGGCAAGTGAGTTTTAATTGGATGAAGGGTGATGATTTTTTAGAAATGTGGGTTTAATTATATTTGGGGTTAATGGGTTGATTTTTTTAAAAAATGAGGGTTTTATTGGGCGAATGGTTGCGGATTTTTTTGGCTGATCATTGAGGGTTGTATAGAAATTTTTGGGGTATGAGGGTTTGGGAATTTTCTGGGATGAGGGTTCATGTTTATTGGGGAATATGGTTTCAGTGTTTTTTCAGAATGAGGTTTCATGTTATTTTGGGGATAACGACCCTTTGTGTTATTGGGATGAGTGTTTAGGTTTGTATGGGGTTGCTTATTGAGGTTTTGTTTTGAACGAGTGATGATGTTTTTTTAGATATTAGGGTTTCCAATTTACTACTGATAAGTGTTGAGATTATCTTAGGAAAAATGTTCATGGTTATTTTGTCCTTATAGTTTATGGTTTTTTGGGCATGAGGGTAGATTGTTAGGGTGTGATATTTGAGTATTCTTTAGGGTTGTGGGTTGAGGGATTTGGGGGATGATGGTTGAGGATTTTTTGGGTAGATGTTTAAGGTATTTTTGATTCTAGGGGTTGAGGGCTCATTGGGACTATGGGTTTCGGTTTTTTTAGCGTGGAAGGCTTAAAAATATTTTTGGATTTATGGTTTAGGGTGTTTGGGGGATGATGGTACAAGTTTCATTGGGGAAGAGATTTTTAGGTTTTGGGGGCCTGAGGATTTTATGTTTTTTGTGATAATTCATAGGGGTTTTTAAAGTTAGGGGTTATTGGTTTCTTAGGGCTAAGCATTGAGGGTTTTTTTGGGGATGAGATTTTACGGTTTTTTTGGGATGAATGTTCATGGATTTTTGGGGATGATGGTCTAGGGTTATTTGGGGTTATGGGTTTAGGTTTTTTGAGGATGAGGGTTTACTATTTTTTGGAGCTAAGGTTTTTGGGTTTTTTGTGGCTATGGGTTCATCGAAACATTTGGATAAGGGTTTAGGGTTTCCTGGTTCTTTGTGTTTAGGGTCTTATTGGGGATGATGGTGTAGGGAGTATAGTTCTATGGATTTAGTGGTTTTCTAGGGATGAGTTCTTAGGGTTTTTTGGGGATGTGGATTTAGGGTTTTTTGGGGATTAGGGTTTAGGGTTATGGGGGGATGAGGGATTATAGTTTTTTGGATGGAGGTTTTAGGATTTTTATAGATTGAGTTATTGTTTATTTATGGGTGATGAATTAGAGTTCTTTGGGGATGATGGTATAGTGGTTTTTTGGGCTTAGTGTTTAGGGTTTTTTTAGGGATTAGGGTTTAAGGGTTTTTTTGGAATCACATTATAGAAATCATTTGGGAATATGGGTCTTTGAACTCAGTATTTTGGGGTTTTTGGTCAAAAAGGTTTAGGGTTTTTAGGACTAAGGGTTTAAGATTTTTTGGGGACAAGGTTTTTGGATTGTTTCATGGAAGTGTTGATGGTTTTTTTCGGGTTGGGGGATGAGGGTTTTTTGGCGATTGCAGTCAATTGTTTTAGGTTTTGAGTGTTGAGGATTTTGGGACAGAGGGTTGTGGGTTATTTCGGGAATGACATTACTGAAATTTTTGGGTTGTGGGTTTTGAATTTTTGGGCTTCTGGGTTTCTGTTTGTTGGAGGAAAATGGTTATAGTTTCATAGGGCTAATGTTAGATGGTTTTTTGGGTTGTGGGTTTAGTGTACTTTGGGGATAAGGGATTACAGTTTTTTGGGATAAGGTTTTAGGATATTTATGAATGAGGGTTTAGGGTTTCTTCTAGAGGAGGGTAGATGGTTTTTTTTGTGACTGGGGGTTTTGGTGTTTTGGGGGCTATGGGTCTAGTGTTTTCATGAAGTCAAGGTTTTACAGTTTTTAGGGAATTGTGGTTAGTGTTTTTTGAGGATGAGGGTTTATGGTTATATGGGTCTGGGGATTTAGATTTTTTTTGGGTTTTAGGGTATATGGTTTTTTATGATTGGGTGTATAACTTTTTCACAGGTGAGGGTTTATTGTTTTTTAGGTTAAATGTAATGGATCTTTTGGGGATAAGGGGTTTCATTTTTTCGGATGAGTGTTTACATATATTAGGGATGGGAGTTTACAGTTTATTGTGGATGAGGGGTTGGGATTTTAATGTGTTGAGTGCAAAGTGTTTTTTAGGGCGCGGGTTGAAGGTTTTGGGGAAAGAGGGTCGAGGGATATTTTTGGGATGATTTTATTATTTTTTCAGTAGAGGGATGAAGGTTTTTGGGGGTTGAGGGTGATGGTATTTTGGGGCTAAGAGTTCAATGTTTTTTAGGGATGAGGGTTTAGGTTTTTTTGTGTTAGTGGGTTCAAAGTTTTATGGGTCCATGGATTTAGGTATTTTTTGTGCTGAGTGTTCATTGTTTTTTGTGGCTGATCATTTAGAGTTTCATGGGGCTCAAGGTTCAGGTTTTATTTTCTGAGATGAGGTTTATGTAATTTTTGTGACTATGGGTTCATAGTTTTTTAGGATAATGAATTAGGGTTTTTTTGGATGAGGATTATAGGTTTCCTTGTTCTCAGAGTACATTGTTTTGTGTGGCTGAGAAATTAGGCTTCTCAAGGGCCGATGGTTGATTTTTTTTTCAATGTTGATGTTTGATGTTTTTTAGGGAGTAGGGTTCCAGTTTTTTTGGGAATGAGTTTTTAGGATCTATTAGGGATGAGGTTTGATTGTTTATTTGGATGAGGGTTTAATGATTTTTGGGCATGTGGTTTTAGGCATTGTTGGGTGAGGGTTTTGGGTTTTTTTATAGAGGTTTTAATGTATTTTAGGAATGATTTCTTATGTTTTTTGGGGCTGTGGGGTCAATGTATTTCAAGGAAGATGGTTCATGGTTTATTGGGGTTGATGGTTTTGGGTGTTTTTAGGCTGAGGGTTGGGTTGTTGGTTTTTTGGATATGAGTGTATTAGGTTTTATATAGTGGGTTTTTATGGTATTTATGGTTGAGAGTGGAGGCTTTTGGGGAAGATTAATTTGTGTTTTTTGGAATAAGGGTTAAATATTGTTAGGGATAAGGGTTTAGCATTTTTGGTGGATAAGCGGGAAGTGTTTATTGGGGATAAAGTTTTGGGGTTTTTAAAGTTGTGAATTTAGGGTTTTTTTGGGATTTTGTTTCATGGTTTTTTGGAGACATGGGTGTGGGGTTATTTGGGGCTCTGTGTTAAGAGATATTTGGGGATGAGGTTTCAGAGCCTTTGGAGGGTGATGGTTTAGGGTTTTTAGGGGGTTCATGGATTTGGGATTTTTACTACTAAGGATTTAGTTTTTTTATTCATGAGGGTTTTGTCTTTTCTAGGTATAAGGGATGAGATTTTTTTAGGGTTTATGTTTTTGTGATTTTTGGGTTGACGGTGTTGTGTTTTAGGGGATGAGGGTAGATGTTTTTTAGGGGCTCAGTTTTGAATGTTTTCTAGGATATGGGTTTGTTGTTTTCGAGGTTTTAGGGTTTAGGGTTTTTTCAGAATGAGGATTTAATGATTTTTAGGGCCCATGTTTTAGGAATTTTTAGTAATTAGGGTTGAATTTTTTTAGATGAGCACTTATGATTTTTTCGGATGAGTTTTAATGATTTTTTTTGATGGGGGTTGATGGTTATTTGAGGAAGAGAGTAATTTTGTAATATTGTGGAGCGTTTTTGGTGGGTGGGAGTTTTTGTTATTTGGGGCTGAGTGTTTAGGTTTTTTTGTTACTGAGAGTTTAGGGTTTTTCATAACTCATCGTTGAGGGTCTTTTTGGGAATGAGGGTTGATGGATTTATAGGGATAAGGGTTTATGGATTTTTGGGACTAATTATTTTGGGTTATTAAGAGATGAGTGATGAGTTGTATTTTGGGATGAGGGTTGAGTGGTTATTCTAGTTGAGGTATGAGGGTATTTTTGGGTGGAGGATTTAATATTTTTTGGGGTGAAGGATTGAGGATTTTTGAGATATATGGTTTAGATTTTTTTTGGGATGTGGGTTAAGTGTTTTTTGGAATGAGGGTTCACAGTAACTCCATGTTATGGGTTAAGGGTTTTGGGTGCAGTTGGTGTAGTGTTTTTTGTGGTTGAGGGTTGAGGGTTTTTTCGATGCTGATGTTTGAGGGTTTTAGGGATAATGGATTTAGGTATTATGAGGCTACTAGTTGAGGATTTATTTGGGATGAGTGGAAATAGTTTATTTGGGATGAGGGTTGAGGGTTTCTAGGGGATGAGGGTTGAGTATTTTTCAGTGCGGAGGCTTTTGGGTTCTTGGGGGTTGAGGGGCTTTATGGGCCTAGAATCTAAGGTTTATTGGGGATTATGGTTTTGGTATTATTATGTTCAAGGGTATAGGAATTTTTAGTGCTGAGGGTTTTCAGTTTTTTTGGGATGAGTTTATTTTTTATTATGGATGAGTGTTCAGTGTTTTTTTGGACTATGTGATTATTGTTTTTGGAGTTTGCGGTTTAGGGTTTTTTGTGGGTGAGTGTTTAGTGTTTTTTTGGGATGGATGGTTTACATTATTTGGGTTGTGATTTGTGTGTTTTTTTGGGTTGAGGGTAGTGGTTTATATGTGGATGAGGGATTAGGTTTTTTTAGGTATAAGGATTTATGTTTTTATGATGGTGCATGGTTTTGTGGCCAAGGGATTAAGGTTTATTCAAGATAAGAGATGAGGGTTATTAGGGTTGAGGGTTTAGGAGTTTTTTTGGTGCCTAGTGTTTTAGGCTTCTTAGAGATGAGGGTTGTGGGGTTTTTCCCCTGAGGTAAAGGGGGGTTTGAGGTGAGGGTTATAAAATTTTTAGGGCTAATGGTTATTGGTTTTTTGGCATGTGGGTTTTTTGGGAAGAAGGTGTGGGTGTTGGGGAATATAGGTTTTTTTATTTTTCTTTGCTGATGGTTAAAGGTTTTTTGAATGTTTTTTAGGCTATGGGTTGATGGTTTTTTTTTTATTTTTTTAAGTGTTTTTATGGATGTGGGGGTTTTGGTAAATGGGTTTAGATTTTATTGGGGCTATGGTTTTAGGGTCTATTGGGCTATGTTTATTGGGTTTTTTGGGCTGATGGTATAGGGATTTTTTGAACTCAATGTTGAGGGTTTTTATTGTCTTAGGGTTTATGTTATTTGGAAGATAATGGTTTATTTTTTCTTGGGGATGATGCTTTCTGATTTGTTGGGGATGTGGGTTGTGGGTTTTTTGGGATGATATTTTAGTGTTTTTTGAGGTTGGATTTTATTGTGGTTAGGGTTTATCTTTTATGGTGGTATGAGGGTTGAGGATTTGATGTATGAGGGATTATAGGTTATTTTTGATGAGGGTAAATGGTTATTTTGGGATATTATTGAGTGATTTTTTGGGGTTGATGTTTAGGGTTTTTTTGGAATGAGGGTTGAGTATTTTTGAGTGATGTGAGTAGAGGGTTTGTTTGGAATTAGGGTTGCGGGTTTTTAGGTAATGAGGGATTAGGATTTTTTGGTGGTGATTGTTTAGGAGTTTTTGGAAATGTGTTTTTAGTGGTTTTTGTTTCTTATGGATTAGGATTATTTTGGGCTAGGGTAGAACATTTTTTTTGGATAAGGATTTACACTGTTAAAATTGAGTGTTTTGGGTTTTTTTCGGACTATGGGTTTAGTTCACTTTTGGAAGACGGTTTTTGGTTTTTTGGGGTTGAGGCTTCAGTAATTTTGGGGGTTTTGGGTTAAGAAAATTTTAGGGTTGAGTTTTGAAGGTTTGTTTGGATATGTTTTTAGGGTTTTATAGGTTCTTCAGGTTTAGGTTTTTTGTGGATGAGGGTTTTGTTTTTTTAGGATGAGGGTTTATGGTTTATTGGGGTTGAGGGATGATTGTTTTTTGGGACTGAGGGTGTAGGATTTTATGGGGATGAAGGTAGAGGATTTTTTAGGCAGTGGTTTGAGGGTTTTTTTAAAATCAGGGTTTATACTTTTTGGTGAAAAGGGATGAGGTTATTTCATGAATAGGATCGATGTTTTTTTGGGGATGAGGGTTTAGGATTTTTTTTGTGACGAGTGATTTGGGTTTTTTGGGGATGACAGTATATGTTTTTTAGGATGATGGTTGTGGTTTTATTCATTCTAATTGTTTAGTGATTTTTTTGGAAGAATGGATATTTTTTATTAGGGTTGATACATTTTTGGGGATGAGGTTTTTGGGTTTTTTTGGGATGTGGGATTAGGGTTTTTTTGGTCATGAGGGCTGAGAGTGTTTTTGGGATAATGGTTGTCTGTTTTGGGGGGATCAAAGGGTAGGGTTTTCTGGGCTTGAGTTTTTTTGGGATTATGAATGATTGTTTTTAGGGCTTGCGGTTTAGGGTTTTTTAGGGGTCATGGGTTGAGGTCTTATTGTGTCTGATGATTGAGGGTTTTTTAAGGATGAGGGTTGCATTTTTTTGGGGTGGAGGGATTACTGTTTTTGGGGCTAAGGTTTTGTTTTCTTTTAGATTGGTAGTTGAGGGTTTGGGGGGAGGGTTTAGGTTTTTTAGGTACTGAGGGTTGTGGGTCATTGGGGATGAGGCTTTAATGTTTTTTGTTGATGGGGGGATATTGTTTTTTGGGGATAAGGGTTTAGGGTTTTCTTGGGGCTGAGGGTATTGGATTGTTGAGGCTAACAGTTGAGGGATTTTTAGGCGATGGTTTTTTAGTTTTTTAGGATTAGGGTTTAGCATTTTTTGGGGGATGATAATTGGGTATTTTTTTAGAATTAGGGTTCAATTTTTTGGGGGATGATGATTTATTATTTTTCGGGATTAGGGATTAGGGTTTTTGGGGATGTGTTCCTTGATTTTTATGGGGATGAGGGTTGAGGGTTTATTGGGTCTAAGGGTACATGGTTTATTTAACGAAGAGTGATTAGGTTTTTTTGGGGTGAGATTTGAGGGGTTTTTAGTGATTAGGGTTTAGGTTTTTTTTGAAAGAAATATTTTGGTATTTTGTTGCAGAGGGTTTATGTTTTTTCGGGCCTGAGGTCAAGGCTTTTTGGAACTAAGGGTTTGGGGTTTTATGGGATTGAGCACTGAGCTTATTTTGGTTCTAATGAATGATTGATTTTTGGGGATTATAGTTTTGGAAATTTTTGGGATGAGGGTTTAGTGTGTTTTTATGGTTGTGGGATTTTTTTGGGATGAGGGTTAAGGGTTTTTTGGTGCTGAGGGTTTAGGGTTTTTTGGGCTGATGGTTGATGATTTTTTGTGTTGAGGGTTAATGTTTTTTTGGGGCAGAGGGTTAGGATTTATTTTCACTAAGGGTTAAGGGATATTCATGGATAAGAGTTTATGGATTTGGGGCAAGGAGGGATTTTCGTATTTTGGGCTGAGGGTATAGTTTTCTGGGATGTGTTATTTGGATTTTTTATGATTGTTTATGATTTTTGGGGGGTGATTGGTTATTAATTTCCAGGGATTATGCTTTAGGATTTTTAGGGGGTGGGGATTTAGGGTTTTTTTGGGCATAAAGTTGAGGGATTTCCTTAGGGATGAAGGTTTAGAGTATTTTGGACTAAGTGGATAAGATATTTTTGGGATGAGGATACAATATTTTTGGGGAAGAGTGTTTTGTTATTTTTAGGGCTGGGCTAGGGTTTGGTGTTTTTTTGGGATTAGGGTTGAGGGTTTTTTAGGGGGTGAGGGTTTAGGGGTTTTTCTGTTCATAGGTTTTAGGTTTCTTGGGGTTGGTATTTGGGTGGTGTTTGGGATGAGGTTCTTGGTATTTTTGGGGGATATTCTTCATGATTTATTGGGGATGATATCTAAGGGGTTTTGGGGCTGAATATTTAGATATTTCTATGGATGACGGTTTAGAGTTATTTGGATTTTAGTGGTGAGGACTTTTTGGACTAGTTTTGAAGGTTTTTTAGGATTTAATGTTGAGCTGTTTTTTTGTGCTATGGGATGAAGATTTTATTGCAATATGGTTTATGATATATTTGGGATGAGAGTATAATGGTTTTTTGGGATGCGGTTTAAGGGTTTTTTGGGGGTTTAGGGTCAGGGTTTTTTTGTTGCTAAGGGTTGTGGATTTTTTAGGATTAGGTATTTGGGTTTTTTGTGGATGAGGATTGAGAGTTATTTGTTAGTTAGGGTACATTTTTTTTGGTTTTATGGTTTATGGTATTTTTTGGTTGAGGGTATGGATATTATTTGGGAATTAGGTTTTAGGGTTTTATATGGGGGAAAATTTAGGGTTTTATTCATGATGAGTGGATAAGGTATTCTAGTTGAGGGTTTTTTGTTTTGGGTTGAGGTAATATTAAATTATGGGATGGGTGTTTGGGATTTTTAGGGATGTGGGTATTGGTGTTTTTCAGCTGAGGGTTTAAGAATTTCATTAGTCGAGGCATTAGTGTTTTTTCGGATGGAGTGTTATAGGTTTTTTTGGGCGAGTGTTGAATTATTGTGTGTTCTCAAGGATGGAGTTATTTATGGGTGAAGGTAGAATTATTATGGGGTGATGAATTAGGTATTAGTGTTATTTTGGCCTATGGGGTGACAGTGTTTTGCAGATTAGTTTTAAGGGGTTTTAAGGGAAAAGGGTCTAGGTATTTTTTAATTAGAGATTCTATAGTTTGTTTGGGGATGAGTGTTTTGGGTTCTTTGGGGTTGAGGGTTATGGGTTTTTTGTGGATTAAGGGTAAGGTTTTGTTTTGGTAGGGGATATGTGTTTAGTGTTTTGTGAGGCTAAGGGTTTTGGATTTTTTGGCGAGGGTCGAGTTTTTTTTGGGGATGAGGGGTGAGGTGCTTATTGAGAAGCTGGTTTCAGGTTTATTTAGGTTTGTGGGATGATGGATTATTGGGGATGAGGGATGATGGTTTTTTAGGAATGATAGTTTAATTTTATGGATAAGGGTTGAGTTTTTTGTGTGGGGGTTTAGAGTTTTTTGTGGCTGAGTGTTGATTGGGATTTCAGTTTGTAGTTTTATGTTTTTTTGTGGTTGAGGGGTTACAGTTTATAGGGTTATGGTTGAGGGTTTTTAGGTCATAGTTTTGTGGGTTATATAAGGAAGGGTTTAAGGTATTTTGGGGCTGAGAGTTTATGGTTTTTTGGGGCTCTGGATTGATTTTTTTTGGGGGAATAGGGATTATGGATTTTTTTTGCTGAGAGTCGATGGATTTTTTACTGAATGGTGTAGGGTTTTTATGGTAGAGCGATGATGGTATCAGAAGAAAATGGTTTAGGGTATTTAACGATTAGGGTTTTGAGATTATGGATAATGACAGAATATTGTTTATTTGGATGTGGGATTATAGTTATTGGTGAATAGGGTTTGGGATTTTTTGGTGGATGCATTTTTAGGGTTTTGGGTTGTTGAGGGTTTATGGTTTTTCATGGATGAGGCCTTCGGTTTTTTTGAGCTAATTTTTTATGGTTTTTCGGTTCAGCGTTTAGGTACATTGGGGTTGTGGATTTATGGTTTTGTCTGGGTATGTGGGTTGAAGGTTTTTAAGGGTTGATTGTTTATGGTTTTTTGGTGATGATGGTTCGCTATTTTTTGGGGCCACAGGTTGAGTTTTTTTTTGGAAATGAGGTATTGGGATATTTTAGATATAACCATTGAGGTTTTTTTTTGTTTCTATGTGTCTATCATATTTGAGACTATTTTTTTAGTGTTATTTGGGCCTACATTTTTAGGGTTTTTTGTTGCTGATGTTTTAGGCTTTTTTGGGGTTGTGGGTTTATGGTTTTCATGGATGGGGGTTGAGGGTTTTCGGGGAAAAGTGTTGAGGATTTTTTGGGAATGAGGACTTTTTTTGAGGATGAGGGTTGTGAGTTTTTAGATTTCATGGTTGTGGGTTTTCTTAGGGGTTGAGGGTAGATATTTTTTTAGGTTGAGGGGTGAGGGTTTTTTAGGGATGAGTTTATAGTGTTTTGGGGGATGAGGGTTCAGTGTTTTTTATCGATAAGGGTATATGGATTTTTGTGTTTTAGCATTCAATAATTATTTTGGTGTTGAGGATTCATGGTTTTTTTGGTTTAAGGGCTCAGGGTCTTGTGGGGAATATGGTTTAGGTTTTTTAAGGACGAGGGTTTAAAAAAAAATTGAGGATGAGGTTTTAGGGTTTTTTGAGGTTGAGGGTTTCAGGAATTTTTTTGGGATTAGGGTTGAGTAATTTTTTGGAATGATGGTTGAGGGCTTTTGAGGACGATGATTCATGGTTTGTGGGGTTTTGGTTTTGGGTTTCATATGACAAAGGTTTTAGTGTTTTATTTGGTTGAGGAATTACGAAATTATGGGGATGACAGTTTATTATTTTTTCGGCAAAGTGTTTGGGGATTATTTTGGAGATAAAGGGTTTAGGTTTTTGTGGATGAGATATTAGACATTTTTAGGATGAGGGGTTATGTTATTTTTTTTTATTTGGGTATAATATTTGTTTTTTGTTTCTGCGGGATCATGCTGTTTTGGAGTTGGGTCTAAGCATTTTTTTCTGAGGGTTAATGCTTTTTTTGGGGTTGAGGTTGTAGTGTTTTTTAGGTAGAGGGTTTAAGTTTTTCTGTGACCAAAGGAATATTTTTTTTTGTCTTAGGTTTTATAGTATTTTTTTCCAGAAGGATTAATGTATTTTGGTCCCAAGGGTTTTGTTTTATTGTTGAATGAGGGTTTTGGGTTTTTTGTGGTTGTAAATTTAGGGTTTATATGGATGAGGACTAAGGTTTTGTGTGGATAAGGGTTTAGTTTTTCATAGGTCATAGGATTTAAGGGATTTTGGGGTTATGTTCGGGGATTGTTTTTAGGGATGATGGGTTATATTTTTTTGTATAACAGTTTAAAGATTATGGGGGGGGATTATGCTTTTTTGGGGATTAGGGTTTGTATTTTTTGGGATAAGGTGTTTTTTGGGGAAGAGGGATTACTGTATTTTGGGGAGGAGAGTTTAGGGTTAGTGTTTTTTAGGTTATAGGGTTTTTGGTATGGGATTTGAGGATTTTTTAGAATGATGTTTCTTGGTTTCCAGGGGCTAAGGGATGAGGGTTTTTTTGAGGCTATGGGTTGAGGGATTTTTTTGGGTGAGGGATTATGGTTTTTGGAGGCTGATGGTTTTTTGGATTTGTGGGGATGATGGACGATGGTGTTTGGATAGGAGGGTTTAGGTTTTGGGGGATAAGTGTTTAGGGTTTCCTACGGATGACTGTTTTGGGTTTTTCAAACTAAGGGTTTGGGTTATCCTTGGGTTGAGGGTTTTGTATTTCTGGGGGGATGATGGTTTAATGTATTTTGGTATAGTTGGTTCAGGGTTTTTTGGGGGTGGTGGTTCAGGATTATTGAGTGGATGAGGGTTCATGGTTTTGGGGGTAAAGGGTTGAAGGTTTTATGGGGTTTAAGGTTGAGCATTTTTTGGGTCATGGGTTTCGTGGTTTTTTGGGGGGTTGAGGTTTCTTGTTATTTTTGGCCGAGGCTTCACAAAAAATTCAGGATTTTTTATCAATATTTTTTGACGATAAGGTTCAGGGATTTTGTGGAATGAGTTTTTTTTGGGTTTTTAATGCATTTTGTTCTTGGTATTTTTGGAGATGATGGTTTATGGTTTTTTTGTATAAGGGTTGAGTGTTTTCAGCGGCTATGGGTTGAATATTTTTTTGGCTGATGGATTTAGTTTTTGCTGGTGATGAATGTTGAGGGTTTTTTGATCCTTAGAAATATAGGGAATATTAGGTCTGAGGAATGATGGTTATTTATGGATCATGGTTTATGGTTATTTGGAGTTGAATTTTGAGGGTTTTTATGCTGATGTATGTTTTTTTAGGATTGAGGGTTTAGGTTTTTTTGTGGTTGAAGGGTAATGGATTATAATGGCTAAAGACTCAGTATATTAAAAAAGGGATGAGTGTTTTGTGAGGATTATGGTTGAGTGTTTTTTGGGTATGAGGGTTTACGGTTTTTTGGGGCAGTGGGTTATGGGTTTCTTTGGAGATGAGGGTTGAGGGTTCATGGGGTTTGGGGGTTGAGGATTTTTTTGTGCGTAAGTGTTGTCTATTTATTTGGGTTGATGTTTTTTTGGGGATGAGAGTTGTCTATTTTTTGGAGATGAGGGTTGAGGGTCTTAATGGGTCTTTATGTTTGAGGGGTTTTTTGGGATGATAGTATACAGTTTTATGTAGTGAAGGGTTTTATATTTTTAGGGATGAGGGTTGAGAGTTTTTTGGGGTTGATGGTTTATTGTATTTATGGTCTGATGGTTTAGGGTTATTTAGGGTGCTAGGGGTTGAGGGTTGAGGGTTATTTTGGGGTGATCATATATGGTATTAGAGGATAAGGGATTAGAGTTTATTGGGGATGATATTTTTGGGTTTTCTAGGATGATTTTTATGGATTCTTGGGAGATGTGGTTAGGGGGTTTTGGGGGCTCAGGGTTTAGGGTATTCTCTGGATGAGAGTAGGTTTTTTTTGGGATGTGGGATTTTTAATTATTGGGGATGAGGGTATTGGGTTTTTTTAGGCATGAGTGTTTAAATTTTTTTGGGGTTGATGTTTTATGGTTTTTGGGGATGATGATTTTGGGTTTTTAGGTAAAATATATTAGGGATTTTTGGGGAGAAGATTAGTGTTTTTTGAGCCAAAGGGGATTTTTGGTGTTTTGGGTATTAGATTTTTTTGGGTTTCATGGTTAACCATTTTTTGGTCTTGAGTGTTTAAGGTTCCGTGGGGCTTAAGATTTAGGGATTTTTGGGGCTCTAGGTTGCATATTTTTTTTGGTTGAGGGTTTTGGGGATGGGGATGGGTGTTTAGGTTTTTTTCAGGTTCTGGGTTTAGGGTTTTTTGAGTTGAGGGTTTTATTTTTTTTTTGCAAAGGGATTACAGTATTTGGGAAATTGGTTATTATTTTTTTTGGAGATGATGGTTTAGGGTTTTATAGGGTTGAATGTTTAGGTTTTTTTAGGTTTGTGTGTTTAAGGTTTTTTGTGAAAGAGAGTTGAAGATTTTTTAGGGATTAGGGTTGAAGGTTTTTGGGTAAGTGGTTTGTGGTTTTTACGGATCTAGGATTATGGTTTTTCAATTATTGGAGTTTAGAGTTTTTTTTTGAATAGGGTTGAATAATTTATTGGAGTTGGTGTTTGATGGTTTTTGGGTGCCCAGGGATACATTATTTTCTGTGTTGAGGGTAGAGGGGTTTCTGGGTCTGAGGGTTTATGGTTTTTAAGGCTATGGTGATAGGGTTTTTGGGGGGGTGGGTATTTAGTGTTTTTGGGATTGGTGGTTTTTGTTTTTTGTGGCTAAGTGTTTTGGGTTTATTGGGGCTAAGGTGTTTGGGTTTTTGGGGCTAATGATTGAGGTTTTTTTGGAGATTTGGGTTGAGTTTTATTTGGGGATATGAGTAGAGGGTTTTTTTGGGCATGAGGGATTAGGGTTTTGGGGATGAGGATTAGTGGGTAGGAGTGTTTGGGTTTTTAGGGTTGAGGGTAGATGGATTTGTAGGGATGAGGTTCGGGTTTTTTTTTCATGTCAATTTCAGGTGTCTTGAGGCTGAGAGTTGACGGTTTTCTTATCTCTAAAATTAGGGTAATTTTGTTCATCAGTTTTATGTTTTTTTTTTGGGATGAGGGTTCTCGGTTTTTTAGGGATGATGTTTTATATTTTTTATCACAAATTTTTTTGTTTTTTTAGGCTAAGGGTTGTGGGATTTTAAAGGTGATGGTTTAGAGTTTTGGTGGGATAATGGTTAAACGGTTATTAGGGGAAGGGTATTGAGGTTTTTTGGGTGAAGGGTTATGGTTATTTGGGGCTGAGTGTTGAGATTTTTTTTGGGGGATGAGGGGTGAGGGTTTTTTAGAATAAAGGTTTGGGGATATTTATGAATTAGTGTATAGGGTTTTCTTGGGATTTGGGTAGAGGGTTTTTCTAGGAAGAGGGTAGATGGAATTTCATGGATGAGGGTTTCAGGTTTTAAGATGTTTAAATATTTTGATTATTAAGGGATGACGGTTCATGGTTTTTTGATTTCATGGGATTACATTTTTTTGTTGCTCACTGTTCATGATTTCATTGAGACTAAGGGTTTCGAGTTTTTGGGGGCTTAGCGTTTAGGTTTTTTTTGTGACAGAGGTTACAAATTTTTTCGCATTGAAGGTTGGGGGGTTTTGGGACTATGTTCTAATTGTTTTTCTGGAATGTGTTTTACATTTAATTTGGGGATGGGGGTTCATGATTTTTTGGATATGGTGATTTCTCCTTTTTGAGGATGAGGGTTTTGGGATTTTTGAGGAAGAGTGTTAATCATTTTATGAGTATTGGCGTTGAGGTTTTTTTACAGTCAAGTGTGGTGGGTTTTCTGGGGTAGATGTATCTTTTTTTGGGTGGATTTGGGTTTTGGGTTTTTTGGAGGAGGGTTTACTACTTTTGGGGCTATGGGTTCATTTTTTTAGGAATGAGTGTTTTGTATTTTTTTGGAGTTTAGGGTTTTGGGGTTTTACTGATGATGGATTATAATTTTTATGGTTGGGGTTGATTATTTTTTTGGGTGGTGGGTTGTAAGTTTTCATGGGACGTTATTTTAGGGTTTCTTGGGGATAACGGTTTTTGGTATTTGGGTTTGAGGATTCAGGGTTTTTTTAGGAAGGGGGTTGAGGGTTTTTGGGGGATGAGTGTTGAGAATTTCATTGTGAAAAGGGTTTAGTGTTTTTCAAGGTATATGGATTAGTTCTTTTTGGGGTGGAGTGTTTATGGTTTTTTGGCATTGGTTTGAGGGAATTTTTTGGGTTGGGGGGATTTTGTTGGGGATGAGGAATAATGGTTTTTTTGGGGCTAATGGTTTTGTGTTTTTTGGAGTAGAGTGTTGAGTGTTATATAGGGATATTGGTTTAGTGTCTTTGGGGGATGAGGGTGGATGGTTTTTTAGAGATGTGGGTTTATTTTTTTGGAGGACGAGGGTTATGAGTTTTTTGGGGCTAAGGTTTTTTGTTATTTTTAGTGTTGGATGTTTTGTTTTTGGGGTGGGGATATGCATTTAGGATTTTTTCGGGAATAAGGGATTAGGTTTTTTAATAGATGATGTATTAGTTTTTTTTATGATGAAGGTATAGGTTTTTCTTGAATGAGGGTCGATTTTTTTATGGATGACGATTGAGAGAATTTTTGGGATGATCATTTAGGTTAGTTCTATAAAGATAATTGTGGGTTTTGGGGGGTTTTGGGTTTAAGGAGTTTTGGGGAAATGTGTTGAGGTTAATTTTTTGTCTGTGGGTTAGGGGTTTTTAGTATTAGGGTTTTTAGTTTTTTTTCGGATGAAGATTCATGTTTTTAAGGATGAGGGATTAGGGTTTTGGGGGTAGAGGCTTTAGGGATTATGGGGATGAGTGTTTTTGGTTTTTCAGGACTGATGGTTTGGGGTGGAGTGTTTGGATTAGTGTTTAGGGTTTTTGGGGGAATATGGGTTTGTGGTTTTTTTTGATTATAGTGTTTTCGGTTTTTTGCAGAAGAGAGTTGTGTTTTTTGGGGCTAAGGGTTTAGGTTTTTTCGGGCCTGTGTGTTTAGGACTTGGTGGGATATGGGTAATGGGTTCTTTCTGTCGATTGGTTTATAGTTATTTTAGGCTGATGGATTTGTGTTTTTTGGGGCATAGCGTTTATGGTTTTTAGGTATAAGAAATAATAATTTTTAAGGGTAGAGGGTTTTAGGTTTTGGGTTTTGGGTTTTGGGGGCATGATTTTTACTATTTTCTGGGGATAATGATTTAGGTACCATGGGGTATATTTTCTGGATTTAGTGTCTACGGGGATGAGGGTTTATAATTTTTTAGGAAAGTGTGTTTAATGTTATTTGGTACTGATTCTTTATGGTTTTTAGGGTAGTGGATTTAGGGTTTTTTGTGGATAAAGATTTAGCGTTTTTTGTGATGAGGGTTTAGTATTTAGGGTTTAGGGTTTCATGAGTCTGAGGATTTCATGTTTTAGTGAAGTGTGTTGAGGGTTTTTTTGGGAATGTGGGATAAGTATTTTTTGTGGCTTTGTTGAGGTGTTTATTGGGATGAGGTTTTAAGGTTTGGGGGGGGGGGTTCAGGTTTGAGGTTTTTTTAGGGATAAGTGTTGGGGTCTTTTTGGGATAATGGTTCAGGATTATTTGGGGCTAATAGTTTAGGGTTTTTGGGGATTACTAATTATAGTTTTATGGGGCATAGTTTTTAAGTATTTTTAGGCATGGTGTTTCAAAAAATTAGGGGTTGTGGCTTCATGGTTTTTTTTGGGATGATTGTGTGAAGTATTTTTGGGGCTAAGGGTAGAGTATTTTTAGGGATGATGGGGAAGAGTTTTTAGTGGATTAGTGTTTTCAGTTTTTTGGGGCTGATGGTTGTGGGGTTTTTTGGGCCTTGGGGTTTCGGTAATTTGTGGAGGAGTTTTTACGGTTTTTGGGGATAACATTTTAGGGTTTTTTGGAGCTTGGGTTTTAGGTTTTTTTAGAGTTGTGTGTTTAAGTATTTTTTCGGAGGAGGGTTTATGGTTTTTGGGGATGAGGGTACAGGATTTTTTCAGGACTGTGTCTTAGTATTTTTTGTTGATCGGGGTTATGGGTTTTGGGGGATGCGGGTTTTGGGACTTTTATGGATGGTGGTTAGGGTTTTTGTGTGTTAGAGGGTTGATTTATTTCTTGGGATAAGGTTTATAGGTTTTTTCTGGGAGAGAGTTAGTGTTTTTTGGGGCTGAATATTAACTGATTTTTTTGGGCCCAAGGGTTTAGGGTTTTTTAGGAGTAATGTTTCATGGATTTTTGGGCCTAATGGTTCATTGTTTTTTTTGCGTTGAGTTTATGATTTTTGGGGCTGATGGTTCAGATTAATTTCTGAGAGTGAGTTCAGTGTTTGTTTGACTAAATGTTTAGGGATATTTTGAGTTTAGGGTTTTTGGATTTCGGGGCAGAGGGTTCATGGTTTTTTTCGATTGATGGTTGATGGATTACTAGGGCGTAGTGTTTATGGATTCATAGTGGGGTGAGATTTTGTTTTTTTGGTTTATGGTTTTTGGGGTTTTATTGCATAAGTTTCATGTTTTCAGGTATTAGGGATCATGGATTTTTTGGGATGACTGATCAAGGTTTTTTTTGATTTTGAGTGTTCTGGTTTTTAGGGGATGATTTTTCATAGTTTTTGTGGGTAGGGTTATTCAATATTTCGAGTTAAAGGTTGATCGTTTGATAGGTATGATGGTTCATGGAATTCTGGGGATTATGGTTTGTAATATGTTTGGGATGTGGGTTCATGATTTTTGGTGCGGGGGGATTAGGGTTTAATGTCTTAGGGTTCATGGATTATTGGGGTCTATGGTTCAAGGATTTTTTTTGTTGAGGGTTTAGGTTTTTATGGTCTAAGAGTTTATGGTTTTTCGGGGATGTGGTTTTAGGTTTTTTTCGTGTTGAGTGTTTTTTGTTTTTTGTGGTGGAGGGTTTAGGATTTATTTGGATGATGGTTTAGGGTATTTTTTAGTTGAAGTTTTACGGTTTGTATGGATGATTGTTTACAATTTTTTTTCTAGAGGGTTTAATGTTTTTTAAGATGATGTTTAATGCGCCTTTTAAGGGTAGAGGGTACAATTTTATTTGGGATGATTTTAATCTCTTTAAGGGTTTATTTTTCATGGACCTTTTTATAAATAAGTTTTAGGGCAATTATGGACTTAGGGATTAGTATTTTTTAGGGATTAGGGATTGGGTTTTTTTTGGGCTATGTGTTTGGGGATTTGGGGTGCTAATAGAAAAAAGATTATTGGGGATGTGTTATTCATATTATTGGGGATGAGGTTTCAATGTTTTTCCAGGTATTGGGTTTAGGGTTTTTTAGCATTGTTTTAAGTATTTTTTTTGATCTGAGGGATCATCGTTATTAGAGGATGAGGGTTTATGATTTTTTGGGGGTGATGGTTAATGGTTTTTTGGGGTGGGGGTTCATGTTTTTGGGGGCGTAAGTTCCAAGGTTTTTTACATTAAGGGGTCATGGATTTATGTGTTTGAGGTTTTAGGGTTTTCATGGGATGATTTTTTAGGATTCGTTAGGGTTACAGGTATAGTGTTTTGGGGGTTAGGGTTTAGGGTTTTTTTGGGGATGAGGGGTGATGGTTTTTTAGATATAAAGGGATTAGTGTTTTATTTGCTGATGTTTTTGGTTTTTTGGGGGTGTAGGATTAGGATTTTCTTGTGGTTGAGGGTATAAGTTCTTTCGGGGGTTGAGGGTTTAGGGTTTTTGGGCCTATTAGTTTATGGATTTTTGGGTTGATGGTTCATGGTTTTTGTGGATGATGCATTATGATTTATTGGGGCTATGATATTAGAGTTTGGGGCATTGTGAGTTTATGGTTTTTTCGAGACTAATGTTTAGGGATTTATTGTGGATGATGGTTTAGGGTTTTATGGGGAGGACGATTGGAGTATTTTAGGTTTAATAGATTGGGGTTTTT
Organism: Viscum album; assembly: GCA_963277665.1. NCBI lineage: Eukaryota > Viridiplantae > Streptophyta > Magnoliopsida > Santalales > Viscaceae > Viscum > Viscum album. Next base: position 585,166,055 of record OY728137.1, read on the forward strand.
CGGTTAAGAGTTAAGGGTATGGGAAGATGGTTTATGGTTTTTTATGGATAATGGTTTTGGTGTTTTTTGGGGTGAGGGGTCATAGTTTTTTTGATGTTTAGAGTTGACGTTTTTTTGGGGCTGATGGTTTTGGGATTTTTAGGTATAATGGATTAGGGTTTTTTAGAGATGAGGTTTGAGTGGTTTTTATGGTTGAGGGTTGGGTGGTTTGAAGGGTTGAAGCTCTAGGGTTTTTAGGGTTGAGGGTTTTGTGTTTTTTTGTGGCTTGGATTTTGAGGTTTTATGGGGATGAGGGTTACATGAATTCTAGGGAAGAGGGTTTTTGATGGTTAAGGGTATAAATTTTCTTGAGTCTATAGGTATTGTGTTTTTTGTTGTAATTGATTTAGGATTTCAGGTCAGTTTTTAGGTTTTTTGGATTTGGGGGTTGATGGTGTTTTGTGGATATGTTTTGATGTGTTTTTTGGGGTTGAATAATTTTTGTGGGAGAGGTTACAGAGTTTTTTTGGGCCGAGCCTTGTGGGTATTTTTGGGATTATTCATTAGGTTTTTTTTAGGGATGAGGGGATGGTTTTTTTCTGGGCATTGCATTGTGTTTTTTCGTGTCTGATAGATTAATGTTTATTAGCGAAGACTGTTAAGGTCATTTTCGGGCCAAAGATTGAGGGTTTTTTTACAACTAAGGGTTTGTGGTTTTTTTGGAAAATGGTTTAGGGGTTTCTGGGGGTGAATGTTGAGATTTTATTGAGATGAGGGTTGACTGTTTTTTGGACTAAATGTTTGGGATTTTTTGGTGATGGATGTTGAGGGTTTTGGGGGTAGGGATGTGGGTTTTTCAGACTAGGGTTTGAGGGTTTTTTAGGGAAGATGGTTTTTGAGGGATAAGATTTTATGATGTATTATGGATGATGTTTTAGGGTTTTGGGGGTGCTAAAAGTCTAGTGTTATTTAGGTATGAGAAATGAGTGGTTTTTAGGGCTACGTGTTTAGGGGTTTCTAAGTCCAAGGGTTTAATATTTTTTTAGGATGGGGGTTTGTATATTTTTGTGGCTGGGAGTTGAGGGTTTTTTGGGAAAAGTGTTTTTGATTTTTATGGATAATGGTTTTTCTTTTTTGGGGATGTGGGTATTTGTTTTTTTTTTGGTTTTTGTGTATATTGTATTTTGGGTTGAGTATTTAAGTTTTTAAAGGGAAAGGGGATGATGGTTTTTTATAAGGGTATAGGTTTTTTCGACACTACGGTTGATGGTTTTTTGGGGAAGAGGGTTGAGTGTTTTTAAGCGCAGAGGGTTAATGGTTTTTTGGGTATGGGGTTCATTGTTTTTTGGGGATTAGTGTGGATTGTTTTTTTTTGCGTAGGGAATTTTTTCTTTTCTAGGGATATGGGTTGAGGGTTTTGGGGGGTTAGGGTGTACAATTTTTTGGGTTGTGAGTTGAGGGTTTTTGTGATAAGGGATGATCAGTTTTTATGTGTTAAGGGTTTACTTTTTTTTGGGGAGAGGGTTGATAGTTTTTTGGAGATGACGGTTGAATGTATATTTGGTAAGAGGGTTAAGAGTTTTTTGGGGGAATGGTTTGATTGTTTTATGGGGATATGGATTTAGGTTTTTAGGGGATGAGGGTTCAGGGTTTTTTTGGCCATGAGTGTTGAGGATTTTTTGGGTTTTGGATTACAGGGTTATTTAGAGTTAAGGGTTTACTATTTATTGGTGTGAGTGTTTATTATCTTATGGTTCAATTGATTGAAGTTATCTTTGGGAAAATAGGGCTTAAGGTTTTATTTGGGTTTGGGTTGAGTTTTTATTGGGGCTGAGGTGTGATAGTTTTTTGGTCCTTTGGGTTTAGGGGTTTTTAGGGATGAGGGTTGAGGGATTTTTTTGGATGGTGGATGAGGGTTTTCAAGGGAATATGGAATTATATTATTTGGGAATGAGTGTTTAGGGTTTTGGGTGGATAATTTTTGTGATTATTTGGGTCTTAGGTTTGAGAGTTTAATTGGGTTGAGGGTTTGTGGGTTTTGGGAGTTGAGGCTTGAGTGTTTTTTGTGGGTGAGGGTCTAGTATTTTGGGGGATAATGGTTTTGGTTGTTTTTTGGATAAGGTTTTTTGGTTTTTAGGGGCATAGGGTTTAGATTTTTTTATGTTTGAGGGTTGACGGATTTATAGGGATGAGGGTTTAGGGTTTCTTGGGTCTATGGACATACGGTGTTTATTAAACTAGGATTTTGGTTTTTTGTTGAGGTTTTATGGTTTTTTGGGACTGAGGATTGATGGGTTTTTGTGGTGGAAGTGTCAGGTTATTTTCGGCCTAAGGGTTGAGGGTTTTTTTTGGGTATGATGGTTTAGGGTTGGTTGCGGATGAGGGTTGAGTTTATCTTTTGGATGAGGGTACATTTTTTTTATGAGGGTTTAGATTATTTTGGGGCTGACAATTGATGTTTTTTGCAGATAAGGGTTTAGACTCATTTGTGTATGGGGATAAGGATTTTTTTTGGGATTAGGGTTGAGTTTTTTTTTGGGTGTGGGTTTATGTCTTTTTTTTGTCATGGGGATGAGGGTATTTTTGGGACTACTGGTTTAGGGTAGTTTGAGGTAGAGTGTTTTGGGAATCATGGATAAGGGTTTAAGGTTTTGGGGTTGAAGGATGAGTGGTTTATGGATGTGGTTTGTGGGTATATTGGGTTTGATGGTTATTTTGGAGCGAAGGGTTGAGTATTTTCTATTATGGAAGGCTTAGGGTTCTCTAGGGATAAGGATTGAGGGTTTATTGGGGCTGTGGTTTTGGAATGTTTTTCACAAGGTTTGACGATTTTTTATTGGCTGAGGGTTTCAGATTTTGGGTGTTATGGAGGAATATATTTTTGATATGAGGGTTTACCCTTTTTTGGGGCTCGTGGTTTATGGTTTTCTTAGAATGAGTGTTTAGAGTCTATTAGGGGTAAGGGTTGAGGGTTTTATGGGGATCTGTGTTTACAGTTTTTTGGTCTTAAGGTTTTAGGGTTTTTTAGGGTTGAGATTTATTATTTTTTTGCGAATTAGGGTATAGGGTTTTTTGATGATAAAGGTTTTGGTGTTTTAATGCTGAATGTTTTGGGTTTTTTGGGACTATGCATTTAGTGTTTTCCGAAGTGAAGGATTTAGGTTTTTTGGGGTTTGGGTTTTTTAGTTTCTGGGGCGCTGATTTATGGATTTTTGTGGATTAGTGTTTAGTTTTTTTTGGGGGTGTGGGTTTATATTATTTGGTATTGAGTTTTTATGGATTTGGGGGTTGAGAATTTTAGTTTTTTGAGATTGGGGATTAATGTTTTATGGTACTGAGGGTTTAGGTTTATTTGGGAAGGAGGGTTTAGTGTATTTTTGTGCTGAGATTTAATGTTGTTTTGAGATAAGGGTTTATGGTTCTTTTTGCCGTGGTATGAAGTATTATTGGGGATGTGGGTTGATGATTTTTTGAGGATGATGGTTGATGGTATTTTGGAGAAGAGGGTTGAGGGTTTATTTGTGTATGAGGTTCAAACGGTCTGTAGAGATAAGGGTTTTTAGTTTTTTGGGGATGAGGGGCAGGGTTTTTTTGAGTGGAGAATTAATGGTTTTTTGTCTGAGGGTTTAGGGTTTTTCCTACAAATATTATAGGATTTTTTAGGCTGATGTTTTAGGTTTATTTAGGGTTGACGGTTGATTTTTTTTTATAAATATCAAGTTTATTGGAATCAAAATATGGGGGTTTTATTTTATATTTTATTTAATTATAGATTTCATAAAATCTCAATAGAGAATAATACATAGTAAATTAATAATTAATTTATTTACATGTGATAAAATGATTTTCTTGGATTATGATGCTTTCTTCATTGATTATTATAAAATTCAAAATACACATTTGCATTTATTTCATTGAATTTTGTGGATTCAAGGATATAATCAATATAACGGTGATCAACATGTGATCCTTTGATCACAAAGTAATTCTAGATGATTTCCTAGTGTTAGTGCACCGAATCAATTATCATGCATTGTTTTTTTATCACTCATCCTTTGGTATTAATTAAATATCTATAGAATTTCTCATTTTTACGAGGGAGAGTGAAGTATGAGTCGAGATATAATTTCAATTTTCATGAAGATTATTTATTTTCATACATATAACAAAATTTAAAAAAATAGTTTATTGTAATGCCCCGACCCCAACTACCCAGAGTCGGTGCATTAATTCGTAACATTGGCATGATCACAAAAGATCAAGTCTCGAAAGACCAATTAGTTTAGTAGCCCTGGAAACAGTAGATACGTTCATAAATGTTACATTACATCATAAAGTGAAAAAATACAATAACAAAGTCCCCATAGTCCAAACTCATATCCTCTTTTGACTATCCCTGCAGGTCATTCCTTAAATACTTCTTCACATCGTGGAAAATATTAAAACATTGAAAGGGGTGAGCTCAGATGCTCAGTAAGGATAACAATATTGCAGAAGCTTTCATAAATAAACATTATCATTTAAGGCAATGTATAACTAAAACAAGAGCCTTTTTAAACATGAACTTCAGAATAATGTGGAAAAAATAAAATTCTATAATTCCATTTACTTACTCACATGGATAATCTACTAGTCGAATAATCACATTCAATATCAATAACAACATTCATAGTGATGGAATGCATAATTCCAGACTATCATAACCACGTAGCCAAGGCCTCGTGCCAAGACCACAAATAAGGTTTTGTAAAGGCCTCATGCCAAGACACCAGTTTTTCTCATGAGACCTACCGATGCATCGAAGAGCTGTAGTAGGCTCCACCCGTCACTTATTATGTCCAAAGCATTCCTCATATGAATAGGTTTAAACATATCATAAACCATAACATAATGTTATCACATAAAACATGCATAAAGGAAACATAACATTTCCAGATTTCAATCACAAGATATCAATACAACACATTGATATAATAAAAACACTTTCAAAAACATTTTCAATACCAAAATAAATGAAAGTTAAAACTTTGTATATTTTTTATTAAAAAAATGTTATGGCTTGTAGAGGAAGCCGAAACTCAAATAATGGTCAAGAAAATGGAGAATTCATTGTCTCCGCATATGTACGTCAAGAAAAACATTCCCTTTTTTTCATTTAGTAAAATGATTCATATAAAAAAGATTCATTTTGAATAAATGTAAAATTCAAAGGGGTTTATACACCGTATAAAAGAATGTTGTGTATAAAACAAAAAATGCCTCAATGAAAGGAGATTGAGACGAAGACCCTTACAAAGACCATTTTTTAAAATAAAGTAGATCTATTATGTGTATTCACTATAAGTACACATAAATAAAGTACAAATACAAGATATGACATAATAATATCATGACATAATTTGAAAGTAGGATTTTAACCCAAAGAATAGAAATTGGGTTAAGAAGTTCCCTTACCTCATGTCCGACTGGACTCGATCGTTCTTTAACCTCCTGAATAATAAATGAGAGTAAATTTATATTTACATAAGAACCTTTTTCATGTTCATTATTTCTTTTATATCACTTATTACCATGTTATGACCATTATGTAATTATTTAAGTTAATAACGGTGATTTTTTCGATCTTTGGTGCTTGAGTCAAAAGTAAACTTCTTATAATTACAAGTTGTTCATGTGGTGAAATATCCATTATATCAAAAATTATATTCATGATGTACATATTATATATAACATATATATCCAGTATATACATGTATTTATAATATTACATAACATTTAGAGTTAAGAAATGAAATGCACCGTTCATGGAGACGGTAAGTCGTACGTACGCAAGAACGCTACTTTCATTTCTATTTCATATTTTAATGGAATGAAACATAATGATATATAGTTATAATATAATTCCAGTATAATATAATGTATAATAAAATTTACCCCATCCTTTATACATCCCACATATGGTATTAACAATTCAAATCACTTTGAGGGGGCGGTAGTCTGCACTTCCTAAAATTAAAATATCGTGTTTACCCATAATGGAACCCATAAAGGTATTCCATAAATGAAAAATAAAGAAGGTTAAGTAAAACATAAAATATTATATATCATATATAAATATAGTGACATTCTAATGGCCACCTTTAAAGGTTTTATATGAGTGTCGAACAGTCATCGTTTCGTGAGACAGAAATTCGCCATCCACAGAAACAGTATGTTCATTAACCATTAGATGTAGGTGTGTGTATGTTTATCTCTAATACTTCATATAACAACATTCTATTATATTGAGTATACTGTTTTTGTTACAAAAGAAATGGAAAAAAATAGTTTAGGGGGTTGGAGAAGCAAAATAAAACAAAATAACATAGGAGAAGACATTACCTAAGAATCGGGTAATTCTTTTTGATTTGAGACAAAGGCTTCCTTGGGAAGACTTTTTCCCAAATTGAGGCTTCTAAGAGTAAGGGAGGGAAGATGGGAGAGTATTTTGGTAGAGGGTGGCCGATCCAAAAGGCTTTGAAGGTGTGAGTAAGGTGGTAGTGGTGGGGGCCTTTTATAAGAGGAGCGAAGGGGCACTCTTGGAATGATTGAAATGTTACATTATTATGAAATGTGTTTTTAGATTCTAAAGGTCCCACACTAAATTATATAAATTATAAGGTGATTAGGGTTTGAAATCTACTCATACAATAGGTTTATGACAAGTTTATGTCTTAGATTTTATATTATCTTTTAATTTTATTTAAATCGTTAATTAATGAGGTAATCGATGCATCATCATGGTGTCATAAATAATTTATTTATTTAATGTATAAAAATTATAAACAAATATCATGATGTAGGAAATTTTTTTAGCTTTCTAATGAAAATTTATAGTAAAAATATGACTTTTATAACCCCATTTTAAAATTGTTTTAGAAAAACAACTCATGTTTGTGACATTTTTATTTTAACATTAAATAAAAAGTTTTTAATGTCATTTCCCTACCAAAGTGGCTCCATGGGGTCCCCAAGTTGACCCATGGTTTTTATTGGTCGGCCATGACTCATCCAATAGGGGTATTACAAGTGTCAAGGTCATTTCCAATTATTATAACATTATATTTACTTAAATTTCACTAATTACCTTTAATCGTGATTAATTAAACCTAAAAGTTACTATTCACCAAAAAATTATTTTAATCCCATTGAACCACATTTTACTTATTAATGACAACCATGTATGTTTGATTTTTTAAAATCAAATCACATAAGTGGTAATGTTTCATTTAAATGAAAAATCAGTTTTTAACTACCACTTAGTGGTTTCACTATTCATCAAAAATTGATTTTTTCAGAACAATGCTGAAATTTCACCCTAAGCTATAATTGATATTATGAATCCAAAAATGATGTCTATTTTACAAAATTCCAAACATATAAGTTTCATTAATTAATTTTATATTTAATTCCTGCTGTCACAACAAATAGCGTGTTTTTAAGAAACAATATATATCAAAAGATTGACAATTGTTTATGTCCAATTTCAAAGTAAAATTAATTCTAATGACAACCATTGTATAAAATAGTAAAAATATATTCTAATTATACTTTAAAACCACTCAATAATATAATTTATCACTATAAAATATTTTGATTAAAAACGTTGTTTTTAAGTATTTTTCACTATTCATAAAAAATTGGAAGTTCTCAGAAAATTACAAAAAATTCAACTTTGGATAATTTTGATATTCCGAATACAAAAACGAAGTCCATTTTGAAATAAAAAAATTTATATAATTTCAAAAATTCGGTATTACTACTCATAACTGCTACTTTGATTGGTCGCGGCGTGTTAGAATCTCGAACTTGCATACAATGCAAGCTATTGCATTATTGAAAGAGAAGTGTATCATGAAAGCTTGGGGTGTTACATTCTTTCCTCCTTAAATAAATTGAATCCTCACAATTTGAAAATGTTCTTCGAAAATAAAAGGTTGAAAATAGAAAATACCTTTGTGGAAACCCACATCGGAAATAGGGTTAATAAGAATATAACATTAAAAGAAAGAAAGAGAAGTACAAAGGTCACCCGAGATAGCCCATACTAGGATTCTATGAAAATATGGATATGAAGGAGAGACAAACCATCATGTTCTGATGGAGAGTTGTATAAAACAGGATTAGGATAAAGTTAACCATAAGAAAATCACATACTTGTGATTGGTTAAATGGTCATTGAATCCCCAGTTGGAAATGTTAACCGACAACATTTTTGTTTTAAGTAAACTTTCATAAAGTTGAGGAATTTATTTAAGTGATTTATTGAGAATGTAAGGAAATATACTTACTTGTCATGTAGGATTTCATTCTTTAATATGTTTTTACCATGAACCCATCTTTCACTCCAAATGCTAACATAACTCAAAAATATTCTATTTATCCTAATTGTATAAGGTTCCAAATATTACCACATACAATTTAGATTAGGAAAAATATTTTGTAATAACCAGGGACTTCCTTTAGGCTAGTGGTAGGTAATAAAGGCCTATCGCACTATGGTTGTGGGTTCAATTCCTACAGCTCTGTCCGACGCGATGGGTTATGCCCCACCCGGGAGGTTGTCCTTTTCCTAAAACTATAGTATTATAATATTCCAAAAATAATCTTCAAAAATGTTTTAACATTAAACAATACTATCCAAAGTTAAACTCAATTCATTCCAACCTTTATAGTTATCCAAAATAACTCTATACAGACTTTCTCTAAAAGGTCTCTAAATTCGAAAATCAATTGTAACATCAGATTCCCCAAACAATATAAAGTTTCACTTATTGTCACATACTAAAAATATGATTACCTTCATCATATTAAAACCTTAATGAAAAAAACAAGTATTGCAGTAAAATCCTTATATATATCAAATTATTATTATAACGAGAATATAATCCTTGAGTCCAAAAGCACCAATATATTAATTATTCCACTTCAACTGTAGTAACAACATAAGATTTTTCTTGATCCCTTGGCCTTTTCTGAGGTAATTTTTCCTGACGCTTTGGACATTAATTTCCATAATTCCCCATTTCCCTATAATTATAGCATTCAACATTGATAGCATCTTTCTTTCCCTTGAAATCACACACCTAGTGACCTTTTTCCCCACATTTATAACAAACTCACATTCCTTTTAAGCAAGTACCATGGTGATTCTTCCCACAATTATCGCATAATGGAAAATCCTTCATTCCCTTTTCCCAATTATCTGTCTCTTGTCCCACCGTTCTCTTCTTCTCTTGCATTAATTTATTGTCATAAGATTTAGAGAATTCCTTTTCTGTCTTGATAGCACATGAGACAATATCATCGCAAGATGAGAAGGATTATGAGACTAAGTCTAGATGGAGAAACGGTTTTAACCCATCAAAGTAATGATAAATATTATTTCTTGGGTTACGTATATAATCTGATGCATGCCTCGCTAACCGTGTAAAGTTAGACTCATACGTTGCGACATTCTCATCCTCCTTCTGCCTCAGACTCAGAAATTTCCTTTCCATATCTTCTCTATGGTCAGGGGGAAAGTACTTTTCTAAGAAAAGCTCTTTGAACTCCCTATATTCCATATTCTATAATTCATCATCTTCCTCTGTATTCTGAATCAATGACTACCATTGATTAGCATCTCCAGTGAGGCGGTAAACTGCCATGATAACCTTTTCCCTTTCAGTACTCCCCAAGGCGTGGAATATTTTCTCTAAGGAGTATATCCATTTCTCAGCTACTAATGGATTTTTACCCCCATTAAATGTTAGTTGTTGTGGCCTCATGAAATGATCTAACATTGATCCTCCACGTTGCGGATCAGGGTGCTCCATACGAGTAAGGTTATTATTCATAACCTGAGTGAGTTGTCCGAGTATGGTAATAAGTTGATCAGAACTAGTTGTATCTCCAGCTCCATAATAATTATCTTGAGCAGGAGGGAAATTCCTACACGGAGTGCGTGCAATGATACAGTTTCCATTCCATCCACTGGGCTCCATTTCTAAACAATGGCCTAAACTAGATTAGTTTATGAATAAAAATACATAATTTCATACTTGTAAAATACTTAACATAAATTGAAATATTTATGGATGTAATCCATAATCATAAAAATGTTTTCTTCAAGGAAGTATATTCTCATAACCCTTCATAGTGGATTGTAATGAAAATGAGAATTATCCTAAGTATATCCCCCGGGAGTGTCGAAACCAAGAGTGCAGCAAGGCCCGGTATCGTGCACCAGTTCTCGTTCGAGTCTAGCTCAAAGTGGTGTTTTTGGGTTTTACCCCTAGGTACATATGTGCCAGAGCCACCTCTACCTGCTCGTATCTAGACAGGTATGTATTGCTCAGAAAGCTCACAAAATCTCTATAATACCAAAATTCAAGGAATTTATTCTATACTAATCCTCAAAGTCTATCTTTGGGTTTTGTGCTCTAATTAGAGTTTATCTAAATATAGCTTCCATTTTTAGTACTAAACTGCCTCTGATACCAACTGTAACGCCCCGACCCCAACTACCCAGAGTCGGTGCATTAATTCGTAACATTGGCATGATCACAAAAGATCAAGTCTCGAAAGACCAATTAGTTTAGTAGCCTTGGAAATAGTAGATACGTTCATAAATGTTACATTACATCATAAAGTGAAAAAATACAATAAAAAATTCCCCATAGTCCAAACTCATATCCTCTTTTGACTATCCCTACAGGTCATTCCTTAAATACTTCTTCACATCGTGGAAAATATTAAAACATTGAAAGGGGTGAGCTCAGATGCTCAGTAAGGATAACAATATTGCAAAAGCTTTCATAAATAAACATTATCATTTAAGGCAATGTATAACTAAAACAAAAGCCTTTTTAAACATGAACTTCAGAATAATGTGGAAAAAATAAAATTATATAATTTCATTTACTTACTCACATGGATAATCTACTAGTCGAATAATCACATTCAATATCAATAACAACTTTCATAGTGATGGAATGCATAATTCCAGACTATCATAACCACGTAGCCAAGGCCTCGTGCCAAGACCACAAATAAGGTTTTGTAAAGGCCTCATGCCAAGACACCAGTTTTTCTCATGAGACCTACCGATGCATCGAAGAGCTGTAGTAGGCTCCACCCGTCACTTATTATGTCCAAAGCATTCCTCATATGAATAGGTTTAAACATATCATAAACCATAACATAATCTTATCACATAAAACATGCATAAAGGAAACATAACATTTCCAGATTTCAATCACAAGATATCATTACAACACATTGATATAATAAAAACACTTTCAAAAACATTTTCAATACCAAAATAAATGAAAGTTAAAACTTTGTATATTTTTCATTAAAAAAATGTTATGGCTTGTAGAGGAAGCCGAAACTCAAATAATGGTCAAGAAAACGGAGAAGTCATTGTCGCCGCATATGTACTTCAAGAAAAACATTCCCTTTTTTTCATTTAGTAAAATGATTCATATAAAAAAGATTCATTTTGAATAAATGTAAAATTCAAAGGTGTTTATACACCGTATAAAATAATGTTGTGTATAAAACAAAAAATGCCTCAATGAAAGGAGATTGAGACGAAGACCCTTACAAAGACCATTTTTTAAAATAAAGTAGATCTATTATGTGTATTCACTATAAGTACACATAAATAAAGTACAAATACAAGATATGACATAATAATATCATGACATAATTTGAAAGTAGGATTTTAACCCAAAGAATAGAAATTGGGTTAAGAAGTTCCCTTACCTCATGTCCGACTGGACTCGATCATTCTTTAACCTCCTGAATAATAAATGAGAGTAAATTTATATTTACATAAGAACCTTTTTCATGTTCATTATTTCTTTTATATCACTTATTACCATGTTATGAACATTATGTAATTATTTAAGTTAATAACGGTCATTTTGTTGATCTTTGGTACATGAGTAAAAAGTAAACTTCTTATAATTACAAGTTGTTCATGTGGTGAAATATCCATTATATACAGAATTATATCCATGATGTAGATATCATATATAAAATATATATCAAGTATATAAATGCATTTATAATATTACATAACATTTAGAGGTAAGAAATGAAATGCACCGTTCATGGAGACGGTAAGTCGTATGTAGGCATTAACGCTACTTTCATTTCTATTTCATATTTTAATGGAATGAAACCTATTTAAATTAAGGTATAATTTAATTAAAGTATAATATAATGTATAATACCATTTACTCTATCCTTTATACATCCGAAATATGGTGTTAACGATTCAAATCACTTTGAGGGGGCGGTAGTCTGCACTTCCTAAAATGAAAATATCGTGTTTACCCATAATGGAAACCATAATGGTATGTGATAAATGAGAAATACCGAAACTTAAGTACAACATAAACATATTATTTATCTTATATAAATATAGTGACATCTTAATGGCCACCTTTGATGGTGGTATATGAGTGTCGAACAATCATCGTTTCATGAGGCAGAAATTCTCCATCCATAGAAACAGTATGTTCTTTAACCATTAGATGTAGGTGTGTGTAATTGTAGCTCGAATACTTCTTATAAAAACATCCTATTATATTGAGGATACTGGTTTTGTTACAAAATAGTTGGATAAAAGGAGTTTATTGGGTTGGAGAAGCAAAATGAAACAAAATTACATAAGAGAAGACATTACCTTAGAATCGGGTAACTCTTTTTGATTTGAGCCAAAGGCTTCCTTGGGAAGACTTCTGCCCAACGTGAGGCTTCTGAGAGTAAGAGAGGGAATTTGAGAGAGTATTTGGGCAGAGGTTGGCCGAGCGAAAAGGCTTTGATGGTGTGAGTAAGGAGGTAGTGGTGGGGGCCTTTTATAAGAGGAGAGAACGGGCACTCTTGGACCGATTGAAATGTTACATTATTATGAAATTATTTTTCGGCTTCTAAAGGTCCCAAACTTATATATTTCGAGGATAAGGTGATAAGGGTTCTAAATCTACTCATATAAACGGTTTTTGACATGTGTATGTCTTATATTTTACATTTTATTTTCATTTTATTTAAATCGTTAATTAATGAGGTAATCGCTGCATCATCATGTTGTCATAAATAATTTAATTTATTTAAGGTCTAAAAATTATAAAAAAATATATTGATGTAGGAAATCGCTTTATATTTATAATTAGTATTTATAGTCAAACATATGACTTGTATAACCCCGTTTAAAAATTATTTTAGAAAAACAATTCATGTTTGTGACATTTTTATTTTAACATTAAATAAAAAGTTTTTAATGTCATTTCCCTACCAAAGTGGCTCCATGGGGTCCCCAAGTTGACACATGGTTTTTCTTGGTTGGCCCTAACTCCTCCAATAGGGTTAGGACAAGTTTCATTGTCATTTCCTATTATTATAACATTATATTTACCTTAACTTTCACTAATTACCTTTAATCTTCATTAATTAAACTTAAAAGTTACTATTCAGCAAAAAATTATTTTAATCCCATTGAACCAAATTTTACTTCCTAATGAGAACCATGTATTTTGGATTTTTGAAAATCAAAACACAGAAGTGGTATTGTTTCATTTAAACGAAAAATCAGTTTTTTAACTACCACTTAGTGGTTTCACTATTCATCAAAAATTGATGTTTCTCAGAACAATGCCAAAATTTCACCCTAAACTATAATTGATATTATGATTCCAAAAATGATTTCTATTTTACAAAATTCCAAACATATAAGTTTCATTAATTAATTTTATAATTAATTCCCGCTATCACAACAAATAGCGTGTTTTTAAGAAACAATATATATCAAAAGATTGAAAATTGTTTATGTCCAATTTCAAAGTGAAATTAATTCTAATAACCAACATTAGATAAAATAGTAAAAATATATTCTAATTATTATTTAAAACCACTAAATAATATAATTTATCACTATAAAATATTTTGATTAAAAGGTTGTTTTTAAGTATTTTTCACTATTCATAAAAAATAGGAAGTTCTCAGAAAATTACAAAAAATTCAACTTTTGATAATTTCAATATTCCAAATAAAAAAATTAAGTCTATTTTGAAATATAAAATTTATATAATTTCAAAGAGTGTGTATTACTATTCATAACTGCTACTTTGATTGGTCACGGTGTGTCAGAATCTCGAACTTGCGTACAATGCAAGCTATTTCATTATTGAAGAGAAGTGTATCGTGAAAGCTTGGGGTGTTAAATTTATTTTTAGGGAAAGGGTTATGGTTATGGAATATTATTTAATTGATTGCAGACCATAAAATAATATTATATTAATATCAAATCCCATTTCTTATAAAAATAATTATATTATTGTTATTATTTACTAATGTGTTCCATCACATGAAATAAGAAATAATTTTTAACATATTGTAATTACATATTTATCAATGGATAATGTCATGGTCCATACATCCTCCATGGAAGTTATTGAATACCCAAATAAATATTGAATTTAAATATTTCATTCCTCAATAAATATTTGTGATCAATAGAATGTGAATAAAAATATACCTCAGCCTTAGGAATAATATTTATTCTATTGTATTTAGAATAGAATTATTTACAGATAAACTAAAACACATAGTGTGTTACCCACTATTATTACTTATCATTGTAAATATGAAGACTTACATATTTTCCACGATTTCTATCTATAAATGTTTTAATTCATTTTATAAAATTAACTTAATGTCACAAAATAGTAAACCACATATGAATATTCACTGTGTAATATAGTCCCTTTATCATAATATCTCAACATGTAGGTTGTAGATCTGTGTCACCAACAAATATGCTCTATACATCTTTCTTTGACTATCTGAAATAAAAAATTTGATACACCATGGACATAGATTTTGAGTGAACTATTCTATTCCAATAAAATGGTCTAGATACCAACTTCCATAAATATGGATGGGAAAAATTGCGACCTTGAATTATCTATTAATAACTTTTCCTTCGCGATGAACCCATTGTACTATACTTCCCACCAACATATGGAGTGATAGTTTTCCTCATGCAATCTAAGAGTGTGAGTCATGATAGGAAATAATGATAATATTATTTTCTAAGGACCGTTACAATTCTTGTAGAGAGGAATATATGATAACAAAAAAACATACATAATTCCTTCTAGCGGGTATGTTATCATAATCTCCCATCTTATAGATTACAAAATGTAATCTTCATGAGAATGTGCCTCATCGGCTTATGAGTAATCATACCTAAAAATCATGTTTCATGTGTTCCATCAAAGAATATGATCTGATCATGTAATTATATTTTTTAATTTCATCACATCACTTGAAGGTTATCATCATAGTAGGTAACTACTTTGACCTTCTGATTACAAAAAACATTGTTGAACATGAATAAATTTAAGTAAATTAAAATAATGTAAAATATGTAATAAGACATTCTAATATTCAAATCATCGAATATAAATTTTATTAATGTAAAAAAATGTTGTTCATAGCACATCAAATCTTACAACATCCCACTTTTAATAGATCCAACTGCCAATTACTTTTAAACTGCTAGATATCACATGATAATGAAGATTTTGTGGAGTTAAGGGTTTAGTCAAGGGAAATTACATGTTTATTAATGTGGAAATGTTATTCACTATAATCTAACCATTCTTCAAAAAAACCTCTAGGGATGATATTTATTATATGTGTGCTTCATCTGTTGATCTAACCTTGGTTGTATTGCAATTTCCACCATTGTAGAATTAATATAGTAGAGTGTGATAGGATCCTTATATCAAAGTACCATGTCATTATCATGGGAAATTTTTATAATCTAAACTACATATTTTTCATTAAAATCTACTTCAATATACTCAATATCTTCTCTAAATTTTGTGACTGTTGATTTCTTTGAGTTCATCCCACTCATAACCCCTATAATAAAACTGAAAGGTATCCATTCTGTGATTTCATATCATCTTGATCTATTTGAAAGTAGTATCTAAATATACTAGGATTATTAGTTTTTTATCTCCTATATATACCAAAAATGTATCCTTAGTACATCTCTGGTACATGAGTATAGTTTTGAATTACATCTTATGGTTGTCAACCAGATCTATTTGATATATTCCTAGTACACTCCATGTGTATGTGACATCTATTAAAGTATTTCATGGAATACATAACTGAACCAATCATTGATTTGTATGGAATCCTTCAAAATTATTTTCTTTCCCCATTTTTTTGAGGACACATTTTTCCTGAAATATGAATACTATGTGACATTGGAAGAATTTCCCTTTTGGATTATCCCATAATGAAAATATTGTGTATCTTATCAATATATGTACTCCGACATAGGCTGAAGAACCACATGGATATATTAATATGGTTCTCAATCTCAATAATTTATTCTACCTATCCCTTTTCCATAATAGAGAATAATTTGTTCAACAAGGCCGTAACAGATAGTAAAAATGACCTCTCAATTCCAATAATAAATATTTCATTAACTTATACTATTATGAAAATGATCGTAGTCTCACTAAACTATATATAGATAGTTGGTTCACATTCATTATTTGTGAAACCACATTCCATTAATGGATTATCAAATAAAATTTTATATGAATAATATTTTTTATTTAATCCATAAATTAATTTTTACAACATCAATATCATTTGTCATCTTTGGAGTCCTAAACCCGTTAGGTTGTGTCATATGGAAATCCTCTTGAAGGATTCCATTATGGAAGGCTATTTTTTCATCCATTTTCAAAACCTCATTGTTATGGAAAACCATAATGGAATGATGAATTTTAATTGATATATAAATTTCATATTATGAAAATGATTCATCATTGTCAATGAATAGACACGGTTTATTCCCTTTTACAACCACTAATTCCATAAAGGTGCTGACTTATCCTTCCATGTATAGCTTCTACAAGTATACCCATTTAAATAAATAAGATTCAAATACACTATAGGATAAACCAAAATCTAGATATGGTTTTTTACAATGAATCCAATTTAGAATCAATGGGATCCTTCCACATGAAAATATTTTTTCCACTTATAGTTTACTTGTTGTTTAAAGGATCATTGTTATAAAATAAGAGTGTATAACCATAATTAGAGACTAAAAAACCATACCATTATTTTTTTCAAACTTTTAATATACTCATATGCATTACTTGGGTCTCTGTAATAGTGGTTTCTTCCACAGGGCTTTGTGGAATCATTTCATGCACCAAATCTTGTCTATATTGATCTTGGAAGTCATCAATGTCTATCTGGCTCCATCTATATCTTTTAGATATGTTCTACCTATCATGTAATATGATGAGTATTTCCACTATTAACTATTTATGAGTGTTTTTATAGGTAATATTACCTTTTTTTCATGAGGTATCATATAAATGTACATATTGTGCATCATGGTGTAATTTTGTAACTTGATGCGGCCTTAAGAAGAACATCAAAAATGAATACATGTAAATTAGACAACATGGATCCTCTTTCACTCGAATTTTCATATGAAATAACATTTATCAATTTAGTTTGTACTTTTTTTATGTGTTATTTAATTTTTAATGTGTATTAACCAAAGGATAATGTAATACTATAATGAATCATCCTTTATCTCCCCATTTTATGCAATGTCTGTTTCCAACATTTTGTTTCACCATTCAACTATGGTTTATAAGGAGGGGTGAGTTGACATTGGTTCCCAAACTACCATAAATAATCAATGTTGTTTTGATTTAGATATTCTCCACAATGTTCTAAATGGTGTACCCTAATCTAATTATCATGGTGTGTCTAAGCTTCATTCATGTATTCCTTGAATTTATCAAAGGATTGTGATTTATACCTCTTCAAATAGACATATCCATTTCATCTAAAATCATAAGTAAATGTTATTTAGTATGACTACAAACCCCTTGACTCAATAGAAAATGTTCTGCTCAAATTAGTGTGAACTAATTCAAAAATTCATTGGCCCATTCATTTTTTAAACTAACTAGGTATTTCTCCATTTCCCATTGCAAAAATGTATTACATGTAGAAAAGGGTTTATTTCAAATGATTCTAAATATCCATATTGGAATAATTTATTCAAGCACTTTTCATTTACATGACATAGTTGTTGATTCCATATTTTAGTGTAGTATGAGTCATGCGAAGTGTATTCATTATAGAATTTAATTATTTGGATAGTGTAATCCAACACATACTTTTTTTATTTAAATGTGGATTACCATAAAAAATGTTATATTTGTAAAATAATTGACATTTATTTTTTACTGGAAAATAAATCTGTCTTCATCATGTTTTGATAAAGATATAATATTTTTGGAAATGGATGGTATATAAGGACTACGTATTAAGACAAAGATCATTATAGTTTTCAATGTGAGGTGGTATTAAAAGATAGCTAAATCCATAATAGTTACTTCTATTGGAACCATATAAATCAATATCCCCTAGGTAAATACTTCTGAATCAACATCGATCTAGTATTTGAATAAATTTATGAGCACATTTGTTGTATCTAATGGAAAATTTTTAGAAATAGATAAATTTCAATCGATAAAAATTTCACAGGATGTTTCTATTTGTTTCCTTTTTTTTGGTGTAGTTTTTCATCTAGAGTCCATACTCTCGACATGTGAAATAAAAATAAATTGTTCCCTTGCATTCCCATTAATATATCTCTTTTTGGAATGGAATGAAAAAGCATTAGGTTTAAAGATAATTACTTTACATTTTCATTTTTTCACTATGAGCACTGATGTTTTTTAACTCATAGTATAATTATTAACATGAAAAATTAGATTGACTATATCTAGGAGAGTCTTATTAATGTATTTTGTATTAAAATTTACAAAAATTTTGTAGAATATTTGAGGCAATAATGTAGATATTGATTAGTTCATAGTTCATCAAGAATTTTAAATAATAAAACCACTATGAACATAATGTTTATAATTATTTTTACAATACGAGCCCCAACTAATGAACGTTCTTTATGAATTCTCTGAAAAAGATCCTTAGAGATCTCAAATTATTCCTAGCTTTATCAATCCTGGTAAAGAACATAGAGATGATCATTATAGAAATACGAATTCAGGTTTTTGTGAGACTTCAAGAGTTCACTAGATGTATATGATATCATTAAGAATAAAATTTAAACCAAATTGTTTATATTTTTATCAGAGATAGTGAATTCGTACTCACTCAGCTCTTTTGTAGGAGAATCAGATAAATGAATTTTTTAGCACGTAAGATTTCTGTTCATAGATTAAAACATCCCCAAAGGCATCTGGACCAATACTAGTTGATACAACTAATGAGGTGATTTCCATTCCAAAATATAGATTGTAGGGATAAAGTGAATGAAAAACATTTCATTTTATTCAATAATATAAAATAATATATTATCAGTACAAAATTGCGTACCAAATTATATGAGAAATAATAATTAATTTTCTTATGCCTCACACTATTTCATCGAGACTCAATAGCCCTCACCATTGAACTATGAAAGTCTAGTTTGTAATACATTAGAATGGAAAGGTCCCATATTCTCCTTCACATTACCCAGACAAGGTTTTTTCAATCTACATGAAAGAATTTAGGTAGTCTGGTCTAATATAATTGTGGGCATGCAGTTCCATGAAAATTGAGTGGATTCCGAAATTATGAAATCCTAACATGGATTTCTTCAACACACACTTTCAAACAAAACCAAATTTATAAAGGGATACTCGCATTGTTATAAAACAATTTCTTCAACCCAATATTTTCATATTAACTTCTCTTATAGAGTTAATATCCCAAAAATTGTTGGTCAAAATCATAGTTTTATTAGTTTCATTCCCTATAATGTAATCTAAGGCTACCGTAAAATGATATATATTTTAGGGTGTTTAAATTTATAATGCATAAATTTTATCATATTTCATTCTTTATTGTTTTTTAATATTAAATGGATGTTTCTTAATTAATTAACCATTTTTGGATAATATATTTTTTTCATAATTAGTTTATTTGATTTCAATCCTTCCACAAAAATTATTTTATTTATTTGATCAAACAATTTCATCCATAATCTAATAAATTTATAAAATTGAAATAAATTAAAAATAAATGGCCCATGCAGAAGCTTATCATTCATAATATTTATCGATCATAAAATATATCGACTTCTTTCCTAAGAAAAACAATAATTATTTTTTTCCTTGGTATGAGTTGCCAAATTCCAAATTTCCATATATGTATCACATGGATTGGAATTGTTGTGGATACATCTTGACCCGCCTTCATAGGACTTCAGAAACACCATTAATTACATGTATTTAGTATATGTATATGGGTATGGGGAACTAATTAATTGGTAAAGTGTGATTACATAAATAACCGTCGACACACATTCCCTACATAATAACATAGTGAGTGATGAAGCTTTGTCCATAAAATATAATTTAATACAAAATAATTAAAAAATATGCAATAAAATAAATTAAATATGGTAACACATACAGTTTACTTTTTCAAGAAAATCACCGGTCATACATGTAATTTATACAGAATTGTAAATAATATACATTTATTTCTTATTTGTTCATTACTATAATGATAAAAATAGTAATTATTATTAATTAAATAAATTACATAATTCCATTTCATCTTAATGAAAATTTGAATTAATTTGGAGATACCCATATTAATATAATTCATGGAAACTACATAGAAGACCAATTATTATAGATTATTACAATAAAATAATTGATCATTTATTATTATCTAGAACCATTGTTAAATTGTAAAACCTATCATATTGCAATCAATGAAATATGGTTTTTAATTTTTAATTCTACATTAAATTTAATTTATTTTTTTCATTAATGGGCCTACTACACGGTGTGTACTATCGTTATACACACCCTGTATTTTGATTTTCCTGTACCCGAGTTACTTGTTCGGGGCATTGAAATGTATCCTAGATGAACAACACCATGTGTACATACCATCTACATGACATGTTTCATGATATCCATCTATCCATACAACCCACTGAAGGGATCATTGGAGATTCAGAACATGAGAATTAAGGAGCCACATGGTGTGTACAAGCCATCTACACAATGTGTGTGTCATTATTACTCTAGGCTATTAGGCTCACATGGTTGTACCATATTTATGACCATACTGGATGAATGAATTTTTCCTCTAAACTGAAAATACGACATGATGTATACGTCATCTACACACATTGTAATTCGACAAGTTATGTTCAATGTTTTCCCAGTCCACATAATGTGTTCATTTAATGCACCACACATAATTACTACTCAGTGTATCAGGTATCTTGTGACCTGGACAAGTGTATTCTACTTGGATACACAAAGAATACTATGTATACACACCATGTAGTTTAATGTGGTCTTGGAAGATTCCTCTGAACATTCAAATGGAATCTCTAGTCATTATTAATCTAATTATAGACCTTTAAGAAAAATATACACATATCAAACATGATTATGAAATTGAAAACATTTTAAATAAAAAAATTTAAGGAAAATATAATAATTTTTACACATTTATCAACAATCAAATAAATAATTATAAAATTTTAATGTATCCCCCTTAAAACCATTTATAGTTTATGGAATTGAAAAACTATCTTGAGTGTGATTTATAAAAGAATTTATTTTAATATAGAGTTTCCCAAAACCCTAATAAGTAAAATTTCTAGTTAAATTTATAATTAATTTATTTATATATTAATAAATTATCAATTCATCATATTTCCCTTTATTCATTAAGGATGCTGATCTTCCAAAAACCATTTTGGATTTCATTAATAGTTCTATAATGATTCATGTATAAAACCCCTCTATATATGATACACATGTGCTTCTCTAATATCTGAGAAATGATAAACTATTATATGTTTCTTGAAGGATGAATCTATTGTCTTGTTTTTTCGTGTTGATCAGTCATCCTTTAGTCTTGAATAAATCTCTCTTTTGTATCTTGTTCTTAAGTGGGTGAGAGGAGAATTTGTGAAATAATTTCATTATGTGCTACAATTATCTATTTCGATATATATTGCACAATTGATATAACCGTATATTTATATACAAATGGTTAATGTTAAGAAATATTATTTTATTGTTTGTCACCATTACTATAATATTTATTTGTTAAAAAACCCAATTCACATAATGATAATAATGATATTATTATTTTGAGATTTGATCTTCCATAAGAAATGTTAAATATTATTTAACATCTTTTAAATAAATATATATCAATGGATGTGTTCTAGGTATGTTGATAATTCTTAGATATTTTTTAATACCATAATAAAATATCAATTTAAATATTTCCTTCATCAATAAGTACTTTTAATTAATAAAAAATCAATAATAATCTTTTTCATTCTTCTAAATAATTTATATTATATTAAATTCAAAATATAATTTTATAAAGATCAATGGAATCGCATCGTGTCTAAAACTCTAGGATTATTTCACGTTGGAAATATGCATGATTACATGATGTCCAATATTTCTATATAATAATGCTTCAAGTCCCCCAAGAGAATTAACATAATGTGGTAATGAATACAACCACATATAAACTCTCAGAGTGTAATATATTACATTTTTAATAATATCTCACCATATAGGATTCATATCTATTTCAGTAACCTATATGCTAAATACAAATTGTTGAGAATATAAAATTAACATGTTGATACACCATGGTCATGGAATTTAATTCACTGGTTCTATTACAATCAAAAGGTTGAGATATATATATATATAAATACGTAAGTGATAAATCCCATCCCCGACTCATCCATTATTAACATGTGATTCCTGACGCACCAAACATTCAATAATTACCACTAATATATGGAATCATGGTTTTCATAATCAAATCAATGTGGTTATTTCATAACATGAATTAATGATATTCTTAAAGTCCAATGATCATTACACACACTCAAAGATAGAAATATCTAATGACACAAAAACTAGAATAATTATTATGGGTAGGTCGGTTCTGGTAAATTTTCATCACATAGATTATCAAGATTAAACATCATGAGAAAAAGTCTTCTATACATTTTAGTACTCACACTTGATATTCATATTATATGTCTCCCATATGAGAACATTATCTAACCGTTCAACTATTCTAATGAATAGTTTCTTTAAAATTTAATATCCTATCATAGTGGAGAAATCATTTGACCAAATTGATAAAAATAAATTTCTAGGAAATTATTAAATTAAATCCATGAAGATTAAGGAACAATATTTAATAAGATCTTTTAAATTTAATATCATATAATATACATATAATGAACGTACCAAAAGTTTTTCCTAGGACTCTAACTACAACATTTTTGGGATAGATTGTTGATGGATTTTTATGGCTGAGGGATGTAGGTATTTTGGGGATGAATTTTGACGGTTGATTTGGGTTGAGATTCGAGTGTTTTGTGGGGATTATGGAAGATAGTTATATGGTAATGACAATTGAGGTTTTTTGGGAATTACGGTTGATATTTATTTGTGGTTTTGGGTTTTGGGGTATTTGGGGCTAAGGGAAATGGGTTTTTTAATGTGGTTTTAGGGCTTGTAATTAATAAGGGTTGAGGTTTTTTTTACTATGGGTTAAGCATTTTGGGGGTTGGGTTTGAGTGTTTTTTAGGGATGAGTTATAAGGGATTCTTGGGTCATAGGGTTGATTCTTTTCTTGGGATTAGGGTATATGGTTTTTTTGGGGATGGTTTTTAGGATTTTTTTGGTAAAAGGGTTTTTTTGGTAAAGAGGGGTGAGTATTTTTTGGGGCTCTGGATTGAGAGTTTTTAGGGCTAAGGGTGGACAGTTTTTTGGGGCATAAGGATGAGGGTTTTTTGGGGATGATGGGTCAAGGATTTCAATGTTCTGAGGGTTGAGTATTTTTCTTTAGTTATGGGATGAGGGTATTTTTCTTCAATGGGTAATGTTTTATTTGGGATGAGGGTATAGGATTTTTTTGGGTGAGGATTTGGGTTTTTTATGGATGAGTGTAGTTTGTTAATTAAGGCTGAGGGTTGTGGGTTTTTGGGGGATGATGTTTTAGGATTTTTTGGGGGATTTGGAATTATTGTTTTTTGGGGGATGAGTGTGTAGGGTTTTTTGGGGGATGAGGGTTTACGTTTCATTGGGTTTTATTGTTTATGTTATTTATAGATTAGGGTAAATTGTTTTTTGGGTTTAAGGGTTTTCTTGCGTTGTGAGTTTTTTGTTTTTTATAGTTGAAGTTAAAGGATTTTTTTTAGGATTTAGATTTTTAACTTATGAGGGTTGAGCTTTTTGTGGTATTGGATTTAGTGTTTTTAGGGTTGAGGGTTTAGTGGTTTTTTAGGGCTGAGTGTTGAGGGTATTTTGCGGATATGTTATTAGGATTTAATAGGTCAGACCGTTGATTGTTTTTTGGGGCTGAGGATTTAATTTTTTTATAATGGTTTAGGGTATTTTTGGGGGTGAGGGTTTCAGGATTTGTGGAAGGGAGGGCATAGGGTTATTTTGTTATGCGGGAATAGGGTTCTTTTCTGAGGGTTCAGATTTTTTGTGTTGAGGGTTTAGGATTTTTTTGGGAGGGGGTTGAGGTTTTTATTGTGGATGAGGGTCGAGGATTTCTTGGTGGTGAGCATTGAGGATTTTCTGTGTATGAGGGTATTGATTTTTTTGGGGCTTAAGGATTATGAATTTTCAGGTATGATGATTTAAGTTTTTTTAGGGATATGGATTTTTTGTGGATGAGGTTTTAGTATTTTTTGGGATAAGGGTTTGTATAATTTTTAGGACGACTGTATAATTTTTATTGTTGATAACTATTTTGGGTTTTTTTGGTGATGATGGTTTTGGATTTTGTGGTGCTGAAGGTTTTGTTTATTTTGGATAAGGGATCTGGGTTCATTGTGGCTAATGCTTCAGGGTATTTTGGGAACAATGGTATTTGTATTTCTTGGTTCTGAACATTGAGTGTTTTTTATGGAAGAGGGTTTATATTTTCTATGGATGATAGTTTAAGGGTTTTAGGACTTGGGTATGAGAGTTTTTTTTGATTGGGGGTTGACGGTTTCTTGGGGTTGAGGGTTGAGGTTTTTTTTGAGATGAGGGTTGAGAGTTTGTGGGGTTGACCCATGTGAGTTTTTTTGGGGCTGAGAGTTCATAGTTTTTTAGTGGTGTGTGTTTAGGATTTTCTAGGATTGACGATTTGTTTTTTTTTTATTAAGAATTAGGGTTTTTTGGGATGGGTTTTTAATGGATTTGGGGATGGAGGTTTTGAGTTTTTTGGGTTGAGGATTTAGTGGTTTTCACGGTTGTGTGTTTAGGTTATTTTGGGAATGAATTTCGAGATTGTTTGGTGATAAGGTTTGTGTATTTTTGGGTGAAGAGGGATAAAGATTTCTTAAGGTCTATGTTTTAGTGGTTTTTTGTATGAGGGTTGAGGATTATTCATGGATGTGGTATTAGGGGTTTTGGGATGAGGGTTTATGGTTTTTTTAATTAGGGATTGGTTTTTTTTGGTTGTGGGATTTGGTTTTTTCTACGTTGAGTATTGATGGTTTTTGGGGGTGGGGGTTAGGGTTCATATTCTTTTAGGGCTCAAGAATGGTTATTTTTTATGGATAACTGTTTTTTGTTTTTTTTGGGTCTGAGTGTTTTGGGTTTTGTGGTGCTGATGGTTTAGTTTTTTTTAGAGATTTGGGTTTTGGGGGTAATTTGGGGATAACGCTTAATGGTGTTTTGGGAATAAAGGTTGGGAGTTTTTTGGGGATAATTGTTTAGGGTTTTTTATGTATGAGTGTTGATGGTTTTTTGGGCCATAGGGTCTATAGTTTTTAGGATGAGGTTTGAGGGGATTTTTTAATAGAGGGTTTAGATTTAATGGGGATGAGGTTTTTTTTGGGGCTGTTGGATTAAGGTTTTTTCTGCGGTGGATTAAAGTTTTTCAGGACTGAGAATTTAGTGTTATTTTGGGATGAGTGTTTAGGGATTTTTTTTATGCTGATGGTTCAGTGTTTTTTGGGCTATATGGTTTAGGATTGTTTGGGGAAGAGGGTTTATGGTTTTTTGGGGTTTTGGGTTTTGGGTTTTTTTGGGCTAAAAATTTATGATTTTTTGGGGCGTATGATTTATTGTTTTTTGGGTTGAGAGTTTACGGTTTTCCAGTGCTAAGGGTTTACAGATTTTTTGGGCTAATGGGTTAGGTTTTTTCATGGTTTATGGTACATGATTTTTTATGGATGTGTAATTAGTGTTTTTTGGGTTTTAGGGATTTGGTTTTTTGGGGATCTAGGGTTTAGGCATTTTTATGGAATAATTTTGAGGGTTTTTTTTGGGCAGAGGGTTGAATGTTTTTGGGGGAAGAGATTTGGGGGGTTTTTTGGGGATGATGGTTGACGTTTTTTTTGTCTAAGGGATGAGGGGTTTTTGTGACTGAAGGTTGAGTATTTTTTGTAGATGTGGGTTGAGGGTTTTTTGTGGGTGAGCATAGTGGGTTTTTTTGGGGCAAGGTGTTCATCTTTATTTGGTTGTAATGATTAATTGTTTTTTTGGGAACATGGTTGAGGGTTTATAAAGATGAGGGTTTGGAGCTTTTTTGGGGCTAAGGGGTTTAGGTTTTTTGAGGATAAGGGTTCGTGGGTTTTTTAAGGGTTAAGGGTTTAGGGATTTTTGGGATGAGTGTTTATGGTTTTTTTGGTATGAGGGTTTAGGGTTTCCAGATATTTATGGTTTAGTGTTGTTTGGGAAGGAGGGATTATGGTTTTTTTGGGATTGTTGTCTAGGATTTTTTGGGGATGATAGTAATGGTTTTTCTGTGGCCGAGGTATTAGTTTTTTTGGCCTAGGGTTTAGTATTTTTTGAGGTTGAGGGTATCTGTTTTTTTAGGATGGTGGGTTTATGGTTTTCTGGGGCTTATGGTTTTGGGTTTTTTAGAATGTGACTTTTTTGTTTTTTGGTGTTGAGGATTTAGGTTTTTTGTGGATGAGGGTTTATGGTTTTCTAGGTTTGGTGCCTTATGGTTTCCTGGGGAAGAGTTTTTAGGTTTTTTGGGGCTGATAGTTTTGTTTATTTTAGTGCTAAGGGTTTATTGGTTGATGGTATGAGAGTTTAGGGAATTTTGAAGAAGTGGATTAATGGATATGTGGGGCTTAGAGTTTAGGGTTTTATTGTGATGAGGGATTTTTGTTTTTTATATATGATGGATTAATTGTTTTCTAGGATTATGGAATAGGGTTTTTTTGGGGGATTAGGATTTATGGTTTTTAAGGATAAGGGTTTTGGAATCTGGAGATAATGGTTTATGGTTTTTTATGGTTGATGGTTTAAGATTATTTGGGGAAGATGGTTGAGGGTTTTGTTTTTTGGGGGGAAAAGTGTGGAGGGGTTTCTTAGGCTGACTTTTTTGGGTATGGGGGTTTTATTTTTTAGTGTTTTTTGTTCCATAAAATTGATTTTTTTAGGGATGAGTGTTGAGGAATTTTAGGGATGGGGTTGAGTTTTTTAGGGGTTGAGGGATAAGGTTTTTTTGGGGATGTGGTTCGATTGTTTTTTTGGGGTGGAGTTCTATTAAATTTATTGGATTTAGGTTTGAGGGTTATTTTGGGAATATTTTTTGGGACTAAAGGTTGAGGTTTGTATGGGGTAAAGGGATGATAGTTTTTTGGGGTTGAGAGTTGAGAATATTTTATGGATGATGAATTATTGTTTTTAGGGATAAGTGTTTAGGATTTTTGGGCCTATGTATTGAATGTTTTTATTAGGTATGAGGGTTGAGTGTTTTTTGGGGGTTGATGGATGGGGTCTTATTAGGGTTGAGTGTTTAGAGTAATTTTTTGGGATGACTATTTAAGGATTTTTGTGGATCAGGGTTGTTACCCTTTTGGGGATGATGGTTTTTGGTTTTTTGATGAACAGTTTTATGTATTATGGGGATGAGGGGATAGGTAATTTTGGGGAAGAGGGTTTTGGGTTTTTGGAGATGAGGATCTTTGGGTTTATTTGGGTTGGGGGATTAGTACTTTTTGGGGTATGTGTTATATGATTTTTTTTGGGTTTGATGAATAATGGTTTTCCAGGGTAGTGGGACCAAGGTTCATTGGGCCACAAGGCTGAGTTTTTTTGGGTCTAGTAATTTATGATTTTTTAGGTTTAAGGGTTTTGAGTTTTTTATGCAGTCGGATTAGGGTTTCATAGGGAAGTGAGTTTATGTTTATTTGTGAGAAGGGTTTAGGGTTTTTTTGGCTGAATGTATGGGGGTTTTTTAGTGACAATGGTTGATGGTTTTTTATCTATGTGGCTTGAGTTGTTTTTATGGAGGAGGGATGAGGGTTTTTCTGGGTCCGAGGGTTTTTTTGGGTCTGAGGGTTTATTGATTTTGTTTTCTAAGGGTTCAGTGTGTTGTTGGGATGAGTGATTAAGGGTTTTTTTTGTGATGAGGGTTTAGGGTTTTGGGAGGATGAGGTTCGAAGTTATTTGTGGTTTTTGGGTTAAGGATTTTTGATTTTGATGGTGTTTGGGATTAACTGGTTTGGGTTTTTTGGGGATGGTATCTTAGGGATTAGTCCTTTTCAGCTAAGGGATGAGAGTTTTTTTGAGCTGGGGGTTTAGGGTCTTTTTGTGGTTGAGAGTTGAGAGTTTTTTGGTATGGGGAATAGTTTGGGGGGGTGATGAATATTGAATTAATTTGAAGGATTACATTTTATTTTTCTTTTTAGATGAGATTTTACATTTTTTGGGGATGAGGTTTTTGGATTTTTTTGGAATGTGGAATTATATTTTTTGGGGGATAAGGGTTTTGGGATTTTTTGGTATGAAAATATTGGGTTTCATAGGGATGATGGTTTATAATATATTATGTCTATTGTTTTTTGTTTTTTCAGGTTATCGGATTATGGTTTTTATGTGATGAGGGATTATGTTTTTTGGGACTAATGGTTTAGCGTTTTTTTCGAAGTGTTATTATTTGTTTTTTAGCTAAGGGTTTGTATTTTTGGTTATAAGGGTATAGGGGATTTTGGGATTGTGGGTTGAGGGTTTTTGAGGTTTGAGCCTTAAGGTATTTTTTGGGGTTAGGGTTGTGGGTTATTTTTTGTTTTAAATCTTAGGGTATTTTGGGGCTGAGGGGTCGATGGTTTCATAGGGATGAGGGTTGAGGTTTTGTTGGGGATAAGTGTTTACTGTTTTTTTGGATGGATGGTTTATTATTTTTTGGAGATAAGGGATTAGGGTTTTTTGGTGATGGGGGGTTAGGGTATATTTGAGATGAGGGTTTATGGTTCTTGAGTATGAGGGTTTAACATTTGCTTTGGGTTTTGGGTTTAGGGTTTTTTTTGGGACGAGGGTTGCACATTTTTTAGTGATAAGGGTTTTTTGGGGTTGAGGGTTGAGTTTTTATGGTGCTGAGGGTTGAGGGTTATTTGTGGATGAGGGATGATATGTTTTTCGGAATTATTTTTTAGTTTTTTAGGGATGTGGGTTTAGGTTTTTTTAGGGATGAGCTTTAATGCTTTATTATTTTTGTGGATTTAGGGTTTTTAAAGATGAAGGTTCACTGTTTTTTAGGGGTGAGGGTTTATGGTATTTTGGGACTGATGCTTGAGGGATTGATAGGGTGGAGTGTTTTGGGGATTTTGGAATGATGGTTTAAGGTTTTTTGGGGAATAAGGTTGAGGATTTTTTGGTATTAGTGTTTAGGGTATTTTTTTTCATAGTCCTTAGGGTTTGTTATCTGAGGGATTATTGCTTTTTCGGGATGAGGGTTGAGGGTTTTATATTGTTTTGGGTTGAAGGGATTTGGGCCATTGGGTTTAGGGTTTAATGGTGGCAGAGCTATTACCATTTTTAGAGATGATTCATTATAATTTTTAGGGGCTAAGCTATTATGATACTTAGGGATAATGATTTATGTTTTTTGGGGGAAGTGGGTTATAGTTTTTGGGAGGGTGAGGGTTTATGATCTTATTTTGTAAGAAAATTTACTATTATTTGGGGATAGTGATTTGGGGTTTTTTTGTATAAGGCATTATTATTTATTAGATAATAGGATTTATAGTTTTTTGGGGATGGGGGTTTAGGATTTTGGGGGATTAGGGTTTAGAGGTTCTTGAGGAAGATGGTTTTGGGGTTTTTTAGGATGAGGGATTATGATTTTTGAGGATGTGTCTTTATGGTTTTTGGGGGATAAGGGTTTAAGATTTTTTAGGTCAGAGGGTATAATGTATTTTGGGGATGAATGATTAGGGTTTTTAGAGGAAAGGCTTGAGGGTTTTTTGGGCGTGAGGGTTCACTATTTTTTTGGATTTATGGTTGTGGTTTTATTGGCATAAAGATGAGGGTATTTTGGGGATGAAGGGTGAGGATTTTTTGGGCATGTGGGTAACCTGTTTTTTGGGCTGAGGCTTCATGGTTTCTCGGAAATTTTCTTGAGCGTTTCTTGGTGGAAAAAATTTAAATATTTTTTAGGGAACATGGTTCAGTGTTTTTTTTTTGAAGGAGGTTTTAGAGTATTTTGGGGTTGAGTGTGTTGGTTTTTTTGAGGTAGAGGTTTTTAATTTTTTGGGGCTAACGATTATGGGATTTTGGGTATTGATTGTTTATGAGTTTTTAGGGATTAAGGTTTAGGGTTATTTGGGGCTGAGGGTATGTAATTTTTTAAGGATGGGGGATTATTGGTTTTTGGGGATGAGGATATTGGTTATTTTGGGGCCTAGGGATTAGTTTTTTCTAGGGAGGTTGTTTAGTGTTTTTTAAGAAGGTTTATATTCTTTGGTGGTTAGAGGTTTTGGGTTTTTTAACAATTTGATTTTTGGTATTATTTGGTTTTAGGGAAGAAGTTTTTTGGGGATGATGGTTTATGAATTTTTAGGGATGAGGTTTTTTTTCTTAGTAGTACTAGGATTATGGTTTTTTTAGGGATGGGAGTTTAGGGTTTTTAGGGGTTTAAGGATTAAGGTTTTTTGGTATAAGGGTTTTCTGTTTTATAGGGATGTGATTTTATGATTTTTTGGGTATTAGGGATTCGGGATTTTGGGGGATATGGGTTTTTGGATTCTTGGGTCCTGTGGTTTAGGGTTTTTAAGGAATGCAGGTTTAATTTATTTCGGGGACAAGAGATTATGGTTTTTTTAGTTATATACGTTTAGGGTTCTTTTGGGAAATTGAGGGTTAATAATTTATTGGGTATGATGTATTAAGGTGTTAGGGTGCTGTGTGTTTGGCGATTTTTGTGGAAAAGGGTTTATGTATTTGGGGATGAAGTTTTATACTTTTTGGGCTAAGGGTTTAAGCTTTTTTGGGGATAAGGATTCAGGGTTTTGGGGGGAAGAATATTTAAGGTATTTAGTGTTAAGGGTTTATGTTATTTTGAGGTTGACTGTTTAAGGTTTCTTGGGGATAAGGGTTTTGGGTTTTTTGGAGTGGAGGATTGATGATCTTTTCGGGATGAGGTTTTAGGGTTTTTCATGTTTAGTGTTTGCGGGTTTTTTTTCTGTTGAGGGTTGAGGTATTGAATCGGGAAGAGTGTTGAAGGGTTTTTTGAGATTATTTGTTATGGGTTTTAGTGATGGGGGTTTAGGATATTTTTGGATTTGGGTTTATGGTTGTTTTGGGTTGAGGGTTTTCTGGGACTAAGGGTTTACAATTTATAGAGTAAGAGGGTTTGGGGTTTTTACTGGCCGAGTGATTATGTTTTTATGGGGAATTAGGTTTCAAGATTTTTGGGGTAAAAGGGTTTATGTTATTTATGGTGCTGAGATGTTATTGTTTTTTTGGTGATGATGATTTATGAATTTTTGGGGCTAAGGGTTCAGTGATTTTTGGAATTGAGGATTTATGGTTTTTTGCTATTTGATTATAACATTTCAGGGATTATGGGTTATGGTTTTTTTGGGTTCTTATTTTACGGACGTTTCAAATGAGGTTTCGTGTCTTTTGGGGATGAGATTTTATATTTTTTGTTTTCGAGTGTTTAGGGTTTTTGGGTATTTAGAGTTTAGTGTTTTTTTAAGGAAACATTTTAGGATATTTTGGGAATGAGGGTTTAGGGTTTATAGTCTTAGGTTTTATGGGTTTTTTGGACCCAAGTTTAAGGGGTATTTTAGGGATGAGGGTTCCGGTTTTTTTGGGAAAATGGTTTATAAAAATTTGGGGTTGAGCTTTTAGGTTTTTTGGGCTGTGGGATAAGGGTTTTCAGGTCCTGACAGTTGTGGGTTTTTTTGGCCTGATGGTTGAGGTGTGTTTTTAGGATGAGGTAAGATGGATTTCTAGGGATGATGGTTTGGGGTTATTTTGGATTAGGTTTTAGAGTTTTTTTTGTCTCGGGTATTAGGTTTTTTTGTACTAAAGGGTTATAGTTATTTTAATCAATGTGTTAAGGGTTTTTTTTCGGAGCTGATGGTTTTGGGTTTTTTCGTCGGTGGGATTATGGGTTTTTGGGATCAGGTTTTTGGGTTTTAGGGGATAAGGGTAGAATGTGTTTTTGGGAATAGGTTTATGGGTTTTTTGGGATGAATGTTTAACGATTTTGGGGATAATGGTTTAGGGTTTTGGGGGATAATGGTTTAGTGTTTTTGAGGGAGGTGGTTTTAGGGTTTTTTGGCATGTTTTTGTAGGTTTTTTTGGGTATATGGATTAAGGTTAGGGGGTTTGAGAATTTAGGGTTTTTTTATGATGAGGGTTGACATTTTTTGGGGATAAAGGTTGAGGGTTTGTTGTGGATGAGGGATAAGGCTTTTTTGGGACTAGTGGTCGAGGTTTTTTTGGGGGGTTCGGGTTTTATGGTTTTTTGGGTATGAGGGTTGGGGGTTTTTCAGCACAGAGTATAGGGGTTTTTAAGGAATATGGATTAGTGTTTTTTGGGGATAAGGGTTTAGGTAATTTTTGGGATGATGAGTTATGTAAAGCCATAATATTTTTATGAAAAATATTTTCAAATAATATATTTCATTGATAGATTTTGTTTCATTATAAACCATCCAAATACATCACTAAAAGTAACAATGACTTTACTTATGTCACACGCAACACTATGTTTCAACAAATCATCATTTTATTATTGTAATTATTTAATCAAGAAAATTTTGTCCTATCCATTAGAATGTAGAATATAAATAGTATTAATTAAATGATAAATTATTGTTTCCACATGTATATATAATTATTTTACCAATTAATTATTAATTAATGTAATATCATTTTTAAAAATAAAAGGAACGATTTTTCTGAAAAAACTACATACATATTCTCTAGTGGTTTTCATACCAATAAATAATAAAATCACATTTGATGGATTAATTTAATAAAATGTATATATAATATATTCAGTATAATATTTAACATTCATATTAGGTGATTTATAGATATTATATAAGAACCAATCAAATTTTACCTCAAAAAGAAATATTTTTTTCAGAATAGTAGTTTTACTGCCTTTTCGATGGTGAACATGTTTTAAATATAGTTCATAAAAAATTTAAAATATATTATTTTAAAAAATAAACTTCTTATTTGAATATGAATTATAAAAATTTACTTTGATTAATTTTTTTCAATTTTTTTATGAGATTCATTATTTCTTGAATAGTAATAAAATATTACATTTTATATGAAAATAGATTTTACATTTAAATAATTTATGTGGATAATTTATATGTTTTAATATTTTCAATGTATTATTAGATCAATTTTATATCATTTAATTAAATTTAGGTCATTGGAATCAATTTCACATTGAAATTGGATATAAAAACTTTGTGAAATTTGGATAAATTTTATTTTAAAAACACTTTTATCATTCTGTTGACATGATTAATTTTTATTAATTTATGAAATTTATGTGTTTGGAACTTTGAAAAAATTATTCCATATTTTCAATAAAAATGATAAAATTTATTAAATAGGTCCCTTTAATTTTTTTTAAAAATATGAATAATAATTTAATATGTTTTATTACTATGGTTTAGGGTAAATAAGGTAATTAAGGTTAAAAAGAATATTATAAAATTTATAAAATTACCCTAATACCTATAGAAATTTGATTTTATAAAATATATTTTTTTCATAAGAATTAATGTTTCTATTATGAGACCATTAATGGCCTTTTGGATGAGAATATAACCTTTATAATGTTATATTCAAAGGCAAGTAAATTTTCTCAAACATTTGTTTTTTACAAGTAAAATATTATTAATATGGTTTTATATGAGTGATATGTTATAATATATATAGTTTCTAGAAAGATAATGAATTTATCTATATTATGGTTAGTTATTTATTCTTTTGAGTAGTTAAATAAATACATTAAATGGTGACACAATGATGTTTCAATAATTGTTTAATTAATTGATGAATCAAATAAATTATATTAAAAATATTATAATAAATATAAATTTATATGATTTTTTTTGATCTAGATTTTTATGGAATACTTTGACAAATCAGGGTTGTGTGAAAAGAGTTTGATCGAAGATGTCTCGTTTTCATGATCTTTTTAAGGGGTCAAGTAATGAATAGTATCAAAATTGAAATTAATGTTATTTTAAAATAAAAAATATTTCATTAAATGATATAAAAGATTAAATAATGAAAATATACACCATCATATTGGGATAAGTCTTGAAGGGTCATAAATGACACATTTATTTATTTTTTATAATTTTATATAATTATACTACCCCTCAAATTGTAAATTATAGGATATCACGATAAGAGTTAAAAGTGTTAAATATAGGTTAAAATAAAAAGATAAGGAATAAGAAAATAGTCACAACAAGTATAATATTAATTTTATGAATTAATTTTGACCCTTAATTGTCCCTTATTTGAAATAAATAATTTTTAATTCTTTTTTATTCGAAAATTTATTTATATTTAATTAATAATTTGGAGAAATCTAAGAGTACCACACCCCTATCCTATAAAGGACCCCATTATTATCATTTCCTCAAACGTCAAAAAAATATTTTAATTGGATAATATCTACCCAAATACAATACTACAATCTCTCCCCATATTATAGATTCCGTAATTTTGGTAGAAATCCGCTTTTAGAGGTGTTAAATGGTTAATCAATGAACTTGTTTCGAGGAAAAGCTCATCGCTCTAACTGCTCACTCCCTTTTATACTATTCTATAACTCCTCTAAATTTGTGATATATATCATAAAATAGTAACTTAATATTTCTAAATATTCTAAAATTTTATTATTATTATTATCACATAATTATAAAACCCCTTTACCATTGAATAACAAGTGAAAGTATCACACATGTGTATGTAAAACTTACCGTCTCCACATAACGATAGAATTCATATTCATTCACCATCTTTTATGAGTGGAAATTCAGATTGGTCTAATTATTTATATATTTAATTTATGACATGATTATACATATGTAATTGTATTATTGAATCCGCATTATTAAAACCTATTCATTTGGGAAAGGATAACATTGTTCATGAGGATGTATGTCTTACCATCTCCACAATGAGATCTGATTTGTTTTTCATATATATTTCAAATGGGTGATAATAAGGATAAATTTTATTAATATATAAGATATATATAACAGAAAAATTATTTTTAAATTATAATATGTCATATATTTTTCATTGTTTTAATATGAAAATAAAATTAAAACAACATTCATGTGTCTGTACGACCTACCATCTCCATGAACAACATGTTTTATTATCAATCTGTAACATTTTTGAATCACCATGAATACATATATAATGAATATATATATTTATATATATGATATTTATCCAATTTTAATCATTATGGGGATGATGATATCATGATATGTATAATATGACCATGGATAACAATTCAAAACATGAACTGTAAAGTAAACATTAATTACCCAAAACACATATTTAACATGGAATTATTAATAAGTGAGTTATATAAAGTTATATGTAAATCATATAAGTTATTATATATACTAATTTGGTTCCCTTGTAGATTTATAAAAAAATTATATTTTCTATATTAGGGTTGATGTTATATTAATGATTTCATTAAATAAGGTAATGGATTTATATCTCGCTTTAATTTCTATGGGACACATACTTTTTGAACTACTTGTTTTATCTATGTTGTGTATATATTGTTGGGAAAGATTACAAGCGATGAACGCGCAAACAAAAAAACATGAACGTGCAGCGGATAAATCATTCCCTCAAATAGCGGATGCGTAAGGACAAAAAAAAGGTGCAGAAAATAAAATTGACACCAGAAATTTTTACGTGGAAAACCAAAAAAGGGAAAAACCACAGGACCTTGTCCAGAAAGAGGGATCCACTAAAATAGATAAGTACACGGTAAAGACTCCCCAAAAGTGAAAGGGATCTCAAAACTAATACTTAAAAAAATAGTGGATCAATGTCAGAGTATAGATGCAGTCTGAATAAAGCCTGAAAAGAAGAAAGCAGCCTGCTAAAGAAAACCAAATAGATCTGACCATGAAAGCAGAAGATTGATGTCCAAACAAAAGTGAAAATGAAAAACACCAAGATTGGATCAAAAACCACCGCAGATTAAATCCGGTCAAATCAAAGTAGTTCCACCAGTTGCAGATCTGAAAACCGCTCCTTGAAAACGCAACTGCACTGCCTCCAACCACTGCCGAGAGAGGAGCTGCACATCTCATATAAATAGAAAATGATATCTCATGTATCTCCTAAAAGATATCTCATATCTGATTAAAGATATTAAATATATCTCATCAAAGATATAAAATATATCTTCTCAAAGATATCATATATATCTAGTCAAAGATATCAAAATATCTTTTTTTAAAGATATCGGATAAAAAAATATTTATCGGGGCCAGATGAGGATGCGCCCCAACAAACTCCCCCTCCGACTCAACTGGGAATCATTGCCAACCCTGCAGTCAGTCGGCAAGTATCAAATTTTCCTCTGGGTAAACTCTTGGTCAACATGTCGGACCCATTTTCATCAGTGTGGATATTCTCAAGCTCTAACTGTCTCAAATCAAGGACATTACGGATCCAATGATACCGAACATTGATATGTTTCGACCTGCCATGAAAAGTAGGATTCTTTCCCAAAAAATAGAACTATGACTATCACAATGTAAAATATATCTGTCTTGATTAAAATTGAGCTCTTGAATAATAGTTTTCATCCACAACAATTCTTTTCACGCCTCTGTAGCTGAAATAAACTCTGACCTTGTGGTAGATAAAGCAACAAATCTCTGCAACCTAGACTGCCAAGATACAGCTCCCCCTTAAAAAGTGATCAAATAGCGTAAAGTAGACTTCCTTGAATCCATATCTCCAGCCATATCTGAATCTGTAAAGCCACAAAGCATAGGTTCCCCTTTTCCAAAACACAATCTCATATCAGAAGTACCCCGAAGATAACGAAAAATGTACTTTACTTCCCTCCAATGATCTCGGCCTAGATTCGATAGAAAACGACTGACCACACCAACTGCATGTGCTATATCAGGTCTCATACATACCATGGCACACATCAAACAGCCAACGGCAGATGAATAAGGTATGTGTTGCATCTCTTCTCTGTCTTCATCAGTAGAAGGTGACTGACTGGTGCTGAGCTTAAAATGTAAATTTATAGGAGTATTAACCACCTTATCTCTATCCATAGAAAATATCTGAAGAACCTTCTCAATGTATCTCTCCTGAGATAACCACAATTTCGTGGCCTTCCTGTTACGGGAGATCGTCATGCCAAGAATCTGTCGCGCTGTCCCCAAG
The DNA here is from genome assembly GCA_963277665.1 of Viscum album. Lineage (NCBI taxonomy): Eukaryota > Viridiplantae > Streptophyta > Magnoliopsida > Santalales > Viscaceae > Viscum > Viscum album. The sequence goes on from OY728137.1 coordinate 585,203,896, forward strand.
TCCTTCATCAGAAATGACTGACAAAGATCCTTCTTCAATCTGTCAATTCTAGATGCATCATAGACAACAATGAGAATATCATCAACATAAAGCAACATTATAATAAAATCATTATCATAAAATCTCTGAACAAACACACAATGATCAGAAGACGTCTTTCTGAAACACTGATGAGAAATGATAGATTCAAACTTTTTATAACATTGTCTCAGAGCTTGCTTCAAACCATACAACCTCTTCTACAATCTGAAGACATGATTCAATTTACCTGTTTCAACAAAACCCTATGGTCGCTCCATATAAATCTCCTCCTCTAAATATCCATGGAGGAAAGCTGTCTTAACATCCATCTACTTAATCTGTAGATCCAAACTAGCAGCCAAACCAGGAACAACCCGAATAGAAGACATTTTGACAACATGTGAGAAAATGTCATCAAAATCAATACCTTTCTTCTGAAGGAAGCCTTTAACAACTAACCTTTCCTTGTATCGGGGAACAGAACTGGATTCTTCATTCTTAATCTGATAAATCCACCGATTTTGCAAAGATCTCTTACATGTCGGTAACTTCACCAGCTCAAACGTGTTGTTGTCGTGCATTGATGGAATCTCGTCATCCATTTCCGCAACCCATCTGTCCTTCTATTCACTTTCCATCACCTCATCCATAGATTTTGGTTCTCCCCCTTCAGCGAGGAGAACATACTCATCAGGTGAATTCCGAGTAGAAATGGTACGATGCTGAGATGACCTCCGGAGTGGAACTGCAGGTTCATTGATAACCCCAAGAACTGGATCATCAGAAACAAAAGGTGCATCAGTAATATCAACTCCAACCTGTTCACCCTGAGCATCATTCTTCACATCAATGTGATCATCAGAATCAATAATATGAGGAAAATGTGAATCAGAACCTGGCTCAAGACTAACAAAGTCATCAGAAGTTGGAGAAGAAGAGTTTTCTACATTATCAATATTTGTAATAGTCTGGTCCTCTTTAAACACTGCATATCAGCTTCTGACACATTTCATCAAAGAAAGATCATAAAACTTGTACCCAAACTCATCGTTTCCATACCAAATAAAAATACAATGTCATGACTTATCATCCAACATGGATCTCTCATCTCTATGCACATGAACAAAAGCCTTCCAACCACAAACTTTCATGTGATCGTACCTGATCCTTTTTTCATACCAAAACATATCAGGAGTGTCTATATGAAAGAAACTGAATGTGATAAATTTATAATATAAGCGGTAGTAAATAAAGCCCCACCGCAAAAGTGTCTAGGAAACTTTGCTTCCGAATTCAAACAAAAAACTATTTCCAACAAAGTCTTGTTCACCCGCTCAGCTACACCATTTAGCTGTGGTGTCTTGGGAGGTGTCTTCTAATGCCAAATACCTTCCTGCCTGCAATACTGATCAAATGGACCACAATACACTCCCCCATTGTCAGTGCGAATAAATTTAAATTTCTTGCCTGATTCCCTCTCAGCAGAAACATGAAATTGCTTAAAAACACTAATCACCTGACTTTTGGCATTCAAAACATAAACCCAAAGCATCCATGAGTATTCATAAATAAATGTCAAAAAATCAAGACCGCCACTATAGGTCTTAGATTTCAACGGACCACAAACGTCTGAATGTACTAATTTAAGTATCTGTCACTTCCTGTGTGGAGGATGACTGCTGAAACTCACTCTGCTCTGTTTCCCAGCCATACAATGGTCACATGTGTCCAATTTGACACTCTACAAATCTGGAAAATGATTTCTCTTGGCCAAACAACCAATCCCTTTATCACTGATGTGACTGAGCCTCTTATGCCACAACTTGGACGAACCACTGTAATCAACAACCAAAGTAGTATCACATGAAATAGATGCTCTATTCCAGTACAAACGTGACTGCTTATTACCTCGAGCCACAATCAAAGATCCCTTGGAAAGCATCCATTGGCAATCACCAAATGTGATGATAAACCCTTCATCATCAAGAACACTGGTAGAAATATGATTCAAGAGAACCTCTGGTGCATGTCGATCATTTTTCAAATTCATCTTACTTCTAGTACTAGTCTCTAAACAAACAGTCCTGATACCTATGACATCAACATGTCCATCATTACCCATATTAAAAATCCAAAAATTATCTAGGTTGTAAGATATAAATAACCCCTTCTTTGATGTCAAGTGAAAATAGGCACCACTGTGAACAACCCAACAAGAATGATCAGAAGCAATATTAATGGAGTCATAATCAATAACAAGATCACCCCCTATAGTGGCATCGACATGATCATCTCCATCTCCATTATTCTTTGGATGATTTTCCTTCATTCTGATTTCTCTTTTCATCTGATAACAAAACTTATTAACATGCCCCTTCTTTCCACAATGATGACATTCAAAATCTCTCTGCTTTGATCTGGATTTGCTTCTGCTTTTACTCTTTCCTCGACTGCTCTGTCCCTGATTCTTTGCCTGGCTTCTCCCCCTGCTCTCCGTGACTAAAAGTTCTAAAGATTTCTCTATAGTACGTCTCCTGACTTCTTCATTTAAAATAGCAGACTTAACAAAATTGAATGTCACAGCACCATTAGGAGCAGAACCGATTAGAGAAACATGTAAATTCTCCCAAGAATCTGGTAACGTGTTAAGCAATAAAAGTGATAAAACCTCATCTTCAAAATTAATACCCATGCAAGAAAACTGATCAAAACATCCAAGATTTTCACTTAAATAATCAGAAATAGATGTACCTTTTCTGTACCTCAAATTCATCATTTTTTTGAGAAGAAACAATTTATTGTTTCCTATCTTGGAAGCATAGGTAGTCTTGAGTGTTTCCCACAATGTTCTGGCGTGAGAAATGTTGACAATGTGATTCATCATGTTGTCTTCGACCCATTTGCGAATGAAGCCACAAACCATCTCATGATCGAATGCCCATTCTTCATCTGACATCCTTTCTGGCTTCTGGGTACTAAACACTGGAAGATGCATTCTCTTGACAAAAAGCAGATCCTTCATTTTAAGTCACCACATATGATAATTGGCACCATACAATAAAATAATCCGACTATAATTGGCTTACATAATGAATATGAAATAAAACCAAACCCTATGATACTAGATGTTGGGAAAGATGAAAAGAGATGAACACGCAAACAAAAAAACGCGAACGTGCAGCCGAGAAATCGTTCCCTCAAACAGTGGATGCGTAGCGACAAAAAATAGGTGCAGAAAATAAAATTGACACCAGAAATTTTTACGTGGAATACTAAAAACGGAAAAACCACGGGACCTAGTCCAGAAATATGGATCCACTAAAATAGATAAGTACACGGTAGAGACTCCACAAAAGTGAAAGGGATCTCAAAATTAATACTTAGAAAAATAGTGGATCAATGTTGAAGTATAGATGCAGTCTGAATAAAGCCTGAAAAGAAGAAAGAAGCCTGCTAAAGAAACCCAAATAGATCTAACCGTGAAAGCAGAAGATTGATGTCCGAACAAAAGTGCTGATGAAAAACACCGGGATCAGATCAAAAACCACCGTAGTTGAAATCCAATCAAATCAGAGTAGTTCCACCAGTTGCAGATCTGAAAACTGCTCCTTGAAAATGCAACTGTACTGCCTCCAACCACTACTGAGAGAGGAGCCGCACATCTCATATAAATAGAAGATGATATCTCATTTATCTCCTAAAAGATATCTCATATCTGATTAAAGATATTAAATATATCTCATCAAAGATATAAAATATATCTTCTCAAAGATATCATATATATCTTGTCAAAGATATCAGATATATCTTTTCAAAGATATCAAAATATCTTTTTTTAAAGATATCGGAAAAAAAAAATATTTATCAGGGCCAGATGAGGAGGCGCCCCAACATATATTTTCCATGAATTTATTTTATAAGTATTATACATATGATTATTGTATTTATATATCCATATACATTTCTTTATTTTATGGGGAATATGATTCTGTTGATAATAAATTGAACTATATTTATCTCACAATCTCATTAATATTTTGGATTGTTTCATTTTAAGATCCCATTAACCTTGTTTTCTAAAAATGTTTTCAAAAAATGTTTTTAATATTCACTTATGTTTTTTTAATTCATTTTTACCAAAAAAAAATTCATTTTCCTACATGGTTTGAAATTTATTTATTTTTTGTTTTTCAAAAGTGTTAGTTATCATCTTTTCTATAAAAGTAAGAAAAGAATGTATATTTCAATCTTAGATGGAATGAATGGAATTTACACTTCCAAGAATCATTCATTCTTTGAAAATTCATTTATAATAATCTATTTTTATTTTCAATGAATCATTTTTCTTTTAAAATTTCATGCCATTTTAGAAATAGAAAACCTTTTCAATGCAGTAATGATATTTTCCTCAAAAAAATTTTCAAGAGAAATCTAAAAAATTATTTTCCATCTATGATAACATTAATTGAATTTATATATGTTTTAATTATGTTATTTTTTATTGATAGTATCCATATTCTTCCTATTATTGGTTTATGTTAAGGAGAGAAATATTTTTGTGAAGCTCATTTCTTTTTCATGGGTTATGTACCATTGAATGATGTTTTTAAAACTCGCTTATTTTCATGGTTTATACTTTTGTGAATGATTTATGTTCTAGTTCAAAAAATATATATTGTTTTAATTATGTGATGGTTGGGACCAAAATCTCTCTCTAATGCATTTGGTAATGATAAATGTTCTATGAGATCAAAAGGATCATCTAGAGGTCAACCTAATCCCACCATAAGGCGGTATATTAGAGGTCATCCAATGATCGCAACAGGTGGGTACCTGGGAGGACATCATAATCATAAAGCTATAGGGTACATGAGAGGCCATCCCAAACCCAAATTAGTTACATAGGTCACTAACCTAATCCTAACCTACTAATAATTTTTAGTAATCATTGAAAAAACATATTATAAGATTATGTGTATGCCACAATTTCTATGATTTATTCCATTTTTATACCATCACGGCTCATATACATTGAATCTATTATGATTCATGTCTTATAATCTACCAATATATATTCCAACGCAATTGTATATGATCTAGGATAGTGTATGACCTTTAAATGTTTTAATATTACATTTATACCAATATTTTCATGAAATTCTTATTCACCTTTTTTTACCCTTATTAATCCTCTTATCATACCATATCTTCTGTTTCCTTTCATCAGGTTATAAAGGATGGTTATAAGTATGGGTACTAACGGAGAAGATTATTATAAGATATGATGAAGATATTTCACCAAATTTGAATAATGTTTTCCATGTTTCCCATGACACTAAACTATTATTGTCCTTCTGAATATGTTTTTTAATGTAATTAGAATTCATATAAAAATATAAAATATATACATTAGAAAATAATAGGAATTTATAATTTGTATTAGAGAAAATGTTTATCCAACCTTTGGATACTGGGATGAGAAAGAATTAGAGACATACCATAGGATATTTCTAAGGATATTTGTAGGTATGTCTCCAATTATAAGATTATGTTGAAATAGATAAAATAAGTCTTCATAATTTATAAATTTTATAAGTTATTTTTCATAGTTTTGTGGTTTTATTATATGATAAGTGTATCTCACAACTTTATTTCTGGTATTTTTTAGTGGAGGGAACCATAAGAAACTAGGTTAAGGTTAAAGGTGGAGAAAAATTTGTTGATGAGAAGTCAAATAGGACGATCACAATAGTAAAGGACATATTTCTAAAAAATAATCTGTTTTCATGGAATAAAATTAATAATGTGTACCTTAACCAACTCTCAGAATCACCCAAGATGAAAAGGAATGAGTTTGCTAAGAATTATGGTAATGGATACCATGGAGGAAATACAGATCAGTTTCATTTGTATCAATACTATGGGATGAGACATCAGAATGGATGTCTTAGTGGAACAAGACGTTTTTTTGAATGTATAGATGAAGGACACAAATTTTGTTACTTGAAAAAAAAATGAAATGTTCAGTAAATGGGAAGGATGGGAAAATTGTCCCCTAAAGTGACTAGTAATTTATGAATACATTAATTATTGAAATAATGGGCATTATGAAAATCAATGTCTGAAGTTGAAGGATCCTGAAGATAATTTGATAGGTTGTACAAGTAACGGTTATATTATTGTTGATGACAACACTATATGTGAAATGTGAAAAGAAAAGAGGCATTATGTAATAAGATATGGTAATATTATAAATGGATTAATGATGATGTGAAATTATTGTAGTGTTTATGTATTTGGATTCATGAATTTTGATATATAAAATTGGAATTATATAGGGATTGCTCAATTATTGTTCTTTTATAAGAATTTACAAGAAAATGATGGGTGACTCTGATGGACTTGAAAAGTGATATATTTGAAAGGATATAATCATAAGAAACACATGACTAAGGGAAATAAAACCCTTAATATTTTTCTTTATGTCAAGATAAATATGTTTGGATAAATTAAATTAAACGTTACAGGTTACCTTAGAATTGATTAATGGATTTTTTAAAAAGTGCATTATTCTATCATTGATGAATTGTATTGAATTTTTGGATTTATGAAATACATCCCATATTTATTGGAATAAGGAAGTATGCATGTTTTAAACAAGTATTTATTGTAATTTAGGTTGTTATCAAGTTTCAATAGAATTCATGATGAAGGTATTCACATGTTTTGTATGTGACAAACAATATCAACTTTAAGATATATGGAGGATTAATTTTATGATGATTATGAGGAATTTAGTGACTTTTTTCGACATATTTACACTTTTATATTTCATAATGGTTACGATGTAAACCATTTATGAATTTTTTATGTGAAAATTCGAATGAGGTTTTAGAGTGCTGCGTTATCTCACTAGATGAGGATTTATGAATATTCGATAAAAATTTCTTACCATTTTTTATGATAACTAGTGATAGAAGGAAGGAATTATCATCTCACTATGTATCTCTTGATCCACTAGTTTTCTAGGGATTACAATTTCATCCTAACATCTTTGATTAAAAAATGGGGAGGACATTGATCGAGGAAAAATTCAAATAGTTGGATTGTACTGATGAGAGGAATTCATGAAAGTATTTTCTATCACCTAATTTTAATATAAAATTTTATCCTATTATCATCATTTATGATGATATAAATTACCATTCTCAGAGATATTGGGTCCATGATTTTTTTTCCATAATCCTTTTAATGAATATATTCTCTATCACTCTCCATCGGAACATGATAGTTATATTTCTCTTCAACGTCCATGTTTTCGCTTTCCACCTATGTTGTCCTATGTGGATACCTAGTTAAAACATACAATGGGTAAATATTATATTTATAACTATCTATATTTAAATGACATTTTATTATTCACATTTATGATGTGGGTTTTTATGAATGAAAATTTCAGGTATTAAAAATTTGATATCCCGAATGAATCTCGTGGTTGAAATTTATTTTAAGGGGGGTAGAATGTAAAACCACAATATGTTTATGAAGTAAATTTTTAAATAATTTATTTCTTTCATAGTTTTAATTTCATGCTACTCCATGTTAATCGTGCACTACATGAAATACCATCATTGATTATGTTACATGTAACATTGAGTTTCTCTGAAACAACATTTTATTATTATTATTATTTAAACAGGGAAATTATAATATAGTTGTTAGAATGTAAAATACTAAAATGATTAACTTAATTATGAAATTATTGTTCAGACATTTATTTATAATTTTTTGGAAAATCAAATATAAATGAATGTGAAACTGTTCTAAAAATAAAATGAAATATTTTTCTAAAAAACTTTTTAAATATGAACAAGTGTCTTTTATACCATTAAACAATAAAATCAAATTTTTATTATTATAATAAATAAAAATTTATATAATATATTCAGTATAAAATTTAAGATTTACTTGTTTAGTTTTATAGGCATGATATAAGATACAATCAAATTTTACGCATAAAAGAAGTATTTTTCTAAAAATGATCGTTTACCGCCTTTTGATGGTGTACTTGTTTTAAACGTAGATTAAAAAACATTCCTATATTATATTTATGAAATTTAAACTTTTCTTCGAATTAAGAGTATAAATATTTAATTTTGTTTAGTTTTTTGTAATTTTCTCAAAAGAATCATGTTTTGATGAATAGTTAAAAATTATTTCATTTTAATTGAAAACAAAAGTTTAGACTAAATAGTTACTATTGTCAAATTATGTTTTGGATTGGTCAAAAGTATAATGAGGTAAATTTTATATAATTTAATCCAATTTAGGTCATTTTATTAAATTTTATATTTAAATAGGATTTAAATATTATGTGATATATTGAACATTTTTTCTTTAAAAACATGTTTTCTCATTTTATTAATGAGATTAATTTTTTTATTAGTTTCTACAATTTCTGTGCATTGAATTCATATAAAAAATTATATATTTGGAATCAGAATTTTCATTTTTTTTAATATTTCCTGATTTTATTTGGACAACATGAATTTTATCTGTAGTGTATTTTATTACCATGGTAAAGGGCAAATAGGGTAATTAAGGGTACAAATAATATTATAAATAATACAAAACTACCCTCAAAATTGTAATAATTTAATTGAATGTTCATTTTCAGTCCCTATGGGTTATATAATCAGTAATGAGACCATTTATGTCCTCTTTTATAAGAAGATATCATTTATAATATTATATTCAAAGGAATGTATGTTTTCTAATATATGTGTTTTTAACAAGAAAATAGTTTTAACAAGGGGACATATAAGATATATGTTCAACTAGAAATACTATTTTAAGATTAAATGTGTTTAAATTATTCATAGAAATTTATTTATAATTATAATTGATTATATAATTACCTTAAATAGAGAAAAAATGATGATGAAGTAGTTATGTAATTAATGGAAGAATCAAATAAATGATATTAATAATATTTAAATAAATATAATATGATATGATATAATTAATTTCATAACAAAATATTATAGTTTATTTTGACATGTTATTGGTTTTTTAAAAAGTTTTTTATGATATATTGTTTTATGATGTTTTTAAAAAAGTAATGTAATGAATGTTGTCAAAATTAAAATTATTTATATTTGAAAATAAATAATATTTTATTAAATTACATAAGATTTGTAAAAAATGTAAATTTTTGAAAAATGATTTTTATAGGTTTTTAAATTTAATAATATCTCAATTATTATTCATTTTTCAATTTATAAAAATTATATTAACCCAAAATTGTAAATTATATGATATCACAAAAAAAGAAAAAAGGGTTAAATAAGGGTTGAAACAAAAATATAACAATTGAAAAAATAATCAACCATTTTTCAAATTTTTATTAATTAGTGGATTTAGACCCATTAAATTTTTTAATTTTAAATAGATCATTTTTGAGCCATTTGGATTAGAAAATTTATTTATATAAATTTAATAATTTGAAGAATTCCAATAGTGCTCCTCCCCTCTCCTATGAATGGGAAGCCATTATTCTATTGTATTAATACATAAAAAACATATTTTATTTATAAAATATCATTCCCAATTGCTTCATATAACCCCTTGACACATTATCGAAGCCTTATTTTAGGTAGAACACCCTCCTATTTTGTGTTAAAGTGTTAATCAAAGGAGCTATTTCAAAGAAGAGGCAATTGGTCTAACTGATCACTCTCTTTTAATACTCTTATATAACTCCTATAAACATATCATTTATATCATGAAATAATAAATTCACTATCATAAAAACTCTGAAATAATAATACTATTATTATTAACACAACATTATAAATCGCTTTTCCCTTTGAACTAGAAGTTAATGTATCACCCAAACGTATGCATGACTTATCATCCCCAAGTAGCAACCCAATTCATCTTCAATCACACTATTTTATGGGTGAGAATTATGATTGTTTTAATGATTACATATTATATTTATGACATTATTATACATCATAAATTATAATATCATATTTACCTTTTAACCAACTTATCCGTTTGGAAATGACTACGTCTCTCCTGTGTATGTATGGCTTACCATCTCTATGTTGCGATGTGATTAATTTTTTATCTATGTGTCGCATCGGTGGTAATAAGGATAAATTTAATGAATATATATGATATATATAATAGAATAATTATTCATTAATTTTAATATATCATATAATTTTTTTCATTTAATATTACTAGATAATGAAACAACATCCATGTGTATATATAGTCTACTGTCTCCCACAACGATTTTATTTTCTATCTCAAAAATTTATGAATCAAAATGAATTAATATATAACGAATATATATATATATATATGATATTTAAACCATGGTTATCATTGTATAGATGATTATATCATTATCGATGTAAGAGGATGAAGGGTAAAAAGTCAAAATAAGTAGGGTAAACAAAATTTTTATTACCCGAATTATAACTATAACAAGGAATTATTAATAAGAGAGTATTATAAAGCTATAATATATATTAACATGATTTTATGTTATATGTATAACAATATTAAATTTATTATATGGGAGGTTCGAACAAATATTAAGTCATGACTTAAGGTAAGGAATTTATGTCTCAAATTTATTTCTGCGGGACAAATGCATTATACAATGCATGTTTCTTATATGTGGTGTATATACTACCCATTAATGTATTTTATGATTCTTATCAAGAATAATATGGTATTTTCATATCTATATAATTTTAATTCTTTCATGTTACATATGATTCTACTGATCATAAAGTGATGAGTATTTATTTCACAATATCATCAATATTTGGGATCATCTCACTTTACATCTCCATTGGAGGAATATTTATCTTCCATGTCCATTTTTTTAAAAAAATTTAAAATTTATTTTTCTATTATTATATGGTTGTTAATGTCATTTTAACTCATTTTAGACATCAAGATACATGTATTGATATGATTGTTTTTCATTTTCCAAATGAGGTACATTTTGACTTTTATAGAAAAACTATGAATGAAATTTATTTTTTAATTTATATTCCCTGAATGGAATTTTCTACTTTTATGTTGTCTAAATTCCTTGAATAATAATTTATATGCTTCCAAGGTTATTTTTAACAATTTATTGGTATGAGGGAATATGGTGTTTTGGGGGGCTGAGGGATTTGGGATTTTCAATGCTGTGGGTTGAGGGTTTTTTTAGGATGATGTTTGAGAGATTTTTGGGGATGAGGATATATTGTTTTTTTGGGATTAGTATTTCCATTATTTTGGTAGGTGGTTTTGGGTTTTTAGGGGGATGAGGTTTTAGTGTTTTATGGGTATGATTTTTTAGAGTTTTCTGGGGATGTGGGGTTTGGATTTTTATGAGCTGCGAGTTTAGGGTTTTTTAGATGAGAGTTTAGGGTCTTTTGGGGATAATGAATTAGTGTTTTTTGGGGATAGGGATTAGGATTATAAGTCTTAATTGTATAGTATTTTTTATAGAAGAGGGTGTAGGGTAATAGGGAAGATTATTTAGGATTTTTAGGGATGTTGGTTGATGATTTTTTGGGGAAATGGGATTATCATTTTTGGGGGTTGAGGGTCTTGGGTAATTTTGGGATGATGGTTTAAGAATTTTTAAGACTGAGGGTTGTGAGTTATTTGTGTCTAATGTATTTTAAGAATAATATTTCAGTGTTTTTTGGTACTAATAGTTTTCAGTTTTTTAGGGATGTGGGTTTAGGATCTTTTGAGACAAGTGATCAGGGTTTTTTTGGGGTCTTAGGGTTTCAGGTTTTTTTAGTGAGGAATTGGGATATTTTTGGGATGATGGAAGAGTGTTTTTTTGGCTGAGGGTTGAAATATTTCTTAGCACTATAGGTTTGTGGTATTTTGGGCAAAGGGTTGACAGTTTTTTGGGATTGAGTGTTTAAGGTTTTTGTGGTCTGAGGAATGAGGATGTTTTGGGTACCATGGTTTAGGGTTTTTTGGGAAGAGGTTTTAGGGTTTTCCAATGTATGACGACATATATTATTTTGGAAAAGAGTTTAATGGTTTTTTAGGGAGATTAGTTTATAGTATTTTGGGGATTTGGGTTTAGGATTTCTTATGGCTAAAAATATAGGATTTTTTTGGACGAGGGTTGAGAGTGTTTTAGGGTATAGGGTTTTGTGTGTTTTTAGGACTCATAGTTTATTTTTTTGGGACAATGTTTTTGGTGTGTTGGGGTTTGAGAGTTGGGGTTTATTAGGGTGGGTGGTTGAGGTATTTTTGTGGCTAAGTGTTGGGATTTTGGGGAATAGTGATGATGGGTTTTTGGGTTAGAGGGTTGAGGGATTTTGGGGTGGGGATGAGACTTTGTTGGGTTTGATGGTTTAGGGTTTTGGGGGGGGGGGGTTATGGTTTCTTGGGGCTGATGATTTTGGGTTTTTCGATATGATAAAATATGGTTTTTCTGGGAAGATTTTTTTGGGTTATTATTAGGATGTAGGTTTAGGGTATTTTACGGTTTATGGTATGTTGTATTTACGGGGATGAGGGTGAAAGATCATTGAGTGTGAGGGTTGATGGTTTTCGCAGCTGAGGCATTTGAGTTTTTTGGATGTTAGTGTAAATGATTTTTGTGGTGTAGTGTTTAGGGGTTTTTTGGGGGATGACGGTTCCTGGTTTTTTGGGGCCGAGTGATTAGGGTTTTTTGGGGTTGAGGGATTAGGGTTTTCGGAGGCTAAGGGTTTGGGGTTTATTTGTGGTTGAGGGTTACAGGTTTTTTGGGGGCCGATCATTTAGCTTTTTTTGGGTCTGGGGTTTTAGGTTTTTTGGGGTTGAAGGTATAGTGTTCTATAGGGCTTATATTTTAGGGTTTTTTAGTACCGAGGGTATAGGGATTTTTAGCAGTGAGGGTTTGAAATATTTTGGGGATCAAGGTTTAGTTTTTTTTAGGGGTGATGTATTTGTGTTTTTTGGGAAGAGGTTTTTGGTTTTTTTAGGGTTGGACGGTTTAGGGTTTTTAGGGAGAGGGTTTAGTGATTTTGGGGGTTAAGTGTTTCTGATCTTTTGTGGACGAGGGTTTACTATTTTTAGGGGGTAAGGGTTAAGGGTTTTTAGGGGATGAGGGTTTTGGGTTTTTTGATCTAATGGAATTATAGTTTTTTTTGTGTTGAAGGATTAATATTTTTTGGCACATAAGTTTTAGGTGTTTTGGGATGATGGTTTAGTGTTATTGGGCAAATGATTCTATGGTTTGGTTGTATAGAGTGTTAATAGTTATTCATAGATAAGGGATTGCGATTTTTTGGGGATAATGATTCTCGGTTTATTGGGGTTCAGGGTTTAGGGATTTTTACAAATGAATTTTTATGTTTTTTGGTATTGTAATTAAGTGTTTTGGGGATAAATAGTTTTTGGGGTTGAGAGTTTTGGTTTTTGGAGATGGAGGCATTTTTGGTTTTGTTGGATTAGGGTTTTTGGGGAAGGATATTTAGTGTTTTTTGGTGCAATATTTCTATATATATTTAGGAATAAGGGTTTATGGTTTTTTGGTGTCGAGGGTGTAGTTTTTTAAGGGAAATATTGTCTGGATTTTTGGGGTTAGGGTTTAGGTTTTTTGGTCTTATGGCTTAAGGTTTTTTGGGTCTGTGTGTTTAGGGTTTTTTGCGGATGGGGGTTATTAGTGGTTGGGAAGATTATTTAGTGTTTTTTAGAGATGAGGGTTGATTGTTTTATGGGACTGCGTCTTTAGGGTATAGGGATTATGGATTTTGGTTTTGATGGTTGAGGGGTGTTTTTGGGATTGAGGGTTGATGATTTTTTCTTGTTGAGAGTTCAGGTGTTTTTCGTACTACGGGTTTTGAGTTTTTTAGGAATTTGGGTATTGGGTTTTTTGGGACTGAGTGTTAACCAATTTATGGGGATGAGGGTTGAGGGTTTTGGGGGTAGTAGGTTTATGGTTTTATGGGTATAATGGTTTAGGGTCTTCTGTGGATGTGGGTTTAGGGTTTTATTTTAAGACGATTTAGTGCTTTCGCTGGATGATGGTGTAGGGTTTTGGGGGGATGACAATTTAGTGTTTTTTTTGAGCTGATTAGGGTGTAGGGTTTTTGGGGGATGGGGGTTTAGTGGTTTTTGGGGGATGAGGGTTTAGTGGATTTTTGAGCTGATGGTTTTTAGATTTTTGGGGCTATAGGTTAAGGGTCTTTTTGAGATATTTGTTTAGTGTTTTTTTAGGGCTGAGTTAGAAGGATTTGTTTTTGGAAAGAGGGATTACGATTTGTTTGGGGATGAGCGTTTATGGGTATTTATAGATAAGGATTTAGCATTTTTAGGGACGAGGGTTTGAGGTTTTTGGATGTAGATTTTTGAAAGGATTATGGGGATTAGTGTTTAGGTTCTTTTGGGGTGAGTGTGATGTGTTTTGTGGGGATGAGGGATTAGGGTATTTTAGGGATATGGGTTTATAGATTTTTGGGATTGAGGATTGTCGGTTTTTTAGGGATTAGGAATGAGGTTTTTCTGGGGAATGTGTTGATGCTTTTATATGGAGGCGGGTTTAATGTTTCTTAGGGATGAGCGTTTAGGGTTTTTTTGTGATGAGGGTTTGCGTTTCTTTTTTTTGGGAAGAGGGTTTCTGGTTTTTCAGGGATTATTATTAACATTTTTTTTGATCTGAATGTTTTTGTATTTTTTATGAATTAGGGTAAAAGGTTTTTTGGGGCTAAGGGTTTAAGGTTTTATAGTGCTAAAGGTATAAATTTTTTTAGGGGTGAGATTTTTATGTTTTTGGGGTGCGGGTTTAGGGTTATTTTGTGGCTTGAGGTTTATTGTTTTTTATGACGGTTTAACGGTTTTGGGTTGATAGTTTAGTGTTTTTTGGGTATCATGGTTCAGGTTTTTCATGGGGATGAGTATCTTTGGATATTTGGGACTGAGGGTTTATGGTTTTTTCGTTGAGGGTTTATATTTTTTCAGGCTGATGGTTTAGGTGTTCTTTCTGTTTAATGTTTAGGGTTTTTTGGGAATCGTTTATTATTTTATTGAGAATTATGGTCTTGGTTTTCCTAGGTCTAAGGATTTAGAGTCTTTTTGGGATGAGGGTTTATGGTTTTTTGGGGATGAGGGATAGGGGGTTTTCGGATGGGTGTTTATTTTTTCATGATGCTGAGGTTTTAGGAATTTTTTGGGCTCAGGGATTAGTATTATTTAGGATTGGGGTTTAATTATTTTTAGTGTTGGGGATTTATGGTTTTTGATATTGAGGTTTTAAGGATTTTTATTTTGAGGGTTTATGGTTTTTGAGGTAGTGAATTTAGGGGTTTTCATGTTGAGGGTTTAGGGTTTTTTAAGTATGAGGATGGAATAGTATTTTGGGATAAGGGTTTTTTTTTAGAATTTGGGTTTTGGGATTATTGGGGAAGTGGGTTTAGGGATATTTAGGTCTGCCACTATATTGATTTTTGTGGTTGAAGGTTTCTGGTATTTTTGGGATGTTTTGTTAGGGTGATTGGGGGATGAGGTTTTAGGGATTTTCTAGGCTATGGAATTAGGGGGTTTTTGGTGGAGGTTTCGAGTTTTTATGGATAAGGGTTTATGGTGTTGTGGGATGAGGTGTTTTAAATGAAGTATGAGGGACTTTTGGGTTTTTAAGGCTGAGGGTTTATAGTTTTTTGGGTTCCAAGGTTTAGGATTATTTTCCACATATGGTTAAGGGGTTTTTGTGATGAGTGATTAATGTTTTTTAGGCTATGAGATTTTATTTTATTGGGGTAGAGGGTTTAGGGTTTGATAGGGATGAGGGTTGAATGTTTTTTTGGGCTTATAATTGTGTGGTTTTTGTGGTGAGGGTTTAATGATATCTGGGGAAAGGTTTTATAATTTTTTGGGGGATGAGGGTTTAGGTTTTTTGGATATTTTTGTGTTTTGGGGGTCTGTGTATTTTGATATTTTGGTATTATAGTTTAATATTTTTGGGGTGAGTTTTATGGTTTTTTTGCACTATGGGTGAGTTTTTTATCAATATGGGGTGAGGGGTTTTTAGGATGATGATAGGGTTTTTACAGATGTGGTTTAGTATTTTCTAGGCAAGAGGGATTATGTTTTATTGGCTTTGGGTTTATGATTTTTATGGCAGGGAGATTAGGGTATTTTTTGGAAAAGTGTTATTTGTTTTTTGGGGCTGAGGCTTAGGTTTTTTTTCTGAGGGATTAGGTATTGTTGGGATTGGTGGTTTAGGTTTTTGGGGCTGAGGGTTATCGTTTTTTATGTATAACGGATTATAGTTTTTTTATGGAAGAGTGTTTAGGTGTTTAGAGGCTATAGTTTTATGGATTTATAAGATGATAGTTTACGGTTATTTGGGGCTATTGGAATGTGGTTTTTTGGGATTAGGATTTAAGGAATTGGGGGACAAGGGTTTATGGTTTTGGGGGATAATAGTTTGTGGTTTTTTAGGGTGAGGGTTAATGGTATTTTGTGACTGACTGTTTAGGTTTGTTGGTGGGATGAGTGTTAAGGTTTTATTAGGGATGAGGGTTTAGGTTTTTTTGGAGATGTGGGTATACGGTTTCTTTGGATGAGGGTATATAGAATTTTGGGGATAATGGTTGAAGTTTATTTCTGGATGAGTGTTGATGGTTTGTTCAGTTAAGGGTTTATGGATTTTTTGGGATGTGGGTTCAGGGTTTTATAGGGATGAGTGTTTTGAGTTTTTTTAGGCATGGGGTTTAGGTTATTTGGATCTCATGTTTTAGGTTTTATTTAGGCCTATGGTAGAGGGTTTTTTAGGGATGATTGTGGAGGGTATTGATGGGGTTGAGTGATAGGGTTATTTGGGGCTGATTGTTGAAAATATTGTGGGGATGAGAGTTTATCTTTATTGGAGATGGAGGTTTGTGAATATTTTGGGAAAATGTTTTACGGTTTTCTGTCCTAATGATTATTATTTTTTGGAGTCAATGGATTTTTTTATTTAGGGGTTGTGGGTTTAGGGTTTTTTTCAAGGTGGTGTTTGTAGTGTTTTTAGGGTCGGGGAAGGGTAGGATTTTTGGGGGCTTAGTGTTTATTGATTTTTGGGGATGACTGTATAGGGTTTTTAGGGATGATTGTTATGGGTTTTTTGGTTCAATTGGTTTAGGGTATTTTGGGGATGAGGGATTAGGGTTTTTTGCGATGCTGAATTATATTTTTCTTGGGACAATGGTTTGGGATTTATTTTTTATGTGGGTTTATGTTTTTTAGGGGTGAGTGTTTAGGGTGTTTTAGGTCGGATCGTTGAGGATTTTATTGGCTGATGGATATGAATTGATTAGGGATGACAGTTTTGGGTTATTGGTGGATGATGATTTTGTGTTTTGGGGTATTATAGTTGAGGGTTTCTTAGGAAAGAAGATTAATGGTTTTTTGGGGATGGAAATTTTGGATATTTTCATAAAAGTGTTTAGAGTTTTTTGGGCTAGTTCTATATGAATTTTTTGTCTTGAGTTTTTTTTGTGTTGGGTGTTATGGATTTTTTGGGTTAATGGATTTGGGTTTTTTGGGACTATGGGTATTTAGTTTTTTAGGGATAAGAGTATAATAATTTCTCCAGTTGATGTTTTAGTGTTTTTATGTTCTATGTGTTGGGTTTTTTTATATAGGGGGTTAAGATATTGGGGGGAATAGGTTTTACGGTATTTTGGGATCATGGATATGTGGTTTTTAGGATATGGGTTTAAAAATCATTGTGGAAGTTGTTTTAGGTATTTCTAGGGTTGAGGGTTTATGATTGTTTGGGATTGACAGTTTAGGTATTTTGGTGATAAGGGTTAATTCTTTCTTGGACTAAATAATTAACGTTTTTGGGCTTTCTGTTTTTTGATTTTTTGGGATAAGTGTTTTGGGTTACTTTTCAATGAGATTTTTTTTGGATTTTTAGGGACTAGAGTTTATTTATTTTTAGGGGTGAAGATAAATAATTTTCATTGCATCGGGTTTTCGGTATATGGGTTTACAGTTTTTTTGCGATGAGGGGATATGGTTTTTTGGGGATTGGTGATTAGGGTTTTTTTTTGAAGTTTTAATTATTTTTAGTGATATTATTTTACAGTTTTCTGTGGTTATGGGTTTTGGTATTTTTTGGAATGAGGGTTTTGGTTTTTTAGGACTCAGATTCTTGGTTTTTTTTGTTTTTTAAAGTTGAGGTTATTTTGGGGTTATGGTTAGAGGGATTCACGGGAATCAGGGTTCATGTGTTTTTGGGAACGAGGGTTCATGGTTTTTTGTGGTTGAGGGTTCAAGATTTTTTAGCGAACTTGGATTATGGTCTATTTAGGTATATGGATTTAGGGTATTTTGGTTCTTAGGGTTTAGGGTTTTCTGCGGTTTGGTGTTTATATCTTTTTGAGGTTGTGTTTTTTGGATTCTTTGGGGATCAGGGTTTATCATTTTTTTTGGGATGAGGGGTTTAGGTTTTTGGGGATGGTGGTTTAGAGTTTTTTAGTCCAAACAGTTTGGTGTTTTTTAAGACTATGTTTTTAAGGTTCTTATATGTAGGGGGTTTTGGAGTTTTTTGACATAGTGATTTTCTGTGTTTGGGATTAAGGATTTTAGGTTTTGGGGTTGATGTTTTATTGTTTTTTGGTCTGAGTGCTTATGTTTTTTTTCTAACTATGGGATTATGGTTTTCCCTGGTGTGCTTTAAGAATTTTTGGGGTTGAGGGTTAAATAATTATTTTGGAGATGTAGGTTTATAGTTTTCTAGGATATAGTTTTATGGTTTTTGATGGATTTTTTTAGGAATTACATTTTTGGTTTTTTTGGGTGGAGGGTATAGTGTTTTTTGGGATAGAGGGTTTATTGTTTTTTTGGGATGAGGTTTGTTGTTTTTTTCAGGTAGATGGTTTAGTGTTTTTTTCAATGAGGGTTTATAGATTATAAAGGTATAATTTTTATGGTATTTTATGGTTTATGGGTTTTTGTGGCTCAGGTTTTAGGTGTTTTAAGGGAAGAGGGTTTATTATTTTTTGGAGGATGAGGCTTTAGGTTTTATTTAGAGAAGAGGGGTTATGATTTTTTAGGGATAAGGAAGTAGGGTATTTCAGGGCAGAGTGTTTTGGGATTTTTGGGGGCTGATGGTTTACCATTCTTTGGGGATGAGGTTTAATGTTTCTTGGGGGATGATGGCTTAGGGTATTTTGGGGATTGGGGTTTAGGGTTTTTTAAGGATGAGGGTTTATTGTATTTTTGGGATAATGGATTATGGTTTTTTAGGGCTAGGTATTTATGGTTTACTATTAAGTAGGGTTTAGGTTTTTTGGGGGATGAAGTTTTCATTTTTATATGATGCGGGTTTAGGGTTCTTATGGTGGAGGGTTAAATGTTTTCTGGGGATGAGGGTTTAGGGATTATTGGGAAAATATGATGAGGTTTTTTTCGCACAGATAGCTGTGAGATTTTTAGGGCTGATTTTTGAGGGGTTTTTGGACTATTGGAAGATAGTATTTTGCGCTGAAAGGTGAGGGGTATTGGGGATAAGGTTTTAGGTTTTTTATGGATAGGGGATGCGAGATTGTTTTGGAAGAGAGTTTTGGGTTTTTTCAACCCAAAGGTTGACAGTGTTTTGTGGTATTGGTTTCATTTTCTTGGGGGTATGGGTTGATGGAATTTTGTGGATGTGGTTTTAGGGTTGTTTTGGTGTGATGGTTGAAGGTGTTTAGTTTAGGGGGTTCAGGGGTTTTCTGGGGCATGGAGTTTTGGGTTTTTTGTAGGAGGGTTTACAAATTTTGGACGTATAGAGTTAAGGATTTTTTGGTGATGAGGCTTTACGTTTTAGGGTTATTTGAGGTTAAGAGTTGAGTGGTTTTGGGGATAAAGGTTATTGTTTTTTTTTTCAATGAGGCGTTAGTGTTTTCTTTGTGATGAGGATTGAGTGGTTATTGGGGATTTGGGTTAGGTGTTGTCTAGGGTTGTATTTGAGAGGGGGGTTTTGTCTGGGGTTGAGTTTTATTTGGAAAAGATGGTATTATATTTTTTAGGTGCTAGTTTTTAGAGTTTTAGGGTGTATAGGGTTGATTTTTTTAGGCATGAGGGTTGTGGATTTTGGGGGGTTTAGGGTTTAGGGTTTTTTTGGCCTGTGAATTGATGGATTTTTGGGTTGTGGGTTTAGGGTTTTTTGTATCCAAGTGTTAAGTGTTTTTACAGATGAGGGTTGTTGTTTTTGGGGGACAGATGTTTCAAGGTATTTATGGGTAAGGATTGAGGGATATTTTGTGCCGATAATTTAGGGGTTGTTTGGGTTATGGGATGAAGGTTTTTTGGGGTTGACAGTTGACGGTTTTTTCAACTCATTGTTAATTATTTTTGGATCTACGTTTTGAGGGGTTATTGGGGATGAGAGTTTAATATTTATTGGTCCTATGGGATGAGGATTTTTTTTGGGTGGAGAATTGTTGATTTTTCAGGGATAAGGGATGATTATTTTTAGGGGTTGATAAAATAGGATTTTTGGGGGATGAGGGTTTATTTTTTTTCGAGGGTAATGGTTTATAATTTTTTCTTGCATATTGAAGCGTTTTTTGGGATAATAGTTTAGGGTTATTTCAGGATGATATATTCAGGATTATTGTCGATGAGGGTTGTTGATTCTTTTGGATTGAACGTTGAGGGTTTTTTTGGGATGAGGGTTCTCAGTAATTTTAGGATGAGGGTCAAGGATTTTTTTGGTGGGGGGGGGTTGAGTGTTGAAGTATTTTTTAGGGATGAGGGTTGATTGTTTTTGTGTGACAAAGGTAGAGGGTTTTTTTGGGACTGAGGGTTGAGGTTTTTTTGTGGTAGAGAGTACAGGGTTTTTGGAGGATGAGGGTTTATGATTTTTTAGGGATGACGGTTGAGATTTTTTGGAGCTGAGGGTTTGGTTATTTTGGGATGGAGGGTTTTTGTTTTTTTTAAGATTTATGGTCATGTGTTTTTTGGTGACGAGTGTATAGTGTTTTTTGGGGATAAGGTTTAATGAGTTTTTTAGGATGAGGGATGAGAATTGTTTAAGGATGAAGCTTATGGTTTTTTATGGCTGAGAGTTGAGAGGTGTTTCAGGATGAATGTTGAGGGCTTTTTTAGGGTTTATGATATTTTGGGGTTGAGGGTTTAGGGAATTTGTGGGGAGAGGGTTGACAGTTTTTTAGTGCATAGGGATGAGGTTTTTTTGGGACTGAGGTTTCAGGGTTTTTTGGAAATAAGGGTGATAGTTTTTTGGATCCGATGGTTAAAGGTTTTTTGGGTCTGAGGAATGGGTTTGTTTTAAGGATGATGTTTGGGGATTTTTAGGGAAGATGGTCAATGCTTTTTCTGGATTATGGTTTAGTTTTTTCGGTCATAGGGTTGATTATTTTTTAGGTCTGAAGGTTTATTGTTTTATGGGGATAGTCTCGAGGGTTTTAGTGGATAAGTGGTAAGGGATTTTTTAACCATGTTTTGGGTTGTTTTGGAATAAGGGTTGAGGGTTTTTTGAGGGTGAGTGTTTAGAGTGTTTTTGGGATAAGGGTAGAGGGATTTTTGGGACATGTGTTTTAGGGTTTTTGGGGGATATGAATTTAGGGTTTTTTGGGATGATGATTGCATGATTTTTTGTTCTTAGTGTTATTGGTTTTTTGGCCATGTGTTCTGACGGTTTATTTGGAAGAGGTTTGAAGTTTTATTAAAATGGAGCATGCAAGATTTATGGGGATGAGGCTTTTGGGATTTTATGATTAGGTTTAAATTTATTAATGTTATGGGTTGAGGGGTTTTTAGGTTCACAGTTTAGTTTTATTAGGTTGAGGATTTTGGGTTCTTTGGGATGGTGTTTAGAGGTTTTGGGGATAAGGGTTTACTGTTTCATTTGGGCTGAGCATTTATGGGTTTCTTGGGCTAAGAGATAAGGGTTTTTTTAGGCTGAAGGGTGAGGGGTTTTAGGGATAACAATTTTGGTTATTTGGGATCTGAGGGTTTAGGATGTTTTCTTACTGAGGGTTGATGCTTTTTGGGGTTGATTTTTAAGGTTTATTTGAGAATGTGGGTAAATGTATTTTCAGGTCTCATAGTTTACGGTTTTTTAGGGTTGAGGGTTTAGGGTTTTTTGAGGATGATGTTTGAGAGTTTCTTGGGAAAATTGGTGGAGAGTTTTTTTGGGGATGAGGGTTGCGGATGTTTTTTGGAATGAGGTTTTATGATTTTTCATAGCTATGGGTTTAGGGTTTTTAGGTCTGAGTGTTTCGAGTTAGTGGTGGTTGAGCGTTTAGGGATTTTTAGGGATGAGGTATGAAAAGTTTTTTAGGGATGAGGGATCAGGTTTTTTGGGGCTAAGATTTTATATTTTTTCTTGGATTAGTGTTGAGTATTATTTTGGGATGAGGTTATATTGGTTCTGGAGGCAGAGGGTTTACAGTTTTTTTAGGATGAGGGTTGACATATTATTGGGGTTTAGGGTTTTGGATGGAATTGGGATATGGGTTGATGTTTTTTGGGGGGTTGAAGACTGAGGTTATCTTTTGGCTGAGGGATGAAGGTTTTATTTGGGAATTCGGGTTGAGGGTGTTTTTGGAATGTGGTATAATAGTTTTTTGGGATTTGGATTTATGGTTTTTTTTAAAGGCGGTATAGGGTTTTTTGGGGACGACGGTTTGGGGTTTTTTAGGGATGATGGTTTATGGGATTATTGGTATAACAGTTTGGATTCATTGTGGATGATTATTTAGGATTATTTAGATCTTGGGGTTTATGGTTTTTTTGGGTTGATGGTTTATTTTTGTTATGGATGAATGTTGAAGTAATTTTTTGGTTCAACTGTTGAATATTTTATATGGAAAAAGATTAAGTGTATTTTGGGGATACAGGTTCATGGTTTTTTGGGGCAGATGAATTTGGTTATTTGTGGTTGACTGAATAAATTTATTTAGTGATGTAGGTTTGGGTTTTTTAGTGATGAGTGTTTTCAGTTTTTTATGTGAGTTTAATACTTATTTGGGATGTTAGTTTAGGGTTTTTTGGGGTTGAGGTTTTTTTTGGGTTGACTATTTACGGATCTCTATCTCTAAGGGTTGAGGATTTTTTAGTTTCTTAGGGTTTAGGATTTTTTTGGATATGGTATTTGGATTTTTTCTGAATGAGGGTTTATATTTTTTGGGGGATGAGGGAATTAGTTTTTTGGTGGATTAGAGTTTATTGTTTTTTAGGACTATGGGTTGAGGGTTTTTTGGTGGTCCGGAATTAGAGATTTATTGGGATATGGGTTTTTAGGTATTTATGGACTATGATTTTAAATTTTTGGGGTCTAAGAGTTCATTGTTTTGGGAGATTAGTATCTAGGTTTCTTCAGGGATGAGGGATTTGGGTTTTTTGGCAGATGTTTTAGGGTTTTTCAACTTGTATTTTAGAGTTTTTTGTGAAGCGGTTCTACTGATTTTTTTTTGGGAAGTGGGTTCATGTTTTTTTGGATGCGGGTTGAGGGTTTTCGGGGGATAATGGATTATTATTTATTAGGGATGGTGGTTTAGGATTTTTCCGGGTTGAGAGATTTTGTTTTTATAGGTATGAGGGTTACATACTTATCATGTACGAAGTTTTGAGGTTTTTTCGGTTATGATGGTTTAGGTTTCATTGGAAATAGGGATTTATTCTTTTCTGTTGATGATTATTTAGGGGTTTTGGGGATATGAGTTTTATATTTTTTGGGGATTAGGTTTTGAGGTTTTATGGGGATGGTGGTTTAGTGTTTTGGGGGGATGGTGGTTTAGGGATTTTTAGTGATGATGGATTTGGATTTTTGTGGTGGAAAAGGGATTTAGTTATTTGTGGGATGATGGTTGAGTGATTTTGGGGATTGATTGTTGATTCTATATTGGCTGCTAAGACTTCTCGGTTTTTTGGGATAAGTGTATATAGTTTTTGGGGTTCAGGGTTTTTTGTTTTATGGGAATGAGGGTTTAACATTTTCTAGGGTTGTGGGATTAGGGTTTTATAAGGATTGAGGTTTTCAAATTAGTGGGGAAGTGGGTTGATGGTTTTTATGGATACATATTGAGGTTTTTTTTGGGTATGGCTGGTTAGGAATTTTTTGGATAAAGGTTATGGGTTTTTTGGGATAAGGAGATGTGGGTTTTTTCAAGGTAGATGTTTGAGTGTTTTTTGGGTATGAGGGATGAGGGATTTTCTAGGATGAGGGTATAGGGATTTTGGGGGTGTTGGTTGGTTCTACATTGGGGTTGATAGATTATGGGTTTTTGGGATGTGAATTATAGGATTATTTGGGTTTAGGTTCGAGGTTTATTGGGGGATGAAGGTTGAGGGATTTTAGGGAGATGGGTTTATTATTTTGGGATCTGAGGGATTAGTGTTTTCATGGGATGTGGGTTTTTTTTTTCTTGTTTTTCAGTTGAGGGTATTTTGGGGACTGAGGGATGGAGATTATTGGGGAAATGGTTGACTGTTATTTAGTATTTAGTGATTAGTGTATTTGGGGTTGAGGGATCATGATTTTTTTTGTCTGATGTATTATGGGATTTTGGGGTTGAGGGTCAATGTTTTTTTGGGGTAGTGGGTTTGGGGATTTTTAGGTTTGAGGTTTTAGGAATTTTTAGGATTGAGGTTTTATGGATTTTATATGATGATAATTTATTGTTTTTTAATGTTTAGGGTTAGGGGTTTTAGAGAATGTGGGTTTAGGGCATTTTGGCACTAAGGGTTTATTAATTTCAAGGGATATGGTTTTTTGTTTTTAGGGGGAAGAGGGTTTAGGGTATCATGGGTCTCAGGGTTAATGGTTTTATTGGATGACGGTTTTTCTATTTTTTTGGTTGATGTTTTAAGTTTTTTTAGAGGTTATGTTTTGAGTTATTTTGGGGACAAAATTTAAGGCTTTTTAGGGATAATAGAATATGTTTCTTTATGGTGACGTTTTTGGGTTTTTAGGGTTGTGGTTTTATGGTATTTTGTGGATGGGAGTTTGGGGTTTTTTTGGTATGAGGGTTTGGGGGGTTTTGGTGAGGCGGGTTTAAGAATTTTTGTGGGGTTGATGATTGTAGTATTTTAGGGATGAATTTTGATGGTTTCTTGAGGATGAGGATTGAGGGTGTTTTGGATGGAGGATTTATGGTTTTTAAGGTTTGAGGATTGATAGTTTAGTGTTTATTTAGGTTGGGGACTGTGGATTTTTTATATGGGTTTAGGGATATTGGGGTTGATGGTTGTGGGTATTTTTATGTTGAGGTTTGAGGGTTTTTGGCCTCTAAGGGGTGAGGTTTTATGGGGATTAGGGATTAGTTTTTTTAGACTAATGGTTTACGATTTTGGGGGAGGAGGGTTTAAATGTTTTTAGGGATGAGGTATTACAGTATTTTTGAGATCAAGGTTTAGGGTTTTTTGGGGATATTGGATGAGGTATTTTTGTGGCTATGGTTTTAGGATTATTTGGGGATAATAGTTAAGGATTTTTGGGGGTCTGATATTTTTTGGGTCTCTCGGACTAAGGGTTTACAGTTTATTGGGGATGATAGTTTATATTTTTTTTAGATGAGGTCTCAATTTTATTTGATAATTTGGATTTTGGAATTTTTAGGTATAAGGGTCTATTTTTGTATGGGTATTTGGGTTGATTGTTTTTTGGGCCTCGGGGTTGAAGGTTTTTTCGGTTGAGGGTATATTTATTTTGATATGGGGTTTTAGTTGTTTGCGGTAAGCATTTAGGGTTTTTTTTGAAGATGATGTTTAAGGATTTTGGGGATGAGGGTTTAGATATTTTTTGAGAAATGGGTTTAGGGTTTCTTGTGTATGAAAATTTAGGGTTTTTGGGGTTGAGGGTTTTGAATTTTCTGGGGATGATGGGTTTCAATTTTTTAGAGATTTACAAATAGGTTTTTTTGGTTTTTTGGGTTTTGGGGTTTTTTGGACTGAGGGTTTAGTGTTCTTATTTGGATGAGGGTTTATGGATTTATTGTTATTATGATATATATTTTTTGGGGGCTAAGAGTTTATAATTATTTGACGTTGATGGTTTAGGGTATTTTTGGGATGAGGGTTCAGGGTTTTTTTTGGCAGGGGGTTATTTTTTTCATGTATAATATATTTTGGTTTTCTAATAGATGAGTTTTTTGGGTTTATTAGTTGTGGATTTACTTTTTTGGGTATGAGGTTTAAGGACTTTTTGGTTTTGTGGTTTTTGGGTTTTGGGGATGAGGGTTTATGGTTTCTTGTGGATGGGGTTTTATAGTTTATTATGAATGATAGTTTTTTAATTTATAGGGTTTAGTTTCTAGGGGTTTTTAGGGAAGTTGGCTTTTGGTATTTTTGCATATGAGTGTTTTGGGTTTTCTGAGGGATAGGCTATATGGTCTTTTAGGGCTAGGCAATTATGGTTTTTAAGGAAGAGGGTTTAATGTTTTATAGGGATGATGGTATTGGAATTTTTTTTGGAAAAAGATATAGGATTATTTAGGGATAATTATATAGGGTTTTCTAGGGTGGACTGCATAGGGTTATTTTTTGATGAGGGTTAATGGTTTATGTGGGCTGAGGGTTAACGGTTTTAGAGGCTTCAAGATGATTATTTTATGGGGATGATGGTTGATTGTTTTATGGGATAAGGGTTTCATGTTTTGGGGATAAGGGTTGAATTAAATTTGGGGAAAAGTGTTTAGGGTTTTTTTATAATGGTTAGGGATTTTTGGAATGTTCATTTTGGAATATATGGGTCTAAGGGTAGAGGGATTTTTGGGTAGAGTGTTTTTTTTTATTTTGTGCTGAGGGAATTGTGTTTTCTGGGAGTGAGGGTTTAGGGTTTTTTTGGGTTTTGTGTTTAGTATTATTAGGGAATGTGGGTTTAGGTTTTTTTGGGTATGAGATTATAATTGTTAATGATTGATGTTTTTTTATGGTTTAGGTTTGTTTTAATCTATTTATTGATGTTTATTTGGGGAAAAAGGTTTAGGGTTTCTAAGGCTGGGTTTCAGGGTATTGGGGGATGTGGGTATAGTGTTTTCTGTGGATGAGGGTAAGAGATTTTTTTGAGTGAGGTATCTAGGTTTCTTGGGTTTGAGGGTTGAGTTTTTTTTGGGATGATGGATGAGGATTTATTGGGCTTGAGGTTCTAGTGTTTTTTGGGGATGAAGTTTGAGGGTTTCTATGATTAGGGGATTGGTGTTTTTTTGGGTAGGGGTTGAGTGTTTTTCTATGGTTGAGGTTTGGTGGTTTTTTATGGTTGAGGGGTTATGGTATTTTTTAGATGAATTTGGAGTATTTTTTGGGATAGAGTGTTGAGGCTATTTGGGGATGATTGTTTAAGTGTTTTTGGGATAAGGGTTGTGGGTTTTTTGGGGGTTAGAGTTTTGTGTTTTTTGGGCCCACGGTTGAGCATTTTCTATGCTAAGTGATATGGGTTTTTTGGATGGTTGTGGGTTAAATGATTTTTTGGGATGAGGTTTTATTGTTTTTTAGGAATATATTTGAATGTTTTTTTGGATGTGGGTTGTTGTATTTTTGGGGATGAGGGTTTAGTGAAATTTTTTATCTGAGTGTTGAGGTTTTATTAAATATGAGGGTTTGGGGTTTTTTAATTGCTGATGGTTGAGGGTTTTTTATGATCATTTAGGGTTTATTGGGGAATAGAAATTAGGGATTTTAGGAATTATGGTTTAGTGTTTGTTGGGGGTATGGGATTAGGGTTTTTGCGGGATTAGTGATGAGGATTTTTAGGGATAAAGGGGTTTGGATTTTATGGGTAAGGGGGTTTAGTGTCTTTTGCGGATGTGGGATTTTATTTTTTGGGAATTTCGAGTGAGGTTTTTTGTTTAATTTTATCAGTGTATTTTGTGGCTGATTATATCGTGTTTTTTGGTCATAGGTTTTTGGGGTGTTTTGGGGAAGAGGGTATATGGATTATTGGGGGTGCTAGTTCAGGTATTGTTGTGGATGATGGTTGATTGTTATTCCAGGATGAAGAATTATGGTTTTTTGGGAAAAAATAAATGTATTTTTGGATGATTGTTATTGTTTTTTGGGGGGCTAAACATGGAGTATTTTTTGGGGTTTAGGGTTTATGGTATTTCAGGGATGATGATTGAGGGTTTTATATAGCTGATGGTTTATGATATTTTTGGAATTAGTGTTAAGGGGTTTTTTGGGGTTGATTATTTTAAATGTTTTGGGTCTAGGTGGTGAAATATTTTCAGGGCATAGGGTAGAAGGATTTTAAGGGAAGATGTTTGATGGTTTTTTTGGGTCAATGGTTGATGGTTTTTTGGGATAAAAATATAGGGTTTTGGTTCTTAAGTATTAGGGGTTTATAGGATGAGAGTTTACTATTATTATAGGATAATGTTTTATTGTTTTCTCAATGTGAGGGTTTATTGTTTCTTAGAGATGAGTGTGTATGAATTTTTGGGGTATGGGTTGGGGATTTCTTTGGGTGGAAAGATGAGTGATTTTTGAGGCTGAGTGTTAAGGGTAATTTGGGGACATGGATTGAGGTTTTTTTATTATAGAGGGACGGGTTTTTCCTTGGGTTGAGGTTTTATGGATTTTTTGTTGTTCATGGTTGTGGTGTTCTTGGGTTTTCGGTTTTTAGGTTTTCATGGGTTGAGTGATGAAGGTTTTATTGGGGTTTGTGTTAATGGATTTTTGGGATGTGGGTTGACACTTTTTTAGGAATGATGGTTCCATTTTTTTATGATGACGCTTGAGGATTTTTTTGGGATGAGGGTTGATGTTTTTATTGTGATGGCGGTTTATTATTTTGGTGTTAAGGATTGGGCCTTTTACTAGGGTTTATGATTTTTGGGGATGAGGATTCAGGGTATTTTACGGATGAGGGTTAATTTTTTTTGGGATAAAGGATGAGGTTCTTTTGAGGATGAAGATTTATGGTTTTGGGGGGATGATGTTAGATGTATTTGGGGGGTTGGGTATTTTGGGGAAAATGGTATAGGGTTTTATGGGGCTGAGGAATGAGGGTATATCACGACTCAGGTCAGATGGTATTTTCATAGGATGATGGTTGATGTTAATTAGGAGTTGTGGGATGAGAGATTTTTTTGTATAAGAGTTGATAATTTTTTATGGATATTGTTTTATAGTTATTTGGGGTAGAATGTTTAAAATATTTTTAGGCTATTGGTTTAGTGTTTTTTGTCGCTAAGGGTTCAGGATTTTTTGAGGCGGAGGGATTGTAGTTATTTTAAGTTTTGGGGGTTTTCATTTTTTGGGGATGATTATTTTGGGTATTTTGGGTATTAGGGTTGAGGTTTTTTTTCGGTGTTAGGGATGATGATTTTTTGGTGGTGGTGTTGAGAGTTTTTATGGGTAGCGGTTTAAGTGGATTTGAGGAAGAGGATTTATGGTTTTTTATATGATAGGGTTGAAATTATTATGGGGCCGAGTGTTGTGAGTATTTGGGGTTGTGGATTTTGGGTTTTTGGGGTTGTGGGTTGAGGGTTTTGTGGGGATGGGGGTATTGAGTTTTTTGGGGATGAGGATTTAGGGTTTATTAGGGCACAGGGATTAAGACTTTCAATGGTTGAGGGTTTTGTGTTTTCTAGGGATAAGGGTAGAGTGATTATGTGGTATGAGGGTTTATTGTGTTTTGGGATGGAGGTTTTAGGGTTATTTGAGGCATATGTTTTATGAGTTTTTTGGGCTTAGGGTTCAGGCTTATTTTCGGATGAGGGTATAATATTTTTGGTGTGGCCATAGGGTTTACGGTGTTTGGGGAATTGGGAATAGGGTATTTGGGGATAAGGGTTGAGGGTTTTTTTGGAATATAGGATATGGGATTATGGGTATAATGTTATAGGTTTCATTAGGGGTGAGCGTTTATGAATTTTTATGTATGAGAGTTTATATATTTTTATGGATAAGGGTGTATTGTTTTTCGTGGATGAGGGTTTAGATTTTTTTGGAGCTAAGGCTTTACGGTTTTTTGGGGATGAGGGTTGAGATTTTTTTTGGCTGAGTGCTATGGGTTTTTCAGATTGAGGGATGTGGTTTTTTAGGGATGATTTTTTATGTTTCTTGAGTACTAATGGTTGAAGATTTTTTGGGATGATGTTTTACGTTTTTTTTATGGTTGGGGTTTTTTTAATGTATAGGGTTGTGGGATTTTTGTGGGTGACTGTTGATGGTTTATGGGTTCTATTGTTTAAGAGTTCATTGGGAATGAGGTTTTATTGTTTTTTGGAATGGGGTTTCTAGGTTTTTTGGTGATGATGTTTAGGGTTTTTTGGGGGCTGATGGGTTTGGTTTTTTGGTAATAAGGATATAGGGTTATTGGGGATGAGATATTTGGTTAATATATATAAGGGTTTTGGTTTTTTGAAGGATGACAGTTCATGGTGTTTCTGGATAGGGGTTGAGGTTTTTTTGGGTTTAGAGGATAGGGTTTATTGTGGATGAGAGTTTGGTATAATTTTGGTGATGTGGATTCATGTTCTTTTGGCTCTTCATGAGTGTTTTTTGGACTAATGTTTGAATGTTTATTGGGGATATAGATTGATAAATTTTTTAGATGAGGTTTTAGGGTTTTTGGGGGAAGTGGATTGATGTTTTTTTGGGGATGAGTGTCGAGGGGTTTTTTTGGGATAAGGGATGACCATTTTTTGTGGATGAGGGGTGAGGGTTTTCTAGGGATGATATTTGTGGGTTTTTCCAGCTTAGTATAGAGAGTCTCCTGGGTATGATTTTTATGGGTTGTTAGGGTTCAGTGTATCGGTTTTTTCAAGGGATGATGGATTAGAATTTTGAGGGCTTATGGATGAGGGTTCATTAGGGATTATGATTGATTGTTTTATAGGGCTAAGGGTTTAGAGTTATTTGGAACTTTGGGATGACTGTTTTTTATTGTTGAGGATCAAAGGTATTTTGGGGCTGTGGGTTTAGGGTATCTTGTGGAATAGGTTTGAGTTTATTAAATGATGGTTTTGGTTTTTTTGGTATTGAGTTTTTATGGTTTTTAAGGGTATGTGTTGGGAGTTTTTTGGGGATATGGTTTGAGGGTTTTTTGGGGATGATGATCGGGGTTTTTAGAGATGGGGGTGTGAGTTTTCATGGATGAGAATTGAGGTTTTTTCGGCTCCTGGTTAATGGTTTATTGGTGGAGTGTTTCGAGTTTCTATTTGATAATACTTTAGGGTTTTTATAGCTGACTGTTTAGATATAATATGGGGAAAAGAGATTAGGGTTGTTTGGGCCTGAGGGTTTATGATTTTTTGATATTGAGGGTTTATAGTATTTTTGGGATGAGAGTTTTGGGTCATTTAGATATGAGGTTTCAGGGTTTCTTGTGGAATGTAATTGAGGGTTTTTTGGGCCAAGAGTTTAGGTTGTTTTGGAAGTGAGGTTTGTGGGTTTTTTGCAATGTGGTTTATAGTTATTTTGGGCTACGAGTTGAGTGTTTTTTGCTGTTATGGGTTATTGGTTTTTTGGGTCAAGTGTGTAGGGTTTTTAGGAATGGGGGTTTTGGTGTTTGTGGGAATGAGGGTTGGGGTGGTTTTGGGATAAGGTATGTGGTTTTTATGGGTATGTGGGTTTAGGATTTTATAGGGGTAAGTGTTAGGTTTTCTTGTGGCTAAGGGTTTCGTGTTTTTTGGGGATAGGGTTGAGGGTTTTTTCGGACATAGATTCTTGGTTTTTTATGGTATATAGTTTTGGGTTTTATGGGCTGAGGGATTACTATTTTACAGCTGAGGGGTGGGTTATTTTTTTAATTATGTATCTAAGTGTTTGGGGCTTATGGTTGAGAGTTTTTTGGATTGTGGGTTGATGGTTTATTTAGGTGGAGGGTTGAATTTTTTTTGGAGATAAGGGTTGTGAGATTTATATTTGATGGAGTTTGAGTGGTTTTTTTGAATGAGGGTTGATGATTTTTTTAGGATGAGGCTAGGGGTTTTTTCGTGACTAAGGGATGATGGATATTGGTGTGGGGTAGAGGTTTTTTTGGCGATAGGGATTGAAAAATATTTTGGTTGAGTCATTATGGGTTTTTTTGGTCCTAAGGATTGTTATTCTATTGGTTATGAGGTTTTATGGATTTTTTTGGGCATGTATTTGAGGTTTTTATGGGGATGAGGGTTAAGGGTTTTTTATGGTTTAGGTTTTAGGGTTTTTTGGGGTTAGGTCTGAGTATTTTTGGTGCTAAGTGTTTTTGGTTTTTTGGGATCATGGTTAAGAGTTTTACTGAGATGATGGTTTTTATTGTTCTAGTGATGAGGGTTTAGGGTCCAATAAGGATGATGTTATATGGTTTTTTGGTATGATTATTGAGGGGTTTTTTGTGATTAAGTGTTAACATTTTTTGGGGATAACAATTAAGGATTTCATGGGGCTGAGTGCTTCAGGTTTATTGGGGCTAAGGGTTCAGGGTTTTTTTAGGGAGGAGGGTTTAAGGTTTTCAAGGGTTGGTTTTTTAGTGTCTTCCTTGGGATTAGGGTTAAGGTTATTTCAGGTTAAGTTTGTTATCTCTTCTTGTTTTGATGGTATATTATTTTTTAGAATTATTTGTTTAGGGGCTTTGGTGGATGGGGTTTTAGGGTTTTTTGGGCGTAAGGTTTGAGTGTTTTTTGGAGTGGGGGTTGAGGGTATTCTGAAGATGGTGGTTTAGGGTTTCTTTGGGACGGTGGTTCATATTATTTTAAAGATGAGTGTTTAACTTTCTTTTGGTGTTGTAGGTTTATGATGTTTTTTCTAAGGGATGAGGGTTTTTATGTATAAGTGTTATTTTTATTTTGAGTTTTGAGGTTTTATGTTTTTTTAGGGATTGTGGGGTGAAGGTTTTTTGGAGATGTCTGTTTACTAATTCTAGGACATAGGGTTTGAGATTTATTGGTGCTATATGTATATAGTTTTTTGGGTAGTTTGATAGTTTTTGGTTCTATTTTTTGAGGCATTTTTTAGGTGGAGGGTCAGGTTTTTTGGGGGGATAGGTGTTGAGTTTTTTTGGGTCAGTGGGTTGAGGTTTTTCCACGGATGATTGTTTATGGTGTTTTTGGCTGGGGATTTATGATTTATTGGGTTTGAGGATTTAGGGGTTTTTTGGTGATGTGTTTTTAGGTTTTTTTGGATTAGGGTTATGGATTTTAGGGTTTAGGGTTTTGTTTTTTTTTGGGATGAGTGATTATGATTTCATTGGATTTAGAGTTTAAGGATCTTGTTGGTTGAGGGTTGATAGTTTTTTGGGATGAGGGTTGGTGGTTTTGAGATCTTAGGTTTGTGATATATTTTTCAATCATGTATGGTGGTTTTTTACGGATCACAATTTAGGATTTCTTATTGCTAAGGGTTGCTGGTTTTTTGGGGATAAGGGTTGGGAGTCTTTTGGGGTTTAGGGATGATATATTTCTTGATATTTGGGTATTGGGATTTTTGTGGATGAGGTTTGATGGTTTTTGTTGGTGAGGGTTATGTTGGCTGAGGGTCTTGAGTTATTTGGTATAGTGGTTGAGTGTATATGGGGGATGAGGGTTGAGGGTTCTTTTGGGATAGGGGTTGAGGGTTTTTTGGGTTTCAGGATTGATGGCTTTGATGGACAAGTTTTTCAAGAGTAGTTGGGGTTGATGGTTTAGGCTTTTTAGGGGATTATTTTTGAGAGTTTATTGGTGATGAGTGTAGATATTTTCAGAGGACAGAGGTTGAGGGTTTTTTTAGATGGCAGTTTATGGATTTTTTGGGCTTATGGATTTTTTATGAGTGTTTTGGATTTTTGATAGAAAAATGATTATAGTTTTTAGGGGTGTGGGTGGTTAGTAATTTGGGGTTGAGTTGTGTGGGTATTTTGGAAAAGGTTTTAGGGTTATTTAAGGCTAACGGTTGAGGGTTTTACTAGGGTATGTGGATCTATATGTTTTTAGGGAAGAGGGTTTAGATATTTCTAGGGATAAGGTTGAGTGTTTATCAGGTTTAGGGTTGAGGTTTTTTTTGGATTTGTGTTTGTGGATATTTTGTATTGAGAGTCAAAAGTTTTTAGTGGTGACGGTT
This sequence comes from Viscum album, assembly GCA_963277665.1. Lineage (NCBI taxonomy): Eukaryota > Viridiplantae > Streptophyta > Magnoliopsida > Santalales > Viscaceae > Viscum > Viscum album. The sequence goes on from OY728137.1 coordinate 585,237,901, forward strand.
TAAGGTATTTTGGGGATGAGGTTTGAGGATTTTTAGTGTTGGGGATTTATGGTTTTTTGTGAATGATGGTTGTGATTTTTATAGTCCAGTGTTCTTAGGGATTTTTTTAGAGATGTGTATTGAGGGTTTTTAGGGGATAAAGGGTTGAGGGTTTTTTGGGGAGAGTATTGATGATGTTATGGGGATGAGATTTTTATGGGGATGTGTGTAATGTGTTGTTGGAGGCATAGGGTTTATCGGTTTTTTGGGTGTGAGGGATTAGGTTTATTGGGGTTAAGGGTTTTTGTTTTCATGTAACTAAGGAGTTGATGGTTTTTTTGAGGTATAGGGGTGAATGTTTTTTGTGGGGTCATGGTGAGGGTTTCTTGGGGTTGAGGGTTGAGGTTTATAGGGGATTATGGTTTTTTGCTTTTTGAGGGATGTGAGTCGAGGTTTTTCTGGGGATGAGGTTTGAGCCATTTTAGGGGTGATGGTTGATGGTTTTTTGGGGTTGAGTGTTTAGTGTTTTTTATGTTCTAGATGGTTTTTTTTGTAGTTCTGATGGTTGAGGGTTTTTAGGGCTGTGGTTTGTCAGTTTTTTGGGTCTTCGTTGAGGGATTTTAGGGGTTGAGTATTTATAGTTTTTTGGGTACGTGGGATTTGGGTTTTGTTTTTGGTATGATGATTTAGGGATTTTATTATCTAAGAATTTTTGATTTGTTAGGATAGGGGGTTGAGGATTTTCTAGGCTGAGGATTTAAGGGTTTTAAGGGTTGAATTTCATGGTATTTATGGTGTTGAGGTTTGAGAATTTTTTTGGGCTTACGGTTTTCAGGCTATTTGGGGTGGAGGGTTGAGGGGTTTTGGGACTATTGTATGTGGGTTGTTTGGGTACATGGAACAATGTTGTTTGGGGGTGTGGGTTTTGGTTTTTTGGGGGATGATCGATTAGGATACTTTTGGGTATCAAGGTTCAAGGGTTTTTTATAGTTCAGGGTTTATGGTTTTTTGTGGATGAATCATTAAGAGTTTCTTGGGGTTGAGGGTTTATTTTTTTCGTGGGGATAAGGGTTAACGGTTTTTTGGGAATGTGGGTTGATAGTTTTTTAGGGATGAGGGTTTATTCTTTTTTCTGTTTTGGGATGAGGGTTTTTTTGCCTTATTTTTTAGGGATTTTTGATTCTAAGGTTATGTTTTTTGGGGGCTGATGGTTGATGTTTTTTGGGGTTCAGGGATGGTATATTATAAGGGTAGGGGGTTTGGGGGTTTTTTGGCTGATTTTTTAGCATTTTGGGATTCAGGTTGAGGGATCTTTCTGCTATTGGTATAGTATTTTATTTTGGATGAGGGTAATTTGTTTTTTAGCGATGAGGTTTTTGGGGTTTTTTGTAGTTGAGGGATTATGTTTTTTGGGGTTTAGGGTTAATAGATTTTGGGGATGATGGTAGAGATTGTATTGGGGAAAAGGGGTTTGGGGTTTTTTGGGTTGTGGGTTGAATGTTTTTTTGTGATTGTGTTCGCCGATATTTTGGGGATGAGGTTTGAGGTTTTTTAGGGGTGAAATATTATTGTATTCTGGGGATTAGTTATGAAGGTTTTTTGGGATGCGGGTTGAGGGTTTTGAGGGATGAGGGTTGAGGATTTTTTTGGGACTGAGGGTGTGGGTTTATATGGACTCAATGTTGAGGGCTTTTAAGAAGTGGTATTTGGTATTTTAAAAAAATGGGGTTGAGGGTTTTGGGGGATCATGTTTTTCGGTTTTTTTGGGGTATGGGATGATGGATCAGGGGTTTATTGGATAAGGGTTGAGGGTTTTTTATGGATGAGTATTGACAGATTTTTTTGGATGAGGGTTGAGGGTTTAGTTAGTGACAATGTTTTAGGGTTTATTGTGGATGAGGTTAGAGGGGTTTTTGGGCTGGGAGTTTTGGGTTTTGGGGGATGAGGGTTGAGGGTTGTTTGGGATAAGGATTGAGCGTTTTTTTTGAGTATGAGGGTTTATGATTTTTAGGGGATAAGTGGTTAGCGTTTTTCGTGGTTGAGGGTCAATATTTTTTGGTGCAGAGGGTTTTGGGTTATTTCAGGCTAAGGGTGGGTGGTTCTGTGGGGTTGAAGGATGAGGATTTTTGGGATACGGTTTTAAGATATTTTTATGAAGAAGGATGTGGTTTTTTTTATTTAGTGTAGAGGGATTTTTTTGGATGAGAGTTAAGGTTTTATTTTGTCTTAGGGAATATAATTTTTTGTGGTTGATTGTTGGGAGTATATTTGGGTTAATGGTTTAGGGTTTTTTGGCTGATGGATTATATCTTTTTTAGGCTGAGGGTTTTTGGATTTTTGGGGTGGGGGGTCTATGTAATATTTGTGGATGAGGGATTACCATAATTTAGGTAATATGGATTAGGGTTTTGGGGGTAATGTTTGTGGGTTTTTTATTAGTGTGTGTAGGGGTTTTTTAGGGTCGAGGGTTGAGATTTTTTTGGGGCTGAGGATTGATTATTTTTTGGGGCTATAGTCTGAGGGGTTTTGGGGTTGAGGGTTGAGGGTTTATTTGGGGAGGAGGGTTGAGGGTTTTTTTTCATAAGGATTAAGGATTTTTGGGGATAAAGGATAATAGTTTTTTGGGTTAGTAGGTTGAGAATATTTTAGTGAAACAATTTTAGTGTTTGGGGGTATAAGGATTAAGGGGTTTTCAGTGATGTGTGTTTATAGTTTTCTGGAGATGAGTGTTTAGGGTTTTGTAGTGATGAGGGTTGATTGGATTTTGGGGATGAGGGTTTAGAGTATTTTAGAGCTGAGGGTTTAAGTAGTTTTGAGGCTGAGGTTTTTTGTTTTTTTGGGGGCTGAGGGTTGATGGTTTTTTTGGGGTTGATGGTTTAGTTTTTTGGGGTTTTAAGGTTTTAGTGTTTTTTTATGGATGCAGTTTTTGGGTTTTGGCGATTATGGGTGAGGGATTAGGTTTTGTGTGGGATATGGGGTGAGGAATTTTTGGGGATAAGCGTTGAGGGTTTTGGGGGGTATGGTTTTTGGGTTTTTAAATTATAAGGCATTATATGTTTTTGGGATGTGGTATTATGGATTTTTGGGGTAGAGATTTGAGGGTTTTTATTTTGGGTGTTTATGGTTTTTTATAATAATAGATGATGGGTATTTAGGGCTATATCTTATGTGTTTTTAGGGATGCCAGTTTAGGGGTTTTTATGGAAAATGGTTTATGATATTTTAGGTATGATGGTTGAGAATCATTTGGGACTAAGGATTTACGATTTTTAGGGTCGATGGTTTTTTAAAGTAAAGGTTTGTGGTTTTTTTGGGGATGAGTTTTTAGGTTTTATTGGGGATGTGATTGAAACCATCATCCCCATAAAACCATATAACTTCATCCCAATAAAACCTCGTATCCTCATACCAAGAAAACAAAAAACCCTAAGCTCAAAAAACCCCTAAACCCTTATCCCCAAAAAACCCTGAAACATCATCCCTATAAAACCAATATCCTCATCCCAATTAGAAAATAAACCATCAACCCTAGAATTACTTATACATTATTCCCTAGAAAACCCATACTCTCATCCCTAGAAAACACTAATCCCACAACCCCAGAAAACCCTAAACCTTAAGCCCTAGAAATTCGAGAACCATCTTCCAAAAAAAATATAAACCCACAACCCTAGAAAACCGTATAATATATCTTATATAAATATATAAACCCTCATCCTTGGAAAATGTTAAATCCTCAACTGTAGAAAATCCTAAATCCTCAGACCTAGAAAAATAAAAGTCCTTAAAAACCCAATACCCACATCCCCGGAATAACATATATCCCCATCCTTATAAAATCCTACAACTCTCCCCCCCAATACCCAAAACCATAATTCCAATAATAACCTAAAATATCAACAACAGAAAATCATAAATCATCTTTCCCAAAAAAAACCAAACAAACAACCTTAGAAAACTCCATATCTTCAACACTAGAACTACCGAAACCCTCAGCCCCCGAATACCCTAAACCCTGAAACATGAAAACCCCAAACCCTAATCCATAGAAAACCCAAATACCAGATCCCTAGAAATCTAAAAATTATCATCCCCCTAATACATTAAATACCAGTTAACAAAAAACACTTAAACACCTAACTCATAAAACCCAAAATCATTTGTAATAAAAAACCATATGAATCTATCCCTAGAAAAACCTATAAATTCATCCCCATAAAACCTTGAACCTTCATCCCAAAAAAACATAAAACCTTGTAGTATAAAACCCTAAAAAAATTCCCTCGAAAAACATACTCCCGAAGACATATAAAACCCTAAACTCCTAGCCACCCTAAACCCCTAAACCCTCTACTGTAAATAATACTAAGTCATTGTCTCTATAAAATCGTAAACCCTAAGCCTTAAAAAACCCTTAATCATTATCACTAGATAACCTTAAACCATATTTCCAAAACACCCCTAAAACTACATAAATAGAAACCCCATGGACCTCCTCAAGATAACAAACTAATCCCACATCCAAAAATCCCCTAAACCCTTATCCTTAGAAAACCAAAATCCCCCAGCCACATAAAACCATGTTCCTTTATCCATTGAAAATACCAGAGCCTTATCCTCAGAAAACCCCAAAATGCCATCCCCTAAAAACTATAATCCCTCAAACCTAGAAATCAAAAAACTGTTATCCAAATAAAAATAGAAAACCCACATCCCAATAAATCCCTAAACCCTCATACCCAAAAAATCATAAACCCATAGCTCCAAAAAATAATTAAAACTCAATACTAGAAAATCCAAAACCCTTATACCTGAAAAACCATAAACCCTCATCCATAGAAAAATCTAAAACATTAGAATTAGAAAACCCTAAACCCTTGTCCCAACAAAATAATGAACCCCCATTATCTAAAAATATCTAGACACTTATCCCAAGATGTCTCTGACATCATTTCCTATAAAAATGAAAAACCTAAACTATGGAAAACCAAAAACCCTCATCCCCTAATATTTACAATGCATTATCCCAAGAAATACCAAAACCAATATCCCTAGAAATCCCTTAACAATCATCTCTAGAAAACAATATACCATCATTCCATGAAAATTATAAACCCCTAGCCTGAGAAAACAATAAAACCTAAACACCTAAAAAACCTAAACACTTAACCCCTAATATCTCTAAATCTAAATCCCCAAAATACCGAAACCATCATCCCTAGAAAAAACTAAACCCATATACCTAGAAAACCATAAACCTTCATCCCCAAACAAAACTAAAACCTCAGCCATAGAAAACCCTTACACCTCTGATCCAAAAAACATAAACCCTAAGCCTCAGAAAACCTTAAACCCTCAGTTCCAAAAATACCCAAAACACTCATACATAGATAATTATAACCCCTCATTTCCAAAAAAACTGAATACCATTATCCCCAAAAAATATAAACCCTTAGCCCTAGAAAATGGAAACCCACAATTCCTGAAAACAAAATCCCTCTGCCCAAGAAAATGAAAAAACCCTCAACCATAGAAAACTGTAAAACCTCATTCATAGAAAAACATAATAATTTATCCCTAGAAAACCCCAAACCAAAATCCCCAAAAACCCAAAAACCCTCATCCCAAAAAACATTAAACCCTCATCCCTAGAAACACTAAACTCACAGGAAGAGAAAAAATCTAAACCCTCAACTCTAAGAAACGATAAACCATCTTCCCTAGAAAACACCAGAACCCTTTATACCCTCATAAACCTAAACACTCATCCCCATAAAATCCTACAACCTCATTCCTAGAAACCAGTAAACCCTCATCCCTAGAAATCCTTAAACCCACAAGTCCAGAAAATATTAAACCCTCATCCCTAAAAAACCCTAAACCCTCATGCTCAGAAAACCCTAAACCCTCAACCCTAGAAAAACCAAAACCCTTATCCACAAAATACCCTAAACCCTCTATACTATATATCAATAAACACTTATCCCTTATCGCTGAAAAAAAAATCTCATCCCCGGAAAACCCTAAACCCTCATACCTAGAAAACCAAAAATCCAAATCTCTAAAAAACCATAAATTACCATCCTCAAAACCCCCTAAAACCTTACCCCCACAAAACCAAAAAAATTCACCCCCAAGAAACCATAAACACATATCTCCATAAAAACCTAAACCCTCATCCTCAAAAATCCCAAAACCCTCTACCCTATAAAACCTAAACCCTCGGCCCTAAGAGTCCATATACCATGAACCCCTAAAAAACATAAATCATCATCCCCAAAAAATCCCTAAATCCTTAGCACTAGAAAAAAAAATAAACTCTCATCATCAGAATACCTTTAACCCTCAGCCCCAGAAATCCCAAAACCCTTATCCATAGAAAAAATCCAAACCCCCATCCCTATAAAACCCAACACACTTATCCAAAAAAAACATAAACTCTCAGCCATGAAAAACCATATATACTCGTCCCAATTTCCATAATACCTCGTTATAAAAACATATTAAACTCTCATAAACAAAGAAACCCTAAAACATCATGAAAAAAATATAATAAGCCCCTATTCCCCAAATAATCCAAAACAATCCGGCCAAAAAACCCTAAATCATCATCCCCCCAAAAAATCCTAAAACATTATTCCCAAAAAACACTAAACATTTGGATCTAAAAAAACTTAGAACCATATCCCCAATAAATTGTACACCCTCATCCAATGAAAATACAACCAAAGCACATCCCCTAAAAAACCAATAATATTAATCCGAAAAAATCCCTAAACTATCACCTCTAAAAAACAATAAACCCTAAACCCTAGAATCCCAGAACCATTAACACCATAAAACCACAAATCACTCAACACCAAAAAACCCTAAACCCTCCCATACAAAAAAAAACCCTCAATCCTTATCCCCCAAATAACCCTAAACATTCAACCCAAAACACATAAACCCTTATCCCCAAAAAACCCTTATCCCTTAGCCCAACAAAGTAGAAAATAATATCCCTAAAAACCTTAAACTCACAGCCCCCCAAACCATAAACCCTTAGCCTAAAAAATCAGTAAAACCTCACCTATAGAAATCCCTCAACCCTCACTCCCAAAAAATCCAAAATAATATTCCACAAATAACCCTAAACATTAATCCCCAAAAAACCTTAAAACCTTATCCAATAAAATACATAAACCTAAAAAACAAAAAATACCTACTCCCCAACCCCAAATACCATAAAAACTTATCCCCCCAAAACCATTAATCCTCATCCCCATAAAATCCTTAACCATTATCCCCAAAAAAATTATAAACCATAGCCCTAAAAAAATAGAAACCCTTAGCCCCCCAAAAACTCTACCCACACCCCTAAAAACCCAAAAACCCTAGACCACAAACTACCAAAACCATCATACTTAAAAATCATTACCCTCATCCACAATAAACAAAAAAATATATATCAACAAAAAACTGTAAACCTTGTGCCCAAAAAATCATAGGCAAACATTCCCGAAAACCCTATACCCTTAGCCCAAGAAACTAAAACCTCCTTTCCAAAACTCCCAATGTTTTCATCCCAAAAACCTTAATCCCTCATCCACGAAAACACAAATAACTCATACCTAGAAAATTCTAATCCACATTCCCTAAAAAACCCAAAGAAAAATCCTCCTTAAAAAACCCTATCCCCTCCACCATAAAAAATCCTCAACCCTCAACCCCTAAAAACCAAAAACCCATATAACTAATAAAATTGAACCCCTATGCCACAGAACCCCCAAGGATTAATCCTTTAAATATCATGAACCTTTATCCCCAAAAAACATATACCCTCATCTTCTAAAAACCCTAAACATTTATCTCTAAAAAAGCCTATTCCTCATCACCATGTCTTTCTAATCCCTCTTTCCCAAAAAAACCTAAACCCCTAGAACCAAAAAAATCTAAACCCTTAGGCCCATGAAATAACATAACCCTTAACCAAAAAAACTCTAAACCCTCATCCTCAAAAAACCATAAACTCTTAGTACTAAATAACATGACACCCTCATCCCCACAAAACCTAAACCCTAGACCCCAAATAACCCTAAACCCTGACCCCAAAAAACAATAAACACTCAACCCCAAAATAGCCTAAACCCTCCACCCTAATAATACAAAAACCCACATCCTCAAAATGAACTAAACCCTAAAAAAAATCTTATACACTCATCCCCAATAAACCCCAAACCGTCATCCTATAATAACACTAAACTGGTAACACTAAATATCCAAAAACACTCATCAACCAAAAACCATAAACCCTCACCATTAAAAAACAATAAACCCTATGAACCAAAAACCTATACCCTCATCCCCAAAAAACCTAATCCATTATCCAAAAAAAATCCAAAAACAAGAGTCCCAAAAAATATTAACACCTCAGCCATAAAAAATATAAGGCCCTCAATCCCAAAAAATCCTTAAACCTTTATACATAAAAACTAAAAACTCTCTTCCAAAAAAACCCCAAAACCTCATCCCCAAAAAACCCAAAACCCTACCCCCAAGAAACCCTAAACCATTAAAATAAAAAAACACAAGCCATCATCTACAAAAAACCATAAAACCTCAGCCCCAAATAACCCTATACACTTACCCATAAAAATACTAAACATTTAGCCTAGAAAAACCAAAAACCCTTTGTCCCCAAATACACAAAACCCTCATCCCCCAAAAACACCCAAAAAAACTCATCTCCAAATAATCCCTGAACCATAAACCCCAAAAAATCATTACCCCTTATCACAAAAAAACCATAAACCCTCATCCCCAAAAAACCCTAAACGAAGAACCGTAAAAAACCCTAAACCCTAAACCCTAAAAAACACAAATCCATCAGCCCCAAAAACCTAAAAAACCCTCAGCTACAAAAATAATACAACCTCAACCAAGAAAAACTTGAAACCCATTTCCCCAAAAAACCCTAAACCATCATCCTCAATATCCTTAAACCCTCATCCCCCAAAAACACTTATCACGGATCCCCAATAACATAAAAACCCCATCTCCAAAAGCACTAAATATTAATCCTAAAAAAACATAAAAAATTATCCATAAAAAACATAAATCCTTATCCCCAAAAAACCATCCAACGTCATCGTAAAAAAACCACAATCCTTATACCCTAAAAACATAAACCTTCAGCACCAAAAAACCCATAATCACAAATACCCAAAATAACCCTCAACTCACATTCAAAAAAAAAGTACAACCCATAGCCGCAAAATACCCCTATATCATCATCCCTAAAAAATACAATATCTTCCTCAGAAACACAATAAAACCTCTTCCCCAAAATACGATAATCCCTATGCCCCCAAAAACCAAAAACCCTTAACTGGAAAAAACCCTTCATCCCCAAAAATTCTGAAACGCTCATCCCCAAAAATACTACAATCCCTCATCCCCAAAAAACCCCAAACACATAGCCCCGAAAGACACTAATCCCTTAATCTAAAAAACCTTAATCCTTTATCCTAATTAAAATCCATCAACCCCCAAGAACTTAAACTCTTTGCCAAAAAATACCCAAAACACTATTCCCCAAAAAACCCAAAAACATCATCCCAAAAAATTACTAAATCTTCATCCCAAATAATCAATAAACCCTCAACCCCAAAATATGAAAAACCCATATACACTACAAACCCTATTCCCTAAAAAACCCTAAAAATTCATCTTCTAAACTATCAACCAAAACAAACCCAAAACCACGAGACCCAAAAAAAATCAAACACTTAAACCCCAAATCATTGACCCTCTTACCTATAAAATTTTAGACTATAATCCAAAAAAACCTATATCCTCTACTGTAAAAATACCTAAATTAATATCCCCAATGAAACCAAAACCATAATCCTGAAAAATCCCTTAACCATGAGCCCCCAAAAACCCTAATCCCTTAGCCCCAAAAAACCAAAACCCTATGCCCTAAAAACAGAAACCATCAACCCAAAAAAAACCATTTTCCCTCTTCACAAAAAAACCCTAAACCCTCGCCCCAGAGAACCCAAATCCCTAATAACCAAAAAAACCAAAAAAATAATCCCCAGAAAACCCTAAACCCTTAGCATTAATAAACAATAAACCCTCAGCCCCAAATATAACTAATCCCACATCCATAAAAGACCATAAACCCTCATTCCACAAAAATACCTAGACACTAAACCTTGAATATTTCTAAAACCTCAATCCCAAAAAATTATAAACCCTCATCCCCCAAAAATCCAAAACCATCTACCCTATGAAACTCTAAACCCTCATCCCCCCAAAACCCAAAACCATTTACCCCAAAAAACCCTAAACCCACATAACCATAAAACTATAAAACCTCCACCCTAGAAAAACCTAAACCCTCTGCACCAAAAATAAATACCATCATCCCCATAAAACAAAAAACTCTTTTCCGAAAAATAATGTAAATCCTCTATCTCAAAAAAATAAAAAACCTCATCCCCAAAAAAGCATAAACCCCTAATCTCTATAAAACTAAAAACCGTTAGTGCCAAAAAAAACCTATTCCCAAAAACCCAAAAAAACTCAAAAAACCATGATCCCTCAGTCCCCAAAACACAATTCCCTCATCCCTAAAAAACAATAAATCCTCATCCAAAAAATCACTAAACCCATAACACCATCATACCATAAACATAAATCCACAAAAAACCAAAAAAATAAGGCCCCAAAACCATTAACCCTCTAGCCACAAAAAAACCAAAAACCCCATTTTGAAAAAACCCTAAACCCTCATCCCCAAAAACCATACACCCTATACCCTAATAAAACCTAAACCCCCATCCCCAAAAAACCAAAATCCCTTCAAACTAGAAAACCTGAAAAACTCATCCCCAATAATAAATAAACTCTAAAGAAAAAAACTTGAGAAATTCTACCCAAAAAATCCATAAATCACCTACCATAAAATACCATAAAAACTCAAAAATAACCCATAAACCCTCATACCAAAAAAATAATAAACCCCCAATAAATAAAACAAAATCACTCACCCAAAAAAAGAAAACAATCGTCCTAAAGAAACCCTAAACCTTCAACTCAAATAAAACATAAGCCCCAACAACCAAAAACCTTAAGCCCTCAACCCAAAAAATCCCTAATCCATCATCACTAAGAAAAATACAACACTAATCCATAGAAAAGCATAAACTGTCAACCCCAAAAGCATAAACCTCATCCTCCCAAATAGTAAAGCCTCATCTCTTAAAAACCCTAAACCTCAGTCACAAAATAAACTAAACCCATAGCCCTAAAAATTACTGAACATTAACCCTAAAAATCCCTGTAACCATAGCCCAAAAAACAACAATATACAATAATCTCCAAAAAACATTGTACCCTTAGCCCAAAATACCAAAAACAATCGTCCCTAAAAAACCTAAAACCTCATACGCAAAAAACCTTAAAACCCTACCCTAAAAAGCCCCAAAACCTTACCCAAAAAAAACATAAACCATCTTCCATAAAGAGCACTCTAATTTTTAAACCCTAAACACCCATCCACAAAAATCCCAAAACCCTCATCCCCCCAAAACCCTAATCACTATTCCCCCAAAAACTTAAACACTTTGGCCTAAAAAAAATCCAAACTATCATCACTAAAAAACACTAAACCCGAAGTTTCTAAAAACCCTAATCCCTCACCACTAAAAATCCCTAAAACCTCATCCCCAAAAAAACCCCAAAATCTCATCCAATAAAATCCCTAAACCATCATCCCCCATAAACAATGAATCCTCAGCTCTAAATAACCCTATACAATCATCCCCAAAAAACCATATACCCTCAGCCCCAAAAATTCCTATACCCCCATCCCCAAAACCCTAAACACCGAGCCCAAAAAAACACTAAACCCTCATCACCGAACACCCTAATCCCTCACCCCCCCCCCCAAACACTAGACCCTATAAAGCCTTCAACTGTCAGACCAAAAAAACTAATCATTAATCCCCCAATACCCCTCAAACATCCACCAAAAAAAACTGGAAGAACTATTCATCAAACCACTTAAAACCTCAAACCCCAAAACAACTAGACCCTCAATCACAAAAACCATAAACCATAATCCATAAAAACTCCTATATCTTTAGCCACCAAAAACACCAAAAACCCCCTTTAAAAACCCAAACTCTTATCCCAAAAAAACTGTAAACCCTCATCCCCAAACTCCCCAAAACCTCCATCCCCAAACAACCCTAAACCATCATCCCCAAAATACTCATAACACTAATTACCAAAAACAAAATTTATTAAACCCTAAAGTCAAACACCTAAACCCTAATTTTGAAACCCCAAAAAAAACAAAACACCAAAAATCTAACACCATAGATCCTGGAATAGAAAAATCCTCAGCTCAAAAATTCACTAAATCCTCTGCAACAAAAAACCCCTAAACGCATGGACCTCAAAAAATCTATATCCTTAGTCTCCAAAACCCTTAATCCTTCAGCACAAAAAAAACCCAAAACTGTGGGTCCAAAGAAGGTGAGTCCCTCACCCTAAATAAACAAAAACCACCATCCCAAAAAAATCATAAACCCAAAGTCCTGAAAAAAACAAAAACCCTCTTCCACAAAACACCTTAAGCCTCATACCAAAAAAACAAACACCACTATCCCCAAAAATCCCATAAACCATATCCCAAAATTCTTAATCCCCATTCCCCAAAAACCCTAAACCATCACAACCAAAAAACCCTACCTCCTACTCCCATTGAAAACCTAAACCATAATCCTCATGGAACAAAAAACACTTAGTGCCAGAAAACACTAAACTGTTATTCACAAAAAAAAACCTAAAACACCAACAAATCAACCCCAACAAAACCCTAAAACCTCAGACCCAAAAAACCAAAACCTTCATCCTAAAAAACTAAAAATATCAGTGGAAAAAAAATTCCTAAACCCATATCTCTAGAACCCACCAAACTATCGGACTCAAAAAACCCCAAACCCCAGCCCAAAAAAACATTAAAACCTCATCCCAAAAAACCATAAATGTCCAGAACCAAAAAACCCTAATAAGATTAACCCAAAAAAACCTAAAACCACATCCCCAAAATTCCGAAAACCATATAATAGAAAAAAATACTAAACCCTTAGTCACATGAAACCCAAACAACTCAACATCAAATAATTTTTAAACCACATCTCCAAAAAACCCTAAACCCTCATCATAAAAAATTATAAACCCTCCGGCCAAAAATTCTAAACACCCAGCCACAAAAAATCCTAATCACTAAGCCCTAATAAACCTAAACCCTCAGTTCTAGAAAACCCTAAACCCTCTTTATCAAAAAACCATATATCCTCAGCCCTAATTAACCAAAATCCCTCAGTCCCAAGACACCCTAAACTGTTAACCCCCCAAAACCCTAAACCATCATCCAATAAATCATAAATCACGAACCCCAAAAAACCCATAGTCAATAATCCTCAAACAACCAATAACCCTTAGACCACAAAACACCCAAAGCAACAAAAAATGATATTCCCTTATCCACAGATACCCTAAACCCTCAACCCCAAGAAACCCTGAAGCATTATCCCAAAAAAATTAAACCCTATACCCCAAAAAACATGAAACACTAATTCCCAAATCCCAAAACCCTCAACCCACAAAAACCATAAATCCCCACCGCCAAAAATTCCTAAACCCTCAACACAAAGAATCCCAAAACCCTAAGAGAAAAAAACCAGTATTCCTTTGCCACAAAAAAACCTAAACGATTATCCCTAAAAACCATATTCAAAAACCAATAAAAATCATAAAACATCATCCCCAAAAAAATCTTAAAAATTTTTCCCGAAAACCCATTACCATCTTTCCTAAATAAACAAACACACTTATACCCAAAAAATCCAAAAATCATTTCCCCAAAACCCTAAACACTCAGTGCCCAAAAAAATACCCCTAACCCAAAAAATCTAAACTCGTATCACCAATAATACCTAAACACTATAACCTAGAAACCCATAAACCCTCATCCCCAAGAACCGATAAACCCTCAACCCAAAAAAACCCTTACCCCTCGGGCCCAAAATCCCTAACTCTTCTCAATAAATAATGCTAAACCCTAAACGCCCAAAAAATAGTAACACTCATCCCAAAAAAACCATGAACCCTTATCCCCAAAGAAACCTAAACCGACAACCCCAAAAAACCATAATCCGTCAACACTAAAAAACCTTCAAAACTCAACATAGAAATTCCTAAACTCTCATCTCCAAAACATACTCTAAACACCCAACATAGAAAAACCCTAAACCATGAACCCCAAAAAACCTAAAAACCACATCCTAATAAATTACAAAACACTCATCCCAATAGTACCCTAAAATATCATCCACAAAAAACCATAAAACATCTTCCTTGAAAAACCCTAAAAATTCTGCAAACAAAATCCCAAATCCCCTATACCCTAAAAACACTAACCCCGTCACTAAGAAACTCTAAAACACATCCTAAAAGGATGTATACCCTCATCCAACACAACCCTAAAACCCTATCCCAATAAACCATACACCATCCTACCAAAAAAACCTCTAATAACTATAACCCAAAGAATCATAAACCCTATTCCCTAAAAAACAACAAACCCTCATCACCAAAGAAACCCTCTACCCTCATCCACTAAAAATACTAAACCCTCTTCAGCAAGAAAACATATACCCTCATCCCTAATAAACCATAATCCCTCATCCCCAAAAAACACTAAACCCTTAGCCCAAGAAACCCCTAAACAGTCAGACCCAAAAAAAACTATTCCACAACCCCAAACCCCCTAAAATCCCATCCCCCAAAAACTCTAAACTCTGATCCCGTAAAAACATTCTACCATAATCTATAAAAAACAATAAAACCACATCCCATATAAACCCTAAGTCCTCATCAATAAAAGAACCATAGACCATCATCCCTAAAAAATCGTAAACCCTCATCCCTTAAACCCCTAACCCTCAGCCCAGAAAAAACCTATATCCTCCTCCCCAAAAAGCGCTAAACACTCCTCCCAAAAATACATAAACCCTCAAAACCAAAAAACCATAATCTTTTTCCTCCTGAAACATAGACCCTCAATCCCATCAAACCACAAACCCATATCCTAAAAACCCAATAAAATCATCTTTAAAAAAATTAAACCCTCATAAAAATTAGATTTTTTCTGCCCCAAAAAATATTAAATTGACTACCCCACAGACAAAAATTGGCTTAAACCCTCATCCTTCAAAACCCTGAAACCCTCATCACCCAAACGCCTAAACCCTGAGCCCCAAATATCATTAAACCCTATACCAAACAAATATTAATCACTTACCCCAAAAATCCTTAATCACAAATCCCTAAAATTTCTAAAACAATATCCTCTAAAACCCTAGATACCCAGCACCAAAATACACAAAACCCTCATCCCCCAAAAAACTATAAACACTCATCCCCAAATCCATGAACCCTCATCCCCAGAATCCCTAAACCCTCATACCCAAAATCCATTAAATATCAACCCAAAAAATCCCTAATTCCTCAATGCCAGACATCTAATCCTCCATCCTCAAGAACATCTAAATTATCAACCACAAAAAACCATAAAACCATATCTACAAAAAACTCTAATACCACCTCCAAAAAAGAATAAAACTGTCAACTGTAGAAAAATCTAAACACAACAACCAAGAAAACCCTAAAACCACAACCATAAAAACCCCTAATCCCCCATCTCAAAAACCCCTAAGTTTTCGAATTGAAAAAAAAGTAAACCCTATTTCATAGAAAATCTTAAACCATTTGTTCCCAAACATTTAAAACCCTCAATCCAAAAAAATCGAAAACCATAACCCCAAAAGTCCCAAAACCACCCATTACTAAAAAACTCTAAACCACCGTCCATTAGAAACTGTGAACCCAGAGCCCCATAAAACCATAAACCCATAGCTCAATAAAACATAAATTTTCATCCCTATGAAAACCAAAAAACCCAAACCCAAATTCCCTGTAATCCCACATCCCCAAAAAATGCTAAACTATCTACCCCAAAAACCCAAAAACCCTATCCCCCAAAACACTCAAAACCATATGCTGCTAAAAATCATTAACACTTATCCCCAATAAATCCAAAACCCTAAAACATAAAAACCATAATCCCTCAACCCAAAAATTCATAAACAATCATACCAGGAACCACCAATTCCACTCCCAAAAAACCATAAACTATCATCCCCAAAAATCCCTAAACTCTCAACCCAAAAAACCCAGAACCCCCAGTATTAAAAAACACTAAACCATCATCCTCATTAAATTGAAAAACCATCAAGCTCTAAAATACAAAAAACCCCATCCCTAAAAATCCAAACTCCCTCATTCCCAAACACTATAAACCCTCATCCCCAATAAAACCTATTTCTTTATTCAAAAAATTCACAAAACACTTATCCCAAAAAAATCCTAAAGCCTCAGCACCAAAAAACCCTAAACTGTCGGAACCAAATAAACTTAAACCCTGATCATAAAAAACCCCTAAACCCTAAGCCCCACAAACAGAAAAATTATTATCCCAAAAAAATAGCCCTCATATCTAAGAAAAACTATAACCTCATCAATAAACAATACTCTACCCCCATCCAAAAAAACCCCAAAACCCCCATCCCAAAAAAACAATAAATCTTCCTCCCTTAAAAACATTAAACATTTAGCATAAAAAATCCTCAACCCCAAACCCTTAAACCATCATCCTAATAATCCCACACCCTCAACGCAATGAAATATGAAACCCTCATCTAAAAAAACAATAAACAATTAGCAATAAAAATACCTACACCCTCAGTCTCAAAAAATTTTTACCCTCATCCAAAAAAATCCCCTTAACCATCATTTATAAAAATCACAAAACCCTCAGCCAAAAAACCACATTCCTTAACCACAAAATCTCTAAATCCTTATCCCCCGAAATCCTAATCACTCAACCCTGAAAAACCTAAACCCTCAGCCCCAGAAAAACATAGACCCTCATCAAAAAAAACTAAACCCTCATTCCCAAAACCCCAAAACCCTCATCCCCCAAAATAGTAAACCCTCATCATCAAAAAACCAAAATCCCAAATCACAAAAATTTTCCAAAGACTAATCAAAATAAACATAAACATTCATCTAAAAAACACTAAACACTCATCCCCAAAAACCCGAAACACTCATGCCCAAAATACCATAATCCCTTATCCCTAAAAACATTAAACCCTATGTCGAATAAAAACATAACCCCTAGACCCAAAAAATAAAAAACCCTCCTCCCAAAAAACTGTATACCTAAAAAATCAAAACCCTTAACCCCATGAACTATAATCAATATTCCCTAAAGATCCTTAACCCTTATCCCTAAAATAACTAAACATTCATCCCCAAAAAATATCAACCCCCAACCCTAAAAACAAAAATCATCTACTGAAAAAACCATAAACCATCATCCCCCAAAAACCTTAATCCCATAGGCAAAAAAAATCCTAATCCCCCAATAAAGCTAAACCCTCATCCCCAAAAAACACATAATCCATCATCCCTAAAAAATATGAAACCATTATCCCAAATAAACCCTAATACCTCATCCCAAAACACCCCCTAAATAGTCATATAGAAAACTCATAAAGCCTGATCTGCCAAAACCTTTAAATCCTAATTCCCAAAAGGTAAACCCTTATCCCAAAAACCCCTAAACCCAAAATTCAAAACCTTAAAAACCCCATTCCCAACACCCCGTGATAACTCATCCTTTAAAACCCTAAAAACCTCATCCCCAAAATTCATTAACCTTAAAAAAACCCTTCCAAAAATACTCAGAACCCTAAACCCTAAACCCCATAAAACCATTAAACCTATACCACAATAAATAAATAAATAATGATCAACCCTTCGACCCAAAAAAATCCACAACCTTCATCCCTAAGAAAAAATCAACCATCGAAAACTAAGAACCAACAACAACTATCCCCAAAAAAAATTCAACCCTCATTCAAAAAAAACCTTCAACCCTGAGCCCAAAAATACTATTAGCTATCCACAGTGAAAAACACAAAACCTTCATCCCTAAAAAAACCGAAACACTCGACACCAAAAAAATTCAATACTATAACCCCCATAAACATTAAAACCTCATAATAAACCATCAACCATAAAACTAAAAAAAACATATTCCCTCATCCCGAAAAAACCATCAACCTCCAACACCAAAAAACCATAAACCATCGTCCCCAAAAACCCTAAACACTAAACCCCAAAAAAACTATAATTCATTATCCCCATAAAACTCTCAACCCTCATCCCCTAAAAACCATCATACCCATGAAATGCTACACCCTTAATAAAAAATATACTTCAACCCTCATCCCCAAAAAACCATAAACCATCATCCCGAAAAACCCCTAAACACTTAGCTCAAAAAAACCCATAGCCCATAGACCGAAACACCCACAACTATCATCTCCAAGAAACCCTAATCCATTATTCCCCCAAATCCTAAACCCACACCACTAATCTACCATCAACCCTCACCCATAATAAACCATCTACCTCAAACACCGAAAAACACCCTCATCATTAAAAACCCATCAACCCTCTACATGAAAAACCGTAAACACTCAACATAAAAACACTCAACACTCATCCCACAATACCCCAAAACCCACAGCCACAAAAATGCAAAACCCACAGCCCCAAAAAATCTGTAAACCGTCAAACCCTAAAATCAAGGTACTCTCATCCCTAAAAACCCTATTAACTAATCCCTAAGAAACCATAGACCCTTATCCTCAAAAAAAAGCAATCCTCATCCCAAAAAAACTCTATACCTCATCACCAAAAACCCATAAACCCTCTACCCCATAAAGCCATCATTCATCTGCCACAAAAATCCCTTAACTCTCATAAAAAAACTATAATACATTATCCCCAAAAACTATTAATCAACAATCAGAAAAGAAATCCTCAACCCTTGGCTTCAAGAAACCTAAAAACTCTTCCCTAAAAAACCCTCTAACTCTACCCTAAAAACCTACAACACATAGCCCAAAAAACCATAAACCATAATCCCCCCAAGACCCTTAGTACATAGCACCCCAATAACTCAACCCTTGTCCACAAAACACCATAAACCCTAATCCCAGTGAAATAATCAAGTCTCTGACCCAAAAATCCAAAAACCATAGGCCCAAGAAATCCCTAAATCCTCTACCCACAAACTTCCAAATCCCTAAAAAAACCCTAAACTCTTAAACCAAAAAAACCCTACACCCTAATGCCACAAAAAACCCTAAACACTCCCAAAAAAACCGTCAACACTCACACCAAAAAACCCCTAAACCCCCAGTCCTAAAAAACCCTAAAATATCCTCTCTAAAATACCTTAACACTCATCCCCAGAAACTATAAAGCCTTAGCCCCAAAAACCCAAAACCATCAATCCAAAAATACACAAAAAATTCATCCCCAAAAAATGGTAATATTCACCCCAAAAAAAACATAAACCCATAACCTCAAAAATACCAAAACACTTATCCAAAAAAACCTAAACCCAGAACCCCAGAAAAACTCAACACTTATCCCAAAAAACCATCTAAACCCATAGCACTAAAAATCCCTAAACCCCCATCCCTATAAAATAATATACCATCTTCAAATAAACCATAAACTATTATTTGATAAATTCCATGACCCCTCAACTACATGAAACCCTAAAACACGCACCAAAAAATAACTAAAAACAAATCCATCCAAAAAATCCTCAGCCCAAAAAAATGAACCATAAACCAACATATCTAATAAACCCCAACAATCATCCCCAAAAAACAAAAAACCTTAGTATAAAATATCACTATACCTTAAACGCTAAAAACCCCCCAACCTTATTCCATATAAAACCCGATACCCTTAGCCTATAAAAATCCATAACATTGAAAAACCATCAAACCTCAGTCCCAAAACCCCAAAATCATAGCCTCCAAAAATCCTAAACCTCCATCCCCACAAACCATTCAACGCTCAGCCAAAACAAATCTCCACCCCACCATTGAATACCCTCAACCCTCAACCCCAAAATCAATAATCCCACATTCCCAAATAATCAAAACCCTAAGAACAAGAAAACCCTAAATCCATAACCAAAAAAACCCCAATCCTCATCGCTAAAAAACCCTAAACCCGCATCCCAAGAAAATTCTAAACGCTCACCCCCAAAAAACTATCCACCCTTTAAATAAAATAATCCTCCAACCCCAAAACACCATCAACACTCAAACCAAATAAAGAACCCTCAAAACCAAAAAAACCATCAAACCTTAGTCCCAAAAAACCCTAATCCCTAGGCCCCAAAAAAACACTCAACCCTCACCTCCAGAAAAACCCTCAACTCTCATCCTAAAAAAACCCTCAACCTTTAGACCCAAAAAAAACAAGAACTCGTAGGCTCATAAACCCTAATCCGCCAACCCAAAAACACCATCTACCTTTAGCCCCAAAAAACCATAAATTATGATTCCGGAAAATCCATCAATTCTCATCCCCAAATAACAGACAACCCTCATCCCCAAATGACTCTAAATTCTTTTCCTCAAATACCCACAATCTATAACCCAAAAAAAACAATCATCCCATAGCCCCCAAAAACATTAGACAATTAAGCCCCAAAAACAATTAACACATAGCCCAAAAAACAACCCTTTGACCAAAAAAAAACGTAAACTGACATAAAAAACATAAATCCACATACTAAATAATCCCCAAACCTTTATCCCTACAAAAACCATCAACACTAAGCACCAACAAACCATAACTTTACTCCCAACAAATCCTCAACCATCAGCCCCCCAAAACCCTAAACCATCTACCCGAAGACCATAAATCCTTATCCATAAAAAATACCACCACCCTCATACCCGAAAAAACCACAACCTTTTGTTCCATAAATCCCATATAATCCATACCCAAAAAAACATAAACCATCTGTCCCAAAAATCCTAAACACTCAGTCAAAAAAACATAAACCCTAATCCCTAAATACCCCTCAAACCTCATCACCAAAAAAACAAAAAACACCATACAAAAAAAACATTATACACTAATCCAACATCTCCATAAACCCCTAAACTGTCGTCACCAAATAAACCTCAAGAATCAAATCCAAAAAACCATCAACCCTCACCCCCAAAATTCACTCAACCATTAAAACCAAAATGCAAAAACCTAATAAAATTAAACAATATACCCCAAAATAATAAACCCTCGTCCCCATGAGTCCAAAAACCCTCAAACTAAAAAAACCTCAACCATTAACCTCAAAAAACACTAAAGGCTCAGCCCCAAAAATACCAAAAAACATCACCCAAAAAATCCCCCCAACACTCATCCCAAAATAACCCTCAACCCTTATCCTCAAAAAACCCTTTACTCTCATACCCAACAAACCCTAAACCCTTATCACCAAAATAAACTCAAACCACATTCATAATAAACTGTGAAACCTCATCCCGAATAAATCCTAAACCATCACCATATAAAAAACCCTCAACCCTTAGCCTGAAAAAAACCATCTACCCTTAGTCTCCAAAAAAACCTCAACACTCATCCCATAAAATACCTCAACCTTCAAACCTAATAAAAACCTCATCCCAAAAAATAATAAACCCTAAGCCCCTGAAAACCCTAATTCCTCATCCCTAAAATACCCACAATCCCAAACCCCCATTTAATTATTATCACTAAGCCCAAAAAAAGACAAAAACATCACCTATAGAAAACCCTAAAACATCATCCCTAGAAACCAACAACACATGGCCACAAATTCCCTTAAACCCTAGCTCTAAAAAACATTTAATCCAAATTCCAAAAAACCCAAAAACCCCATACCCATAAAACCCAAAAAACGCATGCCCTTAAAACCCACAATCCTTTTACCAGAAAACAATCATACCTTAGCCCAAAAACCTTCTACCCATAACATTGAAAAACCCTAAACAATCATCCCCTAAAAACACTCAACCATCACCCCCCAAAAACATAAATACTCAGTACCAATAAACCCTAAACCCCCAGAATCCAAAAAAATATCATCCCTCATACCCATAGAAATACTAAATCCTAATCCAAAAATAAACCTCATCCCTCAGCCGCAAATAACCCTTAACACTTTTCCCTAAAAACCCTCAATCCACAGACCCAAAAAAATCAACCCCCATCCCCCAAAAAAAATAAAACATATTCCTTAAAAAATCATCCCCCAACCCCAAAAACCCCTCTAACCTTATCTCTAAAAACATTAAATCCTTAGTACCAAAAAACCTTCAACCCACAACCCTAGAAATCCCTAATCTTATAACACCAAAACACCCTTCAACCCTCACCACCAAGAATCCCTAAACCTTTATCCAATAAAACCTCACCCTTTATCCCCAAAAAACTCTAAACCCTCATCCCTAAAAAACCATCAACCCTAGCACTAACAAACTCAAGAACCTTCAGACCTTAAAATCCCTAAACACTTATCATGTAAAACACTCACCATACAACCCCAAAACATCCAAATACATCAGACCTAAAAACTATATACTCTATTCAATATAAAAAACTAAACCATAATCATCAAAAACCACAAAAACCTCAATAAAAAATCATAAACCCCCATACCCCCAAAACCAGAAACACATAGCCCCATGAAACTCAAATCACTTTGCCCCCCAAAACCCTAATCTTGTAGACCAATAACTCCCCAACCCTCAACCCCCAACCCTCTACACTCAGCTCTAAAAATCCTCAAACGTTATCCCCCAAATCCCTCAACACGCATCCCCACAAAATCCAAAACACTCATCACTAAAATACCCAATGTTGTGATAAAAATAACCCTAAAACATAAACTCCAAAAAACCATATACCCTCAATCCAGATTACCCTAAATTATCATCCCCAAATCACTTAAACCCTCTTCTCTAAAAAACCCTAAATCCCCAGCAACAGAAATACCTATACCCTTATCATGAAAAATTAACTAATAACTAATCCAAAAAAAAATCCTAAACTATCAACACGGAAAACCCACAAACGTTCATCCACAAAAAATCTCAACCATCATCCAAAAAAACCCTCAACCCCAAAAAAACCTAAAACCGTGGACCAAAATACCCCTCAACCCCCATCCCCCCAAAAAACCTCAATTATAATCCCAAAAAACACACTCAACAATCATCCCAAATAAACCAATACCTTCATATCAAAAAATCCCTTATCCTTCAGCCTAAAAAATCAAAAAACTCTATCGCCAAAAAATTCTCAACACGCCTCAACAAAAAATCTTCAACCCCTAGCCCCAAAAAAATCGACACTCATCCCCAGAATACCCTAAATCCCCAACCATAAAAAAATACCTCAAACTTTAGCTGCAAAAACCCCTAAACCAACATCCCCAAAAACCCCTCGCACCTCATTCATAAAAAACCTCAAACATTCTCCCCAAAAAACAAAAATCCCACAACCAAAAAAATGCCTTAAAAAGTAGCCAAAAACACCCTTTACCCTTATCCCCAAGAAACCATAAATACTAAGTACCAATTAAACCTCAACTCTTACCCCCTAAACCCTAAAACCTCAGTACAAAAAAACAGAATACACTTGGGCCCAAAGAACTATAAAAACTCATCATAAAAAATTGTAAACCCTCAACCCCATAAAACACTCAACCATAAACCCCAAACAAAACCCTCATCCATTGGATCTAAAACCCTAAACCAGTTGTACAAAAAACCCTAAACCATCATCCAAAAAACCATAATCAATTATCACTAAAAATACCTCAACCATCATCTAACAAAAATACTAAACCCTCAACCCTGGGAAATCCTAAACCTCTATCCCAAAAAATCATAAACACTCATAAAAAAATAGTCACCCCTCATCCCAAAAAAAATCCTAAACCCTTATCCCCACAAAACCATAAATAGACAGCTTAAATAAACCATAATCTCTCATCCCCCCAAAACAAAAAACTGTTATTCCCAAAAAACCCAAAACCATGATCCCCAAAAACCCTAAACCCCCATTTCCAAAAAAACCTAATACCTCATCCCAAAATGACTCAAAATTCTCATTCCCCCAAACTCCCAATCCTCATACACAAAAACACCTAATCCCTAGGCCCAAAAAATCCTAATCCCACAACCCAAAAAAACTGCAAAACCTCTTCCCCAAAAACTGTAAACCACTATGCATCAAAAAGCCAATACCCATAGCCCCAAAATCCATAGAACGTCATCCCAAAAAAAACCTTGAACACATAGCCCCAAATAACTCTAAACTATCATCCCCACAATATCTTAAACCCTATGCTCCAAAAAAACCATCAACCCTTACCCCCAAAAATGGAACCCTCTACCCCAAAAAATATTAATCCCTTATCCCCAAAAAACCATCAACCCTTCCCCATATAAAACCACTAAAAACCATAATCCTTCAGACCTAACATCCCTAACCAATCTTTATTAATATACCCAAAACCCTCATCTCCCAGAAAACCTAAACACAGATCCCCAAAAAACCCTAAAGGATTATCCCCAAAAAATATAAACATTCACCACAAAAAAATAGTAAACCATGATCCCTAATAAACTGTAAACCCTCATATCTAAAAACATTGAACACTCATCACCAAAAAACCTCGATTTATTGTCACTAATAAACCTCAAACCCTTTGTAGTAAAAAAACCAGAAACCTCAATCACAAAAAAACCCTGAACCCATATCCCCAAAAAACCTTGAACACTCGACCCAAAAACCCCTAAAACATTATCACAAAAAACCATTGAACCCTCATTACCAGAATTCCTACAACCATAGGTCTCCAAATAATCCTAACACTCATCCCCAAGAAACCATGAACCATCATCCCTAAAATACCATATCCCAAATTCTCAAAGAAACCTGAACCCTAATCCCCAAAAAATATCAAACATTAGCCCCAAAAATCCTAAACAACCATCCAGAAAAATACATCAACCCTCATCCCCAAAAAATACTCAACCCTCACCCCTAATGACCCTGGACCCCCAACCCTAAAATACCCTAAATCATTATCCAAGAAAATCCCATAACCATCATCTCCAAAAAAAATTGAACCCCCATCCCCCAAAATAATGCACCCTTATCCCCGAAAAAACATGAACACGCAACACCAAAAAAACAAGAACACTCATCCCAAAAACTCTTAACCCTCATCCGTATAAAATACTTAACCCTGAACTCTCATTCCCAAAAAAAACCTGAATCCCCAACACCTAATAAATACATAACATCTCATCCACCCATATCCCAAAACCCTCAACCCCAAAAAAACATAAAACCTAATCCCCAAAAAACCCAAAACCCTCATAAGAAAACCTACCCCTCTAACCCAAAAAACGATGGACCATCAGCATCAAAAAAACCATGAACCATAAGACCCAAAAAAAACCTAACCCCTCAAACCCAAAAAACCATAAACCCTCCGTCCAAAAAAACTATAAACCTTATCCCAAACACCCCATAAAACTCAGCCCTAAAAACCCACGACCCCTCATCACCAAAAAAACCTAAACCTCCACCCAAAAAAAAGAAAATCCATCATCCAAAAAACCCTCAGCCCCAAGCACAAAAAAACCATCAACCCTAAACCCTAAAAAAACATATCCCTCATCTCAAAAAAAAACATCAACCCTCAACACCTTGAAATCCAAAATTATCATCCCCAAAATCCTAAACCCTCATCCACAAAATTTAATAACCATAATACCTACAAACCATAAAACCTCATCCTCCAAAACCTTAAAACATAATCCCCCCAAAAAAACCAAACCTTATCCTTAGAATATCCTAAACCCCCATCATAAAAAGCTAAATCCGCAAGCCCCAAAATAACCAAAACACATTACCCCAAAAAACTTTAAATAATTACCCACAAAAAACATTATCCCATATCCACAAAAAACCCTAAACTTCAACTCCAAAAAACCTTAAACCATAATCCCAAAAAACAATGTACCCTAGCCCCAAAATATCATTAAACCCCTTCCCCGAACCATGAAGCGAACAGCCGAAAAAACTACTAAACTATCGGCCTCAAAAAACCCTAAACCCCCAAAACTCTAATACGTCATCCCAAAAAAAACTATCAACCTTCAGCCCAAAAAAAAACTAAACCATAAAAACCAAAAAACAATAAACCCTCATTACCATAAAACACAAATAACTAACCACCGAAATCTCTAACCCCTCATCACCAAAAAAACCTCAAAACCCTCATCCACAAAAAACCTTAAACCCTCATCACTATATAACCCTCATCCCTTATACTAAATAAACCTCAACCATCACCCCCAAACCCCTAAACTCTCGTCCCATATAAAACATTAAATACTCATCCCCAAATAACTCTATACCCCCATCCCCAAAAAGCATTCAACCCTCTGCCACAAAAAATTCTCAATCGTTAGACCCAAGCATCCATAAGCCCTCTTCCCCCAAAAATTTCTAAAACCTCGGCCATAAGAAACCCTACACCATAATACCAATGAAAAATTAACCCCTCTACCAAAATTAACCCTAAACCATAAGCCCTAAAAAACCATCAACCCTTAGCCCCAAAAAACCCTCAACCATTAGTCAAAAAAATCCACAACAATATTCACAAAAAAATCCTTAACCCTTGTCAGAAAAACCCCTCAACCATCATTTGAAAAAAATCATCAGCACCACATCCCCCAAAAACACTCAACCCTCAGCACCAGAAACCCTCATCCCTCAGCACCAAAGATCCATAAACCCTCAGTCCCAAAATATATAAACTGTTATTTCCAAAAGAATTCTAGACCCTCTACCCCAGAAAACCTAAAACCTAATCTCCAAAAAAACATTATCCCTTAGGCCCAATTATTCCTGAACCCTCATCCTAAATAATGTTAAACCCTCAACTGGAAAAATTATAAACCCTATGACACAAAAAACCCAAACCCACGTCTCAAAAAAATAATTTACCCTCGCCCAAAAATTCACTAATCCCTCATCACCAAAAAACAGTATAATTATACTCTAAAAAACCGTCAACACTTAGCCTCAAAAAACCTTCAACCATCATCACAAAAAACACTAAACCCTATGCCTCAATAATCCATAAATCCTCGGTATCAAAAAAACCCAAAACCCTTAACCCCAATAATCCCCAAACACTATAACCCCCCCAACAATCATCCTCAAAAACCCCTCATCCATCAACCCCAAAACCCTAAAATCTCAGCCTCAACAAACCAACAACCCTCAGACCCAAAAATCACTTAAACCCTTAGATGTAAAGAACCCTCAAACCACACCCATAGAAAACCCAATAAAATCATCCCTAAAACCCAATAAACTAAGCACTAAGAAAACTATATACCCACATCCCCAAAAAACCATAAACCCCATTCCAACCAAAACCCAAAACCCTCTTTCAAAAAATTTAGAAAACCCTCAACACCAAAAAAATATAAATCCCCAACCCAAAAAAACCCCACAACCCATATTCGTAAAAATTCATAAATCCCCTAGCCCCTAAAAATTCATAACCCTCATCACCACAACCCTTAAACCTCAACCCCAATAAAACCCTCATCCATCATAAAAAATACAAACCTCAACCCCCAAAAACCCTAATCCTTAAACCCTAAAAAAACAAATATATTCATCCCCAAAAATCCCAAAACTCTCAACCCAAAAAAATCATAAATACTTATCCATTGAATCCTGTAAAAAATTATCCCCAGAAAATCATAAACCCTCAACTCCAAAAATTCTTTAAACCCTCATCCCCAGAGAAACATAAACCCACATCTCTAGAAAACACTAAAATAACCATCTTAAAAAAAACATAGTCCCTCTTCCATAAAAAACCCGAAACCTTATACGCATAATACTCTAAGATGTAATCACATGAAAACCATAAAATATTAACACCAGAAATCACTAAATCCTCAGCCTCAGAAAAAACAAAACTCTCATCCCTGAAAAACATAAACCCACGAACCTGGAAAACACAAAACCCTTGGCCCAATAATAGGTTAACCAACAGCCCCAAAAATTCATAATCCCTCATCCCCAAAAAACCCTAGATCCGCATCCCCATAAAAGACTACAAGATTGTCGTTATAATACCATACACCCTTAAGCATAGTAAAACATACAACCTTTTCCCTATAATCCCATGGAATGTCATCCATATAAAACACTAAACCCTTATCCCTAGAAAACTAAAAAAATTTAATCTTTATAAAAATGTAAACCCTATACCAAGATAAACCCTAAACCCACTTCCAAAAAACCCTAACTGTTCATTCCCATAAAATCCAAAAATATAAACCTCATAAAACCCAAAACCATCATCCATAAAAAAACCCGAAGACTTCATCCCCAAAAATAAAAAAACCCTAAACCTCATATAAACAAAAAAAAACTAACCCCTAAAACTATAATCCATGTTCCCTATAAAATCCTAAACCCCAATCCGAATAAAAATCTAAACCCTTGGCCCAAGAAAATAGAAAACACTCATCCCCATAATAACCTAAACCCTTAACTGAAGAAAAAAACCAAATGTTCAACAACAAAAAATTCCTTAACATTCATCCATAGAACCCTCAACCCTCAGCCCCAAAAAACCTTGAATCCTCAATCCGAAATAATCCCAAAACATCATCCCTAGAAAAAACCCAAAACATTTTTCTCTAAAAAGATTCTAAACCCTTATCCCCAGAAAACAAAAAACACTATTCCCTAGAAAAAAATTGAACCCTTAGCCCAAAAAAACTAGGAACCCTCGTCCATATACCCCCTGAACCCACATCCCCAAAAAACACTAAATCCTCATCCCAAAAATAACTAATCTCTCAGCCCCAAAAAACACATAACATCCAACCCTAAAAAACCTGAACCCTTAGTGCTAAAAAAAGATAAACCCCAAGTCCTAGAAAACCATAATCCCTCACACTTATAAAACTATAAATCCCCATCCATAGGAAATCCAAAACCCTTATACCCAAAAATAAAAAACCCTCATCCCTATAAAACCCAAAACCCTTAGCTCCAGAAAACCCTAAACCTTTAGTCCTAGAAAACCTAGATTCCAAAGTCACGTAAAACACAGAACCCCCAACCCCATCCAACCATGAAACCTTCACCCCATAAAACCCAAAACCTTATTCCCATAAACTTGGAACCCTCAACCCCAGAAAATCCCAAACCCACATCCCCAAAAGCCCTAATCCCTCCACCCTAGTATACACTAAACCCTCAGCATCATAAAACCATAAATCCATAACCATATAAACCACAATTCATCATCCCAAACAAAAATAAAACCCTAAAATGTGTAAAACCTTAATACCTACGCCATAAAAAACTACAAACCCTCATCCCTAGAAATCCATAAAACATCTTCCCCATAAAAAATGACAACTCACCCCTATAAAATCCTAAACACTCATCCCCAAGACCCCACCCCTAGGAAATCCTAAAACCATATCCCAAAAATCCCTAAACATTCATCATTAGAAACATCTAATCCCTATCCCCTAGAAAACCATAAAACCTAATCCCCCCAAAAAAATATATACCCTCCACACCAAACAATCAAAAAAAAATCATCCGTAAAAAACCTATTCCCATAGAAAAATAAAATCCTAACCCCTCATCCCTGGAAATATTTAATCCCGGAACCCCAAAAAACCATAACACCTATACCCCAGAAAACCCTAAACCCATATCTTTTGAAATCCCAAAATCCTATGCCCCAGAAAACCCTAAACTCTTGGTCCTAGAAGACCATAAACCCTCATCCATAGAAATACCTAAACCCTTAGACCTGAAAAAACCATAAACCATAATCCCAAGAAAAACATAAATGCTTATCCCCAAAAAAACCTTAACACACATCTTTATAAAACCACAAAACATTATCCCCCAAAACCTCTAATCCCCAATCCCTAGAGAACCAGAAACCAACCTTCCAATTAAACCTAAACCCTCATCCCAAAAAAACCAAAAACTCGAAACCCCAAAATACACTAAACCCACATCCCCAGAAAACTATAGTCCCTCAACACCATAAAAACCAAAACTATCATCCCAAACAAACCCAAAACTTTGATCCATAGAAAAACATAATCCCTAATCCCTATAAAAACCAAAAATCTTTTCCTAAAAAAATCCTAAACCCTCAGTTCTAATAAACCAAAATCATTTCCTCATACTATCCTTAGCCATCATCTCCGCAAAACCCTAAACCCTCAACCCTATAAAACCCTAAAAATTCATCCAATGATGACCGTAAACCCTTAGCCCAAAAAAAACCCAAAACACTCTACCAAAAAGAAACTTAATCCTAATCCCTGGGACACTCTATTTCCATAACCCCAGAAAACTGTAAATACTTAGCCTAAAAAAACCCAAACCCTTAACCCCAAAAAAACATAAACCACATCTAGAGAAAACCATAAACCCTTATCCTCATAAAATACAATACCATTTCCCTATAAAACTCTAAACCTCCGGCCATAGTAAATACTAAAGCCTTATCCTAAGAAAACCCTAATCCCTAAGACCGAAAATACCTCAAAACCTCATACAA
Organism: Viscum album; assembly: GCA_963277665.1. Classification (NCBI taxonomy): domain Eukaryota; kingdom Viridiplantae; phylum Streptophyta; class Magnoliopsida; order Santalales; family Viscaceae; genus Viscum; species Viscum album. Next base: position 585,268,586 of record OY728137.1, read on the forward strand.
AGAAAACCGAAAAAATATAGCCCCAAAAAATATAAATCCTTGTCCCCATAAAACCATAAACCCCTATCACTAAAAAAACCCTTACCCCCCAAAGACCCTAATCCTTCATTACCAAAAATCCATAAAACCTTAGATTTAGAAAAACCTCAATACTTATCCCAAAAACATCCTATACAATTAGCCCCAAAAAACACAAATCCCTTATCCCAAAAAAACACTGCAACTGTTATTCCCAAATAACCATAAACCCTCAACCCCAAGAAGTTCTCAACCCTCACCCTTAAAAAACCATAAACCCATATCCCCCCACAGTGGCCAACTATCATCCTTAAAAAAATCTCAAACCTCAGCCCCATAAAGTCATCAATCCTCTGACCAAACAATACTCAAACCTCATCCCAAAAAACCACCAACCTTGATCCCCACAACACAGTCAACCCCCATCCCCAAAAATACTCAACTCTTAGTCCCAAATAACTATATACCTTCATCCCCAAATTTTCCTCAACCCTCAGCCCTAAAAAACCCTCAATCCTTAGCCTAATAAAACCCTCAACCCTCAACAACAAAAAACCCTCAAAACTCATACCCAAATTTCCCTCAACCATCAACCCCAAAAATCCCTCAAACCGTATCCTAACAAAACCCTCAACCTCAACACCAAGAAACCCTCAACCCTCATCCCCAAAACACCCATAACACTCTTCCCCAAAACAACACAACACATATACCCAAAATACCCTCAGACCACAACCCAAAAAAATACACAACACTAATCCATGAAAAACCTCAACCTATAACTACAAAAAACACTCAACCCTCAACTCCAAAAAAACATTCAACCGCCATAAAAAAACTCAACACTCAACCCCCCCCCCCAAAAAAATCCTAATCCCTCAGAGCCAAAATAAACTAAATCTGTGGGCCTAAAAAACCGAATACCATAATCTTTAACAACCCTCAAACCATATCCAAAGAAACACCCAACCCCATTAAAATAAACCCACAACCCTTTATGAAAACACTATAACCTTAATCTCGAAACCCCTCAACCTTTATCCACAAAAAACCCTCAACTGTTAGCCCCCAAATCCCCAAACACCCAATCCAAAAATTATATAAACCCCCATCCCAAAAATATCAAAAACATTTCATCCCAAACACACCTTCTAACTTTATCACCAAAAAATCTATTCCCATATCCCCAATAAATCGTCAACCCCCCCCCCCGGTCCAAAAATAATAATAAACCATAATTCCCAATAAACCATAAACAATCATCCATATTAACCACTAAATCCTTAGCCACAAATAACATTTAACACTCATCTCCAAAAAACCCTAAACCCTCATCCCTAGAAAACCATAACCCCTTAGAACAAAAACAAAACCTCAAACTTCTTCCCTAAAAACCCCTCATCCAAGAGCCCAAAAAATCCTAGGCTAATAGCACCAAATAACGTAAACCCTTAGATCCTTAAAACCCCAAACCCCTAGAAACAAAATAACCCTAATTTTTCAGCCCCAAAAAATTGAACCCCCATCATTAAAGAACCTTAAGCCAATATCCCCCCCAAAACATAAATCCTATCCCAAATAAACACTAAACCCTCATCCCCACAAAACCCTAAAACCTCAACATAAAAAAAAAGAAAAATCTTTTCTTCATAAAGAACCTAATCTCACAACCTTAAAAAAAATAAACCCTCTACCAAAAACCTAAACCCACATACAAAAAATCCTTAAACCCTCAGATACATAAAGACAAAAACCCTCATCACCAAAAAAACTCTTATATCTCATCCCGAAATTAATGTTAACCATATGCCCCAACAAAATCTAAACCCATAGCCCCCAAACAATCCAAAACCACCATCCCCAAAAAACCCTAATCCTGAATCCCTATAAAGCCTTAAAACCACTTCCAATAAAAACCCTAAATCCTTATCCCCAAGAATCCTTTAACACTCACCCACAAAATAACCCTAAAACCATATCCCCCCAAAACCCCAAAACCCCTATCCCCCAAGACCATAATCTTTTATCCCAATGAAACCCTAAAATACCAACCCCAAAAAACCCATTATTTTAGTGGCAAACACCTAAAAACCTCACCACAAAAATACTCCAAACCCTCATTATCCAAAACCCTAATCCCTCAGTCCCATAAAACCTTAAATCCTCAACCCGAAAAAACCAAAACCCTTTATCCCTGAAACCCCCTAAAACCCTTTCCCCTAATAAACCATAAACCCTCCGCTCCAAAATTCAGAAACCCTCATCCCCAAAAACCCATAAACCCTCATCCCAAACGAATTCAAATCCATGAGCCCAATGAAACCCTAATCAAAAATCATCATCACATTACAAAAAATAGTACGTTAGGGGGGGGGTATTTAGATGGGGTTATGCACAAAACCCTATATATTCATTTTATATAACATTAGAGCGGGTTATGCACAACCCCCCTGTAATCATCAAATTTAGAGGGGGTTATGACCACCCTCTAAACTAATTTTATATAAAAATTATAGAGGGATTATGTACAACCCTAACTACTCATCGAATTTAGCAGGGGTTATGAAGCCCCTTAATTTCTTAAATTAGAGGGGGTTTAAAACCCCCTATATTTATAAGATTATTTTTTTAATAACTATATGGAATTTATTGGGGTTCAAAACCCCTCTAATAACATAAATTAAGGGGGGTTGCAAACCCCCTCTAAGGTCTTAAATCAAAGGAGTTAAAACCCCCCGATAATTTATTAAATTAGTGGGGGTTTATAACCCCACTAATGTCATTAATTTAGAAGTGGTTCAAAACCCCCCTCTAATGTCTTTTATTTAGTGGGGGTTCTAAGCCCCCTATAATTCAAGATATTAAAGGAGTTGTGAATCTTCACTATTTAAAAAAACATCCATAATACATATATATATATATATAATTAAACCACAATATATAAATGTATTTAAATACATTATATGAACATATTATGTAAAATATTTATATGATTGTATTTAATTTTTTTATATGTATATATAAATATAATTGTATTATATTATGTAAATTAATATATATTTATTTTTATAAATTCTATTTTATATAATAATAATTATTTATAATATAAAATTATAAAAATATTTTATAAATATATACATAAATATAATTTAACTAAAAAATATATCCTATAAAAACTCAAACTTGTAGTTTTTATAAATTTTATTATAATAATAATAAATATATTCTTATATAATAGGTGTATGCCTTTATATTATATATATTTAATATTATATGAAATAAAATTTATATAAAATTTTTTATATGAATGTATATTTATTTATATAATAATATATATTAATGTACTTAATAAAAATATATATGTATTGAAATAAATTATATAATTTTTTTAAAAAAATTTATTTTATATAATATTAATTGTATATAAAATAAGATTTTTTTTCAAATAATATTAAGTGTATTTTTCTAAAAATTTTATTTCATATAATATTGACTATATATAATATCCATATTGATTATTTATAATACAAAACTGTATTTCATATAATATTGATTTTATATAATATACATATTAATTATATATAATATAATACGTATAATAATTATATATAATATAATATGCATATTAATTATATAGGATATAATCTTAATTATATATAATATAATATTTATTATATATAATATAATATTAAATATATATAATATAATATTAATTATATAATATTAATATTTCTATAAATTGAATTTCATATAATAATAATAATATATTAATTTTATATAATATTATACAATTTCTACAGATAAATATCTTTATTAATATATATAACAACAAATATATGTATTGATAGACATTATATAAATATATTTTTAAAGTCCTTATATAAATATATTTGGAAAATATTAATATATATATATATATATATTCTTTAAATAAATAAATATATAAATATATAAAGATAACATAATATACATATAATATAATATAAATATGTATTTAAGTGTATAAATATACTATATAAATATATGTTACAAAAGTATTTAATATGTTATATATTTGATATAAATAATAAAATAAATGTATAGAAGCTATAAAACACACATTTATTTTCTATAGATTAAAAAATAGATGTAATAAAAATAATAATAATTAATAATAATATTTTTATCACACACACACACAAGTGAATGTATACATATATAATTGTGTAATATATTTAGTTGATATGTAAATATATTATATAGAATATATATATTTGCATATAAAAATTAATATAGTAAATAATATATATATGTTATTTATATGTTTGTAAATATATTATTCTAATAATATTTATTATAATAAAGAGTAATATATATATATATATATATAATAATCTATAATTTATAAATAAATAAATACTTTGCCTTAGTGGTTGGCTTGTGGCAATCCGCAGGTATGTCATCCGAGCAGTGCAGGTTCCAGTCCCCGGAGCGTTGCTTTTTTAGTAGGAGTGGGAATAGAAGCTGATGGTGGGTGTGGAACTAGATCGAGGAGAGGCACGTGGCTTCGGGTGGAACTATATCGGGGACATGCATGGGCACGCTGAACATTGGGTGGAACTACAGCGAGGAGTGGTGCTGGGTGGCGGCTTCGGGCGTGGGAACTGGAGCGAGACAAGGGGGCGCTAGTGTTGGAACTGGAGGGAGAGGAGGAGGGTGGGCTGGGATGGGAACGAGAGGGGGCGCTGGGGGATTCGGGTGGGAATGAGCGGTGGGGGATGGAACTGAAGTTGTAAAAAAATTGAAATGATTTAGGGGCAGTTTCCACAACCGCCCCTAAAGTAAACCCTTTTATAAGCGGCAGTTTCGAACAGCCCCTAAAGCCTTCCAATTTGGGGTGGTTTAGTAGCTCGTGAATTTCTGTCAACATTAAAGGGGGTGTAAACCCCCTCTATTGTAACTACTATTAAAGTCATTATGACTTCAACAACGGTTACTCAGAACTGCCTCTAAGGTAAGTGGGTGGCCACATTAGCAGCGGTTCCTCACATCCGCCGCTAATGTCTTTTGAAGGTGTTATAACCCCTTCTAATGTCAAAAATAACCCCTTCTAATATGTCCATTTTTTTGTACTGTCATAACCTATACACAAAACCTAAAAACAACCCAACACCATTTTCATCAACAAATCCTATATCCCCATAACCAAAAAACCCTAAAAACTAATCCCAAAAAAACCAACAACCCTCAGCCCTTTGAATATAAAAAAACCCAAAACCCGAATACCAAATAAAACCTCATCACTATATCCTAAATAACCATCAAATAATAACCCCAAAACACCCTCACCCCTCTCCCCCAAAACCTCCAGATTCATACCTAACAGTCCATCATCCCTTAGACCAAAAAAATTGTCAACCCTCATCAAAAAAACCCTTCATCCTACACCACTGGAAACCCCTCAAAACACATCCATAATAAACCCTTATACTATGATCCCAACGAAAACCATAAATACTCATTCCCAAAATTCCAAAAATCCTTAAACCCCAAAAACCCTAAACCATTAGTCCCCCAAAACCCAAATCCCTCATCTACAAAATATCAAAAAACATTAAAAAAATACATTATACCATCTACAACCAAACAACCTAAACCCCCAGGCCTGAAAAACCCTGATCCCTTATCCCATAAAAACCCTTAAACCTCATCCCAATAACCCTTATCCATCTGATGGAAAAAACAAAAAACCCATCGTACCATATATCCCCCAAACCCCACCCCCAAAAAACTCTAAACCCTCATCCTAGAAAATCTATAAACCATCATCCACAAAAAACCCAATGCTCCCAGCCCCAAAAACCATAAAACCTCATCCGTAGAAACTTCTAAACCTACTTCCCTAGAAAACCTAAAACCCTCTATCCTAAAATCCTAAAATCCTCCATCCTAGAGAATCATTAACCCTTATACTAAAAAAACATAAACCCACCTCCCTTGAAAACATAAACCCATCCCCATAAAACCATAATCCATCGTCCCTATAATATCCTATAACCATAGTGGCTATAAACCAAATACCATCATCCAAAAAAACCATGAACCATTACCCTCATAAAACCCAAACACTCGTCCTCGAAATAACTAAACCCTCCAATATTGAAAACCATAAAACCTCATCTGAAAAAGCTCTAAACCCTCACCCAAATAATCACCAATCCCTCACACAAAGAGAACACTATACCCACATTCCAATAGAACACTACTCCCTCATCCCTATAAAATCCTAGAACCTCAGCCCTAGAAAACCAGACACCCTCATCCACAAAGACCCTCAAACCTCAACCCTATAAAATCATAAACCCTCATCCCTATAATCCTATAATTCCATATCCCAAAAAAACATAAAACCCTATCCCCAAAAAATATAATCATCATCCCTTGAAATCCATAAATACAAATCCCCAAATAACCTTAATCCTTCACCCAAGAAAACCATAAAACATCATCCCTAAAAAACCCTATAACCCCAACCCCTGAAAACCCTAAACACACAACCCCCAAAACCTTACACCCAAATCCTGTGAAAATTTTAAACCCTCATCCTGAGAGAAATCTAAACCCTCAGATGTTGAAAACTGAAAAACCTCAGACCATGTAAAAAATGAAACCCTCGTACTACAAAAAAAACTAAAAATTCATATCCAAAAAACTATAAACCTTCACCCCATAAAACCTTCAACCCTCATCCCAAAAAACACTAATTCCTTATTAAAAAATACTAAATCCTCAGTACCAAAAAACCCAAAACCCTTAAAAACCACAAACCCTCATCCCCAAAACCATAATCCCTATTCCCTATAAAACCAACGACCCTCATCCCCCAATACGTTGAACCCTCATCCCTATAAAATCAGGACCCCAAATCTACAAAAATCATTGAACCATCCGTACAAAACAAATATTTGAACTAAGTAAAAAAAATAAATGTAAATTCATCCCCAAAAAACCCTGAACCAAGAACCATAAAAAATCGTAACTCTAAACCCTAGAATACCCTTAACCACAAACATAGAATATTAGAAACCCTAATCCCCAAATAACCATAAACACCCAACCATAGAAAAATATAAGCCCCCTAACCCTGAATACCATAATCCCTCCACCCATGAAAAACCATAACCATCATCCTCAAAAACCTCTAAATCCTTTTCTTTAGAAAATGAAAGACCCTTATCATAAAGTATCCCAAAGCCATCATCCCTAGAAAACCTTGAACCGTCATCCCAAGAAAACATTTCACCCTCATCCACATAAAAACCTAAATCATCATCCCAAGCAAACCCTAACCACACCACTAATGAAAACTATGATCCCTAAGAATAATTAAACCTATAACCCATAACCATGGAAAACCCTTCACCCCTCACCCACAAAAAACAAAAAATCCACAACCCCAGAAAACCCTAATTCATTATCCCCAGAAAAACAAAAACCCTCATCCCTAGAAACCTCTAAACCGTCATCTTTATAAATCGTAAACCCCTCAACTATATAAAATTAAAAAACATGAGACTAGAAAACCCATATAAGCTTATACCTAGAGAAACCTACACCCTCATAATTGGAAAAACCAAAAACCACAACTTTATAACCCATTGTACCTAAAACTCATAAACCCTTATCCCTAGAAAATCAAAAACCATCATCCTCTGAAACTGCTAAATCCCCGACCCTAGAGAACCATAAACCATCATCCCCATAAATCCCAAAAGCCTCATCCCATGAATATCATAAACCCTTATCCCCAAAAGACCCTAAACAAACATCCCAAGAGAACATGAAAAACTATGCCCTAGAAAAGTGTAAACCCTCAACCATAGAAAACCCCAAACCCTAAGACTAAGAAAAACCTAAATAATCACCATCAAAATTCCCAAAACATTTAGACATTAAGATCCCTAAACCATCGACACTAGAGGTCCTCAAATCCTCATCCCTAGAAAACCCTAAACACTTATCTCCCAAAGACCCTAACCCTCATCCCTAGAAAATCTAAAATTCTAAGCACCTTAAAACCCTAAACCATCCACCCTAGAAAACAATAAACACTCAAACCTAAAAATACCTAATCAACCAACCCTAGAAAAACCTAATCTAGTATCCCCATTAACCCTAAACCCCCATTAAATTAAAAACCTAAACCCTTATCCCCAGAAAACTATAAACCCTAAACCATTCAAAAACTGATACGCTTATCCACAAAATACCATAATCCCTTCGCACCAGAATCCCCATATTCCTCAGCACCATAATCTCCTAAATCATATCCCTAGGAAACCCTGAACCTTTATAACCATAAAACATAATCATATACCCCATAAATACAAAACCGTCATTCCAAAAAAACCCTAAACCCTTATCCTCACAAAACCCTACAACTTTAACCATAGAAAATCATAAAACCTCAGCCTCCCAAACCCAACACCGGCCACCAAAAACCCATGGACCCTCTATGAAAGAAAGAATTAATCCCTCAGCCCTAGAAAACACTAAACACTATCCCCTACAAAAATAACTTGTATCCCCATTAAAACATATTCAATCATCCATATAAATCACTAAACCCTCATCCATATAAAATTATTTACCCTCATCCCCTAAAAACCCTAAACTCTCATCCTTATAAATCCATAAAACCAAAACCAATGAATAACATAAAACCATAGTGTTAAACAACCCCAAACCATTATACGTGGAAACAGACAAAATCATAACCACAAAGAACCATGCACCCTTATCCAAAAAAACAGTAAAACCATAATACACCAAAAAAACATTAACACACCTCCCCAAAAACCATCAAACATCAGCCACAAAAAAACCTGATCACTTATCCCAAAAAACCCTAAACTGTGGGTCCCCAAAAACGCTCGACCCATATCCCCTAAAAACATAAACCCTTAGTCCAATAAAACACATAACCCAATGGTTTAATAAACTATGTACACATAGCCCCAAAAACCATCAACTAAGATCCCGAAAAAAACCTCAACAATTAACCCCAAAAAATCATCAATCCTCAGACCAAAAAACCCATCAACCCTTATCCCCAAAAAATCCACAACCCTAAGGGACATGAAACTGTCAATTCTCATTTTAAAAAAATCTTCAACACTTATACCTAAAAAACTCTAATTCATCACCCCAAATATCCCTCAATCTCATTCCAAAATATATATCAGGCCCCAAAAAACCACAACCCTATACCCCAAAAAAAAACCCTCAACAATAATCCCCAAAAAACCCTCAACCATATCCCCAATAAACACACAACCCAAAGCCCTGAAAAATACTCATACCACAACAACCAAAAACAATCAACCCTTAGCCACAAAAAAGACCTCAACCCACAGTGGAAAAAAACATTCAACCCATAGCCCAAAAAATCCTCAACTCTCACCGCTAAAAAAAACTCACCCATCAACCCCAAAAATATCCTAAGACCTCATCACCAAAATATCATAAACCATCATCCCCAGAATACCCACAACCCCATGCAAAAACAACCCTCAATCCTTATGCCAAAGAACCATCAACTATGAGCACCCAAAAACCCTCAACCCTAATCCCCAAAAAACCCTAATCCTTTTTCCCAAAAATCATAATCCCAAACACCTTGAAAACCCTAAGCTGTCATCCCGGAAAAAACATAAAACCTCATCCCCAGAATAACCTAAATAGTAATCCAAAAAATACCATAAACCCATGCCCCAAAAAACCCAAAATCTAAGTTCCCAAAAAACACTATCCTCTCATCCCCAAAAAACTCTAAAACCACAACCCCAAAAATACTTAAACCCCCATCCTAAAAAACATAAAACCTCATCCCCAAAAAACCCTAATAACTCATCCCCAAAAATACCCTACACCCACATCCCCCAAAACCCTTGACCCATATCCCCTAAAAACATTGAACAATTATCCCTAAAAACCCCAAAACCTCATCTATAAAAAAACCAAAAACCAAATCCTGATGAAAATGATAACCAATATACCTCAAATAGCCAAAACCCTCATACCCAAATCCCTAAAACCACATCCCCAAAATTCACAAACCCTCAGCCAAAAAAACTAAACACTCATCTACAAAAGTCCCAAAACCCTCAACCCAAAAAAACATTAAACCCTAATCCACAATAAAAACTAAACCCTCTAGTCCAAAAAAACATAAATCCACATCCACTAAAAACAATAAAAAATTATCACAAGGAAATTATAAACTCTCATCCATAGTAAATTCTATTTCCACATCATAAAAAAACCCTAAACCTATAGACTCAAAAAACACTGCACCCTCAGAAACTAAAAACCCTATACCCTCCATCCCTAATAAACCAAAATCCCTCTCTCTAAATCACCTAAACAGTCAACCCCCAAAAAACCCTTAACCTCGAGCCCCAAAAAATCATGAATCGTAAACAAGAAAAACCCTAAACCCACATCCCTAAAAATACCTAAACACTAATCCCAAAAAAGCCCTAAAATATCATCCCTATAAAACCCTATAATATCTTCCCCAAAAGATCATAAATACTCATCGCCCTAAAAAATCTAAATAGTTAGCCAAAAAAGTTACAAACCCTTAACCCCCATAACAGAAAACCTTCATCCCTAAAAAAATAAAAATGAACCATCCCCAAATAACCGTAAACCATCACCCAAAAAAAATCCTCCACCCCAAAAAACCCCAAATCCCAACCCCAAAAAACAATAAATCCTCATCTAAAAAGAAACCATATACACTCATCCAAAAAAATCTAAACCCTCAGCCCCAAAAACCACTAAACCAGCCTACACTGAAATCCATAAACCCTTAGAACCATAAAATATTTACCCGTCAACCCCCAAAAAACTCAACTGATGTCATCAAAAAAACCATAGCACTCATTCCAAAAAAACACTAATCTATCATCCCAAAAAAAACACACAACCCTCATCTGAAAACACCATTAACCATCATCCAAAAAAACTTAAACCTACAACACCCCAGCAACACCTAATCCATTGTCCCCCAAAATACCTCATCACTCGTACCCAAGAAAACCTAAAACCCTCATCCCTAATAAACCCAAAACCCTTATCCCATAAAAACACTCAACAATTTTCCCTATAAAACACTAAACCCTCCATACAAAAAATTGTAAACCCTCTACACCAAAGAAAAATAAACCGAAAACCCTAGAAAACCATAAATTATCAAACCCATGATACCATAAACCATTATCCCGAAAATACACTATGAACGCAACCCAAAAATCAACCTTCATCCCAAAATATAACCTTAACCCTCAACCCCAAAAATCTATAAACACTCATCCCAAACAACCCCCAATACTAATCCCCAAAAAACATGAACCCTCGGCCTCATGATTCTCTCATTGATCATACCAAAAAACCCCATAACCCTCTTCCCAATAAAACCCTCAAACCATAGACCCCAAAAACCCCAACCATCATCCCAAAAAAAACCTCAACCCTCACCCTCAAGATATTATCAAATCATTGAACAAAGAAACACTCAACCATCAACTGTAAATATCCCTAAACACTCACCCCAAAAAGCTAAATCATCAGCCTCAGAATATCCAAAACTCATATAATAAATAATCACTAAACTATTTCCCCCAAAAACACATTAAAACACACCTGTAAAAAACTCTAATGCCTCATACCATTAAACTAATAAACCCTAAACCCACATCCCAAAAAACACTAAACCCATATCCCAAACAATCCCTAAAACCTTTTCCCAAAAAATCCCACTGCCCAAAAAACCCTAAACCCACTATGCCAAACAAACCTCAACCCTCATCCAAAAAATAGAAAAACATCATACCTAAAAAGCCTAAAATCTCAAATATAAATACCCTAATCTCATAGACACAAAACACCTAAATCCTTATCTCCCAAAACCCTAAACACTTGTCTAAAAAAACCTAAACCCTCTAATCCCGCAACTCCAAAAAACCCTAAACCCTCTTCCAAAAAAAATAGACCTCCACCACAAAAAAACACTAAAACCCCAGCCATAAAATCCCTAAATACTCATCCCTAAAATTAAATAACCTTCATCCCCCCAAAACACAAAATATTCTTCTCCAAAAAACCCCAAAACCATAAAAAACACAAAACCCTTACCCCAAAAAACCCAAAACCCTCATCCCCCAAAAAACATAAACCCTCATCCCAAAAAGGAAATAAACCCTAATAAAAAAAAACATAAACCCTCATCCTCAAGAAACCCAATTCTTCAAGCCCAAAAATACAATATACCCTCATCACCAAAAATAATTCAAGCCCCTCCACCATAAAATAATAAATCCTTAGCCCTGAAAACCCAATACCCCCAAACTCAAAAGTCCCTAAACTCACATCCAAAAAATATGAATCCCTAATCCCCAGAAAACCCTAAACCATCATCCCCATATAACCATAAATCATAGTCCCCAAATATCTCTAAACCCATTGACCTAAAAAACCCTAATCACTAATCTGAAAAAACCCAAAAACTGTTATCCCGAAATAACCCAAAACCCTTAGTACCCAAAAACAATAATCCTTAATCCTCAAAAAACACTAATCCACTAGCCCCAAAATTCAATCAAACCTCTTCCCAGAAAAACCCTAACCCAAAAAAATAAAAAATAGTAAAACCTCATCCCCAAAAATTGCATAACACTCATAAAAAAAACCCTAAATGACCAGTCATAAAAATATATCAACCCTTGGACAAAAAGATAGATAATCCTTTAGTCCCAAACAAAGGTCAACCCCCATCCCAAAAAAACATCAACCCTGATCCCTAAAAACCATCAACCCCACTCGCAAAAAATAATCAACCCTCAAAACCAGAAAATATCCCACCCTAATCCCTAAATAATAATCGAACCTCAACCCAAATGATCCATCAACCCCAAGACCCAAAACAATATTGACACTCTTCCCCATAAAACAACCAACTCTAAACCATAAAAAATTCTAAATCCTAGGACCAAAAAATCTATCTAGCCTCATCCCCAAAAATACCTCAACCTCTATACCAATAAAACCCTATAAAATAATCCCATGAAAACCCTTATCCCTTAACAAGAAAAAATAATCACCCCAGAACACTAGTTACCCTCAAACCATGAACCCCAAAAAATCCCAACCCCCATAACAAAAATAACTCAACCCACAGCCCTAGGAAATCCTCAACACTCACCACCAAAAAACAATCAACCCTCGGCATTAAAAAACCACCACTGTCAACCCCAAAATACACTAAGAAATCTAACTAAAAAACAAAAAACCTTATTCCCTATGAAAAACTCAACCCACATGCCCAAAAAAGACAAAACCATCATTCTAAAATACTCTAAACCCTAAACCGGATAAAACATTAAACCCTCAACCCTAAAAAACCTAAAACATTAATCTCTAAAATAGATAAACGTGATTCCATAAAAATTATCAATAGTCAAACCCAAAAAACAGTAAACCCTAAGCCCCCCAAAAAACCTAAACCCCCATCCCCAAAAAAATCCTAAACCCTCATCTCAAAAAAACATAAACACTAAACTAAAAAGATCTTACACACTCAACTTTGAAACACCATAATACATCATAACCAAAAAAACACAAAACCCTCTTCCCAAAAAACCCATAGACCCTCATCCCCAACAAACTCTAAGCCCTACGGTCCCAAACCCCTAATTGTTGGGAACCAAAAACTGCTAAACCCTATTCCCAAATAAACCCTGAATCCTCATCCCAAATAATACCTAAACCCGAATCCCCAAAAAACACTATGACCTATCCCCCAATAAACTATTAACACTTATCCCCAAAAAACCCATCAAAACTCTACCCACATCCCAGAAACCATCAACACATTCACAAAAAACCCCTTAACACTCAGCCCCCAAAAAATGTAAACCCTTTCCTAAAAAACCTTCTACAGCCCTCCCAAAAAGACACTCAACTCTAGGAACCCAAATAACCTACTTCCCTTTTCCCAAGGAAACCTAAAATATCTACCCTAAAAATAATAAAATCTCAAACCAAAAAAACCATAAACACTGAATCCCAAAAAACCCTGAAACCGCATCCCCAAAAACACTCAACCCTAGAAAAACCCTAAACTGTTATCCCCAAAAAAACATGATCCCTCATCCCCAAATACCCTAAAACCTCATCCCAAAAACCATCAATCCTTAGCCCCAAAAATCTATAAATATTCATCAACAATAAACCCAGATACGTCATACTCAAGAAACCTTAATCCCTAATCCCCCAAACCCTAAACCCTCATCCCCAAAACTCCATAAACCTCCTTCCCAAAAAACCAAAAACCCATAGTCCCAAAAAACCCAAAAACATATACCCTAAAAAAACACTATACACTTATCCCCCAAAAACCCAAAACCATCTGCCCTAAAAAACCATAAACCCTCATCCCCAAATGACATAATCCCTCAGCCCCCTAACACACAAACCCCTCATCCCAAATTAATTTAGTTCCCTAATAATTGAAAAAACCTAAACTGTAACCCTAAGAAACCCTAAACTGTTAACCCCCAAAATACGATAAACTTATGCACCAAAAACCCTCAAACTAGAGTCCAAAAAAACATAAACCCTTAGACCTTAAAAATCCAAAACCCTTAACACCCAAAAACCACAATCACCTAGTCCTAGAAAATCATAAACCCTAAATCTTTAAAAACCAAAACCCTCATGCCCAAAGTCCGTAATCCCAAAACCCTAATATACTATAAATCCACATCCCTAAAAAACCATAATCCCTCAGCCCAAAATAACCACAAACCCTCTTCCAAAATAAATCCTAAACCTCCAACCCAAAAAATCATAAACCCTATTCCTTAAAACCTTAAAACAACATCCCTAAAAAACCCTAAACCCTCATCCTTGAATAGACCCTAAAACCACATCCCCTATAAAACATAACCCCTGATCCCCAAAAAACCATACACTATCAACCCCAAAACACACTAAACCCACATCCCTAAAAAACCTAAAACCTCGCCCCAAAATGTCCATAAATCCACAAACCCAAAAAACCTTAAACCATAATCCCCCAATAATTCTAATCTCCCAGCCCCCACCCCCAAACCCTAAAACACATTCACCAAAAATACCTAAACCCTCAGCGTTAATAAGACATAAACACTCATTCCCTTAAAAAATATATCATTTCCCTAAGAAACCCAAAACCCCCAACCCCAAAAAACCCTGAAACCTCATCCCCCAAATATACATAAACCTATAGCCCCAAAAAACCCTAAAAACTCATCCCCAAAAAACCAAAACCCTCATTCCAATAAAATAATATACACTCTCCATACATAAAAAATAAACCCTATGCCCCCACAAAACACAAAAAACTCCACCCAAATCTCCTAAACCAAATGCTCTAAAAAACCTAAAACTTTCAACCTCAAAAAATCTCTAAACCCTCATCCCCAAAAGTCTATAAAAATCAATCCAAAAAACCTATTCCTCTTCCTCAAAAAATCCAAAACCAATAGCCCCAAAAAACCAAAATCCACAGACCTAGAAACACTAAACCCATATCCCCATAAAACCCTAAAATATTTTCCTTAAAAAACCCTCATCCCCCAAAAACCTAAACCCCTAGTTCATAAAAATCTCAAATACCTTTTCCCAAAACCCCCTAACCACTCACCCCCTAAAAATAAAAAATTCTCAACCGTAAAAAACCTTAAATTACATCTCTAAAAATAGTTAATCCATATTTACCAAAAAAAACCCTACGCCCTTAGAACCATAAAAACCCTAAACACTCAGCCTGAAACATCCCTACAACCTCAACCCTAAATACCCTAAACTAACTTCTAAAAAAACCATAAACCCTTGAAACCAAAAAAAAACAAAAAAAATAGCTCCAAAAAACCATAATACCTCATTACAAAAAACCAAAAACCCTCAGCCCCAAAAAAACAAATTCCCAAATAACCTAAAACATCCCAAACTCCATGCCCTAAAAATCCCTAAACCCTCAGACCCCAAAAACCCTAAACCATCATCCCCATAAAAACCCAAACCTTCATTATAAAAAATCGCTAAACCCTCCCTCCATAAAACTATAAAACCAAATAGTAGAAAACTCTAAACTCTCAATCCAAGATAACTATAATCTTTAATCCATGAAAAATCCTAAACCCTTATCCCAAACAATCCATAAACCCACATCCCTAGATAACACTAACCCTAATCCTAAAAACCTAATCCCTTATCACCAGAAACCCTATACCCTTTGTACGAGAATACCCTAAACCCTCATCACCTGAAAACCCAACACCCCTAACCCCATAAAACTATAAACACACAACCCTAGAAAATCCTAAACCCTCACCCCTATAAATCCCTAAACGATCATCCCCAAAATACTATAAACACTTATCCCTTGAAACACCTAATCCCGCATCCTCATAAAACATTGCACACTCATCCCTAGAACATCATAAACCGACATACTTAGAACACCCAAAACCCTTGTCCATGGAAAATTAAATATCATGAACCTCATAAAACATTCAACCATAATCACTAAAAACCCCTAAACCCCTAGTCTCAGATAGCCTTAAACCTTCACCCTAGAGGACCATAAACCCTCAGTCCAAGAGATCCATAAAACCTCATCCCCAGAACTTCCTTAACCCTTAACCCTAGAATACCATAAACCCCCATCCCTAGAACACCCTAAACCCTTTTCCTCATATGTCTTTAATTCGTCACCCTTATAGACCCTAACCCCTCATCCATAGATGATCCTATCCCCTCAGACCTAAAAAATATCTAAACCATGTACCCTAGAAAAAAATAACCCCTCATGCCTCAATATCCAAAAACCCTAAGCCCCATAAAATAATAAATAATTAGACCCATAAAACACTAATCCCTAATACATAAGAACACTAAAAAATGAGACGAAAAAAATCTATAATTCTAGAGCCCTAGAATCCCATAAACCCAGCGCCCCCAAAATACCTAAACCCACTTGAAAAATATAAACCCTAATCTCCAACAAACTATAAAACCTCATCCCCAGAAAATCATAAACCACATACGAAGAAAACCAAAAATCATCATCCCCAAAAAACCGTCAACCCTTAGACATAGAGAAACTAAAACCCCCTTTCCTAGAAAACACAAAAAATTGATCCCTAAAAAACAATAAACATTCAACCCAATAAAACACTAAACACTCAACCTAAAAACCCCCTAATCCCTCATACACAAAAAATATAAACCTTCAGCCCCAGAAAAACATAATTCCCCATCCTAAGAAAACCATCACCCCATAAAAAATGTAAACGCACATCCCTAGAAAACCCTAAACCCTGATCTCCAAAAAATCGTAACCTATGTTCCCAAGAATACATTAAACCCTAATACCAAGAATCCGTAAACCCTTAGCAACAAAAAAAGAAACCTTCAGCCATAAAAACCCATAAACCCTCGTCTTAAGGATACCATAAACCCTTATCCCCAAAAAAACGCATAACTATCACCCCAAAAATAAATCATAATGCTAAAATGAAGAAAACCTAATACCATAATCCCAAGGAAATATTAATCCCTCTACCACAAAAAATGCAATTCTAGATCCCTATAAATCCCTAAACCTAGATCCAAATAAAAATCTAAATATTGAGCCACATAAAATTGAAAAGCCTCATCCCTAAAAATCTCAAAACCCTCATCCCCTAAAAACCAAAAATCCACTATCCCATAAAACCATAAACCGTTATCCCTTAATACCTAGAACACTTTTCCCTAAAAAACCCTAAACAATTTTACCCAAAAATCTATAAACCCTCATCCCCAAAACACCCTAAAACCATAGTCCCAGAAAACCCTTACCCTCAGTCCTTGAATACCCTCAACCATCTTCCCTCAAACATCCAGATCCAACATCCCCATATAACCCTAAATGCGCAATCATATAAAAACATAATCCCTAATCAATAAAAAAACATCAATGAATCATCCCAAAATTTCATAAAAACTCATACCCCAATATCCATAGAACCTCACCCAAAATAACTGTATATCCCCATCACCAAAACTCCTGGAACCCTCATCCAAAAATATCCTATTCACTCAGCCCAAAAAAACCTTAAAACCTCATCCACAAGAAAACATAAACCCTTATCCCCAAAAAACACGGAAATATAAGCTAAATCACCATAAACCCTCATCCTAAAAAAATTGAAAACCCTTAGTATCAAAATTCCCAAAACCCCATCCCCCTAATTCCTTAAAACCTTATTCCTATAAATCACTAAACACACATCCCAAAAAACCACTTATCCCTCAAATCCAAAAATAATAAATATTCAGTCCCAAAAAAACCCAAATCCTTAAGACCAAAAAACCCTATATGCTCAGGGCCAAAAACCCACATCACTCAGCCCAAAAATAACTAAAAACCCAACACTAAAAAACATTAACACTCTTCGGTAAAAAAACTGAATACCCTTAGCACCAAAAACCCTAAACCATCATCCCAAAAAACCCTATACCATTATCCCCCCAAAAACCCTAAAACTTCAAACCCCAAAACCCAAAACCCTCAACCCAATAATCCTTAAACCCTCATCCCAAAATAACAATAAAACCATACCCCCAAAAAACACTCAATAATAGGCCCCCAAAACACTCAACCATCATGCAAAAAAAAACTAAATCCTCATCCCGTATACCCCTAAAAACATTTCCAAAAAAACCCTGAACTCTCAGCCCAAAAAATGAACCTTAATCCCAAAAAAATCAAAAACCCTAATCCCTAAAAAACACTCACCCTCAACCAAAAAAACATAATCTTCCATCATTAAAAACCCCTCAACCCTAATCCCCATAAAACCCTAACCCATATCCCCAAAACCCTTATGATCGCATCCCCCACAAACTCTAACCATTAGAAACAAAACTCAAAAAACATCATCCCCAAACACTCTTAAACCCTCATCCCCATGAAACCATAAACCCTCACAACAATTACACTTAAACTCAAATCCCCAAAAAACACTAAACCATATTTCTCATAAAACCCAAAACCCTCATCAACAAAAAACCCTCCACCCTTATCCTCAATAAACGTCCACCCTACCCCAAAACAATTCTCAAACATAGAACCAGAAAACCATAAACCCTAATCCCCAATAAACCCTTAACTCTCCTAAAAAACATGAACCTTTATCCTCAAAAATCCGTTGAATTAATCCCCAAAGACCCTAAAAATGAAGGACTAAAAAAACATAAACATACGGCCTAGAAAACCCAAAAAACAAAGGCTAAAAAAATAATAAACCTCTAGTCCCACTAAACCCTCAAACCTCCACTCCAAAAAACTAGAACCCTCATCCCCCAAAAAACCTAAACACTCATCCCTAGAAAAACCCTAAACCCAAAACCCTAAAAACCCTCATTCCTTAGCCCAACAAAATACTAAACTCTTAGTCTAAAATACCCTAAACTCTTACCACAAAACACCAGAACCCTCAAACCCACAAACCCTAAACAATCACCTTCAAAAACCCTTAAACCTAAATCCCAAAAAACCTACTTCTCCCATCCCAAAAAACCCAAAACCACATCCCTAATAAAACTATACACTTAGCCCCATAAAACCCTAATCCGTCTATTATGAAAAGAAATAAACTATCATCCTCAAACTCAATAACCCCTCAAACCATCCAATGAAACCCTCATTCATAAAATTTCTAAACTCCTAGAACCTAAAAATATTAAATTAGAAGCCCAAAAAAACCAAAAAAAATCCATCCCAAAAAAAAACAAAAACCAACGATTAGAAAAAAATACTAAACCCTAATCCCTATAAAACCCCAAACCCTTATAACCAAAAACACAAGAACCCTCTATCATAAAAAAACCAATACCCTCATCCAAAAAAAACCTAAAACCCTCAATAAAAAAACCTTAATCTCTAATCCCATAATAACATAAACCCCCAGCCCTAAATAATCTTTAAACCCATAGCCCCATGAATCCCAACCCCCCCCCCACCCCGAAAAATCCAAAGTCCTAAGAATTTAAAAGAATAAATCCTCATCACCAAAAAAACTCTAAAACATAATCCCCAAAACACCCTAAACCCTCTTACCATATAAAACCTAAACCTTAATCCCTAAAGAACCCTTAATTGTCTTCTCCAAAAAACCCTAAACCTGCATCCTTAAAAAACACTACACCCTAAATTATAAAAACCCTAAACCCTTATTCCCAAATACCCTAAAAACATAGCCCCAAAAATCCCTAATCCATAATCTCCAAAAAAATCAATTCCTTCAACCCCAAAATATACTAATCCTTAAATGATTAAAAATTCTAATCCCTCATCCCCCTAAAGTCATAAACCATTTGTACCATAAATCCATAAACCCTCATACTCAAGAAACCCTACACCCCCATCCCACATAAACCCTAATCCCTCTATATTGGAAATAGCTAAACCCACCACCACTAAAAAAATAAACCCTCAACTCCAAAAAATAGAAAACCTCATCGCCCCCAAAACCATAAAACCTCATCCATCAAAAAAGAAAATTGTTATCCCCTAAAGCACAAAACCCCCATCCACAAAAACCTAGAATTCTCATCCCTTAAAAACGTGAAGCCCACATCAAAAAAATTATCTAAACCATAATCCCCAAAAAAACTAAACCCTTATCCTGAAAATCCATAAATTCTCAGCCTCAGAAATACCTAAATAAGTTGACCCAAAAAATATTAATCCCACAACCCCAAAAAAACAAAATGATAAATTTCAAAAAATTCCTAAAACCTCATCCCTAGAACCAAAAAAATTAACATCCTTAAAAAACCTGACCCCTATCCCAAAACTCCTAAACTCTCAACCCCAAAAAAACCTAATGTATCATCCCCAAAATAAACTAAACCCTCACCCCTAAAATACATAACCCCAAAATACTAAAAATATCTAATCCATAATAACCAAAAAAACTCTTATACCCTCATAACCAAAAAACACAAAATCATTAGCCTAAAAAAACTAAAATCCATCAACCCCCAAAAAAACCCTACACCCTCCGCCCTAAAATACCCAAAACACTCTACCAAAAAAACCGAAAACACTTGCCCCCCAAAAACTTTTAACCCATAGCCTCAAAAAACCATAAAAAATCATTTCCATGAAAACCCTAAACCCTAAATGTTAAAAAAATCGAAAACCTTCATCCATGAAAATCCCTAAACCATCATCCCCACAAAATCCTAATCCATTAGGCCTAAAAAAAATAGACCCTCACCCATAAAAACCCTGAACCCTCAACCACAAGAACCCTAAATGTTCATCCCAAAAGACCTTTAATACACAAAAAAAATCCTTCAAACATCAATCCCAACTACCATAAACCCTCAGCACATGAAAACCCTAAAACCTAAACAATTGTCCTTAGAAAATCATATATTCTAAGCCTTCGTATATCCTAACCACTAATCCATAGAAAGACCTAAATTCATAGCCTCTGAAAATAATAAAACCTAAGACCTAAAGGACCCTAAACCCTAATCCCAGGAAATCCTTAAAACCATAACCACAGAAAACCCTAAACCATCATCACAATAAAACCATAAAATCTCTGCAAAAGAAAACACTAAACCCTCACCCTCATAAACCCCAAAACTTGTACCCTTAAAAATCTATAATCCCTCACCGCCAAAAAACCATAATTCATCAGCCCCCAAACCCCCAAAACCCCCAAAACCCTCTTCCCTATATTCCATAAAACCATCATGGTTTGGGGTTTTTTAGGGATGAGGGATTAGGGTTTTTTGGATGATGATTTATGATTTTTGTGTTTGATTTTTTATGGTTTTAAGGGGGATGACGGTTTATGGTTTTTTGGGGATATGGGTTTTGCAGTTTTTTGGGATGAGTGTTTTGGGTTATTTTGGGATGGGGGGATTTGGGTTTGTTTGGGATTAGGGATTAGGGGTTTTTGGTGATGAGGGTTTTGGGATTTTTTAGGAGTTTTTTTTGGGTTCTGGGGAATGAGGGTTTATGTATTTTTTGGATCATGGTTAGGGTTTATTGGGTTCGATGTTTTAGGAATATTTGGGGATGTGGTTTTAGGGTATTTAGGGGATGACAGTTAAGGAGTTTGGGGTCGAGGGCCTATGTTTTTTTCTAGATGAGGTTTTATGGTTTTCTGGGTCTAAGGATTTTGGGATTTTTGGCCACATGGGTTTAGGGTTTTCTTGGGCTGACAGTTTAGGGTTTCAGGGCGATGAGGTTTTGTGGGTTTTTAGGCTGAGGGTTTAAATATTTTTGGGGCTGAGCATATATATTTTCTAGGTATCAGGGATTATGTTTTATGGGGTCTAGGGGTTTAGGGTTTCTTAGGGTTTAGGGTTTAGAGTATTTTGGGTAGAGGGTTAAGGGTTTTCTTGGGATGAGGGTTTAGGTTTTTTTTTTGTGAAGAGGGATTATGGTTATTAGGTACATTGGTTTAGGTTATTTGAGGGATGATATTTTATAGTTTTTGGGGGATTAGTGTATAGTGTTTTTTTGTGTGATGATATTTCACAGTTTTTTGGGGTTGAGGGTATAGGGTTTTTTGGGGATGAGGGTTTGTGGTTTTTACAAATAAGGGATTAGGGTTTCTAGGGGTGAGGTTTTAGTGTATTTTGGCGGAGGGTTCACATTTTTCTAGTGTTGACGGAGGAGGGTTTCTTATTTTATGCGATGATTGTTTAGGTTTTGGTAGTTGAGGGTTTGGATGGTTCGGCAAAAATGGTAATGGTTTTTTGGGGATGAGGGTTAAGGGGTTTTTTGGATGAGTGTTTAGGGTTATTTGGATGAGGGTTTAGTTTTTTTTTGGTCCAAAGATTGTGGTTTTTTGTGGATATAGGTCTAGGGATTTTTGTGACAAGGGATTTTTTTTATGGTTGAGGTTTTGGGTTTTCCATGGATAAGGGTTTAATGTTTTTTGGCTTGAGGGTTTTGTATTTTTGGGGGATGAGGGTTTAGGGATTTTTTTAATACTATATTTTTAGGGTTTTATTGGAATAGGGTAACTATACCAGACTGAAATCTATGTGAATAATGCTTAAGATTGGAGAGAATTTTAAGCACAATTTAAATTAAAACTGGATCATCCCACAATTTTTGAAATTCAATGTAATGGTGGGACATAACAAAAATATTTTCAGAATAAAATGATATATCCACATATAAATGAATGTAAATACATATAATCAAATTAAAGAGAATAGAGAACATGTAGAAAAGAAATATTAAGGAGGAATATAACTACTTTAACTAGTATGGTAGTAATTTTCATGGGAATGTGCCATTTTTTATTTATGTTTCCTTAGAGTAGCTTCGTGAATTGTAATTCTATTGGGGTAATTATTGTCTTAAATTTTTTCTTTTTATTTATATTCCCTCAATTTTAATTGTTACACTTGAATCATTCTAATTTTAATGCATACTACAAAACATTCTTGCTTTAGCCTCTCCCATTTCCCCGAAACTGGTTGTGCATCTCCATTGTTGGTGACACAGTGATTATTTTTAGAGAAACCATATTTAGTGGTGTTTACATTAATCCTTTTTCATTAAACTACATTTCTTTTTACCATATTATCTAACTCGTTTGATACTTCTAGTGAAAAATTTTCTTGGAATCAAATTTGTAGTTCATACAAGTATGTTTTTTCACATTCATTTTATTAATCTCTAGAAAAATATACTTATCCACAATTTCTCTCAAAAGAGGATCTTCTACTCCCCTAGTTATATGGGAAATATCCAAAAAATGTTACAATCACAAATGAATAAAATTGTTGATAAACATTATAAAATGCTAAGAGTGTGATGACATGTTTCCCCTTCCCCACAGTTACATCCTCTGCCTCTATCTCAATATAATAGATATAATATAGAACAATTTAATAAAGATCATATAAAGGTAAATGATTCTAGGGATTCAGAATTGTATATATGAATAATAATTGATGACTCCAATATTGAAATTGGTTTGATGATTGATATTCTTGATTATAATAGGAGTATGAATCCATATCATTTTCTAGTGTGGATACAAGAAATCGAATGATTATTCAAATTGAATAATTGTTCTAATGATAATATTTGAATTTTAGAAATTCTGAAAATTAATTACTACAAATCAATTTGGATGAAATATTTCATTAAATAGTTGGAACGTGATGGGAAATAAATAATATGCATGTAATAAGTTAAAAACTATTCCATGAATATAATTTATTCCCATGAATCTAATGTGGATAATATGATTTTTCTGTGATGAGTTTTTCATATTCAACTCTTTCCTCAAGAAGATCAATGAGAAATCATGTTTCAAATTGATTTCACTAAAAACCATTGAGTATGCATTGTGATAAATGCTATTTTTGATTGTAAAAATGATACTTCAATAAAACTAGTGGATAAATTGAAGCTTCAATCTCAGAACAATCCTCAGTCACACAAACTACAATGGTTGAACAGTGAGGGCACACATTTAGTCCGCAATCAAGTTCTATTTTTATTTTCCATTAGTTAGAACTATTTTGATGAGGTATTGTGTTTTTTTGTTTATAGAGATGATTGCCACTTGTTTTTGGCATGGTCTTGGATGTTTGATAGTGAATTGAAATATGATGGGAGGAATGAAACACATTAATTATGATTAGGGGAATATAATATTACACCAACTCCATTGGAACAATCCCATATTTGTGAAGAATGGTTTTTAAGAATATCACAAAGGTATAATATTTAGCAAAACACTTCATATAGAGAACGGAATCAACAAAAAATCATATTTTTGATTTATTAATGATGGATAAGTAATCCTAATAAGAGAAGAGTAATCATCATCCAATAGATTAATATATGATTATATAAAATTGTGATGTTTCTCTTAATGGTATATCAGTTATTTGTCTACCAATATTAGTCATTGAAACCCATATGTAACTTGTACTATTTGTGAAATTTTCTAGTAAACTATAATACCAGTCTAATCTTGGGGAATTAAAGATATTGCATAATTATTTTGATGAATTGATGGATCAATACATTATAAAGGAAAAGTTTCCACAGTTTTCTATTCAAGAATTATTGGTAATAACAAAATATGGTATGTATCAAATGTGTATTGATAATAGTGATATCAATAATATTATAATCAAATACATGTATCCCCTTCAACTATTCAATGATATTCTCAAATGATTACATGGTTCGTCAATATTTTTAATGGTTGATCTCCAGAGTGGATACGACAAGATAATAGTGAAGTAAGGGGACGAGTGGAAAATGGAATTCAAAACCAATGGTGGGTGGTTTGAGTGGGTGGTCATTCCATACGACATCTGAAATTTTCCTAGTTAATTCAGGTGAATCATTAGTGTCATTTTGAATACATTTATTAGTATAATTATTTTTGTTTATAATGGTGACATTTTGATTTATAGGAGGTATGTGGAGATCCATGTGGATCATTGGTACATATTTGGAATTATATAGGATCACAATATCTGGAAGTCTATAAATGTGTCATTAATTTTCAATGAAAGTGGTATTTTTAGTATATATTATATCATAAGGTGGTGTCATAGTGGATCCATCAATGGTTGAAGCAGTTAAGTATTGGCCACCACTGGAATACATTATAGAAGTATGAAGTTTTCATGGATTGGAATATTTTTTTGTCACATTGTACCAAATTTTAGATATATCAATGAACCCGACATTGAATTATTGAATAATGGAAAAATTTGTGGTAAAAAATAACAAATGAAAAAATCTAATTCATTTAGAAAAGTTTATGGGATGTACCTGTTTTGGAATTATGTGATTTTGATCAAGTCTTTGAAGTGCAGTGTGATGCATGTGGAGTAGAGATCAGTGCTATGATAATCAAATCAATGGGTCTCATAGCATATTTCTGTGAGAATATGAATGATTCAAAGTGAAATTATAAGTCCCCTGAGTAGTTATTTAATGTTATATTGAGAACCTTGGATTATTGTTCTCATTATTTGAGACCAAAATATCATATTTTTCATTATGATCATCAAGAATTTATATTTATCAGTGTTTATTAAATTATTAGTTCAAGGCATGATATGTGGGTATAATTATTGAAATCATTCTCATTTTTGTCAAAATAATAGAATGGGGAATGTTAAATTATTTCTAGATTCATTATCTTGATGGTATTCATTACATACCATTCTCGATCGTACAATTCCTGGATTTCATCATATGAAAGAGGATTATAACCATGATATGAATATAAATTCAATTTTAATCCTCTGTTAAAATGGTTTATTAGTGGATTATTCTATGCATTACGGTTTTCTCTTCAGGAGAAACAAGTTGTGTTGTCCAAAAGGTATTTATAGTATCTTTCTCGTATGTGAGTCTCATGAAGGAGGACTTGTTCTAATTTTGAAATCCATGAAACCTAAAAGATAATAAAGTATTATTTATAATATCCAAGTATACAATTATATTTCCATTAGAAATTTTATAGAAGCCATGGGATGATCTCAATATGGATTTCATTATGAATTTACCAAATAATCTGTGAGAATTTTTTTTCAAAGAGGTTATTCAAATTCATGTAATTCCTCACAACATTGTTTATAATAGAGACACTAAATTTATCCTCATTTTTGGGAGGAAATTAGGTGAAATTTGGTATAAACATTCTTTTTATAAATTCTAATCACCCTCGAATGGATGGTAAAATGGAAGTTACCAATCAGACTTTGGGACAAACTATGGTAACATTGGTGAAAAGATATATAATAAATTGGAATTTATAGCTTGATAATATTAGTGTTATGTTCAAAAGATATTCAAATAATACTAATCAATATTATAAATTTTAAGTGGAATATGGAATCAATCCAATCACTTAAATAGAATTGTGTGATTTTCCTCTTATTTATCAATTGAATATTGATGTGGAGGATAATGAAAAGGAGATTAATAATATTAATGAATATCGTTGAGCTCAAATAAAAAAGTCTAATGAATAATATAGGAAGTGATTTAACAAAAATCGGAAGAAGAAAAATTTACATCCTGGGGACAATGTGTGAATTCAACATTGTAAGGAGAGATTTCCACCAAAATGGAAGAAAAAAAAGGCACCATTAGATTATGTTTGATCAATTCTCTCAAGTGATTAGGACACAATGCCTACATTATTGATTTACCCGATAATTTTGGTGGCATTTTTCTACTGTCTAACATTGGATATTAATCTCCGTATATTGAAGATGGTGATTCCTTAGTTTTTAGGATTAGTCCTCCCCAAACTTCATGAAATTATATGGGATAGATTCAAACCAATGATAATGCTTTGGGGCATAAAAATAATTTTAATTCTAATTGATAATTCAATTGTAATAGCCTTTTCTTTTTGGAATCCAACACAATGGTGGGGCACAACATAATTTTTTCATATCAAAATAAAATATCCATAAGGCAACGGAAGTAAATTCTCAGTATTTCATTAAAGAGTATATATAATATGGGGAAATGTATTACTAAGAACGAATCAATGTAATTTATTTATTGGGGTCATTAATTATCTTGGAAAAGTGGTTTTTTAATTTTCATATGAAATTTTTTTCAATGATTCATTGCAACTAAACTTGTGAAATTTTTCCCACATTATTTTGACTTTATAAGGAAATTTCATTTCCTTTTCATAGTTTCACTCGATTAAAATGAATTTTGATAATTTTTGTTGAACATTCTATATTTTTTCTCTTCCCATTGCCTAGAATTTGTGTTTCATGTCCATTGATGGTATCTTAGCCTTTATGGATGGGGAAACCTTGGCAGGGATTGTTTATTTTAATCCTTGTACTTTCAACTACATTTCACTCTTCCATTTTTATTTACTAATTTTGTGATTCATTAAATTATGAATATGATAAATGGGTTTTTCGGGTATAGGGATTAGGGTTTTTAGGCATAGTTATTAATATTTTCAAGGGATGAATATTTAGTGTCTTTTTGGGATTTGGGTAAGGTATTATTTTGGGATGATGTTTTATGGTGTTTGGGGGAGGAGGTTTTGGTTTTTTTAGTTGAGGGTGTAGGGTTTTCTGTGTAGTGGTATTAGGGTTTTTGTAAAATGGGTTTTGGATTTTGGGGGACTAGTGGTTTAGCATTTTATTAGGAATAGTGTTTTTTGTCATTTACTATTGATGGTATTAGGTTTTTAGGGGATGAGGGTATTGGTTTTTTTGAGATTGAGGGTCTATGGGTTTTTGGGGACTAGAGTTAACCATTTTTGGGGATGAGGGTTTAGAGTTTTGGGGGACAAAGATTTAGTGTTTTCTAGGATGTGGGTTTAGGATTTTTTTAGGATGATGGTATAATTTTTTTCCAGGTTTGTGGTTTATGATTTTTTTAGGAAGTGGTTTTACATTTTTTTGGGCTGAGGGTGTAACAATTTTCAGGTTATGGGTTCTGTATTTTTTTGAGACTAATATTTTGTCTTTTTTGGTCTCTGTGTTTAGGGTTCTTGGGGATGCAGATCTGTTGTGTTTGGGGGACGAGGGTTTAGGTTTTTTTGGAGATGTGGGCCATGTATTTTTTGGTGATTAGGGTTTATATTTATTTTTGGGCTAGGTGTATGTAGTATTTTAGGGATGAAATCCTAGAGTTTTTTTTGGGGCCTTTTGTCTAGGATTTTTTTAGCCTGCAGGTAGTCAGCTGTTTTGGGCTGATGGTCTAGGGTTTTCTGGGATTAGGTTCTAGGGTTTTTGGGGATATGGTTAGAGTTTTTAGTGTGAATGAGGCTCTAGGGTTCTTGGTGTTTGAATATATAGGGGTTTTAAGGTTGTGTTTCTAGGTTTTTTTAGGGTTGAGGTTATAGGTTATTT
Organism: Viscum album; assembly: GCA_963277665.1. Classification (NCBI taxonomy): domain Eukaryota; kingdom Viridiplantae; phylum Streptophyta; class Magnoliopsida; order Santalales; family Viscaceae; genus Viscum; species Viscum album. Next base: position 585,297,599 of record OY728137.1, read on the forward strand.
AGGAATGAGGTTCAAGGTTTTTTTGGGGTAGAGGGTCTATGGTTTTTTCTTGAGGAGGGTAATGGTTGTTTGGTATAATGAAAAGTGGTTTTGGGGGTTGAGGGTATAGGTTTTTTGGGATGAGGGTCTAGGGTTTTTTTTGTGTTGAGTGTCTAGTGTTTTTTTGTGGTTGAGTTTATAGGGTGTTTTGTGGATAAGGGTCTACTTTTTATGAGGATGAGAGCCTTGGATTTTTTTGGGGGTGAATTTCATGGGTGTTTTGGGGTTTACCGTGTTGGGTTTTCTTGGGGTTGAGGTTCTAGTCTTTTTTGGGGAAGAGGGTTTTGGGTTTTGGGGGGATGATGGTATATGTTTTGTTGTGGATATAGGTCTAGGGTATTTTTGGGCATAGGGTATATGGTTATTTATGGATGACTGTCTCGTGATTTCAGTGCTGAGGGTCTAGGGTTTCATGGGGATGAGGGTCAAGGTTATTTTGCCACGAGGGACTAGTTTTGTTGGTAATGAGGGTAAATTTTATATTTGGTGTCGGGGTCGAAGGATTTTTTTGGATGAGGGTCTATAATTTTTTTTGCGGATGAGGTATAGGGATTTTTGGGACTGATCTATAGGATCTTATAGTGATGATCATCTAGGGTTTGGTATGGCTAATGGTCTATGGTTTTTTTGGGCTGTACACATTGGTATTATTTGGTGGGATGATCTAGGGGTTTTTAGGTCTATGGTACTAGGGTTTTTTTGGGACAAAGTGTCTAGGGTTTCTGGGGATGAAGGCCTATGGTTTTTTTGGGGATAATAGATTATCTTTTTTTTTCACCGATGTTCTAGTGTTTTTAAGGGAATCATTTTTTTTATTTTTTAAGGCTATAATTTAATGGGTATTCTCAGTTGAGGATTTAGGATTTATTATGGTTGATGGTTTTTTGTTTTCTTGGATAGAGGGTATAGGGATTTCCTGGGATGAGTGCTTAGGATTTTTTTGGGGAATGGCAGTTTTGGGTTTATTTTATGATGAGGGCTTTGGATTTATATGGAGATGATCGATGAGGGATTTTTGGGGTTGATTGTTTAATTTTTTTTGGAAATATGGGTTGAGGGATTTTTCAAGCAGAGAAGTGAGGGATTTTCAGTGATGAGGGTTGGGATTTGTTTAATGAAGAGTGTTTAGGGTTTATTTATGCAAAGGTTTGAGGGTTTTTTGGTGATAAGGGTTGAGGGTTTTCTAGGGATGATGGTCGGGGTTTTAAGTGGATGGGGGTTTAATGATTTTGGGGTATGAGGGTTGAGGGTTTTTTGGGTCTGATTCTCAAGGGTATCTTGGGGATTAGGTTTGAGGGTTTTTTGGGGTTGTAGGTTAAGGGTTTTATCGGGATGAGGGTTGAGTGATTTTGGGTGAGGGTTTATGGTTTTTTTAGATTCCCGGATAAGGCGTTTTGGGTAAAAGGTTGAGGATTTTTTGGGTTTGAGGGTATGAGGTTTTTTGGGACTGATGGTTCATGGATATTGGGGAATGAGGGTTTATTTATTTTTGGTTCTAAGGGTTTATGGTTTTTTGGGACTGAGTGTTTGTGGTTTTTTTGGTATGAGGGTTTATATTTTATTTGGGTTAAGGATATATGGTCTTTAATGGATAAGGTTTGATTTTTTGTGAATAAGGGTTGAGGGTTTGTTTGTGGCTTACCATTGTGGGTTTTCTGGGGATTAGTGTTTAGAGATTATTGGTAATGGGGGTTTAGGGATTTATTGGGATGAGGATTGTGGTTTTTTAGAGCCGAGGGTTGATGTTTTTTAGGGAAATGATTTGAGGAGTTTTTAGGTTTGTGGAATTAGTGTTTTTTCGGGCATATAATTGAGGGTTTTTTTGGGGATTAGGTATTAGGGATTTTTGGTGCTATGTTTTTAGGGTTTTATGTGGATTAGGGATGAGTATTTTTTGTGGATGAGGGTTGAGGGTTTTCTAGGACAAAGGGTTGAGGGTTTTTTGGGACTAATTGTTGAAGCTTTTTTGGGGAAAATGGTTGAGGTTTATTGTGGATGGCGGTACAGTGTATTTTGGGTGTGAGGGTTGATGTTTTTTTGGGACTAAGGGTTTTTGAATATTTCTATTGTTGGTTGTCAGATTTTTTGGGTGAGTGTGTATATTTTTTTGGGGGGTTGAGGGATTTAGTTTCTTTGGGGATCAGGGTTTAGGATTTTTTATGGTGATAGTTTAGGTTTTTTGGGGAATGAATAATTAGGTATTTTTCTGGCTGGGGTATTATAGTTTTTCGGGGTGAGGGTTTACTAGTTTTTTGGTATGAGGGTTTTATTGGAGAAAGGTTTAGTGATTTTTTAGGGTTTATGGTTTATGGTTTTTTGGTCTAAGGGTTTAGGTTAATTTGGGGGATAAGTGTTGATGGTTATATGTGTCAAAGGTTTTTGGGTATTTGGGGGCTATGGGTGGTGGGATTTTTTTATAAGGGTGTTGGAATTATGCGGTAGATCGTTGAGGAATTTTTGTGATAATATTTGAGGAGTTTTATGGGATATGAGTTGAGGGTTTATTAGGATATAGGGTTAATGGATTTATGGGTTTGAGGGTTCAGGGTTTATTTTGGGTGAAGGTTGAGGGTTTATAAAATTCTTGGTGTTGAGTGATGATGGTTTATTAGGGATGAATGAAGAATAATATTTTTGAGAATAGGGTTTATAGTTTTTTGGTGCAGGGGGATTAGTATTTTTTTTGGGATGAGGGATTGGGATTTTTAAAGGATATGGGTTTAAGGGTTTCATTGGGGTAAGTGTTTTGCATTGTTTGGGGATGAGGGTTTATGTTTTTTTAGATTAAAGGTATTAGGTGATTTTGGGGATAGAGGATCAAGGTTTTTTGTTGTTGATAGTTTTGGGTTTTTGGGGAAAAGGAAGTAGGATTTTTTGGGGATTGATATTTAGGGATTTTCGGGAATGGGGGTTTATGTTTTTTTGGGGGTTGAGGGTTTATATTTTTTGGGGGAATATGGTTTATTAATTTTGGTTCTATGGGTTGAGGGTTTTTTATGGATGTGGATTGAGGGTTTTTTTGGGGATGAGGATTGATTATTCTTTAGAGGTGAGGGTTTATGGTTGTTTGGGTCTCAGAGATTATGTTTTTTTGGGATCAGGGTTTGGAGTATTTTTTAGTAGAGTTTAAGGATTTTTGGGAATGAGGGTTGAAGGTTTTCTGTGTTGAGAGTTGAGGGATTTTTTGGGATGTTGGGTGAAGGTTGTTTATGAATGAGAATTTAGGGTTTTCTTGGGATTAGGGTTGAAGGTTTTTTGGGTGTTAGGGTTAATGGTTTCTTATTTTTGGGGGATAATGGTTTTTTTCATGAGGGTTGAGGGTTTTGGGGGATGAGGTAATATGGTTTTATAGTGATAAGGGTTAAAAAAATTTTGAGGAAGAGTGTTGAGGGGGTTTTAGGGATGATGGATGAGGGGTTATGGGGGATTAGGGTTTCAGGTTTTTTTGGGGATAGGGGTTGAGGGTTATTTTGGGGGATGAGGGTTCATGTTCTTTTGGGATATGATTTTACTCTTTTCATGGAAAATGTGTTTTTTTGTTATTTGGGAATAGTGTTTAGGGTTTTTTAAGTGGTTTTTAGAGTTTTGGATTTTATAGTATAGGGTATATGGTTTTGTAGATTGTTGGGGTTGACGGTTTTTTGGGTTTTTGGGGCTAAGAGTTTAGGGTTTTTTATGGATAGTATTTTGGGGTTGAGTTTATAGGGGTTTTGTGGTGGATGATTTTGGGTTTTGGGGGGATGAGTATTTAGGGTTTTTTTAGGTATGTGGGTTTCAGGGTTTTTTTGGGATGAGGTTTTATCGATTTTTAGGGATTAGGTTTTAGGTCTTCTAGGGCTGATGATTTATTTATTTTTAATCCTGTGTTTTGAGGGCCGTTTTGGGAAATTGTTTCATTGTTTTTTGGGGAATGGGACTGAGGTTTTATGTTTTAATGGGATTAGGGTTTTTTGTGGATGAGGGTTTAGGAATTTTGGTGGATGAAGGATTAGGTTTTTTTGGGGATCCGGGTTTAGGATTTAGGGTTATTTATGGTCTGAATTTTTAGGATTTTTTATTTCTTAGGGTTGGGGGATTTTAGGGGTTGATGGTTTTTTGTTTTTTGGGGGTCAAGGTTGTAGGTTTTTTGCAGTTGAGTGTTTTGGGTTTTTTGAGGCTGAAAAATTAGGATATATTTGGGTATATGGTTTTAGGGTTTTAGGGGATGATGGGTTGCGATTTTTATAGATAAAATTTTATGTTTTTTAGGTATGAGAATTTTTTTGGTTTTTTTGGATGTGATATAGGGATTTTTGGGCTGAGGGTTTTATGTTTTTATGGTTGAATGTTTAGGACTATTTGGAGGTGACATTTTTGGGTTTTTGGATTTATTAGTTTAGGGTTTTTTGGTGATGAGAGTTTATGTATTTTGGAATTGTGGGTCTAACATTACATAGGGATGTGTGTTGAATATTCTTTAGGGATGAGGGTTTATGGTTTTTTCGGGACGAGGGTTTTGGGTTTTCTAGGGCTGAGGGATTATTGTATTTTCTAGCTGAGGGTCAAAGGATTTTTCGGGTAGAGGGTTCATCATTTTTTGGGGATCGAGGGTTCATCATTTTTTTGGGTATGGGGTTTCAAAGTATTTTGATGCTTGAAATTTTTTTTTTCTTTTTTGAGGAAATGGGTTCATTGTTTTGGGGGCATAGGGATTATGTTTTAGGGGTTTTTATCAATGTGGGTTTTTGGTTTTATGGGGAAGAGCAATGATGGTTTTATTAAAATGAGATTTTAGGGTTCTTGGGGATTATATATTAGGGTTTTTGGGGGTTCATTTTATATAGTTTTATGGGAATGTGGGTTGTTTTATTCTTTCTTAAGGTGTTGGTGGTTTCAGGGACTGAGTGTTGAGGTTTCATTGGGTTAAAGTGTAGAGGGTTTTGGGGGTTGGTAGTTTATGGGTTTTTGGGGGTGAGTGTCTAGACATTTTTTGGGATGTGCGTTAAAATTATTTTTGGGATATGTTTTGAATGTGTTTTAGAGATGAAAGGTTTGGGTTTTGTGCCGGTGAGGGTTAATGTTTTTTTTTTCGAAAAAGTGTTAAGGGTTTTCATGGGACTAGAGGTTTTGGGTTTTTTGAGGTTAAGGGTAGGGGCTTTTTAGGGTTGAGGGTTTTTCATTACATAGAACTGAGTGGTTTTGGGGATAAGTGTAACAGCCCGAGATTTTATAAAAAATATACTTTTTAATTTCATTAATGTCTTGTGTTGTATGCTACACCAAAAAGATCTTGCTCAGCACGCATCCTTGACTTGCCTTTCATTACACGCAATCACGACCTTCCTCGATAATGTGTGTAGTACGCAATACCGAGTTTCCTTAAACAACGATATGCTATTAAAATATTATTAAAACTAGCTGTAATGAATAGTAATAACCACCATTTAAACCTTTAGAAATTTTAGCTCTCAAAATGAACTTCATTTTTGGATTTGGAGTTCGAATTTAGCCTAAGGTGAAATTTTGGTACTTTTCGGATAACTTTCATATTCTGATGAATAGTGAAAATTACTAAATTTTAATTAAACAGAACTTTTTTAATAGAAATAATTAATAGTGATAAATTATTAATTTGATTGTTTTTAATGTATATTTAGAATATATTTTTACAATTTAATAAAATGTTGGTCATTGGATTTAATTCTACATTTAAACCAGACATAAACAAGTGTCAATCTTTTGATGGTTTTATCTCTAAAAAACACGCTATTTGTTTTGATGACGGGAATTAATTTTTAAATTAATTAATGCAACTAATATGTTTTGAATTTTGTAAAATAGACATCATTTTTGAGTTAATAATATCAAATATAGCTTAGGCCTAATTTTTGGTATTTTTCTGGAAACTTTCATTTTTTGATGAATAGTGAAACCACTAAGTGGTAGTTAAAAAAATGAATTTTTCATAAAACATAATTTTACCGCTTCTGTGAGTGGAATTTCAAAAATCTGAGAGGCACGGTTGATGTCAGTAAGTAAAATGTTGTTCAATGAGATGAAAATAATTTTTTTGGTGAATAGTAACTTTTTACTTTTTTTACCACTGTTAATAGTAAATAGGGTAATTAAGGGAAAAAATGATATTATTATTACTCTAACACATGTCCTAATTATATTTTACAAGTTTGAATCGACCAAAAACAAACTTAGGAATAAAATATGACCATTTAGGCCCACTTGGATTAGATTAGGACATTTATTATTAATTTCTTTAATGAAGGGTTAAAATAGTTAAAATCAAAGTTTAATAAGTAAATTATTTTTAATATGGGGTAATACATAAGATAAATTCGACTATAAATATTCATTAGAAAGATAAAAATAGTTCCTACATTATGGTATTTTATATGTAATTTTTAGACATTAAATAATTTAATTTATTTATGACACAACAATGATGCAGTAATTGCCTTATTAATGAAATATTGACATAATTGATGTTATAAATGCCAAAATAAATGTAATTTGAGACTTTTTATGACTTACATTAATTTTCTAGGTTACTATGACATGTTATTGTTGATATAAGTATCTTGGGTTGAACATATCATTCTGTTATGAATTTCATAAAAATCATGTACCAAATAGTGTCAAAATTGACATAAATTAGTTTTTAAAACAAATATTATATTATTAATTGTTATTTAATTCTTAAAAATATAATAACCGGAAAAATTACTTATATAAGGATAGATATATTAATAATAAACAGCTTGGGGTTCTTTTGTCTTGTTATGGTAAGTTTATTAACCATATAGTGTAAGGAAACAAAAAGACACGGTAAAAGTTAAATTATTTAACTTAGAGTTAAATCTAATTGATAAGGTTAAAATAATAACCTAAACTTGTCTAAATCCTATTGGATGAGAGGATTTCGACCCATCCCCACTTTATCTTCAAAATAAGACCCTTTAGGACCACTATAAACCGAATTTTACCTTAATATAAAATAATATTTTGAGATTTTCCTAAGGTGCCCCTCTCCTCCCTTATAAAAGGGCACCTCCTCCCTCTCCTCCTCACACCAATTTAAGAATTCAAGCTCGTCCAACCCCTGAAAAAATCTCTTATCCACTTCCCTAGTATCATCCTAGAGGTCTTGGTCTTCTTCAAAGACCATCCTTAGTTCTTTTAGTGGAGGTTAAGTGAAGGCGCGTCAAAAAGAGGTAATATCCATTACCGATTTTTTTCAATTTCTTTCTTCTTCAACTTCTTCTTCTTTAGTTGTTTCATGATAAAGTAAAAACATCAGTATTTAATATATACTGATATGTTATTATAAATATGAAACAACTCTAATTAACCTTTTATCCATCCTACGGGAAAAGGAAATCATTGCGCGTGCGTACGTACGGAATACCGTCTCCACGCCGTTGTGTAATCTATTTTCCGCTACCACCTTAATTGGATGGGTATAATGGTGTAATGAGTAACTATATATGATTATTATAACTTGATATTGATACTGACATAGTATACATACACTTAAACACAATTCCACGACCATGGGAATGATATCATCGCTCGTGCGTACGTACGGACTACCGTCTCCATGACGCGATGAGATTCATTCTCCACATTAACCATTCACGAATGATTATAAAGTATATATAATGAATAATAATGAAATATATTACATGTTAAATCTACTGGATTTATGTGTATATATATATATATATATATGTATTTCATCTACTTACTTCCATTCAAGACAATAAGGAAAGAAAAACAGCGTTCATGCGTACGTACGGACTACCATCTCCATGAATGGTGTGTTTCATGTCATTTATCTATCTATTATATATATATATATAATTAATATATATGATATATAAATCATATTTTATATTCTATAAGTAAGTAAATCATGATATATGTAATAATAATTTCAAGAACAACAAGTCCAAACACCTACGATAAATGAAACAATTTTACCCAAAACGCTTCTTTAACATGGAATTCACAAAAGAACGGGTAATATAAATTCATAAGTGAACCATATATGATATCATAACAATAAATATAATTATTTAATATGTTAATGACATTATTTAAATCATTATACTGGAGTTTCGGATACGTACAAAGCATATTAGACATAAGGTAAGTAAAATATCACAATCTCATTTTTATCGGAGATTGTTTATATTTTGGTATTTACTGGGTGTATTTTATCATCCACATCCATGTTTCCTAAATAATTAATATTATTTCCATCCACCTACAATTTCTTAAATCCAATTTTTCCCTTCGGTGAGTTTTTAGTAAAGTATATGAAAGGAATCTTTTGTCTTTTTTCGTACGAGGTACTTTTTGACTTTTTTGACAAATATACGAAGAATGTTTTTATATATGAAATGAATGGATTTTTAAAAAAGTATTTCCAAGAAGCTCACCTTAAAAGTTTTCATGTTTATTTTTAATCAACTTATTTTATATTAAAATTGTAAGACATGTTAAGAATGGAAAATGTTTTTGAAGTAGAAAGGATATTTTCCTCAAGAATGGAGTTCAAGTGTTTTATCAAAATTATTTTCCATCTAAGATAATAAAGGGTTCTGTTTTTATCCCTTTTATTACATTGATTTTATTATGTTGTGATGGAATTATTTTTATGAATTCCTTTATCTTATATTAATTTTTTTATGATGTCATGTTGTTTAAGAATCCCATTTTATTACATGGGTTATGCAATGATGTATGATTTAAGATTTTGTGGCACACATAAGAATGGTATCATTATGAGATGTGTGGGACCTATATCTCCCTCCAATGCATTAGGTAAAGATTTTATATCTAATGAGATAAACATGGCTGGAATGGTAGGTTATACCGGTTCAGTGAAACAGGACTGAAACGAGGGTGACTCGGTTAAGAAATGGACTTTGTCCACTAAGATAGTCTTGGCAATGAGTCTTGACTAACAAGAAATGATTCTCTATGATTATGTGTGTATGCCACATGGTTTCATGTTTTATGTTATGATTATTGGGATTTCATTTCACTACTATGATTTATCCCATGTAGGATATAGTCCTAGATCTATGGTAACAATATTAGATTAAACCTAAGATGTTAGATATTGATGTTACTCCCCCTTTATTATGATTTTTTCCTATAACACTATTCTTTTTGGGTTTTAGAAAATGGATGGAAACAAGATGATTCACGATAATAGAGGATACGATGGACAATGGAATGATATTCTTCATGATCAACCAAATGAAATGGGATTTGGAAGTCCAAAAATCATTATTATGCTGAACCAGCAATCTCATAATATGATCAATAAAGTAAAATTTGGTAAGATTCCTAACTCGGCTAATAAGAGAAAGATGGAGTTTCATGATGATCATAGAGGAAAGAAAGTTCAATTTCCCCTATGTAAATCATGTGGGAAGAGGCATCAAGGATAATGTTTTAAAGGAACTGGAAGATGCTTTGGGTGTGGAAAAGAAGGACACAAAGCCAGTAAGTGCCAAGGAAAAGGTTCAGTTAACACCAGGGATGAGGATAATGGTATTGCTACGACATCAACAATGGTTAAATGTTTTAAATGTGGAATGTACGGGCATTATTAAAACCAATTCCCTAAGGGAATGTGTCATGAAGAGAATCAGTATGGTCGAATGGGTAGTATTTATGTGGATGATGATGAAGAGACTACAAATTATATGTGAGTTGAAAGAATTGTTGAAGCTCGGTCAATGGTTTAATAATGTAGTGGAATGATTACATTTTTATCATGTGTAATGTTTTATAAGTAATCTCATGGTACTATGGAATAAAGAGACATCTAAGGATTGTTACACTGTTGTCTTTCATTGAGTTTTGAAAGTGTTTTATTAATGTTACCAGTATCCATGAAAGGTTATTCAGGTATTTTTGGAATGTAGATGATATGAGCATAATGAAGGGATAAGGAGAAAATTAAATGTTTTATAGTATTCATGAGCTCATTACTGATATAAGGAGAAGGTTATATCATGGTTTGAGTATATAGAATTTTTTGGATTTTGGTATGTGGAAAGAGTTAACTTTTGACAGCATTCATCTTTTCACTAAGGTTTAATGGGTATTCATTTTTCAAGAGAATACATGATTAAGGTATTCACCTGATTGGAATGTGACCAACAAGATATATGGGGGATAAATGATGGTATTCACATGCTTGGTTAACGACATTTCATGTAATCGTTTTCTTTATACTATGAGCTTGAGACGAAGTATTTTAGATAAGCCTAAAGATTGGAATGGATTATGTTAACCATAAGTTAGTAATGTTTAAGGATAGAACTTTTTTTGATATAATTTATGTGATGTTATAGTAATGTAGTTTTAGAAAAAGGACAACCTGCAGGACGGGCGACAACCCATTGCGTCGGACAAGGCTGTGGGAATCGAACCCACAACCAAAGTGCGACTGGACTTTATCGCCCACCACTGGCCTACAGGAAGTCCCTGGTTAGTAGAAAGTAGTTTTATTATATTAAGAGGTACGATAAATAAAGTATACGTCCATTTTTGGAACCATATATGATTAATCTCACCATAAGATGGACATAAAACTTTTTCTAACCTTTTGTTTGAAACAGATGGAATGACCCATCATTCTTTCACATGATCTGCTAATGCTTCACGAATAACAAATTCAACTTCATTTCATTATTATATGAAGTGTAAATTGTTCAATTCACGAACAACAGTGAGATTGTAGCAAAATCATGTAAGTATTTCTTTTAATTCATCAACTTTAGGTAAATGATCTTAAAAACCAAAAATGTTGTCCTAGTGCTCTTATATCTGATGAACCAGATGGTACCCTAGATCATCACAAATTTATGGCTTTGTGATTGCTGGATTTTCCATAGCCATGTTCTCTACCACTCTCCATCAGAACATGACGGTTAGATTTCTCTTCCATATCCATATTTTCACATATGTGGAAACCTAGTGATTAGTTTATTTGGGTAATCATTACATTTCATACTTTAGTTTTTAAAGCCAAGTTTTGGTATTCATTTTACAATGTGGGTTTCTATTAAAGAAACTTTCGATTATTAAACCATTTATAACCCCAACGAATTTCGAGGGAGAAATTCATTTTAAGCAGGGTAGAATGTACCAGCATGGGATTTTATAATAAATATTCTTTTTAATTTCATTAATGTCTTGTGTTGTACGCTACACCAAAAGGAGCTTGATCAACATGGATCCTTGACTTTCCTTGCATTACACGCAATCACGATCTTCCTCGATAGAGTGTGTAGTACGCAATACCGAGTTTCATTAAACAACGATATGCTATTAAAATATTATTAAAACTAGCCGTTATGAATAGTAATAACCACCTTTTAAAATTTTAGAAATTTTAGCTCTCAAAATGGACTTCATTTTTGGATTCGGAGTATCAAATTTAGCCTAAGGTGAAATTTTGGTACTTTTCAGATAAGATTCATATTCTGATGAATAGTAAAAATTACTAAATTTTAATTAAAAAGAACTTTTTTAATAGAAATTATTAATAGTGATAAATTATTAATTTGAGTGGTTTTAAAGTATATTTAGAATATATTTTTACAATTTAATACAATTTTGGACATTGGATGTAATTCTACATTTAAACCAGACATAAACAAGTGTCAATCTATTGATGGTTATTATCTCTTAAAAACACGCTATTTGTTGTGACGATGGGAATTAATTTTTAAATTAATTAATGCAACTAATATTTTTTGAATTTTCTAAAATATACATCATTTTTGAGTTCATAATATCAAATATAGCTTAGGCCTAATTTTTGGTATTTTTCTGGAAAATTTCATTTTTTGATGAATAGTGAAACCACTAAGTGGTAGTTAAAAAAATGAATTTTTCATAAAACATAATTTTACTGCTTCTGTGAGGGAAATTTCAAAAATCTGAGAGACACGGTTGACGTTAATATGTAAAATGTGGTTCAATGAGATGAAAATAGTTTTTTGGTGAATAGTAACTTTTTACTTTTTTTACCACGGTTAACAGTAAATAGGGTAATTAAGGGTAAAAATGATATTTTTATTACCATAACACATGTCCTAATTCTATTGGACAAGTGTGATTCGACCAAAAACAAACTTAGGAATAAATTATGACCATTTATGCCCACTTGGATTAGATTAGGACATTTATTATTAATTTATATAAAGAAGGGTTAAAATAGTTAAAATCAAAGTTTAATAAGTAAATCATTTTTAATATGAGGTTATACATAAGATAAATTCGACTATAAATATTCATTAGAAAGATAAAAATATTTCCTACATAATGGTATTTTATTTGTAATTTTTAGACATTAAATAATTAAATTTATTCATGACACAACGATGATGCAGTAATTGTCTTATTAATGAAATATTGACATAATTGATTTATAAATTCCCAAATAAATGTAATTTCAGACATTTTATGACATAAATTAATTTTATAGGTTAATATGACATGTTATTGTTGATATAAGTAACTTGTTACGAACTTATCATTCTGTTATGAATTTCATAAAAATCAAGTACCAAATAGTGTCAAAATTGACATAAATTAGTTTCTAAAACAAATATTATATTATTAATTGTAATTTAATTCCTAAAAATCTAAACATCGGCCAAATGACTTAGATAAGGATAGATATATTAATAAAAAACAACTTGGGGTTCTTTTGTCTTTTTATGGTATGTTTATTAACCATATAGTGTAAGAAAATAAAAAGACACAGTAAAAGTTAAATTATTTAACTTAGAGTTAAATCTAATTGATAAGGTTAAAATAATAACCAAAACTTGCCTAAATACTATTGGATGAGATTATTTCGACCCATACCCATTTTATCTTCTAAATAAGACCCTTTGAAACCATTATAAATAGAATTTTACATTAATATAAAATAATATTTTGAGATTTTCTTAAGATGCCCCTCTCCTCCCTTATAAAAGGGCACCTCCTCCCTCTCCCCCTCACACCAATTTGAGCATCCAAGCTTGGTCAACCCCTGAAAAAATATATTCTAAACTTACCTAGTGTCATCCTATATGTCCTGGTCTTCTTCAAAGACCATCTTTAGATCTTTTAGTGGAGTTTAAGTGAAGGCGTGTCAAAAAGAGGTAATATCCATTACCTATCTTTTTCAATTTCTTTCTTCTTCAACTTATTCTTCATTAGTTGTTTCATGATAAAGTAATAACATCAGTATTTATTATATACTGATATGTTATTATAAATATGAAAAAACTCTAATTAACTTTCTATCCATCCTACGGGAAAAATAAATCATCACGCGTGCGTACGTACGGAATACCCTCTCCACGCCGTGGTGTAATCTATTTTCTGCCACCACCTTAATTGGATGAGTATAATGGTGTAATGAGTAACTATATATGATTATTATAAAGTGATATTGATACAGAAATAGTATACATACACTTCAACACAATTCCACGACCATGGGAAAGATATCATCGCTCGTGCGTACGTACAGACTACAGTCTCCACGATGCGATGAGATTCATTCTCCACATTAACCATTCATGAATGATTATAAAGTATATATAATGAATAATACTGAAATATATTACATGTTAAATCTACTGGATTTATTTATATATATATATTTATGTCATCTACTTACTTCCATTCAAGACAATAAGGAAAGGAAAATAGCGTTCATGCGTACGTACGGACTACCGTCTCCATGAACGGTGTGTTTCATTTCATTTATCTATCTATTATATATATATATAATGAATATATCTGATATATAAATCATATTTTATATTCTGGAAGTAATTAAGTCATGATATAAGTAATAATAATGTCAATAACAACAAGTCCAAACACCTACGATAAATGAAACTATTTTACCCAAAACGCTTCTTTAACATGGAATTTACAAAAGAACGGGTAATATAAAGTCATAAGTGAACCATATATGATATCATAACAATGAATATGATTATTTAATAAGTTAATGACATTATTTAAATCAATATACAAGATTTTAGGATACATACAAAGCATATCAGACATTAGGTAAGGGAAATATCACAATCTCATTTTTATCTGAGATTGTTTTTATTTTGGTATTTACTGGGGTGTATTTTATCAACCACATCCATGTTTCCTAAATAATTAGTATTATTTCTATCCACCTAAAATTTTTTAAATCCAATTTTACCCTTCGGTGAGTTTTTAGTAAAGGATATAAAAGAAATCTTTTGTCTTTTTTCGTACGAGGTACTTTATGACTTTTCCGACAAAAGTACGAAGATTCTTTTTTTATACGAAATGAATGGATTTTTAAGACATTATTTCCAAGAAAATTCCTTGACAACATTTCAAGTTTATTTTTAATCAACTTTATATAGTTTAAAATCGTAAGACATGTTAAGAAAGGAAAATGTTTTTTAATTAGAAAGGATATTTTCCTCAAGAATGGAGTTCAAGTGTTTTATCAAAATTATTTTCCATCTACGATAATAAAGGGTTATTTTTTAATCCCTATTATTACATTGATTTTATTATGTTGTGATGGAATTATTTTTATGAATTCCTATATATTATATGAATTGTTTTATGATATCATGTTGTTTAAGAATCCCATTTTTATTACATGGGTTATGCAATGATGTATGATTTAAGATTTTGTGGCACACATAAGAATAGTATCATTATGAGATGGGTGGGACCTATATCTCCCTTCAATGCATTGGGTAAAGATTTTATATCTCATGATATAGACATGGCTGGAATGGTAGGTTATACCGGTTCAGTGAAACAGGACTGAAACGAGGGTGACTCGGTTCAGAAATGGACTTTGTCCACTAAGATAGTCTTGGAAATGAGTCTTGACTAAAAAGAAATGATTCTATATGATTATGTGTGTATCCCACAAGGTTTCATGTTTTAAGTTAGGATTATTGGGATTTCATTTCACTACTATGATTTATCCCATGTTATGAAATTATGCTCTCTTTTGCAGGTTATGATTTCCAAAATGTTATGTTCTTATGAAAATGATGTGATTTATATTTCTTTTGTTTACCCTTACTGAGAATTTTTGCTCACCCTTTTATGTTTTCTTTTCCCCATGATATAAAGAAAGGTTTTAGGTAGAAAAAGGAAGATCTTTATGGGAGATGTTGAAGATCTTTCACCACAATTAGAAGAATATATTCCGAGTTTCCAAAGACACTAAACTATTACGATCCTTGTGTGTGTGTTTTTGTTATGTACTAAGTATTCCGCAAAAGTAATGTAATGTCCATGTACGTCAAGCTTCGGGTCTCTGCAATAAGTGTTGAGGGTTTTCTAGGGATGAGGGATGAGGGCTTAATAAGGACAAGGGTTGGGTGTTTTTTTTATATAATTGTTGAGGGTATGTTTGGGCTGAGGGTTGAGGAATTATGTGGATGAGGGTTTAGGTTTTTTTGGGATAAGGGTTTTGGGTTCTTTGGGGTTGTGGTTTTTTCATGGGGATTTGGGTTTAGGTCATTTTAGGGATGAGGTTTTAGGGTTTTTATGTAAGCGTGTTTATGGTTTTTAGGGGATGTCGGTTTAGGGGTTTTTAGGTAGAGATTTTATGTTTTTTAAGGAATGATGGTTTAAGGTTTTTTGGGATAAGGGTTTATAATTTAATGGGGGTGAGGGTTTATTGTTTCTTTGGATTAAGAGTTTTTCGCTTTCGTGCCTGAGGGGCTACGTTTTTTAGGGTTGAGTGATTATGGTTTTTTGTGTATGGGGATTTAGGATATTTTGGGGATGAAATTTTGGAGTTTTCTAGGTTCATGGGTTCAATATGTTTTGGGGTTGAGGGATATAGGGTTTTAGGGGTTTGATGGTTTAAGTTTATTTGCAGATTAGGGTTAAGGGTTTTTTGGTGATGATGGTTTAGTTGTTTTTGGAATTTAGTGTTTTGTGTTTTGGGGGGATGAGGTTTTAATTTTTTTTTGAACTGATGAAATAGGGTTTTTTTGTGCGGAGGGTTTTGGGTTCGTTGGGGTCTAGGGTTTATTGATAATTTTATGGATGAGGGTTTATGGTTTTTAGGTCAAAGGGTTTAGTAATTTTGTGGTGATGGCTTTTGGATGATGGCGTAAAGATTTTTTGGGATGAGGGTTTACCATTTTTTATTGATGAGGGTTTAGTGTTTTTTAGGGTCTAGGGATTGTGGACATTGGGGATGATGGTAGTGGTTTTTTTCAGAATTCTTAGAGTTTCGTAGGGTTGTGGGTTTAGGGTTTTTATGTGATGAGGCTTTAGGGTTTTTTTGGGATAATGGTTAAGGTGTTTTTGCGATCTGAGGGTTTATGGTTTTTTGGGGATAAGGGTTTAGTTTCATTAAATGTTGAGGGTTTAGGGTATTTTGGGACTCAGGGTTTAGTGTTTTTTGGATTAAGGGTTTAGAGTTTTTGGTGTCTGAGAGTTTAGTATTTTTTTGGGTTGAGGGATTAAAGTTTTTTGGGGTTGTAGATTGAAGGTTTTGGGTCTAATTATTTAGGTTTATTTTGGTATAAGGATTAATGGGTTTTAGGGGATGAGGGTTTTCGTACTTTTTGTGTAGTGGGTTTTGGGTTTTTTGGGCGATGTTTGAGGGTTTTCGGGGTTTATGGTAGAGGGTTTTTTGGGGCGGAGCATTGTGGGATTTTTTTGGGTTGTGGGTTGATTGTTTTTGGGGGATTATGGATAATGGATGTGGGTTTATTGGGGATGTTGGTTCATAGATTCTTATGCTGAGAGTTGAGGTTTTTTGGATGGATTTTTAGGATTATCCGAGAATTAGTGTTTTTCATTTATTGGGTCTGATGGTTTATAATTTTTGGGGTTAACAATTGGTGTATTTTTTGGTGTTCAGGGTTTAGTGTTTTTAGGGATGATGGTTGAGGGTTTTTTACGGTTAGTGTTTTAATTTTTTTCATGGTAGATGTTTTAGGTTTTTTATGGGTGTGGTTTAGGGTTTTTTGTGGCTGCGAATTTATGGTTTTTAGGGGCTAGGGTTTTAAGGTTTTTGGGATGAAAATCGAGGGTTTTTTTTTGCGACTGAGGGATTAGGGATTTGGAAGATAAGGGACCCTAATTTTCTGGGGTTAGGTTTTAGGTATTTTTAGGAGTGTGGGTTCTGGGTTTTTTGGGGTTGAGCCCTAAGGGTCTTTTGGGTATGAGGGTTAATGGTTTTTCGGGTCTGAAGGTTCATGTTTCTTTTGGGATAAGGGTTCATGTTTTTTGTTGATGAGGTCTCATGGTTATTTTGGGATGAGGGTACATGTTGTTTTGAGTATTATTGTTTTGTATTTTCATTTGGGTGTGGGATAATGGTTTTTTTATGAGGATTCAGCTTTTTGGGATGATAGATCACTGTTTATTCGGCATATGGGTTCAGAGATTTTGGGATGGAGGGATTCGGTTTTTTTGGAATTGGGTTCATGTTTTCTTTTACTAAGGATTAATGGTATTTTGGAGATAATGTATTATGGAGTATTTGGGATGAGATTTAAGGTTTTTCTGGGTTAATGGTTTTGAGTTTTCAGGTAATGTTGGTTCATGGTTTTTTGGAGCCGAGGGTTCAGTGTTTTTTAGGGAAACGTGTTTAGGGTTTTATTCACTGAGTTTTGATGATTTATTGGGGATGAAGGTTGATGGTATTTTGGGGATATGGTTTTAGGGTTTTAGGGATGTGGGATCAGGGTTTATTGGAGAAAATGTTGAGGGGTTTTTTTGGTTAATGGTTGTTGGTTTTTTGGGGTTTCCGGTAGAGAGTTTTTTGTGGCTGAGGGCTTATGGTTTTATGTGGCTAATGGTTTAGTGTTTTTTAAGGTGGAGGGATTGGGATTTTTTTCTATTGAGGTATTATAGTTTTGTTGGTATATGGGTTTAGTTTATGTGGGCATGCAGGGTTAGGGTTTCATAGGGGAGAAGGTTTAGATAATTTTTTGGTTGAGGGTTTAGAGTTTTATTATTACTGAGGTTTGATAGTTTGTTTGGATGAAATTTGAGGCTTTTGGGGGATGAGGGTATTTGGTTTTTTGTGGATGAGGATTGAATGTTTTTTGGGCATGAATATTGTTGGTTTTTCTGGACTTTTGGTTGTGGGATTTGTGGGGCATAGGGTGGAGGGTTTTTTAGGGATGATGGTGGATGGTTTTTGGAGTTAAGGATTGAGAGATTTCAAAGGATGAATGTTCTGGGGTTTTTTGGGGATGAGGGCTTGATTTTTTTTTGGGACGAGTTTTTAAGTTTTTTGGGGGTTGAAGGTGGAGGGTTTTTATGGAAGAATGTTTAGGAATTTTTATGGCTCATGGTTTATGGTTTTTTTGTGGAAAAGTGATTAGGTTTTTTGGGGGCTAAGGGTTGAGGGTTTTTTAGGGATGGTGGTTGAGGTTTTCTTGTTAGGAGGATTGATGGTTAATTTTGGATAAGGAATTTTTTAGGTTCAATTACAAGGGTTATTTTGGGAAAATGGTTAAGAGTTTTTTAGTGTTGAGGATTGAAGGATTTTTGGGGAATAGGGTTTTGGGATTTTTTGGGTCTGGGATTTGAATATTTTCGGGGTTCAGGGATGAAGGTTTTTTGGGGTTGAGTGTTCAGAATTTTGATTGCGGATGAAGGTTTAAATTTTAATTGGGATGATGGTTTTTTGGGATTAGGTTTTTTTAATGGATGAGGGTTTTTTTACTATTTTTTTAATGTTTTTTATACCTGAGGGTTTACGGTTTTTTAGGGATAACGGTTTATGGGTTTCTCATCCATAGGTATTGGGTTTTATATATTAGAGGGTTTATTTTTTATTAATATTTAGGTAACATTTGGGCTATGGGTTTAGTGTTCTTTGGAAAAGAGGTTTTAGTGTATTTTGGGGATTAGGGTTTATGGTTTTTTGGGGCTGGGAATTTTGGGTTTTTTGGATCTTAGGGTTTTGGATTTTTTGGGGATGAATGTTTTGGGTATTTGGTGGTTGTTGGTTCAGTTTTATTGGTGATATGTGTTTTGGGGTTTTGGTTAGAGGGTTTAGGGTTTTTTGGAGAATATGTTTAAGGTGTCTTTTAGGCTAAGGGATGAGGGTTTATTTGCTGAAAGATTACTTTTTTTTTCAGAATGCGTGTTTATGGTTTTTCCATGATGAGTTTTTAAGGTTTTTTTGTGAGAGTTAAGGGTTTTTTAGAGATTAGGGCTAGTGGTTTTATATGGTTGTGGTTTGATGGTTTTTTAGGTTGGACGGTTGAGGGTTTTATGAGGATAAGGGATTAAGAAATAATGGGGTTGAATATTTTGTGTTTTCGGTGGATGAGGGTTTAGGGGTTTTTCTAGATTAGGGTTTACCATTTTTTGGGGGTGAGGGTTAAGGTTTTTTTGGGGGTTGTGGGTTTTGTTTTTTCGTGGGATAAGAGTTGAATATTTTTTGGGGCTACAAGTTGAGGGATTTGGGGGGATGAGGGTTTTTTGGATTGTGGGGATCATGCATGACAATTTTTCAGTGTTGAGGGTTGTCGAATTTTTACCTGACTATGGGTTGAGGGTGTTTTTGGGGCTAAAGATTCATGGTTTTTTGGATGAGGGATGAGGGGTTTCCAAGGAAGTTGTTAGATGAATTTTTTAGTGTAGATGGTCGGTGGTTGCTTTATGGATGATGGTTTTTAGTTTTTTGAGGATGAGGTTTGAAGATTTTTTGGGCCTGAGGGTTTATAATTTTTCTTGTGTGGAAGGTTATGTGTCTTTTTCTAAATGAGGGTTTCTGATATTTTGGGGCTAAGGGTTTTGGGTTATTTGGGGTTGACGGTTTAGGTTTTTGCGGGATAAGTGTTTAGGGTATAATAATAGTGAGGGTCTAGGATTTGTGGGGTTTTGGTTTAGGATTTTTGGGATTCTATGTTTAGGGGTTTTTGGGGATAAGGTTTTAGGTTTTTAGGGGGCTGAGGGGCTAGGTTTTTTTGGTGAGGAGGTTTTATAGTTTTTTGGGGATGAGGGGTTTAGGATTTTTGGGGATGAGGATTTATGGATTTTTGGTGATGATGGTTTAGGCTTTTTTTATTATTTTGGTTTAGTGTTTTTTCGGGATGAGGATTTATCCATTTTTAGGAATGAGGGTTTAGGGATTTAGGGGATAAGAGTTAAGGGTATTTTTAATATGTGTGTTAGGTTTTACTATGGGTGAGGGTTTAAAGTTATTTTAGGATGAGGTTTATAGTTTTAGGTATAATGGGATAGAATTTTTTAGGGTTGGGGTTTAGGATTTTTTTGGATGAGTGTATTGGGTTTTTTAGCATTATGTGTTGAGGGGATTAATTGTCTAAGGATATAGGGTATTTTGTTCCAAGGTCTAAGGGTTTTTTGGGGATATGTTTTATGATTTTTTTACATTGGGTTATTTTTTTGAGGGTTTCGACTGATTTGGGGATGATATTTTATGGATTTTTATAAAGGATGGTTTAGGGTTGTTAGGTATGAGTGTTTATGTTTTTTTGGTGATGAGGGTTGATAGTATTTTTGTTTCCAAGGATTTATGATTTTATTCCGTGTGAGGGATGACCAATTTTGGTGATGGGAGTTGAGGGTTTTTTTGGGGTCGAGGCTTGAGGCTTTCTTAGGGATTACTATTGAGGGGTTTTTGTGGATGTGATTTAAGGGTATTATGAGGCTGAAGATTGAGTATTTTTTGGTTGTTGAGGGTTTTTTTGGCTAAGGGTTGAGAGTATTTTGGGATTGGTGTTTGATGATATGTGGGGCTGATGATTTAATGTTAGTAGGGTTGAAGTATTAGGGTTTCTAGAAAAAATTGATTTTGTATTTTGGGGAAAAGGCTTTAGTGTGTTTTTGGGGTGATGGATTAGGGGATTAGTAGATGATGGAACATGGTTTTCTAGGAAAAGTGTTTTATGTTTTTTTGGCACTGATGGTTTTGTTTGTTTTTGGGCCAAGGGTTGAAATATTTTTTGGGTTGAGGGTTGAGATTTTTTGGGAATCTTGTTTGAGGGTTTTTTGTGTAATGGGTTTAGAGATTTTGAGGATAAGGGTTGAGGGTTTTTATGGATGTGGGTTGTGGGTTTTTCATGGCTTAGGGTTAAGGTTTTTTGGGGGACTGGGGTTGATGGTTTTTTGGGGATAGGGTTTGTTTTTTTGCGATTGGGTGTTGATAGTTTTTGGGGATAATGATTGTGTGTTTTTTTGGAAATTAGGTTCTAGGGTTTTTATGGATGAGGTTGGGAGTGAGGGTTGAGGGTTTTTTAAGGCTGAGGACTGAGGTTTATTTGGGGTCTAAGGGTTGAGGATTTTTTTAGGGATGAATATTTAGGGTGTTTTTAAAGAATGTTGAAGGTTTTTTGGGATCATGGTAGAGGTTTGTTTTGGGGATGATTGTTAACGGTTTTTTGGGGATTAGTGTTTAGTATTTTTTGGCTGAGATTTGTGGATTTTTTGAGGATGAATGTTTCTAGTTTTGGGGATAAAGGTAGAGGTTTTTCTAGGGATGCAGATTTATTGTCTTGTGGATGAGGATTGAGAGAATTTGGGGATTACTATTTAGGGGTTTTAAGGGATGAGGGTTGAGGGATTTTTTGGTTTGAGGGATTTGGGATTTTGGGGTTGCTGGTTAAGGGTTTTGTAGGTATGTTGGTTTGATGTTTTTTTTGGGACTGATAGTTTTCATGATTTTTGGATAGAGGGTTCAGTGTTTTTAGGGATAATGATTTATGGGATTTTAGTGATTATGGGTTTGGGTTTTGGGGGCTAAGGGTTTAGGTTTGTTGGGGGAATCAGGTTGTTGTTTTTTGGGTATAAGGGTTGAAGGTTTTTTATGAATGAATATTTAGGGGTTTTTTTGAATGAGGGTTGGTGGTTTTTTTGGGCTGAGAGATGAATTATTTTTAAGAATTTAGGTTGAGGGTGATTTTTGGCAGAGGATTTATGATTTTTTAAGGATGCAAGATTTGGTTTTGGGCCAGAAGTTTAGGGTTTATTTTGGAGGAGGATTCAGTGTATTTTGGGGATTAGTGTTGAGTGTTTTTTTGGGGTTGATAGTTGATTTTTTGGGCTGATGTTTTAGTTTTTTTTATGGTGATGTTTTTGGGTTTTTATGGGGAGAGGTTTTAGGGTTTTTTGCACCTGAGGGTTTAGGGTATTTTTGGGATGGTGGCTTATGGTTTTGGGGGATAAGGGTTTAGGTTTTTTTGGGATGGGGGTTTAGGATATTTTCCAGACATCAGGATTATGTTTTTTTGTGAATTATGGTTTAACATTTTCTATACATATAGTTTAGTGTTATTTGGGACTTATGGAATATGATTTTTTAGGTATGAGTGTTTAGGGTTTTTTACAACATAGGGTTTATGGTTTTAAATGACTGGGGGTTTAGGGTTATTTGAGATGAGGTTTTAGTTACTTTTGGGGAAGAGGGTTTTTGATTTTTTTAGGTATGAGGGTTTAGGAGTTTTCTGGAGGATGAGGGATTATAGTTTTTTGGGGAATATGGTTTAGGGTATTTTGGCCATGAGGTTTTTTGGGTTTTTGGGGGCTAAGGGTAGAGGTAATTTTGGTACTAAGGGTTTATATTTTTTGGCTAGGTTTTATGTTTTTTATGGTGGAGTATTTAGGGATTTTGGGTTTTTTTGGTTTAGGGTTCTTTTCTGATGGTTGAGAGTTGTTCGGGGACTTGTGTTTGAGGGTTTTTTAGGGCCAAGGGTTTAGGGTTTTTTGGAAATAATAGGTGATGGTTTTTTTAGGGTATGTGATTAGGTATTTTTGAGGATGTTGTTTTAGGGTTTTTTAGGGATAAGGGTTTTGGGTTTTTTATGGATGCAGTTTTATGCTTCTGGGGATTAGGGTTTTGGGTTTTTGTTGGTTGATGGTTTAGGGTTTTTAATTGCAGTTGTTTTGGGGGTTTTGTGGAAAATAAATTTGGATTTTTTGTGGTAGGGGTTTAGAATATTTTGGGGTTTAGGTTTTAGGGTTTGATGGAGAAAATGGTTTAGGTTTTTATAAGGATGAGGGATTTTGGTTTTCTGGGGATGAAGGATTATTTTTGTGGTTAATAGGTTAGATAATTTTTGGGGTGAGGGTTGAGGATAATTTTGGGATGAGGTATTATTTTTTTTATGTGTCGGTTACAATTTTTTGTGGCTGATGGCTTAGTGTTTTTTTGTAGGAGGCTTAGGGTTTTTTGGGGATGAGGATATAGGTTTTTTTATAAGGGTTTTTGGTTTTTTTTGGGTACTATGGATTAGGCTTTATTGGGGATGATGTATTATGTTTTTATGGGATTGAGGGTTTGGGTATTTTTGGGCTGAGGGATGTGTGTTTTTTGGGTTAATGGTGAAATAATTTTTGAACTGAGGTTTTTTTGGGATTCTTGGTCTAAGGGTTGATGATTTAGGGGTTTTTTGGGGGAAGGGTTGTGGGTTTTTTGTCTGATGGTTGAGGGTTTTTTTGGGATGAGGGTGCACGGTGGATGGTGTTTTGCTTGGATAATGGTTGATGAATATTTAGGCCTGAGGGTAGAGGGGTTTTGCGGTTAAGGGATGATAGTCTTTTGGGATGAGGGTTAAGAGTTTTGGGGGCTAGGCATTTACAGGTTTTAGGTTAGAGTATTTATTGTTTATTGGGGAATAGTGTTGAATATTTTTAAGGGTTGAGGTTTTTTTAGGGTTGGGGTTGAGGGTTTTTTTCGTTGAGGGTTCAAGATTTTCAGGGGATGATGGTTTTGGGTTTTATGGGGTAGAATGTTTAGGTTTTTGGGACAATATGGTTTTTTAGCTAAGGAGTTACAGATTTTTGGGTGTGAGATTAGTGTTTTGGTGGGATAAGGTTTGAGGGTTTATTGGGTAAGAGGATTTAGTGTTTTTAGGGATATGGGTTTTAGTTTTCGGGCTGGTTGATTTGGGATTTTTTGGGATGATGGATTATTTTTAGCAGTTGAGGGTTTTTTGGGGCTGAGTGTGGAGGGTATTTATATTCTGAGGGTTTACTATATTATGGGGATGATGGTTAATGGTTTTTTCTTGGTTGTGTCCTAAGTATTTTTTAGGGTTGAGGGTTGAGGGTTTTTTGGGGCTGATGATTGAGGTTTTTCTTTGGGATCAAGGTTGATTTTTTTTGGATGAGGGTTTACAGTTTCTCTAGGATGAGGTATTAGGTTTTATTGGGATGAGGGTTTTACATTTTTTGCCTAAGGGATTACTATTTTTTGGGTATGATGGTTTTGGGTTGTTTAAGTCTATGTATTTGGGGTTATTTTGGGATAAGGGTTTAGGGTCTTTTTGAAACTAAGTTTTGAGGGTTTTTTGGGGATGACGGTTCAGGGATTTCTAGGGATGAGGGTTGAGGGAATTATGGGTTTGAGGTTTGTGGGTTATTTTGGGATGATGTTTGAGGGTTTTCTAGGGTTGATGGTTTTGGGTATTTTTTGGACGAGGGTTGTGGGATTTAAAGGGATGACAGATTATGGTTTTTTTGGGATCAGAGTTAAGGGTTTAGGAATTTTTGGGGTAAAGGATTTATGATTTTGTGGATATTTTTGAATGAGGGTTGGGGTTTTCTTGGTGATAAGGATTTTTGGTTTTTTGGGGCTGATGGTTGATGTTTATTTGATGGATTTGGATTTTGTTTTTCTGGGGGTTGAGGTTTGAGGTTATATTTTGGCATGGGGTTAAGGTATTTTCAAGGATGAGGGTTGAGAGAATTTTTAGGATGCGGGTTTATCATCATTTTGGGATTATTGTTTCAGGTTTTTATTTTTGAGGGTTGATGGATATTTTGGGATGTGAGTTTATTTGGGATTATGGTTTCATGTTTTGGTAATTTTATGGTTTATGGACTTTGGTTTTTGTGGTTCGGGATTTTTGGGTAAGAGTGTTTGGTGGTATTGGGGATGAGGATTTCATGTTTTGTGGGATGATGGTTTAGCGTGTTGTGGGGATAATGGTTTATTGTTTTTAAGGGAGTAGGGTTTTGTGTTTTTTATGGATGTGTTTTTTTGGGTTTTTTGATAATGAGGGTTTAGGGTTTTTTGGGACTAAGGGATTAGGGTATTTTTTGTGGCCAATGGATTTGGGTTTTTTTATTGATGGTTTATGTTATTATTTGGATGAGAATAGAGGATATTTTAGGTCATAGGGTTCATGTTTATTTGTTATTGAGGGATTATGGTTTCTTAGGGCTATGGGTTTTTGGGTTTTTAGGGCTTAGGGTTTATGTTTTATTTAATGAAAATGGTTAAATGTTTTTTTGGATATAAGGGGTTAGGTGTTTTTTAGATGAGGGTATCAAGTTCTTTGGAGTTGTGGATTTAGGTATATTTTGGATGAGGGATTTTTTTGTGGATGAGGGGGTGTCATTTTTTTAGGCAGAGAGTTTAGGGTTTTTTGTGGCCGAGTGTTGAGGGGTTTTTGGGGATGTTGGTTGAGGGTTTTTTGGGATGAGGGTTTTGGTTTTGGGGGATCTTGGTTGTGGTATTTTGGGAATAAGGGTTGAGGTATTTTTAGGAATGTTGTTTGAGTATTTTTTGGGGGGTTTTCTGTTTAGGGTTTCTTGAGGTTGGGGGTTTAGGGATTTTGCAGGATGAGAGTTGAGGGTTTTTAGTGATGATTATTTTTTGGTTTTTTGGGCATATGGTTGATCTTTTATTTAGGATATGAGTTTCTGGTTTTGGGGCTATTAATTAAGTGTTTTTAGGTTTGAGGGTTTACATTTTTTATGGATAAGTGTTTAGGGTTTTTTAAATCGTATGGTTAAGGGTTTTTTGGGATTATGTATTATGGTTTTAGTCTAATGTGGTTTTAGGGTTTTCTGGGGATGAATTTTTACGAATTTTTAGTGATTAGGTTTTTTTGGGATTATGGTTCTATGGATTTTGTGGGTTTAGTGTTGAGTGTATTTTAGGGATGAGGGTTTATAATTATTAAGGAAATATAATTTAGGGTTTTTGTGGGATGACTTTTAAATGTTTTATAGGGAAAAGTGGTTAGAGTTATTTTTCTACAGAGATTTGAGGGTTTACTTGGGATAAGGGTTGAGTGGTTTCTGGTGCTAATGATTTAGGACTTTTTGTTGATGAAAGTTAAGAGTTTTTAGGGGATGACAATTGAGGGTTTTTTTGGGGGAGACGGTTGAAGGTTTTTTGTGGCGGGCTATTGGGCGGTTTTTGGGATGAGGGTAGACTGTTTTTTTGGGCTGTGGGCTTATGGTTTTTTTGGGTAGTGGGATTATATTTTTTTGGGGTTGAAGGTTAAGGTTTTTCTAGGGATAAGGTTTTAAGGTTTTATGAGATGTGGGTATAAGGATTTTTTTCTGGGATTTTAGGGGTTTTCTTGGGCTTATGATATTGGGTTTACTGTAACCAAGGTTAAATGACTTTTGAGGCTTTGGGGTAGTGTATTTTTGGGATAAGGGTTTAGGGTTTTTTGTGATGAGTGTTTAGGGTTTTTTGCGGCTGTGGGATTATGGATTCTTCGGGATGATGGTCTACGGGGTATTTTTGGGAAAAGGGTTTATGTTATTTTTTGGGGATGATGGATTTTAGTTTATTGTAATGAGGTTTTAGGGTTTTTTTGGGCATAGGGTTCATGTTTTTTAGGGATAAGGGATTATTACTTTTAGTGATGAGGCTTTAGGTTTTTTTAGTGCTATGTGATTACGGTTTTCTTGGGGTTGAGGTTTTAGAATTTTTTGGGTGTGAGGGTTTTGTGTTTTTTTGGTGCGAGGGTTTATTGTTTTTGTGGGATGATGGTTTAGGGTTTTTTTAAGATGAGAATTTTGGTTTATTAGGCAGTGTTTTGAGTTTTTGGGCCTAAGGGTTTAGGTATTTTTTGGGGCTGATGGTTTAGTGATTTTCGGGGCTAAGGATTTATTGTTTTTTGGGGCTATGGTTTTTTTATTTTTTTGGGGGGGGGGTGAGATTTTAGTGTTTTTTGGGGTTGAGTGTTTAGGATTTTTGGTGATTTTGGTTTACGGTTTTTTGGAGCCGATTTTTTAGTAAATTTCTATGGCTGATGGTTTAGGTATTTTAGAGGGCTGATGGTTTAGTGTTTTTTTTAGAGTTTAGGGTTTAAGTAGTTTTCAACATTAGGGTTTAGGTTTTTTTTGTATGAGGGGGATTCTCTTTGGTTATTTGGGATTAGGGTTTTTTGGGGTTGAAGGTTTTTGGATTTTTGGGATGATGGTTTAAGGGTTTTTAGCACATCAGGGTTTAGGGTTTTTTGTGGAAGAGGGGTTATGGTTTTTGGTTCTATGGGTTCAATGGTTTTTTGGCCTAGTTGTGACGGTTTTTTGGAGATTTGGGTTGAGTATTTTTTAGGGATAAGTGTTTAAGGTTTTTTAGGAATGAGAATTTATGGTTTGGGGGGGAGGTTTTAGTAGTTTTTTAGGCTAGGGGATTAGGGTTTTTTAGGACTTATGATATATTGTTTTTTGGACCAGTGTTAGGAATTTTTTGGTATGAGGTATTAGGGTTTCTTGTGGTTGTGGTTTATTTTTTTCTGTTTTCGGGTTTAGTGTTTTATTGGAGAGGGAATAGGGTTTTTGCTGCTAAGGGATTATGGTTTTTTTTGGGAGAGGGGTTATTGTTTTTTGGGACTGAGGGATTCGTGTTTTTTGGTGCTAAGGGATTAGGGTTTTTTAGGTCTGATGGTTTTTATTTTTAAAGTATGAATATTTATAGTTTTTTGGGTTTAGTGTTTAGGGATTTTCTAGGTGAGGATTTAGGGTTTTTAAGTTATGTGGTTTTATAGTTTCTTTGAGGTTAGAGAAAATGTTTTTTGGGGATGACGAATTAGTGTTTATTATGGTTGGTGGTTTATGGATTATTTTTTGGGTTGAAAGATTAGGGTTTTTTGGGGATCAAGGTTTATATATTTCTTAGGGATGTGGTGTTAGAGTTTTTTGGGGTTGAGGGTTTATTGTTTTCTAGGGATTATGTTTTTAGGTATTCTTGGGATGAGGCTTTACGGTTTTATGTGGATGAGGGTTTAAGGTTTTGTGGGTAAGAGGCTTTAGGGTACAATGGGGAAGGGGGATTAGAGTTTTCTTGGGTTAAGGGTTGAGGTTTCTCTATGGATAATGGTTATGGTTTTCTAGGGCTTGTGATTTATGTTTCTCTAGGGCTGGAGATTTATGTTTCTCTAGGGCCGAGTGTTTTCAAAATTTTGTACTTAATGATTTAGGGGTTTGGGGGATAAGGTTTTATGGTTTTTCATGCTAACAGTATATGGTTTTTAGGAATGATTGTTTTTTTATTTTCTATGAATGAAGGTTTAGATTTTTTTAGGGTTTAGTTATTTATGTTTTCTGAGGCTCGGGATTTAGGTTTTTATGGGTTTTCAAGTTTAGTGATTTCTTGTGCTCATGCTTTAGGTTTTTCAAGGGAATTGGTATTAGGGTTTTCTAGTGAAGATGGTTTAATAATTTCCTTGGAAGATGGTTTATGTTTTTTGGAGGTTATATAAAGGATTTCAATGGTTGTGGGTTTATGGTTTTTAAGGATGAGGGTTTATGGTTTTTTGGGGATAAGGGTACAGGTTTTTCTAGGGATTGGGGTTTAGTGTTTTTTTCGGCATAGGTCATTGGGTATTTTCGTAATATAGGTTTAGGGTTTTCTAGGTAGTATCGTTTATAAGTTTCTAGGGAAATGGATTTAGGCTTTTCACGTGATGAGGATTTAGGGTTTTTGGGGACCACAGGTTTATGGAATTTTGGGGTTGGGGATTTAGGGATTTCAAGGGATATTTTTGTAGGGTTTTCTAGGTCCTAGGTTTTATGGTTTTGCGGGATTATATTTTAGTGTTTTATGAGTATCAGGGTTTATTATTTGGTGGAGATCATGGTTTAGGGTTTTATAGGAATTAGGTTCTAGTGATTTCTGGGGATAAGTGTTTAGTGTCTCTCGGGATACGGGTATATGATGTTATGGGGACGAGGGTTTAGGGTTTATTGGGGATGAGGGTTTAGGGTTTTCTGAGACACAATGTTTAAATTTGATGACTACTCAGGATTTAGGGTTATCTTGTGATCATGGTTAATTGTTTTCAAAGGCTAGTGGTTTAGGTTTTTTTTTTGGATCTGGATTTGGGGTTTTTTGAGGCTGATGGTTTAGGGTTTTCTAGGGATCATGGTTTAGAGCATTCAGGGAATGAGGGTTTTTGTATTTTGAGTGATGAGGTTTTAGGTTTTTAAGGGAATGATATTTTATTGGATTAATGGGATAAGAGTTTAGGGTATTCTAGGGATGAGGGTTTTGGGTCTCCTAGGGATAAGGGTTTAGTGTACTCTAGGGATAATGTTTTATGATTTTCTATGGCAGAGGGTATCATTTTTTCCTAGAGTGGATATTAAGGGGATTTTGGGGATGATATTTTCGGATTTTTTGGGGTTGTGGGATTCGGGTCATCGAGGGATATGGGACTGGGGTCTTTTGGAGATGAGGTTTTATGTTTTTTTGGTCCATAGGGTTTAATGTATTCTTTTTTTAGGGTTTAGAGTTTTATTTGGATTAGGGTTTAGTGTTTTCTATTTCTTGGGGTGTAAGTTTTCTAGGGCTAATGGTTTAGTGTTTTACAAGGATGATTGTTTAGTAATCATGGGGATGAGGGTTTAGTGTTTTCAAGGACTTGGTGTTTTGGTGTTTCATGGGTTTTGGGTTTAGTATTTTATGGCTATTAGGGTTAAGGGTTTATTGGGGATAAGGGTTTAGTGTTTTCTCGGACTATGGGATTAGGGTTTTCTGGGGATACGTTTTTTGTTTTTTCTCGTAAAAATGGGCTATGGTTTCCTCAGAATTTGGTTTTATGGTTTTATTTGTCTATTGGTTTTGGATTTCCTAAGGCTGTGGGTTTATGGTGCGGATGGGAGTTAAGTTTTTATGGGTCTATATTTTTAGGGTTTTATTGGGATGGGGATTTAGGGTTTTTTGTGGATGTGGGCTTTGGATTTTATGATGCTCATGGTTTAAGGGATCCTACGACTGGGTATTTGGGTTTTTTTTGGTTGAGTTACTATGAGTTTTCTGGGGATGGATGTAATTGTTTTTTTAGGATGGGGGTTTTTCAGTTTTATGGGGTTATGGATTAATTGTTTCTTGCGTTGAGGGTTTAGGGTTTTATGGGGATGACGATTTAGGTTTTTCTGGGTATAATAGTTTAGGGTTTTTTGGGATTATGGTTTTTTCATTTTATAGAGTTGGGGGATTCAGGTTATTGGGGCCATGGGTTTTGGGATTTCTATGGATGAGAGTTTAGGTCATTCTATTGTTGAGGGTTTTAGTTTTTATTAAGTTGAGGGTTTAGAATATTCTAGGGATAAGTGTTTTGGGTTTACTTTGGCTGAGAGTTAAGGGTTTTCTACGGATGAGGGTTTACGGTTTGATATGGATGACGATTTAGGGTTTTATGGGGATTAGGGTTTAGAGAATATCTAGGTGTGGGGGTTTAGTGTTGTCTGAGTATTATGTTTAAGGTTTTTCTAGGGCTAAGGGTTTAGGGTTTTCTAGGGCTGAGAATTGAGCAATATCTAGGTATGAGGATTTATTGTTTCCTAAAATAATGGTTTTGGGTTTTCATAGGCTTAAGATTTATGGTTTTCAATGTTTGATGATTTTATTTTTTATGGACAATTGCTTTTAGGGTCTTACGGGGTATATGGAGTTGGGGTTTCTGGGATGTCATTTTAGGGGTTCCTGGGGTTGAGTGTATAGGATTTTACGGGGTTGGGGTTTAGGGTTTTCATGGGATGATTGTTTCAGGTTTTTTCTATCTAAGGGTCTATGATTTTTTGGGGATGAGGTTTTAGGGACTGTAGTGCATAGTGTTTGTGTTTTTCTAGTAGTAAGGGTTTTATGGTTTTTGGGGGCTAAGGGTTTAGAGGATTTGCTGCCGAGGGTTTGGCGTTCTCTGGGCTTAGAGTTTATAGTTTTCTGGAACTATGGATTTTGGAGTTTTTGAGGTTGATGGATTAGTGTTTTATTGGGATTATTCTCTATGGTTTTCTTATCTGAGGATTAAATGTTTTTAGGGTTTAGGGTGTAGATTTTTCTAGGGATGAGGGTTTATGGTATATATGGGCTTACGATTTATCTTTCCTAGGGGTTGAGGATTTATAGTTTTCTGGGGATGAGGGTTTAGGGTTTCCTGGGGTTGAGGGTTTATGGTATTTTGATTTGAGGGTTTAATATTATTTATGTCTAATTGGTTAAGGATGTTTGGTATTTTGGGTTTAGGTTCTGTGGGGGAGGAGGGTTTAGGGTTTTCCATGCTTAATGGATAACGATTTTTTAGGAAGCTTTAGGTTTTCTTAGGGTTGAGGTTTTTGTGTTTATTTGGGGTTTAGGGTATCAGGGGTTTTGAGGAAGAGAGTTTAAGTATTTTTTGGGTTGTGGGTTTAGGGTTTTTTGTATATGAGGGTTTTGGGTTTTTGGGGAACATGGGTTTAGTATTTTTTATTTATGAAGATTTATGATATTTTGGGGCTGATGGTTAGTGTATTTTTTTGGATGAAGGTTTTGGGTTTATTTATTCATATATTATATGTATTTTTTATTGATTATTGATTAGGTTTTTTAGGGATTTGAGTTATTCTTCTTTTGGACCTGAGGTTTTGTGGGTTTTTGGGATGATGGCATAATGTTTTTTGGGGATGAGTTTTTAGGTTTTTTTGTTATTGAGGGTTTTTGTTTAATGGGAGATAAGGGATTTATGAGTTTTTGTATGAGAGGATTTAGGGTTATCTTGGGTTTTGGGTTCTTCATTTACTAGGGATGAGGGTTTTGTTTGTGTGGGGCTAAGGGTTTAGGGTTTTTTAGGTTTGGGTTTATGTGTTTTGGGTGATTATGGTTTATTTTATTAGGTCTATGTGTTTAGAGTTATTATGGTATAAGGGTTTCATGTATTTTTGGAATGAGGGATCTGGGGTTTGGGGAATGAGTGTTTAGGGTTTTCTGGGGAAGAGGGTTTAGTGTTGTTTGATCTACGGGTTTATGGTATTTTTGGTATGAGTGTTTATCTTTTTTTGAGGTAGAGGTTTTTTTGTTTTTTAGGGCTATAAGTTTAGTGTTTTTAGGGGATTAGGGTTTAGGGATTTTGGGGGGGGAGGGTTTATGGTTTCCTGGGGATGAGTGTTTATGGAATTCTGGGGATTTCAATTTAGGGATATTTCAGGATGAGTTTTTATCATCTTTTAGTCTGATGGTTTAGGGTTTTTTTGAATGAGGGTTTAGGGTTTTTTGTGGACGAGTTTTTAAGTTTTATTGCAGCAGAGTTTTTAGGGTTTTTTGGGTCTGATTATAAGGGTTTTTTGGGGATGTGGGTTTAGTGTTTTCTAGTGTTGGAGTTTTTGGTACCTTTGGGGTTGAGCATTTGTGGTTCTTATAGGGTATGGGTTTAGTGTTATTTGGGTATGAAGGATCTAGGTTTTTTGGGGGTGAGGGCTTAGGTGTTTTGGGGGTTGAGGTTTTATGTTTTTTTAGGATGAGGGATTATTGTTTTTTGGGGTTCAGGTTTATGCTTTTTTAGGGATGATGAATAATAGTTTTTTGGTTTTGAGGGTGTATGGTTTTTTATGATTGGGGTTTAGGTTTCTCTAGGCCTGAGGGTCTAGGAGTTTTTATGGCCATGGGTTTAGTATTTTTTTGGTATAAGGGTTTAAGGGTTATTTGGGAATGAGGATATAGTGTTTTAAAGTGTTGATAGCATAGTGTTTTTTAGACAGTGTATTTTGGGTTTTTTGGGGTTTGGTTTTTGCGATTTTTGGAGTTGATTGTTTTGGGTTTTTTTGTGCTGTGGGGTTTGATTTTTTAGAGTCAAATTGTTTATGGCATTTGAGTATGATGGATTACAGTTTTTTATGGAAGAGGGTTTATGGATATTTAGGGATAATGGTATTGTGTTTTATGGAGCGAGTATTTCTAGGTTTTTTGGGGAAATGTGTTTTGTTTTTTTTGGGCTAAAGTTTATCAGGTTTTTGGGATGCTAGTTTAGAGTTATTTGTGTCTAAGGGATCAGGGTTTTTTCACATAAGGATTCATGGTTTTTTTGTATGGGTTTGGAATTTTCTAGGGATGAGGGTTGAGTTTTTTATAGGGATGAGTGTTATTTTTTTGGGAGAGAGTGTACATGTCTTTTGTTCGCTGGGTGTTTGGGTTTTTTGGGGTAGAGGGTTGAGTGTGTTATGGGGATGTGGGTTCATGTTTTTTAGGGATAAGGTTTAGGGTGTTATTGGGCCTGGGGTTAATGGTTTTTTGTGGATGAGGATTTAGGGATCTTTTTTGATGAGGGGACATGGTTGGGGGATAAGGGTTGAATATTTATTTCCTATGAGGGTTGATGTTTTATCATGTTCTGGGGAAGAGAGTTGAGGGTTTTTTTGTTTGGTATGAAGGTTTTTTAGGACGAGTGTAGTGGTTTTTTAAGGAATGAGGGTTAAAGAAGTTAGAGGATGATGGTTTTATGTTTTTTGGGGATGATAGATTTGTGATTTTTGGGATGATTGTTTTAGATGTTAGTTGGATAGAGTTTTTGGGGTTTTTGGGGGATGAGGGTCTATGAGTTTTTTGGCTTGAGGGTTTTGTGATCATTAGGGAAGATGTTTTAGGATATTTTGGGGTGTGGAGGTTTAGGATTTTTTGGAGTTGAGGGAATAGGGTTTTCTGGGTTTGAATGTAGAATGATTTTGGGGATGAGATTTTTGGGTTTTTTGGGGATACAGGTTCAGGTTTTTTGAGGGGTGTGGGATCAGGTATTTTGGGGGGTGAGGGTTCAATTTTTTTGAGGTTAAGGGTACATAGTTTTCGAGGCCTGATTATTGAGGGGTATTTTTGGGATAAGGGTATAGGGTATTTTTGGGGATAATGGATTATGTATTTTTTGGGATGTAGATTTAGGGTTTTTTGGGATGAGGGTTTATGTTTTCATAATGATGCGGGTTTATGACTTTTTGGGCCGAGGGTTTAGTTTTTTTGGGGGAAAGGGGTTTTGGGTTTTTTTACAGATTAGAGTTTTATGTTTTTTCAAAGGGTTTAAGATTTTTAGGGGGTGGGGATTTAGGTTCCTTTGGGGCTGAGGGTTTAGGATTTTTGGGTTCTAAGGGTTTATTGTTTTTTGAGGCTGAGGGTATGGGGTTTTGTTGGGGATGAGGGTTTACTGTTTTCTAGCTCTAGGGGTTTTGAGTTTTTTAGGGATGAGGGTTTCATGTTTTTAATTACAAATTGTTTAGGGGATTGGGAAGGGGGTTTAGGGATTTTGGATGATGAGGGTTTCAGGTTTTTCGGCAATGTGGTTTTTTATTGATGAGGGTTTACATAGTTTTAGCGTTGAGGGTTTATGTCTTATTGGCGCTACTTTTTTTTGGTATTTTGAGGATTCAGGTTCTAGGGTATTTGGGATGAGGTTTTAGGGATTCTATGGCCTGAGGGTTTACAGATTTTCGGTGATGAGTGTTTATGTATTCTATGGACTGATGTTTCATGTTTTTTTGGGGAATAATGTTTACGGATTTCTAAGCAGAGTGTTTAGGCTATTTTGGGTCAAAGTTTTTAGGTTTTTTGGGGGATGTTGATTTAGGTTGTTATATAATGGTCGATTGTATAGTGTTTTTGGGTTTGTGGGTTTAGGGTTTTTTTTGGAAGAGGGTTTAGTAAATTTTGGTAATGTAGATTTAGAGTTTTCATGGGGATGACGGTTTATGGATTTATTGTAGTTAATGTTTATGGTTTGATATAGAATGAGGGTTTATTGTTATTTGGGGATGAGGGTTTTTTTTGGGAAACATGATTTATGTTTTTTTAATGATGAGGGTTTAGGTTTTTTTCAGGTAGAGGGTTTTGGGTTTTTTATGGTTGAGGGATTATGGCAGTTTAGGCTGAGTGTTTAGGGGTTTTACTACTAAGGGTTTTTGGTTATTTTTTGGGGATGGTTTTGGGATTTTTGTCCTTTGGGTTTATGGTTTTTTAGAATTGTGGGTTTACTATTTTTCGGGCTTGTAGTTTTTGGGTTTCCTAGTGCTATGGATTTAAGATTATTTGGTCTGATGGTTTAGGTTTTTTTGGTTCTGAGTGACTTGGAGCTTTTTATTAAAAGGATTTAGGGAATTTTTGGGTCTATGCATTTAAATTTTTTTGGGATAGATGTTTAGTGTTTTGTAGGGAAGAGGGGCTTGGGTTTTTATTGAGCTAAGTAGTTAGGGAATTTAGGGATAAGGGTTTAGGGTTTCATTGTGGAAAAGGGTTTAGGGCTTTTGGGGCAATGGGTTTAGTGTTTCTTAGGGAAGATAGTTTTTCACTTTTTGTGGATATGGTTTTTTGGTTTTTTGGGCTAAGGTATCAGAGGATTTTAGATATGAATGTTTATATTTTTGGGGGGCTTAAGGTTGAAGGTTTTTGGGGTTTAGGGATTAGGGTATTAATAGGATGAGGGTTTAGGGTTTTTTTGGGGTTGAAGGTTGTGTGTCTTTTGCGGGATGGATGTTCCCGGTTTTTTTGGATTTAAGGGTTCAATTTTTTGGAGGGATGAGGGTTTAGGGTTTTTTGGAGTTGTGGGTTTAGGGTTTTTTGGTTTTGAGGGTTTGTGTTTTTTTGGTGTTTCATATTCTGGTTTTTTAGGGGGATTAGTGTTTAGGTTTTATTGGGCTATGGATTTATGTTTTGGGGGGGATGAAGGTTTAGGGATCAGTGGGGATGAGGGAAAAGGGTTTTTTAGGTTAGGGTACATGGGTTTTGGGGAAGGGGGATAATGGTTTTTTGTTTCTTGGTTTGAGAGGTTTTTTGAAGATGGTATTGGTTTTCTTAAGGCTAGAGGTTTATAGTTTCATAGGGATTATGGTTCAAGGTTTTGGGGGAATAATGGTATAGTTTTTTTTGGGATTTTGGGTTGAGGTCATATTGGGATAGAGGATTTTGTTTTTTTAGGTACGAGGGTTTAAGAGTTTTGGGGGATGAGGGATTTTTGGTTTTGGGGCTTTGGGTTTAGTGTTTTTGGGGGATGAGGTTTTAGGGGTTTTTTTGCTAAGGGTTTAGTTTTATTGAGACTGAGTTTTGAGGGATTTTTGGGGGCTAAGTGTTTAGGGTTTTTTGGGGTTGAGGGTTGAGGTTCTATTGGTGATGAGTGTTTAGGGTTTTTAAGGGATGAGGGTTCAAGTTTTTTTTGACTAAGGGTTTTATATTTTTGGGAAGTTTTATGGTTTTTAAAACCAAGGATTATTGTTTTTTTAGGCCTGGTGCATGGTGGTTTTTTGGGGATGAGGTTCGAGTGTTTTTTTGGGATAATGTTTTACAGTTTTATGGAGCTTTGGGTTATGGTTTTTTTGGATCTGAGGTTGTAGAGTTATTTCGAGATGATGTGTTATGGTTTTTTGGGGGATGATAGTTTAGGGTCTTTTGGGGATAAGGGTTTAGGAATTCTTGGGGTAAGGTTTTAGGTTTTTTGGGGATAAGTGTTTAGGTTTTTTAGTGATGTGGTTTTATTGAATTTTGGGCTCTCGGGATAAGGTTTTTTAAGTGTGGGGGATTATAATTTTTTAGGGATAATAGTTTTTCGATTTTTAGGGATGAGGGATTATAGTTTTTTAAATGTGATGGATTATGGGGATGAGGGTTTAAGGTTTTTGGGGACATGGGTTTAGGGTTATTCAGGAATGGGAGTTTGGGGTATTTTGGGGATGAATGTTAAGGGTTTTTTGGGATACTATTTTAGGAATTTTGGGGATGTAGATTTTCTATTTTTTTGTATGAGGGTTTAATGTTTTTTTGGTTCTTAGGGTTTAGTATTTTGGGGTGGATGAGTGTTTTCGGTATTTTGGGGATGAGACATTATCAATATTTTGGGTTGAGGTTTTTGGTTCTTATGGGCCTTGGGGTTTGGGGTTTTTTGGGTTTTAGGCATCAAGGTACTCTAGAACTGAGGGTTTGCGGATTTCATAGGCTTAGAGATTGGGTATTCTATGCTTTATAGTTTAGGGTTTTCAAGGGATAAGGTTTTTCAGTTTTCTGGGACTAATGGATTAGGGTTATTTAGGGCTGAGTGTTTATGTTTTGGGGGGGGGGGGTTGAGGGTTTAATTTTACTTTAGGTAGTGGTTTTTTAATTTTCTAGGGATGTGGGTTTATTATTTTCTAGGGCTAAGGTTTTTTCATTTTTTAGGACTCCTGGTTAAGGGTTTTATATGGATCAGGGTTAATGGATTTATAGATAACAAGAATTTGGTTTGTTTAGGGTATTGTAATTAGTCTGTTTAGTGGATGAATGTTTAGGGTTTTCATGGATATAAGAGTTTTGGGTCTCCAAGAGGTTGAGGATTTATGGACTTATGGGTTCCAGGTATAGGTTGTTTAGGGGAGAAGGGTTTAGGGATTTCTGCAGATTTTTATTAATGGTCATCTAAGGATGAGGTTTTAGATTCTTCTAGGATAGGTGTTTTGGGTCTTCAGGGGTTAATGGTTTGGGGTCTTCTGAGTTTTAGGGTTTAGGGATCTTTTTTAGGGTGTGGTTTTAGTGTTTTTTAAGGAAGAGGTTTTAGGTTCTTATGTGGCTGATGGTTAATGATTTTATAATATCGAGGGTTCAGGTTTTTTATGTCTATGTGTTATGGTTATCTGGGACTAATAGTTTAGGGGTTTCTACTGATGTGGGTTTAGGGTAATCAAGGGCTGAGAATTTTGAGTTTTTTGGGTTTGAGGGTTTATCATTTATTAGGGATGAGTGTTTTGGTATTTATGTGAGTGGAGGGTTTTCTAGGGCTATGGGTTTGGGGTTTTCTCAGAATGCTGGTTTAGTGTTTTCTAGGGTTGTGGGTTTATGGTTTTTTGGGTTGAGGGTTTATGTTTTTCATGGGATAAGGTTTTATGATTCCCTGGGGAAGAGGTTTTTGGGTTTTTTTAGGATAATATTTTATGGTTTTTTGGGGGAATTTATTTTAGGGTTCATTGGGGATGTGTTTTTATAATTTTTTTTGAAAAGGGTAATGGGGTTTTTGTGGTTGTGGGGTATTTGATTTTTTGTGGATGACTGTTTCGGGTTTTCTAGGGATGAGGGAATGGGGTTTTTTAAGGATAGTGGATTAGGGTTACATAGGTTGAGTTTTTAGGGTTTTTTAAGGATGAGTTATGAGGGTGTTTTGGGACTGAATGACATGGATTTTCTTCAGATGGTCGTTTAGTGTTTTTTTTTGGTAGAGGTTTTTGAATTTTATAGGGATGAGGTTTTTGGGATTTTGGGGGTGATGGATTATAATGTTTTAGGTCTAGGAGTTTATGAATTTTTTAGGGTGATGGATTAGTTTGTTCTTAGGTAGAGGGTTTATATTTTTTTTATGTTGAAGGTTTAGGGTTTTTTGGGTCTATGATTTTTGGGATTTCTAGGGATGAGGATTTTTGGGTGATTTGTGTTAGAATATTTCTAAGGCTGAAGGTTTATTGTTTTCTACGGTTTGGGTTTAGGTTCTTTTAGGGATCCGGGATTAGAGTTTTCTGGGGTTAATGGATTTGGGTTATCTTGGATTGTGGTTTTCTATTTTATGGGCATGAGGGTTTAGGGTTTTTTTAAGAATGATGGTTTATGTTTTTATATGTTTTACATTTTTCTATTTTCTAGGTCTGTGGTTTTAGAGTTTTAAGGGAAAATGGTAAAGGTTTTACAAGGGTGATGACATTTTGGATTTTAGTGGATGATTGTTTAGGATTATCTATGGCTAAGTGTTTAGGATTTTCTATGACCTAGTGTTTAGGGTTTTAAAGAGAAGATTATTTTAGGGTCTTGGGACTGTGAATTTTCGGTCTTTTGAGAATAGCAATATAGGGATTCTAGGGTGAGTATATTTAATTTATTTGGGTTGAGGGTTTTAATTATTTTAGGAGATAAGGGTTTATGTGGTTTTTCATTAATGGGTTTAGAGTTTTCTAGGTATGAGGGTTTTTATATTTGTGAGGGTGATGATTTACTGTTTTCTAGGGCCGAGGGTTTATAGTTTTTTAGGGCTTCAAGTTTATGGTTTTCATGGTATGAGGATTTATGGTTTTCCTGGGATGAGGGTTTTGGGTATTCTAGGGAGTATGATTTATTTATTTCAAGGGGTGATGATTTATGGTTATCTAGGATTTATGTTTTAGGGTTTTCATGGGCTGAGGATTACATAATATATGCCTGAGGGATAGGGTTTTATTGGGATGAGTTTTATAGGATTATTTTTTTGGGGGTTATAGATTTTTTGAGGATGAGGTTTTATGTATTTTTGGGGCTCATTTACGGGTTTTATGGCATAGGGTATAGGGTTGTTTAGGGGATTAGGGTGTAGGGTTTTATTGGATATAATGGATTTAGGTTATTTTGGGATGAGGGTTAAGTATTTTTTGTAGAGAGGGTTTTGGTTTTTTATGGATGAGGAATTTAGGTTTTCTGGGGCCAAGAGTTTTGGGTTTTTTTGAGATTAGGTTTTAGTGTTTTTTGGGATTTACAGATTAGGTATTTTTTGAGCTCATGTTTTGGAGTTTTTTTGGTATTAGGGTATATGTTTTTTTGTGAGTATGGAATACTGATTTTTAAGGATTTGGAATTAGGGATTTTTGGGGTTGAGAGTCTAGGGTTATTAGTGGATGTGGGTTTAGGGTGTTTTGAGGTGGAGGGTTTAGCATTGTTTGGCCCTGAGAGTTTATGGTTTTTGGGGCTGATGTTATTTTTTTTATGGTTGAGGTTTTAGAATTTTTTGGGAAAGTGGTTTTATGGTTTTTTAGGGATGAGGGTTTCTGTTTTTTGGGGAATAAGGATTTTGAGTTTTTTGGTGGTGGGGTTTAGAGTTTTTATGGGTATGAGGTTTTAGGGTTTTGAGGGGATTTGGGTTTAGTGTTTTTTGGGGATGAGGGTTTTGGTTTTTTTGGGATGTGGGTTTATGTTTTTTGGGGGATGAGGGTTTATTGTTATTTGGAAATGAAGGATTATGGTTTAGGGGGATGAGGGTATATGTTTTTTTTGGGTATAAGGGTTTATGTTTTTTTTTGGGATGAGGGTTTATGGTTTCTTGGTATTTCCGGATTTGGGATTTTTGGGTTGTGGGTTTAGGGTTTTTTAGGGATGGGGTTTTATATTTTCTTAAAGAAGAGGTTTCATGGAATTTTTAGCGTAAGATTTAGGGTTTTTCTGGACATTGGTTTTAGTGTTTTGATGGAAATCCAATATAGGGTTTTTGCGGTAGAGGATTTGGGTTTTTTAGTCTCGGTGATTACAGTTCTTTGGGACAATGGGTTTAGGGTTTTTTTAAGATGCGTTTTTAGTGTTATTTGGCGATGATTTTTGAGGTATTTTTTTTTGGTAAGAGTGCTTATGGTTTATAAGGGATGAATTTTTAAGTGTTATTTCTTATGTGGTTTTTAGGAATTTAGTGGTTGAGTGTTAGGCATTTTTAAGTATGATGGTATATAATGTTTTGGGGTGGCGTGTTTCGGTTTTTTAGGGTCTTAGGATTTATGGTTTTTTTGGGTTTATGGTTTAGGGTTATATGAGGATAAGGTATAGGGTTTTTCGGGGTGAGGATTTGGGGTTTTTTGGGCCTAAGGGTATAGGGTTTTGGGGGATTGTGGTTTTAGGGATTTTTGGGTTAAATGGTTAAGTGTATTTTGGGGAAATGTGTTTTGGATTTTTTAGGTCTGATGGATTAGGTTTTTTGTAACTGAGGGTACATGCATTTTTGGGGTTGAGGGATTCATGTTTTTTAGGTATAGGAATTTAGGGGTTTCTTGGGGTTAATTTATTTTGGTTTTTTGGGTATGAGGATTTTTTAATTTTTCAGGTTGAAGGGTGTTGGTTTTTTGCGGTTGAGGGTTTATCAGATTTGGGGTTTTGGATATTGGATTTTTTTAGAGGAAGAGGATTTTGGGTATTTTTGGGGATATGGGTATTATATTTGTTAAGGATGAGGATTTTGGGTTTTTTTGGGCTATGGCTTTTTTGGTTTGTTTTAAAACAGATGTCTATGTGGTATTTTGGGATTAGCGTTAATTTTTTGGGGGGTTAAGGGTTCATGATTTTTTGGGGCATAGGGTTTAGTGTTTTTTTGACCATGAGGGTTTATATTTCTTTTAAGGTAGATCATTAAGGTTTTTTGGGGATGTGGGTTCAGTGTTTTTTGGGGATGTCAGTTTATGTTTTTTGGGACATAGTGTAATGGTTTTTTAAGGTTGAGGGTTTTTTGGGGTTGTGGGTTTAGGGTTTTTTTAGGATGAGGTTTTAGGTATTTTTTGGATAAGTTTTTTTAGGGGAATAGGGTTTATGGTTATTTTTGGAAAAGGTAAGAGGGTTTTTCGGGACTATGGGTTGAGGATTTTTTGGTGAATATGGTTAATTGTTTTTTGGGGCTGAGGTTTGATGTTTTTTTGGTCTAATGGTTGAGGGTTATTTAGGTATGGGGGTTTACATTTTTTAGGGATTTTTGTTTACTGTTTTTTTGGGATGAGTTCATAGGTGTTCTTTAGGATGGGTGTTTAGTGATATTTTATAGATGATGGTTTAAAAGAGATTCAAGATGAGTGTTTTGGGGCTTTGGGGATTTGATTTTAGAGTCTATCAGGGATGACGTTTTAGGGGGTTTTAGGCTAATAATTTTTGTTTTTTTTGGGATAAAAGTTATTTGGGATTAAGGGATTAATATTTTTTGTAGTTGAGGGTTGATTGATTTTGGGGATGAATGTATGCGGTTTTTTAGGCATGAGGGTTCAGGGTTTCTTATAGAAAAGGTTTAGGGGTTTTCAGGCATAAGGTTATAGGGATTCTTGGGCTAAGGGTTCTAGGTTTTTTGGGCTTGATGGTTGAGGGTTTTGGGGGCATATGGTTGAATTATTTTTTGGGATGAGGGTTTAAGGGTTTTTTGGGATGAAGGTTTAGGGTTTTTTATTAGGGTTTATTGTTTTTTGGGGATGTGGTTTTTTTTATTTTTCGGGATGAGCATTTATGGTTTTTTTGGGGCTGAGGGTTTAGGGATTTTTGGGGATGAGGATTTTGGGTGTTTTTATAGATGGGGGTGTAGGGTTTTTGGGGGATGATGGTTTAGGTTTTTTTGGGCTATGGTTTTAGTGTTTCTTTGGGCTGGGGAATAGTATTTTTTTTGGGTCTTAGGGGTTAGGTTTATTTGAGAATGTGGGATTAGGGTTTTTTGGGTTTTATGTATTAGTGTTCTTTTGGGAATTAGTATTTAGTGTTTATTGGGAATGAGGATTTATGGTTTTGTGGATGAGGTTTTAAGGTTAATTTGAGTTTAGGGTTTTTGGGTTTTTGGGATTGAGGGATTAGGTTTCTTTGGGCATGATGTTTTAGGTTTTTCTAACAAGTTTTATAGATGATTGGGGAACAGGGTTTTGAATTTTATGTGGATCAAGGTTTAGTGTTTTTAGGGATGAGGGTTTATGGATATTTTAGGATGTGA
This sequence comes from Viscum album, assembly GCA_963277665.1. Taxonomy (NCBI): domain Eukaryota; kingdom Viridiplantae; phylum Streptophyta; class Magnoliopsida; order Santalales; family Viscaceae; genus Viscum; species Viscum album. The sequence goes on from OY728137.1 coordinate 585,340,072, forward strand.
TACTAGGTTTTATTGGGTATGAGGATTTAGGGTTTTTGGGGGGATGATGGTTTCAGTATTTAGGGGATAAGGCATTATGTTTTTATAAGGATGACATTTTAAGGTTTTATGTGCCTCAGGGTTTTGGGTTTTACGAAGATGAAGGATCAAGTCATCTAGTGATGAGGGTTGATGGTTTTCTATAGTTAAGGCTTAGGGTCTTATGGGGAAATCATTTTAGGGATTTCTTTGAATGAGGTTTTAGGGTTTTGTGGGGATGATGGGTTTGGGATAACTGGGGTTGAGGGTTTATAGTTTTTTGGGGTTTAGGGTTTAGGGTTTAGGTTTTTTAGGGTTAGTGGAATGTGGGTTTTTATTGGATTAATGTTTAGGTTTTTCAAGGGCTCAGGATTTTGAGTTTTCTATTTATCATGTTTTTTGTTTTTATTGGGATTAAGTATTAGGTTTTTATAGGGCTGAGGATTTATGTTTTTTCTAGGGTTGATGGAAAATGGTTTTCTGGTGCTGTTGGTTTATGGTTTTCATTGGTTGATGGTTTAGGGTTTTCTAGGGATAAGGGATATGTATTTTTTAGGGGATAACAGTTTATGTTTTTTTTGTGTATGATGGTTTTTGGATATTTGGGGATGTGGGTTTATGTTTTTCTGGTGATTTGGGTTTAGGATTTTCTATGTCTCATGGACTAGGGTGTTTTAGGTTCAAGGGTTGGGGTTTTCCCTATATAAGGGATTTTGTTTTTATGGGGATGAAGGTCTAAGATCTTCCAAGGACAAGGGTTTAGGGTTTTCCAATGATATGGTTTTATGGTTTTCTGGGGATGAGGGATTACTGTTTCATAAGGATGAGTCTATATGTTTTTCAGGGGATGATTGATTAGGGTTTTTAGGGACTGAGGGGGTTTCGAATTCTGGGGTTCATGGATTAGTGTTTTTAGGGTATCAGTGTTCATGGTTTTTAGGGGCTTATGGTTTAGGTCATTCTACAAATGAGGGTTTAGCAGTTTCTTAAATGGGGGGTTTATATGTTTCTGGGGATTAGGAAATAATGTTTTCTTAGAAAAGGTTTTATGGATTTCTGGTGCTCAGGGTTTAAAGATTTCATGATATTAGGGTTTATGTTTTTCTTGTGATAATGAATTAGTGTATTTTGGGGATAAGGGATTAGTGGTTGGTCGGGATTAGGGTTTATGATTTTTTGGCATCATGGTTTAGGGGTTTTTGTTGCTTAGGGTTTATGATTTTATGGTGCTCATGTTTTACTATTTTCTAAGGATGAGTGTTTAAGGATTTCAAAGGATGAGGGTGTTGGTTTTTTTTATTGGATCATTTATGGTTTTTATGGGAGGAGGGTGTAGGGTCTTCTGTAGCTTCAGGTTTATGGTATTATGTGGATTAGGTTTTGTATCTCTTAGGGATTTGGGTCAAGGGGGTTATGGGGATGATGTTTTTGGGATTTGGGGGATGAGTGTTAGGTTTTTTTAAGGAAATAGGTTTTAGGTTCATATATGGATGATGGTTTAGGTTAGTATAGGTTTGAGGGTTTGGGGGTATTCTAGGGAAAGGGGTTTTTCGTTTTTGGGGAGGACGATTTTGGGTTTTCTGAGGCAAAGTATTAATGGTTTCTTGTCACCGATGGTTTTGTGTTTTCTGGGGCTGAGTTTTTATGTTGTTCTAGGGGTGAGGGTAGTGGGATTTCTAGAGATTATTATTTAGTGGGTTCTGGGGGTGAGGTATTTTGGATTTATAATGATTAGGTTTTAGGGTTTTATTGGGATGAGTGTTTAGGGTTTTCTAGGTCTAGGGTTTATGGGTTTCTATAGATGTGGGTTTAGGGTTTTCTAGGGTTGAGCGTTTAGAATTTTCTGGTGATAAGCATTTAGGGTTTTCTTGGGATGAGGGTTTTTAATTTTCTAGGGCTTTGGGATTATGGTGTTATGGCGTGATTTTTTTTATTTTCTACTGTTGATGGTTTATGTTCAACAGCGATGATGGCTTAGTGTTTTTTGGGAATGTGGTTTTAGGTTTTTTGGGGGAAGGGGGTTTTGGAATATTTGGGGGTGTGGGTTTAAAATTTTCTAGGGAAGAGGGTTTAGGGGTTTTTGGGTGACGGTTTAGGGATTTTTTGGGGGATGAGGGTTTAGGGTTTTATGGGGTTTGGGGTTTACAGTTTTATGAAGATGAGGGTTTAGGGTTTTTTATGGTTGATGGAAGATGGTTTTCTTGGGATATGGTTTTAGGGTTTTTTCTGGATGATTGTTGATGGTTTCTTGGGGTTGATGGTTTAGGGTTTTCTAGGAATGACGCATATAAGATTTTGGGGATAGAGGGTTTTGGGTTTTCTATGGATGAGGGTTTATGTATTTCTACAATTGAGGGAATAGGGATTTCGTTGGGGTATGTTTTAGATATATTTGGGGATGAGTGTTTTATGTCTTCTATGGATGCGTTTTTAGGGTTTTTTAGTGACGAGGTTTTAGAGATTTTATCGGTTGAGGGTTTAGTGTTTTCAGAGTCTAAGGGTTTCATGTTTTCTAGTGAAAATGATTTATGGTTTTCTTTGGTAGAGGGTTAAGGGTGTTTGGGGGATGAGGTTTTACAGTCTTTAGGAAATGAGTGTTTAGGGACTTTGGGGATACGTGACTACAATTTTCTAGGGATGAATGTTTTCTATTTTTAGGTCTCTGATATTAGGGTTTTCTGGCGTAGTTGGTTTAGGGGTTACCATGATGAGGTTTTTGGGGTTTCTGGGGATAAATGCTTTAGATTCTTTGGGGATGTGGGTTTTGGGATTTCTAGGCCATAGATTTTTTTGTTAGTTAGCGTTGTGTTTTTATGGTATTTTTTGGACTTGGGTTTTATGGTTTCTAAAGATGAGGGATTATGGTTCACTGATGCTGAGTGTTTTAAATTTTGTTGGGCTCGAGGTTTTAATGGTTTTGGGGATGATTTTTTATGGTTTTCTGGGGTTCAAGGTTTTGGGTTTTCTAGGGCTAAGTGTTTTTGGGGTCTATGATGCAGAGGGGATACTTTTCTCTAGGGATGAGTGATTATGGTTTTACAGGGATAAATGTTTAGAATTTTCGGGACAATAGGATTTATGGTTTTATACAAATGATGGTGTGGGGTATTAAGTGTCTTAGGATTTCTGGTCTTGTTAGGGTGGATAGTTAGGATCTTTCTAGGGCTAACAGTTTAGGGTTTCAGGGATGAGGTTTTATGTTATTTGAGTTTGGGGGTTTAGGGTTTTTTTAGACTCAGTGATTATTGTTTTTTTGGATGAGTGTTTACGGTTATTTAGGGATGTGGTTTTAGGGTTTTTTTGGTTTGAACATTTATATTTTTTTAGGATGGAGGGTTTACAGTTTTTTAGGTATGACAATGTATGGTTTTTTACCCTTTTTTTGTTTTTTGTGGGATGAGGGTCTGAGTGTTTAGGATTTTTTGGGGTTGGGGGTTTTGTGTTTTTTTGGATAAGGGATTATTTTCTTTAGGGTAGATGTTTTAGGGTTTTTTGAACATGAGGTTCTTTGGTTTTTTGGGGCTAAGGTTTTAGGGATTATTCAGGATCATGGTTTAGGGTTTTTTGGGGGATTATGGATTAGGGATTATTAAGGATATTGGTTTAAGGTTTTTTTGGGGATGTGGGATTTTTAATTTTTCGGGTGATATTTTAGGGGTTGCTGGGGATGAAGGTATAGGGTTTTTTGGTACTGAAGTTTTAGGATATTCTGTGGATTACGATATTATTATTTTCTGTGGATGATGGTTTAGGGTTTTGGGGGGTTATGGGAATAGGGTTTTTGGGGGTTAAGGTCATTTTTCATAGGCTAGAGGTTTATGTTTTCTTATGTATGAGGGATTAAAATTTATTCAGGATAAGGGTTTAGGGTTTTTATGGGATTAGATATTATTTATATTGAGGGATTATGGTTTCAGGTTTTTTAGGTTTTAGATTTTGATGGTTTTTTAGGGATGAGGGTTTAGAATTTTTTTGGGGCTCGTGTTTTAGGGTTCGTTGGGAATGCGTTTTTTATTTTTTATAAGGGTTTATGATTTTTTGGGGCTTAGGGGTTTATGATTTTTTGGGTCTTTGAGTTTCGGTGTTTTTTAGGATGAGGGTTTAGGTTTTTTGGGGGCTGATGGTTTATGGTTTCTTGGTTCTATGTGTATACATTTTTTGGGGTTGAGTGTTAATTTTTTTTAGGGATGTGGGTTTTAGTATTTTTTTGGGATGAGGGATTGTAGCTTTTGTTAGGGATGATGGTTTAGTGTTTTTGGCCTTGGGGATTTATGAATTCTTGGGGCAGAGTGTTTAGTGTTTTTTTGTATTGAGGGTTTAGGGATTATTTTGGACATGGGTTTAGGGTATTTTTGGGTATAATAGTTTAGGGTTTTTTTATCATTAGGGTTAAAATATTATTGGGGATGAGGGTTTATATTTTCATGGGGATTAGGTTTTAGGATTTTTATGGTTTGTTGGTTTAGGATTTTTTAATCCTTAGTGTAAATTTTTTTTGGGAATGATCTCTTAGGGTTTATTGGGACTGGGGGTTTAAATCTTTTAGCGGATTTGAATTTAGTCATTTTTGGAAATGAGGGTTTAGGGTCTTTTTGGTTGATGGTTTAGTGTTTTTTGTGCCTGAGTGTTTGGGGTTTTTTGGGATTGAGGTTTTAGGTTTTTTGGGAATGACAGTTTTTGTTTTTTTGTGGTATAGTGTTTATGAATATTTAGGTCTGAGAGATTACTTTTTTTAAGATGGGGGTTTAGATATTTTTATATTTGAGGGATTAGAATTTTCATGGGATGACTTTTATGATTTTTAGTGCAGGTATATTAGGGTTCTCATGGATGATAGTTTTGTGTTTTTTGGGTTTGAGAGGTTTGTGTTTTTTGGGGATGAGGGTTTAGGGTGTTTGGTGATGAGGGTTTGGTTTTTTTAGGGAATAGGGATTCATGTTTTTTTAGGGATGTGGGTTTAATTATTTTTATGTATGAGGGTTTAGGGTTTTTTGTTTTTTGGGGATAAGGTTTAATGTGTTCATTAGGATGAGGTTTTTCTGTTTTTTGGGAATAAGAGTTCAGTGTTTTTTATGGATGGGAATTAATGATTTTTGGCTCTTTGGGATTATAGTTTTTGGGGACGAGGGTTGAGGGTTTCTGGGGGATATGTGATTAGGGTTTTTTGGGGATGAGAGTTTTTGTTTATTGGTGGTTTAGGGTTTATGGTTTTTCTAGGGTTCATGGATGTGGTTTTTTGGGTGTCTTGGATTAGGTTTTTTGAGGATGATTCTTTAGGGTTATTATTTATGAGGTTATATGGTTATCTTGTCGATGAGTGTTTGGAATTCTCTAGGGTTGATGACATAGGTTTTTTGGTGGATAAGGGTTGTTGGGTTATTTTGGGAAGAGGGTTGAGGGTTTTTCTGGGGCTGAGGTTTGATGAATTTTTGGGGATTATGATCGGAGGTTTTTTGGTGCCTGGTTTTATGGTTTCATGGTATGAGGTTATAATATGTTTTTTGGATGATGGAAGAGGGTTTTTTGAGTATGTGGGTTGTGTGATTTTTTGTGGCGATGGTGTAGTGTTATTTGGGATAGCGTTTATTTGTTATTTCTACTAAGGGTTTAGGGTCTTTTGAGGATGAGGGTTTATGAGTTTTTATAGATGAGGGTTTAGTGGTTTTGGGGCATAGGGTTTAGTGTTTTTAGGGGATTTGGTATTAGTGGGGTTATGGGATGAGGGTTTAGGTTTTTTCTAGGATAATTGTAGAGGGTTTTTTTGGGGATGCATATTTAGGGTTTTGGGGGGTTGTGGGTTAAGAGTCTTTTGGATTAGGGTTTAGGTGTTTTATGAGACGTTGGATTGTTACCATTTGGGGATGAATGTTCATGGTTTTTTGGGAAGTTGGTTTAAGGTTTTTTGGGGCCAGGGGTGTCGGGTTTTTCAAGATGCTGGTTGAGGGGTTTTTGGGGGACCACAGTTTTGTGTTTTTTGGGGAAATGGGAATAGGGTTTTTGTTTGGCCGAGGGGTTATGTTTTTTTAGTCTAAGGGTTAAATATTTTTTGTGATAATGGATTTTTCTTTTGGTGGGAGTTTTAGGTCCTATTGGGGCATAGGGCATAGGGTTTTTGTGGAAGACGTTTTATATTTTTTAGGGACCAGCACAATAATGTAGATTGGGGATGGCGGTTTTGTGTTTATTGTTGGATGAATGTATAGGGATTTTTGGGTCTCATGGTATAAAGTATTTTAAGGATGGGGGTTTTGTTGAGTCAATAAGGTTTTCCATATGACTTTTCCATTCCTTCTTGTTTTGAAAATCACAAACACCTTATCTTTAAGAAAATTGGTTTCTTAAGGAAATTTGCTTTTATAAGGGAAATTGCTTTTATAAGGAAAATTGCTTTCTTAAGGAAAATTGATTTTATAAGGAAAATTGCTTTCTTAAGGAAAATCGCTTTTATAAGAAAAATTATCCTTATCACATTTTCATCCATATTTTTCTTAAGTATGAGATTCAGATTCATTTTCTCGGAATCATTGAAACTTTGATATAAAGCATTCCGTTTTAGGGTTCGGATTCTGGATAAGAACTATAAGGAAGTTTCATTCCGAATTCCGGATATGAACTCTGACTAAGTTCTAATCCAGATTCAGGATACGAATTGTGAAGAAGAATTCTCATTACGAATTCCAATGAAGAATTCCCATTACGAACTCTAATGAAGAATTCTCATTACGAATTCCCATTACAAATTCTGTTGATGAATTCCCATTACGAATTCTGATGAAGAATTCTCATTACGAATTCTGATGAAAAATTCTCATTACGAATTCTAATGAAGAAATCTCATTCCGAATTTCCATTACGAATTCTGATGAAGAATTCTCATTACGATTTCTGATGACGAATTCCTATTCCGAATTTTCATTCCGACTTCACCTATTAAACAGAATTTGAGTATCTTTGTTTTATATACTCTGAATTAATTTAGACTCCGAAAAATATCTTTGTTTGACTCTGAACTTTTATATTGCTTACACTTCTAAAATTTTTATACTCTTTACTATTGTTCTTTACACTCCGAGCCTTCACTCCGAAGTTTTTATTCCGAACTTTTATGTTAGAGTTTAAAACGATGTCGTACATTCTGTTACACTTGTTTTTTTATGAAACGATGTCGTCTGTTTTGTTATAAACTAACCGTTGTCTAAGTGACACATGTACAGGTCCCTCCAATATTTAAGGAAAATATGACCGTTGGAGAAGGAGCCGACCTTACCTATAAATAGGAGCTCATTTGAAAGAGCTCGTTGCTGAACTGATGATAGATGAACAACTTGGTTTTGTGAATACATGCTGTTGAAGTGAATTCTATAGAGAGAGAGGCTCTTATTAACTCTCAAAGCTTTGTGCGACTCCGAATGTTGGTGATTACATTCGAGGGCTTCCGGGGATAGGAAGACAGAGGTGCCGACTACCTTGAAGTTCGAGGGCTTCCTTGTTGAGGAAGATAGAGGTTGCCAACTACCTTGAAGTTGAGGGCTTGCGGGGATAGCATGACAGAGACTCCGATCTTCGTATCGAGGGCTTACCCTGGTGTGGGTAAGACAGACTTTCTTGAAAGTATAAATCAAGGGACCTTTATCCAAGGTTGTTGGATACCCTTCTCTTTGGGTTAAAAGACTTATATCTTGTTACTTGTAGTTTAACTACTTGTTTTATTTCCACTGCATTTGTATCATAAGGAAAGTATAACTTTCTTATACTTCCTTACTTGTACTCTGATTAATTTAGATTCTATACGCTTTAAGTTAGAATCTCATATTGTAATTGTTTGTTAAGTTTCAATCTCTGAAACCATATTTCCGGAACCTTCTTTCGGAATCTTTTTCCTAGTTTACTTTCGGAGTTAAAGGTGTTGTGAATTTGCTTAGTTTAATCTCTGTTAAACATAGACCTTTCCTTTTCATAAGGAAACTATTGTTATTCATAACTAACTTTAAAGGTTCCAAAGGAATTTTTAAAGTATACAATTCACCCCCCCCCTCTTGTATATTGAGCATCTCATACTATATTTCGATCCTACAATTTTTATCAGAGGTTGGAAACCTCTTACTCTATACCAATATTACATTTGGTATCAGAGAAGGTCTCTGAAATACTTGTACTCACATACATGTTTTTCTTGCTCACTTTATCCTTCCGAACGTTGTCATTCCGAATTTGTCCATTCCGGACATTCTCATTCCGAACATTGTAATTACGATTCTTTGCTACTAAAAAGTTTGTGTGCAAAGTTATTTCTAGTAAAGCAGGAATTAATGATGGATCTATTGACAATCTAAATCCGGAAAGACCACCTATATTTGATGGTAATGACTATGAATACTGGAGAGATCGTATGAAGACATTTTTTTATCAATACTGGAGTAGACAACTTTGTCATGCTTACTTGTGATTATAAAATTCCTGACAAGGAAGTCAGATCTTTTACTAACCAGGAAAAGCATGAATATCAACTCAACTATAAGGTATGCAACACTTTACTATGTTCAATGACTAGAAATATATATAGCCAAATTTCTTCTTGTGAAGCAGCTAACTGTATATGGAAGAAGTTAGAGGTTACACACATTGGGACTTCTAAAGTGATTGAGACTAGAAGAGCTATGCTTAGAGCTGAATATCATGGCTTCAATTTTCCTTATGGGGAACCTATCTGTAAAGTTCAACAAAGATTTATGACCATTGTCAACAGTCTACAATCTATGGGAGAGAAAGGCTTAGATGATGAAGCTCTTGTGGACAAGATAATTGAAATTATGCCCAATGAGTGGGAATCCAAGAGAACATCTATAGATGAAAACAGGAAGGTCACTCAAATTACTCTTGATGAATTATTTGAAACTCTTCTACAACATGAAACTAGAATGAAGAGAGATGCTGACAACATCAAGAAGAAGAATGGAAATGGTACTGTTGCTTTCACTACAACTTCAAATCAGATGAAATCTAATACTCCTGAGAGAGTTACTAGATCCAAGTCTAAGAAAGTCATTTTCCAATCCAAATCTAGTGAGAGTGAAGTTTCAGAAAATGAATTAGCCAATCTTGCTCGAAGGATGAACAAGATAGCTGGACAGAGAAACTTTCAATCTATGTATAAGAAGAAGGACAGGAAAGATAAGAAAGATGGAGAAGTTACTTGTAATGAATGTAAAAGAGCTGGACATATTAGACCAGATTGCCTTATGCTCAAAAAGAAAGAAAGAAAGGAAAGACATTCAGACAGGAACAAAAAGAAGTATTATATAGCTAAAGCTAAGAATGTTCTGAAAGCTAATGACACCTGGAGTGCCAGTGGTGGTGACTCTTCAGATGAATCTTCTGATTATGAATCTTCAGGACAGAAGAATCTTGGTCTTATAGCCAGATTACCTATTGATAATCATTGTCTTATGGCTAAGGTATGAAATGCTGAATCATTGACCAATGTTTCTTTAAATTCTAATGATAGTAAGTATTATAACTCTTCTTATGAAGAATCATCTTCTGATGAAGAAAATACTTTACCTACTTATGACGAAGTCTCTAGGTTTTCTGAACTTCTTGAGATTGAGAATTCCAAACACAATAAGAAACTTGATAAGGCAAACTCTAGGAATTCTATTCTTACAAAAGAGATATCAGATCATTCTAAAGATATTAATAAGAAAAATGCTGATTTTGAAAGTATTTCAAAAAATCATGAGGAAGTAAGTTCTGAAAAGAACAAACTTTCTAAAGAATTAGAAAAAGTAATTTCTAATAAAAATATTTTCGAGCATAACTCTAGTTCTAAAACTAATGATATTGAGGATAAAAACTTGGTTGTAAAACTCAAGTCCAAAATTTTTTCCTTAAAGAAGTGTTTATCACACTTTTCCCATGGTATGGAAAATTTTGATAAGATGTATTCCCAAATATGACCTTTAAGAAATAAATCCGGATTTGGTTATTCCCATGCAAAACCAGTTTTCAGTAACAATTATTTTGTTCTTCAAAGTGCACCATTTTGTACCAAATGTCAATGTGGTGGTCACTGGGAAAAGAATTGTTCCTTAAACAAAACCCAATCTCTAGGATTTCACAAAGCTTATTTTTCTAAGAAAATGTGGATACCTAAAATTTTATTGTCTGTAAATCTCAGATCCAAACAATTTTGGATTCCGAAAGTCTAATTTTCTTCTTGATTTCAGGAAAATAAAGAATGTACTAGAAACAATACATGGTACATGGATAGTGGATGTTCCCGGCACATGACTGGTAACAAAAGTTTTTTTGAAAAGATTATCAAAACAAAAGGAGGAAAGGTAACTTTCTGAGACAATGCTAATGGAGAGATTGTTGGTATTGGTAATATTGTTCTTTTAGGTAAAACCTTAATTTCAAATGTTCTTTTTGTTAAAGGGCTTAAGAACAACCTCATTAGCATAAGTCAGTTATGTGATGAAGGTTACCTTGTGAATTTTAGGAATGATAAGTGTTTAGTTCACAATTCCAAGGAAGAATTTATTCTCTCAGCCAACAGGCAAGAGAATGTTTACACCTTAAACTTAGAAGACCTAAGAAGCCAAGATTTACCTTGCCTAAGTGCAATAAAAGATCATTCCTGGTTATGGAATATAAGATTAGGACACTGTAACCTTAGGAACCTATGTAAACTCTCTAAGAAGAAACTAGTTAAGGATCTAACGGAGCTTAGATTTGATTCTTCTAAAGTTTGTGATCCTTGTCAATATGGCAAGAAACATAAATCTAGTTTTAAGTCAATCGGTGAAGTCTCAACAACTGATGCACTACAGTTAGTGCACATGGATCTTTTTGGTCCAACACAAACTGGAAGCATTGGAGGCAAATACTATGTGTTTGTTCTAGTTGATGATTACACTAGATTTACTTGGGTCTATTTTCTAGCAAAGAAATCTGAAGCTTTTTCCTATTTCAAAAGTTTTAGAGCTCAAGTTAATAATGAGAAAAACATTCCATTGAAAACTAATCCTAGTGATCATGGAGAAGAATTTCAAAATTCTGATTTTGAAATTTTTTGTAGTAAGAAAGGTATTACTCACAATTTTTCAGCGCCTAGAACTCCTCAACAGAATGGTGTAGTTGAAAGAAGAAATAGAATTCTTCAAGAGATAACTAGAACCATGTTGAGTGAATATTCTATTGCTAGACATTTCTGGGCTGAAGCTGTAAGTACTGCTTGTTATACTATAAATCGAGTTTTGATTAGACCTTTTCTTAATAAAACTCCTTATGAGATATGGAATGGTAGAAAACCAAGACTTTCCTACTTCAAGGTTTTTGGTTGCAATGTATTCATTTTGAATACTAAAGATAACTTACATAAATTCGCACCAAAGTCTGATGAAGGAATTTTCTTAGGTTATTCCACAACCTCTAAGGCTTATAGAGTTTTTAATAAAAATACTTGCACTGTTGAGGAAACAGTACATGTAAAATTTGATGAATCAGATCCTTTTGATTTTAAACCATCTCAACTTACATCTTCGGATGTGTTTTCAAAAACTGATTATCAACCGTTGATAGAAGAACCTTCTGATAAGGATATTTTTCTAGAAGATACTTCTGAAACATTTACCCCATAAGACTTTCTACCCTAGGTTGATGAACAGGTTTTACAAAACTCAAATCAGGTGTTTCTTAAGAATAATCCCAGTGATAGTATCATTGGTGATGTAAATCAACCTGTAAGGACTAGAAGTTCCTTAAGAAATGAAGTAGAACATCTAGCATTTCTTTCCCAATTAGAACCTAAAAGCACAGATGATGCTTTAGGTGATGATGATTGGATTAAAGCAATGCAAGATGAACTAAATGAATTCGAAAGGAATAAATTCTGGACCTTGGTTGAAAGACCTAAGGAAACGTCTGTTATTTGAGTAAAATGGGTTTTCAGAAATAAATGTGATGAGAATGGAGTCATTGTTAGAAATAAATCTAGACTTTTTGGTAAAGGCAATAATCAGCAAGAAGGAATAGACTATGAAGAAACCTATGCTCCAGTAGCTAGACTTGAATCTATCCGTATTCTACTTGCCTTTGCAGCTTTCTTTAATTTCAAACTTTTCCAAATGGATGTGAAATGTGCTATTCTTAACGGTTATGTTCAAGCGGAAGTTTTTGTGGAACAACCTCCTGGCTTTGAAGATACAAAACATCCGGATCATGTTTTTAGACTTACCAAAGCTTTGTATGGCCTTAAAAAAGCCCCACGAGCATGGTATGATAGACTTACTGGATTTTTGCTTCAAAATAACTATGTTAAGGGAAATGTAGATCCAACTCTTTTTATAAAGAAAGATAAGTAAAATGTTTTGATTGTTCAAATTTATGTTGATGACATTATATTTGGATCAACTCAGCAATCTTTGACTGACTCTTTTTCAAGTCTAATGAAATCTGAGTTTGAAATGAGTATGATGGGTGAGTTAACATTTTTCCTTGGTTTTCAAATTTCTCAAAAACCAGAAGGAACCTACATATTTCAACATAAGTATATTAAAGATCTTATTAAAAAGTATGGTTTTGACAACACTAAGAGTATAAGTACTCCCATTGGTACCTCAAACTCTTTAGATCTTGACGAAGCTTGGAAACCAGTAGATCAAAAATCTTTTAGAGGTATGATAGGAAGTCTACTTTACTTAACAGCTAGTCGACCAGACTTAATGATTTCAGTATGCTTATGTGCAAGATATCAATCCAATCCTAAGGAATCTCACTTAAAGGTAGTAAAAATAATTTTTCGCTACCTTAAGGGAACCATGGATCTAGGATTATTTTATACTTCTGGAAATGATTTTGTTCTAAAAAGGTTTTCTGATGCTGACTTTGGTGGATGTAGAATGGATAGAAAAAGTACATCCGGAACTTGTCATTTCTTAGGAGATTCTTTAGTTTCTTGGTCATGCAAGAAGCAACATTCTGTAGCACTCTCCACTGCTGAATGTGAATATGTAGCAGCTGGAAATTGTTGTGCACAAGTGTTGTGGATGCAACACACACTCACAGACTATGGATTGAGTTTTACTAAAACTCAAATTTTGTGTGATAACACAAGTGCCATTGCCCTAAGTAAAAACCCTGCACATCACTCTCGTGCAAAACACATAGATATTAGGCATCACTTTCTTAGGGATCACACACTTAAAGGAGATATTATTCTTCAGTTTATCGGAACGCAATATCAACTTGCTGATATTTTCACAAAATCTTTGCATTCTGATAGATTTGAATATATTAAACAGAAGTTAGAAATGATAACCGTAAGGTAATCTTTCTTAATTAACTTTTTGTTAAAAAAAATCTCCTTACAGTAATAAAGTCTTTCTTATAGGGGGAGTACATTTGATTGTTTATTTACAATGTTTTTCAAAATATGTTTTCAAACTTTTCGGAATGAAGATTTCCGGAATGGAACTTCCGGAATTAAATTTTTTGATTGGACAGTTTCGTATAGAATACTTCTTGAATGGAAGTGTTCTTATTGAAAATTTCCAGAATGAAAATTTACGTACTGGCAGTTTCATAACCAGGTTTTTGTATCGATGTTTTTACTCATAATGTATTTTTTTCGTAATATATTTTTCGTACTAAGTTCTTCGTACTGTTTTTTCTTCTTAAGTTTGTTCTTCGTACTGAGTTTTCCGTAATGAGTTTTTTGTACTATGTTTATTTTTCATAGTAAAATTTTTGAGAAATCAGCAATTACGAATAATTCCCTAATCCATTCTGAAAGGTGTGATATCCTTCCTCATGTTTTCGTAGTCATATTTTACTTGTAGGAATTTTCATGTACTATGCTTTCGGATTATAGTTTTCTTAAATCTTTGTTTTAATAAAAACCTCAAAAAGATCGGATTCAAGTTTTCAACCGTCAGATCTGATCGCAGCTCTTTCCAACCGTTAGATCAACTATGGAATGTGAACCGTTATCTCGTCGCCTATATAAAGGGGACCCAAATTCTCGTCCCACATCGATCTCAAGCTCTCGCGTCCCGAATCTCTACCTCTCTGATTTAAGGCCGTTCCGAACTACAGTTGTCTCCGTTCCGATCTTCTCAGAGAACTTCAGATCCGAATGTCTGCGGAGTTAGCATCCCAAGAAATGTCATCCACTAAGCCTATTTCTCAGTGGTTAGTTTACAGAGA